>CM028130.1:1164002500-1165452500 GCA_016271365.2 Neoceratodus forsteri
CTCTGGCAGCAGGTAACACAATTAGGACCCATTTCCAAGCAGAATAACGAAAGACAATGGCTCGGTGGTAAGTGAACAGGAGAGAAGAGGAAAGAAGATCCCTTACAAGAGGAGACCCTGCAGAACTGCAAGGTCAAGCCTGCTCTGCGTCTCGAGGCAATGTCCAGATTAGTGCCAAATGAAGGTGTGGACTGTGTGCCAGTAGCTGCCGCAAATGTCTGATACAGAAACGCTTTCAATGTGGCAAAAGAAGCCACCACACTTCTTGTTCAGTGACCCTGGACTGATCCTGGTAGGGATTTGTCATGTTTCTGGTAACAGAAAGAAATACAATGCATTAGCCACTTGGACAGTGTATGTTTGATCACAGGAGCTCCTAGAATTATGGGGGCAAAGGAGATAAACAATTGGTCAGAATGCCTGCTGTTTTGGTTCTGGACAGATAATAAATGAAAATTACATACCTATCGTAATTCCTGATCTTTCTGTGCATCTTCACCATTCATCACCTGTGGGTTCTGGCCGGGGTCGCGACCCAGGGAGCTTTTGATGGGTGGAGTCAGCGCATTGATGGCGCAACCTCAAGGCCGCACGCACTGCGTGAGTGATCGCGGGTTGGCAGTCAGGTGCCGTCGCGACTCACCCTCCAGCCAGTTCTGAGTCGCTCAGAGAAAGAAAGGGTTGAGAGGGAGGGACAAGGAAGTCCAAGGGACAGAGAAAGGAAAATATACAAATTAAAAGGAGAACTAAACGACAGAGAGGACAGAGAATTAGAATTAAGGGATTGGGAGGGCCCCAATCTCTGGAAGCAGAAAGAAGAGGGAAGGAGGGAGGGAAAAAAATGAAAATTGCGTACCTACCGTAATTCTGATCTTTCTGTGTATCTTCACCATTCATCACCTTTGGGTATAGTGGCGGAGTTCCGCGGCCCGCTGAGAGTTTTTTGGGAAGGGTGGAGCTGACACACCATCGGCACCGCCCTTGAGGCCGCGCACTGTGTGGTGCTTGCAGGTTGGCCGCTGGGTGTTGTCGACTCCGCCTCCGCCAGCTCTGAGTCACGAGAGTAAGAAAGGTTGGGAGGGAGGGACAAGAAAGTCCAAAGGACAGACAAGGAAAAGATATATGATAAAAAGGAGAAATAAATGACTGATGGGACAGAATAAGCTGGAAAACTAAGGGATTGGGAAGGGCCCCAACCTCTGGAAGTAGAAAAGGAGGGAGGAGGGTTAAGGAATTTAGGGATAAAGATGTGGGGAGAAGGGAACACACCCTGGAAACTTGACCGGTCTCCAGATTGTATAGGAAACTGCGAGGAGTGGCCAGAGGCTAAACTGCCAGAATTCAAGGCACAGAATCACTGGCAATAACTCCAACATAATCAGAATGGCTATTCTGGAATAAGGCAGAGGGAGGCATGGGCCTCATTGAGATTGATTACACATATAGATCCACAATAGTGGGGCTACATACATACTTACTGACATCCTTGGACCCAAATATAGTCAAGGTCTTGCATCATGAAGAAAATAAGCCTAAAATGACTTCACTCATCAAATTAGGAGAAGCCTTCAGAAGGGTAGCAGAGATTGATGTCAATCCACAAGTAGATAAGGAATTGTCAGCAACAAAACGCAAAGAATCAGAAAAGGAGTATAAGGATAAAGACCAACAGAAAAGAAAAACTATTGGAAAGCCCATAATTATAGTGGAAAATACAGGGAGCTACTGGAGAACCACAGGTCGATCAAGCCCTGACCCATGAGTGGTTAAGAAGAGGTGAATTTAGGCCATGAGATGAGAGACTAATAATGGCAGCCCAAGGTAGTGGGCTACGCACAAGATGGTTCACAAAATCCATAGAAAAAAACAGGAGAAACAGACAAGTGCAGGTTCTGTAGTACAGAAGAAAAAATTACTCACCTTAGTAATGCTGTTTCTTCTAATGGAGTCTTGCTATATTATGACAAGTTGCAGTTTGTCCCACCACTAGAACTGCTCCGGAGGTGAAACAGTTAAATCCATTCCATGAATGGAACTTTGAGCACGAGCTCTAAGATAGAAGCTCTGTCTGTGTAGTTTCAAACCTGAACTATCAGATCTTTACGAGCAAAAACTCACTAAGGTCTGTGTGGAAGCTGTAACCTACACTAGCCAACTGGCTACCTAAATAATAACACCCATTGCTGGTCCCAACACCAAAGACTCAAGTCAGGGACCAGAATTAATAATATAATTTAACAATATGAGAAATAACACAAGAGAATAATAAACACCACACCCCAAACCCCAAAAGGGGTGAAACCTCAAAAAGGGCATAAAATAGTGCCCACACTAGGTTGCCCACACCATACCCAAGTAGAAGTTCTGAGAGGGGCAGGTTGGGAGGTTAATATAGCAAGACTTCATTAGAAGAAACAACATTACTAAGGTGAGTAATTTTTCTTCAAACAACATGAAGTCTTTCTACATTATGACAAGTTGCAGACTACACAGCAGTACCCTCCATGGAGGAGGGACAGAACCTACTTAGGGAATAGGCTCTGAAGCACAGCTGTGCCAAACCGAGCATCTCTCCTAGCCTGGACATCCAGGAGTAATGCTTGGTGAAAGTGTGTACTGCTTTCCAAGTAGCAGCCTGGCATATCTCCAATATAGGGATGTCTCTGGCAGCAGCTAGAGACGCCGCTGTACCTCTGTAGAATGAGCCCTCAAGCCAGAGGGGGATCTCTGCCCAGTTTCTGATAACAAATTGGATACAAGAGACAATCCACCTGGCAATTGATCTCTTAGTGGCAGGTTTCTTTCCCAACCTCACCATAAGTGAGGGAAAGTTGAGGATTCAACCTGTGACCCTTGGTACGCTCTTAAATAGTAACTAAGGGCCCTCTTAACATCCAACTGTGCAATCTCCTCTCACCAGAAGAGGAGTGTTCAGTGAAGAATACTGGAAGGAGATAGATTGGTTAAGATGGAAATCTGAAACCACCTTAGGCAAAAACTTCCTGTTAGTCCTGAGGACTACCGTGATCCTGTGGAAAGAAATAAAGTCAGTTTCTACTGACAAGGCTTGCAACTCACTTATGCGTCTAGCAGAAGTGATAGCCACTAGGAAAACAGTTTTCCAAGTTAGATACTTCAGCTGTGCAGAAAACAGAGGTTCAAAAGGGGGTTGCATTAACTGGGCAATGCAAACATTAAGGTCCCAGGCAGGGGCTGGATCCCGAAAAGGTGGATTAGTATGGAGTAATCCCTTAAAAAACTTGGAAAACACAGGGTGAGCAGAAAGAGAGGATAACTTTCCTGCTGAAACAAAAGCAGAGACAGCTGCCAAATGAACTCTCAGGGTAGCTGGTCTGAGGCCCAAGGAATTAAGATGGACCATGTAATCTAACACAATGGGCAAATCAGCAGATTCTGGGGAAATATGCTTCCTAGAACACCAAATGGAAAACCTTTTCCATTTAGAATTATAAGTAGCTTTAGTGGAAGGCTTCCCAGAAGCCTTTAGAATTTCAAGAACACCCTGAGAGAGGTGTAAGTCAGCAATTCTAACTCCTCAAGAGCCAGGCCTTGAGATTGAGGATTTGAGGTCTGGATACCAAACTCTCCCTGGGCACAGGATAATAGGCTGTGATTCCTGGGGAGACATAGGGAAGATTGATTGTCAGGGACAGAAGGGTGGGTACCAGGGCTGCCTGGCCCAATCCAGGGCAATCAGAATCACCCTGCAAGGCTGGGATCTGATTTTGACTAACACTTTGAATAGGAGAGGGAAGGGGGGCATAAAAAACTTCCTTCCCAATCCAGAAGGAGGGCGCCCAGGGGACTGAGCCCAACACTGGAGGCCTGCAGCAGAACAGTGGAAGTTGGTGATTGTCTGGGGCTGCAAAAGATCTATCTGAGGGCGCCCCATCTGGCAAAGACTATCCCCAGTACTTGAGGATCCAGGGACCATTCGTGATGGCCCTGAGAAATCCTGCTGAGAGCATCTGCTAGAACATTGTCCTTTCCTGGAAGGTGAACTGCTATGAGGGAAGTGTTCGGGAATAGGCCAGAGACCACAACTTCATTGCCTCGGTGCACAAGGTCAAGACCAAGTGCCCCCTGCTTGTTGATGTACCACATTGTTGTGGTGTTGTCTGTTCTGACTTGTACCACTTTGCTCTGAACAGATGCAGAAAACACTTGAAGTGCTAAAAGACAGCTCTGAGTTCCAGCAAATTGATGTGGAACAGAGATTCCTGGGAGACCACACTCCTGAGTGGAGAGGTAGCTCATGTGGGCTCCCACCCCAGGAGGGAAGCATCTGTAGTGAGAGTCAACGTAGAGCAGGGGGAATGAAGGGACCCCCAATCTTAAATTGCTCTGATCCTGCCACCACTGGAGGGCCTGGATCAAGGCTCGAGTCACTGGGACCAACTTGGAAAGGGGGTCTCTTCTCTGGGACCAATAGGTTCTCAAGTGAAACAATGTCTCTCATCTGAAATCTTGCTCCTGCACTACAGCTGTGGATGCAGCCATGTGCCCCAGGAGCTGCAAAGTGTCTTGCTGGTCGAGAGACCTGCAGAGTGAAGGAGGAGGCCAGAGTCACCAAGTTCCTTACCCTTTCTAAGGGAAGAAAAGCACTGGCCCGATTTGTGTTCAATTCTGCACCTATAAAGGTGAGTACCTGGACTGGTTCCAGAACCGACTTTGGTAGATTTAGCAGGAAGCCCAGGGAGGTGAGAAGCTGCTGGGTGACTTGCAGGTGAGATTTTACCTGTTCTGGGATCGGCTTACAATGAGCCAGTCGTCCAGATAGGGAAAACAGCAATCTTTGCCTCCTTAAGGAGCCACTGCTACTGCCAGACATTTTGTGAATACCCTTGGGGCAGAGGTCAAGCTAAGGGCATTGCTCTGAACTGGTAATGACCTGAGGGCAGTTCGAATCGGAGGTACTTCGTGGGAGCTTCGATTAGGACGTGAAAATAGGCATCCTTGAGGTCCAGGGAAGCTAGCCAGTCCCTGGCCTTAGAGAAGGTAAAATCATTGCCAGAGTTACCATTCTGAACTTTGGTTTCAAAAGATGCTTGTTCAGATATCTGAGGTCTAAGATGGGCCACCATTCTCCTGTCTTTTGGGGTAAGGAAGTATCTGGAATACAGACCCCTGCCCTGGTGTAGGGAGGAACCCTTCTACTGCTCTGAGAGCCAACAGGGTTGAGACCTCTGCTTCTAGAGCAAGGGTCTCTAAAGAACTTGCAGGTAGAAAAGCCTGGCTCTCATCTTGGGGAACTTTTTAGCTGCGAATCAGACCCTGGCTTACTACTTCCAGAACCCACTTGTCTGAGGTTAAAGACACCCAGTTCTGACTGAAGTAAGCCAACCTGCTCCCTACTGGTAAAGGAGAATCAGCCCTGGGCACCCCATCAGGGTGCCTGCTTGGCAGGTGCTTTAGGCTGAGGGGTGGGAGCAGGCCTGCCCACACCCCTGCCTGCCTTCTCCTCTGAAGAACCCCTCTGAGCATAAGCAGAGGAGGCCTGAGTTTGGTAGAAAGGCTGTGGAAAGGCCTACCCCTTACCCCTGGGAGTGCTCTCTGGGGAGTGGCTTGCCGCTCCTTAGCTTGGGCACTTTTTGTAAGTAGTCCTATATTCATCCATCTTTTCACACAATTATCTGTCTGCTCCCCAAACAGAGAATTTTCCACCACAGGAAAATCCATAGCCTTAGTCTGGGTATCCTGTGAGAGGCTTAGTACACCTGAGCCAGGCCAACCTACGAAAAGCTACAGATGTGGCCATGACTCTAGAGGAGACATCATTAACATCCACAGCAGCATGAAACTGCACCTTAGAAGCCTCAATGCCATCAGCAGCCACCTGTTCCAGCTCGCTAGCAAGCTGGCCATGGGCTTGTTTGGCTAATTCCATAAATGTATCCCATCTAGATTTCTGATACCTTGCTACATAAGCCATATAATTTGCTTGCCTGAGTCCCAAGGACGCTGCCATGTACTGTTTTTTTGCCATGGCATCAATCTTCCTGGAATCCTTGTCAGGAGGATGTGAAGCCAGGGGAATATTAGCTTTATCACAAGCTGCAGCCTGAACTACCCCAACATGATTGCATTGCTGAGAAAGGAATTCTGTATCAGGACCTGACAATGTGTACCTTCTGTCCATCTTTTTATCTACAGGAGGCACAGAATTAGGAGTTTTAAGATTTTATTGTTGTTTCCTAAAAGACTTATGCAAAGGAATAGACAATCTCCTAGACTCTGGAATGTCCATCATTTCTACAAAATCAGGCTCCTCTTGCTCATCCACAGCTTCTTCCAAAGGAAGCTGGAGGGTTTCAGCAACTTTTTTGTAAAACATAAAATGAGAGGGGGACTCAGAAAGCATAGGGGGAGATTCTAAAGGTCTGTCTGGGGAAATGTCTGGTTCAATGGGCACACTCAGACCCTCCCAGCCACATTCTTACTGTTCATAATCATCCTCCCCCTTCTCTGGTTCATAAAACTCCTCAACATCATATTCTTGAACCGATGGAACCGGACGAACCGACCTTTTACCAGATAGTGGCGGTTCGGACGGGACCGGAGACAGTGACTGGACAATTTGAATAGCTCTTGCTATCTCTGCAGCAGTTGGAGAAGGGATTTTGGACTCCAAACCTGCTGACTTCCTTGTTCTCTTTACTGGAACTGGTTCCTCCGAACCAGCTTTTCTTTTGTTCGAGGAAGTCTCGCCCTGGTCAGAGGGCACCTCCGATCATTGTTGGCACCCAACCGGCTGGCCATCCGGTCAGCGGACTTTTTGCCTCTCGCTCCTGAGCCTGCCCAATCTCTTTCCAGGGTGGCTGCAGGGAAATTCTTACAAATCTGGCAGTCTGACTGGAGGTGGTCAAACCTCAGACAATAAACACATGGTGTGGGTCAGCCTTGGCAAAGACTTCCCACATACATCCAGTGTTGAAACCCAGGCCCGGTTTTCTTTTGGGTTTCTCAGACATAATGCCAGCCTAACCAGAAAAACTTGCCCTTGAACGGCAGTGCCAGGCAAGACACCCCTTATCAGTTCCTAACACGTGTCATTGGTATTGGAAAACGTAATAAATCCGCTTTTTAGAACCGATAAGAACCAGGAACCGAGACTCTAAAATGACAAGCTTTAAAATTTTAAGCTTTTAATTCCAGCTGATCGGTTCAAAACCGAACCGATAAACTTACAAGTTCCACACAGAAAATACAATTTAAATTACTTACGTATACCACAGACAGAGCTTGAACCGAACGGTTTTATGTTAAAATAAAACTATTCTCGGTTGAATCGAACCGAGAAAACACTGTTTAACCGAGAAATGAACTGAGCAGTAGGAGAAATCTCGGAGCGACTGTTCAGTGGGCGGAGTAAGGAATCTGACAGTTCAGGTTTGAAACTACACAGACAGAGCTTTATCTTAGAGCTCTCTGCTCAAAGTTCCATTCATGGAATGGATTTAACTATTTCACCTCCGAGCAGTTCTAATGGTGGGACAAACTGCAACTTGTCATAATATAGCAAGACTTCATGTTTGAATTAGAAACAGTTGCACATCTTGTGGCTGGATGTGAAGTCCTCATGGCAGAAGGCCTGTATACTGAAAGACACAACAATGTAGCAAGATCGATCCACTGGAAACTGTGCAAACACTATAACATACAGGTAGCAGAGACACACTGGAAACATGAACCACAAAGAATCACAGAGAATGAAGAAGTAATGATCACATGGGATCATCCAATACCTACAGCCAAAAAAGTGGAAGCAAGAAAACCCGATATTGTAATACAAGAAAAGAGAACAAAGGTAGCATTACTGATTGAAATAGCCACCCCTAGTGACTACAGTGTGCTGCGTACAGAGAGAGACAAAATCATGAAATACCAAGATATGCAGTCAAAAACCAAACTGATGTGGAATAAGGACACACAAATTGTTCCAGTAGTGCTTTTAGCAATGGGACTAATCAAAAAGAACTTTCAGGCACATTTAAATATGCTACCAATACTTGTGACACCTTATGAACTTCAAAAGGAAGCCATTTTGGGGACATTGCGTGTGCTGAGAAGAGCGCTGTCAGCAAACATCAAAGATTAATACAGTACTAATTTCTTGAGTTTTGAATATGCCCTGGCTAAAGAATGGGGTCCATTCTTGCCACGGTATTAGAAATCCCTAAACATTTGGAGACACTAAACCCGAAGAAAAGATGAGATACAGGGAATACCCCCCTTAAAAATTAATTTTTGGTGTAAGAAAAGTACAGTTACATAAGAACTTACCGTAACAGTAGATCTTCGAGAACAGCTCTTGCAGCAGGTTACACCATTAGGACTGAAGCCGGCCGGCATCAGAACCCCACGGAAAATTTTCTAGCTAGCAGTCTTCAGCGGGGACCGCCTCAGATGTCGGTCCCGCCCCTGACGTCAGGCACAGTACACAAGGAGGCGGTCCCGCCCAGAATCCCCAGTTCTCCCGCCAGAGACTTCCGGCCGCTGGGATGACATCAGAAGAGGAGACAGAGGACCCGCCATCAGATGACCTTTCCGATCCTAAGGATATTGTTAGGCTGGAACCTACTTCCTCCAAGGGGGAATGGTGGGTGGGAAAGTACCTGCTGCAAGAGCTGTTCTCGAAGATCTACTGTTACGGTAAGTTCTTACGTAACTGTACTATCTTCTTCGAGGTAAAGCTCTTGCAGCAGGTTACACCATTAGGACTGATTCCCAAGCAATGGAGCTTAGAAAAGCCATCGGGAGGAGGCAATACGGAGATCTAGACCCGTCCTGAGCCTAGGACAGGAGGCCCTGAAGAACAGCAAGGCCGAAACCCGCTCTTCGCCTTGAGGCGATATCCAGGCTATAATGCCTGATAAAAGTGTGCACCGAACTCCAGGTGGCTGCAGCACATATGGCCGACGTGAACGCTCTTCAGTGGCGCAGCGAGGTAGCCACCTCTTGTCGAATGGCCCTGACCACTCCAGGTAAGGGTTTCTGACGCTTGTCATAGCAAAAGGAAATACACTGGATGAGCCAGCGCGAAAGGGTTTGTTTTGAAACCGGACCCCTTTCATCCTCTCAGCAAATGAAATGAACAGCTGCTCCGCTTTCGGTGCTGTTTGGTTCTGGTCAAATAGTATCTGAGACACCTGTGCACATCCAGGTTGTGAAGCAGTGCTTCTCCTCGATTGGCATACTTAGGAAGTACACTGGTAAATCGATGTCCTGGTTGGTAAGGGCTGAAACCACCTTAGGCAGGAACTTGGATTCGTCCTCAGGACACCCTGCCCTGATGAATAATTAAATAAGGCTCCTTGCACACGAAAGCATGTAATCTGAGATTCTTCCTCACCAAGTAATCTGCAACCAAAACAACGCTCTCCATGACAGAAAACGAGCTCCTAATCTCGCGGCAGGCTCAAAGGGTGGCAGCGTAAGCTGCTCCAAGGCAAAGGATAAATCCCAAGGAGGGACGGGATCCTTGATGGGCGGCCTAAGGTGGAGGACCCCTCTTAAAAAGGTACGGGTAATGTCCAGCTGGGACACTATGCGTTGGCCTATGGGGGTATGGTAAGCTGAGATTGCACAAAGGTGCAGTTTAAGCGAGGAGTAAGCTAACCCGGATTGAAATAGAAAAAGCAGGTACTCCAGAACCAGCTTCTCAGGGCAGTCTAAGGGTGAGAAACCGCGAGTCTGAGACCACAGGCAAAATCTGCGCCATTTCATGGCGTTATGTTGTGTGTGTCGCCGGTTTTCTGGTGGCAGAAAGCACGTCCGCCACCTCTTGAGAGACCACGTGTCACAACATGGCTATGTCTCTAGGAGCCAGGCATGCAGGTTCAGTGAATGTAAGTCCGGGTGGACTAGTGAACCCTCCTCCTGAGACAACAGGTGGGAACTGATTGGTAAAGCCAGCGGAGGTTCCCGGGACAAATGATTCAGCATCGGAAACCAAATTTGTCTGGGCCAAAAGGCGTATCAAAATAAGAGTCGTGTGCTCCTCTGCGAGTTTGAGAAGGACTCTCTGGATCAACGGGAAAAGAGGGAAGGCGAGGAATCTGCCCGCCCAGGAGAGGGACAACACATCTCGCCAGAAAACACCAGGCCCTGGATCTAGCGAGCAAAAATTGGGCAGTTCTATGCTGGATGGGGAGGGAATAGATCCAATTCTGGAGTACTCCATCTGTGGAACAGATCCTCTGCCACTTCCTGTAGGAGTTCCACTCGTGGACTCTGGCCTGGGAACGACTCAGGCCATCTCGACCGTGTTGTCCACTCCGGGAGCGTGAACTGCAATGAGGTTTGCCGTGTCAGTACATTACATTCCCACACCCTCATTGCCTCCCTGCAAAGGGGTAAGTGTGTGCCTCCTTGTTTGTTGAGGTATTACATCACCGCAGTATTGTCTGTCTGTAACAGGAGAGTACTGGGTGGAATCTCCGACTGGAAGGCCTGCAGGGCATAAGAACCACCCTCATCTCCAATATGTTGATATGGAGATGAGATTCCTGGAAGTCCATGTTCCCTGAGACCTCACCTGCTCAGGTGTGCTCCCACCCCAGCCCTGAGGCGTCCGTAGAGAGTGTCAACACCGGGGATGGTGCTGTGAAGGGAACCCCCACTGAGAGGGTTCCCGGGTCTAGCCACCACTGCCAGTCCTGAATCACGGTTTGTGTGATTCTGACTGGCTGCTGCAGATGGTCATGTCTTTGGTCCCACTGCACCCTCAACATCCACTGGGTTACCCGCATGTGGAGTCTTGGCATAGGGACCGTTGGAATGGCCACAGCCATGTGTCCGAGCAGGCGAAGGACCAGCCTGGCCGGGACGGTTTTCTTCGCTGACATGTCCCTTATTAGGGGATCGTGATGCTCCGCTCTGTCTTTTGGGAAGAAAGGCTTTCCCTTTGACTGTGTCCAGAACTGCGCCTATGAACTGCAGCTTCTGGGACGGTACCAGAAGAGACTTCTTGTAGTTGATTAAAATGCCCAGAGACTGGAAGGACCTGGGTGTGCTGAATGGCCAGCAGCAATGCCTCCTAGAGGAGGCCATGAGGGAGCCAGTCATCCAGGTGCGGAACACATAGTGACCCTGTCTCCTCAGAGGCGCTGCCCAGACTGCCATGCACTTGGTGAATACCCTTGGTGCTGATGACAGCCTGAAAGGAAGTGCTGGAACTGGTAGTGGCGACCGGAGCTTCGAGCGCGGGAACCTCCTGTGTGCCTGAAGCGATGGGGATGTGCAGGTAGGCATTCTGCCATATCCCAGGGGCGCCAAAGCGTCCTTCTTCAGCATGGGGATTAGTCCCAGGAGGGTCACCATGCGGAAGCGCTGTGAGCGACCCGATATGTTGAGGTCGCTGAGATCAAAATTGACGGAGGTTCCCTGTCTTCTTTGGAACCAGAAAGAAGTGAGAATAGTAGCCTGCTCCTATCTGGTTCCCTGAACGTGCTCCACAGCTTCTTTCTGCAGAAGCGCGAGCACTTCCTGCTTGATGAGCAGGGGCGTGCTGACCCGAGTAGCAGGGAGAGCAGAGGAGGCCTCGTGAGGGAGCTTGTCTCACGATTCTATAAAGTGGCCTTTTTCGACCAGCTGTAGCACTCCACCTGTCGGTGGTGATGGAGGCACACCTGGCAGGTGGTCTGCGATCGACCCCGACCTTTGTTTCCCATTGATCCAGAGGAGGGAGGGGCTGGGAAGAGTCATGCTGTGGCAGCAGAGGGTCCTGCAGGCTGGGCCGACTTGGAAGCTCGTTGGCCCCTACCTGAGGGCGTTTTGACCTGAGCTTTCTGGGAAAAAGACCCTCTGATGCTGGCCGGAACGGGTTGTTGTCTCCGAGTCGGCTGCGAAAGCAAACTGGTTCCTCTGAAGACTGAGCTGAGTCTAGATCTGTATACGTGGCCTGGACAGATCTAACGGCCTTCCAGCTTCCTGTAATTTGGTGATCACCTTCAGATGCTTCACCAAACAAAACTCCGCCATGAAGGGGGCCCAAAATGTTTTTCTGGACGTCGGGGTAAACCGAGACACAGAGCCATGAGTGTCTCAGGAGACATACGCCTGAGGCTGCCACTCTGGCCGGGTGAGTCATGGAGTCAGACGCTGTTCAAAGCACCTGGGTCCCCACGTCTGAATCCGTGCGGAGGAGCTGAAGAAGTTCCTCCTTTGGGCCACCGTCTGGCAATTTCTCTACCAGATCCTGCCCCTGTTCCCACAGCGCATTCTGAAACTGAACCATGTGGGTCAGGTAATTCAAGGATCTGATGACGCAAGTCACGGCTGCGTAATTCGCCTACCCAGCACGTCCAGTTGTTTGGACTCTGGATCCAGTGGCTGTGTGCTCAGATGTTGTGGTTTCTGAGACCAGTCATGAGAGGCTGTGATGACCAGGGAGTCAGACAGAGGATGATTAGCCAAGTACTGGTCCTCCCTAGGGGCCTTGTACAGGCGGTCAGCCTTTTTCGGCATAGCCGGAGTGGAAGGTGGACGCCTCCCACGCTGCCTTGTGATGTCCACGAAGGTGTCCACCAAGGGTGGTACTACCACAGGCTTAGGGTCCTTTTGCAGAAGGTAACGGGCGAGGCGTAATCTTTCGGGGTGTAGTTCTTCCGCATCCCATCCCATGTTCTCTTGGATGTGTCTCATTATCTCAGAGAAAGAGGGGTCATCTGGAGGAGACCTAGGGAAGTCGCGTGGGTCCGAAGAAGGGATGCCGATCGGTGAAGGAGACCTGGAGCATTCAGAGATGTCAGATCTGGAGTCCTCCGTCGATGGCGAATACCGACGTCTTCTGGGTCTCTTGGGGCTGTGTGACCTTGAAGAAGATCTAGACGGAGGCCTTCTCTTCTCTGTAGATCTGCCCCTAGGAGGTGTTGCTGGCTCCTGGAGGGAAGAAGCTCGGCCTGCTGCCCCTTTGGGCGAAGGAGGGGGCGCAGGTGTCGGTGGTGCTGCGGATGCGGGAGGAGGGTGTGTGGTGACCACATCCTTCACCTCTGCCAAGTTGAGTACCGACGACGGGCCGGGCGCCGGTGGTCTGTGTCCGGGCCGGGCGTTGGCTCCCTGGGGGTCTCCGGTTCTGGGGAGGGTTTCCGTGGGAACTCGACGGGTCCGGAGTTGCCCGCCTGGTCCTTGGGCTGAGTGGACTCCCTCCTATACGCCTCCTGACCGGCGTCGGTGGCGGTGGTGGCTCTTCTGTCTCGGTGGCAGGCGCGGTCCCCGGCGGTATCCTGGGGAAGAATGCCTGACCGGCGACGGGTGATGAACAGCCGCCGGCTCACGGGGGTGCTTGTGGATCTTGGCTGACGTCGGGTCCGACATTCGCTTAAGGGAGGTCAGCTCCTTGGTCTTGCGTTGGGGAGGCGGAGGCAAGGAGACAGACCGGATGTCGGAGGCTGAGTGCCGGGATGAAGACTTGTGATGTTCTCCTGACCTGGAAGAGGCCTTAGCCGAGAAAGAAGGAGGCCTGGAGGTCTTGGCAGGCCGCACAGTTGAAGAGCCACTGGCAGATTTGACCACAACTGGGGGAGGCTGAGAGTGGGCCCTCGACGGAGAGCAGTCCGACCTGGAGCCAGGAGCTGCGGGAATCCAAGGCCCTGGAGGGATCTAGGTCTTACCTTCTCCCGATGTTTCTCGTGGTGCCTGTGGGACTTTTCCGAAGGTCCCCCCCTGGAGGAAGATTCCATGGCCTTGAGCTTTTCTTCTAGGAGGAAAGCCTGGAGAGCCTTCTGTCGGCGGATTCTGGTCCGGCTATTAAAGCACTGGCAGAAGGAGCCAGCCTGGGTGTCGTGGTCCGGGCCCAGGCACCGAACACAGGCCGAATGGAGGTCTTTAAATGGGATCTACTTCCCACAAGCACACTTAGAAGGATGGCTCTCCACTGAAGCTGGGGAGGACATCAGACGAAGAAAGGCAGTCTTGCAGAAGAATTTCTTCCAGTGGTTCCGATTTGAAAGGATTTCCTAGACGTCATGCTAGTACTAACCGAAGAGTCGAGACATGCAAGTCGACGGGCGGGAAAGAACTGGGATTCTGGTGGGACTGCTCCTTTATGCAGTTACCACGCCGGGGCGGGACCTACGCCGAGGAGGTCCCCGCTGAAGACTGCCAACTAGAAAAGTTTCCATGGGGTCCTGACGCCGCCGGCTTCAGTCCTAATGGTGTAACCTGCTGCAAGAGCTGTACCTCGAAGAAGATCCTAGTTTCTTAAATTAAATTGAGGTTGTGCCCAAAGGGACAAATAAATCAAAGTAAAGATGATGGGAGAAGGGGAGAGAACAGAAGAGGGCAACTACTAGCCCCATCCCATGGGGGTGGAGCAGAAAGACACTGAGGAAGGGCGCCCCAATCTAGACCACTCTCCCTTTAGGAAAATATCCCCTATGTGACCAAGGTCACACCACTCCTGACTAACAGAAAGGAGGGGGCTAAAGAGGGCTAGAGAGGAGGGGGACGAGAGACTGAGTCCCAGGGGATGGAGGGGGGATTGTGATGAATGGTGGAAGATACACAGAAAGATCAGAATTACGTGTGGTCGTAATTTTCATATCTATTCTGTGTCAGTCTTCAAGATTCATCTGCTTTGAATGGTCTGGAAGCCCCGAAGAGCTTAACAAGGGACTTAGTCCCTTAGCTCTCAATAGGTGGCGCACCAGAGGAGCACCTTCACGGTCTAGAGAGGCCCGAGAGTGGAAGAGGAGAGACGGGGACCCCCGGGAGGTAGGGAAGGTTACCCTGACAGACGTCGTCTCACCATACAGGAGAAAAGGTAGGTTCTCTGGTGAGCGGACAATCGTTCTACGCTGGGCCATGGGTGACAACTGGGAGAGATGCAGCCATGCCATCCGCCTAGTGCAGATCACTGTCCCTACGACCCTGATAGCTACCTCATTGGCGTCATACAATGCTGTTGCTTGGTGCCTTGCCAGCTCCAGGCCACATGCAGAGAGTGCAATGGCTTGTCTGGTTTCCTTCGTGTTGGGCATCGAGGCTAGGAGTTGACCTAGCCTGGACCACAGGAACCTATCATAAGTAGCATAGTGGGCCTGATGAGCAGATATAGAAAGACGCAACTGTGTCGAGTAAAAAGTCCTCCTACCCCAGAAGTCAAATTCCATGGAGTCTGCATCTGGTGGCCGGTCACGCGAAACCCATCGCGAGTATCCAGTTGCGCTAGGATGAGACAGATTACCTGGAGACTCCAAGGGGCACAATACCTCTGGCGGAGATCCCTAGGGGCTGGGACTCTGGAAAAGGATCTCTGCCAGAAGCGCTATCGACGCCTCCTAAAGTGAGCAGGCCAGGGAGGCACTACAAGAGTGTCTGCACTGAAATCGCCCAAAAAGGCACGCTGCCGGATGCTCTGGATTGTGTTGAGTGGGAGGGGTGACATGCATGTCCTCCAACATCCTCACGAGAAAATGCTGATACTCAGCGAGATCAGCAGCTGGGGAGATGTGGACAGATGGTTCCTCACCTCCTGAAGAGGAGGATGAGGAGTCAGAGGACCTCAAAGGTTGGCTGCTCAGGGGAGGTTGAAAAACCTGTCTGTCCATGGCCCTAACATAAGAGAGAAATTGAGCAGCCATAGCTCTGAACTGCTCCCAGGAGAGAGGGCTGCTAGATCCAAGAATACCTGGGACAGCAGGAGAATGTGGCAGAGGAGAGGGGGCAGAGCCGACAACAGGAATCTGCTGTCCACCGCCTGGGCTAGAGTGCGCACCTGCAGCCCCAAGAGAAGAGGGAGCTCCAGAAAACTCAACAGCTGACAGCTGGTCAACCATACTGGAACTGCCTAGGCTGCACCCTGAAGAATCCATCCTGTGAGGTGACTGGGGCTGTGAAAGTCCAAAAGGACGGTCCCCCACCTCCAAAGAACAGGGCCCTCTCGAGGAAACTGAAAAGGAAGGGTGGAGACCCACGCTATGACTTCTTCCGTAGCCCGGATGGGTCCCAGAAAAAGGTCACCGCATTGAACCCCCTACCCCTCGGAATCGAAAAGAGCCCTTCTCCTCGAAAAGAGCCAGCCTAGGCAGTTGGCAACCCTGGCCAGCCCCTGAAGTGGCTATCCAGGGAGCAGCACCTTCCCCTCCTGTGGGTGCTCCGATTAGCCCCAAAGTTGGGCGATCCAAGCACACCACCTGGGGGGTACCACCAATGAGGGGTCAGAAAACCCTCCGAGGCCAGGCTGCAGAGTAATGGTGGCCTGCACCACTGCTTGCTGGTCAGCACCCCTGACCCTGGACCCAGGAGCAACTGACCGCTCCTCAGAGGAGGCTGGTTCCAGTCTGTCGAGGACACTACCAAGGTGTCCACGTGAGCAGCCAACTCCAAAGAGTCAGACTGCCCATCTGACTCAGAATCAGATTCCTCCGAGGAGGAGGTGGAGATCGAAGTTCTGTGCCAAATGGTACATGGACACCCATTGCCATCCCGACTGAATGGGGCACCAGACCAAGTGACTGCACCAGAGCTGGTGCCGATGCCCTCAGTCGCACCGCGAACGGTGCAGGAAGAAGACACGGTAACAACAAAGGCAGCAGCATTGGAGCCGGAGCCTGTCATGACCCATGGCGCGCAACATGACTGCAGCACGGCAGCGAGCCTAAGGCACCGCTGTGGCGGCGCCAAGATCCAAAACTCCCATGGGGCCATGTCGCCCTTGGCACATGGCGGCTTCAGAGCTGGACACAGCACCATGCTCAACCACCTGGACGCAGACGGCACCGAGGCGAGAAATAGTAAGGGACAGTGCCGTACAGCCTCCCACGGCGCCGACAACACCATCGGCGCCGTGAACAAAGCCGACAGCAGAAATGGCACTGAGCGATGGACTAGCGCCATGAATGGCGCCGAGGCCCAAGATGGCACTGACCCAGGCCTTCTGAACAGAGGGCGCAACACCGCGTGAGCCTTCACCCCCAAAAGGGGCGATTGCCAAGGCAGTGCATCCCATCCATCCCCCAAGGGGAATGGACTGGGCCTCCTGCACCACGGAAGGGGCTTCTGCAACCGCGAGGTTACTAAAAGCAGAAGCCACTCCTCTGTGGCCCATATAGAACCGGGACAGGACCTGGAAGAAAGGCCGAGAGAGTGTGGCTTGGCCAGAGTGTGTGCCCGTTCCACGAAATTCGGCGGAGCTCTTCCAACTTTCTACACGCATTGTTCGATGACACGATGGTCCATGGAGAAGCAGGCGTTGCACGAATCCATGTCGTGTAGTGGGCCAAGACATGCGAGGCAATGGCATGTCGGTCGGTGATGGAATACTTGTGGCCGCACGGGCACCGACGCATAGGGGGCCGTCCTGTCTTCATAGTTATCTTGCCTCCGACTGAGACATGACCTACGGAAAAAAGAACACCAAACAAGACCTCGACGTCGCAAAATAAAAAGAAAAGGTACAGTCTTACCAGGTGAGGTCAGTGGAGCGAACAGCGAACAGGTAGGATAAACTTTAAATTCAACGGAGTCAACGGACTTCAACAAGAATGGAGCTGAAGGCTTCAAAGTGGACAACAGGCCTCTCATGCCCAGCAGAGAGCTACCCACGGTCGCGACCTTAATGGTGGGAGGCGAAGAACTGGTGGGAATGCAGAGTGGAACAACACCTAATGGCCAACCCACGACGCCACGGCGCGGGCGGCCTCGCAGGGCAGCGCCGGATGGAAAGGCCGACTACTCACCCAAAAGCTCCCTGTGGGGTCATGACTCCTCCCGCCACTATACCCAAAGGTTATGAATGGTTAAAATTGACACAGATAAGATCTAGAAGAAGGGGGGACATATCATGCACCTTAGACCTGTCTCCAGACTGTATAGAACTGCTCGGAGTAGCCAAGAGGCTGATTTGCCAGAACTCAAGGCACAGAATCACTGGCAATAAACTCCGACATGAGCAGAAGCAGCTATTCTGGAAGAAAGACAGAATACAGAATACAGGATACAGGATACAGGGTTGCCCCCACCAACCACATATCTGAAGGTAAGAAACAAAGATTCTTAAATTAATTTGAAGGTTGAGTCCCTAAGGACAAGAATGGAGGATAGCAGAAAGAGAGAAATGAAGAGAAGGCAACCACCAACCCCCATCCCACAGGGGTGGAGCCGAGGCACTGAGGAGAGAAGATAAAAATCCCTGTGTGCCCCAGGTCACTCCACTCCTGACCAGTGGAAAGGAAGGGGGGAGGGGGCACACAGAGGGAGGGGGACCAAGAGACTGAGGCCCCAGGGGGACGGAGGGTGGAATTGTGATGAATGGTGAAGCTACATAGAAAGATCAAGAATTACGGCAGGTACATAATTTTCACAACTTATCTGTGTCAATCTTCACCATTCATCACCTGTGGGCGAGTACCGAGAACCCCGAAGGGAGCCCTAAACCCTAAAGGACAAAGTCCCTTAGCTCTCAGTGAGTGAGGCACTGAGAGAGAGAGAAAACTTTACAGGCCTGGCGAGGCCCGAGAGTTGGGATAGTGACACAGGGCCCCCCACCCCCAGAGTGGGTAGGAGGTTGCCTGACAGACACCATACTCACTCTCACGGGGAGAAAGCACGGTTCTCCAGTACGCAGAGGAAATCATTCTCACGCCAGGCCAAGGGTGACAACGGGGAAAGATGCAGCCATGCTGTCTGCCTAGTGCAAATCGCTGTCTCCACGACCCTGGAAGCTCACTGCTACGCTGTGAAGATACCCCAGACTTGGTGCCTTGCTAGCTCCAGGCCATGTGCAGAGGCGCAATGGCTTGTCTGGTTACCTCCGTATCGGGCATAGAGGCTAGTAGTTGACCTAGCCTGGACCACAGAAACCTATCATAGGTAGCATAGTGGGCCTGATATGCAGAAATTGAAAGAAGCAACCATGCCGAGTAGAAAGTCCTCCTCCCTACAAGTCAAAATCCATGGAATCTTGATCTGGGGGACAGTCACTGTGGAGGGTGCAAAACCCATCAGGAGTGCTCAGCCACACCCCCAAACTGCTCCCAGGAGAGCGAGGTCCCCAAGGACCAAGAATGCCTGGGAGTGCAGGTGATGGTGACAGAGAAGGAGGGACAAGGCCAACGGCAGAAGGTGACCATCCTCTGTTCAGGCAAGACAGCGCACCAGGAGCCTCAAGAGAAGGAGCAGCTCTGGAGAACTCAACAGCCGACAGTTGATCAACCATGCTGGACCTGCCTAGGCTGTGCCCTGAAGATTCCCCCCGTGAGGTGATCGGAACTGTGGAATTCCAAAAGGATGGTTCCTACCCTCCAAAGACCAAGGCCCACTCGAGGAGACTGAGAGGGAAGGGCAGGGGGTCCACACTAAGACTCCTTCCCGAACCTGGATGGGTCCTGGAAAAGGGTTGTCGCACCGAACCCTGACCCTGCGGACTCCGAAAGAGCCCTATTCCTCGCAAACCCCAGCCTAGGCAGCTGACAGCCCATGTCAGTCCCAGAGGGAACCACCCAGGGAGTAGCACCCTCCTCTCCCGTGGGTGCTCCGATCGGACCCAACGTTGGGCGATCCAGGCACACCACCTGAGGGGGTACCCCAACTGAGGGGGCAGAAAACACTCCAAGCCCAAGCAGCAGAGCAGTAGTGGTCTGCACCACTGCATGCTGGTCAGCACCCCCGACCCTAGACTTGGGGGCAACTGCCCGCTCCTCAGAGGGAGGCTGGTTCCAATCAGCCGAGGAAACTACTAGGGTGTCCACATGGGCCGCCAACTCCAGAGTCAGACAGCCGGTCCGACCCAGAGTCGGATTCAATATCCGAGGAGGTAGAGATCGAAGTCCGGTGCCAGACTGTACGCACACACCCACTGCTGTCCCGACCGAAGGGGGTACCAGTCCAGGTGTCTGCACCACAGCCAGCGCCAAACTCTCCCACGGCACCAGGAACGGTGCCCAAAGAAGACACGGGACAGAGAGTGGTAGCAGAAGAGGAGTCGATGCCTGCCATGACGCCGCAAGTGGCACCGAAGTCAGGGATAGCGCTGACAACGACACCACCAGCTCCCAGGGTGACACCTCCCATGGCACAGTGTCTTCACTGAAGGATGCCATAGTCAATGAGTGAGAGTATTTTTTTATTTTTTATATTTTCTTTTTATGCCCCCTTCTCACCCCGGTGCTTCCTCACCTTCAGGAGTCTCCTACGGCCTTGTGTGTCCCTGCTCGTCTGTCAGCATCGGGTGCAGTCATCCCCAAGCTGCCTTGGTTTGACCTAAGGCGAGTATAGGCGGGGCCCCTTCCACCACCCCGAGTGACTGCAGGATTTGGTCGGGATCCGCCATCCGCGCCGCAGGGTCCTGGGATCAGGGCCTGAAGCTCCATCTACAGGAGCACCGGAGGTATTTTTCCTTTTTTCGCCCATCCTCAGGGACGCCTGCGTATAGGAGAGCCTCAGGAGCCACACACGCCTCAGCTGCTAACGCCTGGCTCCCAGCAGATGTCCTCCTCCCTGCTACATGCAGTCCTCGCTGCACCACCACCCATGGTCACCCAGGTGGCGGTATCGCAGCACATCCCACCCCAACCGGAGGAGGAGAGCAGCCTCTGGGCGCTCGATCTTCCTCCCCCCGGTTGGCCCTCCAGTTCCGAGTCCGTTCCCGAACCCGGGTCGCTGGCGCACCAGCGGTAACCCTACTGCTGCGCTGGCGGGCCAGCAATGAGTGACAGTATTGAGGAGGAGACAGCCAGGCATGGGGCATAAGGGGTGAAACAGTGCTGGTGTCTGTAGAGAAGGCTAATTCTGGTGTTGACAGCTGTGGAGAATAGATGGATGTGTTTGTGGTAGTTAAGGGAGGTGTCCAAGGTAATACCAAGATATTTGAAGGCAGTGACCTGGTCTAGGGGTTGGAGCTGGGAATTGAGGATGCACAGGAGATAGTCTCTGAGCCTGTTCTGGTGATGGGAGAATAAAGTACAGTTACGTAAGAACTTACCATAACAGTAGATCTTCGAGAGAAGCTCTTGCAGTAGGTAATTACAAATAGGACTGACGTTGGCAGGTGGCAGGACCCCCACGGAAAAATTTCTAGCTAGCAGTCCTTGGCGAGGGACCGCCCCCACGTCAGGTGACCGGCGTCAGACGACGTCAGTATAAAGGGGCGGTCCCGGACGCCCGCCTTCCAGTTCTTTCCCGCCACAGGCCCGGAAGGCCCGGACGAGAGAGAAGCAGATATTTCCTTCAATGGAAAAGGAGCTGAAAAAGCCTAGGAGGATGGAGGGCAGGAAGTATTACCTACTTGAAGAGCCTCTCAAGATCTACTGTTACGGTAAGTTCTTACATAACTGTACTATCTTATTTCGAGAGGGCACTTGCAGTAGGTAATTACAAATAGGACAGAATCCCAAGCAGTCTGGAACAAATAACAGGCAACGGGAGGAGGAACTACTCCAAGAAGTAGCAAAAACCTTGCAAACCTCAAGACAGGAGGCCTTGCAAGACCACTAACCCGAAGCCTGCTCTACGGCGAGAGGCAATGTCCAAACTGTAATGTTTTGTAAAGGTATGGATGGAAGTCCAAGTGGCAGCAGCACAGATGTCTGCCGCAGGCACATTCTTGAAACAAGCTGCAGAGGCTGCTACTCCACGAGTGGAGTGACCTCTGACTTGACCCGGAAGGGTCTTGTTGTACTTGTCATAACAGAGTGTGATGCAATGAGCCAACCACTTTGACAGGCATTGCTTGGAAACAGCAAAAGAGATGAACAACTGATCAGTCTTTCTGAGATCCTTCGTCCTATCGGTGTAGTATCTCAGAATCCTGTGAACATCCATGGTATGGAGCAAATATTCTCCCTGGTTGGAGTACTGCGTGAAAAAGGCAGGTAACTCTATAGACTGATTTAAGGTAGACTCCGCTACCACTTTCGGTAGAAACTTAGGGTTCGTCTTAAGACTACTCGCTCCTGTAGAAAATCAGATAGGGATTTTACACATAAGGGCCTGGAGCTCGAAATTCTACGAGCAGAAGTAATGGCCACCAAGAAGAGCGCCTTCCACTACAGAAACTTCAAATCTGGCGTGCTGCAGGCCTCGAAGGGAGAAGGGTAGCTCTAGAACAAAGTTCAAATCCCAAGGGGGAGCAGGAGTCCGGACAGGTGGCCTGAGATGAAAGACCCCTCTGAGAAAAGTCTTGGATACCTCTAATTGGGCAAAGGCTTTATCAGCGAAAGGAACATGGTAGGCTGAAATAGCGGCCATGTGAACTTTCAAAGAGGAATAACTGAGAATCAGGTCGAAGAGGTGAGTAAATAATCAAGCAGAACGGCCACAGGACAGGAGAAAGGCTCCATCTTCCTGGAGGCAGCCCAAATAGAAAATCTCTTCCATTTCATGGCGTAAGTGGACCTAGTGGAGGGTTTTCTAGCCTCCACCAGAATCTCGGCCACCTCTGGAGAGACGCCAAAGCGAGATTGGGCAAGGTCTGCAGGAGCCATGCATGAAGTTGTAGGGACTTGAGTCCCAGATGGACCAGGGTCCCCTGATCCTGGGTCAGCAATCCTCGAGATAAAGGAAGAGGAAGAGGAGGAACCTCTGAGAATTGTTGTACAAGAGAGAACCAGATTTGCCTGGGCCAGAAAGGAGAGATCAGAATCATTCTCGCTCCTTCTGTTGCAAGTTTCTGCAGAACACAAGGGACCAGAGGAATTGGGGGAAAAGCATAGACGAATCTGCCCTTCCAATTTAGAGACAGAACGTCGCTCAGAAAGCGCCCGCCTGGAGCGAAAGCAGCAAAAGGTGGGAAGTTTTGTGTTTTGGGAAGAGGCAAACAGGTTTATCTGTGGAGTCCCCAAAGCTGGAAGATGTTGTCTAGAACCTTTGGTCCAACTCCCACTCTATATGGCAGAGCTTAGGAGCGACTTCAGCTTGTCTGCCAGGGTATTGTCGACTCCTGAACGTGGATCGCCGTGGAGGTGAAGGTTGTGAAGCTGCTGCCAGTCCCAAACCCTCATTGCTTCCCTGCACAGCGGGTAGATTGAGTCCTCCTGCTTGTTGATGTACCACACCACGCTACACATGTTGTCCGTCTGGACAGCTAGGTGACCGAAGGATGTATTGGTGAAGGGTTTGGAGAGCATAGTACTGCTCGTAGCTTGAGCATTACTGATGGCCCCAACCTTCGCCTGATGCATCCGTGGTCAGAGTCTGGGAGGGGGAGGATGACAGAAGGGGACCCCCGAAACAGGTTCCTCTTCGAACCATCCACCATTGCAAGTCTCTTGTCATCGGGCAGGAGATCAGCACCAGATGATCTAGGTTGTCTACGAAGCTGATCCCACTGGAGAAATCTCATGTGAGCCGCTGCTGGGAACCGCTGGGATGGCGTGCCGCCATAAGCCCTAAGAGACGGAGAACCGACTCGAACCTTCCACGCGCTCTGATAGCAGGGAAATCTGGACTGAGGGAGGCCGCCTGTCCGGAGGAAGGAAGGCCTTGCTCACTGTCGGGCGAGGATAGCCCCGATGAACTAAGTCTCTGGAAGGGTCCAGATGAGACTTGGAATGGTTGATGGTGATACCCAGGCAAGTAAAAACCTGCTGGGTGAGGGAGAGAAATTGCAGGAGCTTCTCCCGGGATGAGGCCGGCCAGTAGCCGGGGCCGCCCAGGTAGGGAAAAACCTGAACTCCCAAAGTATCGCAGGTGGGCCGCCGCCAACGGCCAGGCATTTGTTAAAAACTCGGGGAGCCGAGGAAAGACCAAACGTAGTGCCCGAATTGGTAATGGTCCCCTGGAAAGCAAACCGGGAGGTACCTCATGATGCAGGGACGAAAGGGGATGTGCAGATATGCATCTTGGTATTGGTCCAGCTAATAAAGCCATTGACCCGGACGGGAAGAAGGGCAGAAGGATGGAGTAGAGAGCATCCTGAACTTCTTTGTATTCCACGAGGAAGTTCAGGAGCTGAGATCGAGAATGGGTCTGAGATCTTCAGTCTTTTGGTACCAGGGAAGAAATGGAATAGTAACCGGCCCCTGAAGGTGAGGAGGAACGGGTTCTATGGCTCGCTTCATGAGAAGGGCAGATATTTCTTCTGACCAAAGGAAGATGGTCCTCGCGTAAGAGGATTTCAGAGGGGTGGCGGGAGGTTTCTGTAGAAACTCTATGGAGTGCCCCTCCGCGATAATCTGAAGCACCCATGAATCTGTTGTTATCCTCTCCCAACCCGGAAGGTGGAGGGAGAATCTCCCTCCTACCGGTTCCTCCGGGGAGTCCGGAGGCGGTGGGAGAGGGAGGAGTCATGGTGGTGTGGGCAGCGCCGCGCTGGGCACCCCGCTGCTTTTTTGGACGGGCGGGGCCCAGCAGCTGCGGGGCCCAGTGTTTGTGGCCCGCCTTCCTTGGGGTTTTGTTGAGGCCGGCTGCCTGCAAAAGGACGGCAGCTATGTGGGATGGGGACGGTACATGGAATCCACAGATTTCAGAGCCGTCCCCTTCTTCTGCAAATCGGTGATTATGTCCTTGACATCACCGTCGAAAAGCACTGAACCCCTGAAAAGTGCTTCCTAGATTGCTGACTGCACCTCTGGGACCAAACCTGACACGTGGAGCCAGGCGTGACGCCGAAGACTTACAGCGAACGCGGAGCTTCGCCCGGCAGTGTCCACTGCATCGTAGGTCATCCTCAGGATGTGACGACTGGCCGAACGAGCAGAACGGACTAGGTCAGCTAACTCCTGCTTGACTTGGGAGTCAGGTAAGGAGTCAATCTTAGATTCCTCGGCCTGCAAGGATAGCCTCTGGTAATCCCCCAAATGTGCTATTACATATCAGGGCCCGATTCCCAGTGTGGAAGAAGCGAGTATTTTTCTTCCGTACTGGTCCAGAAGCTGGTGAATCATCTATCCGGGAAGACGAACTAATGTTTGGTGTGCTGACCGCCGTGAGCCGGGCGCTAATCACTTCACCGAAGTCTGCACGGGTGAGAATCTGCACCTACACCCGAGCCTGGTATAGCCTGTTGGGACTTTCTGGGAAGCGGGCTAGCTAACGTTGTTTCCAACAGTGGAAACAAGGTGGGCGCGAGGCTCGATCCAGAGAGGCACCAGAGTAGGGGCCGTAAGGGCAGGTCTGAGATGTTCAGCGAAGCTTAACCGCTGAGGATCTGGTTCCAGAGAACGCCACTGGATGTACTTCCTGGATGTTCCGAGCAACTTCTGTGGACGGAAGGATCCCGGAGGAGACTTCTGAGGAGTCCTATGGAGCTTGGATGGAGACGAGGCTCTGCCTCTCGGAGCATCCATCGGAGGAACTGAGAGAGGAGGAAGAAGAAGAATTAGAAGCAGAGTAAGACTCCTGACCCGCCTAGGGGAGGAACAGATTCCTTAGGGGAATCCTGGACGCTAGGTCCTGTCCCTCTCTGGATCCAGAGGAAGAGCTCGAACCGGAGGCTGAGAGGGAGGTGCCGCCTCGGCGACGGGGCTGGAGGTGGCACCGCGCCGCAAGGCGTCTCTGATTTCCTTTGGTGAGCTGAGCTTTGCTCAGCCCACCAGGAAGCCAAAGTCTCCTGAAGATCCACTGGCAGCCTGGGGGTGGTGGAGGAGGAGAGAGGATAATTATGCGGATTATATCCGGTGAGTATCCGTGAATCTCAAGCTCGGGAACACCGGTGCCGGTATTGTCGCGCCGGTACTGCGGTGCTGGTGAGCCGGCGTCGGGTACTGCGGCCAGATACTGTGGACCTGAAGACTGTCGCTGGGTAGGCGGCGGATACCCGGTACGGAGGAGCTACCGGTCAAGTGGAGATCCAACAAGCGGTCAGCATTGATAGGCCCGTATGGGGGTCGGGCCCACGGAGGGGGTGTTCTCCTCACCGCCGGGGCCGGTGTCGGGCCTCGGGCCAAGATCCGGGTTCTATAGGAGGAGAGGGTTAGACGGCGGAAGAATATCCTCATTGCTCAGGGACGGAGGGAAAAGTCCCCGGGTCAGGCTGGGGCGAACCTGGACGACAGATGATGGAGGGTCTGTCGTGAGGTTCCACGCCCGGCGCACGCCGGAGGAGCTGACGTGTGCCTTAGGGGCTGGATCCTGGCAGATGCCAGAGGAGCCGAGTCCGCTTATGGGGTCCGCTATCAGAGGCGGGCCGAGGTGAGAGAAGTGGCTCGTCCGAGGGGACGCTGATCAGGCGCCGCCCGGCGGTCGGGCGCTCATCGGTCTTCTCCGGCAGACGCCGGAGGAGCCTCGCCCGACTTATGGGGGGTGCCCGCGCCAGTAGCCGCGAAGCCTGCGGCGTACTGGGCAGAGGCTTTTAGCCCGGAGGTGCCGCAGGACCCGCGCCGCAGCCTGATGGGCGGGCCGACGCCTCCAAAACCTTGAGGCTGCTGTCGACTATCCTCGAGGGAACTTTTCTGAACCGCAACTCCGGCCGGAGTCGCGATTTAGGCGGTGACATTCTCCTGTGTCTTTCTTTGTCCCGCTTTGTGGTGTCCTTCAGGAGAGGTCGACGCCTGCCAAGCTCTTCAACTCTTCTCCATTGAAGACATCTTTTGAGCAGATGGGCTTCAAGGACTGTTAGCGTCGTCTGCGGTAGCCAGGTGAAGTGCAGGCAATGCGGGCACTTGTCGACTGCGTGGTCGGGCCTAGATAAAAAGGCAGAGAGTGGCCGTCCTTGGTGAGGCGAGTTGGGCGCCGCGACGAGTTGCATTTATTTTGGAAGTGGAGATCAACATACACCGGCGACACGATATGAAAATACTGATAATTCTCGGTAAAAAACGCCCAAAAGAACAGGGGCTGAGCACGAACTTTACCGCGGAGGTGCTGCACGAGCTAACGGGCGGAAAGAACTGGAAGGCGAAGCATCCCGGGTAACGCTTCTTTATACCGGACAGCGCCGCCTGGACGCCGTCACCTATCGTGGGGCGGTCCTCACCAGGGACCGCTAGCTGTGACATTTTTCCGTGGGGTCCTGCCACCTGCCGACGTCAGTCCTATTTGTAATTACCTACTGCAAGAGCCCTCTCGAAATAAGATCATGCTTTATGTCTTTTGTAGTTTAATACTAAGCGCTTCTCAGCAAACCAGGATTCTGCATCCAAGAAGGCATGTTGAAGGGAAGCCTGGAGAGTGAGGGGGTCAGGATAGGAGGCGAAAAGAATGTCGTCATCAGTGTAAACTAGTACTTGGCCCGAGTAGGCACTGGGGAGAGAACTGAGAAAAAGGATGACAAGAAGGAGTCCAAGGATGGAGCCTTGGGGGACACCAGATTTAACAGGGAGTCTGGAGGAGAGGGTGCTGCCAAACCTGACTTGCTGGGGATCTGTCTTTTAGATAGTGGTCAAACCAGTTGGAGGCATCCTGGGACACAGCAGAGATGGGGAGGACATCCAGTAGGATGGAGTGATTTACTGTGTTGAAAGCCTTCAACAGGTCCACAAAGACTGCACCGGCCAGATGGCCCTTGTCAAGGGCCGAGTGAATGGCTGAGGAGAATTCAAGTAGTGCTGACATGGTGCTGTGGGCTTTGCAGAAGCCGTGTTAATCTAGACAGACAAGATTGTACTAAGAGAGGTGTTTGGTGAGTTGGTCCAGGACAATCCTCTCAAGCACCTGTGGGGGTGGAGATGGGGTGATAGTTCCCAGCAGAGGTAGGATCACCTCCTTTGAGGATAGGGGAAACTACTCATGACTTTCCACTTGGCAAGGAATTGGCTAAGGCATAGGGAGCAGTTAGGAATGGCAGGTAAGGGGTGAGAAGTTCGTCAGGGCTAGGCAGGGAGTTTGAGGTCTATGGAGTCGCTGCTGAACGGGAGCTCCTATAGACTTTAATAGGTAGGGTTGTGTCCTTGGTGGAAAGGGCTTTGAAATGAAAAGGGGGATGGGGGGGGGGGTGATGTAGGAGGATCAAAAAGTGAGGAGCTAGTATATTGCTGAGGTCTGTGAAGGAGGAGTTAAGGGGTCAGCTATTTGTGTGGGTCAGTGATAGCAGTGCCATTTGAGTAGAGTTTGGGGAGAGACACAGCTTTGCACAGAGCTTTTTAAGATTGTCCCAGAATTTTTACCCTGGCCCCAAGATTTACTGAGGGAAGCTCTGTAGTGTTCAGCTTTGGCTTTGCATATTTCCCATTGTTCTTTGCTCATGAAGTGTTGTCGGTCATCTGGCCTGCGGTGACAATGGCAATCTGCCAGAGGATGTCCTGTGATGCATCAGGTCAAGGCGAGTTTAGAGAGCTAGGGGTGCAGTGACCTTTGATTAGCCATTTAGTAAAAGGGCAAATAGGTCACACACGTAGATAAAGGAGTGGATGAAAAGTTGAGCGCAGAGTTAATATATGGGGCAGTATTTATGGGGACCAGTCCCAATGGCGAGATGGCATTTTAGGTGCTTCAGGTTACCAGGTTTTACCTTCTCTGGAAGGAGACGGGGGGGTTAGTGACATGGGTGGAACACTAGCAGAGCACTGGTGAGTGATCACCAGAGCATTGGAAGGACTGAGACGTCGATTAGTCTGTTGGGATGATTGGGGAGGACCAGGTCCAGAAGGGAGGCAGACCCTGTCTTACAGTTGTGACGAGTGGGAGTGGTGACAACTTGAGTGAGGTCCATGGTGGTGATGGCATCCTTAAAGGGGTAGAGGAGCTAGATAACCAGTTGATGTTGAAGTCACCAAGGGCTATGCATTCATTTTTTGGGGGTAAGTGGGAGAGGTAGTTTAGGGTAGAGTGAAATGCCAGTTTCTGACTGAGCAGGGGAATGTAAACGGAGGTTACAACAATAGGAGCAGTAGCCACAGTGACTGAGACTTTCAAGGAGAGAGCATGGGCACCATGATCTAAAAGGGCAGAGGTGTTGTCCCGTATGTAGAATATGAAGCTGGCCCCGCGTTTGCGGACTATCACAATGAAAGACTGAGTACCCTGAAATGGAGATGGAGGAGTCAGGGGTAGTTTTGGAAAGCCAGGCTTCAACTAGGGAGAGGATATCAGGTTGGTGTTGAGTCAACCAGCCTTGGAGGGAATCAAACTTTTTTTGTAAGCTGCAGATGTTGATGGTTGCTATGCACAGTCCTTCAGGGCAGAACAGGAGGGTGGGGGTGAGTGGACTGGGCCGGGGTGGATGTTTCCAGAGAGGAGTAGGAGTAGGAGCATAAAGGCCCTCTGGAGGCAACGTCTATGATGTAGGGGTTTTCCGTGGTGAGCAGAAGATAGTGAGCTGCAGATGCGGGTGACAGCAAGGATCAGGAGTGAAAGGATAGTGGGGTCAGCCAGAAGGACAGCATGCTGGCTCCAGTGATGGAGAGAGGGGGGGGTGCTGGAGGGGCATGGGGAGTAGAGAGCGCCAAGCTTGTAGAGGAACTGTGGCGAAATGGAAGGTGTAGTGAGGGTGGTCTGGAGTAACTGAGTTTGGGCAAGTTGGTCGGGGTCAGCGGTGGAAGGAAGGAAGGGGGAGAGGAGAGGTAAAAGAAGGAACAGGACTGGTACAGGGGCCATGGGATCAGCGGGGAAAAGGTAGAGGGGGTATGAGATAGGGGGTGAACAGGATTAAGTGAGAATTACAGAAGGCAGAAAAGAAGAGCTGAAACAGGGGTGGCTATGACAACGTAGCAGTAGGGTCACCAGACTATAAAGCAGAGGGTGCAGGGTTCAAAACTGCGGGCCGGAGACTAATTAAAATGGTGAAAAGAGTAGGTGTAGTTGGAGGAGGGAGAGAAGAGAGAGGTGAAAAGAGACTACAGAGCTGGTCGGGGGGGGACACAGTGACCCTAGTGGCAGTAAGTATAAGGGCTAATGGAGAAATGGGACTTCGTGCAAAATGGAAGCACGGTCCAGTGAGCAGTGGGACAGGCTAACACCCTCAGAGTGTGTGCTGGAAGGAGGCAGTTATCTAGGCGCTTTGTCTTTTCCCTGGTTCATCAGCGCTAGAAGCTGGGCTGTAGTGGGGGGGGGGGGGTACCTGAATTGCTAAGGGCTCTGTCTTTCCCAGGTCCATCAGTGCTGGAAGCTGGGCTGTAGTGAGGAGGGTACCTGAGCTGCCGAGGCGCTCTATCTTTTCCCTGGTCCATCAGCGCTGGAAGCTGGGCTGTAGTGAATGTAATGAAAGTCCTTGGTTCTATCGATGTAGAACTGAAGGGCTCTTAACATCCAGGGAGTGAAGGGTGCACTCCCAGTCATTCTGGGAGTCAGAAACCTTGTGAGCAGAAGTGATGGCCACCAGAAAGGCGGTTTTCCAGGTCAGAAACTTGAGATAACATGTAGCTAGAGGCTCAAAGGGTTTATGAGTGAGCAACTCTAGCACATGGTTAATATCCCAGGGGGCCACTGAAGTTCTGACCAGGGGCCTCATGTGTAGAATGAAAGGTCTAGAAAGTATTCCAATACCTTGTCAAGGGGACACTGGAATGGCTCTATGTTTATCTTAGCATACCATTTTGAGAAGTGCTTCCATTTGACTATTAAGTTTCCTAATGGAATGTTTACTTGCAGCAAGGAGAATCTCGGAGACCCTCTGAGAAACTTTAAACTTGCTCACCTCTATCTCTTCAGGAGCCAGGCATGGAGATAAAGAGAGCACAGGCTGAAACTGACCACGGATCCCTGTGTCAGAAGGTCCGTTTGTGGAAGCAGTTGCCTTGGAGGGCCGCTGATGCCCCTGTAAGCCTCCATTTGAGCAGTACCTGCTGAACTAGTGGAAGAGGAGGAAATGCGTGTAGAAAAGGATTTGTCCATCGCAGTCCGAATACATCCTGACAGAAAAAGTACAGTTATGTAGGAACTTACTGTAACAGTAGTCGAGAGAGGTTCCTTCACTAGGCCATTACTTATAGGACTGACACCACCTGGCGACAGGCCGCATGGCAGACTCTTCTAGCAATCCCTGATGGGGGACCGCCCACCCGACGTCACGTGACCAACGTCAGAGTGGCTGTATATAGCGGGCAGTCCCCACGCCCGCACTCCAGTTCTCTCGCAGGAGCCAGGAAGAGGCCCGACAGCAGGAGCAAACAGGATTTGGAGACCCTGTAAAACACAAAATGAGGGGAAGGAAGGGAGGGAAAAATATGACCTACTGAAGGAACCTCTCTCGAAGATCTGTTATGGTAAGTTCCTACATAAAGTACAGTTACGTAAGAACTTACCGCAACAGTAGATCTTCGAGAACAGCTCTTGCAGCAGGTTACACCATTTGGACTGAAGCCGGCAGGCATCAGGACCCCACGGAAAAATTCTAGCTAGCTATCTTCAGTGGGGACCGCTCGACGTCGGTCCCGCCTCCGACGTCAGACGTAGTATATAAGGGGCGGTCCCGCCAGATTCCCCAGTTCTCCCGCCGGAGACTTCCGGCCGCAGACTGACATCGAAATGGGAGACCGAGGATCCACCGTCAGAAGACAAAGGGAAAAAACCTGTTAGTAAAGGCTTAAGCCATGCCTCCTCCAAAGGGAAAGGTGGGCCGGAAGGTACTGCTGCAAGAACTGTTCTTGAAGATCTACTGTTACGGGTAAGTTCTTACGTAACTGTACTATCTTACTGAGACACAGCTTTGCAGCAGGTTACACCATTAGGACGGATTCCCAAGCAGTAACGCCTGCAAACATTCTGGGAGGAGGAAACTAGAAAGTACATTCCAGGTCCTGAATCTAGGACAGGAGATCCTGTAGCACAGCCATGGCTGAAGCGGCTCTTCACGAGAAGCGATGTCCAGGCTATAATGCCTGATAAATGTATGTACAGAGCTCCAAGTGGCTGCAGCACAGATGACAGAAGTGGAGACGTTTCGAAGTGCTGCAAAGGAGGTGGCCACCCCCCTAGTGGAATGGCCCCGGACTGAACCCGGGAGGGGCTTGTGTTTGATATCATAACAGTATGAGATGCACTGGACAAGCCAGCGAGACAGGGGCTGTTTAGATATTGGTTGGCCCATCATCCTTTCAGTAAAGGAATGGAAAAAGTTGCTCCGATTTCAAGCTGCTTAGTTCTGTTCAGGTAGTACTTTAAGCTGCGAAGGAACATCCAGGTGTGTAGCAGCGCCTCTTCCTCTGTTAGAATAATTAGGGAAGTAGACCGGCAGGTCAATATCCTGATTGAGAGCGAGTGCGGAAACCACCTTAGGCAAAAATTTAGGATTCGTCCTCAGGGATACTCTGTCTCGGTGGAAAATTAAATAAGGCTCCTTACACATAAGAGCATGGAGCTCAAACTCTTCTCGCTGAAGTAACAGCAACCAAAAACAACGTTTTCCATGACAGAAAACGCAGCTCGCAATCCGTGGCAGGTTCAAAAGGAGGGAGTGTGAGTTGTTCCAAGACAAAGAGCAAATCCCATGGAGGCACTGGGTCCTTAATGGGTGGCCTAAGATGTAACACCCCTCTCAGGAATTCCCGACAGGCATCTAATTGTGCCACTGTGCGCTGTCCCACCGGAAGGTGATAAGCTGAAATGGCACAGAGGTGCACCTTAATAGAGGAGTAGGCGAGACCCGAACGGAAAAGGGAGAGCAGGTACTCTAACACCGCTTTCACCGGACAACCTAAAGGGGAAAGGCCGTGTGTTTGCGACCATAAACAAAAACGGCACCACTTCATGGCGTACGTCGCCGGCTTTCTGGCTGCAGAAAGAACTTCCGCAACCTCTTGCAAGACCCTGTGTCACAAAATGGCTATGTCTCTAGGAGCCATGCATGCAGGTTCAGTGAACGTAAGTCCGGGTGGACCAGTGAACCCTCCTCCTGAGACAAGAGATGGGAGCTGAATGGCAATGAGAGCAGAGGTTCCCGGGATAGCTGTATTAGCAAGGGGAACCAAATCTGTCTGGGCCAAAAAGGAGCCACCAGGATCATTGTTGCATGCTCCCTGCGCATTTTGATAAGAACTCTCTGGATCAACGGGAAGGGAGGGAAAGCGTAGAGGAATCTGTCTGCCCAGGAGAGGGACAACACGTCTCGCCAAAAAACACCAGGCCCTGGAGCTAGCGAGCAAAAATTGGGCAGTTTTGCGTTGGATGGGGAAGCGAACAAGTGCAATTCTGGCGTTTCCCATCGAAGAAACAGATCCTCTGCTACCTCCTGAAGAAGTTCCCACTCGTGGACTCTGGCCTGAGAGCGACTCTGGCCATCTGCAGTTGTGTTGTCCACCCTGGGAACATGTAGTGCGATCAGGTTTGCGCCGTGTCGGATTACCCAATCCCACACCCTCATGGCCTCCCTGCAAAGGGGGTAAGAGTGTGCGCCTCCTTGTTTGTTGAGGTAATACATCACCGCCGTGTTGTCTGTCTGAAGCAGGAGAGTACTCGTCGGGATCTCTGATTGAAATGCCTGCAGGGCATAAAGGAACGCCCTCATCTCTAGGACGTTGATATGGAGGTGGGCCTCCTGAGGGGTCCACGTTCCCTGGGACTTCACCCCATCCAGGTGTGCTCCCCACCCTAGACCTGAGGCATCTGTGGTGAAGATTACCTCCGGGGACGGCGCTATAAACGGGACGCCCGAAGAGAGTGTCCCTGGGTCTAGCCACCACTGCCAGTCTCGAATCACGGTATTCGTGATTCTGACCGGATGCTGCATGTGGTCTTGCCTTTGGTCCCATTGTACCTTGAGCATCCACTGAGTAACCCGCATGTGGAGCCTTGTGAAAGGGACAGTAGAAATGGCCGCAGCCATGTGTCCGAAAGCAAGCCGGGCGACCCGACCTGGCTGGGACGGTCTTGTTCGGACAAGCTCCCTGATGAGGATCTGATGCATTCCGCCTGTCGCCTGGAAGAAATGCTCTTCCTGAACGGTGTCCAGTATCATGCTTTTATGAATTGCAGCTTCAGCATAGTACCAGGAGAGACTTCTCGTTGATTAGGGATACCCAGGGATCGAAACAGGTCCTGGGTACTTTGGATCACCTGTAACAACGCCTCTTTGGAGGCTGCCATGAGAAGCCAATCGTCGAGGTACGGGAACACGTAATGGCCCTGTCTCCTTAGAGATGCTGCCACGACTGCCATACATTTGGTAAAGACCCTGAGTGCCGATGACAGTCCGAATGGAAGGGCTTGGAACTGAAGATGATGGCCGAGAAACTCGAAGCGCAGGAACCTCTTGTGCGCCTGAGCTACAGGGATGTGCAGGTAAGCGTCCTTCATATCTAGGGACGCTAAAAAGGCGTCCTGCTTTAGCATGGGAATAAGACCGGGAAGAGTTACCATGCAGAATCTTTTGTAGGCGACCGACAAATTGAGGTCGCTGAGGTCCAGAATCGGACGGAGGTCCCCTGTCTTCTTTGGAACCAGGAAGAAGTGGGAATAGTATCCGTGTCCTCTCTGGTTCTCTGGGACGTACTCTATCGCTCCCTTTTGCAGGAGCGCGAGTACTTCTTGTCTGATCAACAACTTGTGCTGACCCAGGTACCGGGAGAGCAAAGGAGGCCTCGAGGGTGGCTTTTCTGCGAATTCTATAACATGGCCTCTTCCGACCAACTGTAGAACCCACCTGTCGGTGGTTATAGTCTGCCATCGTGGCAGGAAATTCGCAATGCGACCCCCGACCATAATGTCCCGTTGATCCTGAGGGGCGGGGGCCGGGAAGGAGTCAGGCTGTGGTGGCTGAGGGTCCCGCTGGCTGGACCGGGTTAGGAGTGCGCTGGCTTCGACTCGGGTTGTTTCTGGGCTCTGATGAAACCGGAGCCCCTTTGTTGTGTAACCGGGCGGACTGTTGTCTCTGTCCCGGCCTACGAATCGGCTTTGGTTCCTAAGAAAGGAACTAAGCTTGGGTCGGTACATGGCCTGAACCGACCTCACCGCCTTCCCGGCCTCTTGGAGTTTGGTAATTATCTTCTCTGAGGGTTTACCAAACAAAACTTCTCCCTCGAATGGGGCGTCCATGATGTTTTTCTGGACGTCCGGGGTTAAACCGGAGACGCGGAGCCAAGAGCATCTCTGGAGGCATACGCCTGAGGCTGCTGCTTGGCCCGAGGAGTCCGCGGTGTCGTACGCGGCTCGTAGCACTTGGGTTCTCACGTCCGAACCCGTACGGAGGAGCTGCAACATCTCCTCCTTCTGTTCACCTTCAGGCAATTTCTCAGCCGCGTCCAGACCCTGCTCCCACAGGGCATTTTGGAACTGCACCATGTGGGTCAAATAATTCAGGGATCTGATGGCGCAGGTAGCGGAAGCATACGTGCGCCTACCCATGGCGTCCAGCTGTTTGGACTCTGGGTCCGATGGCAGGGTGCTCAAATGCTGTGGTCTCTGGGACTGGTCATGAGAGGCTGTTATGACCAGAGAGTCGGCCTGAGGATGCTGAGTCAAGTACTGGTCTTCTCTTGAAGCCTTGTACAAGCGGTCAGCCTTCTTCGGCATTGCCTGGAGCGAATGTGGATGCTTCCACGCAGCCTTGGTGATGTCCACGAAAGTGTCTACCAAGGGTGGCACCACCACAGGCTTGGGGTCCTTCTGCCGAAGATACTTTGCAAGGCGTAGCCTTTCGGGGTCTAACTCTTCCGCATCCCATCCCATGTTCTCTTGGATGTGCCTCATGATATCCGAGAACGAAGGGTCATCCGGAGGAGACTTGGGCAGTTCACGTGGGTCCGGAGAAGGGATGGAGAGGGGAGATGGGGATCTGGATGTTGAAAACTCTGATCCCGTGTCCTCCGTCGAAGGCAAACGGCGGCGTCTTCTGGGTCTCTTGGGACTGGGTGAATTAGAAGAGGATCTGGATGGAGGTCTCCTTTTATCTGGTCTCCCCCTTGGAGGGGTCCTGGGCTCCTGGGGAGGAGGTAACCGGCCTGCTGACCCAGAAGGAGAAGGGGGCGCAGGAACCGGAGGAGCAACCGGTGTAGGAGGAGGAGGTGGAGTGGGGGCCATGTCCTTCTTGACCGTATCCCACCAGTAAGTGAAAAGCTCCTTCACCTCTGAAAAAGAAAGGCCCGACAACGGTGGACGGTCGTCGGGTCCTGGCGTCGGTTCCACAGGGGGCTCGGGTTGCGGTGAAGGTTCCCTGGGAGTCTCGACAGGACCGAGGTCGCCCGTCTGATCCTCGGACTGAGTCAACTCCTCCTCAGAGATGGTCTCCTGACCGACGTCGGTCGGAGGCGTCTGGGTCCTCTTCTCAATAGGAGCGGGCGTCGGTCCCCCTACTGGCGTCCGGTGATGAGTTGGTTTGGCCGGCGACGGTCTCCTGGCAGACGATGGCTCTGGGGACCTGTGGCGAGAAGCCGACGTCGGACGAACCGGCGTCGGATCCACCGGCCTCTTGAGTGAGGTGAGCTCCTTGGTCTTCCGCTGGGGAGGATGAGGCAAGGAGGCGGACCTGACGTCGGGTTCAGAATGGCGGGAACCCGACTTGTGATGGTGATGACGGTCCCCCGACTTCGCCAAGGCCTTGGAGGAAGAAGGAGGCCTGGGAGTCTTGGCCTGAGAAGAAGAGCCTGAAGATTCTCTCACCGCAGCAGGGGGAGGCTGAGAGCTGGCCCGGGAAGGAGAGCGGTCAGACCTGGAGCCGGAGCTGCGCGAGTCGGAGGCCCTAGATGGAGACCTGGAAGGAGCCTTCTCCCTATGCTTTTCAGCATGCTTGCGGGCCTTCTGCGAAGAATCCCCCCTGGAAGCCATGGTCTTGAGTTGTTCCTCGAGCAGGAACGCCTGGAGGGCCTTCTGGCGACGGATCCGGGTTCTGATTGAAGAAAATGAATTTCCCGTAGGAAAAAACTTTACCACGCGTCGCGCACTAGAAACTGAACCGAAGGGTCGAGACATGCAAGTCGACGGCGGGAAAGAACTGGGGAATCTGGCGGAACCGCCCCCTTATGTACTACGTCTGACGTCGGAGGCGGGACCGATGTCTGGGGGCGGTCCCCGCTGAAGATAGCAGCTAGAATTTTTCCATGGGGTCCTGATGCCTGCCGGCTTCAGTCCAAATGGTGTAACCTGCTGCAAGAGCTGTGTCTCGAAGTAAGATCTGTACTATCCTACTTTCGAGAGGGTTCCTTCAGTAGGTCATTACTTATAGGGCAGAGTCCCAAGCAGTCCCTCCAAAGAGAGACCAAAAGAAACTAGGGAGGAGGAAAAATAACTCCAACAGAAAAACAAATCCAGAATGGACCCAGTCTAGGACAGAAGGCCCTATAACACAGCTAAGCCGAAACCAGCCCTCCGCGTAGAAGCAATGTCCAGACTGTAGTGTTTGGTAAAGCTATGGACAGAACTCCAAGGGGCTGCGGCACAGGTATCAGCCGCAAGACATTTCGCAAAAAGGCAGCAGAAGAGGCCATGCCCCTAGTAGAATGACCTGTGATGGTAGCCGGCAGAGGTTTTTCATACTTCTGGTAACAATACCTAATGCAGTTTCCTAACCATTTGGAAAGGCCCTGCTTAGAAACCGGTTTGCCCTTCGATCTGGGGGCACAAGAAACAAAAAGCTGATCACAGCTACAGAATTCTTTAGTTCGGTGCGTGTAACACCGAAGAATCTGATGTATGTCCATGGTATGGAGGAGTGCCTCACCTCTGTTAGAGAGGGATGGATAGTAAACAGGAAGCTCTACTGATGGGTTCAGCGTGGCTTCTGACACCACCTTGGGAAGAAACTTCGGATTCGTTCTGAGGACTGCCCGTTCCTGTCGTAAATTAGATAGGGCTCCTTACAAACCAAAGCGTGAAGCTCCGAAATCCTCCAAGCTGACGTGATGGCAATCAGGAACAACGCCTTCCAAGAAAGGAGTGCAAATCACAGCTCACAGCCAGCTCAAAAAAGAGGAAGGGTGAGCTTTTCCAAAACGAAGTTCAAATCCCAAGGAGGAGTTGGGCTGCGGATTTTAGGGGGGGGGGGGTTCAGATGGAGAATCCCTTTCAGAAAGGTTTTCAAGACTTCCAACTGAGCCACGTGTTTACCATCCACTAGCTCATGGTATGCCGAAATAGCCCAAAAGGTGGCCCTTCAATGAAGAATATGAAAGACTGGAGTCTGAGAGGTGAAGGAGGTATTCCATGACCTGAAAGGCAGAACATGAGAAGGGGTTCCAACCCTTGGCGGTCAACCAGATGGAAAACAGTTTCCACTTCATGGCATAAACGGAACAAGTAGAGGGTTTTCTGACCTAGATGAGGACCTGAGCAACCCGGGAGGAAACCCCAAAGAGAGAGATCGCTATGTCTGCAGGAGCCATGCATGAAGATGCAGAGTTCCTGAGCCCCGGATGTAGCAGTTGACCTTGATCCTGAGTCAGGAGGTCGTGAGTCACTGGAAGTGGAACCGGTGGTTCCCTGGAAAGCTGTTGCAGCACCGGGAAATGAAAATTACGTACCTACCGTAATTCCTGATCTTTCTGTGTATCTTCACCATTCACCACCTTTGGGTTCTGGCCTGAGGTTATGACCCCGTGGGAGTTTTTTTGGATGGGTGGAGTTGACGCACAGACGGCGCTGCCCTCGAGGCCAATGCACTGTGTGGTGCTCGAGGGTTGGCCATTAGGTGCCATCAACCCCGGCCTCCCGCCAGTTTTGAGTTGCCGTAGAGTAAGAAAGGGTTGGGAAGGAGGGACAAGGAAGTCCAAGGGACAGACAAAGGAAAAGATACTGTATATAAACTAAAATGAGAAATAAACGATGGAGAAGACAGAAGGAGAGTTAGAAATCTAAGGGGATTGGGAAGGGGTCCCAATCTCTGGAAGCAGAAAGAAGAGGGAAGGAGGGAGGGAGAAATTAGATATAGGGAGGGGGAGGACATACCCTGAACCTTTGACCTGTCTGCAGATTGTATAGGAACTGCAAAGGAGTAGCCAGAAGGCTGAACTGCCAGAATTCAAGGCATAGAATCACTAGCAATAAACTCCGACATGAGCAGACGTGGCTATTCTGGAAGAAAAGACAGGATACAGGGGCTGTACTCCCCCGGAAACATCATATCTGGAGGTAAGAAACACAAATTTCCTTGTCCAAGGGAGAGACAGCACATCATGCCAGAAAGCACCATGCCCTGGAATGAGCGAACAAAAACTGGGAAGTTTTGCATTGAATTTGGAGGCAAAAAGGTCGATTTCCAGATGCGCCCAACTTAGGAAGCTGGATTCCACCACTTCCCGATGTAATTCCCACTCGTGAACTAGGGTCCGAGGTCTGCTGAGATTGTCCGCCAGGACATTTAGTATTTAGTCAGAGAAGAGTGGGCCGCTTCTTCTTCGAAGGCTTGCATGCACTCCAACTGTTCAGCGGATCCCGCCGCCGTGGAAACCGCCTACCTAGCATCCTTCGATTTCACCAGAGGGTTCTTCTTTTCCAGTCTCCCCAGCTGTAGGCGCACAAGACAGTGGTCCAGGACTTTGGGATGGAAGGCCAAGCAGAAACTGCAGGACGAGGTGTCATGGCCGACACTGAGGCAGTAGACACATGCGGAGTGGGGATTGGTACTTGACATCTTCTGGCTGCAGAAGCACAGGCGAAATCCGGGGAAAGATTTTTCTTCAATAGTAGAAGCGACAAACTCTAGATCGCTAACTCGTTCGAAGTTTCAGTAGAACTGATTTGAAAGCCAGGGCCTACGAATGTATGAGCACGAGAAAGACACTGAATCTTTCAGCGGAAAGGAAGATCTGGCGTCATGGGGTGGAGTCGAGGTATATACCACTCGGGTGGGTAGGAGAAGCCAGCTTGAAGACTTCCGGTGATCCTTAAAAGGGAAAGGGACATGCCAAAGAGTGTGGATGAACAACATAGCCACGCTTCTAGAAGAAAGATTGCAGGGAGCCCTCCACCAAAGCAATTCTTTCTGAATCGCTGATGAGACCAGCACAGGATGGTCCAGGTCATCCAGGAGTTGATCCCACTGCATGCGCAAGGATCACTCAGTGACTCATGGATCCGAGGGAACAGTGGTGATGGAGGCCGCTATCAGGCCGAGAAGGCGCAGGATCTCCCGGGCTGGGATGTTCCCGGAAGAAGCCACTTTGGAAGCCTGACAGATCAATGTCTCCACCCTGTCTGGAGGGAGGAAGGCTCTGCAATGGACCATATCCAAAACTGCCCCAATAAACTGAAGTTTCTGAACTGGGGTCTTAAGAGGACTTGTGAATACTGACAGTAGTCCCTAGCCTGTTGAATGGGTCCAAAGTGAAAGAAAGAGCCTCTATTAAAGAGTCCCTGGTCGTGGCTGAAATCAACCAGTCATCCAGGTAAGGGAAAACCACAATGCCCCTGTTGCGTAAGAAGGCCGCAACCACTGCCAGGCACTTGGTAAACACCTGGGGTGCCGAGGACAGGCCAAAGGGGAGTGCTCGGAACTGGAAGTGTTCCCCTGGAACTGAAACCGCAGGAACTGGTGGTGGCTGGGGAAGATGGGGATGTGCAGGTAAGCATCCTGCATGTCAAGAGCGCACAACCAATGGTTCTCCAGAAGGAGTGGAAGGAGGCTCTGTAGAGTCAGCATCTGAAATTTTTTGTACTTTACAAACTGGTTTAAGTTGCTTAAGTTGAGAATGGGTCTGAAATCCCCCGTCTTTTTTGGAACTAGGAAAAAATGGGAGTAAAACCCCTTCCCGAGGGGAACGTGTTCTATTGCTTCCTCGAGCAAGAGACTGTTCACCTCTTCTCGGATGAGAAGAACCTGATCTCTTGAGTAGGAGGATCCTTCTGGTGGAGTTTCTGGAGAAAAGTCTAGAAACTCTATCGTGTGTCCAACGGACACTAGCTGCAGGACCCATTCGGAGGTGATCGCCCTCCACTCCTGCGCGTGGTGGGCGAACCTCCCCCCCACCCAACTGCTCCCCATCGAGAGACAGAGGAGGCAGTGAGGATGGGAAGTCAAGAAGTGGCTGGACGTTCAGGGGGAGGACCCTCTGCTCATCTCTGGTTCTTGGAGGCAGGAGGGGTGGCAGTACCCGTGGCTTTACGCTTTCCCTGGAGGCGTGCCAGGGCTTGCTTTCTCTGCCTCCAGGTCCTTTTCTGAAAGGGCTACTGTTGTTGATTGCCTGATCGGTACATGGACCTCACCGACCTGAGGGCAAGAGCTCTGTCCTGCAAGTCACTGATAATCTCCTTGGTGTCCCCACCAAAGAGTACCGAGCCCCTGAAGGGGGCGTCTTGAATCGCCGACTGGACCACGTTAGCAAGTCCGGAAAGGTGAAGTCAGGAATGCCATCTAAGGACTATGGCAGTTGACGAGGTGCGCGCTGTCACAAACTCGCTCAGCCGGTCAGCCCTGTACTCCCAAAAGTGCCAACCTCTGAGCATATGATTTGTGTACAGTGAACAGACAAGGTAACCCTCTTGTCTGTTTTGTGGGTTCAAGTCACCTTAGTTTCAAGCTCTGAAGGGATTCAAACTGGTAACCTCTTGTTAGCGTACCCAGTTATCAGGCTCAGATAATTCTGTCTTCGGGGGGCCAGATATCTTTGCCTACGGGCACCCAACCAGGTCCTTCAAATGAACCCTTAGAACTCTATGCAAGACTTTAGAGAACTCTATCCATTTTCCAGTTTGATATACAATAAGGCCATACACAGTGTACTTATAACCTTTAAAAGCTCCACTTAAAATAAAAAGAAATGTCAAGGCACTCCATGTAGTTTTGTTTGTAAAAAAATATTTTTGCTTTAAAAATATCAAAACAGAACAATAATTACAGAACATATATATATATCCCAACACATACAGCCTTAAAACAAACAGGTAAAAAAAAAGTACAGTTCCTACATTCAGACTGGTATAATCTAATGCTTACTTTCTTTCAGTGCTTTGAGGATCTCCCTTCTGTCAGAAATATTTTCTTGTGTCTCTGTCAGGTTCTTTCAGCAGTTAAACACACTTCTGAGCCAGCCTTCTCATGAGGTCACTAACTCTGTCTTGGTGTATCAAACTCTCTATTTTACAATACAGGGTCTCCAAATAAAATATTTAAAAAAACATATGAGATGACCTCACTGACTTTCCTCTCCACAGGTTAACTGGTCAGAACTGGTTTTTGCTCTGCTACACATACATCTCAAAAGCTTCTTTGATCTAAGTCACTGTATTCAAAGTAAAAGTGTATTTGCCTCTACAATCCCGTCTGGACCTTGGAATCTATACCTCAGGTCTTTCTGATGTAATTCAAGGGGTTCCCCGGGAAATGTATATTGGACCTTCCAAATCCATCTGGGTCCTCCCTGGCTCAGACATCAAACCTCTTCAATGTCCATTCTGGTCTCTCTCATACGCCCCTCCCCACAAGTCCTTCCTGGTAACCATGCAACTCAAAGGATCTCCCTGAGGGCATTATGAATGGCTAATCTTATTTCCTTGGGATAAAAGCAAACTGACAAGGTAATTGCCTACCCCAGGGCTCTGCAGTTTAAAATACCTCCAGTCCCTTGAACTTATCCTTTTTTTGGGGTCTTGATGTGTCAGTTCCAGTAAAACAGTAATTTCCTTGAGCTGACCTTCCCATCACATATTTTATATGCAATAAAAAAAAAATGAACACAGCACTCGAGCACTCAGAGCTGGCTGTCTACATCACATGCGCCACAGAATCGACAGAGTTGTATGTGGCCCGCAAAGCATGCCTACAAGAGAACTTGGAGTGGCTAAGATCCTTGACAAGTTCCCCCTTTAATGTCAAGAGATCCATGGCCTGGACCCGAGCCTCTAACCTGGTCAAGGTAGCTTTTTGGTGAGACACCATATGGGCCACATAATTAAGGGACCAAAGGGTGCATGTGGCCAAAGTTCTTTCTCCCGAAATGGTCCATCTGCCTCAACTCTTTGTCCGGAGGAGAGGTGCTCATATGCGGTGGGGCGGTCATGAGCGGCAGAAATGACAACAGAGTCAGCCATAGGATGTGATTTCAAGAACGGGGCATCCTTTGGTGCCCGGTAAAATCTGTCTGCCCTCTTTGAGACAGCTGAGAGTGAATGAGGCATCTGCCAGATGGTAGAGATGAGGTCCAATCCATGGTGGAATGGGGACTGGAGACAGAGACTAAGTCCAGATGCTCGTTGAGTCTGTCATAGGGTCCTGATCCTCTGACTCCCAGTCAAAGAAATCCTTCATGGACCTCATGCGGTCTGAAAAGGCAGTGTCCTCTGGTGGGGATTTCAGGGAAACCTTGCCTGACAGACCTTCAGGCTCCTCCGAGACCTCCTCCGTAGAATCGTCGACTCCCTCATCATCGCTGCTTTGCCCCCCCTTCTAGGGAGATGATTGATATCTGGAAGTGGGATGTCCTGACGAGTCTTCCCTGAGACATGCACAGTAGCCACAGAAGAACTGCTCGGGGAAGGGGACCTGGGAGACCGGGGGAGAGGGAGTCTCGTCTCCAGGCCCTACACCAACTCTGATTGAAACCCCTGCCACCAAGACAATCAGGGTCTTGAAATCCGGTACAACTGGAGGAGGTTGGGGCTGAGGGGAGGAGGAGGTGGCATTACCGGTGCAGGTGGGTAGTGATAGCCCTGGAATCCCTGGTAGTGAGAGTAGGGACTGAACCCAGGGTAAAACTGTCCATAGCGACTCCAGTCCGGAGGGGGACCAGCCGGGTAGCGGTCCCCAGTGGGTAGTGAGGGACAGTTCAGGGTCTGGAGTCAGTTCTGGTGGTGGGGGTACCCACGTCAGACCTGCTGTAGTATAAATAAGCTGGGGGTCCAGTGTTGGGACAGCCCACGTCAGGGGGACAGACGTCTGAACCGGCACCACTCGATCCGGCATCGGAGGGACTGGCGTCGGAACCAGGTGAAGGAACCCTGGCAGCAGGACTGGATCTGGCGTCAGGGCCAATGGCTGAGGCCAATCGATAGGTCCTGGCTGAGGGGCCATCGTCGGGATGTCTGGCGTCGATCGCTAGGTTCTGGGTGAGCAACAGTCATCGGGACATCTGGCATGGAACAAGGTACGCCGGTTCCTCTGGCGGGATTTTGGCCGGAGTCGACGCTACAGGGATCCTGCCCAAAGGAGGAGGAGGGACCTCCACATTAAGGCCAGCCGACGAGGAGCCTCCTTCCCTTTGACCCAAAGAGGAGAACGTGGAGTTGACTCCGTGGAATCTACTACATCGAGGGGTTCTCCGCTTTCTTTGCCGGAGGTACCCGCCGTTGAAGTGGAGGGAACGGGTGAAGGGAGGGGGGACAGGAGCTTTCTCCCCTTGGTTCCGCCGGGCATCGGGTTAGGCACCATTAGGCCCAGACAGGGGCACCACACCTGTGCGGCCGTCAGGGACAGGAGTCTTAGCAGGTGGCATCAGGCGGGCGGGGGGAGGAGTCCCCAGCCGACTTATCGGCGGGTGATGGGCGGGTCCCCACTGGCTGAGGAACTGGCTTAACAGCTGCTGCGCAGTCCCCGGGGGGCTGGCGCGGTGCGGTTGGAGGAGGAGCAGACGATAGACTCACCCGCTACGGTCTTACCAGACTTACCGTCAGATTTTCTGGGCGGCGGCTGAGCCTTGCTCGTCAAGGGCCGTGTGTCGACCGCGGAGCGCTCCCGCTCCCTAGACTTCTCCTTGTGCTTCTCTGATGGAGATTTTATCTGCCGAGGACTCTCTCAAACAGTCCATTTTCTTCTCTAGAGAAGCCAAGTGGGCTTTCAGGAGATAGGCCTCCAAAGCCTGCTGCCTCCTTTTCTTTGTGGCCTGGTTGAAGGTCTGGCATTCCGGGCAGGAGGAGACAGGGTAGTCTGGGCCTAGACAGAGGACGCACTTGAGATGACAGTCTTTGTGTGGGATCTGTGTGCCACAGGACGAGCACTTCTTCTTAGGTGAAGACATCAATGAAGAGGATGAAAAAAGGAAGAATCTTTAGTGAAGGAAATTCCGATGCAAGACACTTTCACGATGATCGCTATATGGAAGTCTGCAATGCGACTTGACATGAGGTGATGGTGGGAAAGAACTGGTGGGACCACCCACTATATACAGCCACACTGATGTCGGTCACGTGACGTTGGGTGGGCGTCCCCATCACGAATTGCTAGAAAAGTCTGCCGTGCGGCCCGACGTCAGGTGGCGCGCCAGTCCTATAAGTAATGACCTACTGAAGGAACCCTTGAAGTAAGATCATCAGGTCCTGGATTGCTGGAGCATAATACAGGCAGTTTTGCATTGAGTGGGGACACACAAAAGTCTAGGTCTAGAGTACCCCCACTTGTCAAAGAGAGATTGCACGACATCAGGTGTTTATGGCCACTCATGAGGATCCAGTTCTGTCCTGCTGAGTTGGTCTGCCAGATTGTTCTGAGTCCCTGGCAGATAATCTGCTTGAATCAGAGCATTGTGGTTGAGGTAAAATTCTGATACCCTTATGGCTTCTCTACAGAGTGGATAGGAGTGTGCACCCCCCCCCAGTTTTTTGATGCAAATACATCACTGTTGTGCGTCTATGGAAGGATTAATTTGTGAATGACATCTTCCAAGACTCTTAGAGCGTAAAAGACTGCCCTCATCTCTGGAATGTTGATATGGAGGAGAGACTCTGCATGGGTCCAGACTCCCTGAGTGTGATGGCCCTGGCAGTGAGCTGCCCATCTGAGGAGAGATGCATCTGTGGTGATTGTTCTGAGATTCTGCTGCAGCAGGGAGGAGACCTTGAAGAAGTTTCTCCTCCTACGTCCACCATGCAAGTGACGGATGCAGGGGTTCTGTCACTTTGATGGGGTAGGACTGAGGATGCGTTGTTGGAGACCACTGTATGCTGAGCATCCATTGAGTGGTTCCCATGTACAGCTGAGCCAGAGGCACTTAAGACAGAAGAGGCCATGAGACCTAACATCCGCTGTATGGAGTGAGCCCGCACAGGACTGTTCTCCACGATAAAACGTACATTCAAAGGATATCATTCCTTCTGTCCTCCAGGAGGAAGGCCCTTGCCTTGGTAGTCTCCAAGAAGGCTCCTATGAAGAGCTGTTGCAAAGGTTTAAGCCGTGACTTTTCCAGGTTCAACAATACCACCTATGGAGGTCAAGAACTAAGCTGCTATGGACACTGCTTTTTCTGTACACTGTCTTGATGGACATGCTAGGAGACAATCACCTAGGTAGGGAAAGACCTGACTGGAGAGCTTCCGAAAGTGTGCTGCAAGAAAAACTGCTTACTCACAAGTAGTAGTAGTTCTAAGAGTGGTATATTTTGTTCATCCACATTTATTGGCATTGTCCCTTTCACCTTTAAATGTGCCGGAAGGTCTCCAAGCTGGCTCCTCCCACCCACCCGGGTGGTATAACCCTCAGGTCCAACCCATGATGCCAGATTTTAGCCCGCAGGAAGCCAAGTGTCTGCGTCGCAGCCGTGGAGGTTGCGTGGGTCCGTGTGGATAAACATATACCACTCCTAGAACTACTGTTACAGGTGAGTAACCTGTTTTTCTAGGATCATGGCTATGTTGTTCATCCACACTTATTGGCAGACTCCTAGCAGTTCTCTGCGAGGAGGGAGGCAAGGCGCACACCCCTATTTAGGGAACAGAGACTGGAGAACAGACGCCCCAAAACCAGCATGCCGGCGTGACTCAAGGTTGATGTGGTAATGGGTGATGAAGGTGTTTGCCGACTTCCAGGTAGCAGCCAGCCAGATTTCCTGTATCGGGATGCCCCTGGAAGCAGCCACCAATGCAGCGGTATGGTGGGTGGAATGAGCTCTTATCACTCTAGGAGGCTCCTTGCCTGCCAACTCATAGCATAGACTAATGCAAGATGTAATCCAACTTGCGATTATCCGCTTTGCTGCAAGTCTGCCAGAAGCGGCTTCAGCGTAGGTGATGAATAACTGGCAAACCTCTCCCTGAATTTACGCCTCGCCGCCTTTATAATAGAGAGGTCATCTCAGGTTCAAAGTATGGAGCCTGTACTCAGCCTCTGAAGTGTAATTGGGGTTGTACACTGGCAGAGTCAAAACCTGGTTAAGGTGAAACTCTGACACTACTTTCGGAAGGAATTTCGGGTAGGGGTCCAGGACAACCTTGTCCCTGTGGAAGACCAGATAAGTGAAGTCCACCGGGAGCGCCTGTAGCTCTCTTGTCCTTCTGGCAGACGTGATGGCCACCAGGAAGGACGTCTTCCATGACAAGTGTGACAACTCACACATGTGCATTGGTTCGAATAGCTCGTGCATGAGCTGTGCCAAGACTAGCAGTAGATCCCACGGAGGTGGAGATTCACGCACCAGAGGGGATATGTGGATCCAGGCCTTAGAAAAAGTGCCCGACCACTGTCTCCTGCGCCAATGTCTGCTGATAGGGTGCACCTGGCAGCCATCTCTGCTTACCGGGCACGGGCTTAAGGGTCGATGACCGAAGACCCCCTTTGGAGAGTGACCAAATTTAGTCTAGAATATTAGTCACTGGGCAGGACAAAGGGTCCAGGCCCTTGCCCGGTCACCAAATGGAAAACCTATTCCATCTGAAGGCATAACACAGCCTGTTCGACTCCTTCCTGGATGCTTCCACTACTGTGAGTACATCCTCAGAGAGACCCAAAGCCTGTAACTCTAGCTGCTCAGGAACCAGGCTGTCAGGTGCAGGTATGGAAGGTGCGAGAGGAGAACCTTCCCATGACTGACTGAAATCAGATCCGGGTGTGCTGGAAGCCGCTTCGGGAGCCTGTTGCTGAGGCTGAGGAGATCTGGATACCAGAACTGGCGTGGCCAGTCTGGAGCTACCAAGATCACCTGTGCCTTGTCCCTCCTCACCTTGAGGAGCACCCTGAGGATCAAGGAAAATGGAGGGAAGGTGTATAAGAGGCCTGGTGTCCATGGTCTTGAGAAGGCATCCCCCTGCAGCGAGCCCTGCTGAGGGGAGCAGGCATAAAACAACTTCAGCTTGGTGTTTTCCCTGGAAGTAAATGGGCCCACCATCGGTTTGCCCCAGTTAGAGAACAGGCTGCAAGCTACCTCTGGATGGAGAGACCATTCGTGGGATGTCTCGCCTATGCGGCTGAGAGCATCTGCCAGTTGATTAGAGACTCCTGCCACATGGATCGCTAGGAAATCCGCCTCCAGTTGGTTCACGAGTGTCCTTATCTGGCCCACCTGTCAGCCCTCCAGGGCCTTCTACTCCGCCAGAGCCCTGGCACCCGGGTATCTGACCCCGCTTAATCTGGTGCCGTCCTACCCGGGACCGCATTATCCGACACCTCTATACCCAGCACCTCAAGACCTGACAGGTTATGGATACTAAGCCTCTGGTGGCCCATGGTGTCAGGCCAACATTGGAATGGTGTCCGGCAAGGGACATCAGCTGGCGTGGAACCGATGTCCAAGGGTCCAGTGTCAGGGGTCCGATTCCTGTAGGAAGCGGCGCCCTGATGTCAGCTGAATCCTCTATGTCGACCGGAGGAGGCTAAAATCCGGGGTGCAGCAGAGGAGACACAGGAGCCTCAGCAGGCAGCGGCACGCGCTGCGGTGAGCCTGGGACGTCGGACTGGTTCTAGGGGTCCGGTGAAGGCTCTATCGCTGGGCGTTCGTCAGAGGGGCCAACGTCCGGCTTACCAGCAGGATCCGGGCGGGCGTCGGAGGAGCCGGCGTCAGACTTATCGGAACCTAGGCCCGATGAGGGTCGTGTTGGGGAAGCGAACTTAGTGGGCGTGCGAGGGACCGTGCGCCCCACTGAAGGAGCAGGTGTCTTATCAGCCCTGTCTGGGCGGACGATGGCAGCACCGGCGGCCGGCTTTACGGACCCGCTCGACCCAGAGGGCCACGTGGTTGTAGCCTTCCCGGGAGCGGCAGTCTCCTTTGCCCCGGAAGAACCAGAGGGGCCCGAGCGCGAGCCTGACACCACCATGATGGCTGTCGAACGGTCCCCTTGAGGGGATGCTGCCTTGCGGAAGACGTGGAGGTGGAGTCCCAGTGCTTCTTTTTCTTTTTCCTATGGCCCTTGGGGGAAGTGGAAGCCTGCCTTAGTTTCTTCAGCTCCTTCTCCATGGAAGCCATCTTTTTCTTCAAAACGTGGGCCTCCAGGGACTGCTGTCTTTGTTTTCGGGTGGAGGAGTTGAACTGCTGACACTTCTCCATGGGGTGGTCCAGGCCTAAGCAGAAGAGGCACAGGGAGTGACCGTCCTTATGCAGCAGCTGGGAACCTCACGAGTTGCACTTCTTTTGCGATTCAAAGGGCGTTGGGGATGACATACACGTCCGTTAAGTAAGAAAAAACAGTCGAAAAATTTGGTAAAGTAGACCGACGTAAGACTGACAAGTGAAGGAAATTTACGGCGAGGTGTTTTTACAAGTCGACGGCGGGAAAGAACTGGAAGGTGGGCATGGGGGATCGCCCCTTTATACTGATGTCGCATGACATCTGTCACCTGATTTGGGAGCGGTCCTCCGCCAGAGATTGCTAGCTAGAAATGTTTCCGTGGGGTCCTGATGCCTGCCAGGTCAGTCCTATACGTAATTACCTACTGCAGACTCCTAGCAGTTCTCCGAGAGGAGCGAGGCAAGGTGCACACCCCTACTTTGGGAACAGAGACTGGAGAACTGAAGCCCCAAAACCAGCATCCCGGCGTGACTCAAGGTCGATGTGGTAATGGGTGATGAAGGTGTTTGCGGTCTTCCAGGTAGCGGCCATGCAGATTTCCTGGATAGGGATGTCTCTGGAAGCAGCCACTGACGCAGAGGTATGGCGGGTGGAATGAGTCCATAGCCCTACGGGAGGCTCCCTACCTGCCAACCTATAGCAGGGATTAATGCATGATGTAATCCATTTGCCAGTTGTCCGCTTTGTTGCAGGCCTGCCAGGTGCGTCTTCAGTGTAGGTGTGAAACAGCTGGCGAACCTCTCCCTGAACTTCTGCCGTCCTCTACTGATAATAGGAGAGAGCAAGTCTCAGGTCCAGAGTATGAAGCCTGTACTCTGCATCAAGGTATAGTTCGGGTAGAGCACAGGCAGAGTCAACACCTGATTAAGGTGAAACTCTGACACCACCCTCGGGAGGAATTTTGAGTGGGAGCGCAGGACAATCTTGTCCCTGCGGAAGACCAGATAAGGAGACTCCACTGAGAATGCCTGGAGCTCCTCAGGAAGGTCATCTTCCACGACAGGTGTGACATCTCACACTTGTGCATTAGTTTGAATGGCTTGCCCATGAGCTTTTCCCAAACCAGCAGTAAATCCCACGGAGGTGGAGGTTCACGCACCGGAGGGGATATGTGATCGAGGCTTTTGAAAAAGCGCTAGACCACCTTCTCCTGTGCCACCATCTGCTGACCAGCCTGCACCCGGTAAGCAGAGATGGCTGCCAGGTGCACCTTAAGGGTCGAAGACCCCCTTTAGACAGAGACCAAAGGTAGTCCAAAATGCTCGCCACAGGACAGAGAGTCCAGGCCCTTGGCCTGGCACCAAATGGAAAACCTTTTCCATTTAATGGCGCAGTACTTTCTGGTCGACTCCTTTCTGGATGCTCCCACTACTGTGAGTACATCAGAGAAATCCAAAGCCTGGAATTCTAGCCGCTCAGGTACCAGGCTGTCACGTGTAGGGATTGACGGTACGGATGGAATACCTTTCCCTGATTGACAGATATCAGGTCCGGGCGTGCTGGAAGATGCCTCAGGAGCCTATTGCTGAGGCTGAGGAGATCTGGATACCAGAACTGGCAAAGGCCAGTCTGGGGCTACCAGAATCACCTGCGCCTTTTCCCTCTTCACCTTGAGAAGCACCCTGTGGGTCAAGGGAAATGAAGGAAAGGCATAAACAGGCCTGGAGTCCTCAGCCTCGAGAAGGCATCCCCCTGCAACGATCCCTGCTGGGGGAGAGACGGGTGTGAAACAGCCTCAGCTTGGTATTTTCCCTGGAGGCAAACAGGTCCACCATCGATTTGCCCTAGTGGGAGAACAGGCTGTAAGCTACCTCTGGATGGAGAGATCACTCATGGGATGTCGCGCCTATGCGGCTGAGAGCATCTGCCAGTTGATTTGAGGCTCCTGCCACATGGATGGCTAGGAGATCTGCCTCCAGTCGGCTCACAAGTGTCCAGATGCGGAGTGCTTCCCTGCACAACAGCTGGGAATGCGTGCCGCCCTGGTTGTGGAGGTAGTACATGGTCGTGGTATTGTCTGTCTGGACTGAACCGCTTGACGCCGAAGCTGCTGAGCGAATACTGACAATGCCAGTCTGTCTGCTCTGAGCTCCAACAAGTTGATATGGTATCGGGATTCCTTGGGGGTCCAGGACCCATGGGGCCCCCACCCATAAGAGAGGCATCGGTCTTCCTGCAACTGGTCTAGAACCGTCCACCACTGGATAGCATCCCAAATCTTCTGGGTTACAGTGACATGACCTAGACGCAGAGTCCACTGGGCGGCTGGCTGAAAAGGGCGCATATGCCACCGAGCCCAATGGACCACAGTGGTGCAAGCTGCCATATAGCCCAGAAGGTGCAGAAAGTCCTGGACAGGGCGCAAGTGCCCAATCAGAAATGATTGGGTAAAGGAGAAGAGAACCTCCGCCGTGTCCGCTGGGAGCCATGCTCTGGCTCGGCAAGCACATCACCTGAGAAGGCACGAGCTCCGACTTGGCCTCATTGATCAGGAGGGCCAGGTCCCTGGACCTGTCCACCTCTTGCTGGGTGGAACCTGCCAAGAGCCAATCGTCGAGGTAAGGGTACACTGACTCCTCGACGCCTGAGATGGGCTGCCGCCACTGCATTGCATTTGGTGAAGATCCGTGGGGCTGATGACAAGCTGAATGGCATGCCTCAGAACTCGTATAGGGTTCCCTCTGCTCGGAAGCAGAGGAACTGCTGGTGGGATGGACGGATTGGGATCTGAAAGAACGCTTCCTGGAGATCCAGTGAGCAGAACCATGTTTTGCTCCAGGGATGGTATGATCTGGGACAGAGTTACCATCCTGAAGGTGCGTGGCTTCAGATACTGATTCAGGTCGTGCAGATCCACAATGGGGCATCAGCCCCAGTCCACTTCGGGAACAGAAAGTACCTGGAAACGAACCCTGGGTTGGCTGGAGGATCTGCCACTCGAACCTTAGCCTCCTTGAGGAGTAGATGGGCTATGTCGTCTCTCAGAGCCAACAGAGTGTGGGCTGATACTCTCCTCCTGTGGAGCACGAGCTCGGCTGGGAGGGTACTGCTCAAATTCCAGAGGCAGACACTGGCCAACCACTTCTAAGACTCACTTGTTTGTGGCAACAGCGGACCAGGCAGAAAAAAAGTGGTGGAGCCAACCTCCACGGGAGGACCCAGAGCTGGTGTGATGGGGATAGGGGTGGTAACCCCTATCCTGTCACTGAGCAGGCTTGGCGGAAGATGGTCCAGGAACTGAACCCCGACCTCCCTGTCTGATGGCTGGTGGAGGCCTGGACTTGGGCCGAGGGCGTCAAGCCTGTATCTGCTGTTTCTGCCTGCCATGAAAGGAGGGCTGCTGGACCGCAGGAGCAGGGTGCTGTAAAGGCTTTTTTTTCCTGCTATTTCTTGGCACCAGGGGTGCTTAAAGCAGAAGTGGCCGAGTCCAAGGTGGCATTAGACTGCCCAGATCGCTGAAGGTGACTATCCACACCTCTGACGAAGAGATCGGTACCCAGGAAAGGAACATCAGTGAGTTTGTGCTGGGTATCCGCTGTAAAGGTGGAAAGCCTCAGCCAAGTCCTGCGGCATGAGGCAACTGCGACTGCCACCAAATGGGCGCAAGAGTCCCCCAAGGTCCAAAGCCATCTGAAGCTGCTGCTTGAAAATGGCATGGCCCTGGTCCCCGACCTGCTTGACCATAAACTGAAGGTCTGCGGGAAGGTGCGGGAGAACTTCATCTAAGAAGCCCAACAGGGCATGAGAGAAGTGCGTTATGATGACGGCCGAGCTCGCCTGACGGAGGCCTAGAGAGGAGGCTGCATAGACCTTGCTGGCCGTGTGGTCCCGTTTTTGGACTCCTTGTCCAGAGGTCTATCAGTGTCAGCAGAGCTGCCTGAGTGTCTCAACGCAGAGGCAATCACCAGCCCCTCAGCCAAGGGGTGTTCAGTGAACCCCAAGAGGGACCCAATGGGTAGCGCATACTTGCAGGCCATCCAGGCAGACGGCTCTGGGCAAGAGGCAAGCTTACTGCCAGAGCTCCAAAGCTGGGCCAACAATGACTTCGGCCACAGGAAAGGCTTCCATAGGTGTATCCCCTCTTTTAAGAATATCTGTAAGAGGGTACTCCACCCATTTCTGGACAGGATCCAGGGGCATCCCCATGGATTCAGAGATAAGGCGAAGAATCCCTTGAAATGACGAAGGGCCCTCCTCAGTAGACAGACTACCAACAGAGTCACTGTCCCAAAGGTGAGAGTGTAAGTCGGTGTCTTCCGTATCCGAAGAATCCGGATAGATCAGACAGCCACCAGGGTCCCCTTCAACACACCTGGGGCGATCAGGCATAAGGGTGAACGACAACCTACATGGGAGTCCCGGAACCATCCCAGAATCCTTCGTAGGAGCCCCTCCAGAAGGCTGTTTAGGTGGCAGCTCCACCACAATTGGCGGAGAAACCGATTTTGGCCGAACCGGAGTGGGTTTAGCTGGCTCCATGGGCAGGGGAACAGATTTGACCAGTTCCAAGGGAGTTGGTTTCGGCCTAGGATGTGAAAGCCAAGTAATGGCTGGAGTAGAAATCGTGGCCGGCTTCTGTCTGGACAGAATCAGCTGCTGACACATTAAATCCTCGTAGCATCGACGGTGTTTCCACCGAAGCCTCTCCTCATCCGAGGAGGATGAGGATGACTGGTGGTGTCGCCTCTTTTTGGAGCGCTTATGCGCTTTTCTCGGCCTGTCGGACGAGGGGGTCCCAGATCTTGACTTCTATCGGACTTGCCGATTCAGTGGCTCGGGAGACGCCGGGGAAACCAGTGACTTGCCCGGATCCGGGAACAGTTCCTCAATGAGAGTCCCAGATGGCTGGGTCTCCTCATCAGGAAGAGGCAGGACCGGAGTCCTAGTCAAAGAGTTGTCAGCCTTGTTGAACGACAACAGGTCGACGGGATCGTGAATGATCTCAACCTCGGTAGACTGGCCAGATGGCAGGGCCGAGAAGCCAGCGGCTGTGGAAGCAATTTTGACCGATGTCGATACTGCCGGCTCCTGGGACTGAGATTGCTCATGATCCCAAGATTGTCTTTGCCGAGACAAAGAGTGTTTCAGATCCTTTTCCTTCTTACGGGATTGAGAGGAATGTGAGCCCGTAGGTCCCTCGCCTTTAGTGGGGAGGGACTGACACAGCTATTGGAAGGAACCCGAAAACGTGTAGCCCAGGTTGAGGGGAACAAAAATCGACCGAGAAGATGATTCTGCGGCCCGTGCCGCTTCTTCTTTGAAGGCCTGCATCTGTTCAGCTGCTTGGTGGACCCTGTAGACGCAGAGACCGCCTACTGGCCTCTTTGGATTTCACCGGAGGATTCAGTTTCTCAGGCCTGCCCAATTGAAGGCGTGTGAGACGATCGTCGAGGACATTTGGGTGAAACGCGAGGCACATCTCGTAAGTCTGGGTGTCATGGCAGACACCAGGCAGTATCACGATGTGGGATTTGGTGCTAACATTTTGGCCGCATGGGCACCGCTAAACTGGGAAGTTTTGTCTTGCATGACCAAGTAGCAAAGAGCACAGTCGCTAGCTCCAACAAGTCTAATTTTAGAATAACCAAAGAGTTAGAAGTCAGGGCTCAAAAGCTATAGCAAAGAGGAGGCAACCTGAATCTTCCAGTGGAAAGGAAGGTCTGGCGTTATGGGGTGGAGCCGGGGGTTATACCACCCAGGTGGATGGGAGCAGCCAGCCTGAAGACCTTCGGTAGTTAAAGGGAAAGGGACATGTAACAAGTGTGGATAAGAACATATCCCATCCCTAGAACTGAGGGGATGAGCGCTCACACCTATATAGGGTTGCTGACGTAGACTGCGTGGGCAGCCCTAGTTGTACTGCTGAAAATCTTCTGTGTGGATCCCCCATCACCGATGAAGGCTCCTACAGTGTTACCTGATGACTAAGATATCCGCAAAGAAGATATTAGGATTCGTATGCAGACACCCTGTCTTTGTGAAAAACCAAATAAAACTCTTTATGCAGAGTCTGAAGCTTAGAAATCCTACGAGCAGAAGTATCAGCAACCCAACACAACTCTTTCCATGACAGGAAGTGTTGTGCATAGCTTGCAGCTGGCTCAAAGGGAGGCAAGGTAAGCCTTTCCAACATAAAAAGAAGATCCTATGGTGGGACAGGGTCCCTAATGGGAGGTTTCAAAAACATAATATCCTGTAAGAAAGTGCGGGAAAGCCTTGCCCTCAATAGGTACATGGTACGCAGAGATGGCAGAAAGGTGCCCCTGAAGTGATGAGTATCCCAGGCCTGAATCCGAAAGGGACAGGAGGTACTCCATAATGAGGCTCGCCGGACAGGTGAAGGGGTCCAAGTGCTGAGCGGTGGCCTAGAAGGAGAAGCGCTTCCACTTCGTGGCATAGGTAGCCCTTGTGGAAGGTTTCCTGGCAGCCACCAGGACATCTGCCACCCCAGAAGCAGCTTCAAAGCGGGTGATAGCCAAGTCTGCAGGAGCCACGCATGAAGAAGTATCGACAAGCAGCGACAAGAGTGCCCTGCTCCTGGGACAGCAAGTCGGAGCACAGGGGCAAGGGAATTGGAGGCTCCACTGCCAGTAGGGTGATATGAGGATCATCTCCACTCCTTCTGACTGAAGCTTGAAGAGTATCCTGTGCAGAACAGGGAACGTGTACAGGAACCTCTGTGTCCAAGAGAGGGACAATGCATCGTGCCAGAAAATACCAGGCCCTGGATTGAGAGAGCAGAAATTGGGCAGTTTTGCAATGAATGGGGATGCAAAAAGGTCCAACTCTGGATGACCCCACCTGCCGAAGAGGTCCTCAACCACAGAAGACAGCAGCTCCCACTCCTGAGCGCTCGATCTGGACCTGCTTAGACTGTCAGCCAGGACGTTTTAGATACCTGGAACATATACGGCAGGTGGTTTCAGGTTGTGCTTTATGGCCCAATGCCAGACCCTCATGGCCTCTCTGCAAAGGGGGTAGGTGCCCCCACTTGTTGATGTAGTAGACTATAGGCATGTTTGTCTGAATCAGGAGTGGCCTGGAAGGCCTGCATGGTATAAAGAACTGCCTGCACCTCCAGCATATTGATGTGAAGATGCTGTTCTGACTCTGACCAACCCCGAGTCTAGCAGTTGACCAAATGGGCACCCCTGTCAAGACTGGAAGCGTCTGCAGTGAGGATCTGCTGTAGAGAAACCGCTTGGAGAGGAACCCCCATGAGGATATTGAAGGGGTTCTGCCACCACTCCAGGCTCTGTCTCACCGGACTGAAAAACAGCACAGGCTAATCCAACTCGTCAGTGCAGTGTTCCCCACTGAACCTGGAGGGTTCATTGAGGGACTTGTATGCAAGTAGGCTAGAGGTACCGTAGCTATAGCCGCTTCCATGTGCCCCAGCAGACGCAGGAAAGATCTGTCTGGAACCTGACGGAAGTAATAAACCAGCCGAGTCTGCGCTATCAAGCATTCCACCCTGTCCTGTGGCAGGCAGGCTCTGCCCTGGAATGAGACTAGGACTGCTCCATGGTACTGGAGGTGCTGGCTCAGTGAGAGACAAGATTTGGGCAAGTTGAGAGTGATCTCCAGGTCCTAACATACTCGAGAAGTGGACTTCAAGGTTCGAATTAACTGAGCCCCTGGAGGGGCAGTCAACAGCCATTCATCTAGATAGGGGAAGACATAAAAGCCCAGTCTCCAAAGAGCCGCAGCCACCACTGCTAAGCATCTGGTGAAGACTCAAGGAGCCGAGGAAAGGCCAAAAGGAAGGGCCCGAAAGTGGCCCCCCTGAATGGAAGAACCAGTGGTGGGGCAGGAAAACCAGGATATGAAAATAGGCATCCTGCATGTCCAGTGAACATAGCCAGTCCACCAGGTGAAGGAGGGGCAATAGCCCTTGCAGATTGACCATCCCGAAACGCTTGTACTCTATGTAGAGCTTCAGGCAGCCGAGGTCCAGAATCGGGCCCAAGTCCCCTGTCATTTAGGGGACCAGAAAGAAGTGGGAATAGAACCCCTTCCCTCTGAGCCTGGGGAACTGGTTCTACGGCTGAGGGTGATGTGGGCCTATGGGTAATGGGAGTGCAAGGCAGGGCTTTCTGAAGGAATCTGTAGAAATTCTAGGGTGTGACTTGTCGAGGCACAGGTCAGGAAGCATAGGAAAACCAGGAGCACTTTCAAAATTCGCAGATCGTGTTTTATTATTAACAGCAAAATAAAAAAATGAAAATTGTTCAGCATAACTATTTGCAATGGCAGTACAAAGATAGAAAACAGAGTCATCCTGATTTTTTCCTTCTCAATTTCAAATCTCAGTCTTTGTCTCTCTCTTGCACAAGCCTTGCTGCTCTTTTTATAAGTCTGTGCCTGGGAAACTCGTTAACAAAACAGCATGCTTGTCACACAATGTTCTTGCAGGTGCAGCAAAAAGAACCTAATGACCCAGAACTGGCCTCTTGTTTACAGCATCTCAGAGAGTTTGCAAACCAGATTCTCAGGTTAACGCCTTGAGTTCCAAATAGATTTTTGCAATCATTTCAACAGTAGAACTACATACAGTTTTAAACAAAGGATCCCAGTCTCAGTGACATTGCCACATAAAGATTCACATAAATTTTTATACCTGCAGATATGCAAGGGGGAAGAAAATACAGAAATAGCAAGGGAAGGCAGACAGATAGCAAGAGGTGGAGAATTGCGAAACCAGAGTGATCAGTTCCTAGGTCTCACAGGAAAATCTGGTTGCGCAACCAGATAGACAAGAGACAGAAAATGAGAGGACAGAACAGACCCTTGTGTTTAAACTTTTTCTACATAACAAATGGGGCAGGGCCTTATTCAATCCTGTCACAGTGACCCCTTTCGATGATCTGGCGCACCCACTGGTCTGAAGTCATGGTGCGCCACCCCTCTAGGTGTAGGGAAAAGCGACCCCCTACTGCTTCCTCCAAGACCTCTGCTGGAGGAGGGAAAGGTCGTACAAGGAGTCAGGCTGTGGAACCAGGAGTGGGCAAAGCGGCTGGGGATGCCCTGTGCGCCCTAGAAGCGTAAGTTCCAGCTGGCTGGGTAAAAGCCTCGCATTTGAATGCACCTTTTGGCTGCCGGCCCTTGGACTGCTGTTGGGAGGACCTGGGTTGTGAACGGTACATGGAATGCACTGACCTTAAGGCCTTACCTGACTCCTGGAGGTGGGAGATGATGTCCTGGGCATCACCATAAAACTGAACCCAGAAAAGGGGCGTCCAGGATTTTAGCCTGAACATCGTGGGCAAACCCTGACATCCGAAGCCAGGAGTGATGACGGATGTTGACACCTGCTGCTGCATGCATGGCTGCATCAACGGTATCGTAGGCCACTCTAAGCACATGGTTGCCCATGTCTGAGCAAGATTTAAGGAGTTAGACCACTTGGGTCTTCATAGAGTCCTTGGGATGGTCCCATAAGTCATTTTGTATTTTACCATATGGGCCAGGTAATTCTCAATCCAGATGGCCAGAGTAGCAGAAGCATAGACTCGCTTGCCAAATTGGTCAGTTTGGTGAGACTCCTTGTCAGGAGGGTGGGTGCTGAGGTGCCAGAATTTCTTGGTGAGGTCATGGGTCGCGTTCATAACAGAATCTGCCTCTGGCTGTTTGCTAAAGTAGGGTTTTTACCTACGGGTGCATGATAGGGACGGTCGGCCTTCTTGGCCAAAGCAAGTGTGGAAGGAGGATGCTTCCAGGTCACCAAAGTGACGTCCTCATATGAGTCGATGAGAAGAGACACTACCAGAGGAAGGGTCTCCGTTATGCAGAGGTAGATAGCCAGGTGCCGGTGCCCAAGCTCTAATTCCTCTGTGTCCCACTCCATCAGGGACTGTATGCGCCACATCACATCCAAAAAAGGATCATCAGGTGGAGACATGGGAGTTTCCTTGGGGGGGGGCTCACTATTATCAGAAGGCCCCTGGAATCCTCAGAGGCTTCTAAAGAGGAAGAGGTGTAATCCTCCCCGGATGGGTCGCTCTCTGGGACCGGTGTTGGCGAGCGACGCTCCTCCCTACAACTGTCCTTGCGACCGATAGAAGACTCTGGAGACCAGGGATAGCTGGGTCCTGCGCGCTCAGTGTCCCGAGGAGGAGGAGTAGCGGGTCTCCCGGGGATCTTTATCCTTCATAAAAGCCCACCAAGCTGAGAAATGGAAATTACGTACATACCATAATTATTGATCTTCTCTTGTATCTTCACCATTCATTACCGCTGGGTGTAAGCCGGAGGTCGCACCTGCTATGGGAGTTATTTTTCCCCCTCTTGGAGGGAGGAGTCGGCACCGATGGCGCTGCCCTCGAGAGTGACGCACTACGTAGTGAGTGATGGGTGGCCGTTAGGTGCCACAGACTCCTCCTCCATCCCAGTTCCGTAAGCCGGAGAGGCAAAATAAAAAGATATGAAGAATAAGAGCGAGTAAAGAGAGCCGACGGATAGTTAAAGGAAAGGAAACAAACTGAAAAAAGAATAAGCCGAAAAGAGGACAGGAAAGAGAAGAATCCTACTCTAAGGGACCGCAGGGCCTCCCTTCCTTGGGCGGCTCTGAGGGAGAAACAGATAAAGGACAGGAAGAAAAGGGAAGAAGAGGAGGATATTGGGAGGGGGGAAAAATACTGCCACAAATCCTGAGTAAAACTGGCTTGAAGCTTATCAGCTTGGATCTTGAGCAGGGAAGCAAGGATCCCTTCAGACAAAACTGGTTTGGATGGTTCAAATGAACCCTCTAGACAGCTTAAAACGAGAGGGGCAGATTTCTCTACACATCCTGCTATCCTATTACCCCTCACTCAAGCCGAGAGCTCACAGAATACCAAGGCAAACTCTGTTCCGGAGAGGGAGAGCCCCCAACTAGGTAAAGGGAAAAAGACCCCTTTATCACACAGATATGTGCTAGTACGGTGGGGGGGCCCTAAGAAAGGGCAACCTCTTGTCAAGATGGACAGAGATAGAGAAGGAGCTTGTTCTGACTCCCTGGTGAAGCCAGGGCCAAATGGACCAGACCACCCGTTCAAGACGTTAATTTCTGAATCGGGCTAGAATAGGCGTTGACTAGCCCTGGTCTGGTGTTACCAGGTAATCAAGGGACACCAGTTAAGTCTGAAGACTGAGGGTTAAAGGACTGTTTTAGAGACTAACCCTGATGTCCTGAGATTGAGTTAATCTGGCCCGAAAAAGTTCCCGAAGGAAAACCTTGCAGGAAATCAGAAAGAGTTCCCTCGGATGAAAAGGACAAAGTTTTGCCCGCTCACCTCCTACTCAAATCCTTCTACATGTTTTTAGAGAAGAACAGAAGGTCCCAAGGAACCAGAGGATTTAGTCCCATTCCCCGAGGGAAGGGCGAGCAGGGTGGGGGAGACGCCCAAGAAATGAGGCCCATGAGGGGAAGGTGGGAGGGATTCAGTAATGAATGAACTGAATCCCTGAGTTGAAGGAACTGAATATGTACTCCCTGGAGGAGAGGAGGGAGAGAGGGGATATGATAGAGACATACAAGTATCTTACGGGGAGGAACAGGGTGCAGGAATACACTATTTTTAAGCAAAAAAGATGTTCCAGGACTAGAGGGCACGGGATGAAGTTGGAGGGAGGGCGATTCAGAGGAAACGTGAGGAAGAATTTCTTCACAGAACGGGTGATGGACAAGTGGAACACCCTGCCAGAGAGGAAGTGGTGGGGGCTGAAACAATCACAGGATTTAAGAATGCATGGGATAGAATAAAGGAATTCTGGAGGTCAGGAGTAAGGGGCAACAGACTTCTAGGAAAACATAAACTGAACTTTCAAGCTCAAATGGGCAGACTGGGTGGGCCATAGGCCTTTATCTGCCGACACTGTCTATGTATCTATGTAATGGTGAAGATACAAGAGAAGATCAATAATTACGGTAGGTACGTAATTTCCATATCTTCCTTTGTCAATCTTTACCATTCATTACTGCTGGGTGAGTACCAAGTGCACCCCCCCCCGAAGGAGGCCTGAAATTTGGCCCTGAGGGAACAGATCCCTCAGCCGCCTACTGGTGGAAAGCAGGAGGAGGAAGAGACCCCAATCAACAGAATGAGGCAGTCTAAGGTTGCTGAGGGTGAGGGGGTGTACCCCATGGCCGGGGGAACGGAGGATGCCAATGAAGAATACTCCACGCCCTGCGGGAAAACAGGCGGTTCCCTCAGAAAGCGGAGGAAGTCACCTTACGCTGGGCAATGGGTGCCAGTCTGGACAGACGAAGCCATGCCGTCCGCCTAATGCAGATCGTTGTCCCTGCCAGTCTGGAAGCCACCTCGGTGTTGAAGGATGCCATTGCTTGGTGCTTTGCAAGCTCCAGACCCTGTGCAGAGAGGGCAATGGCTTGTCTGGACTGCTCTGTATCAGGCATAGATGCCAGAACCTGTGCTAGCATCAACCACAGATGCCTGTTGTAGGCAGCGTGGTGTGCCTGATGTGAACCTATGCACATTAACACATGACTCGAAGAGAAGACTCTTCATCCCCACCGATCAAATTCAGCAGAATCCGGATCTGGAGGTCTGTCGTGTGCCAGGCGCCGAGGCTCAGAAGGAGTTTCTAGGGACGTCAGGCCTGAAGGCAGGTGAGGTAGAGAACGTAGAGACTCATGGGGGGCCCAATACTGTCCCCTGCAGTCTGCTGGGGCTGGAGAAGGGGTGGCTGGAGACTGCCAGGTGCGGACAGACACCTCCTGGAAGGGGATCGGCCAGGAAGGCACCACGAGGTGGCGAGTGCTGAATTCAGTGAGGAATGCATGCATCGGCCGCTCAGTAATGTCCCTGTGGATAAAGGAGATACGAAGCTCCGAAACTAGCCTCGTAAAAGGAACCGCAGATATTCAGTGAAATGAGCGTCGGAGGAGAGGTGGACAGAAGGTTCCTCTTCCTCAGGAGAGGAAGACGAGGAGCTCGGATGCTCAGAAGACTCCTGCAGCCGGGGGTGGTGTTGACAGGTGGAAGACCTGTTCGTCCATGGCCCTGACGTATGAAAGGAAGGCCGCTGCAGTAGCTCTGAAAGTCTCCCAAGTTAATGGCCCCGTAGGACTCACATGGCCTGGAAGGGAGGGGGGTGGTTGCAGAGGGATGGGCAAGGGGCACCTAAGAGCACGTGCCTGGCCTCTGCGATCCAGGGAGCAAAGCCACCAAGACTGGGGAATCCAAGATCATAGCGGGTTGCGAGGAGGTAACGTGAGAAGGCACACTCCGAAACAGCCCAGAAGGGGAATCTCCCTTGTGACGTGACTGAGGTTGCTTGTGTCCAGAAGGGCAACCCTCAGTACCGCCACTAGAAGATGCTCTGGAGACGATAGAAAGGCAGGGTTCAGCGCTATGACTCCTTCCCACACCACTCGGGGCAGTGGGAATGCGCCGCCACTCCTCACCCCCGACCTCTTAATCCCGCTGACTCAAGCAATCTTCTTCCTCGACACCAGTGCAGGAGCTCCCGGCCATGAGCCTCTGAAGGGAGGCCACAGAAGCAGGACTCTTCCCAACCCCCTTCCTGAAGAGCCTCAGCAGCACCAGAGTTGGCAGCTGCCTGGGCCCTCTCAGGAGAGGGCATTGTCTCATGAATCCCGGAACGATTGTCCATAGAAGGTCCCAGGGCACCCCTAGCCGTGAGACCCTCAAGGCGAACCTGCTCCAGCGACTCAGGGAGAGGAACACTGGGCTGCCTGACACTGCGGCCTACAGAGAGTTACGAATCCGAAGACTCAGGCTGCCAGTCCGGGTCCACCTCTGAGTCATCCTCCCCCAAAGAGGAGTTGAGCAGAGTGACCTCTAGAGAGGCAACCCCAGAAATCTCTCCTGTGACGGCACTGGGAACGGCACAGACATAGGCTGCACCACCGCCAACGGCGCCGCTCGAGTCCCCCGCCCACAGCACCGGGAACCACAACAGCACTGCCAATGGCACCACCCAAGTCCCCGACCTCATGGACGATGCTGGAACCCAAAGTGGCGCCACAAGCGGCACTGCCTCAGTCCCCAGCACTGGAACCAAAAGCAGCATCGATAGGCAGTATTGAGGGCCCACCAGTGCCGGGCCCCACAACCGGAGGCCACAACATTGGAGGAGCCTGCACCTCCGAAGAGGTGACTGCCAGGAAGGTGCTAACGATACGACCCCGGAAGGGGTCGCACCATTCCTCCAGCAGAGAAGAAGAAACCTCCTCAGCAAGGCTGGAAGTGGAGAAGGTTCCCTCCTCTCCGGGTCGTATAGACCCGGGAGGGGACCTGGAGGAAGGGTCAAGAGATCTGGCCTGGGAAGCCTGCGGTTGATGTCCTCCAAAAGTTGGCGGAGCCCTGCTGACTTTAAACGTGCGGATTTCCAAAACATGGTGGTCAATGGAAAAACAGGCATTGCAGTGGTCCATATCATGGTTGGGACCCAGGCACCGAAGACAAACATGCCGGTCTGAGATGGAAAACTGCCGACCACAAGGGCACCGACACATGGGGCATATTGCCTTGGATTCTGATTGGCCCACCAAATCGGACATGATTGAAATTCATTTATAACAGAAAAGCCCCGCACCGTTGAAATACAAAACCAACAGTCTTTACCGCTCAATGGCGCGGGAAGGAACGGGATGAAGGAAGATAAACTTCGAACTATAGGACTAATGGTGCAGCAACAACTCTCGACTCATGCAGCAGGTGCAGCCTCGACGGTGGGAGAAACAGAACTGGGATGGAGGAGGAGTCTGCGGCGCCTAATGGCCACCCCTCACACACCACATAGTGTGTTGCTCTTGTGGGTGGCGCTGTTTTCTCACCAAGAAAAAAAAATGTAGCGGGTGCACGCCTCCAGCTTACACCCAGCAGTAATGAATGGTGAAGACTGACAAGGGAAGATCAGGGCATTATAATCCACTGGAGGATGTGGATTATATGGTGGGTAAGGATAGTAAGGAGGAGGAGGAGGATACTGAGGCATTAACAGATGAGGAAGTGCCTGGTACCCTAGTGTCTGTCCCTGAGGCATCTGGTACCCCGGCGCCGGTCCTTCAGGTGCTGGCTGGGATTTCCAAATGGGTCAGCTGGCATGGGTTGCGGCACAGGCTGGGGAGGAGGTGATGGCTGAGGCATTGTTAGTGCAGGCGATGGCGGCAATGACGTCGGCTAAGTGGAGGAGGTGGTGACCGCTTGTTCTGGGCGATGCCAGCTCTGGAAACGGGGACTGGTAACGCCAAGACTGGGGGAAGAGAGAGACAGGACTATGGGTCCAAGCATCAGGGGCTGGGGATGAAGTCTGGTGCCCCGAAGAGCCGCTGCCCAAAATGGAAATGATGGAAGGTGGCTGTGAGACTGGCAATTCCAAAGGAGATAGGGCTAGCCAACCTCCTGTGGGAGGCTGACCTGGATACAGCCACGGACTTGTGCAGTGACTGACAGCGGGAGGCTGAGGATGGTCCCGATGCTTGTCGTAGTGCTTATACTTCCCTGTGGACTACTTCTGGGCAGAAGAAGCTGATGCCCCGGAGGCCGCGTAGAAGAACTCTTGGCCTGACGCTCCTTCTCCATCACGACTAACTTCTGCTGCAGCAAGAAGTTTTGAAGGGATTTCAAGCGGAGTCTCAGTGTGGCCTGGTTGAAGTCTTGGCAGTGCTGGCAGGCATCAGTGTCGTGGTCAGGGCCTAAGCAGAGCAGGCAAGAAATGTGCCCATTCTTGGGGGGAAGCTGCCTGCCACAGGCACACTTCATAGGCCGGTTGGAAGACGAAGCTGGAGAAGACATAAATCAAAATAAAATGACACCGAAAACCAATGTTTTTATCGAAAAAAAGAAAAAAATTTTGGTCTTGAAGTGCAAGAAAAAATGGTGATCGACAATCTGGTGTCCGAGAAGGTCTGACGTGCGCAGGTTGACGGCGGGAAAAATAACTGAGGTAGGTCTGGGGGACCATCCCTTTTATACCATAGGACGAACGCTGATGTGCAAACATCTGGGGTGGTCACTGGCTGCAGAATGCTAGCTAGATGTTTTCCATGTAGTCCTAGGGCTTGGCGGATTAGACCCAACTGGTGTTGCCTGCTGCAAGAGCTACATCAAAGTAAGATCTGCGAAGCACTCTGCAAAGACTCGAGGCGCCAAGGACAGCCCAAAGGACAGGATTCTGAACTGACAGTGCTGACCCAAGGCCACAAAGCAAAGGAACTTGTGGTGGTTTGGCTGCACTGGAATATACTGGTAGGCATCTTGAATGTATAGGGATGCCAGCCAGTCCTGTTTGAGAAGTGGCAGAAGGGACCCTAGGGAGACCATCTTGAACTTCTCACGGTGCAAGAACTTGTTTAGCTTTCAGAGGTTGAGAATGGGGAGCATGCCCCCTGTCTTTTTCGGAACCAGAAAATAATGGGAGTAGAAACCTGTGCTGGGTTATGCCCAGGGCACTACTTCCACTGTCCTGTTTGTCTATACCGAATGCCCCAGTGGCAGTTAAGCTAATTCCCCTCCCACTTTCCTTCCTTTTTCACCATCCCCTTATAACTGTCCCATGCTTTCTTGAAACTCATCATTGTTTCTGCGTTACCCACCTCCCTTGGAAGATCAAGCAAGCCATCCATCCACCACTCTTTCCATGAAGTACTTCTATGCCCTTCCTGAATCTAACCCCCACCAGTTTATGCTTGTGACCTACGGTTGATGATCCATCGCTGTGCTTGAACAGGTTGTGACACTACCCCGTTTATTAACCTCAGGTATTTAAAGGTTTCAATCATGTCCTCTTCTCTCCCCTATCTCTTGGTCTCCAGTGAGCATCTGTTTAGACTGAGTAAGCACTCCTCGTATGATCTTCCCTGTTGACCCTGTATGATCTCAGTAGCAGAGTTTTGGACAGATTCTGTATAGTCCTTATCCTTCTTCAGGTGTCTGCTCTAGAACTGGAAACAGTACTCAAGGTGTGGTCTCACCAAGGACCCATAAAGGAGCATTAGTACATCCTTTCTGCAACAGGAGAACCCTCTTCCTATAAGTCCCAGCATACTATTTGTCTTCCAGAGTGCCCTTATGCACTGGGCTGTTGACTTGAACAGATCACTAATGCTGATCAGACTGATTTTTTCCCCTACTCCCGACCCGAACCAATAAAGTGCAGTTAGGCAAGAACTTACTGTAATAGTAGATCTTAGCGAGGCTCTCTTGCAGCAGGCCACACACGCTAGGCACTAGGACCACATAGAAACTTTTCTAGCTAGCAGTCTGCCAGAGGGCCACCCACGACGACGTCTCATGCTTACAACGCTCTTCCCATATATAATTGTGTGTGGCCTCACGCCCTCCTCAGTTCTCCCACTGGAGACCACAAGCAGCAAATCCTGCTAAGGAACTGAGGAAAGCCAAAGGTTCATGCCAAGGTAATAAAGGTGAAACAGAAGGAAACCATCATAGAGAAGGAGAGACAGAGGCAGAGAAGCCCTTAGACCAAGGGGGACGGAGGATGGGACGGCATGGCCTGCTGCAAGAGATCCTCTCGAAGGTCTACTGTTACGGTAAGTCCTTACGTAACTGCACTATCTTCATCGAGGGTATCTCTTGCAGGAGGCCACACCTGTAGGAAGAGTCCCAAGTAGTTCTGACAGAAGAACCAGTTTGGGCAGCTGGAGGAAATAGGCCTAAGAAAGAAGACCTTGGAGCACAGCCAGGCCAAAGCCTGCCCTTCTTCTAGAGGCAATGTCCAGACTGCAGTGTTTAATAAAGGTGTGGACAGAACTCCAAGTTGCAGCAGCGCAAATCTCTGCAGCTGAAACATTCCTGAAGCAAAGTGAAGCAGTCATTCTTCTGGCTGAATGGCCATGAACAACCCCAAGAAGTTCCTTACATGTTGCTTCCTGTAACAAAACGTAAGAAAAAATTACTCACCTTAGTAATGTTGTTTCTTCTAATGGAGTCTTGCTATATTATGACATATGCAGTATAACCCCAGGTTAGAACTGCTCCGGAGGTGAAAGAGTTAACTTTCCATGCAGGGCACGGAATCTTGAGCGCGAGCTCGGTTGAACACTCTGTCTGTTGAAGCTCAAACTTAAACTGTCAGATCTTTACGAGCAAAAACTCACTAAGGTTCTGTGTGGAAGCCGTAAACCTACACTAGCCACTGGCTACTAACTACAAAAACACATTTTGTTCTTGATCCCAAAACAAAGACTCAAGTCGGGGGATTCAAGAAAGAAAAAATAAGCATAACACCTAAGCACCCTAGAAGGGTGAAAATAAAGTGGGCATCAATGAAGTGCCAACATTGCACTGCCCACCCACATCCCAAAAATAGAGGTTCTGAGAGGGGCAGGCTGGGGGAGGTCATAATATAGCAAGACTCCATTAGAAGAAACAACATTACTAAGGTGAGTAATTTTTTCTTCAAACAACATGAAGTCTTGCTATATTATGACATCTGCAGACTACACAGCAGTACCTCCATGGAGGACGGACAGAACCTACTTGGGAAATAGGCTCTGAAGCACAGCTGTGCCAAATCCAGCATCACTCCTAGCCTGGATATCCAGGGAGTAATGCTTAGTAAAAGTGTGAACTGTTTTCCAGGTAGCTGCTTGACATATCTCTAGGATAGGGATGTCCCTGGCAGCAGCCAGAGACGCAGCTGTACCTCTGATAGAGTGAGCCCTCAGGCCTGAGGGAGGAACCTTACCCCGGTTTTCATAGCAGAATTGGATACAAGAGACAATCCACCTGGCAATGGATCTTTTAGTGGCAGGTTTCCCTTTACCAACCTCACCATAAGTGAGGAACAATTGGAGGGATTCGAACCTGTGACCCTTGGTACGTTCTATATAGTAACTAACTCTTTTGACATCTAAACTGTGCAATCTCCTCTCACCAGAGGAGGAACGGTCAGTGAAGTACACAGGAAGAGACATGGATTGATTAAGGTGAAAGTCTGAAACCACCTTAAGCAAAAACTTCCTGTTAGTCCTGAGGACCACCTTATCTCTATGAAAGGAGATAAAATCAGGCTCCACTGACAAAGCTTGTAGCTCACTTATGCGCCTGGCAGAGGTGATGGCTACCAGAAACACAGTTTTCCAAGTCAAGTACTTAAGCTCTGCTGAAGACAATGGCTCAAAAGGGGGTTGTATAAGCTGAGCGATGCAAATATTAAGATCCCAAGCAGGGGCAGGGTCCCTGAACGGGGGTTGGTGTGAAGCAACCCTTTAAAAAACTTGGAGAACACAGGGTGAGCTGATAAAGAAGAGGGCTTACCTGCTGATAAGAAGACAGACACAGCTGCCAAGTGCACTTTTAGGGTAGCTGGTCTCAGCCCCAAGGAATTCAAATGCACCAAATAATCCAGGATCGTGGGCACGCCAACAGATTCTGGGGAAATATGTTTACCAGCACACCATATGGAAAATCTCTTCCATTTTGAATTATAGGTAGCCCTGGTGGAAGGCTTCCTAGAGGCCTTCAATATATCCAATACACCTTGGGAAAGGTGTAGGTCAGCAAACTAATCTCTTCAAGAGCCATGCCTTGATTGAGAGATTTGAGGTTCGGATACCAAACTCTCCCTGGGCACAGGTTAACAGGTTGTGATTCCTGGGAAGACATAGGGAGGGTGGACTGCTAAGGACATGAGGAGTGGGTACCAGGGCTGCCTGGCCCAATCTGGGCAATCAGGATTATCTTGCAGGATTGAGATCTGATTCTGACTAGCACTTTGAAAAGAAGGGGAAGGGGAAAAGCATGAGAAACTTCCTTCCCAACTGAGGAGGAAGGCATCCAGAGGACTGAGCCCAATACTGGGGCCTGCAGCAAAAAGGGAAGTTGGTGATTGTCTGGGGCTGCAAAGAGATCTATTTGCGGGGTGCCCCATCTGGCAAATACTACCTCCAGTACTAGGGGGTCCAGTGCCCATTCATGATGGCCCTGGGAAATCCTGCTGAGTGCATCCGCTAGCACATTGTCCTTGCCTGGGAGGTGAACTGCCGTAAGGGAGGCGTTCACAGAATAAGCCAGAGACCACAACTTCATTGCTTCGGTGCACAAGGCCGTAGACCGAGTGCCCCCTTGCTTGTTGATGTACCACATTGTAGTGGTATTGTCTGTTCTGACCTGAACAACCTTGTTCTGGACAGATGTGGAAAAAACCTGGAGTGCTAGACAAACTGCTCTGAATTCCAGCAAATTGATGTGGAGCAGAGATTCCTGAGGGGACCACAGTCCTTGGGTGGAAAGGTCGCCCATGTGAGCTCCCCACCCCAAGAGGGATGCATCTGTAGTAAGGGTCAAGGAATGAGACTGGGGAGTGAAGGAACCCCTGTCTCAGATTGTTCTGATCCTGCCACCACTGAAGGGCCTGGATCAGGGTTCGAGTCACTGGAATCAATTTGGTTAGGGGATCTGTCCTTTGAGACCAAAAGGCTCTCAAATGGAACTGAATGTCCCTCATCTGAAATCTCGCTCCTGCACTACTGCTGTAGAAGCAGCCATGTGCCCCAGGAGCTGTAAATGCCTTGCTGGTCGAGAGACCTGCAGGGTGAAGAAGAGGCCAGAGACACCAGGGTCCTTGCTCTTTCCAGAGGAAGGAAGGCTCTGGCTTCTTTGTGTTCAGTTCTGCGCCTATGAAGGTGAGAAGCTGGACAGGCTCCAGAACTGACTTTGGAAGATTGAGAAGGAAACCTAGAGATGTAAGCAGTTGCTGGGTTACTTGTAAGTGTAGTTTGACCTGTTCTGGAGACTGGCCTACAATGAGCCAGTCGTCCAGATAAGGAAAGATGGCAATCTTTTGCCTTCTTAAATGAGCAACTGCTACTGCCAGGCATTTTGTGAACACCCTCGGGGCCGAGGTGAGGCCGAAGGGCATTGCTCTGAACTGGTAATGGCCTGAGGGCAGTTCGAATCTGAGGTACTTTCGATGGGAGCTTCTGATGAGAACATGGAAGTAGGCATCCTTGAGGTCTAGGGAGGCTAGCCAGTCCCCTGGCCTTAGAGAGGGTAAAATAATCCCCAGGGTCACCATTTTGAACTTTGGTTTTAAAAGGTGCTTGTTTAGATACCCGAGATCCAGGATGGACCGCCATTCTCCTGTCTTTTTTGGGGTAAGGAAGTACCTGGAGTACAACTCTTTGTCCTGGTGTATGGGTGGAACCCTTTCCACGGCTCTGAGAGCCAGGAGGGAAGAAACTTCTGCTTCCAGGGCAAGTGCCTCTGATGGGTTTGCAGGTGGAAAAGACCTGGCTCTCATCTTTGGAAATTTTTTGAAGCTGAGAACCAGTCCCTGGCTTACTACTTCCAGGACCCACTTGTCTGATGTTAAAGACTTCCAGTCCTGGACAAAGTAAGCCAGCCTGCCCCCTACCGTTAGTGGAGAATCGGCCCTGGCCACCCCATCAGGGAGCCTGTTTTGCAGGGGCTTTGGGTTGAGGGGTTGAAGCAGGCTTACTAGAACCCCTTCTGCCCCTTCCTCTAAAGAACCCCTCCTGGGCATAAGCAGAAGAGGAGGCCTGGGCTTGGTAAAAAGGCCTATGAAAAGGCCTGCCCCTGCACTTGACATGCTGCCTTTGAGGAGTGACTTGCCTTTGTTTGGCCTGTGCACTCCTATAGGTGGCCCTATACTCATCCATTTTCTTCATATAATTCTCTGTCTGCTCCCCAAACAGAGAATTGCCCACAACAGGAAATTCCATAGCCTTAGACTGGGTATCCTGTGACAGGGCAGTACATCTGAGCCAGGCCATTCTGCGAAGAGAAACAGATGTAGCCATGACTCTTGATGAAACATCATTAGAGTCTACTGCAGCATGAAATTGCACCTTGGATGCCTCAATACCATCCGCAGCCACCTGCTCCAGCTCCCTGGCAAGCTGGTCAGGGGCCTGTTTTGCTAGGGCCAGGACAGTATCCCATCTGGATTTCTGGTACCTAGCTGCATAAGCCATATAATTTGCCTGTCTGAGTCCCAAAGATGCTGCCATGTACTGTTTCTTTGCCATGGCATCCATCCTCCTGGAACCCTTTTCAGGAGGATGAGAGGCTAGAGGAATATTAGCCTTCTCACAGGCTGCAGCCCGCACTACCCCCACATGGCTGCACTGCTGAGATGGGAACTCCATATCAGAGCCTGATAAAGCATACCTCTTGTCCATCCTTTTATCCACAGGGAAGATAGAATGAGGAGTTTTCAGAATTTTTACTGTCTGTTTCCTAAAAGATTTGTGCAAGGGAATAGACAGTCTCCTAGACTCTGGAATATCCATCATTTCCACAAAATCAGGCTCTTCTTGATCATCAACAGCTTCCTCAACAGGGAGTTGCAGAGTCTCAGCAACTTTCTTGTAAAACAAAAAATGAGAAGCGGACTCAGATAGCCTGGGAGGGGACACTCCTGAGGGTCTGTCTGGAGAGATGTCCAGTTCAATGGGCACATCCAGACTTTCAAAATCACACTCACTCTCCTCATACCCCATCTCCCCTTCCTCCGGTTCATAAAAATCCTCAAAATCATAATCTTGAACCGGGGGAACCGTCCGAACCGATCGCTTCCCTAATGGTGTTGGTTCGGACGGAACTGGGGAAAGAGACTGGACAATTTGAATAGCTTTGGCTATTTCCTCAGCGGTTGGAGAAAGAACTTTTGGCCCCAAACTAGCTGACCTTCTAGTCCTTTTAGTTGGAACCGGCTCCTCAGAGGTGGCTCTTCGTTTGCCTGAGGAAGTATCGCCCTGGTCAGAGGGCACTCCCTCAGGTTTGGCTGGAACCGAACCGGGCTGGCCATCCGGGTCAGCAGACTTTTTGGCCTCCCTTTCCCTGAGCCTACCAACTCTCTTTTCCATGGTGGCAGCAGGAAAATTCTTACAAATCTGGCAGTCTGCATCGAGGTGGTCAAACCCCAGACAATATACACAGTGGTGTGTGGGTCAGCCTTAGCAAAGGCTTCCCCACAGAGGCCACAGTGCTGAAACCCAGTGGGTCCGGGTTTTTCTTTTGGGTTTCTCAGACATAGTGCCAGCCTAACCCAAAACTTGCCCGTCAATGGCAATCCTAGCAAGAACTCTCCTATCGGTTCCCAACACGTGTCACAGGTGTGGAAAAACGTAATAAAATCCGCTTTTTTTAGAACCGATAAGAACCAGGAACTGCACTCTAAAGGACTAGAAAGTAATTTTAAACTCAATCTGATCGGTTCAAACCTAACCGAAAAGACGCTTACAAGTTCCACACAGAAGAAAATAAACAAAAGCCTATCTATTACTTACAATACCACAGACAGAGCTTGAACCGGCGATTATGCGGTTAAATTTCGGTAAAATAAACCGAGAATTACACTTTAAACCGACAAGCGAACCGAGCAGCAGGAGGAATCTCCGGGCGACTGTTCAGTGAGGCTGAGTAAAGAATCTGACAGTTTAAGTTTGAGCTTCAACAGACAGAGTGTTCAACCGAGCTCGCGCTCAAGATTCCATGCCCTGCATGGAAAGTTAACTCTTTCACCTCCGGAGCAGTTCTAACCTGGGGTTATACTGCATATGTCATAATATAGCAAGACTTCATGTTGTTTGAATACAGCTGGTCAACCATTTGGACAGACACTGTTTAGAAACTGAAACACCATCTTTCTCGGGGGAGAAAGAAACAAACAACTGTGAGGACTTTCTGCAGTCCATTGTACAGTGTGTATAGTACCCGAGTACACCTATGCACATCTAACGTATGGAGCAATGCCTCCCATGCATGCTCTGGATAATAACAAACAGGTAGATGGTTGGTTTGACTGAAGGTAAACTCAGACACCACCTTAAAAAGAAACTTAGGATTCATACGCAAATACACCCTGTCTTTGTGGAAAATCAAATAAGGAGGCTCACATACCAGAGCCTGAAGCTCAGAAATCCTTTCAGCTGAAGTAAAAGCACGCTTTCCATGACAGAAAGCGCACCTTGCATGTCACAGCTGGCTCAAAAGGAGCCAAAGTAAGTTTCTCTAACACAAAATTCAAGTCCCAAGGCAGAACTGAATTGCGGATTGGAGGCTTTAGATGAAGAATGCCCCCCAAAAGGTACGGGACACCTCTAGTTGTGCTACTGTATGGCCATCAACAGGCACACAGAAGGCTGAAATGGCTGACAAGCGCACCTTAACAGAAGAGTATGTGAGGCCTGAGTCTGAGAAGCTCGGCAAGTACTTCAAAACCTGACTCACCAGACAGATGAAAGGATCCAGATGATGGGAAGCCACCCACAGAGCAAAGCACTTCCATGTCATGGAGTAAGCGACCCTGGTGGAGGGCTTCCTAGCAGCCACCAACACATAAGCCGCCTTAGGGGACACTCCAAACCTAGCTATGGCTAGGTCTTCAGGAGCCAGGCATGAAGGTAAAGTGACTTGAGGTCCACATGGACTATGGTGCCCTGTCCTTGGGAGAGCAAGCCTGTGGGCCATGGCACCGGTGGTTCCACCACCAGCTGTTGCAGTAAGGGAAACCAGATCTGGCACGGCCAGAAAGGAGTAATGAGGATCAAGGTGGCCTCTTCCATCTGGAGCTTAACATTCTGTATTAGACGGAAGACGTGGAGGAATCTCCCTTTCCAAGAGAGGGACAATGCATCTCACCAGAAAACTCCAGGCCATGAAGCAAGCAAGCAGAATCGTGACAGTTTTCTGTTGAGTGGGGATACAAAAAGGACCCAATCTAAATGACCCACCTGTTGAACAGCTTGTCTAGGATACAGGTCAGCAGATCCCTCTAGTGCATACGAGAATGCGACAGACTGAGCCAGTCGGTCAGGACATTTTGGATGCCTGGTAAATGAACGGTCAACAGATCTAGACCCCAGTACCATAGCCTCATCGCTTCCCAGCACAGAGAGTAGGAATGCTCCCCCCCCCCCCTTTGTTGCTATAATATATTACACACCGATATTGTCAGTCTGGTCCGGGGACAGGTAGGGCTGGAAGGCTTGTAAAGCATACAGAATGACTCACATCTCTAAGACATTGATGTAGAGGAAGCATCCACTTTGGACCACGTCCCTTGGGTCTGATGAGGTCCAGGCTGAGCTCCCCAGCCCAGACCCGAGGCGTCTGTGGTGAGAGTATACTGAGGGAAAGGAAGGAGGAACGGAACTCCTTTCAACAGGTTGTTGGGTTCCATCCATCACAGCAGCACCTTTCTGACTGGTGAGGAGACCAAGACTTGTCCTAGGTTGTTGGTGTGCTGATCCCACTGGACCCTCAGTGTCCACTGGGGAATCCTCAGGTGCAGCCTGGCTAAAGGAATCATTACAATGGCTGCAGCCATCAGGCCCAAGAGCCTGAGAAAGGTTGTGGCTGTGACATATCTGCTGTTGAAAAGCAGTCTGGCCTGTGCCACCAGGCAGTCTGCAGTGTCTTGGGGCAGGAAGGCCATATCCTGAGCTGTGTCCAGTACTGCCCCTATGTACAGAGGGTGATCACAAGGGGTCAAGCCTGAACTTGGGCAGATTGACAGTGACCCCCCCGAGCGCAGAACAATTCTATGGTATATGCCAGGGTATGGAGAAGGTGCTCCCTGGACTGTGCCTTGAGTAGCCAGTCATCCAGGTAGGGGAAGACAGAGTCCCTCCATCCTAAGGGCTGCTGCCACCACTGCCAAGCATTTGGTAAAGGCCCGAGATGCAGAGGACAAGCCAAAGGGCAATGCACAGAATTGGTAGAACTACCCCTGGAAATGGAACCGGAGGTACTGCTGGTGGGGGGCACACATCTCCAGCATATTGAGGGAGAAATCCCAGTCTCCCTGATGTGGAAGGGGCAGCAGGCCCTGTAGAGTGACCTTCCAGAACTTTTTGTAGTGGATGAAAACATTTCGATTTTGAGAGTCCAGAATGGGATGTAAATTCTCCTGTGCATTTGGGGACCTGGAAGAAATGGGAGTAGAACCCTCCATTCCTTTGCTCTTTTGGAACTGGTTCTATGGCCCTTTTGCCCAGCAAGGTTTGAATTTCCCTTCCTAGCATGGGAATATGTTCTGGGGGTAGAAAGACTGAACTGGAGGTTGCTCTGGAAGCCACTCCAGAAACTCTGGAGCGTGGCCTTGTTGTATGACCTGCAGGACCCAGGCATCCCTGGTAATCTCCCGCCACCTGTCCGGGTGGAGGGAGAACCAATCCCTTACACCACTTCCTTCTGTCTGGGGGTGGGGTGGAGGTGGTGGTGGTGTCAAACAAGGAGTCATGCTGAAGAGGCTCCTGGGGCTGGAGAGGCAATCCCTCCTTTCCAGTAGTGGAGGTAGGGACAAGGAGAGCAGGTGCTGTTCCGTGTTTACTTGGAGGTCTGGTGCCTGGCTTTGGCACACCGAAAGGGCACCTTCTGGCTACCTTTTTGACTGGGTGTGATAAAGAGAATGGAACAACTGCAGAGTCCGGCCGGAGGCCTGCAGGTTTGAGAGAACTTACTGCATGTCTGCCCCAAAGAGTTTATACCCTCAGAAGGGGGCATTGGGTATGGACTGTTGTACGTCCAGGACAAACCCAGGCACCCTTAACCACAAGTGGCGCTTGAGGCAAATGGCAACTGCAGCAGCCCTGGCCGAGGCATCGATGGCATTGTAAGCAGAGCGCAAAAGGTGCTTGCCCACGTTGGCCCCAGACTGGGGGGGCTTGAAGCAAAGCCTGCCTCTGGGCATCCTCAGGAAGGGCTTGGGCTGCAGCCTTAGCCTATCTGCAGAGTGGATTTTGGAATTTAACCATGTGGGCAATGTAACGAAGGATCCTGATGGACAACGTGGCAGAGGCAAAAGCCCGCTTGCCCATAAGGTCCAGCTTTCTGGACTCCTTATCTGGGGAACAGAGCTGAGATGCTTAGGCTGCTTGGATCAATCATAAGTACCGTTTATAACCATGGAATCTGCCTGTGGTTGTTTAGCAAAGAAAGGCTTCCCTGTGGGAGCCTGGTATAACTTGTCAGCTTTCCTGGGCATGGCCGGAACCAGGTTGGGCCTGTGCCAGGCAGCCATAGTGGCATCCTCAAAGGGCTCCATCAAGGGAAGGATGATTAGAGGGGGAGAGTCAGGCAGCTCTAAATAATGCATCAGAAGTCTTCAAGCAGGGTCCTGCTCTTCTTTCTCAAACCTCATGGCAGTCTAACTGCTGCATTACAGAAATAAAAGGTCGGGTGGGGGGGTGGATGTGTACAATTGCCAGAGTCATCAATCCGGAGGAGACAGTTGAGGGGGAGTGGGACGGACTTGCATGTCCATCCTCATCACAGCCACCCCCTCCTTCTCATCCAGGGGAAGGAGGTCAGGCAGTACTTGTCATCCTCACCAGACTCCGGGAAAGGCACTAATGGCATCTAGGGGCGAGGAAGGGCAGGACATGACGCTGTGGAGGGTTGCAGTATGTGGGTAGGCTTAATATGCCCATGTTCCCCTGGCCCCAGGGGGAAATTTATGCCGTGTATGAACTCCAAAACAAGAGTGTTGCACAGCTTGTAAATCAATAGAGACTGGCGTGAGAACCCCTGACTGCATCGGTTGAGGACGCTGAGGGGCCGGTGGTGGGACTGTAGTGGGCATCAGTGTAGGCTGATGCCCTGGAGTCAGCCCCACTGCCTGGGCAGTTGTCCGGAAAAATGTATAGGGATGACACAATGGCCTGGGTGACGACGGTGAAAACTGGGACCCCCAAGGCCGAAGATGGCGCCGGGGTGATGGAGATGATCCCTGAGGGCACCATAGCAAGTCCAGTCGAGGCTGAACCGGCAGCGCTCCCCGACTGGTGGCATGGGGAAAAGAAGGGCCAGAACACCAGGGGCTGGAAGCTCGGCATGGCCAAGGAAAAGCCCGATGCTGAGGAACCTGCACCTGCCAGGGTAAGACTGGCAGGGGGCGCCGCCACAGGGAGCCCTGCAGAAGAAAGGGTGTGGGTGGTAGGGGGAGGCCATCATCTACGTGAGGGAAGAAAAAATTACTCACCTTAGTAATGTTGTTTCTTCTAATGGAGTCTTGCTATATTATGACATATGCAGTATAACCCCAGGTTAGAACTGCTCCAGAGGTGAAAGAGTTAACTTTCCATGCAGGGCATGGAATCTTGAGCGCGAGCTCGGTTGAACACTCTGTCGGTTGAAGCTCAAACTTAAACTGTCAGATCTTTACGAGCAAAACTCACTAAGGTTCTTTGTGGAAGCCGTAAACCTACACTAGCCACTGGCTACTAACTACAAAAACACATTTTTGTTCTTGATCCCAAAACAAAGACTCAAGTCAGGGGATTCAAGAAAGAAAAAATAAACATAACACCCAAGCACCCTAAGAAAGGGTGAAAATAAAGTTGGCATCTATGAAGAGCCAACATTGCACTGCCCACCCACAACCCAAAAATAGAGGTTCTGAGAGGGGCAGGCTGGGGGGGAGGTCATAATATAGCAAGACTCCATTAGAAGAAACAACATTACTAAGTTGAGTAATTGTTTCTTCAAACAACATGAAGTCTTGCTATATTATGACATATGCAGACTACACAGCAGCACCTCCATGGAGGAGGGACAGAACCTACTTGGGAAATAGGCTCAGGCCACAGCTGTGCGTGAAATCGAGCATCACTCCTAGCCTGGATATCCAGGGAGTAATGCTTAGTAAAAGTGTGAACCGTTTTCCAGGTAGCTGCTTGACATATCTCTAGGATAGGGATGTCCCTGGCAGCAGCCAGAGACGCAGCTGTACCTCTGGTAGAGTGAGCCCTCAGGCCTGAGGGAGGAACCTTACCCAGTTTTTTCATAGCAGAATTGGATACAAGAGACAATCCACCTGGCAATGGATCTTTTAGTGGCAGGTTTCCCTTTACCAACCTCACCATAAGTGAGGAACAATTGGAGGGATTCGAACCTGTGACCCTTGGTACGTTCTATATAGTAACTAAGGGCTCTTTGACATCTAAACTGTGCAATCTCCTCTCACCAGAGGAGGAATGATCAGTGAAGTACACAGGAAGAGACATGGATTGATTAAGGTGGAAGTCTGAAACCACCTTAGGCAAAAACTTCCTGTTAGTCCTGAGGACCACCTTATCTCTATGAAAGGAGATAAAATCAGGCTCCACTGACAATGCTTGTAGCTCACTTATGCGCCTGGCAGAGGTGATGGCTACCAGAAACTCAGTTTTCCAAGTCAAGTACTTAAGCTCTGCTGAAGACAATGGCTCAAAAGGGGGTTGCATAAGCTGAGCAATGCAAATATTAAGATCCCAAGCAGGGGCAGGGTCCCTGAACAGAGGGTTGGTGTGAAGCAAGCCTTTAAAAAACTTGGAGAACACAGGGTGAGCTGAAAAAGAAGAGGGCTTACCTGCTGATAAGAAGACAGACACAGCTGCCAAGTGCACTTTTAGAGTAGCTGGTCTCAGCCCCAAGGAATTCAAATGCACCAAATAATCCAGGATCGTGGGCACGCCAGCAGATTCTGGGGAAATATGCTTACCAGCACACCATATGGAAAATCTTTTCCATTTTGAATTATAAGTAGCCCCATACCTCTCAACCTCCTGCCTCATCAATCAGGGACAAGGCTTAAAAAAAATCAGGGAAAAAGGAACAAAATCAGGGACACAACTTCAGACTTGATATCCACTCAGGAAGCTGGTAGAATATGGGGCTTAGTGCAAAATGCATTTTCTAAGGAAGAACAACTCTTTAACTTTAATGTTTGACATTATTTTGTGCTTCCAACTCCCACTGTTGGGTCACGGAAACACAATTTTTAGGAGGGACAGAGTAAAATTTTGAGGCAAAATTAGGGACATCCCTGAAAATCAGGGACAGTTGAGAGGTATGAGTAGCCCTGGTGGAAGGCTTCCTAGAGGCCTTCAATATATTCAATACACCTTGGGAAAGGTGTAGGTCAGCAAACTAACTCTTCAAGAGCCATGCCTTGAGATTGAGAGATTTGAGGTTTGGATACCAAACTCTCCCCTGGGCACAGGTTAACAGGTTGTGATTCCTGGGAAGACACAGGGGAAGGTGGACTGCTAAGGACATGAGGAGTGGGTACCAGGGCTGCCTGGCCCAATCTGGAGCAATCAGGATCATCTTGCAGGGTTGAGATCTGATTCTGACTAGCACCTTGAAAAGAAGGGGGAAGGGGGGAAAAGCATAGAGAAACTTCCCTTCCCAACTGAGTAGGAAGGCATCCAGAGGGACTGAGCCCAATACTGGGGGCCTGCAGCAAAAAAGGGGAAGTTGGTGATTGTCTGGGGCTGCAAAGAGATCTATTTGCAGGGTGCCCCATCTGGCAAATACTGCCTCCAGTACTAGGAAAAGCATAGAGAAGGGGATCCAGTGCCTATTCGTGATGGCCCTGGGAAATCCTGCTGAGAGCATCCGCTAGGACATTGCCCTTGCCTGGGAGGTGAACTGCCGTGAGGGAGGCGTTCAGAGAATAAGCCAGAGACCACAACTTCATTGTTTTGATGCACAAGGCCGTAGACCGAGTGCCCCCTTGCTTGTTGATGTACCACATTGTAGTGGTATTGTCTGTTCTGATCTGAACAACCTTGTTCTGAACAGATGTGGAAAAAACCTGGAGTGCTAGAAAAACTGCTCTGAGTTCGAGCAAATTGATGTGGAGCAGAGATTCCTGAGGGGACCACAGCCCTTGGGTGGAAAGGTCGCCCATGTGAGCTCCCCACCCCAAGAGGGATGCATCTGTAGTAAGGGTCAAGGAGTGAGACTGGGGAGTGAAGGGAACCCCCTGTCTCAGATTGCTCTGATCCTGCCACCACTGAAGGGCCTGGATCAGGGTTTGAGTCACTGGGATCAATTTGGTTAGAGGATCTGTCCTTTGAGACCAAAAGGCTCTCAAATGGAACTGGATGTCCCTCATCTGAAATCTTGCTCCCTGCACTACTGCTGTAGAAGCAGCCATGTGCCCCAGGAGCTGTAGAAAATGCCTTGCTGGTCGAGAGACCTGCAGGGTGAAAGAAGAGGCCAGAGAGACCAAGGTCCTTGCTCTTTCCAAAGGGAGGAAGGCTCTGGCTTCTTTTGTGTTCAGTTCTGCGCCTATGAAGGTGAGAAGCTGGACAGGCTCCAGAACTGACTTTGGAAGATTGAGAAGGAAACCTAGAGATGTCAACAGCTGTTGGGTTACTTGTAAGTGTAGTTTGACCTGTTCTGGAGACTGGCCTACAATGAGCCAGTCGTCCAGATAAGGAAAGATGGCAATCTTTTGCCTTCTTAAATGAGCAACTGCTACTGCCAGGCATTTTGTGAACACCCTCGGGGCCGAGGAAAGGCCGAAGGGCATTGCTCTGAACTGGTAATGGCATGAGGGCAGTTCGAATCTGAGCTACTTTTGATGGGAGCTTCTGATGAGAACATGGAAGTAGGCATCCTTGAGGTCCAGGGAGGCTAGCCAGTCCCCTGGCCTTAGAGAGGGTAAAATAATTCCCAGAGTCACCATTTTGAACTTTGGTTTTAAAAGGTGCTTGTTTAGACACCTGAGATCCAGGATGGGCCGCCATTCTCCTGTCTTTTTTGGGGTAAGGAAGTACCTGGAGTACAACCCTTTGCCCTGTTGTATGGGTGGAACCTTTCCACGGCTCTGAGAGCCAGGAGGAAGAAACTTCTGCTTCCAGGGCAAGTGCCTCTGATGGGTTTGCAGGTGGAAAAGACCTGGCTCTCATCTTTGGAAATTTTTTGAAGCTGAGAACCAGTCCCTGGCTTACTACTTCCAGGACCCACTTGTCTGATGTTAAAGACTTCCAGTCCTGGACAAAGTAAGCCAGCCTGCCCCCTACCGTTAGTGGAGAATCGGCCCTGGCCACCCCATCAGGGAGCCTGTTTTGCAGGGGCTTTGGGTTGAGGGGTAGAAACAGGCTTACTAGAACCCCTTCCTCTAAAGAACCCCCCTCTGGGCATAAGCAGAAGAGGAGGCCTGGGCTTGGTAAAAAGGCCTATGAAAGGGCCTGCCCCTGCCATGCTGCCTCTGAGGAGTGGCTTGCCTTTCTTTGGCCTGTGCACTCCTATAGGTGGTCCCATACCCATCCATTTTCTTCATATAATTCTCTGTCTGCTCCCCAAACAGAGAATTGCCCACAACAGGAAAATCCATAGCCTTAGACTGAGTATCCTGTGACAGGGTAGTACATCTGAGCCAGGCCATTCTGCGAAGAGACACAGATGTAGCCATGACTCTTGATGAAACATCATTAGAGTCTACTGCAGCATGAAATTGCACCTTGGATGCCTCAATACCATCTGCAGCCACCTGCTCCAGCTCCCTGGCAAGCTGGTCAGGGGCCTGTTTTGCTAGGGCCAGGACAGTATCCCATCTGGATTTCTGGTACCTAGCTGCGTAAGCCATATAATTTGCCTGTCTGAGTCCCAAAGATGCTGCCATGTACTGTTTCTTTGCCATGGCATCCATCCTCCTGGAATCCTTTTCAGGAGGGTGAGAGGCTAGAGGAATATTAGCCTTGTCACAGGCTGCAGCCTGCACTACCCCCACATGGCTGCACTGCTGGGAGAGGAACTCCGTATCAGAGCCTGATAAAGCATACCTCTTGTCCATCCTTTTATCCACAGGGAGGATAGAATGAGGAGTTTTCAGAATTTTTACTGTTTCCTAAAAGATTTGTGCAAGGGAATAGACAGTCTCCTAGACTCTGGAATATCCATCATTTCCACAAAATCAGGCTCTTCTTGATCATCAACAGCTTCCTCAACAGGAAGTTGCAGAGTCTCAGCAACTTTCTTGTAAAACAAAAAATGAGAAGGGGACTCGGATAGCCTGGGAGGGGATACCCCTGAGGGTCTGGAGAGATGTCCGGTTCAATGGGCATATCCAGACTTTCAAAGTCACACTCACTCTCCTCATACCCCTCTTCCCCTTCCTCCGGTTCATAAAAATCCTCAAAATCATAATCTTGAACCGGGGGAACTGTCCGAACCGAGCGTCTCCCTAATGTTGTCGGTTCGGACGGAACTGGGGAAAGAGACGGGACAATTTGAATAGCTTTGGCTATTTCCTCAGCGGTTGGAGAAAGAACTTTTGGCCCCAAACTAGCTGACTTTCTAGTCCTTTTAGTTGGAACCGGCTCCTCAGAGCTGGCTCTTCGTTTGGCCGAGGAAGTATCGCGCCGGTCAGAGGGCACTCCTCAGGTTGGCTGGAACCGAACCGGGCTGGCCATCCGGTCAGCGGACTTTTGGCCTCCTTTCCTGAGCCTACCAACTCTCTTTTCCACGGTGGTAGCAGGAAAATTCTTATAAATCTGGCAGTCTGCATTGAGGTGGTCAAACCCCAGACAATATACACACAGTGGTGGGTCAGCCTTAGCAAAGGCTTCCCCACAGAGGCCACAGTGCTGAAACCAGTGGGCGGTTTCCTCAGACATAGTGCCAGCCTAACCAAAACTTGCCCGCTAATGGCAATCCGCTTAAGACTCTCTATCGGTTCCCAACCGTAATACGGAAATGTGGAAAAAAACGTAATAAAATCCGTTTTTTTTAAGAACCGATAAGAACCGGGAACCGCAGTCTAAAGGACTAGAAAGTAATTTTAAACCCAATCTGATCGGTTCAAACCGAACCGAAAAGACGTTTACAAGTTCCACACAGAAGAAATAAACCAAAAGCCTATCTATTACTTACAATACCACAGACAGAACTTGAACCGACGATTGCGGTTAAATTTCGGTAAAATAAACAGAGAATTACACTTTTAAACAGACAAACGAACCGAGCAGCAGGAGGAATCTCCGGAGCGACTGTTCAGTGAGGCGGAGTAAAGAATCTGACAGTTTAAGTTTGAGCTACAACAGACAGAGTGTTCAACCGAGCTCACACTCAAGAGTCCATGCCCTGCATGGAAAGTTAACTCTTTCACCTCCGGAGCAGTTCTAACCCGGGGTTATACTGCATATGTCATAATATAGCAAGACTTCATGTTGTTTGAAGGTCTCCTGCAGCCTATTCCCAAAGCAGCGACAGCGAGCAAGCTGGGAGGACCTTTCTTTGGCACAGCCCTTGTTTGTGCTTCCCTGCTGATTTGTCCCAGGCTTTGGAGGAGCGAGAACCTGACGACGGGGCTTGGGATGTGGAGGAGCTCCTGGCTTGCAACTCCTTCTGCATCTGGGTGACCAACTGCTGCAGCAGGAAGCTTTGCAGGGCCTTCTGGCGGTGTCTTTGGATGGCCTGGTGGAAGCCGCAGCAGATGTTAGAGGCCTTCATATCATGTTCCGGACGTAAGTAGCGAATGCGGATGTTGTGATTGTCCCTCTTAAGGATCTACGAGCAGGCACAGACCCGAAAAAGTTTCTCGGGATTGGTCAGCATAAACAATTACTCGGAAATCACTTTAAAATAATGCGATACACTAAAGACAGAAATAAAGAAACGTAAAAAAGCCCAAGATTTTGGCAGTTGACTGGAGCGTCAGTGTCTCCGTGGAGTTCCGATGTGCAATGGCTAGTGGGAAAAGAATAGAGGAGGGGCGGGGACGCCCATGTTTATATGGGAGGAGCGGCGTCAGTGTGGGTGGCCCCCTGGTAGATTACTAACTAGAAAAGTTTCCGTGTGGTCCTAGTGCCTGGAGGCAATAGTCCTGCAGGTGTGGCCTGCTGCAAGATACCCCCTTGATGAAGATCCTGTTTTATTTTAGTATTTCTCATGCCTAAGTACATAATTTTGGCTTTCTTAGCATTAAACTTCAGGGCTGCAATACTTTAGACCACCTCTTCCAGCTTTTCTACATCCCTCTTCATGTCCCTGACCCTCCCCCCACACTGTCTACCCTGCCAGTTTAATATCGCATGCAAATAGGCACAATTTCCCTTGATCCCTTCCACTCTGTGGCAGATAAACACATTAAACAGTACTAACATCAACACTGACCCCTGTGCAATATCAAACTTGTGACTACCGTGACATGAGTGTTCTCCATTCACTATCACCCTTTAGGTTATCCGTCCCAGCCAATTTGCTACATACCCAGTTAGTTCTGCATACACTAGTAGATTCCCCAGCTTCTTAAAAAGCTTTCCATGTGGTACAGAGTCAGAGGCTTAGTAAGTGAGGAAGTAATTATTCATAGCACGAAATATGAAAAAGAATGGCAAACTCAATTGAACCACATGATTCATTTTCAATGAGGTCCCATAGTGCATATCATTACAAAGTTAAAAAAATATTTTATCAAAAAAAAAAAAAGGTAAATAGTTTCATCAAGAAATATTTGCAGGCCGGCCCGGTGGCGCTGAGGGTTGAGGCGCTGGACGCCACACCTTGCACCACGCTGGCAACCCAAGTTTGGGAATGAGCCTGGACCGCCGGGAGTCGGCAGGGGAGGGAAGAGATAGAGTGTCCGGATGGACTGCTCTTTTTCCCCGGGGGAGGGCTTGGGATGCGCTCGCTCTTGGAGCGACCTCTGGCGGCGGGCTGGAGGTCACCGATTGCAGCGGCACGGCATATGCCTGGGGGTGGAGTCACAGCATTCCGTTGCCTTGCTGGCCGGGCTCCGCGAGGGACAGTCACTAAAGCAAAAAATCCCCGGCTCGACGAGGAGATGATGGGGACCCCAGGGATCTCCCTCTCATCCCCAGTGCCGGGCCAGGCCACACCAGGGATCCATGACTGACTTCCTAGAGGGATGGACGCTCTAATTCCAGAAAGAGCCGCCGAGGGAGGGTGGGCCCTGTTCTGAGGGGTGATCCGAAGTGCTGGGAAATCCCTTGGGGAAGGGTGATCCAGTGTGGCTGCCCACGGAGGGGAGAAGAAAGGGTAGGATTGTGTGGGCACATCTAAAGGATGCCTCGGAGAAACCAGAGTATAAAAACAATTAAAAAAAAAAAAAAAGCAGTACTTGCATTCAAACTGGTTAAAAAAACGGTCTTCAACTGCTGGATATGTCCTTACAAATATTTAAATAAGTCACAGTATTAAATACATAGCATGTAGCAAGTATGCAGAGAACAAAAGTCCCTTGTACCATGAATATTAACATATATTAACCTATTTCCAATCTTTCACAGCAGGGTAGGGGTTTTGTAGCCTGTTGGGTGAACCATTTGTTTTTTTAAAGAGAACCAGGCTAGATTTCCTGCAAACCAATCTCAAACTGAATGGGACAGTATTTCACAATGTCATTCCCAAGTAAATATATAGAGGTCCTTCCCCACCTACAGGTTGCAGAATGGTACTTTAAACTCAACCCCCAGCATTGTTCTTAATCCCGCCTTCATGGATCTTTTATTTATATTCTTCAGAATATATCATGGATATTTTCCCCTCTGGTACTTATGCATGAGTCAGTATATGCAAGTTTCTACAATCCTTAAGTCTTAACCCTCTCGGGTTGGAACAGAGATTACAATGATGTGTTTTTGAGGTGCGTTGAGGATGTAGCGGGCAAGACTGTTGTAAGCCACATCCAGTGCTGCTAGCTCCCTCCCCGATGCCCAGGCATAGAGAATATCTCCGTAATCCTAGACTGGAATAACCATGGAGTTTACAACGTGCCTTCATTTCTATCTTATGTACAAGATTTTAAACGACACAGCATTCCCAACTGCCTGCTAATGCTGCTTAGGGTTTTATCTACATCTGTGTGACTTTTTAATTTATCGTCTAGCCACAACCAGAGATATTTATAGGATTTAGCCTGCTGTAATGCTATACCATTCATAGCCTGTATTTGTAAAGGAACATTGGCAATGGCCTTTTTACTCCTGCTTAAGAGAAAGAAATGGAAATTACATACCTACCGTAATTCTTGATCTTCTTGGAGGAAGACTCCACCACTCATTCACACTGATGGGAGCACTCTGGAGGCACTAGGACCCAGTGGAAGCAAACTTTTTTAGGAGGGCTGGCACCGAGATGGAGCTGCAAGGAAACGGCACCGCGAGTGATATAAACTATCATGGCGGCGACCCTCCAAACGCCTCAGTATCCCCCCCCCCCCGAGGAGGTGTAGCGTAACTAACCTAGGGAGAAGCAACCTAAACAAGCATTTGTCAATGTCGAATGTTTGCTTGCTGGCATTGGCAGTGTAGGAGTTGGAGAGATGCATAATAGGAATGGCAGTGAAGTATTGAACTGAAGCCAACCCCACCACCACCACCCTGCAGAGACTGACAGGCATTGGGGTGTGCCTTTGGGTCATCAGGCATAATGGCCATGCCAATTCACCACACCCTACCCTGCAGACACCGACAAGTGTCAGTGTGCCTTGGAGTCTTTGGGCCTTATGCTCACCCCATTCCATAAAAAATACAGTGAGATGGGTGCAGTATAGTAGAATGGGGTGAACTTTGGGGCCAAAGAGTCCAAGGCATACCTCGATGCCTCTCACTGGCTGCATGGTAAGGAATGGTATGAGCATTACAGGAGAGAATCCCAAGTCACACCCCGATGCCTGTCATTCTCTACAGGGTGGGGCGTTATGGTCGGAAACCCTTACGCCTCAGGCATTCGTTGGTATTTTCACTCCAAATTTTCAACATGGTTTTTTGTGACCTCCACCTCATGAACAGTGGCAATATCAGTTTCTTAGCCGAAAGCTGCTTTTGCACAGCGACTACTGCATTTGGCACCACAGGTGCAAAAACACATTCCGAACAGGATGTGAAAAATGACAGCTGTACTGTTCATGGGGAGGTGTAAAAAAAATGGCAATGTTGAAAATCTGCAGTGAAAATATTTAAAAAAAACTGGTGAAGTCACGACCGTGCATAGAAACTGTGCAATGAACTCTCATAATGTAATGAGTTTGGGGATCTTTTACAGCAGATTGTCAACATAGGCATTTTGGGACCTCTGATCATAAACAGTGTCACTGTGATTTTCTTTATCTGTCCCGAACAATGATTTCCCACAGTGACCACGCATTTCTGTGCTGAAAGTGTGAAAACACATTTCGGCCATGTTGTGAAAAATGACAGCTGTACTTTTCATAAGGAAGTGTGGAAAAATGCCACTGGTGAAAATCTGGACTGAAAATATTACAAAGTCATGAACTTACGAGGGTGCGTGGAAACAGCGCAATGCTCACTCGTAACAGCCATTTTATGGACTTTTGTCACCAAATTTTCAACATAGCCATTTTAAGACCTCTGCTCATGAACAGTGTAACTGTGATTTTCTTAATCTGTCCCAAACATTGCTTTCGCACACCGACTGCAGCATTATGCGCTACATGTGCGGAAACACATTTTGGGCGAGATGTGAAAAATGGCAGCTGTACTGCTCATAAGAAAGTGCAATAAAATGGCAATCTTGAAAATCTGGCGTGCAAATATTAAAAATTCGCAAACTTGCGAGTGTGCGTAGGAACTGCGCAACTTACGCTCCTAAAAGTGTCATTTTTAGGAATTTTTTCACCAAATGTTCAACGTAGCCATTTTAACACCTCTGCTCATGAACAGTGTCACTCTGATTTTTCAATCTGTCCCAAACATTGATTAGCACACCAACTAAGCCATTGTATGCCTACATGCAGGAAATACATTTTGGGCGACATGTGAAAAATGGCGGCTGTACTGCTCATAAGGAGGTATGGTAAAAATGCCAATGTTGAAAATCTAGAGTGCAAATATTAAAAATTCACGAACTTCTGGCCGTGTAAGAACCGCAAAGCACGCTCGTAAAACAGTCATTTTTAGGAATTTTTTCACCAAATTTTCAACATAGCCATTTTAAGACCTCTGCTCATGAACAGTGTCACTGTGATTTTCTTAATATGTCCCATACATTGATTTCGCACACCGACTGCGCCATTGTGCACTACATGTGCAGAAACGCTTTTTGGGCGAGATGTGAAAAATGACAGCTGTACTGTTCATAAGTAGGCGTGGTAAAATGGCAATGTTGAAAATCCGGAATGCAAATATTAAAAATTCGCAAACTTACGAGAGTGCATAGGAACTGCGCAACACATTCTCATAAAAGTCATTTTTAGGAATTTTTTCACCAAGTTTGCAACATAGTCTTTTTGAGAGCCCATCTTATGAACATTGGCACTGTTGTTACGTTAATCGGTCTTGAAAGGTGATTTTGTACAGTCACTGCAAAAATCACCCTTTGGGTCTGATTAACGCCATTGACAGTTCAAGAATTCATGAGGAGGGGTCCCAAAAACCCCATGTTGAAAATTTGGTGCCAAAATTCCCAAAAATGCATGAGATACGCATAAAAGTTGAAAAAACCCTATTTATTGCATTATACAGCTTACCGGCATTTCCTCAGTTCGCGGTCGGCTTTGAAGAGTGCAAACGTGTTCCCGGTCCACTGAAGACTGTTGCGCCGAGCTCCGGAAGTAAGTATGGGGTGTGGGGGGGTGTGGGGAGGTAGGGTGCACAGTGGGTAGTTCTGGGTGGGCTGGGAGACCACCAGGGAATGTTTTCCTGTTACGGGTTTTTTTTAAAGGAAGATGACACGGAAGTTTGCCCGCCGGGTGGGCTCCCAGCGTGGCGGATAGAAGACTGTTTTTTTGGGGGGGGGGGAGACCTGGAGCAGACGGGGGATTGGGCACCCCCATCGGCCATACAGTATGTGCATTGGGGGGGGGAGCGCATGAGCATGCAATATGCGTGCATGTGGAGGGCGGGGTGAGCGCTGCTCACTGAAGCGGAGCTCTTCCTTTCAGCTGTACGGCACTGCATTTTCAACTGCTGTCATAGACAGCTGCAGTGTTGACTGTAGAACTGCGACCGCGCCTGCAAACACACTGACTGAATTGGAAGACGGCTGCCACACCTCCGAAAACTCAGATGATGGCACTATATTTCTTGCACATACATGCAAGCAAACATAAAAATGGACATAAGAGTCTGAATGACCTGTGTAAGAAGGGTCAACAACAAAATCTTCACAGGCCAGCTATTGAGAGAGTGAAGACCAGAAACAGAAAAGTGAGCTCGGGGGATAGTGGGTGGGCGTGTGAATGAGTGGTGGAGACTTTGTCCAAGAAGATCAAGAATTATGGTAGGTAAGTAATTTCCATATCTTCCTGGTAAAGTCTCCGCCACTCATTCACACTGATGGGAGAGTACCGAGCTAAACAACCCCCCCCCCACCCTGAGACGAGCAGCAGTAGAGAGAGGAGCTCACCTTTTGGGACAGAAGTCCGTTAAGGATTGTCCTGCCAAATGATTGATATAGTCTCTCATGGACATCCAAGGCATAGTGCTTAACGAAAGTATGCACGGAGCTCCAGGTAGCCACATTGCAAATATCTGCAATGGGGACATTACGAATTTTTGCCAGAGATGCCGCAACTGCTCTGGCAGAGTAAGCATACACTCTGCCTTCCAGCTTGACCCGTGCCATGGAATAGCAACGGCGAAGGCATGAAACTGGCCACGCTGAAATGCACCTGATAGCACCAGGTTGACCCAGCCGGGTCATGCTGAAGGAAACAAACAGTTGTGCCTTGCGAATTTCCTTTGTTCTATCGAGATAGAACCGCAAGGCTCTTTTTATGTCCAGGGAATGAAGGGTACGCTCTCCTTCATTCTGGAAGTTTGGAAAGTAGGTAGGAAGGCCTAAAGGTTGATTCAGATGGAATTCTGAGACAACCTTAGGCAGGAAGTTAGGGTGAGTCCTAAGAACTACTTTGTCCTTGTGAAATACAGTATATGGAGGGCCTGTGATCAAAACACGTATTTCAGAAACACTACGAGCAGAAGTAATGGTCACCAGGAAGGCCGTCTTCCAAGTGAAGAATTTCAACTTGCAAGTAGCTAGAAGCTCGAAAGGTTTGTGAGTGAGCAGGACTAGCACAAGGTTAATATTCCAGGCTGCAACTGGACATCTAATAGGTCGTCTGGTATGCAGAATTCCTTTAAGAAACCTCTTAACTACAGGTAGCTGAGCCAGCGACATGGAGAGTAGTGGTTCATGATATGCCAAAATTGCACAAAGATGAACTTTGATTGTGGAGTATTGCAGACCTGAGTTTGAGAGGTCCAAGACTTTATTTGGTGGGCAGGAATAAGGATTTCAAGAGGATTTTGCACACCAGATAGAGACACACTTCCATTTAGCTGTGTAGGTTTTTCTGGTGGCTGGCTTTTGTACAGCCAAAAGAATATCCAAAACTCTACGAGAAACATTAAACCTATTCACCTCTATCTCCTCAAGAGTCAAGCATGGAGGAGAAGGGACCTCAGATTGGGATGGACTTACAGGGCCCTGGGTCAGAAGGTTCATCTGAAGGGTAAGCAGTTTCGGAGAGGTTTCCAATAGTCTGTTGATTAGGGAAAACCAGATCTGACAAGGCCAGAAAGGGGCAATGAGAATCATTCTGCCTCTCTGTGCCTTCAGTTTGAGCAGTACCCTCTGAATTAGGGGAAGAGGAGGAAATGCGTATAGAAAGCGTTTTGTCCACTGCAGCCTGAGTGCACCCTGACAAAAAATGCCAGATCCGGGATTTCTGGAGCAGAAAAGAGGCAGTTTTGCGTTGAATGGGGACACAAAAAGGTCCAGGTCCAGAGTTCCCCACTCTTTGAAGAGTGACTGAACAATGGTTAAATCGAGAGACCACTCATGAGGATCTGCCTCCATTCTGCTGAGATGGTCTGCCAGCTCGTTTTGTACTCCTGGCAGGTAAACCGCCTGAATCAGAGCCTTGTGCTCCAGGCACCATTCCCACACTCTCATTGCTTCCCTGCATAATGGGTAAGAGTATGCACCGCCCTGTTTGTTGATGTAATACATCACTGCCTTGTTGTCCGTTTGAAGGAGAATGTTCTTGTGACACAGTATGTCCTTCAGAGTTTGGACTGCATAGAAGATGGCTCTCCTTTCTAGGACGTTTATGTGAAGTTGAGACTCGTCCTGAATCCACATACCCTGGATGTGGAGATCCCAGCCGTCAGCTCCCCAAACCACCAGGGATGCGTCCGTGGTAATAGAGATATAATGATCCAGAGGGGCGAAGGGATATCCTTCCAGAAGGTTGTCCTCCTGAGACCACTAGGTAAGTGATCTCTTCAGGGGTTCTGTCACCTTGATGAAAAAGAACTGAGTGTGAGTGGTTGGGGACCACTGAGTAATGAGTATCCACCAAGAGGTTCTCATGTGGAGACGGGCCAAAGGTACAGTGAACACCGAGGATGCCATGAGACCCAGCATCCGTTGCATCGAGAGAGCTTGCACTGAGCTGTGTTCTCTGATGAAGTGGGCCATCCTTAAGATATTGCTCCTTCTGTCCTCCAGAAGAAAATCTTTCTCACAGGAAGTGTCCAGAAGGGTTCCTATGAAAAGAAGCTTCTGGGAGGACTGCAACTGTGACTTTTTGAGGTTCAGCAGGACTCCCATGGACGTGAGGAAGTCTGAGGCTGTGGCCATGGCCTCCAGAGTCTCTTGCCTGGAGGGGCTTGCTAGAAGCCAGTCATCCAGATATGGGAACACTTGAATTCTGCTTTTCCTTAGATGCACCACAAGAACAGCATAGCACTTTGTAAAAACTCGAGGCGCCGAGGACAGCCCAAAGGGCAGGACTCTGAATTGATCATGTTGACCCAGTGCCACGAACCTTAGGTATTTGTGGTGATTCGGGTGAATTAGTATGTGCTGGTAGGCGTCCTGCATGTCCAGGGAGGCTAGCCCATCGTGTTGATGAATCAAAGGCAGCAGGGTACCGAGTGATATCACCTTGACCTTTTCCTTGAGCAGGAATTTGTTTAACTTTCTGAGATCCAGCACAGGGTGCATGCCGCCAGTTTTCTTTGGAATCAGAACGTAATGGGAGTAGAAATCTGTGTTTCGTTGATCCAGCAGAACTACTTCTACTGCCCTGTTGTTCAGAAGGCCTTGTATCTCGGAAGCAAGAAGGTCTGACTGTGCCACAGACAGTCTGAGCTGTCGCTTGGGAGGATGATCTGGAGGGGTTTCCGAAAGATTGAGAGAGTACCCCTTACAAATTATCCTGAGGACCCATTTGTTTGATATTATAGACTGCCACTGGTCATAGAACTGAGTCACATGTCCTCCTACTGTCGGGGAAGAGTCCCCCTTGGGCAGCTGAGGTGGGACCTTGGCCGGAAACTCAGAAGGTGGCCTTGGGCACTTTTGGGCCTATTGCCTTCTGCTGCATTTTCTTTTGTGGCTGAGGGGTTTGGTTTCTGTTAAAGCCTCCTCTGACTTTTTCACGAAAGGACTGATGGTTGTGAAACTGACGCTTATTCCCACCCCCTCGAGAGGGAGCGGGTGGAGGTCTAACTGTCTTAATGGCTGACCTAGTCTTCTGTGAGACCGCTAGAGCTTGTTCCACCTGAAGCCCAAACAGATGCATACCATCGAAAGGTAAGGCCATGACTTTCTGTTGGGCATCATTCATAAAGCCCGAAGTACGCAGCCAGGAGTGGCGACGGGTGCAAATGCCAGCTGCCGTCGCCCGGGAAGCAGTATTGAAAGCGTCCATTGCAGCTTTGATTTGTTGATTATTGGACTTGATACCTATAATTATGGTCTGTAGTAGCTCTGAGTTAACCTCCGACTCAGGCAAAGCTTCTACCTTTTCTTTGAGTGAATGCCAATGAACATACTCATATTGGTAGAAATAGCCCTGGTAGCTGGCAATGCGCATACCCAGGGTTGAGGCAGCAAAGACTCTCTTACCCATAGTGCCTATCTTGCAAGATTCTTTGTTAATAGGACGGGCTGTAGATTCCTGAGGGAGGACAGCTTTATTCTCTGCCAGTACCACAATGGCATCAGCAAAGACTTGCGAGGCCAAGATGGGGCGATCCTTGGGAGGGGCATATTTCCCATCTATGGACTTGGCCACAGAAGGACTAAGCGTCTGATTCTTCCACACCATCTGGGAAAGAGTCTCGAAAGAGGGCTGTACTAGAGGGGTAAAATCCATAGGGATTTCCGGAGCATGTAGATATTGGAGACGCAGAAGTTTCCCAGGATCGATTTTCGTGGTCTGGTGAGAAAGAGTAGAATTTAAATTCTTGAGCAGAGACTTAAAGGAAAGGTCTTCAACAACAGGCTCTGCAGGAAGATTGATCCCTGGCCCCAGTGTAGAATCTGCTTCAACATCATCACCCAGCTGAACATCTGCATCAAGCTCAAAATCATTTCCTGACAGTCCGGGGACTGTATAGACAGGAACAGGATGAAAACCAGGAGAAAGAAGAGAAGAATGATCGAGAAAGCCTCTGGAAACTAGATGGCGCCGTACACATCCATGGCACCGAAAAGAACGGCACAGAGTGCGGAGATGGCGCTGACACAGAAAATGGTATCGCACACGGCACCAACGCCAACCCCAAGGACTGAGCCGACATCACCTGCGGCGCCGAAAAAGAACATCAGCATCGGAGAAGTTGGCACCGTCGCAGAAGTATGAGAACTGCAATTTGAAGGTCAAGGATGAAAATGTCAGGAGATGGGGCATGGGGTGTGGACCCTGTGCTGCAGCCATGTGAGGGGGAGGCGCACAGGCGGTGGTCGTGGCACTGAAGAGAGGCACCGCTCAACTGGAAGTCCTAGCCGCCCTGCCTGCCGATCTGAAACAGACAGGCGAAGGCCCCGGTGACTGACTGGCGGTTGGGCAGTCGGAACAACCTCTGAGCCTACTGCTCCATAAGAGCGACCCAATGGTGAAACTACTCATCGAAAGCCCCTCCAATAGGCGAAGAGGAGCTCCGGTGTTGAAGAGGTCGGTTACCAGAGATAGAAACCAGTGACTCCGAAAGAAGCGAATACCGGCTGGTAACCATAACAACCGACTGCCTACGTGCAGACGTACCAGAGGGCGACCTCGAGTGATGCTGTTTCTTCTTTGACCGGTGGGCCGAAGAAGAACTCGAGGTTGAACGGTGCTGTGAATAGGACAGTCCTTTTTTATGCTTTCAAGGGGACCACCCATCTCTCCCCCCCCCAAGCACTGGAATGTCCGTTGTCAGACCCTCCCACTCCGGAAAGGGCGGTGGAACAGACCCGGCCCAGCTGACTGATCAGCTTTCATACAAAGTCTCCCTACCATCACCTGCCCCACTCATGGTCGACTCAGTCAATGGAGGGCTGAAGACTTCTGTCTTGTACAAGTAGAAATTTATTAAAACATAATTGGTACTTTTTGTGATAAAATACAAAATAATAAAACTGAAATCTAAGTTGCTAGTTTGAAGTTTGACTCCCGGAGGGTGAGCGACGCTGTCACTGAAGCACACAATGGTGGGAAAACAGGAACTGAGGTGGTTGGAGGGTTAACACCGAGACAGTCTATACCGCACGTGCTGGGCTCGTGGTACCTCTTCCTCGCAGCTCCATCTTGGCGCCGGCCCTCCTGAAAAAGTTTGCTCTCGCTGGGTCCTAGCGCCTCCGGCGTACTCCCATAAGTGTGAATGAGTGGTGGAGACTATGTCCAGGAAGATCAGTTACGAAAGAACTTATAACAGTAGATCTTAGAGGGTTCTCAGTCATCAAGTTACACCGCAGGAACCTTCGCTATTGGTGAAGGGGAATCCACATAGAAGATTTTCAGCAGTACAACTGGGGCCGCCCATGCCGTCGACGTCAGCAACCGTATATAGGCATGAGCGGCCCTGCTCCCTCCTCAGTTCTTTCACTCTGAGATGAAGAGAGCTAGGCTGAGGAGAGAAAGATACCCAGACCTGATAAAAAGTGGATACAGCAGTAGTGAGTTCCTAGACAGGAGTCCCAAGAAGGGGGATGGTGGGAGGGAAATATATTTAATGACTGAGATCCCCGAAAGGATCTACTATTAGGGTAAGATCTTGCATAACTATTCTATCTTCTTTGGGGGTATCTCAGTCATCAGGTTACATCGTAGGAAAAATACCAAGCAGCAACAAGTGGAAACACACAGTCTGGGAGGCTGGAGCTCCATAAACTTAAGACAGGAATCCTTGTAACACAGCCCTGCCAAATCTCACATGGGCTCTTGAAGCAATGTCCAGACTGCAATGCTTGGTAAAGTGTGGACTGCACTCCAAGTGGCTGCCACAAAAATCTCAGCAGCAGCAACACCTTTGAAACAAGTCACCAAGGTAGCCATGCCTCTGGTGGAATGGGCTTTTGACGGCACCAGGCAGTTCTTTGCCATACTTGTAGCAGAACACAATGCAATTAGCCAACAATTTGCATAAACACTGCTTAGAAACTGAGGCGCCCTCTCTACCCGTGGCGAAGGAAACAAACTATTGCTTTGAGTTTCTGGACTCTCTAGTACGAAGCAAGTAATAACTTCAAAGTTCTGCGCACATTTAACATATGGAGCAGTGCTTCCTCTGGATTGGCACGCTCAGGAAAATAAACAGGAAGGTGGACAGACTGATTTAATGTGAACTCAGAAACCACCTTAGGCAGAAATTTAGGATTTGTGCACAAAAAACACCCTGCTTTTGTGGAAAACCAAATAAGGCTCTTTACGCCAGAGGGCCTGAAGCTCTGAAATTTTTCGCACTGAAGTAATTGCAACTAAAAACAGTACTTTCCAAGAGAGAAAGCACAAATTGCAGGACGTGATTAGCTCAAAAGGAGACATGGTCAATTTCTCCAAAATAAAATTCAAGTCCCAAGCCGGGACAGGGGAACGGACTGGAGGTTTCAAATGCAGTATGGCCAGAAAGAAAGAATGGGAGACATCCAGCTGAGCAATTGTGTGGTCACCCACGGGCTCATGAAAGGCAGAAATAGCCAAAAGGTGGCTCTTGTGGGAGGAATACTGGAGGCCTGAGTCGGACAAAAAGATCAGGTAGTCCGGAATATGATTCACCGAACAGGTGAAAGGGACCAGGGCATGTATGGCAGCCCATATAACAAACTACTTCTACTTCATGGCATAGGTGGCTCGAGTAGAAGGCTTCTGAGGTGCCACCAGGATGTCCGCTACCCTCTTAGAGACCCCGAACCTGGCAATGGCTATGTTTTCAGAAGCCAGGTATGCAGATGAAGGGACTTGAGGTTGGGATGGACCAGGGGTCTCCTAATCCTGGGTCAGCTGATTCCTGCAAAGAAGAAGAGGAGGTACTGGAGGTTCCTCTGCCAGCTGCTGAAGTAGAGGGAATCATATATGGCGAGGCCAGGAAGGAGCCACCAGAATCATGCTGACCCCCTCTATCTGCAACTTGATTAGCACACTCTGTATTAGAGAAAACTGAGGGAATGCGTACAGAAACCTCCTGCTCCAAAAGCGGGACAATGCATCTCGCCAGAAGACCCCAGGCCCTGGATCTAGCAAGCAGAAACTGGGCAGTTTTGTGTTGAGTGGGGATGCAAAAAGGTCCAGCTCTGGATGACCCCATCTGTTGAACAAGTCTTCTACGATAGATGAGAAGTTTCCTCTCATGCATGCTGGACTGAGTCCTGCTGAGACTGTCCACCAGGGTGTTTAGGACACCTGGCACGTGGACTGCAGAGTATGTCAGGCTGTGCTCCAAGGCCCAGTACCACACACTCATGGTCTCCTGGCAAAGGGAGTATGAGTGGGTCCTGCCCTGCTTGTTGTTGTAGTAGACTACACTCATATTATCCAACTGCACCAGGAGTTGACCTGTAGCGAGATACTCTTGAAAGGCCTACATGACGTAGAGCACCACTCATCTCCAGGACACTGATATGCAGGACGGCTTCCCACTGGGACCAGGAGCACTGGGTTTGGAAGGGGCCCAGGTGTGTTCTGCAGCCCAGATCCGAAGCAGCCGTGGGAAGAAATCTGGAAGGGGACACCATGAAGAAGATTCAGGGGGTGCATCCACCACTGTAGTACCTTGTGTACTGAAGAGGAGACCAGGACTGATTGGTCCAACTCATCCATGCCCTGGTCCTATTGTACCCTGAGGGTCCAATGAAGGGTGCGCATGTGGAGCTTGGCGAGTGGAACGACAGGAATGGCAGCTGCCATTGGCTCAACAATATGAGATACACTCTAGCAGGAATGTACCGACTGAGTTACTTCCTGAGCTTGGGCCATGAGGCACTCTGCCCCTGTTTTGGGGCAGGAAAGGCCTTCCTCTGTTCAGAATCCAGAGCTGCCCCTACAAACTGCAGCCTTTGGGATGGTAATAGAACCAATTTGGGCAGACTGACAGTTATGCCAAGGGAGTGGAAGAGCTATAGAGTACGCTCCAGAGTCAGCAAAAGTTGTTCCCTGGATGAGGCCTTGAGAAACCAATCATCCAGATAAGGGAAGACATACATTCCCCCCTCTTCTGAGAGCCACTGTGACCGCTGCCAAGCACTTGGTAAAGACTCGTACCACAGAGGATGAGCCAAAGGGCAGCACTTTGAGCTGATAATGCTCACCCTGAAAGGCAAAATGAAGAAACCTCCTATGAGGAGGAAAGACTGGGATGTGCAGGTAAGCATCCTACACGTCCGGTGAACAGAGCCAGTCCCAGGTCTTGAGGAGGGACATTAGGCCCAGCAAAGTTACTAACCAAAACTTTTTGTACTGAACAAAGAGAGTGAGTTCCTTTAGATCTAAGATGGTCCTCAGATCTCCGGTCTTTCTGGGGACCAGGAAAAACCTGGATTAAAATCCCTGGTTTCTCTGGTGTCTGGGCATTGGCCTGATGGCCTGCTTGTGCAGAAGAGACTATTTCCTCCTGGAGAACAGACAAGTGAGCCAGGGGTAGTTGGTGGGTGGAGGAGGGGTGTCTGGAGGCGGCTCTATAAACTCCAAGGTGTGACCTTTTCTATGATCTGCAGAATCCATGCATCTGAAGTTACGCTTCTCCACTGATTCAGATGGAGGGAGAACTGACCTCCGACCACTGCCTCCTGAGCCTGAACCAGAAGAGGGGGGTCTGGCAAGGAGTCAAGCTGAGGTGGAGCCAGCCGCAGAGGCTGGTCCGTCATTTCTGGGTTGCTTGGCTGACGTTTCAGCATTGAGGGGGTGGGCAAGGAAGCCTGGGCTCTGCACTTTCTCTGGGCACAGGGAGCCGATCCAGGTCTACTGGTCTGTTTATGAAAAGAAGGCCACCCTCTGCTACTTGGCTAAGTGTGAACAGGGAATGGACCGATTTAATGGCTGTGCCTGAGACCTGCAGATCTAAGGACTAAGAAAAAGATCTCTTGTACTGGGACCTTCAATTAAGGGTAAGAAACAAAAAAAAAAAGAAAAAAAAAGGAGTTGGTGTGTTTGTCAGAGGTAGTTGAAGTAAATTGTTATCTGTGTACTTATCTAGGTGCTTGTCACAGGTGTCAGAAGGGAATTATCTGTGACATTAACTAAGTGTAGAAAGGTTTGCAAAGTAAGGGGAGTGGCTGAGCTAGAAGGAGCCAGGTTAAGACCAGATATAAATACTGCCCCAGATGGCTTCTGCCAGAGGACAGACAGAACTCCAGGAGGAAGGAGCTACTGGTATAACTAAAACGTCTCTACTGGGACTAAGAACAAGATCTCTTGTACTGGAACCTTCAATTAAGGGTAAAAAAAAAAAAAAAAAAAAGGAGTTAGTGTGTTTGTCAGAGGTAGTTGAAGTAAATTGTTATCTATGTACTTATCTAGGTGCTTGTCACAGGTGTCAGAAGGGAATTGTTATCTGTGAAATTAACTAAGTGTAGAAAGATTTGCAAAATAGGGGGAGTGGCTGAGCTAGAAGGAGCCAGGTTAAGACCAGATATAAATACTGCCCCAGATGGCTTCTGCCAGAGGACAGACAGAACTCCAGGAGGAAGGAGCTACTGGTATAACTAAAACTTCTCTACTGGGACTAAGAACAAGATCTCTTGTACTGGAACCTTCAATTAAGGGTAAAAAAAAAAAAAAAAAAAAAAGGAGTTGGTGTGTTTGTTAGAGGTAGTTGAAATAAATTGTTATCTGTGTACTTATCTAGGTGCTTGCCACAGGTGTCAGAAGGGAATTGTTATCTGTGAAATTAAGTGTAGAAAGATTTGCAAAGTAGGGGGGGTGGCTTAGCTAGAAGGAGCCAGGTTAAGACCAGATATAAATACTGCCCCAGATGGCTTTTGCCAGAGGACAGACAGAACCCCAGGAGGAAGGAGCTACTGGTATAACTAAAACTTATCTACTGGGACTAAGAACAACATCTCTTGTACTGGGACCTTCAATTAAGGGTTTAAAAAAAAAAAAAGGAGTTGGTGTGTTTGTCAGAGGCAGTTGAAGTAAACTGTTATCTGTGTACTTATCTAGGTACTTGTCACAGGTGTCAAAAGGGAATTATCATCTGTGAAATTAACTAAGTGTAGAAAGATTTGCAAAGTAGGGGGAGTGGCTGAGCTAGAAGGAGCCAGGTTAAGACCAGATATAAACACTGCTCCAGATAGCTTCTGCCAGAGGACAGACAGAACTCCAAGAGGAAGGAGCTACTGGTATAACTAAAACTTCCCTACTGGGACTATATTGCCCTCTCCCCCCCCCCAAAAAAAAAACAGTTCTACTTTTATAGGTACAGGATTTAACAGACAACAGGAACTTCCTGTTTGGGAGCAGGAAGTGAGTGATCACAGAGCCACCAAAGACTCACCATCCTAGAAGGGCAAGAGTAGCTCCATCCCCCAGCTGCTGGAGGTCTGACTCTGAGCAAGTAAGGAGACTACAGAAATATAGGAACTTCTTGTCTCAGAACAGGAAGACCAGGAGCTAAAAGGGTGCAGAGGCAGTAAGTAAGTAGGGAGAGAAGAGAAAAAAAAAAAATCAAAAAAAGAAACCGAGGAAAGAGGAAGTATTCCAAATAACAGTCATGGAGCCAGAAAAAATAGACGTGATGGCAGTAGTGCAGTGCAGTGGAGCAGCAGTCTTCCGGGAGATGTTTTGGAGGATGCAGTGTTGTCCCACCTGCAGACACCTCTCTGGTCTGAGGGAGGAGGTTGCTCATCTCCAGGCTGAGTTGGCCAGGATTTGTGGGACCTCCTCCCACCCAGGGACCACCAGGGTCACTGCCGTTGCCTCAGAGGTTGCCAAGAAAGAGGAGTGGTTGGACCACAGTGGGCTCAGGGAGGGTGAGGGTGGTGGAACAGAGGCTCATCCCTCCAGTTGTACCTCTCCACAATTTCTATGCCGTTCTGGAAAAGTGTGGTTCCTCTATGGAGGCACCCACAGTGGAGACCAAGGAGAATGCTGGGAACCTCCACAAAGGAGACCCAAAGGAGGGTGTCATGGGACCCCACAGTGGAAGGAAACAACTGCTGGTGGGGGACTCCATTGTTAGGAAGGTAGAACTGGGGGAGGAAGGGGAGAGGGAGGTAAGGTGCCTGCCTGGCACCATGGCTTGGAGAGACAGGGAGCGATTCCTCAGGATCACAGGAGCAGCTGCACAGGGGAGGGAGCTGGATGTCATTGTCCATCTAGGGACAAATGACTTGGCTAAGAAAGGGATCAGAGCAGTGCAAGAAGCATTTGTGGAGATGGGGAAGGGCCTTAGACAAACAGCACACATGGCAACCTTCTCGGAGATGCTGCCTGTCTATGGCACGGGTGAGGCTAGGGTGCTCCACACCATGGGATTCAATCAGTGGTTGAAAAACTGGTGCAGAGCTCAGGGATTTGGCTTCATTGGAAACTGGGGCTCCACCTGGAGGGATGCAGGCCTATACTGGCATGATGGTCTGCATCTGTCCAGAAGGGGAACCAGGATCCTAGGTGATAGGTTTAAATACTTCATTGACAAGTATTTAAACTAGTTAAGGGGGGAGGCACTGGAAAGGAGCAGGGAAATCCTAGCCCCCCCCCCAAAAAAAATATCAGGGTACTAAGTGAAGTAGACACCAACATAGAGATGTCAATAGGGAGAAGTGCAGGGGTAAATGGAGAAAGTGACAAATGCAGCAAGGACAGGGATGGGGCAAAAAGGAGTCAGGCCATCAAGAAATGGAGGGTAATGAGTACCAATGCCCATAGTCTGGGCAACAACCTCCCTGAACTGGTGGTCTTGATGGAAGAGGGATGCCTGGATATTGTAGCAGTCAAAGAAACATGGTACACAGAGAACCATGTCTGGGATGTTAACATACCAGGGTACACAACCTATAGGAGAGACAGGGAGGGCAGAAGAGGGGGAGTAGCTCTCTATGTAAGGGAAGGGATAAAAGCAACTGAACAAAAGAGTAAACAGGGAGGAGAGGAGGCACTGTGGGTCACCTTAGAGACTGGAAATGGAACCACAATCCTCACAGGGATACTGAATGAATACTTCTGTTTAGTATTCACAAAAGAGGAAGTGGGGGAGGTGCCTAATCCAATTAACAGAAGCACTCTGGAGAGGGGGGTTGATCCCAGTCCTTTCACAGAAGAAAGGGTTCTGAAAGAACTCCTAAAACTGAAGGTGGACAAAGCAATGGGGCCAGAAGGAATTCACCCCAGAATTCTAAAAGAATTGAGCAGAGAACTAGTGAAACCACTGACTAGGCTTTTTAACAAATCATGGGAGCATGGTGTGGTACCTGAGGACTGGAAGAAGGCAGACGTGATTCCCCTTCACAAAAGTGGGACCAAGATGGAGGCAGGAAACTACAGACCTGTCAGTTTGACCTCTGTGGTAGGGAAAGTGATGGAATCACTTCTGAAGGAAAGAATTATTGAGTACTTAGAGGCCAGTGGGGCACAGGACCCAAGGCAGCATGGGTTCACAGCAGGAAGGTCATGTCAGGCAAATTTAATTGATTTCTTTGACTGGGTGACCAAAGTAATAGTCCAGGGAGGGCTGTGGACATGGCCTACCTAGACTTTAGCAAGGCATTTGACACAGTCCCACACAAAGACTAGTAGTCAAATTAACCAGCTTGGGAGTGGGTCCCAAGGTGGTAGCCTAGGTAAAACATTGGCTGAACAACAGGACACAGAAGGTAATTGTAAATGGAGTCCACTCTGAAGAAAGAGGGTTACTAGTGGGTACCGCGAGGGTTCAGACTGGGTCCAGTCCTTTCTAATGTCTTTATAAGTGACATTGCAGAGGACTGGAAGAAAAGTATGCCTCTTTGCAGATGACACAAAGATCTGCAACAGGGTTGATACACAAGGAGGCGTGGAAAGGATGAGAAGGGACTTGGCAAGGTTGGAGGAATGGTCAGAAGTATGGCAGCTAGGATTCAATGCAAAGAAGTACAAAGTAATGCACCTGGGAAACAAAAAACCAGGGGAAGATTACACAATGGGGGGAGGTAGTAACAACAACAAAAATGGAAAGAGACCTAGGGGTAATCATATCAGATGACCTTAAGGTTGGCAAGCAATGCGAGAAGGAGGTAAGGAGGGCTGGGGGGATACTGGAATCTATAGGGAGAGGTATCACCAGCAGAAAACAGGAAGTTGTTATCCCCCTGTACAGACAGTTGGTGAGACCCCATCTGGAGTACTGTGTCCAGTTCTGGAGACCCCATCTCTGCAAGGACATAGACAGGATGGAGGCAGTTCAGAGGAGGGCAACTAAAATGGTGCAGGGTCTGCAAGAGAAGCCATACGAGGAGAGACTAAAGGAGCTTCATATGTATACCCTTGAGGAAAGGAGGGAGAGGGGGGACATGATAGAAACATTTAAGTACCTCAGTAGAATCAACGAAGTCCAAGAGGGTAGCATCTTTCAGAAAAAGAGATGTGCAAGAACAAGGGGACACAATTTGAAGATAGAGGGGGGACGGCTCAGGGGCAATGTGAGGAAGTATTTTTTCACAGACAGGGTGGTGGACGCATGGAACAGCCTTCCTGAGGAGGTTGTGGGGTCTAAAACTGTGGGAGAATTCAAGAATGCATGGGACAGACACAAGGCAATTTTTGTGGGGGGGTAGGAAGAAATAGGCTGTTGGTTAAATAGGATCTGCAGCTTATCCTCTAGGTAGGGAAATAGGCAGACTAGGTGGGCCAAACGGTCCTTATCTGCCGTCAAAGTCTATGTTTCTATTTATGAGGTCTTGAATATAAGGAACAAACAACTTGATGCCACTGAAAGGGGCATTAAGCACCTTGTTCTGCACATCAGGTGAAAATCCAGAAACCATAAGCTAGTAGTGCCTATGAAGGCACATGCCAGTGGCAGTTGCTCTGGCCAATGTATTGGCCATGTTGTACAGTGCTCTAAGGAGGTGTTTGCTAACATCCTCAGCAGTCTGTAAACACTAAAGCAATTCCTGCTTTGAGATCCATCAGAGAGGGCCTGAGCTGCAGTTTTGCCCTTTCTCCAGTTGGCATTTTGGTATTTAACGATGTGTGATAGATAATTTGCAATCCTCAAGCCTAAGGTGGAGGAGGCATAAACTATTTTCCCCCCGGAGGTAATCCTTTGAGATTCCTTATTTATGGGGGAAGGGAACTAAGGTGTTTGGGCATCTTGGATAGGTCATGAGCTGCCTTGATGACAGCTAAGTAAGTTTCCACCTGGGCAGCACAATAAGGGAGCCCCTGAGGGGCATTATAAACTTTGTCCGCCTTGTGTGGCATGGCTGGCACCATGTCTGGCTGGTGGCATTCTTCACTGCTTAAGCACTGGAAGGGGAGATTCAGGGATTGCCAGAAAATCTACCAGGTGTGTCCTGGTGACATCCTCTTCCTCAGTCTGGAAGCCCATGGTGGAAGATAACTGCTACATGTGGCGTCCTCAGGAGGGGACCTTGGAGTATGTTTCGCAGAGGCCTCACTGAGCGAGGAGGCTGTGGACTTGTCTGAAATCAGGATCTCTTCCTCTTCATCCTCCACACCATCAAGGAGAATAAGATCAGGGTGAACTCCTCTACTGCTGGGTCTGGCGCTGATTCGCTGGCAGCAGCCTGCAGGTGGTCTCCCTGGGTCGATTAACAGGCGTCGACTGTGTCGGTGAAGTGGGCCTATTCAAGGCGCTCAGCTGTTGAACAAGTACATTAGTGAATTTAATCAGTACTTCGTTCAGGTCCATAGTGAATGTCGATGGAGGGGGGTTCGACAGCACAGGTGCAGATGACCCTCCGGCCATGTCCTGGGAGCCTCACAAGTCTGTAGCCCTGAAGAGAGAAGGGGTATGCCTCGATGGGACAGTCGTCGATGAGCCTGTCGTCAATGATGGAGGGGCTAACGACCAGGAGATCGACAGCCGGGCACCCTGTGTGTGGGGTGGAGGTGCTGTCGGTATGGATCTGGTAGGCACAGAGACCTGGACGGCTGGCCTTTTTGTCAGAGCAGCCACAGCTGACAAAGATCCCCCCCTGAAAACCACCTATACTTACCAAACAAATGTTGACAACACAGAGCGACAACTTTATTAGTGCTGAGGAAACAGCCAGGCGAGGATCCTCCTTATCGAACCTGCCAGAAATGCTGTATGCTACTCGGTTCTTCTATTGACTGTAACTTGTAAAATGACAATAAAGAGGATATTTAAAAAAACAAAAAAAAATCCCCGAAGGAGAGACTGACGGGAAATGAGAGACGCCGGGGGGTGACGAGCACGATCTTAGTCTCTTTTGACACTTCCCCGAGGGCTTGTCTAGTGCCTTAGAGGCCTGGGAGCTCGAAAAGCTGGCTGATGACAGAGGCCAGGGCCCCGGAGGACCCCTGCCCGAAGCTGGCTACCTGCTGTACCAGCAGGAATTTTTGAGAGCCTTCTTGTGTCACCTGAGGGTTGTCAGATTAAACTTCTGACAGAGCTCACAGTCAGAGAAGTCTTAGTCAGGCCCAAAACTACAGACACAGAGTGTGCATCTGTAGAGGCAATATGCTTCCCACAGTGGCAGCGATGGAGAAGAGGAGGGAATAACTCAGGACATAAAAAGATCTCTTAAAAAAGAGATTTAGGCAAGGTATTGAGAAAAATCTGTAGGCTGAAAAAGGCACGAACACTACGATGAAGCTTCTGCAGAGACTCATGCAAGCAAGTTGATGGCAGCAAAGAACTGAGGAGGGAGCAGGGCTGCTCATGCCTATATAGGATTGCTGATGTCAGCAGTGTGAGCAGCCCCAGTTGTACTGCTGAAAATCTTCTGTGTGGATTCCCCTTCACCAACGGCGAAGGTTCCTATGGTGTGACCTGATGACTGAGATAACCCCAAAGAAGATCTGTGTTTTTTTGGCATTAAGCACTACTTTATATTCATTAAAGAATAACTGCAATTGTTCAGATGCACTCTGGCGTTTGTCCTGAATATGTTCAACTGAGGTGTAGTTGAAATTCAGGTAAAGAACAATGTCCACCTGGCCCTGGTTCACAGTACTCAATACTGAGTCGAAGAACTCAATTAGGTAAGTTTGGCACAAAGTTCAAGTAGTTATAACAGTTTATGGCACACCTATGAAACTGTAAGCTGTCAGCATCAGAACCCCTGAGAAACTTTGGCCAGATAAGGCCACCCACGTTGACATACCCCCACCCCACCCCCATCCCTTTACTGACACAAGGGGTTCTCTGGGGTAGTGTAGTTGTAGTCTCCATGGAATTTTGCCCTGAGATGCACAGAGACTTCATCAGCAAAGATCCCAATCCACATATACACTGGGCATCCTCTGTGCATCCACAGCAGTCTGTGGAAGACGACGACACTGCACCCGCTGCAACTGACCAGCTGCCCCCCCATCTGCCAAGCTGTCCAAAGATGGCACTTGCATGCTTCTGACGTGAGTAGTACACTTCTCAGCCTACATCTCTCTCTCTCCTGATAATTTCACATCTACTTACTTGAGGACCTGGCCCCTGCATCTCGTTCTGAATCCCTCTTTGGTTCAGTCCTTCCGGTACCAAATACCAATGCCAAACACCATTTGCACCATTTAAAAATTGCAGCTGCAGTGCATTATATGTACATTCTCTGAAAATGAGGCTATTCCACTGAACAGCTGTCTGAATAGCATGTCATCGCTATAGTGTCACATTTAACTATTGCACCAAATCTCACAATTCAGCAACATTTGTGATTTGTTCCCACTTTAAATGCTGTAGCAGATGTTTATGTCAATTTGTCTGTAGTGATCACTTCCCTATAAATGGGTACCAAAGGGTGAAACTAATTCTCCAGCTTGAACCTGGTACTAATCAAATCATGAATATCTGCCTTTATTAGCAATTTTGCTGCAAACTCACCAGGAATCCCCGATGTTCCATAGCTGAGTGGGGCTGGCACTGCAGCTTCAGGTAAATACTTCCCTCCACTGGAGAAAGGAATGACACCTAGAAAAGGATTTCATTATTAGTACAACACAGTAAAGCAAGCCAGGCTTTTACTAAGATGCTAAGGGACTTTTTCAGACACACTGAGCATGGATACAGCACAGCATAAGCCAGTTTCCTTCTGAGTGCACGTAATGGCAGCATTCCAGCCCACACATTGCACAGTAACATGGCATGGCACAAGTCAGCTTCTTTCGTTGTATACTGACAAACAGCAAGTAAACTGGAGGTGGAAGAGGCAGTATTAAGGGTTACTTACTGTAACATGCAAAACACACAGGAGTTAGCACTAGGATGGAGGTGCTATTAACTACAGCATGCAAATTACCATCAAAATGTAAAGCACTCACCAACCCCAAAACATGACAAAGGCACAGGTCCTTTTATACTTATAAAAAACTTTATTAAATAAAAAATGCCACCGCCTGACACATTTTGGATTACATCCTTTGATAAGGATATAATCCAAAATGTCTAACTGTATGCTTATTTAATAAAAACTTTTTTATAAGTATAAAAGGACCAGTTCGTCATGTTTTGAAGTTGGTGAGTGCTTTACATTTTGATGGTAATACTTAATATAACAGTAGGTCAAGAGAATTTCCATAGAGCCACACCTTCAGAACTGTAAACTGTCGGTGTCAGGACCACTCAGAAACTTTTGCCAGCCTATCTATGTCATGGGCGACCCCTCCATCTCAATTATATCACTTGCTGGAGACGAGATCCAACAACAAGGCAATCCAAAAGAAAACAGGGACCCAGGTACAACAACAGGCACATGGGCAAATAATACGTCAGACTGAACACACCCAGTGAACAGATTGTCATATGTCCCTTGTGGGAATACACAAAAGAGGGTAGCTGGAAGGCTCAGATGTGGCTCTATGGAGGAGAGTCACTCAAAGATCTATTGTTACAGTAAGCAGTTTATTTTATTCAAGGGTATCTCTACATAGAGCCATACATCTGGAACAATTACCAATCAGTACCTTAAGTACAGTGGGTGGAGAGCCCAAGAAAAAGGACCAATATGCCCAGTGCTAATAAAATATAAGGGCTAAAGGGTAAACCAAAAATGAAAATGACGTATTCACCATAATTCTTGATCTACTAGAAATGTCTTCACTACTGATTCACACTAATGGGTTCTGAGTTGGAGAAGCTAGGACCCGACGGGAGCCAGAACTTTTCAGGAGGGCTGGCACCGAGGTAGGTTGCGGGAACGCGTGACACTGGCTCATGCTGCACGGCTTACCTTAGCACAAGCCCTCAACCACTTCAGCATCTTTTTTCCTGAGGCAGTGCAGCATAACCTAACACTAATGCACTTAACCTGAGAGAACAAGATAGCCCTGCTAACCCGTGTGTGAGGGGCCAACAAACCAGCAACACAGTGTTTTCAGAGCCAAAATCAAGAACAAGGGATGAAGATCAACAAACAGACTGGAATGAGTCTGGGGGATTGAGTGTGTGTGTGTGTGTGTGTGTGAATGGTGAAGATATTCCTAGAAGATCAAGAATTACATTGAGTATGTAACTTTCATATTTTCCAGGAATTCATCTTCACAACTGATTCACACTAATGGGTCACAGTACCACGCTCATACAAAATATCCCCAGACTTGCTGTCTGGCATGGACATCCAGGGCACAGTGCTTGACAAAAGTGTGCACTGTGCTCCAAGTTGCAGCTCTGCAAATATCCCTTACAAGAACACAGCAAATCTCTGCTCTGGTGGTGTGGGCATGTACCTGGCCTTCCAACTTGATCTGCGCCATAGCATAGCAGTGGTGCATGCAATTCACAATCCAAGCAGAAATGCACTTAACTATAACAGGCTGTCACTTCCGATTAGGATCAAATGAGACAAAGAGCTGTTCAGACTGCCTAAAGTCTTTAGTTCTGTCCAGATTGAACTTCATGGCTCTCTTGACATCTAGAGAATGGAGAGTACACTCTCCATTCTGGAAGTCAGGAAAGCATGTAGGTGACACAGGAGGCTGATTTAAGTGAAACTCTGATACCACTATGGGTAAGAACTTGGGGTGAGTGCACAGGACTACCTCATCTTTGTGGAAAACAGTATATGGAGGATCTGTGACCAAAGCATGAATTTCAGAAAATCTGTGGGCAGAAGTGATGGCCATTAGAAAACCCATTTTCCAAGTTAAAAACTTCAGCTCACAAGTTGCCAGGGGCTCAGAAGGCTTATGGATGAGCACATCCAACACATGAATGATTGATATCCCAGGCAGCTACAGGTTTCCTGGCTGGAGGCCTTGTGTGTAGGATGCCTTTAAGGAATCTTTTAAAGAACAGAAGTTGAGCCAATTAGAGGGTATCAATGGACTTATGGTATGCTGAAACAGCACACAAATGGGCCATGACTGGAGTACTGCAGACCTGCATCAGTAAGGTCCAATAAATATTCCAAAACCTTGTCAGATGGACACTGAAAGTGGTCAATGTGGGATCTGGAGTACCAGAATGAAAATCTTTTCCACTTGGCTGTCTTTCTTTCTGGTGGAAGTCTTACAGACAACCAAAAGTATCTCAAAAACTCTCAGACACCTTGTACCTGTTCACTTCTATTTGTTCAGGAGCCAGGTCTGAAGGTGAAGGGAGTGCAGGATGGGATGGAGCGGGGAACCCAGAGTCATTAGGTCTGTCCCGAGGGGAAGGGACCGCGGTGTTGTGACAGACAGACCGTTCAACAGAGGAAACCATATCTGTCTAGGCCAGCAGGAGGTGATGAGAATCATCTTTCCTCTGTGTGCCTCAAGCCTGAGCAATACCCTCTATAATAGAGGGATCTGAGGAAATTTATTTAAAAGCTTCACCAGGAAAGGCATACTGAACAGAACTTCTCGTTTCCAGATGTGCTCTTGGGGGAAAGGGAGGGGGAGATGCAAATAATACAGATATCGAGTTAAAATGCTTAAACATTGTGGTAATATGTTACATACAGGAAAATAGCGGAACAAAAGATAAACTATAGACTGCAGTCTGAAATCATCCTGACAGAAAACGCCATGTCCTGGATTTCTGGAGCAGAACCAATGCAGTTTGGCATTGAATGGGAGCGAAAAAGGGTCCACATCTTGAATTCCTCACTTAAACAGTGATCTCACGATACAGAACAGTTACGTAAGACCTTGCAGTAACAGTACATCTTCGAGGGGATCTCAGTCATCAGGTCACACCATAGGCACGTCACAGCCAGTGAAGCAGGATCCACATGGGAGATTTTCCAGCAGTACCACTGGGGCTGCCCACGTCAACATCAGCAACTCTATGAAGGCGTCAGTAGCCCCGATCCCTCCTCAGTTTTTTCTCCCAGATACTAATGGGAAACGGGGGGGAGAACAAAGAGAGAGAGACAGATACCCAGGCCAAAGTAAAAGGCTGGATACACCAGTTCTGAGAAGACAGCCCCATAAGAGGGGGATGGTGGCTGGGAAGGCAGACCTGATGACAGATCCCCTTGAAGATCTACTATTATGGTAAGTTCTTACATAATTGTTCTGTCTTTTTCCAAGGCATCTCAGTCATCAGGTCACATTGTAGGAACAAGTCCCAAGCAGTTACAGGTGCAGGGAGACAGTTTGGGAGGAAGGCCAACCCTAAGCTTAAGACAGGAGACCCTGGCAGCACAGCCCTATCAAATCCTGCACGGGCTCTTGAGGCAATGTCCAGACTGTAATGCTTGGTAAAAGTATGGGCGGTACTCCAGGTGGAAGCTGTGCAAATATCAGTGGCTGAGACCCCATGAAAACTGCCCACAAAGGTAGCCATGCCTCTTGTGGAATGAGCTTTAACTGCTACAGGAAAGTCTTTTCCCATACTTCTTGTAGCAGAACACGATGCAATTTGCCAACCATCTGGACAAACATTGCTTAGAAACTCGAATGACTTCTCTTGCTGGGGCGAAAGAAACAACTGCTTTGACTTTCTACATTCCTTCGTTCGGAGCAGGTAATACTTCGAAGTTCGGCACACATCCAACGTATGGAACAGTACTTCCCCTGGATCGGCACACTCAAGAAATAAACAGGAAGGTGGACAGACTGATTGAGGGTAAACTCAGATACCAACTTAGGGAGAAAAGTACAGTTACGCAAGAACTTACCGTAACAGTAGATCTTCGAGAGAGGCTCTTGCAGTAGGTAGTAACCATCAGGACTAGGGAAGGTGGGAGGAAAAAAAGGTACCTACTGCAAGAGCCTCTTTCAAAGATTATATCATTACGGTAAATTTCATAGAATTAGACTGTGACAGGGTTGAATACAACCCTGTCCCAGTTGTTATGCAGAAAGTGTTTAAATGCAAGGGTTTGTTCTAGCCTCTCATTTTCTGTCTCTTCTCTGTCTGGATGCACAACCAAATTTTCTCGTGAGACCTAGGACTTGATCACCCTGATGGTCTTGCAATTCTCTGCCTCTCACTATCTCTCTACCTTCTCTTGCTGTTGTGTCTTTTCCTCCCCCCTTAAATATCTGCTGGTATAAAAATATATGTGAACCATTATGTGGAAATGTAACTGATACTGGGATCCCTTTGTTTAGAAATGTATATAGTTTTACTGTTAAAATGTATATAGCTATACTGTTGAAATGATTGCAGAAAGCTGTTTGGAACTCCAGGGGTTAACCAGTTTGCAAATTCTCTGAGAAGTCGTAAACAAGAGGTCAGTTCTGGGTCACAATGTTCTTTTGCTGCACTTGTTGAAACTTACAAGAACACTGTGTGAGAAGCATGCTGTTTTCTTAACAAGCGGGGGTTGCAAAGACATAAAAACAGAGCTGCAATTTCTTGCAAGAGTAAAAACAGAGAGACTGAGATCGAAAACGGAGAAGAAACCTAGATGGACTTTCTCTGTTTATACTGCCTTTGTAAATAGTTATACTGAACAATTTTATTTTTTTATTTTACTTTTATTAATAATAAATCACTTGTTGCGAATTTTACAACTGCTGATAGTTTTCCTAAGTTTCCTGACCTGTGCCTCGACAGATGGTGTCAGCCTAAGTGGGATTTATGCTGTGCATACTCTAAGCCAGGAGTTTTTTTGTGAGGGTACTAGAACTTACAAGAACACTGTGTGAGAAGCATGCTGTTTTCTTAATGAGCTCCTGCACAGACTTATAAAAAGGAGCAGCAATGTTTTGCAAGAGAGGCAGAAACTACAAAGACTGAGATTGGAAACTGAGAAGAAACCCAGATGGACTTTCTCTGTTCATACTGCCTTAGTAAATAGGCTGAACAATTTTATTTTTTTTTATTTTAATGTTATCAGTAATAAATTTTTTGTTGTGAATTTTACAGCTGCTCCTGATTTTCCTATGCTTCCTGACCTGTGCCTTGACAACAGGCTGCCAGTCCAGATCTGCCTCTGTATCGTCCTACTCAGAAGAGGAGCGGATCCAGAGGATCTCCAGCGGGGCCACCCCAAGGCTCTGCTACTCCTGGCGCTGCAAGCGGCACCGCAAGATGGTCCAGTACCGCCCAGGGCGCCACGCCGATCACTGGAGCTGTGAACGATTCCAGTATCTGAGATGGCACCGATAGGTGGCGCCAGCCGCAACACCAGGGGAGCCTTCACCTCTGAGGAGGTGACTGCCAAGACTGTGCTCCCAGCATGGCCTGGGAGGGGGGTGTTTGGACCATGCCTCTGGCACCGTAGAAGGGGTCTCTGCCCCCTCCTCCACTGTCAACACAGAACTGGGAGGGGACCCAGAGAAAGGTTCGAGGGACCTGCATCTGGCGTCCCGAGTACGAGGCTGTCCTCTGAAAATCAACGGCATGCAGCTGACTTTAAGTGCGCAGCTTCTGAGCACTCTGTGGTCCATTGAGAAGTGGGTGCCGCATTGGTCCATGTCATGGTCTGGGCCCAGGCAGGTCAAACAACGATCATGTTGGTCGATAATGGAGTACTGCCGGCTGCAGAGACACTGACGCATGGGGGGCCAGCCCGCTTTGGAAGACTTTTTTTTGTCCCTAGGATGAGACATGATTGGATGGAAAAATTAACTAAAACCACAGAAAAAGGTCTTAGCACTAAAAAAAAACAAACAGGAAAGGTCTTACTGGTTAGATGACACGGAGTCGAATTGGTGCCGAGAGACAGGAACGGCATGCAGAACTAGGCTTCGGTGCCGCAGTAGAAACATTTGCTTGCCCACTTGGCGGTAGAAGCAGAACTGAAGTGAGGGAGGAGTCGGTGTCATTTACTGACTGGCCTGGCTGTGTGTCTGCCTCCAGGGCAGTGGTGTGCTAGGTCCTCCCACTGAAAAAAGAAATAAGTAAAACTGGTCCAACGAGGTCCTGATCCTCCGATCATAACCCACCAGTGATGAATGGTGAAGACTGACACAGATAAGACAGAGCATTTTCTAAGAGAGACAACGCATCTCGCAAGTTGCGACTGGCTCAAAAGACGTCGAGGTAAACTTTTCCAAAATAAAATTCAAGTCCCAAAGTGTGACAGTAGAACAGATTGGCGGTTTTAGATGCAAGATACCCCGGAGGAAGGTAGGGGAGACATCCAGCTAACCAACAGTGCGGTTACCCATGGGCTCATGGAAGGCAGAAATAGCTGAAAGGTAAACCTGGAGGCCTGAGTTGGACAAAGAAAACAGGTAGTCCAGGACGTGCTTTACAGAACAGTTGAAAGGGTCTGGAGAGCATTTTGCAGCCCAGATAGCAAACAGTTTCCACTTCATGGCATAAGTGGCATGGGTAAAAGGCTTGCAGGCGGCAGCAATGGCTATGTCCTCAAGAGCCATGCATACAGAACGAGGGACCTTAGACTGGGATAGACCAGGGTCCCCCGATCCTGGGTCAGAGGATTCCTGCAAAGGGGCAGAGGGACCGGAAGTTCCTCTGCCAGCTGCTGAAGTAGAGGAAACCATATCCGTCTTTCGGATGAGACGTTAAACCGAGGTCCCATCTGCCTGGATTGGTGGTAGTTCAGGTGGATGTTAAAGATCCCATGGCACTTATCGAAAAGAGTAGGGTAATTTCCCCGGTGTCCTGGCCAAATTTCCCTCATTCACTAAAAATACCACCAACAGCTTAATCTGGTTCAAGGTCAGTTGCCATTCATCTGTATCCCCCTCCCCCCGGGTCGTGCCTGAAAATAGGCAGGATTTGTCTAGTGCACTTACCCGGTCAATAAAAGCTAAAATAAAATAAATAAATAAAAAAAATATCTGGTGAGGCCAGAATGGGGCTACCAAGATCATGCTGACCCCCCTCCATTTGCAGCCTGATCAGCACCTTCTGTAACAGTGGAAATGGAGGGAATGCGTACAGAAATCTCCCACTCCAAGAGAGGGACAGCACATCTCACCAGAAAACTCCAAGCCCTGGATCTAGCGAGCAGAAATTGGGCAGTTTTGTGTTGTGTGGGGACACAAAAAGTTCCAACTCTGGACGACCCCTTCTGTCGAACAGATCTGCGATGGATGAGAGAAGCTCACCGAGTCCTGCTGCGACTGTCTGCCAGGGTGTTTAGAACGCCTGGCACGTGGATTGCCAAGAGCGACAGACTGTGCACCAGAGCCCAGTACCACACTTGCATCACTTCCCTGCAAAGGAGATAGGAGTGAGTCCCGCCCTGTTTGTTGATGTAGCAGACTACACTCAGATTTTCTGACTGCACCAACAGCTAGCTAGGGGCTAGGTGCTCCTGAAAGGACTGCATGGCATTGAGCACCACTTTCATTTCCAGGACACTGATATGCAGGGCAGACTCCCACTAGGACCAGGATCTGAGTTTGGAAGGGACCCAGGTGAGCTCTCCAGCCCAGGCCTGAAGCATCCATGGGAAGGATCTGATTCGGGGAGGAAAGCTGGAAAAGGACCCTGAGAAGATTCGAGGGGTCCATCCATCACTGGAGTACCCTGCGTACTGGGGACGAGACCAGGACTAGTTGGTCCAACTCATCCGTGCACTGGTCCCACTGCACTCTGAGGGTCCACTGCAGAGTGCAGTTATGAAGCCTGGCTAGCGAAATGGTAGGAATGGCTGTGGCCATGAGGCCTAGGAGAAAGAGGTATAGTCTGGCAGGGACGTAACTACTGAGTGACTTCCTCAGCTTGAGTCCATAAGGCATTCTGCCTTGCTCTGGGGTAGGAAGGCCTCTCCCTGACCAGAGTCCAGATCCGCCCCAATGTACTGCAACCTTTGAGATGGGACTAGCACAGATTTGGGCAGGCTGACTTTGATGCCTAGAGACTGGAAGAGCTGAAGAGTACGCTCCAGAGTGAACAGCTGTTCCTTGGATGGGGCCTTAAGAAGTCAGTCGTCCAGGAATGGGAAGAGACACAGACCCTCTCCTCTGAGGGCTGCTGCGACCGCTGCTAAGCACTTGGTAAAGACACGCAGCACAGAAGATAAGCTAAAGGGCAATACCTTGAACTGATAATAGAAATACAGACTTTGACCGCAGATAAGGACTGATTGGCCCACGCAGTCTGCCCATTTCCATACCTATCAGATAAGCTGCAGATCTTAGTTTTACCAACAGCCTACCTCCTCCTGCCTCCCACAGAATTGCCTTATGTCTGTCCCATGCATTCTTAAATTCCTCCACTGTTTTTGAACCTACAACCTCCTCTGGAAGGCAGTTCCATGCGTCTACCACCCTTGCTGTGAAAAAATACTTCTTCACCTTGCCCCCGAGTCGTGCCCCTTTGTTCTTGCACATCTCTTTTTCTGAAAGATGCTACCCTCTTGGACTTTGTTGATTCCCTTGAGGTACTTGAAAGTTTCTATCATGTCCTCCGTCTCCCTTCTTTCCTCGAGGGCATACATATTAAGCTCTTTTACTCTCTTCATATGGCTACTGGTGCAGATACTGCACCATTTCAGTTACCCTACTCTGGATTGCCTCCATCCTGTCTATGTCTTTGTGGAGATGGGGTCTCACAAACTGTCTGAACAGAGGGATAACTTCCTGTTTTCTACTGGTGATGCATCTCCTTATTCATCCCAGTATCCCCGCAGTCCTCCTTACTACCTTCTCACATTGCTTGCCTACCTTTAGGTCGTCTGATATGACTACCCCCACCCCGGGTCCCTTTCCATTTTTGTTGTCGTTAATACCTCCCCCCATATCGTGTACTCTTTCCTTGGGTTTTTGTCTCCCAGGTGCATTACTTTGCATGTCTTTGCATTAAATCTAAGCTGCTATACTTTTGACCATTCCTCCAACCTTGCCAAGCCCCTTCTCATCCTTGCCACCCCCACCTTGTGCATCAACCCTATTGCAGATCTTTGCGTCTGCAAAGAGGCATACTTTTCCTTCCAGTCCCTCCGCAATGTCACCTAAAAAGACTTCCCTGAAAGGCGAAGTGGAGAAACCTCCTGTGAGGAGGGAAGACCGCAATGTGCAGGTAAGCATCCAGCATATCCAGTAAGCAAAGCCAATCCCCAGTCCTGAGAAGGGGCAAGAGGCCTGGTAAAGTTACCATTTGGAACTTATTGTACTGGACGTAGAGACTGAGGTCTTTCAGATCCAAAATTGGCCTCAGATCTCTGGTCTTTTTGGGAACCTGGTATAAAATCCTTGGTTTCTCTGCCACTTTGGCACCCGTTCTATTGCCTGCTTGTGCAGGAGAGACTGTACCATCTCCTGGAGAAGAGACAGATGAGCCGGGGGGTGGGGGCTCAGGAGGCTGCTGGATGAGCTCCGGAGTATCACTGCACTCTATGATGTGCAGGATCTAGGCATATGATGTTAGGGTTCTCCACCGATTCAAATGGAGGGAGACCCGACCTCCAACCACCACCTCCTGGACCTGGACTGGGGGGGGGGGTGACAAGGAGTCAAGCTGAGGCAGGTCCAGCAGAGGAGGCTGGACCCTCAGTTCTGGGACACTTGGCTGCTGCTCTGATATGGGAGGAGGCAGGCAAGGAGGGCTGAGTTGTGCATTTACCCTGGGGACAGGAGCCTGAGCCTGATCTGTTAGCTTGCCTACGAAAAGTAGAACATCCCCAACAATGCTGTGGAGTGTGGTAGAGGGAGTGGACAGACTTAAAAGCCATGCCTGAGGCCTGCAGATCGTTAATGAGGTCCTGGACATCCGGACCGAAAAGTCTGGTGCCATTAAAAGGGGCACTGAACACCTTATTTTGCACATCAGCAGCAAACCCAGATACTCGAAGTCACGAATGCCTACGGAGGCAGATGCCAGTGGCAGCCGCTCTGGCAACAGTGTCAGACAAGTCGTAGAAGGCTCTTAGGAGATGCTTACCAACATCCTCAGTGGTTTGGAAGCACTGGAGTAACTTCTGTTTCTGGGCACCATCAGGAAGGGCTTGAGGAGCAGTCTTGTCCTTCCTTCAGTTGGTGTTCTGGAACTTGACCATGTGGGACAGGTAGTTGATACTCAAACCTAGGGTAGAGCAAGCGTACACCCTTTTGCCCCAGAGATAAATCCTCAGACTCTGTCTGGGGGCAGAAAACTAAGGTGTATGGGCATCTTAGACCTGTCATGTGCTGCCTTGATGACCACTGAGTTAGTTTCAGCTGGGCAGCAAAGAATGGAAGGCCTTGAGGGGCAATGTAGAGCTTATCAGCTCTACAGGGCATAGTTGGTACCACGTCTGGTCTGTGCCAAGCTGCCATGGTAGCATTTTTAAGTGCAGGAAGCATGGGAGGAATAATTCTGGGGGAGATTCTGGAATCTCCAGGTAGTGAGACAGATCCTTTCTGGTGGCATCCTCCTCCTCTCTCTGGAACCCCACAGTGGTGGACAGTTGCTTCATAATATTAAAGAAGGTAGCATCCTCAGGTGGGGACCAGGGGGTCTGCTTGACCGACTCTTCACTGACTGAAGAGGCTGTGGACTGTATCAGAAGTGTAATACTGGTCCTCTTCCTCTGTGAGGATAAGGACAGGATGATACTCCTCCTCGACCTCTTCCTCTGGGTCAGTTGTCGGGTGCACCATCAACGACCCTCAGGCAGAGGCCCATGCTGATGGATAGGGGTCAATGACGAAGGTGTTGTTGATGGCGCCGAACGCCTGTTAAAGGCAGAAAACTGCTGGGCTATATCAGTAAAGTGGATGAGAATCTCGTTCATGTCCATCGTCACTGGAGGAGGGGTTGCCGGCACAGAGGTAGCCAATCAGGCAGATTGATCTGATGGGCCATTAGCCTTCAGGGAGGAATGGGCAGGCATCAGTGAGGTAGTCGTGGATGTAGGAAGGGCTGACAACCCCGATGGAGCGGCTATCAGTATGGGTCTCAAGTGAACCAGGACTTGGACAGCAGGTCTCTTCATTGGGGCAGCAGACGGCGAAGAGCCCCCAGAAGATGGAGAGGCAGACAAGGAGTGGGATGGCTGCGATCCTGGTCTTTTTGTAACCCCCCCCCCCCGAGGGCCTGTCTTTGACCTGGGAGGCCTTGGAGCTCTTAGACTCGGAGGGCGACTGGGTGGCTGGTGTCCCAGAGGACCCCAGCTTGGAGCAGGCTACCTGTTGTTCCATGAAGGATTTTAGAACTTTTCATCATTGCCTGAGGGTGGTTTGATTAAATTGTTGGCAGGGCTCATAATTCATGGCATTGTAATCAGGTCCAAGACAGCAGAGAGAGACACACACACACACACACACACACACACACACACACACACACACACACACACACACAGTATTCGTCATTGGAGGCAATCTTCTTTCCGAGATGGAAGAGAAGAAAAAATTACTTACCACAGTAATGTTGTTACTTCCAATGGAATCTTGCTGTATTCTGACTATATGCAGTTAGTCCTTCCAGTTGAATTGCCCCAGAGATGAAAGAGTTAACTCTATGCAAATGCACAGAATGTTGAGCTCGAGCTCAGTTTTCAAACCCCTGTCCCTGGTTCATTCTATGTAACCGCCAAATTCTTACGTGCATTAAAATAGTGGCTACTAAACTACATTGAACATTAATAAAAATAATAGTCAAATGACTAATAACCCAACAATAGGGCATACTAAGACGACTCAAGTAATAGATGCCCAAGAAAATGCCACCCCAGAGGCGCAGCACTTAAGGAGACAACTGTAGTGCAGTGCCCCCCCCCACCTCAGGTTCTGGTAGGGGAGGCAGGGAGGGAGGTCAGAATACAGCAAGACTCCATTAGAAGAAACAAGATTACAGTGGTCATTTTTTCTTCAAACAATATGAAGTCTTGCTGTATTCTGACTATATTCAGACTACCACAAGCAGTGCCCCATGGAGGTGGGCACAGAACCTACTTAAGAAACAAGATCTGCAATACTGCTGTGCCAAACCTGGCATCACTTCTGGTCTGGGTGTCTAGTATTAGTGTTTAATGAATGTGTGAAGTCTTCAAGGTAGCTGCTTTGCAAATTTTGAGCACGGGGATATCTCTGGCAGCTGCAATACAGACAGCTGTTCCCCTGGTAGCTCTTTCCCCAGTTTGCCATAGCAGAAGTGAATGCAAGACACAATCCACTGAGCAATGGCCCTCTTGGTGGCTGACTTGCCCTTTCCCACTTCTCCATAGGTGAGGAACAACTGAGTACACTCATTTCTATGGACCTTTGTCTGATACAGACAGTAGCTAATAGCCCTCTTAACATCCAGGCTATGCAGTCTGCATTCTCCTGAACTAGAATGTTTAATGAAGAAGACCGGTAATGTAATGGACTGATTCAGGTGGAAGTCACAGACCACCTTTGGAAGAAATTTTGTGTTTGTCCTAAGGACGACCTTGTCCCTGTGGAGTGCTATGTAGCTGGGCTTCACTGACAAGGCTTGTAGCTCACTAATCCTCCTTGCAGCGGTTATGGCTACCGGAAAGACAGTTTTCCATGTCATGTACTTGGGTTCAGTAGAAGATACAAGTTCAAAAGGGGGCTGCATTAGCTGTGCTATACAGATATTCAGATCCCAAGAAGGGGTTGGCTCCCTGTGTGTGTGTGTGTGTGTGGGGGGGTGTAGGTGGGGCAACCCTTTAAAGAACTTCTTGAAGATAATGCGAGAGGCCAGGGAAGGGCCCTTCCCTGCAGAGAGATAGGCAGAAACAGCTGCCAAATGTACCTTCAAAGTAGAAGGCTGAAGGCCTAAAGAATGAAGGTGGGCTAAACAGTCCAACAGGACTGCCAATCCAGCTGCCTGTGGATCTATTTCTGTTTGTGCACACCAGATAATAAACCTCTTCCACTTGGAAGTATAAGTCTTTCTGGTGGCAGGTTTTCTGGAAACCTTCAAAATATCCAGGACCCCTTCAGAGAGATACAAACCTGCATACTCTAGGTCCTCAAGAGCCAGGCCCTGAGCCTGAGGGACTTGAGGTTGGGGTATAGGATTCTCCCTTGAGGAGGAGGTCAGAAGATTGTGCCTCCTGGGGAGGCAAATTGGACTGGTCACTGCCAGAGACAATGGCATGGGATTCCAGGGCTGTCTGGCCCAATCTGGTGCAATCAGAATCATTGATGATGGCTGGCTCCTGAGTTTCATCAGTACTCTGAAGACCAGAGGGAATGGGGGAAAAGGCATACAGGAACCTGCTTGTCCAATCCAGAATCTGCATTCAGAGCACTGAACCCAGAACTGGAGGTCCGCAATAGTACTGGGGTAGCTGATGATTGTCTGGGGCTGCAAACAGGTCCATCTCTGGTGTTACCCATCTCTTGAACATTGCATGCAGAATTTCCCTTTTCAGAGACTACTCATGGTAACTCTGATTTAGTCTGCTGACAGCATCTGCCAGGACACTGTCCTTGCCTGGCAAGTGCACAGCTGAGAGGGAGGTCTCGAGAGAATAAGCCAGACTCCAGATCTTCATTGCCTCCGTACACAGGGCAGAGGACCTTGTCCCTACCTGCTTTTTGAAGTAGTATATGGTGGTGGTATTTTCTGTCTTTACCTGAACCACCTTCCCTTGTACCACTTTTACAAATGACTGAAATGCCAGGAACACTGACCTGAGCTTCAACAGGTTGATGTGGAGGACAGACTTCTGTTGAGACCATGTCCCATGAGCAGTGTGGTCCCCTAAATGAGCTCCCCACCTCAGGACAGATGCATCCATGGTCAGAACCACTGTAGGAGATTGCTGGAGGAATGGCACAACCCCCTGAGGTTGTCCCTGTCCATCCACCACTGTAATGCCTGTAACAAGGTGGCTGTCACTGGGATCAGTCTGGGCAAGGAATCCCTTCTCTGGGATCACAAGGACTGGAGGTGAAATTGAATATCCCCCATCTGAAACCTGGCCCCTGGAACCACTGCTGTGGATGCTGCCATGTGTCCCAGGAGCTGGAGAAAGTGTCTTGCCGGACAAGACACATGTAGGTGAAAGGAGTCTGCCAGTTGTATGAGGTTATCTGCCCTTACAACTGGCAGGAGAGCCTTTGACTGAACTGTGTCCAGTTCTGTTCCTATGAAATCCAAGATCTGGACTGGTTCCACCATGGACTTCTTTAGGTTTAACAGAAATCCTAAGGACACGAGGGTATCCTGCACCAGACCCAAGGCCCACCCACCTTACCTGCTGAGGGGGAGAGATCCACGACTAGCCAGTCATCCAGGTAGGGAAACACGGCCACTCCTTGCTTTCTCAGGTCAGCTACCACCACTGCCAGGTATTTTGTAAATGCTCTAGGGGCCAAGGTAAGGTCAAAGGGCACTGCACTTAACTGATAGTGGCCTGAAGGCAATTTGATTTTTAGGTACTTTCTGTGAGAATGTCTGATTGGAATATGGAAATAAGCATCCTTGAAATCAAAGGAGGCCAACCAATCTCCATGCCTGAGGATAGGAAGGATCATGGGCAGGGTAACCATCTTGAATTTGGGTTTTGTCAGATACTTATTGAGGTACCTCAGATTTAGAATGGGCCGCCACTCCCCAGTTTTCTTTAGGGTAAGGAAATCTCTTGAGTACAACCCTTTTTCTTTGTGAACAGGAGGGACAGGTTCCACAGCTCTGTGTTCCAGAAGTGTGGTAACCTCCGCTTCCAGAAGAGTTTTGTCTGAACTGCTGCCAGGTTTGAATGTCCTTGCTCTTGGAAACTGTTTGAAACTTAGAGCAAGTCCCTGGCTCACTACTTCCAGGACCCACTTATCTGTGGTAATGGCTTGCCAGACCTGGAAGTAGTGAGCCAGCCTGCCCCCTACTTGCAATGGGGAGGTGGCCCCAACACATCAGGGTGTCTGCTGGCAGGAGTCCTACACTGAGAGGTGGATGCAGCCCTGCTTACACCTCTTCTGCCTCTAACTCTGAAATACCCTCTTGGTTGCTGGTAAGCAGGGAATGCCTGGGCCTGGTAGAAAGGCCGCTGATAAGGTCTGCCTCTGCCTGGCTTAGCTTGCTGCTTCTGAGGGGTTGCAGCCTTTTCTTTAGCAGTAGCACTCTTATAAGTCACCCTGTACTCATCCATTTTTTTATGTATGCCTCGGTTTGCTCCCCAAACAGAGAATTCTGGACAACAGGGAAATCCATAGCTTTTGACCGGGTATCCTGGGAAAGAGTACATCTAAGCCAAGAAAAATCTCCTTAGAAGACAGCAGAAGCCATAACCCTAGAGGATACATCATTTGAATCTACAGCTAAATGAAACAACTTTAGAAGCTTCAATGCCATCCTTGACTACCACAGGTTAAGCATTCTTAGCAAGCTCCAAAACAGACTCCCACCTGGATTTCTGATATCTGGCTAAATATGCCATGTAGGAAGCTTGCCTAATACCCAGTGTGTGACAGGGTGGAAAAGGACCCTGTCCCAGGTGTTACGAAGAAAGTGTTTAAATACAAGGATCTTTCCTTTTCTGTCTCTTCACTATCTGGTTGAGCAATCCAATTCTCCTGTGAGACTTCGGATTTGATCACCCCGACAATCTCGCAATCATTTGCCTCTCACTGTCTCTCAGTTTTCTTTTACTGTCTGTCTTTTCTTCCCTTGCATATATGCTAATATAAAAGTATGTCCAAATCACTGTATGAAAATGTAACTGATAATGGGATCACTTTTGTTTAGAAAATATAGTGTTACTGTTCAAATATATATATATAATTATATTTTGAAATGATTGCAGAAAGCTATTGTAAATTCTAGAGGTTACTTGAGTGCAAATCTTCCAGCCTTTTGCCAACGCTGTGCAAAGGATGCCTGAAGAAGCACAATGTGTTCTAGCAGCTCCTGAAACTTACAACAGGATGCTTGCTAAGAGTGGGGGTTGAAAAGACTTATAAAAGAGCTAAGCTGCAACAGAAAAAAGGTTTAGGAGAACAAGGGACAGAGAGACTGAAAGAAAACTTTATTTTGCCTTTGTAAATAGTTATACTGAACAAGTTTATGTTATGATACTGCTAGTGCATATAATTTTTGGTGAATTCTACAACTGCTCCTGGTTTTACTATGCTTCCTGACCTGTGCTTCGATGACGCAGTGAAGCAGACAAGTCCTGTTTCTAGGCCATGGTGTCTATTTTTCAAGAGTCCTTTTCAGGAGGTTGAGAAGCCAGGGAGGTGCCCACTTTATCACAGGCAGCAGCCTGAACTACACCTATATGGCTAGAGTGATTATACGAGAACTCTGTACCATTGCCAGACAACATGTACCTCTTGTCCACCCTTTTATCCACAGAAGGGATGGAGGTTGGCATCTGAAGAATTTTGTTTCTTAAGAGACTTGTGCAGAGGTATTGAAAGTCTCAGTGTCTGGAATACCCATTGTTTCGATGAAGTCTGGCTCCTCCTCTTCCTCAGCTGACTCCAGAGTAGGCAGCTGTAAAGTATCAGCAACCTTTTAAAAGAATAAATGAGAGGAGGATTCTCTAGGCTGCCTAGGAGGAGAAACAGACTCTGGTCTAACAAGGGAAACATAAGGCTCAATGGGTTCGCCCAAATATTCCTCTTCCTCCTCCTCTTGTTGTTGTTCTCCCTCACACTCAAGCTCACAGTAAACCTCCGGATCGTATGAACTAGTGGGAAGCGAACCAGCAGGTGACTGACCGAAGTATGTGGTTTTTGACCCGGTCTCAGTTCACCTGAACCGGTCTGTAAAGACTGCACAATTCGTATCACTTTAGCAATTTCTTCCGCGACTGGAGCTGCAAATGTTGCCTCCGAACCAGTGGATTTTCTTTTCTTTTTTGCAGGTACCGACTCCTCGGTATCTGCTTTCCTTTTGGTCTAAGAGGTATCGCCCTGGTCAGAAGGCAACTCCTCCAGTTCCCAGACTCCCTCAGGAGTCGGACCGGCCATTCGGATCAGCGGATTGTTCGGCCATCCTTTCCTTAAGTCTAGACAAAAGCTTATCCAGCGTGGCTTTAGGAAAGTTTTTACAGATTTGGCAGTCTGTTTTCAGGTGGTCAAACCCTAGATAGTAAACACAGATAAAGTGGGGATCAGACTTGGCAAACGCTTCCCCACACTCTGTGCAGTGCTGAAACCAGTCACAAATGCACTACGCAGGTCAGGCCCTCTGCTCCCACAGTGCCAACCTCAGAGCGCAAGAGTGTGAAAAGGTAACAGACAGGGTAACCCCTCCTGTCTGTCTTGCGTCTGAATCACCTTTAGCCTCGAGCATACCCAATGTACAGGCTCAGATATGTACCCTCTTCGGGACTGACAGACACCCAGGCAGTATTTCAAAGAAATGGCCGTTTACTTAAAGATGATTAAAATATGTAAAATTAAACACAGAACAATATGTCATACAACTTACAATCTTATTAAACAAAAAGGAAGTTTCATAACAGCACTTCTACCACAAAGACTTAATTGCTTTCTAACTATTACCTTTCTAAGTGCTCTCCTAGTCAGAGTCTATGTCATATGTGTCCATTCCATACTACATTTCATTCTTAACTCCATCTGTCCCCACCCACTTTGATGAGGTCAGCTAGAACCTCCCCAGTTTTAATACTCTTACATCAGTGTCTCTGAGGATGTGTCATATGCTTTTAAAAAAATCTGTAACTAGTCATTTCCAAAATCTGACAGTCTTTAAACATTTCTCTTTGACTTTAACAATCCCACACTCATGTCCCTTATTCTCAGATACGTGAGTCAGTCCAGTGATGACTTCTTCCTGCTATGTCATAAAAGTCATATGTGGGACACTTCAAAGGCAGCACAGGTTATGAGGGCCATAAACTGTCTCTCTCTAGAAGGATGTCTTAATTAATGGTTCTCCTGGTCTGTTTAATTACATCCTGTAGTTCCAGCTACTGGCTTGTAAAGCTTCAGGCCAAATCTGCCAACTTATGTCGGACAATTTCATACACAGACCAGTTAATTTACAGATGATATACAATAATCATAAGCAAGGGGGCAGAGTGTCATACTCCTCCCCACCCAAACTGAATTTAGGGGCTCTATCCCCTGCATGGGATGAGCACCCTAAGTCAATTAATTCCTCATACAGACGTGACAGGCCATCTGCGTTCTGACTGGTTGCTCCAGCTCTATGTGAGATCGTCTTGTCATACCCTTGTAAGGCAAGACTCCATCTTCATAGTCTACCATTCGTTTTTCCCATTTGTGTCAGCCAAGCCAGGGGGTTGTGGTCAGTTTATACCTCAAAATGCTGCCCCACATAAGTATGGTTCTAACTTCTTTAGGGCCCACACTATGGCAAGACACTCCTTTTCCATTGTAGAGTATGCCTGCTCCTTGGGAAGTACCTTTTTACTTAGGTACACGATGGGGTGATCTTTCCCTTGGTTGGATGTCTGTCTCAGCACTGCCCCAATACCCACATCTGAGGCGTCAGTCTGAACTACAAAGGGTCTGTTGTAGTCTGGGGACTTGTCAGTACAGGAGCACTGCAGCATGCCTCCTTCAGTCTGGTAAAAACAGGTTACTCACCTGTAACAGTAGTTCTAGGAGTGGTATATGTTGTTCATCCACACTGTTTGGCATGTCCCTTCCCCCTTTAAATCTTGCCGGAAGTCTTCAAGCTGGTTTCTCCCACCCACCCAGGTGGTATATACCTTGGCTCCGCCCCATGATGCCAGATCTTAACCTGCTGGAAGCCAGGTTGTGTGCATCCGAAGCCGGGGAGGTCAGGTGGGTCTGTGTGGATGAACAACATATACCACTCCTAGAACTACTGTTACAGGTGAGTAACCTATTTTTCTAGGATCGTGGATATGTTGTTCATCCACACTGTTTGGCAGACTCCTAGCAGTTCTCTGGGAGAAGGGAGGCAAGGCACACACACACCCTACTTGGGGAACAGAGATTGGAGAACTGAGGCCCCAAAACCAGCATCCAGGAGTGACTCAAGGTCGATGTGGTAGTGGGTGATGAAGGTGTTTGCTGACTTCCAGGTAGCAACCCGATAGATCTCCTGGATAGGGATGTCCCTGGAAGCAGCCACCGATGCAGCAGTATGGCGGGTAGAATGAGCTCTTATCCCTCTGGGAGGCTCCTTGCCCACCAACTCATTGCACAGTCCTCTGCATGATGTAATCCATCTTGCTATGTCCGTTTTGCTGCAGGTCTGCCAGAAGCGGCTTCAGCGTAGGTGACAAACAGCTGGGGAACCTCTCCATGAATTTCTGCTGTCCTCTCCTTATAATAGGAGAGAGCACGTCTCAGGTATAAAATATGGAGCCTGTACGCGGCCTCCGAAGTGTAATTAGGGTAGTATACCAGCAGAGTCAACACCTGGTTAAAGTGAAACTCTGACACCACCTTTGGAAGAAACTTCGGGTGTGGGCGCAGGACAACCTTGTCCCTGTGGAAGACCAGATAAGGGGAGTCCACTGAAAGCGCCTAGAGCTCCCCTGTCCTTCTGGCAGATGTCACAACTACCAGGAAGGCGGTCTTCGACAACAAGTGTGACAGCTCACACTTGTGCATTGGTTCGAATGCCCATGAGCTTTGCAAGTACCCGCAGATGATCCCATGGAGGTGGAGGTTCACGTAACGGAGGGGATATGTGATCCAGGCCTTTGAAAAAGCACCCGACCACTGTCTCCTGTGCTAATGTCGGCCGACCGGCCCGCGCCCAGTAAGCAGAAATGGCTGCCAGGTGCACCCTAAGGGTCGATGACCATAGACCCCCTTTGGAAAGAGACCAAAGGTAGTCGATAATGTTAGCCACAGAACAGGAAAAGGGGTCCAGACACTTACCCTGACACGAAATGGAAAATATATTTTCCATTTGAAGGCATAACATTTCCTAGTCAATTCCTTTCTAGATGCCTCCACCACGGTGTAGACATCTTCGGAAAGACCCAAAGCCTGGAACTCAAGCTGCTCAGATACCAGGCTGTGAGGTGCAGGGATTGAACATCCTGATGGAAGACCTTCCCCTGGTTCAGAGATATCAGGTCCGGGTATGTACAAAGTCGTTCCGGGGGCCTGCAGCTGAGGCTGAGGAGATCTGCATACCAGAACTGGCGCGGCCAGTCTGGGGCTACTAGAATCACGTTCGCCTTGTCCCTCCTTCACCTTGAGTAATACCATCTGTTTTCCCCAATGGGAGAACAGGCTGTAAGCTACCTCTGGATGGAGTGCCCACTCATGGGATGTCTGCCCTAAGCGGCTGAGAGCATCCGCCAGCTGGTTCGAGGCTCCTGCCACATGGATGGCTAGGACATCCGCCTCCAGCCGGCTTACAAGGCTCCAGATGCAGAGCACCATCTTGCACAGCAGACAGGAGTGCGTGCCACCCTGTTTGTAGAGGTAGTACATGGTCATGGTATTGTCCGTCTGGATTTGAACCACTTGACCCCAGAGCTGAGGAGCGAAAGCTGACAGTGCCAGTCTGACTGCTCTGAGCTCCAACAGGGTGATGTGACATCGGGACTCCTTGGGGGTCCAGAACCCATGGGCCCTGTTGTCCCCCCATGTGGGCTTCCCAGCCCATGAGAGAGGCATCAGTCGTAAGAACGACCGTCGGCTTGGGGCGAACTAACGGGATCCCTTCCTGCAACCAGTCTGGCGCGGTTCACCATTGGAGAGCGTCCTACATCTTCTGGGTTACAGTGATTAGCCGGTTGACCAGCACCCATTGGAGGGGGTGCATGTGCAACCAGGCCCAATGGATCACTGAGGTGCACACTGCTACGTAACCTGGAAGGCGCAGAAAGTCATGGGCAGGGTGCAAGTGACCAACCAGAAATGATTGGGCAAAGGAGGAGAGAACCTCCGCCCTGTCCACCAGCTCTGGCTTGACAAGAGTCTAGCTCTGCCCTGATGAAGCCCATCACCTGAGAAAGCACGAGTTCCGACTTGGTCTCGTTGATCAGGAGGCCGAGTTGGGAGCAGGTCTGGAGGGCCAGATCCCTGGACCTCTCCACCTCCTGTTGGGTGGAACCTGCCAGGAGCCAATCGTCGAGGTAGGGACAAATTCTACCCCCCCCCACCGGAGATGGGCCGCCACCACTGTAATGCATTTGGTGAATACCGTGGGGCGATGACAGGCGAGCGCAGCATGGCTCGGAACTTCGTACAGGGTCCCGCCGACCCGAGGCGGAGAACTGCTATTGGGACGTTAAAGAGCGTGTCCTGCAGATGCAGTGAACAGAACCACATGTTTTGCTCCAAGGATGGCATGATCTGGGACAGAGTGACCATCCGAAAGGCGAGTGACCTGAGAAATTGATTCAGGTCGAGGAGATCTAGAATGGGGCGCCGGCCCCCCATCCGCTTGGGCACCAGGAAGTACCTCGAGGCAAAGCCTGGGTCTACAGATGGATCCGCCACGAGAGCTACTTCCTCCTTGAGGAGGAGCTGAGCAATATCATCTCGAAGAGCCAACTGGGTGCATGCGGAAATCCATTCTTCCCGAGGGGCACGGGTTCGGCTGGGAGGGTACTGCTCGAATTCCAGAGGCAGTCCCTGACCGACCACTTCGACAAACACACCTATCCATAGTGATACTGGACCAGGCTGAAAGGAAGTGGCGGAGCCGGACCCCCACGGGAAGACCCAGAGCTGGCGTAACGGAGATGGGGTGGCAACCCCCACCCTGTCACTGGGCAGGCTTGGAGGAGGCTCCAGGACCTAAGCCTCGGCCTCCTCTGTGGGCCTGTTGGGGGTCCAGGCTTGGGCCGAGGGCACCAAGCTAGAGCCTGCTGCTGTCCTCCCTGGTAGGAGGACCTGCTGAACTGCAGGTGAAGAGTACCGAAAAGGCTTCTTTTTCTTCTGCTGGTTCTTGCCCGAAGAACTCTTGGCAGAAGTGGCATCCAAGATGGCATTGGACTGCTCTATGCGCTGTAGGTGATCAGTCATAAGGAATGGCACATCAACTAACTTGTGCTGAGAATCCGCCGGGAAGGAGGACAGCCTCAGCCAAGTCCTGTGGTGAGAGGCAACTGCGGCAGCCATCGAGAGGGCACAAGAACCCCTATGTCCAGGGCCGTCTGGAGCTGCTGTTTGGCAACAGCATGGCCCTTATCCTGGACCTGCTTAACTGTGGTCTGCATGTCCACGGGGAGATGTGGGAGGAATTCATCTAATGACCTGAGAAGGGCATGAGAGAACTGTGCCAAGAAGATGGCCGAACTTGCCTGACGAGGGCCCAAGGAAGAAGCCGCATAGACTTTCCGACCCAAATGGTCCAAAAGCTTGGACTATCAAGGGGTCGGTCAGTGTCAGCAGAACTGCCAGTATGCCTGAACGCAGAGGTGGTCACCAGGCTCTCGGCCAAAGGGTGCTCTGTGAACTCCGCAAGGGACCTCATGGGCACCACGTACTTGCGGGCAATGCTGACAGATGGTGCTAGACATGAGGCAGGACACTGCCATAGTTAGAGCGCTGGACCAACAATGATCTCGGCCACAGGAAAGGCCTCCGTTGGGGTATCCCCTCTCTTGAGGTTGTCCGTGGGAGGGTACTCAGCCTTTTTCTGGATGGATTCCAGGGGCATCCCTTTGGAATCGGAGATGAGACGAAGTATCCCTTGGAAGGAGGAAGGATCTTCCTCCATCCCTGTGCCAATGGATGAATCATCATCCACAGGATGAAAGTGGAGCTTGGTGACAGAGTCCAAAGAGTCGGGGGTACAGCGGACTGCAGCCCAAATCACACTTGACCCACCGTTGGCGGTTCGGGGTGCCCGTGACAGACAGACGTCAGGGAAACCCGGGATCTGGTCTGTCCTCTTTGAAAGGAGCCCATCCCACAGGCTGCTTAGGCAGTGGTTCCACCACTATCAGTGGAGAAAACGGTACAGGCCAAACCAGAGGATGGGCCGTTCCTGCGGGCGGGGAAACCGAAGACTTCAGTTCCGAGGGGGTTGGCTTTGGCCTAGGAGGTGAAAGCCAAGTAATGGCTGGGGTAGGCAGCGGAGCCAGCTTCTGCCCAGACAAAATCAGCTGTTGCCACATAAGGTCTTCGTAGTACCAGAGCCCCTCCTCATCTGAGTAGGAGTACCTGTGAGGTCTCCTCTTTGTGGAGCACTTGCGGCTCTTCCTCGGCCGTTCGGCTGAGGGGGGGTTCTAGACCTCGACCAAGATCAGGCAGGCAGACTCAGCCGCTCGGGAGACACCGGAAGGATCGGTGAAACCCGTGGGTCTGAAACCGGGTCCTTGATGGGGACACCAGCGGGCTGAGTCTCTTCATCGGGGAACACAAGAACCAGAGTCCTCTCCAAGGAGTCGTCAACCACAGCCGGGTCGATAGGATCGAGAACAATCTTGACCTCATCGGTTTTCTGGCCAGACGGAAGGTCTGTGAAGCCTGCGGCCGAGGAAGCGATCTCGACTGAGATCGAGACCGCATGCTCCTGGTACTGAGGCCTCTCTCGGTCCCAACAGCGTCTTTGCTGTGATGAAGACGAGCTAGGCTCCTTGTCTCTCTTGCGAGAGCAGGAGGAGTGCGAGCCCGCGGGTGCCTCACCCCGGGTGGGGAGAGACTGGCGCAACTCCTTGAAGGAACCTGTAAAGGTGGAGCCCAGGATGAGTGGAACAAAAAAGCTTTGACTGTCCAAAAAGCGGGCGGCGGCTTCTTCAAATGCCTTCATGCGTTCCAGCTGCTCATCGGAACCCGTGGCTGTGAAAACTGCCCATCTAGCCTCCTTGGACTTCACGGGAGGATTCCTTGTCTCCCCAGCTTTAAACGTGCCCGGTGGTCTTCCAGGACATTGGGATGGAAGGCCAAGCAAAAAGTGCAGGATAATGTGTCATGGCCGACACCTAGGCAGTAGACGCACATGAGATGGGGATCGGTGTGCAACATATTCTGGCCGCAAGGACACCATCAAAATCCTGGAGAAGATTTCTCTTCCAAGATCAAGGATGCAAAAGCGCGATCGCTAATTCGAACGAGTTTTAATTTCGGTAAAACCGAAGTTTTGAAAGTCACGGCCTATGAAATGCGTGAGCACGAAGGAGGCGACCTGCATCTTCCAGCGGAAAGGAAGATCTGGCATCATGGGGCGGAGCTGAGGTATATACCACCCGGGTGGGTGGCAGGAGCCAGCTTGAAGACTTCAGGCAAGATTTAGAGAGGAAAGGGACATGCCAAACAGTGTGGATGAACAACATATCCACGATCCTAGAAAGGCTTATTCACAGGCTGGTTCCCAAGTAATTTTTTTAGGCATCCTTTTCTTTTCCAGGTCAGATAGGGGAGCAGCCAGGGCACTGTAATTTGGTACAAATTTCCTATAGTACCCAGCTGTCCCCAGAAAACTTCTGACTTGCTTCTGTGGTTCTGGCCCGGGCCGTGCCTTGATTGCCTCTAATTTTACGTGGTAAGGACGGAGCTGTCCCTGGCCTACAACATGTCTGAAGTATGCCACTTCAGCCATGGCCACCGGGCACTTCTCAGCTTTGACAGTGAGCCCAGCCCTCTGTATCCTGCCCAGCACTTCCATAAGGTGGGACAGGTGTTCCTCCCAGCTGACACTAAAGATGGCAATGTCATCCAGGTATGCCACAGCATACTCCTCAGCACCATTTAACATCTCGTTCACCAACCTTTAGAAAGTGTCCGGGGCATTCTTCATTCCAAAAGGCATTACTTTGCATTCAAATAACCCTATCGGAGTGATGAAGGCCGACCTCTCCCTAGCTCTGGCAGTTGAATCTACCTGCCAATACCCCTTTGTCAGGTCAATAGTCGTAAGGTATGTTGCCCCTCCCAACTTGTCCAGGAGTTAGTCTGTCCTCGGCATCGGGTGGGCGTCCAACTTTGTGACTGCATTCAGTCTATGATAGTCCACACAAAAACGAGTAGAGCCATCTGGCTTGGGCACAAGGACTACGGGTGAGGCCCAGGGGCTGTGGGATCTCTGGATTACCCATAAATCCAGCATTTCCACCAGCTCCCACCTAATGTCCTTTTGGACAGCCTCTGACACCAGATATGTGGTCCGCCGTATGGACATCTGTGCCCCTGTCTCCACATCGTGCGTCGCTAAGGGGGTTAGTCCAAGCTTGGTACTAAACAGTGGGGCAAAGTCTGCTAAAACCTCCCTTACTTCCTGGATCTTATCTGGGGCCAGCTAGGGTGACAATTTAACTGTCTCCACAGAGGACTCCCACTTGCTTTCTTCCAGCAAGTCCAGAAGGGGGTCTCCTTTGTCAGTCCCCTCACCAGGACTACACACTGCAAACACCATTTCAGCCCTATTAGCATATGGCTTCCTCAAGTTGGCATGGTACATTTTTTCTGTATGTCTTCTGTCAAGTAACTAAGATATAGTTCACGTCATTTACCTTTCTGACTACTTTGTATGGTCCTCCCCACTCAGCCTGCAGCTCGTCTTTCCAGACCGGGATTAGGACCGTGACTTCCTGACCCACCGTGTACGAGTGAGCTCTGGCTCTGCGGTCATACCACTGTTTTTGTTGGGCAGCTGCCAGGTTGTTCAGGGCTGTCCCCATAAGCTGCTTCAGCCTTTCCCTAAACCCAAGGACATAATCCACTATGGGAGATCCCTGGGTGGCGTGCTTGCCTTCCCAGTCCTCCTGGATCAAGTCTAGGGGCCAACGTACCCAGCGTCTGTATAAGAGCCTGAAGGGGGAAAACCCTGTCGACTCTTGGGGCACCTCCATGTATGCAAACAGGTGGGGAAGGTATTTCTCCCAGTCCCTCCCATGCTGTTCAGCAAACGCTTGGAGCATTGACTTAAGAGTACTGTTAAATCTTTCCACAAGCCCATTGGCTTGTGGGTGATAAGGTGTTGTGCGTCTCTACACCACCCCATACTTCTTCCACAAACATTTCATCAGATTGGATATGAAGGAACCCCCCTCAATTGGTGATAACCTCCTGCGGAAACCCAACATGGTAGAAAATCCCAAGTAAGGCATCTACCACTTTGTCTGTCCTCAGTGAGGATAGGGCAACTGCCTCTCGGTACCGAGTGGCATAATCCACCACAGTAAGGATGAACCTCTTCCCGGAGGAGCTGGGGGTATTTAAAGGTCGCACAATAGCCATTCGCACCCTCTGGAATGGCTCCTCCACTATGGGCAATGGAATTAGGGTGGCTTGGGTTCTCTTACCTGCCTTACCCATTTCCTGACACCAGTGACAAGACCTGCTATACTCCTTCACCTGCTGGGTGAAGTTGGGCCAATAGAAATTCTGGGCCAACCGCTGCATAGTGTGCATAATTCCCAGATGACCAGACAAAGTAATATCGTGTGCAGTCTTGAGCAACTACTTATAGTACCCCTGGGGAACGACAAGCTGCATGCCTATCACCCCTCCCTCTGTCTTAGCATCCTGAGTATACATCAGTCCACTGCCCCAATAAACCTTACGTTTCCCGTCACCTCCTTGTGCTCAGTCAGAGTCTGCCCAAGCCCTCAGCTTCTCTAGACTAGGGTCACTTTTCTGAGCAGCTGCAAACTCCTTACACATTCATAAGGCATGAGACAGGTCCCCTTCAGTGTCTAAACTGAGGTCCCTAGCTCTAGTGTCAGGGCACTCAGGATGACTGCCATCCCATATCCTCTGACAATGGGTCACCCTCCTTTCCTCGGAGTAACCCTCCGTAGCTGTTTGGCTAACTGCTACTGGGGGAATTTCTACCCCCCTTTCATTATTCCCCATATCAGGAGACCCAGGCTGGGGAACCAGCCTCCCAGTGGTTTCTACAGGGTTTTCTACGGGGTCCAGGGAACTACAATTTTCCCTTGCCAGTTGGCTACCGGTAACCGCACACAACATCCCCTGTTTGAGATTGTTGACGAGAATTAAGTCAACCACTAAAGTTTCAGCCACAGCAACCTGTTACACGGTTCCCCGTTCCACCCCAGTGTAGGAGAACACTAGCGAGTGGCAATGTTTTCTCCTCCCCAGTGAACCCCTGTACAGTTACAGTACAGATGTATTGGGTATAAGCTGACCAGGGTCTACCAGATCCCCTTTTACCAACGTCAGGGATGCCCCTGTGTCTCTTAACCCTTGTGTCTGTACACCATTCACAGTGACTGGGTGCATGTGTTCTCTCATGTTTACAGGCATGCTTTCAGGGACACAGAAACAACCTACTTCTTTCCTAGCACCACTTCGCATACTGCTTGTCTGTTTGGGACACTGTTTGGCAGTATGCCCAGTTTCTTTGCAAACACATTCGTTTCTTCTCTCAGAAAAATCTTTTCTTTGAAATCTGGGGCTAACTGGTTTTGGTAGAGGCAGTGAGGGTTTTAGCTGACCTAAAGGCATGCTTTTCCCTTTCTGCGCTGCCACGTCTGCCCCATTCGCTCTCAGAGCAGGTCTGCTCTTGGTATAGCGGTCTGAGTTCAGCAGCCTCTTGCACTGTTTTGGGATCTCTGTTCTCCAGCCAGGTTTTCAGCTCTGCTGGTCATGCCCCAAAAACTGCTCTAATAATACAGCATATTCAATTTTATCTACAGAGTTTGCTTCAATTCTTTCCCATCAACATTTTAAAAACTGACGTTTTGTGGCTAGCTCCTCATAACTTATGTTGGCGCTTCTCCTAAGCTTAGGGAATTTAGCTCTGTATGCTTTTGCAGTTAATTCATACTTTTTTAAAAGTGCAGCTTTAAGTTTGCTGTAATCATTACTGTCCTCATTGTCCATTTGACCCAATGCATCCTGAGTTTTCCTGGTAAGTAGCGGGGAAAGCTGGAAGCTCCAGGACCCTCTAGGAATATTGGCCTGAATGCAAACTTTTTCAAAGGAATTTAAAAAGGTATCCATGTCCTCCCCTCTTTAAATTCAGCTATCAATTTGGAATTTAATTTGTAACCTAGTCCTGAAGAGTTCCAGTTAAATCCAAGCCACTTACCTGCTCTGGTGCTGGTGGCTGGAGTCGTAGCTTCTCGAGTTCATGTTGCCTCTGGTGCGCATGCTCTTCATGGTCAGCTTCTCGCTGATCTTATCGGTGTCAGTCTTCATCATTCATTACCTTTGGGTTACTGGACGGGAGGGGCGGAGTAGACGCACCATCGGCGCCGCCCATCGAGGCCGATGCACTGCGTGGTGCTCGCAGGTTGGCCTTAGGTGTTGTCAACTCCGCCCTCCTACCAGTTCTTCATCTCCCGCCATCGAGATCACCTCATGGGACGCTTGCAGCGAAGAAGTTTAAGGCCTGCCTTGTATGCAGTTAATTTCTCGACTCCGTCTCGATTATTTATCGACTCCGTCGGCTCCCCTTTCTAATGCCGGTTCTGTTCACCTACTCGACATCGCCCGGTAAGATCTTTCCATTATTTTATTTTGTCTTTGTGATGTTGAGTCTATTTTGGTCTTTCTTTTTCGTAGGTCATGTCTAGGTCTGAGGGCAAGAAGACTTCCAAGACGGGACGGCCCCCCATGCGACGGTGCCCTTGTGGCCGTAAGTACTCAGTCACCGACCAGCATGACTGTTGCCTCACGTGTCTTGGCCCGCTTCACGACATGGATTCGTGCAACCCCTGTTTCTCCATGGACCACCGGGTCATCGAGCAACGCGTGTGGAAGGTGGGGCAAGCTTCGCCAACTTTCGGGGGTCGGGCACACACTCGTCTGGCCAACCCGCGGTCTCTCTGCCTTTCCTCTGGGTCCACTCCTGGTTCTATATGGACCGAGGAGGAGGGGGCTTCTGCCTCTTCTAGCCTAGCCGTGGCAGAGGCCCCGGTCTGTCTCCCCACTGTGGAACAGATGGGAGGTGCTGCTTTAGCAATCGCCCCTTCGGGGGCGAAGGCTCCCCCAGTGTTGCACCCACGCTCGGAAGGCCTGGATCAACGCCAGCCTCGATGCCGTCTGTGGGCGCCCGGTCTGTCGCTCGGCACCATTACTGCTGTCAGTGCTGATCGCTGTGCAGATGGGGCTGTCGGCACCGTGAGAGGCTCTGTGGCGTCATCCCTGTCACTCACTCTGGCGCCATTCGCGGTGCCATGGTTGAGCATGGCACCATATCTAGTTCTGGAGCCGTTCGCGGCTCCGAACATGGACACCGTGCCCTGGGGGTTTTGGACCTTGGTGCTTTTAGCGGTGCCGAGAGCACTGTCAGAGCCATTGTCGACACCGCTGCTGGTCTGGGTCGAGATGGCACCATGACAGGCTCCGGCTCCGAGGCTGCCGCCCTTGTTGGGGCCAAGCCTCCTTCTGGCACCGCTCGCAATGCGGAGGGGGGCACCGGCTTCGACTCTGGTGCAGTCTCTGATCCTGGTGCCCTGTTCAATAGGGGTGGGCGTCCGGCACTGTTTGGCACAGGACTTCGATCTCCACCTCTTCGGAGGAGGAGTCGGACTCTGAGTCAGACGGGCAGTCAGGCACCCTGGAGTTGGCTGCTGGCGTGGACACCCTGGTAGTGTCCTCGACAGGCCGGAGTCAGACCCCCTCTGAAGAGCGGACAGTGACTGCTGGGGCCAGGGTCAGGGGTTCTGATCAGCAGACAGTGCTGCAGGCCACCATTGCCCTGCAGCCTGGCCTCGGAGAGTTCTCCGACCCCTCAGCGGTGGTACCCCTCAGGTGGTGTGCCTGGATCGCCCAACTTTGGGGCTGATCAGAGCACCCATGGGAGGGGAGGGTGCTGTTCCCTGGATAGCCCCGTCAGAGGCCAACCAGGGCTGTCAGTTGCCTAGGCTGGCTTTCTCGAGGAGGAGGGCACTCTCTGATTGCGAGGGGTCAAGGGGCATGGGGTCTGTGCGGCGGCCTTTTTCTGGAACCCACCTGAACTCTGGGAGAAACCGTAGTGCGGATCTGCACTCTTCCCCCTCGGTTTCCTTGAGAGGGCCCCGTTCTTTGGAGGTAGTGGACCATCCTTCTGGACCTACACGGCCCTGGTCACCTTAGAAACATAGAATTTGACGGCAGATAAGGACTGCTTGGCCCACCCAGTCTGCCCATTTCCCTACCTACTGGATAAGCTGCAGATCCTAGTTAACCAGCAGCCTACTTCTTCCTACCCCCACCCCCTAGAATTGACTTATGACACCTTACAGGGAGGATTCTTCAGGGCACAGCCTAGGCAGTACTAATTTGGTTGTTCAGCTGTCGGATGTGGAGTCTTCCAGAGTGCCTTCTTTCCCTAGGGCTACTGGTGCACTCCCTAGCCCAGGCAGAGGTCTACCGATCCCCGTTGTCAGTTCTGCCCCTATTCCTCTGCCACCTTCTCCCGCTCTCCCAGGCATTCGTGGTCCTAGCGGGCCTCTCTCCTGGAAGCAGTTCAGAGCTCAGGCTGCTCAGTTTCCCTCTTACGTTAGGACAATGGACAGACAGGTTTTTCAACCTCCCCCTGAGCAGGCTGCTTCTGAACCTTTGAGGTCCTCTGACTCTTCATCCCCCTCTTCTGGGGGAGAGGAGCAGTCTGTCCACATCTCTCCAGCTGCTGATCTTGCTGAGTATCAGCGATTCCTCGTGAGGATGTTAGAGGACCTGCACATTACCCCTCACACTCAACACAATCCAGAGAACTAGGCACACACCTTTCTAGGCGATTTCAGTGAGGACACCCTTGTGGTGCCCCCCTGGCCTACTCCCTTTCAGGTGGCGTCATTGCGTTCCTGGCAGAGACCCTTTTCTGGAGTTCCTGCCCCTAGGGATCGCTGCCAGTGGTAATGTGCCCCCCGGAGTCTCCAGGTTCCATGCCTCATCCTCAGTCAGAATTAACTCAACTGGACACTCCTGATGGGCTTTGCATCCTGCATCGTGATCGGCCCCCAGATCAAGATTCTTTGGATTTTGACTTCTGGGGGAAGAGGACCTTCTGCTTGGCACAGTTGCTGCTCTCTATTGCAGCACATCAGGCCCACTATGCAACCTATGACAGGTTCTTGTGGTCCAGGCTGGGTCAGCTCCTAGCCTCCATGCCAGACACGGAGCAAACCAGACAAGCCATTGCACTCTCTGCATGTGGACTGGAGCTAGCAAGGCACCAAGCGAGGGCATCATATGATGCCAATGAGGTAGCTACCATGGTCGTAGGAACAGCGATCTGCACTAGGCGGATGGCATGGCTGCGTCTTTCCCGGTTGTCACCCTTGGCCCAGTGTAGGGTGATTAACTCCACCCACCAGAGAACCTCTCTCTTCTCCCGTAGAGTGAGGCGACATCTGTCGGGGCAACTTCCTACCCCCTCTGGGGGGGTTCCCGTCTCACTCTCCCCACACTCGAGCCTCTCCAGGCCCTGAAGGTTCTCCCTCTTAGTGTGTGACCCACTGAGAGCTAAGGGACTCGGTCCCTTAAGGTTTAAAACCCCCTTCGGGGGGGCTCGGCACTCACCCAAAGGTGATGAATGGTGAAGATTGACACAGATAAGATATGGAAATCACGTACCTACCGTAATTCTGATCTTTCTGTGTATCTTCACCATTCATCACAATCCCACCCTCCAGACTCCTGGGGTCTCATTCTCTGGGTCCCCCTCCCTTTCTGTGGTCAGGAGTGGGGTAGACTGGGGTACACAGGGGGATAGTTCTTAAGGGTGGAGTGGTCAGGAGTGGGGGCACTCCTCCCTCGGTGCTTCGACTCCACCCCTGTGGAGATCTGGAGTATTCCGAGGTATCTGATCTGGAGTCCTGCCCTGACGGAGTGTACCGACGACGTCTGGATCACTTGGGGCTGGGAGACCCTGATGGAGATCTTGAGGTAGGCCTTCTCCGATCCTTGGATCTACCCCTAGGAGGTGGAGTCTGCTCCTTAGGGGTTGATGGTCATCCTGCTGGCCCCTGTGGCGGAGGAGGGGGTGTAGGAGGTGAAGGAGGAGGAGGTTTTACAGGGACCACATCCTTTTGGATGGTGTCTCACCAGAAAGTAAAGAGATCCTTTACCTCTTGTATATTCATGCCCCGACGATGGGCCCGGCACCGGTGGTCTGTCGCCAGGGTTGGGCATCGGGTCCGTGGGTGTCTCCGGGGTGGGCGAAGGTTCCCTCGGAAGCCCGGCATCCTCTGTGTCACCCGCCTGGTCTTCAGGCAATGTTGTGTCCTCCTCCATGGAATCCCTGCGACCAGTGACCACCGGTGACTGGGGGGCAGATGACTTCAGGTCCGGCGAATGCCCGGCTGGCATCTGGTGCATGGCCGACGTCCGCGGCTCCGGCGAATGCCTGGCTGACTTCGGGTGCTTGGTAGACATCGGCTCCATCGTCTGCTTTAGGGACATCAGGTCTTTCGTCTTCCTGGGTGGTGGATCCGGACCGCTGGGAGACCGATCTGGAGTTGGGGTCCCGACGTCGGGTCGATGAGGAAGACTTGTGGCGTTCGGAAGACTTGGAAGAGGCCCGAGAGGGAGTGGAGGAAGCCGCGGGCCTAGAAGTCTTGATGGGCTGAAGAGTCGAAGAACCACCTGAAGTCCGGACTTTGACCAGAGGGGGCTGAGAATGAGCCCTGGAGGGAGAGCGGTCAGATCAGGTGGAGCCTGAGCTACGCGAGTCCAAGGCCCGGTTCGGAGATCTGGACCTTGCTTTCTCCCCGGTGTTTGTTCCAGTGTTAATGGGCCTTGTAAGAAGAATCACCCTGGAGGAAGGTTCTTTGTCCATCCTGCTAAGTTTTTCTTCCAGCAGATATGCCTGAAGTGCCTTCTGATGGCAGATCCTGGTGCGGCTGTTGAACCCTTGGCAAAAGGTGCAGGCCTTGGTGTCATTGTCCGGGCCTAAGCACCGCACACAGGAAGAATGAGGATCCTTGAAAGGGATCTGTTTTCCACAGGCACAGTTTGAAAGGTGTCCCTCAGATGAAGGAGTTGGAGGACGACACTAGTTTTGTAGAAACTCTTGAAGTTCTAAGTCGTTGTGCGCTAGATAGAGACTGAGAGGCCGATGCTGGCGAGTCGACGGCGGGAAAAGAACTGGGGATTCTGGGGGACCGCCTCCTTATGTACTATGTCTGATGTCGGGGGCGGGACCGACATCGGAAGCGGTCCCCGCTGAATACTGCTAGCTAGAAAATTTCCGTGGGGTCCTGGGCCTGCCGGCTTCAGTCCTAATGGTGTAACCTGCTGCAAGAGCTGTTTCTCGAAGTAAGATCTGTACTATCTTACTTCGAGAGGGCTCTTGCAATAGGTAATTACATATAGGACTGAATCCCAAGCAGTCTGGAAAAAAGGAAACACACTTGGGAGGAGGAAAACTATCCAACCAATGGAACCTCTGGCTGAACGGTTCTTAAGAAAGAACACCTTGGAGTACAGCTAACCTGAAGACCGCTCTATGGCGAGAGGCAATGTCCAAACTGTAGTGTTTCGTAAAGGTATGGACAGAAGTCCAAGTCGCGGCTGTGCAAATGTCCGCCGCTGACACATTCTTGAAACAAGCCGCAGAGGCGGCTCCTCCTCTGGTGGAGTGACCTCTGACTTGACCCTGCAGGGTCTTGTGGTACTTGTCATAACAGAAGGTGACAGAATGAGCCAACTATTTAGAAAGGCATTGCTTTGAAACAACATTGCCCTCTCTTTTGTGAGCAAGAGAGACAAAAAGCTGATCCAATTTCCTGTGGTATAGTATCTCAGTATTCTATGAACATCCAAAGTATGCCAAGAGGTACTTCCTGTGACACTTGGACAGCTGGTTCTGATTAATCTATGCTTTTTGGAATATAAAAAAAATGTAACTGTAGTGTGATTGTCTGTCATGAAAAATGCTGTGCCTGGATAAACAACCCCCCCCCCCAGGTATCAGTTCAAAAGACAGCATATATGTTAAACAGCAAATCTCTGTGATGAGATTAACTTGCAAAAAAGTACAGTTACGTAAGAACTTACCGTAACAGGAGATCTTCGAGAGAGGCTCTTGCAGTAAGTAATTACATATAGGACTGACACCGGCCAGCGGCAGGACCCCACAGAAAAATTTCTAGCTAGCAGTCCCTGGTGAGGGACCGCCCCCACGTCAGACGACCGGCGTCAGACGACGTCGGTATAAAGGGGCGGTCCCGTACGCCCGCTTTCCAGTTCTTTCCCGCCAAAGGCCCGGACGAGAGAGAAACAGATATTTTCCTCAATGGAAAAGGAGCTGAAAAAGCCTAGGGGGATGGAGGGCGGGAAGGTATTACCTACTGCAAGAGCCTCTCATGAAGATCTACTGTTACGGTAAGTTCTTACGTAACTGTACTATCTTACTTCGAGAGGGCTCTTGCAGTAGGTAATTACATATAGGACAGAATCCCAAGCAGTCTGGAACAAATGAAAGGCACCGGGAGGAGGAACTACTCCAAGAAGTAGCAAAAGAAACCTTGCAAGCCTCAAGAAAGGAGGCCTTGCAAGACCGCTAACCCGAAGCCTGCTCTACAGCGAGAAGCAATGTCCAAACTGTAATGTTTAGTAAAGCTGTGGATGGAAGTCCAAGTGGCGGCAGCACAGATGTCTGCTTTGAGACATCGTTCTTGAAACAAGCCGCAGAGGCTGCTACTCCATGAGTGGAGTGACCTCTGACTTGACCCGGTGGGGTCTTGTTGTACTTGTCATAACAGAAAGTGATGCAATGGGCCAACCATTTTGATAGGCATTGCTTAGAAACAGCACTGCCTTCTCTTTTGTGAGCAAAAGAGACGAACAACTGATCAGTCTTTCTGAGATCCTTCATCCCATCAGTGTAGTATCTCAGAATCCTGTGAACAGCCATGGTGTGGAGCAAGTATTCTCCTTGGTTGGAGTACTGCGTGAAAAAAGCAGGTAATTCAATAGACTGATTTAAGGTAGATTCCGCTACCACCTTTGGGAGGAACTTAGGATCCGTGCAAAGAGCTACTCGTTCTTTGTGAAAAATCAAATAAGGGATTTTGCACATGAGGGCCTGAAAGTCGGAAATTCTGCGAGCGGAAGTAATGGCCACCAAGAAGAGCGTCTTCCACGATAAAAACTTCAAGTCTGCGGAAGCCGCAGGCTCAAAGGGAGGAAGGGTAAGTTTCTCGAGGACAAAGTTTAAGTCCCAAGGGGGAGCTGGAGTCCGGACAGGGGGCCTGAGATGAAGGACCCCTCAGAGAAAAGTTTTGGATACCTCCAGTTGGGCAAATGCCTTATCAGTGAAAGGGGCATGGTAGGTTGAAATAGCCGCCATATGGACTTTCAAAGAGGAGTGACTGAGACCCAGGTCGAAAAGATGACACATCAAGTAGAATGGTCACAGGACAGGAAAAGGGTTCTACGTTCCTGGACGCAGCCCAGATGGAAAATCTTTTCCAATTTCATGGCGTAGGTGGACCTAGTGGAGGGTTTTCTAGCCTCCACCAGAATCTCGGCCACCTTAGGAGAAACGCCAAAGCGAGATTGAGCTAGGTCTGCAGGAGCTATGCATGAAGTTGAAGGGACTTGAGTCCCGGATGGACCAGGGTCCCCTGATCCTGGGTCAGCAATCCTCGAGATAAAGGAAGAGGAAGAGGAGGAATCTCTGAGTATTGTTGTAGAAAAGAGAACCAGATTTGCCTGGGCCAGAAAGGAGCGATCAGAATCATTCTCGCTCCTTCCAAAGCAAGTTTCTGCAGCACACGAGAGACCAGGGGAATTGGGGGAAAAGCACAGACGAATCTGTCCTTCCAGCTTAGAGATAGAGCGTCGCTCCAGGAAGCGCCTCGCTCTGGAGCGAGCGAGCAAAAGGTTGGAAGCTTTGTGTTTTGGGAGGAGGCGAACAGGTCTATCTGAGGAGTCCCCCAAATCTGGAAGATGCTTTTTAGAACTTTTTCGTCCAGTTCCCACTCATGTGGTAGAGCCGACGAGCGACTTAGCCTGTCTGCCAGGACATTGTCGACTCCCAGAACATGGATCGCCGTGAGGTGAAGGTTGTGAAGCGTTGCCCATTCCCAAACCCTCATCGCTTCCCTGCACAGCGGGTAGGACCGGGTCCCTCCCGACTTGTTGATGTACCACACCACGCACATGTTGTCTGTTTAGACAGCTAAGTGACCGGAAGGATGTATTGGTGAAGGGCCTGGAGAGCATACAGCACTGCTCACAGCTCGAGCACGCTGATGTTGAGAACTAACTCCAATTTTGACCATAGGCCCTGGGTTCGGTGAGGGCCTAGATGGGCTCCCCAACCTTCGCCTGAAGCGTCCGTAGTTAGAGTCTGATCAGGGGGAGAATGAAAAAAGGGGACCCCCGGAATTGGTTCTCTCGAACCATCCACCATTGCAAGTCTCTTACCATCGGCGAGGAGATCAGAACCAGATGATCTCGGTCATCTACCCGCTGATCCCACTGAGAGCAGAGAGTCCACTGAGAGATTCTCATGTGGAGGCGCGCACGCAGAACCGTCGGGATGGCCGCCGCCATGAGCCCCAGGAGACGGAGCACCGACCTCGCCAGGACCCTCCTGTATTCCGATAGAAGGGAAATCTGGGACTGGAGGGAGGCCCCCCTGTCCGGAGGCAGGAAGGCCCTGCACATTGCCGTATCGAGGATTGCCCCAATGAACTGGAGTCTCTGAGAAGGATCCAGGTGAGACTTGGAATGGTTGATGGTGATACCCAGGTCAGTGAAAACCTGCTGGGTGAGGGAGAGGAAATGCAGGAGTTCCTCCCTGGACGGGGCCGCCAGGAGCCAGTCATCTAGGTAGGGAAAAACCTGAACTCCCAAAGTACGCAGGTGGGCCGCTACCACCGCCAGGCATTTGGTAAAGACTCGGGGAGCAGAGGAAAGACCAAAAGGGAGCACATGGAATTGGTAGTGGTCTCCCATGAATGCAAACCTGAGGTATTTTCGGTGCGAAGGGCGAATGGGGATGTGCAGGTACCAATCCTGCATATCCAGTGCACAAAACCATTGGCCCGGCCGAAGCAGGGGCAAGAGGGTTTGAAGGGAGAGCATCCTGAACCTCTTGTATTCCACATATAGGTTCAGGGAGCGAGATCGAGAATGGGTCTGAGATCTCCCGTCTTCTTTGGTACAAGGAAGAAATGGGAATAGTAACCCGTCCCGTGGAGGTGAGAGGGGATGGGCTCTATAGCCTGCTTCGCAAGGAGAGCAGAGATTTCTTCCCTGACCGAAGGAAGATGGTCCCTTGAGTAAGAGGAGTTTAGAGGGGGGTGACGTGGAGGTTTCTGCAGAAACTCTATGGAGTACCCCTCCGCTATGATCTGAAGCACCCATGAATCTGATGTTACCCTCTCCCAACCCGGAAGGTGGAGGGAGAATCTCCATTCTACCGGTTCCTCTGAGGTGTCCGGAGGTGGTGGGAGAGGGAAGGAGTCAGGTGGTGTGAGGCAGCGCTGCAGCTGGGACACCTGTTGCTTTTTTGGGGGGCGGGGGCCTGGCAGCTGTGGGGGCCCGACGTTTAGTGGCCCGCCTTCCCTGAGGTTTCGCTTGAGGCCGGCTGCGTCTGCGAAGGGGACGGTACATTGAATCAACAGATTTAAGGGCCGTCCCCTTCTCCTGCAAGTCAGTGATGATGTCCTTGACATCACCACCGAACAGCACAGAACCCCTGAAAGGTGCTTCTTGAATTGCTGACTGCACCTCCGGGACCAGACCTGACACACGGAGCCATGCATGACGCCGAAGACTTATGGCGAATGCAGAGCTTCGTCCTGCGGTGTCCACTGCATCGTAGGTCGTCCTCAGAATATGACGACAGGCCGAACAAGCAGAATGGACTAGGTCGGCTAACTCCTGTTTGACTTGGGAGTCAGGCAAGGAGTCAATCTTGGATTCCGCCTGGGTAAGGACAGCCTTCTGGTAATCCCCCATATGTGCTACATAATTTAGGGCCCTAATCCCCAGTGTGGAAGAAGCATAGATCTTCCTTCCATACTGATCCAGAAGGCGAGATTCCTTATCCGGGGGAGACGAGCTCAAATGTTTCGGGTGTGCTGACCGGCCGTGAGCGGCGCTAATCACAACCCGAGTCTGCGGGGTGAGAGTCTAAAAAGTCTACACCCTCCGGAGCCTAGTATAGCCTGTTGGACTTCCAGGAAGTGGGGCTAAAGCCGACGGTTGTTTCCAAATAGTGGAAACAAGGTGGGCATGAGACTCGATCCAGGGTGGCACTAGAGTAGGAGGTGTAAGGGGCAAGTCCAGATGTTCGGCGAGTTTAACCCGTTGAGGATCTGGCTCTAAGGAACGCCACTGATGGACTTCCTGGATCTTCCTGAGCAACTCCGTGAAGGAAGGATCCTCCGGAAGAGTCCTCGGCCGGGGCTTGGACGGAGAGCGCGGCTCGTCGTCTTTCTCGGAACACCCATCGGAGGCATCCGAGGAGTCCGAGAGAGAAGAAGAAGAAGAATTCGAAGCAGAGTAAGACTCCCTGACTCGTCTAGGGGGAGGAACGGGTTCCTTAGGGGGGATCCCCGGACGCGTGTCATGCCCCTCTCTGGATCCCGAGGGCAGAGCCCGGGAATCCAGAGGCAGAGAGGGAGTGTGCCATCTGGGGCGAACGGGAGCCGGGGGTGGCACCGTCGCCGTAAGATGGCTCTCAGCCTCCTTGGTGAGCTGAGCCTTGGCCTCAGCCCACCAGGAGGCCAGAGTCTCCTGGAGATCCACCAGCGGCCCAGGGGGTGGTGGAGGAGGAGGTGGGGGATAGTTGTACGGATGGAAACTGTAAGGAGAGTATCCGTAACCCTGCTGCGGGAATACCGGAGCAAGGTATTGCGGCGTCTGGTACTGCGGTGTTGGTGGAGTCTGCGCCGGGTACTGCGGCGCAGGATACTGTGGACCTGGGAAAACCGGCGTCGGATAGGACGGCGGATACCCAGGCACCGGAGGAGCTGCCGGAGCAGACGGCCCAGTCGGGAACTCCACGGGCGGATCAACCGTGATAGGCCTGTGGGGTGGAGGGCCCAATGGAAGAGGACTATCCTCTGCCGGCGTCGGCAGGGCCGGTGTCGGAACCGGCGTCGGGGGAGCCGGGGCCGGCGTCAGATCCGGCTCTGTAGGAAGAGGATCGGACGGTGGCCCAGGATCCCGAGCCTCGTCCGGGGACGGAGGAAAAAATCCCGGGATCAGGCAGGGGACTCTGGCTCCCGGACGGCAGCGAGGGCTGCGGGGAACCTGATGCGACAAGACGGAGCAGGATCTGCCGTAGAGCTCCGAGGCCACGGCGCGCATGTCGGAGGAGCCGGCGAAGGCCCGGTCGAAGGGGACACTGCCGTCGCCGCCCGAGATGGGTCGATCTTAGCGGCCTTCTCCCGGCGGACATCGGAGGAGCCGACGCCTGGCTTATGGGAGGTGCCCGCACCAGTCGGCCGCAGGGGCTCGCGGCGGTACTGGGGACTGGAGCCTTTGCCCAGAGGGCACCCGGCGGGTCGAACGCCGGAACCCACGGGCGGCTGACGCCTCCTCCAAAGCCTTGGAGGCTGCCATCGGGTGATCCCCTGGAGGGGACGTTACCTTGGCCGCAGCTCCAGCCGGAGTCACGGAGGAGGAGGCCTTCTCCCGGTGCCTTTCCTTGTCCCGCTTCTTGTGCCCTTCAGGGGAGGTCGACGCCTGCCGAAGCTTCTTCAACTCCTTCTCCATCGCGGACATCTTCTTCTTGAGGAGATGGGCTTAGAGAGACTGCTGGCGTCGTCTGCGGGTGGCCGCGTTGAAATGAAGGCAGTCACGGACGCCGCCGACCGTGGTCGAGGCTAAACAGAAAAAGGCAGAGGAGTGACCCGTCTTTTGTGAGGCAGTTGGGCGCCGCATGAGTTGCGCTTATTTTTTGAAGGGGAGGACATATACCGACGTTCACCTGACAAAGAAAATATAGAATACAAAATACTGATACTTTTCGGAAAAAACGACGAAGCAACAGGACTGAGTGATATGAACTTCACCGCGAGGTGCTGCATGAACTGACGGCGGGCAAGAACTGGAAGGCGGGCGTACGGGACCGCCTCTTTATACCGACGTTGTCTGACGCCGGTCACCTGACGTGGGGGTAGTCCCTCGCCAGGGACTGCTAGCTAGAAATTTTTCCGTGGGGTCCTGCCACCGGCCGGCGTCAGTCCTATATATAATTACCTACTGCAAGAGCCCTCTCGAAGTTAGATCTTGCATTTTATAGCCTTATTTAGGATATGGGTTGTTTGATGCAAAGACCTGCAATATCCATTTTATGACGTCCTCAGGAAAGTCAGTTAATTGCACCTGGTGTCATAAAAAGTCCTTTGATGTGTTTGAGAAGGGAAACTGCTCATGGATCAAAGGGACTGAGAAATCAGTCTTAATTAAAGGAAAACTACACCCAAAACTTGAAAAAATATATGTTGTGCAGAATGTTTTAATTTGTATGTGAAGTTCTAGTATTTCCTTCCCTCTGACTGGTATTAGGAGTTTTTCCCAAATTAGCCTGCTAGCTTTATGCTAGTTTTATGACCCCTGGGGATCTTCATACCTGATAGTATAATTGTATTTCTTGTTCCCACAGTGCATCTTGTCTCACGTGACTGAGATGTAAGAGAGACCCAACATTCAGCACACACATGCCAAAGAAACAAAATATCTTGGAAGCTTTACAAGCTGTACAAAAATTACCAGCAGCAAAGTTTTTCAGGACAGTAAAACCTTTAGGATGAGAGTGGTCACCAAGCTGAATTCCACAGATTTTAAAATATAGCCATCTCTATTGTTGTGAACTGATTGTAATGCAGTGCTTTCTGCTGGATTTATGGGCTGTGCTACAACACCATCACATGTAACAAGATGCATTGTAGGACAAAGAAATGCAATAAAACTATTTGATATGGAGATCTCCAGGGGTCGTAAAACTACCCTAAAGCTAGCAGGCTAATTTAGGAAAAACTCCTAATACCAGTCAAAGGGAAGGAAACACTAGACCTTCACATACAAATTAAAACAATCTGCACAGCATATATTTTTTCAAGTTTGGGGTGTAGTTTTCCTTTAAGTGTCATTTGGAAAATGAGACTTGCTGGAGTCACAAAATTCAATACCTTGATGGGACTTCCTGTTTTGTATATTTGTATATATATTTTTTTTTATGTATCCTGAAAGGGAGGAGCTAGATGATGACATCATGAAGAGGGTTGAAACACAGCATTTTTAAACTGTAGTCTGTATTCCATTTAGACACACACATGTTTGGACTCTGAAAAAAGCCACATCAGCACTGGAAGGAGATAAGAATACATTAGATTAGACAAGTCCAAGGGTACTGTTGTAGGAGATTTTGTTTGTATTTAAAACCTTATTATTTTAAGTGATTGTATGTTTTTGTGATATATGGTTCTGTATTTACGTTTTACATTTTTATCTATTTTTAAGTAAACATCTCATTTTTAGAGACTACTTGGTGTGCCTTTGAAATTCTTTATTTGACAAGTGAAGCATATATGGTTAAATTTGACACTGTGCAAAGCTATTGGTAATACCAAACTGGGAAAAGGTAAGAGTTTATTCTGAGGTCTTTCATAGAGTTTTAAGGTTTCATTTTGTACACCTGGTTAGGTTCCCTTAGGCGAAAGATATCTTGCCACCCCCCTCCCCCGAAGAGCAGAATTATCTGAGCCTGTACATTGGGTACGCTAGCAGAGTACAAAGTTTGATTCGAACCCACAAAACAGACAGAAGGGTTATCCTGTTCTGTTAACTGTTCACAAGACTGCGCTTAGAGGTTGGCACTGTGGGAGCAGAGGGGCTGACCTGCTGAGTGGGATTGTGACAGACTGGTTGGCAACGGTGCGATAATTTTGGTATTACAAGCTTTTATTGTTCAGTGTGTCAGCTTGAGACCGTCCGCTCACTTGCAAAGAAAGAAAAAGGCAGTGATTTATTTTTAAAAAGGAGACAGAACTATATCACTTGGCATACAGTCCAGTTCCTACCAGTTTTTATTTTTTTTTCCTAAAGTGCAAATCAGAGTAGCTGTAGTTAGGGAAGAAGATGGCTTCCAACTACAGCAGGCACACTGTAGACTACTTAAAGCTTGTGCGGGGACAGAGGAGTCCCATTCGAGGTGAAAGCCACCAAACGGAACCTCGTGGATGCCCTGATGGTAGCAGATACCCGGAGCATCGAGTCAATGACATTGACTGAAAAGGGCTAGCGGCCAGTGCAGTGTCCAGATCAGATGAGGAGGGCAACAGGGCCAGTGCCAGCAAAGGGCCATAGCAGCAGGGAAAGGTCATCAGTATCCTGTATCCAGAAGTACTCAGGCTGCAGATTGAGTTGCGCCGAATGGAGCTGGAGTTCCAGGAGAAGACAGAGCAAGAACAGCGAGAGGCGGAATGAGAGAGAGACAAGAGGCAGAGCGGGAACAGCCGGAGGCTGAGCGTGAGAAGCGTGAGCACCAGCGAGCTGCAGAGGAGAACAGGGAGCAAGAACAGCAAGAGGCAGACTGTGAACAGCGAGAGGCAGACCGTGAGGAGCGTGAGCGCCAGAGGCAACATGAAATGGAGAAGCTACGACTCCAACCAGAGGCACCAGAGCAGGTAAGTGGCTTGGGTTTAACTGGGACTACAGGACTGGGTTACAAATTGAATTCCAAATTGATAGCCGAATTTAAAGAGGGTGAGGATATGGATGCCTTTTCAAATTCTTTTGAAAAAGTTTGTATTCAGGTTAAAATTTCTAGGGAGTCCTGGATCTTCCAGATATCCACGCTACTTACCGGGAAAGCTCGGGATGCATTGGGTCAAATGGACAATGAGGACAGTGATGATTACAGCAAACTTAAAGCTGCTGGCTGGCATCGGGTAGGCTGGCCTCAGAGGGTCCGGCCCTGTAGGAGGGAGCTCCAATCTCAGCGAACCCAGCTTCTCTGTGTCGACTGGGGATGGAGGGTTGAAATCCCCGGGGTCCAGCAGAGGAGATGCAGGAGCCTCAGAGGGCAACGGCAAGTGTTGCGGTGAGCCTGGGACGTTGGACCAGTCTAAGGGGTTTGCCATAGGCTCTTTCGCTGGGTGGTCATCGGAGGGGCTGACATCCGGCTTATCAGCAGGATGCGGGCGTCAGAGGAGCTGGCGCCCAACTTATCGGAACTCCAGCCTGACGCAAGTCACACTGGGGATGCGACCTTGGTAGGCATACGAGGGACCATGTGCCCTCCAGAAGGAGCCGTCTTTATCGATACTGTTCGGGCGGATATTGGTGGCACCAGCGTCCGACTTAGTGGACCCGCTTGACCCAGAGGGCTGCGTGGCAGTGGCCTTCCCGGGAGTGGAAGCCTCCTTTGCCCTGGAGGCACCCAAGGGGCCCGGGCGTGAGCCCGCGGGAGGGGCAACACTGTCTTGGTCATTGAGGAGCAGTCCCTCGGAGGGGACGTTACTTTAAGAACCGTGACTCCAGCCGGAGTCGCGGAGGCCGTGGAGGTTGAGTCCCGGTCCTTATCCTTTTTCTTTTGGCCTTCGGGGGAAGTGGAAGCCTGCCTTAACTTCTTCAACTCCTTCTCTATGGAAGCCATATTTTTCTTGAGAATATGGGCCTCCAGGGACTGTTGCCTCTGTTTTCGGGTGGCTGAATTGAACTGTTGGCAGTGCTGGCACTTCTCCACAGGATGGTCCGGGCCTAAGCAGAAGAGGCACAGGAAGTGTCTGTCCTTATGCGGCAGTTGGGAACTGCACGGGTTGCACTTATTTTTATGCAATTGGGAAGGTGTTGGGGAAGACATACACGGACGTTTGATGCAAAAAGCGAGGAAAAACGGTCGAAATGTTCGGTAAAACTAACAGACGGAAGACTGATGAGCGATGTAACTCTACTGCAAGAAACTTCCACAAGTCGACAGCGGGAAAGAACTGGAAGGCGGGCGTGGGGGACTGACCCTTTATACTGATGTCACATGACGTCAGTCGCCTAACATGGGGGCGGTCCCCCGCCAGAGAATGCTAGCTAGAAATTTTTCCGTGGGGTCCTGCCGCCTGCCGGGTCAGTCCTATATGTAATTACTTATTGCAAGAGCCTTCTCGAAGTGAGATCTGCAGCTGCTCCCATGGTGTACATTCAAGGGTAGGAAAAAACAAAACTGAGGAAGGGAAGTGGACAGTGTCTGTTACTGGTTGGCTCATGTGCACATCACTACATCTGCCTCATGGGCGCCACCAGTATTGACATTGGTCCCCTTCCCAAGCTGCAACAGACTTTGTTCCTGCAGGGTCCTGGCATCTCCAGCTTAGACCCACCAGTGTGACTAAATGTAGAAGATAAATTCTTGGAAGATCCAAGTAGTTGTCCACTGCCATATGATACACTCGATGGCAGGAAATACAGAACTGAGGCAATTAGGACGTTAGTGATTGTCACTGGTCCTGGTGTGAGGTGCCATGTATGCAGCGGTGCTGACACCACTGCAGCACCATAGCAAAAAAGGCTTTTTCTGCTGTGTCCTACTGGTGCAGACCCCAAGATCAAACAGTGGGGGCTCCGTGGTGAAGAGCGATTCTTGGAAGGTGCATAATAAAGCAGCAATAGCAACAATCATACAAAAGCAGACAATATGTAAAGCTAGGTCTACTTCTATGCTCTCTAAGATATGGATGCTACATTTCTAACACTCGCTCACGCACTCAGTCCAGGGCATTGTTGAGACACACACAGCTAATTTTTATGGTAGAATTTATTTTACTGGATCTGCTTTTGAAAATGTTCTATATTTTGTTTAGTTTCCAGCTGTAGAGCCTTGGCTCACAAGCCTTTTTGAAACATGTCTGGTGTCCTGTAAAGACAGCAACAGACTTTTTACAGGACTTGGTTTAATCAGCTGTGACAATTTGCAATGTATTTTTGTGTGTGTGTCATTTTCATCTTCACCTATGCCTCTATTAAGTATTTCAGCTGAGGTGGGAGGTCTGGTGAAAATAGAAAATTACATTCCTCTGTAACCCATGCCTCAGGACACTTAGCTAGGAGAGGTCTGCAGTTCCTTCCCTGTCCAGTAAAGGCACTTTGTTTGGGGTAAATTTCTAAGTCCCTTTCATAGGAAAAAAAATACATATTTTGAATGTAAACAGGGCCAAGACAGACTAAGACGTTACCAGCTGTGCCAGACTGCCAGAAATGAAAATTGCGTACTCACCATAATTCTTCATCTTCCCAAATATCTTTACCATTCATCATAATTGGGTCTCATTTGGAGGCGCAGGCCCACCACGGAAGCCTTAGCTTTAAGAATTTTGGAGTGGGGGAGCCGATGTCATGGATTTTACTGCTTCCGAGGCAGACGTACTACGTGGTGCTCATGGACTGGCCAGTAACTGACACCCCCCCCCAGTCCTGTCCACAAGGAGATGAAGAAGAAGGGTTAGGGGATAGGGAGAGTAGGGCAAAGGAGCCCAAGGGATAGGAAAAAGTAGGAAAATTAACTGGAAAAGGCTTAAGGCCAACTGAAAAAAGAGAATTGAAGATAGCATGAGGGAGTTGGGGTTGGCCAGAGATAGTCAGAACCACGAGGCAGGCCCAAAGGTAAAGGGGGGGGGAGGAGAGAGAGAGCACTCCTCAGGGTGGTCTCTCCCACTCCAACTCCCAAGAGTCACCAAGAAATGACCTGGGGCTGGCCGATGTCACTAAACAGGTACACCACACACTCTGAGATGGGATTTCTCCTTCCTATGCCTAGAAGAGAGGTGGCTGCTGGAAGCCTATGCCCCATAGATAGAGAATATAAGTATTCTGGAGGCATAGTCCTATAAGAATTTAACAGAGAAGGTGAAATCCAGACATATGGAGAGGTCACCCTGAAGTCAGGGAGGTGCGAAAGGGTTTGGCATTGCTGAGGAAGACAGTTAACCCCTTGCTAGAAGCTGTTCTCTGTTTTTTTTTTTATTTATTTTATTTTAACTGGATGGAGCTAAAAAGTAAGGAGCCTTCTTGGAGTATGGCGAGGTAAGCAGTGAGAAAAGGGGCTATGAAGCCTAACCTGGAGGATGGAGGACCTCTTCTGGAAAGTATATTTTCTCGGTCTCAAGTGAGCCCTTCTGCAGAGTTTTAGCCCATCAGAGCGGGATATAAGCAGGGAGGACTTCAGACTTGTTCACTTTTTGGGGAGGGGCAGATTGCCCCTCTCAGCAGGCAAGCCAAAGGTCCTTCTGCACCCCTCCCTATGTACCCCAGAGGGTTGGAGCCAGTAAGAAAAAATGACTCACCATAGTAATGTTTTTTCTTCTAATGGAGTCTTGCTGTATTCTGACATAATGCAGTTAGCTCCAGCACTTGAACTGCCCCGGAGAGGAAAGAGTTAACTATGCAGAAGCACAGAACCTTGAGCTCGAGCTCGGTTTTCAAACCTCTGTCTGTGGTACTTCCTAGTGTAACCATCAGATTCTTACGAGCAAACTAACTAAATACCATAGTATGGAAATTGTTCAACATATAGCCAAAGGGCAAAAACTTTTTGGGCCCAAAAGACTCAAATCGAGAACCCAAGAAGGAAAGGTAGTAACAATATTTAACTATAAAACACCAGAAAAAATAACAGCTACCCCACCCAAGACGGAGGGTACAAGGTACACTCCTGGGGTGCAACACTAGACCTGCCAGCCCACTTCCCAAAAACTAGGTTCTGAGAAGGGAGGTCAGAATACAGCAAGACTCCATTAGAAGAAACAACATTACTATGGTGAGTATTTTTTTCTTCAAACAACATGAAGTCTTGCTGTATTCTGACATAATGCAGACTACCAAGCAGTTCCCTATGGAGGAGGGAATGCAGAACCTACTTTGGGAAGAGGCTCTACGGAACTGCTGTGCCAGACCTAGCATCACTCCTAGCCTGGATGTCCAGGGAGTAATGCTTGGTGAATGTATGTACTGTTTTCCAGGTGGTTGCTTTACAGATCTCTAACAAGGGTATATCTCTGGCCACAGCTAGAGTAGCAGCTGTACCCCTAGTTGAGTGAGCCCTCAGGCCTGAAGGGGGTGTTCTACCGAATTTGTCATAGCAGAATTGTATACAAGAAACAATCCACCTGGCAATAGTTCTTTTAGTGGCAGGCTTACCTGTCCCCACTTCACCATAAGTGAGAAACAGTTGAAGTTGAAGACAGTCATTTCTGTGTGCCTCAGTATGCTCTATGTAGTAGCTAAGGGCCCTCTTGACATCCAAACTGTGCAACCGTCTTTCTCCTGAAGAAGAATGATCAGTGAAAAACACAGGGAAAGATATAGACTGGTTCAGATGAAAATCCGATTCCGCTTTAGGCAAGAACCTCCTACTGGTTCTTAGGACCACTTTATCCCTATGGAAGAAGATGAAGTCAGGTTCAACTGACAGGGCCTGTAATTCACTAATCTGCCTGGCAGAAGTAATAGCTACCAGGAACAGTTTCCAGGTCAAGTACTTCGATTCGGCCGAAGCCAGAGGTTCAAAGGGTGGCTGCATAAGCTGAGCAATGCAGACATTAAGATCCCAGGGCGAAGTGGGCTCCCTAAAGGGAGGGTTAATGTGAAGCAGACCTTTGGAAAACTTTCTGAAAACAGGATGAGAAGCCAGGGAAGAGCCCCTTCCTGATGAAAGGAATGCAGAGACAGCTGCTAGATGAACCTTCAGAGTGGCAGGCCTAAGGCCTAGACTATTCAGATGAACTAGATAATCTAAGGTTTTAGAAATGTCTGCAGAATCAGGCACGATGCCTTTCTGAGAGCACCAAATACTGAACCTCTTCCATTTGGAATTGTAAGTTTTCCTAGTGGAAGGTTTCCTGGACACCTTTAGAATATCCAGAACTCCCTGAGAGAGATGTAGTGCTGCATATTCTAACTCTTCAAGAGCCAGGCCTTGAGACAGAGACTGGAGATTGGGGTACCAGATCCGCCCCTGGGAGGAGGACAGGAGATTGTATGTCCTGGGCATAGACGGGGCACGTCACACTCACAAGGACAGTAGCAGAGGATACCACGGCTGGCCCAATCTGGAGCCACTAGTATCACTGTGCAGGGTTGAGTACTGATCTTGATCAAAACTTTGAACAGCAGAGGGAAGGCATAGAGAAACCTGCCCTTCCAGTCCAAAATGAGAGCATCCTGGGGTACCATCCCCAGGACTGGAGGTCTGCAACAAAATACAGGAAGTTGATGACTGCCCGGTGCTGCAAAGAGATCTATCTCTGGAGTGCCCCACCTGGAGATGACCTTCAGGATGTGAGGATCCAGGGACCATTCGTAATGTCCCTGTGAAATGCTGCTCAGAGCATCTGCTAGTATATTGTCCTTCCCTGGAAGGTGAACTGCTACCAGAGAAGTCTGAAGAGAATAGGCCAGAGACCACAGCTTCATGGCTTCGGTGCACAAGGCCAAGGACCGAGTGCCTCCCTGCTTGTTGATGTACCACATTGTGGTGGTGTTGTCTGTTCTGACTTGGACCACCTTGCCCTTGACTGAATCTGAGAAGCTCTGAAGGGCTAGGAAAACTGTCCTGAGCTCCAGGAGATTGATATAAAGGAGAGACTCCTGTGGAGACCAGACCCCTTGAGCTGTCAGGACTCCCAGATGGGCTCACCAACCTAGGAGAGAAGCATCCATAGTTAGAACTACTGATGGGACTTGAGGGAGAAATGGAACGCCTTGTCTGAGGTCCTAGTCCAGCCACCACTGGAGAGCTTGGACTAGTGTCTGAGTAACTGGAATCAGTTTGGTAAGTGAATCCTTCTTTTGAGACCAGAAGGACCTTAGGTGAAACAATGTCCCTCATCTGGAACCTTGCCCCCTGCACCACTGCAGTGGAAGCTGCCATGTGGCCCAGAAGCTGGAGGAACTGTCTTGCTGGGCGGGAGACCTGAGGTCAAAAGGATGAAGCGAGATCCACTAGGGCCTTCACCCTTGTCAGGTGAAGGAAAGCTTTTGCTTGTACAGTGTCCAACTCTATGCCTATAAAGGTGAGAAGTTGAACTGGTTCGAGGACAGACTTTGGAAGATTGAGAAGAAACCCCAGGGAACTGAGTAGGTCCTCGGTAGTTTGTAGAGCTGACTTGACCTGCAGAGATGACTGACCCACGATGAGCCAGTCGTCCAGATATGAGAAGATGGTAATACCCTGTCTTCTGAGGTAAGCCACCATTACTGCAAGGCACTTTGTGAACACCTTTGGAGCTGATGTTAGGTTGAATGGCATGGCTCTGAATTGGTAATGGCCTGAAAGCAACTTGAACCCGAGGTATTTTCTGTGGGAGCACCTGATAGGAATATGGAAGTAGGCATCCTTGAGGTCCAGAGATGCTAACCAATCTCCTGGCCTTAGAGAGGGAAGGATTATTCCCAGAGTTACCATTTTTAAATTTTGGCTTTAAAATGCGTTTGTTCAGATACCTTAAGTCTAGGGTGGGTTGCCACTCCCCCGTTTTCTTGGAGGTAAAGAAGTACCTGGAGTACAGTACTTTTCCCTTGTGTTGAGTAGAAACCTTCTCAACAGCTCTGAGAGCTAGAAGAGAGGAAACCTCTGCCTCTAGGGCAATGGTTTCTGAGGTTGATGCAGGTGGAATAGACCTGGTCCTCTTTTTTGGGAATTTTTTGAAGCTGAGGGCCAGTCCCTGGCTTACTACTTCCAGGACCAACTTGTCTGAAGTCACAGACTTCCAGGCCTGGAAGTAGTAAGCCAGTCTGTCTCCTACTGGAAATGGGGAGTCGACCCGGGCTGGCACATCAGGGTGTCTGCTTGGCAGAAGCCTTAGACTGAGAAGAGGAGGAGGAAGCAGCCTTGCTCATCCCCCCTCCCTCTGAAGAACCCCCTCTGTGGGAAGGGAGAGGAGGCCTGGGCTTGGTAAAAAGGCCTGCCCCTGCCCCTAGACTGCTGCTTTTGCGGAGTGGCTTGCCTTTCCTTGGCCTATGCACTCCTGTATGTGGTCCTGTATTCAGCCATTTTCTTCATGTAAGCCTCTGTTTGCTCCCCAAACAGAGAGTTACCCACTACAGGAAAATCCATAGCCTTAGTCTGGGTAGCCTGTGAAAGGCTAGTACATCTGAGCCAAGCATGTCTCCTGAGAGACACAGATGTAGCCATGACTCTAGATGCCACATAACTGGAGTCCACAGCAGCACGAAATTGCATTTTTGATGCCTCAATTCCATCAGCAGCCACCTCCTTGGCTAGCTGGGGAGAGGCCTGTTTAGCCAGTTCCAGAACTGTATCCCATCTGGATTTCTGGTACCTGGCTGTGTAGGCCATATAAGTAGCCTGCCTGTTTCCCAAAGAGGATGCCAAATACTGTTTTTTGGCCATGGCATCCACTTTCCTGGAGTCCTTATCCGGAAGGGGGGGGGGGGCTGTGAAGCCAAAGGAATGTTAGCCCTGTCACAGGCTGCAGCCTGCACTACCCCAACATGGCTGCTATGAGTATAAAGGAACTCCGAAGCCGAGCCTGATAACATATACCTCCTGTCCATTCTCTTGTCCACAGGAGGTATTGAATTAGGAGTTTGTAAAATTCTGTGTGTCCGTTTCTTCAAGGATTTATGAAGAGGGATAGACAGCCTTTTGGACTCTGGGATGTCCATCATTTCCACAAAATCAGGCTGTTCTTCCTCGTCTGCAGCTTCAACCAAGGGAAGCTGCAGAGTTTTTTGCCACCTTTCTGTAGAACAAAAAATGTGAAGGGGACTCACAGAGCCTGGGAGGAGAGACACCCAAGGGCCTTTCTGGGGAGATGTCCGGTTCAGTGGGCACATCCAGGCCCTCCTAGTCATCATCATCACCAGGATAGTCTTCGTCTCCCTCCCACTCCTCATAATAAGCGTCTGGATCATAATCTGGAGGAGATGGATCCGACTGAACAATGCTAATTGCCTTGGCTATTTCGTCCATGGTTGGAGACTACGATACAGGATCTGAAACGGCAGACTTATGCTTCTTTTTTGATGGAACCGGCCTCTCGGGGTCGGCTCTTCTTTTGCCCGAGGAGGTATCGCCTAGGTCAGTAGGCACCTCCTCAGATTCGGACGCAACCAAACCGGGCTGGCCATCCGGATCTACGGACTTCTCAGCCTCCCTTTCCTACAGCCTACTCAGTCTTTTTTCTAGAGTGGATTTAGGAAAGTTTTTACAGATTTGGCAGTCTGACCTGAGGTGGGGGTCAGCCTTAGCCAAGGCCTCCCCACACTCAGTACAGTGCTGAAACCCAGTGGGACCGGTTTTCTTCTTGGGTTTCTCAGACATGGCCAACCTAACAAATTACCCTATTGCAGCTTTCAAGCCAGGTAATGCAATAACCGATTGGTTACAAACCGTGTCATGGGTTTTGAAAAAGAACCAGAAAAAACACCGGTTCTTTTGAAACCCGATCAGTACCAGAACACCACTCTAATCCCAGAGAAAGATTAGTCAGAGACTACAAGATCAGTTCCAAACAGGGCCGACCAAAAACAAAGAGAGGGAAAAACAGCTTTCACACTCTTTTCCCCCTCAAACGCTATCACTACCTATCTACCACACCACCTGTACCGTAGACAGAAGCTAGAAATCCAAAAAATAACAAATAGTAGTTTTTTTAAAACCGAACGCTTTACTTTTTACTGAACCGAGCAGAAGAAATCTCAGGAGCGACTTCACTGCTAGGCAGAGTAAAGAATCTGACGGTTACACTAGGAAGTACCACAGACAGAGGTTTGAAAACTGAGCTCGAGCTCAACGTTCTATGCTTCTGCATAGTTAACTCTTTCCTCTCTGGGGCAGTTCAAGAGCTGGAGCTAACTGCATTATGTCAGAATACATCAAGACTTCATGTTGTTTGAAACAGGGTTTGCTAAATAGGAAGTCCCCTGCTTGATCTCAACGATTCCATTTTTTTTTGAACTGAAGAAAGGGGAGAACCACTAAAAAGAGAGCAGGTGCTGCCCAGGAGCTAGCCATGAGGGGAAGGTGGGCAGGAAGTTGTGATGAATGGTGAAGATATTTGGGAAGAACAACAATTATGGTGAGTATGTAATTTTCACATCTTTTCCAAATTAATCTTCATCATTCATCTCAGTTGGGTCAGAGTGCCAAGCCACCACCATTGGTGGTGACGGCAAATCCTGAAGGAACAAGTTCCCTCAGCCTCTTGTACACAAGAGATGGATGCCCCTTACGGGTCTTACGAGGCCCGAGAATGGTCAGGAGCAGGAGGCGGCTCCTGAGACCTGGGAGACGGTAGGTGCCCCTGCAACTCACCCCTGGCACTGCTGGAGAAGAAATGGGCTCCCTGGTATAGTGAGGCTATCACCCTACATTAGGCCAAGGGTGACAACTGGGAGAGGTAAAGCTATGTCATCCGCCTAATGCAGACCAAAGTTCCTACAAGCCTGGAGGCTACCTCGTTAGCATCGTAAGATGCACTGGATAGGTGTCTCGTTAGCTCCAGGCCACATGCAGAAAGGCTAATGGATCGACTGGTTTGCTCACTGACAGGCATTGATGCTAGTTGTTCCAGCATTGTCCATAGGTGCCTGGTGCACTACTATGCAAAGTAAAAGGTGTGCCGACAAGAACCCCTTTCTACTCCAGTGGTCAAACCTGGCAGAGTCAGACTCTTGGGGGGGCATTGTGCCACGGGCGATGATACCCTGAAAGGGTGTCCAGGAGCTTCACTCCCACAATGGAGTGGGGCATGGCATCTGGGGACCCAATGGAAGCGCAGTACCTGCGCAAGCAGTCCCTAGGGGCTGGGATGGGGGCAGCGAGATGTTGCCAGACGCTGTGCGAAGCCTGAATAAATGGCTGAGGTCAAGGAGGTATGACTGATGTCAGAGCTGTATTCCCTCAGGAATGACAGTGTCACATGTGAAGGGTTGCGTCCTGCAAAGTGGGAGATGTGCAGTTCCTTTAACAGGAAGTGCTGATAAGATGTGAGATCAGCATCTGATGAAAAGTGAATGGAGAAGTCCTCTTCCTCAGTGGAGGAAATTAAATATTCAGAGGAGCTGGAGTCAGGTGGCGCTGCAGGGATTTGAGGTCTGAAAATGACCTCATCCAGTACCCTCAGGTATCTGGGGAACGCAGCTGTCGAGGCCCTGAACTGCTCCCAGGTTAGGGGCCCCTTGGGACTAGAAAGACATGGGAGAGGGGGAGGAGGAAGCAGAGGAGTGGAGAGAGAAGGGTCCTGGCAAACCGATGGTCCTCTGCAAGGGCTGTGGGAATGAGGAGGGACCCTCCAAAAGACGGAGGGCTGCCTAACCCGCCCACCACAGAATGCCCAACTACCGAGGGCGAGCAGGGTGGTGCCCTCCATGGGGGGGAGAGTCCCCAGGTGAGGTGACGGAGCAGTAAAAATATTTAGTGCAGCCCCGTCCGTGGGGAGGGGAAAACAGGCCAGAATCCCATACAACTCCTCCTGCGAGAAGCCCCAGGGATTTGCCTGGCATGAGCTCGACCTGCCCCCCAGAAAGGGATCTACCCCTCGGAAGAGGCCTGGAAGTCATATCGGACTAGTGGGGAGGGGGCCTGTCCAGCAATGCGGATGACAGCAGGCTCCTCCTTGAAGCAGTCTCTGGCACCGAAAGCCACCACCATGCCAGCAGTAGCAGCAGAGGTGGCCCCAGAGAGAGATTTGGCATCGGCCCGCAACACTGCACCAAGCCTGGCACCGCTGTCCCTGCTGGTCTCAAAGCCTACACCAGAAGAATTCCCAGCGCCAGCAGTGGCACTGAGAAGGGGGCCCGCAGGCTCTGACAGAACAGAAGGCCTCGGGCTGACCCAGGAAGAGTCAAGGGACTCCTCTGAGCTGGGATCATCCTGAGCCTCTGCCTCTGAGCTGGAGGACGAGATCAGGGAACTCTCCAGGCTAGCAATGCCCTGAACCCTACCACGTCCAGCACCATCAGATGGGGACCAGGAAAGCGGACGGCACTGCTCCGCTCTCCGGCATCGGATGTAGTGCCGGGAGCCAAAGCAGCACCAAGAAAATTGCCAGTACAGGCCAAGCATATAGCTGCCACACTGTGCCCAGCGTCGTCCAGGCCCACTGGAATGCAAGGGATGCTCAGTTGATCCCTTGGAGGTGGCCAACTGTCCTGTAGAGCCCTCGCTCAAATTCCCTGTCTCAGAGAGACAAAGTACTGAGGGTGTCTGCTCTCCCTCAGTCCACATAGAATCAAGGAGCAGCTCAGGGGAAGAGCCCAAGGACCTGATTTTGGCATTCCAAGTGGGACACTGCCCTCCAAAAGTGTGGTGGGGGTCCCGCCCCAGTTTGGCTACGTGGATTTGGAGAGTGCAGTAGTCCATCAAGAAGTAAGTGTTGCACGCATTTATATCATGTTGGGAACCCAAACAGGTGAAACAACGGTTGTGCAGTTCTGTAACAATTATGGAATTGCCACGGGGCACAGAAACATGGGGCAATTCCTGCCTTTTTGCTAGTCTTCCTAGGTCTCAAACTGGACACCGTCGCTGATAGAAAATAAGAAAATGAAGAACTCTATGCCACACACGCCAAAAAGAAAGAAAACAAAAATAATAAAGGTTGGTGCTGAGTGAGGAAAAGATGGTGAACTGAACTATGCAGTAGAACTCCTGTGCTGCTCCCATGATGGGATGTTGCCTCGACGGCAGGAAAAACAGAACGGGGGGGGGAGAGAGAGTGTCGGTTACTGGCAAGTCCAAGAGCGCCATGTAGTACATCTGCCTTGTGGGCGGCGGCACCCCCCCCCCAACATCAGCTTCCCCACTCCAAAATTCTTAAAGTTAAAGCTCCTGCAGTTGGCCTGCGCCTTGGCTGAGACCCAATTGTGATGAATGGTGAAGATTAATTTTGGTAAGATCAACAATGCAGGCAGAGATGAATGCAGAAATGTGCTTTGGACCAGTCTGGGAAAACGGGTGGTGCCAAGAGATCAAAAGCAGAGACAGGTGTGATGTCAGAGTCTCCTGTCCAATGATGCAGGGATACTGGGTTGGTTAGCAAAGTACATTTCTGTTGTATGTTTGCAGTGAGAACACAGTTGCGCTGGGCTTTTGAACTAGTAACATCCCGGGAATGAGCCTGCCTTATCTTGCCAATTCTCAGTTGGGGGTAAGCTTCTTCTACTCTTAGAGATTTGGATAGTGTTTTTACCCTTCATTTTTTTTTAAATATTATTTTTGGCCCCTTCGCCTGCGGTGTTGACAGATGTACCATCTTTCAGGACTCCCACAGCAGGGGCTATCATGCTGTTAGGCCATTAGGAGATTTACCCTTTAGTTTCCGTGCTCTCTCTCGAGGATAACGGCACAAGGACATATGTCCAAGCTGGCAGTGTGCTGACATATGCCTCAGTCAAAACCTAATAGCATCCTCTCCACACAGCTAGCCCTGCACTGCCAGCCGTGCAACCACAGGTGGTAGTGTTGGAGCGGTGTGCTGTGATGACCCTCCCTCCATGGAGGACAGTGTCCGTGGAACGCTCTACCTTCCTGCCCCTGGCTGGCTCCTGATGACCCAGGCTCGTTCCCGAACTTTGGTCACTGATGCTGTGAGCGGCCAGACGATTTAGATAGCTTTGAGTTACATTTTTCCTGTGTGCTCTCTATCCTTTTCAATTGTGTATTTTTATCTCTGTAGAAATACTGTACTCTTTATAGTCAGTGTGTATTCTACTATAGCATATGTAAATATTATGGAGTATTACATATTAATTTTATATACGTCATGCTTTCTGTGACCGAGTCATTTCAGGTACAGATAACCAGGGGTAAATTGGCAAGTCTACGATCCCTTTCCAAAGAGAGAGGCTACAAAGTTACCACATCTAAAGCAAAGTGTTGTCAGCTATGACAAAAGGGGTGGGTCGTTTGCCTCTTGTGAAACAGCAGTGGCTCTACTGGGATTTGGACCTAGTGATACCGCGAGTCAAAGTCACATTGAGTTGTGGCAGCCTACCAAGATAACCCTTTCAGGCATCTGAAGGGTTGTGAAAACTGGTAGCAATGCAGACCGAGTTCTAGGTTGGAAGCAGTTTGTCAGCCGAACGGACAACAAAATGGAACAGGTGTGCCAATTTTTGTGAAGATCTGCAAGCAAAGGTACTAATTTACTCTTCTGCCACTGCAGACCAAGGTTTCAATGTCTTATGGACAATCTGAAAACAGTGGGTTGGGTACATGGTCTGCTGCCCTTGCAGATCAAGTTTCAGATGGCTAGCGGTCAGTCTTGTAGGAGAGAACTATGTGGAATATACTACTACCGAAGTCCCAGGCTCAGCCTCTGGTGGTCTATTTGTAGTAAAGAAGTGTGTGTGGAGGGGGTTACTGCTGTGGCAGACCCAGGCTCAGTCTCTGGTGGTCGGTTTGGAGAAGAGAGTGGATGTATGTACGATTAATGAAGTCTCAGTTTCAGTCTCCAGTGGTTTGTCTGGAGAGTAATATGTAGGCTGGTGTACTGTATTGCCACTGCTAGTCAGGCTGATTCTTTGGTGGTATGATTGGTAGACAGGACCGGGGATGTCTACTGATAAAGACACAGGATCAGTCTCTGGGGAGTCTGTTTTGAGAGGACTGTCTGGGGTGTACTACCACTGCACACTCAGGCTGTTTTTGGTGGTCTGTTTGGGAGGACTCCAAGGGTGTCTGGAGTCTACTGCCACTTCAGACTCAGGATCATTCTTTAGTGGTCTATTCTGGAGGAAAGGCCTGTGTGGGTGTGTAGTGTACGTTTACTGAACCTTCAGGCTTAAGTGTCTGGTGGTCTGTTTGGAAGACAGGACTGTGAGAGTGTGTGGTGTGTACGGACACTGCAGACCCAGGATAATTTTTTGTGATCTATTTGGAGGAGAGGACTTTGTGAGTGTGTGGGGCGTACTGCCACGGCATACCCAGGATCACTCTGGTGGTCTATGCAAGCAATAATGCCAGACAGGGTGGGCGGTAGTGGGCAATGCCGGACTGTCCAGGTGCGTAATGAGACCCGATGCCGCAGGCCTTTTTGGAGAAAAGGAGTGTGCGAGAGAAAGAGAGTGTGTGTGTGTGGGTACCACAACTGCAGCATCTGGCTCGGTCTCTGGTGGTCTGTTTGGAAGAAAGGCCCGAGTTCCTGTGTGAGATGCACTACTACTATATAGCTCAGTCTTGGGTGGCCTATCTAGAGAAGAGTGCTGCGTACAGTGTACTGACTGTCACTGCAAATCCATGCTTCGTGTCTGATTGGCAACCAGGACCGCCTGGGTGTGTAGTGTGTACTGCCACTGCAGACCCACAGGCTAAGCATGTGGTTAATAAGCACCACTAGAGACTTAGGTTTAAATCTACAAGTGCTAACACCAGAGTCTCTTTCACCTGGTGACTAACATTAAAGAGGCTGCAAAAGAAAAACAAAAACAAGATGGCATCATCAGAACATCATTACAGAAGATATTTAAAAAAACACAAACAATTTCAAGTAACTGCATTCTTTATTAATGGGTCCCTTATAGTTATCTGCTTCTTGTGCTTATTAATTCCCTGCAGGTGACATCAAACTGCCTCTGTGGATGTGACTGCGATGTGCAACCTGAGGATGACAGCATCTGGGGAATCATAACAGGGGGCAGATAAACTCTAAGTGACAAGTAATGGAATTGATTAAAAATGAAATCATGTTTTGCAATGTTGCATAATGTACTGCTGATGCCAAGTGTGAGGTTTTTTTTTTTTTGTTTTGTTATTTTGCTGGTGGTCAAATCTTGTCATTTATACTCTCTAAGAGCCAAGTTAGCTTGTCAGACAAAGAAGTTTAGGAAATGGTGTTCACTTCACTGGACAGAATGTAACGGTGTAACGGGAGCACTGCAATATGCAAGCTTTCCAACGCAGGAGCAAGAGGATTTTAAATGAGTAAGACTGTTGTGTCCCAACTTGATGCCCTGGTATGCATAGCAAAGCAAGGTCAGAGGGCAAAGCGGTTAGTAACAGTCGCTGGGTTAGCAGGCAACTATAGTAACCTTCTCCTGAAACTCATCTCCCAGCAGCTGCCTGACTTTTCCTTCAAACTTCATCTAGAGTGAGGAGAGGAGACAAGATGAGAGTTACAGTTAGCATACAAATTAATAAAAGACAATACTCCTGCCTTCTTTAAACAAGACATTATAAAATGAGTCTAAGAAACGTTGCAATCTCATTGGCTTTCTGCATTCTGAGACCCTTACAGTAATCTCCGTTACAAAAAGGGTTGTAATAGAGCTTCCTATTGGTTGTAGACATTCTATAAAGCCTAAGCTTATCTTAGGTAAGCATATACAAAGGGTAATCAACTCCTAAGCAGGGAAACAAACACAGAATCGGTCAGCAGATAAGGACCTGGTGGCCCACCTAGTCTGCTTTATTTTCCCTACCTTTAGTATCGCCGCAGACCCTACTCGGTCTCTGCCCCCCCCCCAACTAAGATCCCTCTCTGTCTATCCCATGCGTTCTTGAACTCTGTCACTGTTTTCCTCCCCCGCAACTTCTGCTGGTAAGCTGTTCTATGCGTCCACCACCCTCTCCATGAAGTACTTCCTCAAATTTCCTCCGAGTCTCCCCCATTCTAATTTCGAAGCATGATCCCTTGTACCTGCGCATCTTTTTCTGTAGAAAATGCTTCCCTCCTGTTCCTTGCTTTTGACCATTTGGTATCTGAATGTCTCTTATCATATCCAACTTTCATCCAGTGAATACATGTTAAGTTCCTTGAGCCTTACCCCATAGCGCTTTTGATGCAGGTCATGCGCCATTTTGGTTGCCCTCCTTTGTACTGCCTCCACCCTCTCTATGTCTTTATGGAGGTGGGGCCTCCAGAACTGTACACAGTACTTGAGGTGTGGCTTAACCAATGATCTGTATAAGGGTATTATTAGCTCCCTCCTCCTGCTGGTATCGCTTTCCTATGCAACCCAGCATCAATCCAGCCTTCCCCACTGCTTTGTCACTTTCAGGTTATCAGAAATGATTAACCCCAGGTCCCTTTCTTGCTTTGTAACTGTTAATACCTCTCCTTCCAGTTGGTATGTTGCCTCTGGGTTCTTATGCCCCAAGTGCATTATTTTGCACTTCTTTGCGTTAAAACCCAGCTGCCAAGCCCTTGACCATTCTTCCAACTTTTCTAGATCACTTCTCATTTTTTCCAGTCCACCCGGTGCGTCTACTCTGTTGCAGAGTTTTGTGTCATCAACGAACAGGCATACTTTCACTTCCAGCCCTTCTGCAATGCCAGTGATGAAGACATTGAAGAGGATGGACCCTAGTAATGATCCCTGTGATAATCCACTGGTCACTTTGCCTACTCCGGAGTAACTCCCGTTTACCACCACCCTCTGACTCCTATTGCCCAGCCAATTTCCCCCCAATTACTACCTGAGGACCTACTCCTAGGCTTCCCAGCTTGTTTAACACCCTTCCATGTGGAACGGTGTTAAAGGTCTTGCTGAAATCCAGGTAGGCCACATCCACCGCTCCCCTTTGATCCACTTCCCTGGCCACCCAATCAAAGAACTTGATCAGGTTTGTCTGGCAAGACCTCCCCCCGTGAGTCCATGGTGCCCAAGATCCTGCAGGTTACTACTAATAAGGTATTAACCAATTCTTTCCTTTAACAGTGTTTCCATTACCTTGCCTATCGCCGACGTAAGGTTGACTGGCCTGTAATTTCCTGCCTCCTCCCTATTTCCACTTCTGTGGTGTGGGACTACATCTGCCCTCCTCCAGGGCCCCGGTACCTCCTCTGTTTTTAATGACATGTTGAAAAGGGCTGTCAAAGGTGTAACTAGCTCCTCTTTCAGTTCCCTCAGTATCTTGGGGTGCACCCCACTGCTTTGCCTACTTTTAGCTTTGATAGTTCCCTAAACAGTCTTTCTCCTGTAAATGGTTTTGTTTCCACTTCCTGTCCCTTTATACCCTTGTCCTTTACCCTTTGCACATTTCCTTCTCTGTACTTTGTAAATACTGAACAGAAATGGAAATTACATACCTACCATAATTCTTGATTATCTTGGACGAAGTCTCCACCATAATTCACACTAATGTGAGTTCGCTGGAGGCGCTAGGACCCAGCGAGGGCAAACTTTTTCAGGACAGCTGGCGCCTGAGATGGAGCCGTGAGGAGCGGCACCGCGAGCCCTGGCTCGTGCGGTAATGACCGTCTCGGTGTCGACCCTCCAACTGCCTCAGTACCCTTTTTTCCGAGGAGGTGCAGCGTAACTAACCTAGAAGGACTAACCTAAAAAATCGGACATAAGATAGTCCGAATGACCCGTGTAAGAAGGGTCAACAAAGTCTTCACAGCTCAGCCATTGAGGGAGTGAAGACCATAAACAGAGAAGTGAGCTCGGGGGATGGTTGGTGGGCGTGTGAATGAGTGGTGGAGACTTTGTCCAAGATCATCAAGAATTACGGTAGGTACATCATTTCCATATCTTCCTGGACATAAAGTCTCCACCACTCATTCACACTAATGGGAGAGTACCGAGCTAATAATCCCCCAAGACGGGTGGCAGGAGATAAAGAGCTCACATGCTTAGGACACAAGTCTGTTAAGAATGGTCCTACCAAACGACAGATGTCATCTGGCATGGACATCCAAGGCGTAGTGCTTGACGAAGCATGCACAAAGCTCCAGGTAGCCGCATTGCAAATATCTGCAATGGGCATGTTATGGATTTCCGCCAGAAATGCCGTGACTGCTCTGGTAGAGTGAGCGTACACTCTGCCTTCCAGCTTGACCTGTGCCATAGAATAGCAGTGGCAAGGGCATGCCACCAGCCAAGCTGAAATGCATTGGATAGTGACAGGTTGACCCAGCTGGGTCTCGCCGAAGGAAACAGTTGTCGAGCCTTGCGAATTTCATTCTATCTAGATAGAACCGCAATGCTCTCAACATCCAGCGAATGAAGGGTACGCTCCCCTTCATTCTGGAAGTTCACAAAGTAGATAGGAAGGACTAAAGATTGGTTTAGATGGAATTCTGAGACAACCTTAGGGAGAAACTTAGGATGAGTCCTGAGAACTACTTTGTCCTTCTGAAATACAGTGTACGAGGAGTCTGTGACCAATGCATGTATTTCAGAAACCAGGAAGGCAGTTTTCCAAGTGGGGAACTTCAACTCGTAAGTAACTAGAGGCTCAAAAGGTTTACGAGTGAACATGTGTAACACAAGGTTAATGTCCCAGGCTGCGACTGGATGTCTAATAGGAGTTCTAGTATGCAGAATACCCCTAAGAAACCTCTTAACTACAGGCAACTGAGCCAGCGACATGGAAAGTACCATCTCATGATATGCCAAAATGGCACAAAGATGAACTTTGACTGTGGAGTCCTGCAGACCTGTATTTGAGAGGTCTAAAAGACACTCCAAGACTTTATTCGGTGGGCAGGAAAAAGGGTTCCAAGAGGATTTTGCACACCAGATAGAGAAACGCTTCCATTTAGCTGTGTAGGTTTTTCTAGTGACCGACTTACGCGTAGCCAAAAGAATATCTGAAACTCTATGAGAAACATTGAACCTATTCATCTCTATCTCTTCAGGAGCCAGGCGTGAAGGTGAAGCAACCTCAGGTTGGGATGGACCACGGGACCCTGGGTAAGAAGGTTCGTCTGCATGGGAAGCATCTTCGGGGGGGGGGGGTGTCCAATAGTCTGTTGAGTAGCAGGAACCATATCTGCCGAGGCCAGAAGGGGGCAATGAAAATCATTCTGCCCCCCTGAGACTCCAATTTGAGTAGTACCCTCTGAATTAGGGGAACAGGAGGAAAAGCGTATAGAAACTGTTTTGTCCACTGCAGTCTATACGCATCCTGACAAAAAATGCCAGGTCCTGGATTTCTGAGGCAGAAGAGAAAGTTTTGCATTGAGTGGGGATGTAAAAAGGTCTACGTCTGGAGTTCCCCACTCTTTGAAGAGTGACTGAACGACGAGAGACCACTCGTGAGGATCCGCCTCTGTTGTGCTCAGACAGTATGCCAGCTTGTTTTGTACTCCTGGCAGCTAAACCACCTGAATCAGAGCCTTGTGCTCCAGGCACCGCTCCCACATTCCCATTGCTTCCCTGCATAATGGGGTAAGAGTGTGCACCGCCCTGTTTGTCGATGTAGTACATCACTGCCTTGTTGTCCGTTTGAAGTAGAATGTTCTTGTGACAGAGTATGTCCTTCAAGGCTCGGACTGCATAGAGGATGGCTCTCATTTCCATTACGTTTATGTGAAGTGGAGACTCGTCCTGAGTCCATGTACCCTGGATGTGGAGATTCTGGCAGTGGGCTCCCCAACCCATCAGGGACGCGTCCATGGTAATGGAGACCTGATGATCTAGAGGGGCCAAGGGATATCCTTCCAGAAGATTGTCATCCTGCGACCACCAGGTGAGTGACCTCTTCAGAGGTTCAGTCATCTTGATGAGAAAGGACTGAGGGTGAGTGGTTGGGGACCACTGAGCATCCACTGAGAGGTTCTCATGTGAAGATGAGCCAAGGGTACTTTGAATACAGAGGATGCCATGAGGCCCAGCATCCGCTGCATTGAAATAGCTCGAACCGAGCTGTGTTCTCCGATGTATCGGGCCATCTGTAAGATATCACTCCTTCTGTCCTCTGGAAGAAAAGCCTTTGCACAGGAGGTGTCCAGAAGAGTTCCTATGAAGAGGAGCTTTTGGGATGGCTGCAACTGCAATTTGTTGAGGTTCAGCATGATTCCCATGGAGGTGAGGAAGTCTGAGGCCATGGCCACGGCCTCCAGAGTCTCTTGCTTGGAGGGACTTGCTAGGAGCCAGTCGTCCAGATATCAATCAATCAAAATTTATTTATAAAGCGCTTTTCAGAAAATCAAAGCGCTAATACAAAACAGAGATAAAACATCAACACTAATAAATAAAAACATAAAACAATAAAATATTCATTAAATAGACTAATCGAATGCCAGCATAAATAGATAACTTTTCAGGGATCTCTTAAATGCTTCCACGGACGGGCACTCTCTAACCTGACGAGGTAGAGAATTCCACAGGGTCGGGCCATAAAAGAAAAGCCCTAGCCCCAGATGATTTATAACAGACCCTGGGAATTTAGCAATCCTCGCCAGTGGAGCGGAGGGCGGAGAGGACGATAAGAACATAGGAGATCTTGCAGGTAGCCTGGTCCTGGCCGTGTAGGGTCTTATAGGTCAGCAATGCGACCTTGAAGGTGATTCTCCATCGCACTGGCAGCCAGTGCAGTTTGCGCAGCACAGGTGTGACATGACAAGTTCTTGGTAGCCCTGTCAACAACCTAGCTGCCGCGTTCTGCACCAGCTGCAGGTGACGGAGATCTACCCCCGGCAACCCTAGATATAAAGCATTGCAGTAATCAAGACGGGAAGAAACAAAAGCGTGGACCAACACAGGAAGGTCATCATGTGGAATAAGGTGTTTTATCCGGGCGATATTCCTCAGATGGTAAAAAGAAGATCCGACAGTGGCCTACACCTGCATTTTTAGTGTCAGCGCACTGTCAAAAATAACGCCCAGATTTCGCACCTGTTCAGAAGGTCTCAACTGGGTATCCCCTAATAGAAGATCAGAGGGGACCCCAGGAGTCAACTTCTTTACATAATGACCCGGGTCAACGACTAAAACCTCAGTCTTATCCGGGTTTAACTTCAACCAGTTCGCACTCATCCAATCCTGAATTTGTTGAGACAGTTGTTAAAACCGAGATAGCATCATTTTGTTCAGGTGCAAGGACATATAGAGCTGAGTATCATCTGCATGGCAATGAAAACTCAGCCCATAACTATGATCTCTCCCAGCGGTAGCATGTACACCGTGAACAACATGGGAGAAAGCACAGAGCCCCGCGGCACCCCACAGGACAGAGCAAAGGGGCAGAGGAGAAAATCCCTGAAACTACCCTTTGACTTCTGCCTGTGAGGAAAGAATGGAACCATCTGAGGACCATCCCGACAGTCCACAAAGTAGCCGCAGGCGATCCAGCAACCTCCCATGATCAACGGTGTCAAATGCTGCAGAGAGATCAAGAAGAACCAAGATTGAATGGCTCTTCTGATCTCTTGCTATTAGGAGATCATTAAGTACCCCAACTAATGCAGTCTCGGTACTATGTCTTTTCCTGAAACCGGACTGGACAGAATCATAGACTTCATGGGTGGTAAGAAAGTCATCAAGCTGTAACGCGACTACTTTCTCAATAACCTTGCCCAAAAAGGGCAGGTTAGAGATTGGTCTGTAGTTAGCAAGGCAGTCGGGGTCAAGGGAAGATTTCTTCAAAAGGGGTGTCACGACAGTCTCTTTCAGAGACTCCGGAAACACCCTTTGATCCAAAGAACCCCAAACTATCCTCGCAAGGATTGGTCTGATCGTATCCATGCATCCCACAAGGAGGCGCGTAGGACCAGGATCCAAACTACAGCAAGCCGGTCGCACACCTTGGACAATCTTCATGATATCCATGATTGCTGGCTGGTCGAAGTCCACCCAGACAGGCCGCGGACATGTAACCCCATATACATATGGGATATGGGAACACTTGTTTTCAGATTTTCCTGAGGTGCGCCGTGAGAATTGCACAACACTTTGTAAAAGCTCGAGGCGCCGAGGATAGCCCAAAGGGCAGGACTCTGAACTGATAGTGTTGACCCAATGCCATGAACCTTAGGTATTTGTGGTGCTTTGGGTGTATGAGAATGTGTTGGTAAGGCACCCTGCATGTCCAGAGAGGCTAGTCCATCATGTCGATGAATCAAAGGTAGCAGGGTACCAAGTGATATCATCTTGAACTTCTCCTTGTGAAGGAACTTGTTTAACATTCTGAGATCCAGAATGGGGCACATGCCGACGGTTTTCTTTGGGACCAGAAAGTAATGGGAGTAGAAACCTGTATTTCGTTGATCCAGTGGAACTACTTCTACTGCCCTGTTGTTCAGAAGGCCTTGTACCTTGGAAACAAGAAAATCTGACTGTACTGCCAAAATGGACTGTTTGGGAGGATGATCCGGAGGGGTTCCGAAAGACTGAAATAGTACCCCTCGCAGATTATCCGGAGGACCCATTTGTCTGATGTTATAGATTTCCACTGGTTGTAGAACTGAGTCAGACGTCCTCCCACTGCTGAGGAGGAGTCCCCCTCGAACAGCAGAGGTGGGACCTGGGCCAGAAACTCAGAAGGTTGCACTGGGTGCTTTGGACCCTTGTGCCTTCTGCTGCACTTTCTTTTGCTATTGAGGATTGTGGTTTTCATTAAAACCTCCTCTGCCCTGAAAGGACTGATGGTTATGAAACTGTCGCTTGTTCCCACCCCCTCGGGAGGGGGCGGGCGCAGGGTCTGGCTGTCTTAATGGCAGACCTAGTCTTCTGTGTGGCCTCCAGCGCTTGCTCCACCTGAGGTTCGAACAGATACGTACCGTTGAAAGATAAGGCCATGACTTGCTGCTGGGCGTCATTTATGAAGCCCGAAGTATGCAGCCAAGAGTGGCAATGGGTGCAGATGCCAGCCACTGCCTGGGAAGTGGTATTGAAAGCGTCCATTGCAGCTTTAACCTGTTGGTTATTGGACTCGATACCCCTAGTTATGGTTTGAAGTAACTCTGAGCTAACCTCCGATTTGGGCAGAGTTTCTACCAGTGCTGTGAATGAATGCCAAAGGACATACTCATATTGAGAAAAATAGCCCTGGTAGCTGGCAATTCGCATACCCAGGGTTGAGACGGCAAAGACTCTCTTACCTAAGGTGTCTATCTTACAAGATTCTTTGTTTATAGGCAGGGCTGTAGATCCCTGAGGTAGGACAACCTTATTCTCTGCCAGGACTACAATGGCATCAGCAAAGGCTTGTGAGGCCAAAATGGGGCGATCCTTGGGAGGGGCATACTTCCTATCTATGGACTTGGCCACGGAAGGAAAGAGAGCTGGATTCTTCCACACCATCTGTGAAAAGGTCTCTAAAGAGGGCCTTACCGGAGGGGTTAAATCCATAGAGATTTCCGGGACGTGAAGATATTGGAGACGCAAAAGCTTCCCAGGATCGATTTCTGTAGACTGGAGAGAAAGAGTAGAATTTAAATTCTTGAGCAGAGACTTAAAGGAAAGGTCCTCAACAACAGGCTTTGCAGGAGGATTAATCCCTGCTCCCAGGGCAGTGTCAGCATCAACATCATCACCCAGGCGAAGATCCGGATCAGGCTCAAAATCATCTCTTGACAGTCCAGGGGGACTGTATAGACAGGAAAGGAGAGAAAATCAGGAGGAAGAATAGAACAAAGAAAGAATCTGAGTCGAAAATCCCTGAAGACTGGATGGCGCCGCACTCATCCCCAGCGCCGTCGTGGAAAATGGCGCCAAGAACAAGGAAGGAGGTGCTATCTGAAATGGTGCAGTACACGACACAGACAAAGAGTGCGACACCGACAGAGCCCATGGCACCGCAGACGGCACTGACAGAGCCCCTGGTGAAGCAGATGGCACCGACAGAGCCGTAGCACTGCGGACGGCGTTGAGAGTGTCACAGGGGTCAGAAAACTGCAATTGGAAGGAAAAAGAGGGAAAAAAGGCAAGTGATAGAGGCATCTGTGTGGATTCCAGCGCCGCAGCCATGCGAGGGGGATAAACACCCGAGCGCGGACTGATTGTCACCAAAGACGGTGCCGTGCGACCAGGAAGGCCCAACCGCCCCACCTGTCCTTCCGAAACTGAATGGCCCGAAGACCCCGGTGTCGGACTGACCGGCTTGGGCAACTGGGCCAACCTCCGAGCTCACTGCTCCATAAGAGCAGCCCACTGGTGAAACTGTTCATTGGAAGCTCCAATAGGCGGAGAGGAGCTCCGGAGTCGAAGAGGTCGGCCACCAGAGACAGAAACCGGCGACTCCAATAGAGGTGGAGACCGGCACCTGTCCCTGATAACTGACCGTCTAGGCGCAGATGTACCAGAGGGTGACCTTGAGTGATGCCGTTTCTTCTTCGAACCTAGGTGTCGAAGAAGAACTCGAGGCCAAACGGTGCCAAGAACGGGACAGTTGCCTTTTATGCTTTTGGGGGACCACCCATGTCCCTGAGCATTGGACCGTCCGTTGTCAGACTCCCCCCTCCAGGGTGGGCGGTGGATCGGACCCAGCCTGGCAGACTGAACAGCTTTCATACGAAGTCTCCCTACCATCACCTGACCCGCTCATGGTCGACTCAGTCAATGGAGGGCTGAAGACTTCTCTTGTACAATTGTTAAAATTAGTAATATAATCGGTACTGATTCGAAATAATCTACAAACAATAAACTGAACTATTGCTGCTAGTGAAGTTTAACTCCCGGAGGGCGAGCGACATCGTCACTGCAGCGCACTAGACGTCGGGGAAAAAAGGAACTGAGGCGACTGGAGGGTCAACGCCGAGACAGTCATTCGGCTCCATCTCAGGCGCCGGACCTCCTGAAAAAGTTTGCTCCCGCTGGGTCCTAGCGCCTCCGGCAAACTCCCATTAGTGTGAATGAGTGATGGAGACTTTATGTCCAACAAGATTTAGTTGTTTAATCAATCCAATTTTTGGCGGTCCCTTAAAGTTCAGTTAATCACCATCTAGGGGCATGTAGCACGCTGCCGTGCCTCATAATACATTACACACCAAGAACAGGGTTAACACAATATTAGAAAATGGGCAAGTTAAATACTTTATTTTTATTGGCTGTTGCCATTCCATTGGCATATTTTTCGTGCCAATAGATCCTGTAAAAAAAAATCCAGTCAAGTGATATGGAATTAGGACAAATCACCTACAGACTTTATAAGCCACTTCATCCATTCTGGATTTACATACTAACTGCCAGCAGATTAGGCCTTATGGTCTATCGAGTCTGCTTGAACCTCAGATCCCTAGTTGGGTGCCGAGGCCCTCCCCTCCTTGTGTTTCAGAAACGCCTATCATCCATTCCCACCCCCCTGGGACAGGCCATCATCTGATACATCCACTTTCTGTGTCTGTCCCACCCTCTCTTGAAGCCCTCCACTGTGGATCTCTGAACCAGCTTGCCAGGCATTGCATTCCAAGGGTCCACCACCCTCTCAGTGAAAAACCTCCTCCTCTTCCCTCCCCTCACCCTTCCACCTTCCAACTTCAAACCATGCCCTCTGGTGATACCTCCTGCTTTAGTCTAAAGATCCCTCCATGTTTACCCTATTTATTCCCTTGAGGTACTTGAAGACCTCAGTCATGTCCCCCCTGTCTCTCCTCTCCTCCAATGAAAACAGGCAGAGCTCCTCAAGTCTGTCCTCATACGTCAAATCCCTAGTCCTCGTATCATCTTAGTTGCCCTCCTCTGTACTCTCTCCAGGAGCTGTATGTCCCTCTTCAAGTGTGGTCTCCAGTACTGTACACAGTACTCAAGGTGTGGTCTAACCAGTCCATTGTACAGTGGCAGAATCACTTCCTTGCTCCTAGAGGTGATCCCCCTTACGATGCATCCCAACATCCTGTTTGCCTTGCTAGCAGCTCTCCTGCACTGCTCAGAGTTATTCATACATGCATCCACCATGACCCCTAGGTCTTTTTCCCCTATTGAGGCCTCCAGCGCCTCCCCTCCTAGGGTGTACCTGTGTTTAGGGTTTCCCCGCCCAAGATGTAACACTTTGCACTTGGTGATTTCTATCACAAACATGGCTGCCACCTTAACTCTTACCTAAAACCCTTTAACTAGGCTCCAAAAATGAAACTCTCATATTAAAAAAAAAAAAAAAATTTGAAAATATAAATTGAATGTTCTTTCTACACATCAATCCCTTCCTTAGAAACAACATTTTTTTTTCAGTCAAGCACCATTTCAGAGTTTTTGTTTCAGGTTTTTAATTTTTATTTTTGACAACCATGAAAAATTCCCCTAATAGCCTAACCAGCTTGACAGAGAAACTTCTGCAGCTGTGGGCATTCTATTAGAGGAATACAGCAGAATACTGAATTCCTATGTTCGATAGTAAACAAACCAACCTTATACTGCACGTGTAGAAAGACAAATGACTGACAGGTAGAAACCATCTGTTAAAAGACTAACATTTTCTAAGCAATATTGTATTGTATTTTTTATGTCTTTTTTTATTTGCTCAACCCATTTTGTAAGTGCAGAAGACCTCGTAGGTGGGTATTGGTGGATACCACACTTCCAAAGGCAGTAAAGGCCTTCCACCTGCGGTGTCGGGCCTTTTCAGCCCTGGGTGTGCGGGTAGCAACCAATACCCTACAACCTGTCAGGTCTTATTGCTTACTTGACATAACCCTGGTCTTGCCTTTTTGCTTCATTAATTTCCCCCTAGGGACAATGCAGCACTCTGCTGCACCTCATGCCACACTACGACCCTAGGAATGTCATTAACAGACTGTTAATCTAACCTGTAGTCATGCATTATTGGTAAACTGCATCAATAATAAACCAGCAAGAGAAGATTAATATGAAAGGATTTTTAGCTCTAAACAGCACGCCTAGAGTGGAACAACGGGAAAGCCCATCTAACATGCCCCTCCAAATTTATGGAACAATTCATTAACTACGAAAGAAGAGGTGAAGGTTTTGACAGGTTTAGAATTCATGCCAGAGGGGATCACACATATGGCCCAGCAACAGTGGGTTGCTCACTACAACAGGGGCAGGTTGGATGTAGGCAGCTGTTGAAACACTCTGGAAGTGGGTCCCAGTTTAAAAGTGACTCCTGGGGCTGGGCCAGGTAGCTTACTCTTTCAGCAGGGGTACAGTGCACATGCGAGGCTGTAAGGCACTGCTCACATGGGGAAGGGGAACTAAAGGTTAGGTAAGGGGTGAATATCAGGGATAAGATAAAACATCATGCTGTCTGTTGCATATTTCATTTATGCAATAGGGATAATTTTGGATAGTGCAGGGAGATTTGTTTTAACTCATTCTATCTGATGCCGCCATTTTGGGTCAGGTTAAGCAATGGATGGTTCTGACGTCATATGGCGCGAATGGGTAAAATGGGTTTTAAAGTGTTTATTTTTTTTATGTAAATTTGAATGGGCTTTTGCTGGTTTTAACAGTGTTGCTCTGTTTAGCATGTGGTTGCCAGGCGGTTGCTAGGGTGCTGCACTTTACCGACGCACCCAACGCCCTTAGTAAGTGTCTTAATGTGTGGCCAGTTTAAGATCAGCATATTTTTGACAAAAAACTGTGGCACCTGTAAGCAAACGGGCCAGTGAGGTACTAGTTTGACACCAACACGTCTTTGTGGCTCCATGTGTGGTTGGGGGAAATAGTTTTTCCCAAAAAACAAACCCCCACCCAAAAATCCTAACTTAATTATGAGACTTCTGGTTCCGTGACAGTGGCAGAATAAGATTAGCAGTCTGATTGCCAAGTGGCATAATCTACAACCATTTACACAGAAAAGCACATTTTCCTTCACAGTAGCATGGCCTACTTGTCTTACAATGCAGGGGAGATGAGGGGAAACTCCGCAGAGGACTTCTTCATGGTGAGCTGACCATTGCTTGTGAAACCGCTCGTAATTGTGGCCCTAGTAGTCACCCTTTCCAATCTTTAGTTGTGATGGCAGGGAACATGTCAGCCTATGCAGTATCCGGACCAGGTTAAAAACTAACTCCTTCGGTCCAGAAGCTCAGTGTCAGTATAAACAGGTTACTCACCTGTAACAGTAGTTCTAGGAGTGGTATATGATTTTCATCCACACTTCAGGCAGTGTTTCTTTCCCTTTAAGACTCCACTGGAATGTCTTCAAGCTGGCTCCTCCCACCCACCCGGGTGGTAACTCCCCTACCACTGCCCCGTGATATCAGATCTTGTCCGATGGGAGCAATACCCGTGTGCCAGTTGCCAGGGGAGGTCGGTGGGTCAGTGTGCATAAACACTGGAGGCAGTATAGCGCAGTGGTTTAAGGCTCTGAGCTGCAAATTTGGAGACCTGGGTTTGAATCCCACAGCCCCCACTTGCATACTGTGTGACACTGAGCAAGTCATTTAACTTCCCTGTGCTCCCAGGTTGCACCTGTAAACAAGCTTTCAGCTTAGTGTGCCTCACCTGGTTAAAACAATTGGAACCATATACCACTCCAAAAATTACTGTGACAGGTGAGTAAAAGCAGGTTACTTACCTTAACAATAGTTTTAGGAGTGGTATATGGTGTTCATCCACACTTCAGGCAGTATTCCTTTCCCCTTTAAGGCATGCTGGAACATCTTTAAGCTGGCTCCTCCCACCCACCTGGGTGGTACCACCCTTGGCACCGCCTCGTGATGTCAGATCTTACCTGCTGGAAGTTAGACCAGCGTGCCACTTGCCAGGGGAGGTCGGGTGGGTCAGTGTGAATGAACACCATATACCACTCCTAGAAAGTACAGTTACGTAAAATCTTGCCGTAACAGTAGATCTTCGAGAACTGTCTCTTGCAGTAGGTCGTTACTTTTGGGAGTTTCCAGCAGAGATCACTGTGACACGGCAGGTCTTCTAGCAATTTTGTACCAGAGACCGCCCACACATCATCATCTTCCTGTTTCCTATGCAAGTGTGGGCGGTCCCTGGTATCCTCAGTTCCCCCGCCGGATTCAGCTCACAAAGCGAGGACCGAGGGTAAGCCAAGGTACCAAAGAGTCCCAACCCAAAGTCACTGGACCAGAATTTGCTCTCCTAGAAAAGGAGCGGGACAGAGGGTGGATCTACTGTTATGGTAAGATTTTACGTAACTGTACTATCTTCCACGGAGTGGTCTCTTGCAGTAGGTCATTACTTTTGGGAGAATCCCAAGCAGTTACGTCCATGTGGGAGGACAATTATGATAGGAGACCTTGTAGGACTGCACACCTGAAGGCCACCCTACGTTGAGAGGCAATATCCAGATTGTAATGCCTTGTGAATGTATGGCTTGTGGACCAGGTAGCTGCATTGCAGATATCCGAAATGGAGGCTCCTTTAAAGCAAGCTGCAGTGGTGGCCATAGCTCTCGTGGAATGAGCTTGGACAGGATCCTGTAAAGTCTTGTTGTATTTTTTGTAACAAAACATAATACAATTCGCCAACCAGGAAGAAAGGGTACGCTTAGCAACTGGAAGCCCTTTCTCTGCTAGAGGCAAAGGTGATGAATAACTGAGACATTTTCCTAATTGACAGAGTTCGATTAGTATAATATTGTAGTATACGATGGACATCTAAAGTATACAAGAGATGGTCACCTTGATTGGAGTATGTAGGGTAGTAGACTGATAACTCCAAAGATTGATTCAAAGTATGTTTGGAGACTACTTTGGGAGGGAAGGAAGGGCTTGCAAAGAGCACGCCCCTATCCTTGTGGAAGATCAGCTAAGGTTCCCTGCACATAAATGCATGAAGCTTGGAAATACTGTGAGCTGAAGTGATAGCCATGAGAAATAGCATTTTCCATGAAAGGAAACTGAGGTCACAAGTGGCTGCTGGCTCGAAATGGCTTGAGGGTCAATTTTTCTATCAAAAAATTCAGATCCCACGGAGGAGTGGATCTTCTAATAGGAGGTTTAGTATGTAAGATTCATTTCAAAAACATCTTAGCTAGATGATGTTGGTACAGTAACCTGCTATCCAGAGGTTCATGGAAGGCCAAGATGGCGGCCAAGTGGATTTTGATGGAACAGTAACTTAAACTGGACTCGGATAGTGAGGCCAGGTAGTCCAAAACCTTCGTCAGTGAACAAGAGCAAGGGTCCAAAGATTGAGGCGTAGAAAAATATGGAAAAGCGTTTCCATTTGGAATTGTATGTTGCTCTTGTTGCTGGCTTATGGAAGGCCAAGAGAATACTGGCAACAGGAGAGGACACTTGTAGACTAGTTATGAAAGTGTCCTCAGGGGTCCAGCGTGGAGGGGTAGAGCCTTCAGGTTGGGATGTAACAGGGTTCTTTAATTTTTAGAAAAGAAGTTGAAGATTGGAGCACCTCCTTGCTTGCTGAGGTAGAACATCACTGCAGTGTTGTCTGATTGGATCAGCAACGAGCTAGAGTCATAAGAGGTTGAAATGCCAGAAGGGCTAAGCGGAATGGCCTCAGATCTAGGAGATTGATGTGAGGCTGAGGGACAGAAGTGGTCCACTCGCCCTGTGTCTGATTATAGCCCAGGTGTGTGCTCCATCCTGCTGGGGAAGCATCCGTGGTGAACATCCACGTGGGAAGGAGGGATTGAAAAGGCATTCCTTGTCATAAATTGGTTTCGATTGACCTTCAAGTTAGAGTCGACATCAGAGAGGGAGTGACACTGAACTTGCCTTCAAATTTTTCTTGGTCTTTGAGACCACTGATTCTGGAGGATTCACTGAAGAGGTCTCGTAGGAAGACGGGCAAGTGCTACTGTAGGGATGGCAGCAACCATGTGACACAGAAGGCATAGCAGTTGTCTAGCTGTGACTACTTTCTCAATGTTTCTCATCGATGACTGCTGTTTTCGGAAGTTGTTCTAGCTGCTGTGCAAGCTGAAGACGGTGGGAAAATGAACTGAGGATACCAGGGACCGCCAACGCTTCTATAGGAAACGGGAAGATGATGTCATGTGTGGACGATCCCTGATACAAAACTGCTAGAAGACCTGCCGTGTCACAGCGATCTCTGCTGGAAACTCACAAAATTAATGACCTAGTGCAAGAGACCACTCTGTAGAAGATCTACTGTTACAGGTGAGTAACCTGTTTTCTAGGGACGTGGATATGGTGTTCTATTCACACTTTAGGCAGATCCAAACAGTTCTCCGGGAGGAGGGAGGTAAGGCGCACATCCACTACATAGAGAATAGAGATTGGAGAACTGAGACCCTAACACCAGCATCCCGGTGTGACTCAAGGTTGACGCGGTAGTGGGAAATGAAAGTGTGTGCCGACCTCTAGGTAGCAGCCTGACAGATTTCCTGAATGGGGACGTCCATGGAAGCAGCACCCCATGCAATGGTATGAGCCCTTAGCCCTACGGAAGGCTCCCTACCCGCCAACCTATAGCAGAGGTTGATGCAGGATACAATCCACCTGCCAATCGTCCACTTAACTGATGGGCAGCTTGGTGCGGCTTCAGCATAGGTGACAAATAGCTGGCTAACCTCTCCCCAAACTCCAGCCGTGCGCCCGCTGCAGGTCCAAAGTATGGAGCCTCTGCTTGGCCTCCCAAGTGTGGTTGGTGAAGTACACCAGGAAATTAATCATCTGGTTAAGGTGAAAATGTGACATAACCTTAGGAAGGAACTTCGGGTTGGGGGTGAAGGAAGACCTTGTCCCTGTGGAAGACCAGGCTCGAAGACTCCACCGAGAGCGCCTGGAGCTCGCTGATCCTTCTGGCTGATGTGATAGCCACTAGGACGGCGGTCTTCCACGACAGGTGACACATTTCACACCTGTGCATTGGTTCGAATGGCTTTCCCATGAGCTTTGCCAATACCAGCAACAAGTCCTAAGTTGGTGGTGGTTCACGCACTAGAGGGGAAATGTGGTCAAGGTCTTTTAAAAAAAAAAAAAAAAAAAGTGCTATACCACCTTCTGTGCCACCGACTACTTACCAGCAGACAGAGATGGCTACCAGATGCACCTTAAGGGCCATCAAGAATGCTAGCCACCAGATGAGATAAAGGGTCCAACCCCTTACTCTGGCACCAAATGGAGAACCTCTTCCATTTGAAGGCATAGCATTTTGGGGTTGGCTCCTTCTGAGAAGTCTCGAACACGTTGAGGACATCTTCAGAGAGACCCAAAGCCTGGAACTCTAGCCGCTCATAAAACAGGCAGTCAGGTGCAGAAATTGATGGTCCGGATGGAGTACCTTCCCCTGATTGCATGAGAGCAGGTCCAGGCACTGAGGGAGATGCCTCGGGAGCCTGCTGCTGAGGAGATTGGGGTGCCAGAATTACCCCAGAACTGACAAAGCCAGCCCGGAGCCACAAGGATCATCCATGCCTTGCCCCTCACATTGAGCAACACCTTGTGGATCAATAGGAAACAGAGGGAAGGCACAGAGAAGGCCCGGGGTCCAGGGCCTGGAAAAGGCATCTCCCTGCAGAGCTCCTTGCAAAGGGGGTTGGGCACAGTACAGCCTCACCTTTGCGTTCTCCCTGGAAGCAAACAGTTCCACCAGAGGGGTGCCCCACTAAGAGAACAGTCTGTGTACTACCTCTGAGTGGAGAGACCACTCGTGAGACACCTAGGCCACACGGCTGAGAACGTCTACCAGCTGGTTTACCGGCCACATGGATGGCTAGTAGATTGGCCTCCAGGCTGCGTGCGAGGGTCCAAACATGGAGAGCTTCTCTGCACAGAGGAAGGGAGGGAGTGCGTCCCGCCCTGTTTGCTGAGACAGTACATGGTCATGGTGTTAGCTGTCTGGACCTGACCCAGGATGTGTACAGCAAAAGCAATCAGTGCCAATCGAAGTGCATGGAGCTTTAGCAGGTTGATGTGGCACTGGGATTCCTCAGGGGTTCAGAGCTCACAGACTGTGTTTAAGTGGGCACTCCAGTCCATGAGGGAGGCATCGATCGTCTGGATGACAGTCGGCTCTGGGCAGACAAACGGGATACCTTTCTGCAGATGTTCCAGGACAAACCACCATTGGAAGGCTCTCCTACATCAGCTGGGTCACAGTGACCGGCTGGTCGAAGTGGCCCTTGTGCCAAAACCACTGGTGGGCTAGCTCCCACTGCAGACAGCGTATTTTCCCATAAACCCAACAGACCATGTTGGTACAAGCCGCCATATATCCCAAGAGGCGCAGGAAGTCCCAGGCAGAGCACAACTGCCCAACCCAAAATGATAGGGTAAAGGAGGGCAGAGACGCGCCCTGTCTATTGTTAGCTGAGCTCTGGCTCTGCAAGTGTCAAGCTCTGCTCTGATGAACTGAATCACCTCTGACAGTATAAGTTCCGACGTGGTCTCGTTAACCAGGAGGCCAAGACAGACGCAGGTCATGAGTGCCAGATCCCTGGATCTCTCCACCTCTTGCCTGGAGGGACCCGCAATTACCCAGTTATCCAGGTAGGGGTATACCTGGACTTCTTGGCGCCTCAGCTAAGCTACTACCACTGCTATGCATTTGGTGAAGACAGAGGGCCAAGGACAAGCTGAATGGCATGGTCTGGAACTTGTAGAGGATCCCCTCCACCCGGAAATGGAAATTACGTACTTATAGTAATTATTGATGATCTTGGACAGTCTCCATCACTCATTCACACTAGTGGGATAGCGCCAGAGGTGCTAGGACCAAGCAGGAGCCAAAAATTTTCAGAAGGGTCGGCGCCGGCACTGCGAGACTAGCTCACGCCATTGTAGGCTATCTCGGCGTCGACCCTCCAACTGCCTCAGTACCTTTTCGACTGAGGTGGTGCAGCGTAACTAAAGAGAATAACTTATCCTGAGTTTCTGGGCCTCAGAAGGCCCAGACGGCTTTTGCAAGAAAGGTCAAAGAACAATGTCTTCACAGTCTGAACCATAGAACCATGAAGACCAGGAAAGAAAACGAGTGAACCCAGGGGATGGTGGGTGGGCGTGTGAATGGGTGATGGAGACTGTCCAAGAAGATCAATAATTACGGTAAGTACGTAATTTCCATAACGTCCTGGACTAAGTCTCCATCACTCATTCACACAAGTGGGAGAGTACCGAGCTAAAACCAACAACCCTGAGTAGGGTGGTAGGACATAGGGTTCACTCAGAAAGGACAGCCAAGAACTGTCCTGCTAATAAAAAGAGCTGTCTTGTAAAGAGCATCTAGAACACAGTGCTTACAAAATAAGCACTTGAGTTGTAACTCACCACTTTGCAGACGACTGCAATGGGCACAATATGAAAATCTGCCAGAAAGCCGCAACCACTCTAGGAGAGCGGCGAGAACCTGGCTTCACAATTTGGTCTAGGACCAAAATTAATAGTGTCAAAGACATGTACTAATGTAACGTAAAAGGGACCTCAGGAACTGAAAGAGTCAGAGGTAAAGTCTACTGGTTCAGGGTAGAACGGAAAGTGCAGATGGAAATCCCCACTATCAAGTATGGCTGACCTGTGAACAACAGGTCCAGGAGCACTTGAACCCCTTACTTGGTGAGCAAAGGGGGTCCAGGTGGGGTTAGCCCATCAAGGAGAATGGTCTCCACTTAGTCACTAGAACCTTCCTGATGGAAGGCCAAGCACAACTTAGAAGCCTCCTGTGGTGGTCTAGTAGAACTAGATCCTACCCACTGCATATTCCAAAAAGGAATCATCCTGCCCCTGCGTGTACAACTGTAGTAGCAGTCTCAGAACTCAGGGAAGAAAGGAAACGTGTACAGGAGGACATATCCACTGCGGAAAAAACATTCTGACAGAAAAACAGGGGCTGGATTTCTAAGGCAAATAGAGGCAGATGTGCGTGCGTCGAAGAGGGATATGGCCTCAAACAGAGAAGTTATAGCATCAGGGAAAAGACGGGGAGTTCAAGGGGGAATGAAGCAGGAGCAGGGGTCAGATTGGAGGAGGTGACATTTTAGCTGTTGATTATGGGTTGTGCGGGTAGGAGCAAGTTGGATAATAGTAGGTAAGGAGTTCCAGAGAGCTGGGGTAATGTGTGAGAAGGCCTAAGCAATCGTAGTTTTACATCTGGGTAAAATAAGGAGCTGCTGATCTCCAGAGTGGAGGGCACAGGAGGGACATATCAACAGCTGAGCTAGCCAAGTGGGGACACCACAGTGAGATATACTATCCATCAGTAAGCCAAGGGCGTAATGGCTGTTTACTGTTGGGGAAAGACAGTTTCGGCTGCTGTAAAGGTGGCAGTGATGGGTACGCCTATAAGAAGCAAGAGGAAAGCGACAAATATTGTTATAAGTAGTTGCCCAATTGTGTAAACTAGCCTTTGTGGCACCAGCATAGGTGATGGAGCCATAGGTAAGAGCTAGGAGGAGGATTCCCTGGGTTATGGCAATTCGGGCAGAGAGAGTGAATGCCTAGTTCTACAGGCCAGTTCTATCTTTGAGTTGACTGCTTTACAAGTAGGGGATATATGGCGGTCAAAGTCTAGAGAGGGGTCTTGGGTAATACCCAGATATTTGAAGGAGAGCCATCAGGGCAATAGACAGCTAGCAGGCCATGGCATTTCCTTAGCTGGGGGCAGACCCAAATAGCATAGCTTGGGTTTTACTGGCATTGAGTACAAGTTTGTTCCTTGAGATCCAGTTTTGGATATGGCAAAAGTCAGAGGAGAGGGTAAAGTTTAGGGTGGCAATGTCCTTGGCACTGTGGTACAGGACAAGGTTGTCTTAGCAGAGAAGGGATGAGGAGTGGAGGGCATGATGGGAGAGGTCATTAATAAAAATAGAAAAGAGAAGAGGGACAAGGATAGAGCCCTGGGGTACACAGACATTGATTGTGGAGAGCTCAATTTGCAGAGCAGTACTTGACATATTGTTGCCTGTCTGAGAGGCAACTTATGCCAGGCAAATAACCTCAGGGAAGAAGCTAAGAGAGGACCATTTTGGCAAGTAGTAAGGTGTGATCAACACGGTCAAAGGCCTTGGTCAGGTCAATAAAGACAGCACCAGTCAAAAGGCCAGAGTCCATGGCAGTTTTGGCATCGGTCGTGAACCTGAGGAGAGCAGTGCAAGTGCTATGGCCTTTCCAAAAGCCATTCTGAGAGTAGGTTAAATTTATGGAGGAAGTTGATTGTTTGCAGGGAGACATTTTTCAAGGATTTTGATTAACACAGGGAGTATGGCAATTGGTCTATAATTGGATGTGGACTTAGGGTCACCTTTTTAACAGGGACAATTTTGGCAGTCTTCCAGATATGGGGAACAACTCCTGAGCACAGCGATACATTGAATATTCTGGCCAGTGGAGCAGCAAGAAAGGAAAATTACGTACCTACCGTAATTCTTGATCTTCTTGGACGAGTCTCCACCACTCATTCACACTAGTGGGATTGGCGCCGGAGGCACTAAGACCCATCGGGAGCAAACTTTTTGCTGGAGGGTCGGCGCGAGAGACAGCGCCGCGAGACACGGTGCCGCGAGCAGCGGCTCGAGCGTAATGACCATCTCGGCGACGGTACTCTCCAAACCGCCTCAGTACCTTTTTACCAAGGAGGTGCAGCGAACTAACGTAAAAGAGTAAACCCAACATTAAAAACGGACATAAGATAGTCCGTATGACCCGTGTAAGAAGGGTCAGCAAAGAAGTCCTCACGGCCTAAAGATTTGAGGAGTGAAGACCAATACAGCGTGAGCTGGGATGGAGGGGCAGTAGATGAGTGGTGGAGACTCCTCAAGAAGATCAAGAATTACGGTAGGTACGTAATTTTCCTATCTTCCTGGACATAAGTCTCCACCACTCATTCACACTAGTGGAGAGTACCAAGCTGATAATCCCCAAAAGGGCGTGCAGGAGAGCCAGAGCTCACGCTGCCTAAGATAGAAGCCCATTAAGGATAGTTCTGCGAATCGCGGAATGTCGCCTAGCATGAACATCTAGTGCATAGTGCTTGATCTAAGGTATGCACTGAGCTCCAGGTATGGCGTTGCATATATCTGCAATTGGAACATTGCAATTTCCGCTAGGGATGTCACGACCACCCTAGTAGAGTGAGCGACACTCTACCTTCTAATTTAACTTGAGCCATGGAATAGCAATGACAAGGCATGCCACTAACCATGAAGAGATGCATCTAATAGTGACAGGTTGACCCAGCCGGTGTCGCTGAAAGAAACGAACAGTTGCTGAGTCTCATGAACATCCTTGGTTCTATCTAAATAGAACCGCAAGGCTCTCTTAACATCCAAGGAATGAAGAGCTCGTTCCTCTTCATTTTGGAAATTAGCTAAGTAAGCGGGAAGTACCAGAGGTTGGTTTAGATGGAATTCTGACACAACCTTGGGAAGAAATTTAGGATGAGTACTGGAGAATCTGCTTGTCTTTATGGAATACAGTATATGGAGGGTCCGTAACAGGGCATGTATCTCAGAGACCCCATGGCTGAGGTAATGGCCACCAGGAAGGCAGTCTTCCAGGTAAGAAATTTTAGCTCACAGGTAGCAAAGGGTTCGAAGGCTTCCGAGTGAGCATGTCCAGCACCAGGTTAATGTCCCAGGCTGCAACTGCGCTTAACAGGGGTCTGGTATGGAGAATCCCTTAAGAAATCTCTTCACCATAGGTAATTGAGCCAGAGTTAAGGAAGAAACCGCTCATGGAACGCTGAGATGGCACTAAGGTGAACTTTAACTGTGGAGTACTGAAGACCTAAGTTTGACAGGTCCAAAGATACTCCAGAACCTTGCCAGGAGGACAGGAAAAGGATTCCAAGAGGATTTTGCACACCAGAGAGAAAACGCTTCCATTTGAAGCGTGACGTTGGGTGGCTGGCTTCCCAGCAGCCAGAAGGATGTCTGAGACTTACGAGAGACGTTGAACCGATTCACTTCTACTCTTCAGGAGCCAAGCATGAAGGTGAAGTGATTTCAGGTTGGGATGGACCAACGAACCCTGAGTCAAAAGACTGATTTGCAAAGGAAGTGGTCTTGGAGAGGCTGCCAACATACTGTTGAGTAGAGGAAACCATAGTTGCCGAGGCCAGGAAGGAGCAATGAGAATCATCTTGGTCCCCTGAGACTCGAACTTGAGGAGTACTCTCTGGATTAGAGGAAGCGGTGGAAAGGCGTAAGAAAGCGCTTTTGTCCACTGCAGCCTGAACGCATCCTGACAGAAAAATGCCAGGCCCTGGATTTCTGGAGAAGAGAGGCAGTTTTATGCTGAGTGGGATGCAAAAAGGTCCAGGTCTGGAGTCCCCACTCTTTGAACAGGGACCGAGCTATGGCTGGATCGAGAGACACCTGTGAGGGTCTGCCTCCGCTCTGCTGAGGTGATCTGCTAGGTCGCTTTTGTATACCTGGCAGATAAACCGCTTGAATCAGAGACTTGTGCTCAAGCACCACTCCCACACCCCCATTGCTTCCTGCAAAGGGGTAAGAATGAGCACCGCCTTGCTTGTTGATGTAATACATCACTGCTTTGTTGTCCGCTTGAAGAAGAATGTTCTTGTGACAAAGGACATCCTTCAGAGCTCGGATTGCATAGAGGACCGCCTCATCTCCAGGACATTTATGGAGATGAGTTTCGAACTGAGTCCATACACCTTGAGTGTGGAGGGAGAGACAGTGAGCCCCATCCCATTAGCTGATGCCTGTGGTGATGGAGATCTGATGATCCGGGGAGCAAAGGGGAATCCTTCCAGGAGATTGCTCTCTTGAGACCACCAGGCGAGAGACCTTCAAGGGCTCCGCCACCTTGATGGGATAAGACTGGGGTGAGAGGTCGGGGACCACTGAGTGGAGAGCATCCATTGGTGGTTCTCATGTGCAGCTGGGCAGGGGACAGTGAAGACCGAGGAGCCATGGAGACCCAACATGGTTGCATCGAGAGAGCTGTAACGATTGGTTCTCCCTGATGTCGAGCCATTCGAAGGATGTCGAGTCTTCTGTCTGGAAGGAAAGCCTTGCTGAAGAGGTGTCTAGAAGCGCCCCATGAAAAGGAGCCTCTGAGGGTTGCAGTTGAGATTTTTCAAATTCAGCAGAACTCCCATGGACGTGAGAAGACTAGAAGTCGCTTGCACGGCTTCCAAAGTCCTTGACGGAAGGGCTTGCTAGAAGCCAATCGTCCAGGTAGGGAAACACTCGGAGTCCGACTTTCCTGAGATGCGCAGAACTGCACAACACTTTGTAAAACTGCTAGGCCGAGGATAGCCCAAAGGGCAGGACTTGAACTGATAATGCTGACCCAAAGCTACAAACCTGAGGAACTGCGGTGGGTCGGTGGACGAGGATATGCTGGTAAGCATCCTGCATATCCAGAGAGGCCAGCCAGTCGTGCTGATGCAGCAAGGGTAACAGGGTACCTAGGGAAATCATCTTGAATTTCTCCCTGGGGAGGAATCTGTTTAACTTTCTGAGGTCTAGAATGGGCGATCCCCAGATTTCTTTGAACCAGAAAGTAATGGGAGTAGAACCCTGTTTGTGAGACTGCGGGGCACCAGTTCCATTGCCCTGTTGTTCAGAAGGCCCTGGATCTCCGCGGTGAGGAGGTCTGACTGAGAGACCGACAACCTGGGTTGTCGCTTTAGAGGACAATTGGGGGTTTCCAAGAAATTGAGAGAATAACCCTCGCTAATTATCCAAGGACCCATTTGTCCGGTTATGGACTTCCACTGGTTGTAGAAGTACATCAGACGACCTCCCACGGAGGAGAAAGTTCCACCTCGGCAGAGTGGATGGAACTTGGGCCAACGACTTATAAGGTAGCGCTGGGAGCTTTAGGCCCCGCGCTTGCCGCCTTCTTTGAGGTTGGGCAGGTTGGCTTTATGGAAGCTTCTGCCTCTGCCTCGAAGGGACTGACGACCATGAAACTGACGCCTGTTCACATGCCCCTAGAGGGGGCAGGCGGAGGTCTGGCCAACTTAATGGCTGATCTAGTCTTCTGAGTGGCCTCTAAGGCTTGCTCCACCTGAGGGCCAAAAAGAAAGGAGCCATCAAAGGCAGCCATCACCTGCCGCTGAGCATCATTCGTGAAGCCAGCACGCAGCTGGGAATGGCGCCGAGTACAAACTTCGCTGCTGCTGAGCTGAAGCAGTGTCGAAAGCGCCCATGGCGGCTTGGACCTGTTGGTTATTGGACTCACTACCTAATAACGGGTCAGAAGAAGCTCTGACTTGGAATCCAATCTGGAAGAGCTTCAACCATTCTTTTCATAGAGTGCCACAGGATATACTCATACTGAGAAAAATAGCCTTGATAACTGGCAACACGATACTAGAGTGGAGGCAGCAAAGACTCTCTTACCTAATGTATCAATCTTACGAGACTCTTTGTTAATAGGTCGAGCTGTAGTAGTTTGAGGAAGAACGACCTTGTCATTCTCTGCCAGGACTACAATAGGATCCGCAAAGGCTTGGGATGCCAAAATGGGACGATCCTTGGGAGCTGAATACTTCTTATCAATGGATTTAGCCACTGAGGGAATAAGAGCAGGATTATTCCATACCATTTGAGACAGCGCTCAAGGAAGGCTGGATCGAGGAGTCAAACTGTAGGGATCTCCAAGCATGAAGATACTGGAGTCTTAATATCTTCCCCAGGATCGATGTCTGTAGTCTGAGAGAAAGAGTGGATCCCAGGTTCTTCAACAGAGACTTAAAGGACAGGTCCCGACCACAGGCTCTGTAGCAAAGAAAGATCCTGTTTCGCTTCATCACCCAACCCAAGGTCTGGGTCAGGCTCAACATCATCTCCTGATGGTCCAGAAAGGACTGTTTGGACAGGAAAGGAGTGGAAATTAGAGAGGAGGAAATAGCAGAAAACAAGGAGAGTCCCTAAGGGTTGCCGGCGCCGAGACGGCAAAACGGGCTGAAGACGGCATGACGGAGGCGGCGGCGTCAAGAGGCACGCTGTTCGCAGCGCCTCGGGCGGCGCGCCAAGGACATCGCACTGGGCGCTGCCGACGACGCTCAGACGGCACCGTGAACGGCGCCGGACGACGCCGCGATAGGGCGCCGCGACGTACGCCGTGAACGGGCGCCCGCCCTATCCAACGGCACCACCGGGCGGCGCTGAGACCTCAAGGGCGCCATGACGGGCGCCGCGAAGACCCAGCGGTAACGAAACGGCGCTCGACAAGCCAACAGACCCGCCGAAGCGCTGGAAAAGCCCCAGGAACCTGGAAAGCTAGAGAAGGAAAAAACAGGAGATAAGGGCATCGGTGAGGCCCCTGCGCCGCAGCCATGTGAGGGGGGAAACACCTACATGGAGTCGCTGGCACCGGCGCCATACCTACTCAGGAAGGTCCAACCACCGCATTGATCGCCGGAGGGGCCCGAGGGCCCGAGGCAACCGAGCCAGGCAGAAGAACCAACCTCCGAGCCCATTGCTCCATAAGAGCGCCCACTGATGAAACTGCTCATCTGGAGTCCTACCTATAGCGGGAGGGACTCCGATGTCGAGGCCGACGATCTGAAGTTGGCGACTCCGAAGAAGGAGACCGCAACTAGCAGCGATAACCGAGCGTCGGACAGACATACCAGAGGGCCGACCTCGAGTGATGCCTTCTTTTGACCTGTGGGTGCAAGAAGAGCCGAGGTCGAACGGTGCCGAATGCGACTCGCTTATTTTATGCCGGCGGGGACCGCCCATCCCCGGCATCGGACTGACCGTTGTCGGAACTCCGCTGAGGAGAAGGAGGCTGACCGGATCCAGCCCGCTGACTGAACAGCTTTACACTAAGTCTCCCTACCGCACCTGACCTGCTCATGGTCGACTCGCCCAGTAGGCCGAGACTTCTTCAAGTAAAAGTTAATATTAGAAAAATTTAACGAAAATAGAATAAAATTGCGATACTACTTATCGAGATAAAGTTACAAAAACAAACTGAAAACTATGCGCTAGTTTGAAGTTTGACTCGACAGGCGAGCGACGCCGCTACCGGAAGCGCACTGGACAGGGGAAAAAAGGAACTGAGGCGGTTGAGGGTCGCCGCCAGATGGTCATTGTCGTCAGAGCCGCTGCTCACAAGCACCGCGGTCTCGCGGCGCTGTCTCCTCGCCACGACCTCCAGCAAAAAGTTTGCTCCCGATGGGTCTTAGTGCCTCCGGCGCCAATCCCACTAGTGTGAATGAGTGGTGGAGACTTATGTCCAGGAAGATGAGAAGCAGCCAGCTTGAGGAGGCGCGGGGCTCAAGGCTGTCTACACCAACGCTGCAAGTCAGAGATAGTGCCAAGAAGATCACGAACCTCCTTATTGGTTAACACACGAAAGTGGAAACAGTGGGAGGTGTTTAAGGGGGGACATGTGGGGTTAGGATCAGGAGCATTAGGGGAGGAGAAGGAAACTACAGTAACGCAACAACTTACCGTAACAGTAGATCTTCGAGAGAGGTTCCTGCAGTAGGTCATAACACATAGGACTGCACCCCCTGGCGACAGGACCGCATGGCAAACTTTTGCTAGTAATGTCTGGTGGGGGACCGCCCACCCGATGTCACGCGTGACCCTCTATAATGGGCGGTTCCCATGCCCGCCTTCCAGTTCTCCCACCAGAGATCCAAAAAGGATAAGACAGGAGAAAGGATGAATATCCTAGAGCCTAGTTCAGAATGATCTGTAAGAAATGCAGAGACTAGGGAAAGGCGGGAGGGAGGGAAAGTGTGATCTACTGCAGGAACCTCTCTCGAAGATGTACTGCTACGGTAAATTCTTACGTAACTGTGCTATCTTACTTTGAGAGGGTTCCTGCTGTAGGTCATAACATGTAGGACTGAATCCCAAGCAGTCACTCTCAGAGAGAACTAACAGAAGCAGGGAAGGAGGAAAATCTGAAAACAACCAGAACAGGCCTAGGACAGTAGGTACCCCAGGTGAGCTCCCCAGCCCAGACTGGAGGTGTCTGTGGTGAAGGTCCAGGAGGGAGGGGGTGTCCTGAAAGCTAACCTCAGACAAATTGTAAAGATTCTGCCACCATAAGAAGTCTTTCTTGAGTGCGCTGGACAACAGTACCGGATGATCCAGGTTGTCCGAGCATTGGTCCCATCGGACTCGTAACGTCCATTGGGTGACCCTCGTGTCATCTGGCCAAGGGGACCATAGAAATGGTCGCTACCATGAGGCCAAGATGACGCAAGAATACCCTGGCAGGAATATGCCTGGACGAGAGGAGTAGGGTGACTTGCTCCCGCAAAGTATCTACTCTGTCCGAGGACAAGAAAGCTTTGCACTGGACCATGTCCAAGACCACCTCAATGAATTGAAGTCGCTGGGAGGGGGTCAGGGACAACTTGGGGAAGCTGACTGTTATCCCCAATCTGGAGAAAAGGTCCAGTGTGAAAGACAGTGACTCTTCTAGGATGTCTCTGAACGGGGCCGCTTAGAGCCAATCATCCAAGGGAATACTGCAATGCTCCAACGGCGAAGCACTGCTGCCATCACCACTAGGCACTTGGTGAAAACTCTGGGTGCTGAAGAAAGTCCAAAGGGGAGAGCTTTGAATTGCAAATGCTTCCCCTGAAAAAGAAAATGCAGGAACTGGCGATGGCCGGGGAACACTGGGATGAGCAAGTAGATGTCCTGCATGTCCAGTGCACAAAGCCAATGGTCTTGTTGCAGTAAGGGCAGAAGACCCTGCACAGTCAGCATATGGAACCTTTTGTATTCTACAAAACAATTCAGCTGTCTGAGGTCCAGGATGGGCCTGAGGTCTACTGTCTTTTTCTGGACCAGGAAGAAATGGGAGTAAAACCCTTTTCTGCTCTGAGACTGGGGAACTGGCTCTATGGCTGATTTTTTCAGCAGGGCCAGGATCTCCTCCGTGACTGGAAATTACTGGTTCAGGGAGTGACGGGAACAACCTGGAGGAGAGTCTGGAAGGATCTCCAGAAACTTTACGGTGTGGCCTCTTGAGGAGTTGCAGGACCAATGCATCTGACGTTATGCCCTTCCACTCTTGCAGGTGAAGGACAAACCTTTCTCCCATCGGCTTCACGAAGTTTAGGGGGTGGAGAAAGGGGAGGATTGTACAAGTCAGGAAGCAGAGGGACAGGAGGGGAGAGTTCCCCCGGCTGCCCTCCATGTTTTGGGGGCAGGAGGAGAGGTGATGGATGTCCCTGTGCTCTCCTTTTGTTCTGACACCTGGAGAAGGGTCGTTTATTCTGTTTCTTCTGCTGGCGCCGAAAGGGCTGCTTTTTCTGGAAGCCCGATCTATATATTGATTTCACGGATCTCAGGGCCTGGCCACTGTCCTGAAAGCCCATGATGAGATCTTTGGTCCCCCCCCCCCCCAATAGGACTGACCCTCGAAAAGGGGCATCCTGGATGGCTGCTTGAACATCTGTGGAAAGTCCAGAGGTACGCAGTCATGCATGTCGTCATAGGTTGACTGCTGTGGTGGAGGAATGAGCCACTGTTTCCATCGAATCACACGTGGCTCTGAGCACGTGTCAAGAAGAGATTTTAGACAGGAGTAAGTCCTTGGATAACTCCGCCTAGAGTTCAGAGTCCTCAAGGGACTGAATGCGGGCCTCAAGTTTTGCCATAGTGGCTTTTTGATAAGAGACCTTGTGTGCGTATATAGTTAAGGAACGGGTTACACAAGTGGAGGAGGCAAACCCTTCTTCCCAAACTGGTCATTCTGCCTGGATTCTTTGTCTGGGGGAGAGGTACTCGTGTTTTAGTTATACTGAACGGTCATGCGCCGCGGCTATGACTACTGAGTCTGCCTTTGGATGTGAATCCAAGAAGGGAATGCTCTCAGGTGTGTGGTAGAACCAGTCTGCCTTTTTAGGGACGGTTGGGATGGAATGTGGCAGCTGCCAAATAGTTGTGGTGAGGTCCTCATGGGGGGGCTATCCAAGGAGGAACAGGAATGGGGAATACCTCTTCCAAGTCTAGATGTTCGGCCAGACGTTTTCATTTGGGGTCTTGTTCCTCTGTATTCCAACCATTAGCCTGTTGGATAATGCGGAATAGCTCAGTACAGGAAGGGTCTTCAGGAGGCGATTTGGGTGACTCCTTGCCCTTCACTGCAGTGGCTCCGGACTGCTCCCCAGATGAAGCGTCAGAGTAATCTTCCTCAGAATCAGAAGAGTCCTCCCCTTCGAGGGTTCCTATTTCAGGTAAGGTGACCTGTTGAGAAGCACTGCCAGAAATGTGCACCACAGTGGACCGAATAGAGCTAACCAGTGAAATTGAGCAGGGGGTGGGTGAAACCACAGGGGCCGGCAGTCTTCTCTCCAGATCGGGCACCAGCTGTTATCTGGCATCCTGCCACCAGGACTCAATCAGGGATTGAATGTCCTGTTGTGGCCGAGGAGGTGGTGGTGGAGCAGGGCTTGGTGGAGGCTGGTAAAAATGTGTGCCCAACCCGGGATACTGAGGAGAAGGGTACGCTTGGTAATAACGGTAACCAGGAGCCTGACACCCAGGATAGAAGGCCTGGGAAAAAGGAGTCATCGATGGGCCTGATGGAGGATAGGCCAGCGTCTGAAACCACGGATAAGGGTGATAGCCTGGCAGATGACCCTAGTCCACAGGAGGTCTGGATGGACTCGGGAAAATGTCTGGTGTTGGGATAGCTGATGTCAGAGGGTCTGGCGCCGGGCCCGGCATTAGGTTATCCTGTGTTGGAGGCAAACGTAAGGGCCCTGACGGCGGAGGATTGAGCAAGTTATCTGGTGGAGCCCCATGCAATGGACTGGGGACTTCTGACAGAAGGAACTCTGACGGTGGAGTCAAGGTCCGACCTGTCACACGAGAGATAGCCGGAGCCGGCGTGAGAGCCGGGTCTGGCATGAATGTCCCCGGGAGAGTATCCGAGGGAGTGACCAGGGGTACAGCTGCTGGAGTGGGTGAGGAGATGACCACTTCCAGGGGACCCTCTTCCTCCTCTGTCCCGGTCGAAATGTCTGGGTTATGAGGTTCCACCTGGGAGGCGGAGAGGAAGGCCTTGATCCGGGGAGAGGGTTGGTCGGAGAGGTCAGCCAGCTTGACCAGGCGTCGGGTGTAGTGGTGTCAGCCTTAGACGCTGAGCTACTAACGGGCGGTCATCAGAAACCCTGGTGACTGGCTTATCGGATGAAAGAAAGGCCAGGTGGATGAGGGGGGCACCCTCGACTGACTTATCGGCAGGCATCATGCGGGTTCCTGCCTGGCGGGAAACCGTCTTAGTGAGTACTGGGTGTGCCCTGGAAGAACCTGGCGTTCGCCGGAAGAACCGGCGGGTGACTTATTGGTTGAAGTTTGAAAAGAGCCCATTTTAAGGGTCTGGAAAGAATTAAAGGTATCTGGAGAGGACCCAGATGCGACCTGGACAACCATGAGGGCAGACAGTGGGCGAATGGCCTTGCTGGAAGTGAATCGGTCCTGGTCATCCAAATGCTCCCGTTTCCTGTGCTTCTCTATCCCTTTTCTTCTTTTTCGACTCAGAGGAAGGGGAAGAAACGGAATCCCTCAGTTTCTGCATCCCTTTTTCCAGGGTTGCCATTCTGTACTTGAGGTGGGCCTCCAAGGCTTGCTGTTTGCATTTGTGTGTGGCCTGACTGAAGGGTTGAAAATCAGGACAGGCCATGGTGTTGTGGTTTGGGCCTAGGCCATCTTTGTGAGGGATCTGTGAACCACACTTTTCGCATTTCTTCTTGGCCTTCGACGTCGGAAATGGAGAAGACATAAAAGAATTGAAAAGATGGTACTAAGGATAGAGAAAATGATAGAAAAAACATGCACAATATGACGATCGACTGGAACATCGTTCACCGCAAAGTCCTTGCACAGGTCAACGGTGGTAAAGAACTGGAAGGCGGGCGCGGGGACCGCACACTATATAGGATCACACTGATGTCAGTCACGTGACGTCGGGTGGGCGTCACCCCGCCAGACATTGCTAGCAAAAGTTTGCTGAGCGGTCCTAATGCCAAGGGGTACAGTCCTACATGTTATGACCTACTGCAGGAACCCTCTTGAAGTAAGATCTGGTGCACTTAGTTAAGTCAGAGAAGTGTTGGTTAAAGGAGTTGGCAATTGCAGTAGGATTATTGCAGTGTTGACCATTAAGTACCATGTCATTAACAGACTGCGATTTTCCAGACTCCACAAAACTCAGTGTGGGCCCAGACTTTTTTAGGGTCACCAGCAGCAGGTTTTTACAGTAGGCGCTCGTTGCCAGTTGAATAGCACACTTGCAGAAATTACGTTTGGACCTGTATTCCTGCAGGTCAGATAGTAGGCCAGAGGTTCTAAATTTGGCTCAACATTTGTCATGGGTTTTTAGATGTGTTAGGAGCTGGATTCTTCTGGGAATGATGAGAGCACGGAGGTGCTGTAGTGTGCAAAACTGCACTAGGAAATAGTCAAGGGCTTCAGAGACATTGTTAGTGGCAAAGAGAAAGGACCAGTCAACTCTCGAGAGGTCAAACAGGAATCTGGTAGTATCTACTTTGGAAAAATCATGGAAATATATGACTGGAGGTGGAGGGCAGGGTAGGACACAAACACGCCAAATACAGACAAGTTCTAGCTGGAGCCGATAGGGCCGTGAAGAGCTACCAAATGACCAAAGTTATACATGTACGTAGAAATTATTCAATGCCCGGGTGTAACTTGGCCATTTTTTGAAGGTGTTGCACCAAATTTTCAACACGGCGTTTTTGGGACCCCTTCTCATGAAGAGTGCCAGTGTCATTTGTTCACTTGTCCTGAAAGGTGATTATGTAGAGCTAATTACTACCATTCTGTGCTACAGGTGCAAAAACACGCTTTAGGGATGTGAAAAATGAGAGCTGTACTGTTAAAAGGAGGTGTGTAAAATGGCAATTTTGAAAATCTGTAGAGAAAATATAAAAATTGGCTAAGTTACGGCGTGTGTGAAACTGAGTAACACACAGCTTAGCACACAATCAGTTTTTGAGTTTTTCACTAATTTGCAGATATAGCTTTTTTGGGACTCCACTTCATTGGTCAGGTGGCACTGTCATTTCATTAATCGTCCTGAAAGGTGATTCCATGCAGCGACCATGAAATCAGCTTTCGGGACCCAGTAATGAAATGACAGTAACACTGTTCACGAGGTGGGGTCCCAAGAACCCCATGTTGAAAATTTGGGGCCAAAATTCAAAAAAAATGGATGATTTATCAACTTAAGTTGAAACCCCCACTGAATGCCATTATAGCATGCTTATTTTGATTCTTCTGTTTGCTGTTCGGCTTTGAAGAGTGCAGAGGTGTCCCAGTCCAGAGAAGATGACAGTGCCGACCTACGGAGGTAAGGGGGGTGGGCTCAGTGGGAGGGGGGACTGGGGCAATGACGATTAAAAGCAAAAAACATGTTGGGGGAAGGTTTTCTTTATTTACAGGAAAAATATATATACACATTTGGGCACACTGGGTGGGCTCCCAGTGTGCCACATGAGTGAGGGGGGTACTTGATGCCAACACAGGAAGGGGGGAGAAAACATATGTCGCGCTGACGAGGACAGTTTTCCTTTTTACAGGTTAGAAACAAAAAACACGTCGGGGAAGGTTTTCTTTTACAAGATAAGAAAATATACACACACACACATATATGGGCACACTGGGGTGGGCTCCCAGTGTGCCAAATGAGATGGGGGCGGGTGGGTACTTGATGCCGACACAGGAATTGGGCACCCCCGATGGAGGGGGAAGAAAAACAAACATTTGGGCACAGTGCCACATCAGTGTGTGTGGAGGGGGGAGAGAGGGTGCACACAGTGCTAATACGGGGACTGGACACCCTGATGTTTGTGCAGGACAAATCAATAAGTACATTTGGGTACACTGAGTTGCTGGGTGCTACATAATGTGGACACGGGGATTGGGGACCCTGATGGCGCGGGAGGACAGCAGTAGTGGGAGGGTGTCAATGGCATTTTGCCATTCACAACATGACGGCGCCAGTAGAATTGTGCATGTGCGTGAGTTGCGCATGCACAGTTCATGCAATGGAATGCAGAAGTAACAGCCGAAACAGTGCTGCTGTTATTCCGTAGCGGCCGATTGTGGCGGAGGGTTTCAAGCTCCACTGGACATTCAGAAGGATACTTCCAAATGTCCAATGGAAGGTTCCACGACTGGCCATTTTTAGAGCTACAATCCTATCCCAATAGGGCTGTAGGCTCCGTCCACAGCCCTCAAAATGGGAGAATGGTCAGCAATAGCAACCGATAGGATACCAAGATCATCAATCCTATCAGTCTGGTTAGTTAGGATCCAGTCAATCAATGTTCTAGAGCCCAAGTTGCTGGCTATTCTAGTAGGTGCAGTAATGAGCTGATGTAGGTTTTGCCTTTGGACAATAGAGTTAAAACTCTGAGGATTTACCCAGTCAGCCTAGATTAATATCTCCAAGAATAAGGAATTTGTTGTGGCCGGCTGCAGAGTTGGCAGCAGACAGGAGTTCTGTTAGGCCAGTGGAGCCTCCAGCTGGAGGGTTATAGGCACAGAAAATATCCAGCTTCTTTGTGACCCTGAAAAGTAGGAAAGAGTGAAATACTTCACAGTGTGAAAGGGGAAGGGTAGGGATGACAGAAAGGTTTAGGTGAGATTTGAAATAAATAGCTACCTCACCAGCTCTTTTTGGGTGAGGCGGTCCTGATGTATAAAACTGCAGCCTGTTAGGGAACAAACAGAGTACAGGATAGACAGCTTTAACCAGGTTTCAGTGACACCAAGTACCTCATGTTTGTAAAGTGCCATCAGCGCTTCAAGGTCAGCAAAGTTACAGAGTAGGCTATGAATATTTAAGTGAGCAAAGTGCAACCCCTTTGCCTCTGCCCAGTAAGGATCCGAGTGATTGAGAGTGGTCACTGGACCTGGGTTAAGTTTGAGAGGGTAGAACAGCATGGTCTGATGAAAGAGATTGTCTTAAAGATCTATCGTTCTGCTAAGTTCTTACATAACTGTTCTATCTTCTTCGAGGATATCTCTCATCGGGCCACACCTTTGGAACGAGTCCCAAGCAGTACCAAAAGCTAACAGTCTGAGCGAGTAGAGCATATAGGCCTATAAAAGTAGGCCTCATAAGACAGGTAGGCCAAACTCTACTCTTCTAAGAGAGAATGTGTCCAAACTATAACGCTTAGTGAAGATGTGGACAGTACTCCATGTGGCAGCTGCACAAATTTCTGCAGTGCAAATAATCCGAAAACAAGCTACAGAAGTGGCCATGCCTCTTGTAGAATGACCATGAACCATAAAAGGAAGTTTCTTACCATACTTCCTGTAACAGAATGTAACAGTGTGTCAGGAATTTGGACAAGCACTGTTTAGAAAGTGGAGCACCCTCTTTTCCAGGGGTGAACAAAACAAAAAGCTGCGAGGACCTTCTGCAGTCCTTTGTACAGTGTGTATAATATTTGAGAATTCTATGCACGTTTAATGTATGGAGCAAAGCTTAGAAACATAGAATTTGACGGCAGATAAAGATCGCTTGGGCCCACCTAGTCTGCCCCTTTCCCTACCTAAAGGGTAGGCTGCAGATCCTAGTTAACCAACAGCCTACTTCCTCCTAACCCCCACTAGAATTGCCTTATGTCTGCCCAATGCATTCTCGAATTCCCCCACTGTTTTTGACTCCACTACCTCCTCAGGAAGGCTGTTCCATGTATCCACAACCCTCTCCATAAAAAAATACTTCCTCACATTACCTCTGAGCCGTCCCCCCTCTATCTTCAAATTGTGCCCCCTTGTTCTTGTACATTTCTTTTTCTGAAAGATGGTACTGTCTTGGACTCTCTTGATGTACTTGAAAGTTTCTATCATGTCCCCCCTCTCCTCGAGTGTAAACACATTAAGCTTCTTTAATCTCTCTCTTCATATGTCTTCTGGTGCAGACCCTGCACCATTTTAGTTGCCCTCCTCTGGACAGCCTCCATCCTATGTCCTTGCAGAGATGGGGTCTCCAGAACTGGACGCAGAACTCCAGATGGGGTCTCACCAACTGTCTGTACAGAGGGATAACAACTTCCTGTTTTGTACTGATGATGCCTCTCCCTATACATCCCAGTATCCCACCAGCCCTCCTTACTGCCTTCCCACATTGCTTGCCCACCTTAAGGTCATCTGATATGACTACCCCCAGGTCCCTTTCCATTTCTGTTATCTCACCCCCTATTGTGTACGCTTCCCCTTGGTTTTTGTTTCCCAGGTGCATTACTTTGCACTGAATCTAAGCTGCCATACTTTTGACCATTCCTCCAACCTTGCCAAGTCCCTTTGCATCCTCTCCACCCCACCCCACCCCACCTTCTGTATCGACCCTGTTGCAGATCTTTGTGTCGTCTGCAAAGAAACATACTTTTCCTTCCAGTCCCTCTGCAATGTCTGTTATAAAGACATTAAAGAGGACCAGTCCCAGTACTGAACCCTGCAGTACCCCACTGGTAAGCCTCCTTTTACTATTACCCTATGTATCTTATTGTCCAGCCAATTTTTTACCCAGGCTACCCCACCTTGGGACCCACTCCAAGGCTGGCTAACTTGTATATTAATCTTTTGTGTGGGACTGTGTCAAATGCCTTGTCAAAATCTAGGTAGGCCATGACCACAGCCCCTCCCTGGTCTACTACATTGGTCACCCAGTCAAATAAATCTATTAGATTCATCGGACATGACCTTCCTTTCCAACAACCCCGGTGCTGCAAACCATGCCAAGAGCGACAGCAACACCGCGACATGGTCCAGCGTTGCCCTTTGAGCCGCTGACACTGCAAACAGCACCGGAGCCAAGGGTGGCGCCGCCAGTCGATGCAGAGGACGGTGCGGCCAGGGCCCAGAACACTCGACACTGGGGAGCCTTCACCCAAGAGGTGAATGCCATAGCGGTGCTCTCCGCCTGTCTCTCCCCGAGAGGAGCAGACTCGGGCTTCCTGCACCGCAGAAGAAGCCCCCGCCGCAGCAAGGCTGAAAGAGACGGAGGAAGGGTCAAGAGTCCTGACCTGGGCCCGCTGACTGTGAACAAGCCCACATCCAACTTTAAACGTGCGGATCTCAAGAACACGACAGTCCATCGAGAAGCAGGCGTTGCAGTTGTCCATGTCATGCGCCGGGCCGAGGCAGCACAGACAACAGTCATGCTCATACGTCACGGAATAAAGGCGGCCACAGGGGCACCGACGCATTGGTGGCTGCCCTGCCTTTGATGACGTCTTGCCTCCTGGACGAGACATGACGGCATGGTAAACAACAAAAACAGTACTCGACGTCGCTAGAAATAAATTAAACTGTCTTACCGGCACCAGAAGCGACGTCTAGCAGGGCGAAACAGAACAGAGGACTGGTTGAAAAACTAGGCTGTGTAATGACGAACTAGGCTGCAAAAACGCACTTGATAGAAGTCTCCTCACGAGGTCTGCACTCGACGGCGGGAGAAAAACCGAGGTTAGGGTGGAGTCGACGATAGATAACAGCCAACCCACGAGCGCCATGTGTAACGTCGGCCTTGAGGGCGGCGCCAGCCCTGTGTTGACTCCGCTCCAGGGGGGAAAAAAGTCTCCCGCGAGGTCCTAGCTCCGGCATAGTACCCAGTAGTGATGAATGGTGAAGACTGACACAGATAAGATCAGGTTTTCAAAACTTTCTTTTACTTATCTTCTAGCATTGGTTTATAACTTTTACAGTTCAATGCATATGCAGCACAGCAAATACAGACAATTCAACTCACATTTTTCAACCTTCGGAATTCTCAATTCCTGATCCATATCTTAACAGAAAATCAGCACTAACATTCTCTTTCCCAGATTTGTGCATCACTTTAAATTTAAATGGCTGTAGTGCCAGGTACCAATGTGTGATTCTAGAATTTTTATCATTCATTTGATTACGCCAACAGAGAGAGTTGTGATCTGTTACAAGTACAAAGTCGGCTCCTAGTAAGTAAAACTTAAGGTACTCCATGGTCCACTTTGCCGCAAGGCAATCCTTTTCAATAGTGGAGTACCTTTTCTCTCCGTCATGCAATTTCCTACTTATTTATAGAACAGGATGTTCTTTCCCCATCTATCTGCTGACCCAAGACTGCACCTAGGCCTCCGTCTGATGCATCAGTCTGTAACAGAAATTATTTCTCAAAGTCTGAGCTTCTTAAAATGGGCTGAACATAATGCAGCCTTAATGGCCCGAAAAACGTCATCATACTCTGGGGTCCATTTCACATTATTTGCGAATCATTTCTTTGTGAGTTCAGTGAGGGGAGTAGCTAACTCGGCAAAACTGGGAACAAATCTCTGATAATAACCAGCCAGTCCTAAAAATGATCTGACATATTTCCTGGTTTAGGGGACAGGGCTGTTAGCTACAGCTTCTATCTTGGAAACCTCTGGCATGACTTCTCCATGTCCCAAAACAGCCCAAATATCTTGTTTCCTGCATGCCCTATGGACACTTGGTAGGATTAATTATCAGACCTGCCTTTTTGATCAACTGAATAACTGCTCGTAGGTGTTTCCGGTGGCTTTTCCAGTCTGGACTGTACACCATGACATCATCCAGGTATGCAGCACAATAACCAGTGTGAGGGGATAAAATTACATCCATGTACCGCTGGAATGCAGCGGGTGCACCATGTAACCCAAACGGCATAATGGTGAACTGACAGAATCCAACAGGAGTGGCAAATGCAGTTTTATCTCTGGATTCTTTAGCTAAAGGGATTTGCCAGTGACCCTTGGTGAGATTGAGGTACTGATACACTTGGCACTCCCCAGTCTGTCCACCAAATCATTTATTCTGGGCACAGGATAACTCGTCAGATTCAGACACTTAAGTTTCCTAAAATCAAGGCAGATTCTTACACCCCCTTCTTTGTTTACAATCACCATGGGTGATGACCAAGCACTTCTCGACTCTTCTATGATACCCAATTCTTTCATTTTTCATATTTCCTTAACCACGTCAGCTCTCAACCACTCTGGTAATCTGTATCTCTTTTGTCTAATGGGGCGAGCATTCCTTGTCACTATTACATGCTTGACCCCTTTTGCTCGGTCCGGTACTGTGGTAAAAGTACTGTTAAATATCTTTAGCAAGTTACAAATTTCTGCAGTTTGTTTGGAGGTTAAGGAAACATTCACCCTTATAGCATCAGAAGTTACAGTTTGTTCCAGTCTGTCATAAGCGATATCAGTATCTTCTTTATCAGTTTCTGGTAAAACCAGCTAAACAGCTTTTGGCATTTTTTTCAAACCCATTTCTCAAGGAGGTTAGCATGGTATAGTAACCCCTTGCTATAGTGAAACCTCGGGTATAACGAACAGCTCTTGTGGCTCCCAATGTTTCAGCTGCTTTGGAGTGCTGACAGTGTGATTAGGATGGAGAACAAGTTGTGGTATTGCTGTATCATTTATAGTATTTAAAAAGTAGTCCACAATACTGGTGTGCTTACTGGTGTATTTGCAGACAGTTTTCATAATTCTGTTTCTCAGTGCTGACTGTGGGAGTAGGAGGGAGCACGCGGCTGCGGTCATGTTGTATCTTTTACTGCAGCTCCCAATCTTTCAGCTGCTTCGGATTGGTGATCACGAGTTGGATGGTGAACGGGTCGGGTCATGCTGCATGGTTTGTTTGTTTCTTAAAACAAGTTACTACTGGTGTTCTGTACTGGAGTTCAGTAGTTGCAGACTGTGGGCATAAATCTGTTCTCAGTGCAGACAGTGTACGAGTAGGATGGAGAGCGCGGTTGTGGTCGCGATTTGGGCAGGTGGTGGGATGTGTGTCTGAGGCTTGGTAAGAAACACTGCACCCACTATTTACAGCTGTTATTTTTTAACAAAGTTAGCAACAAAGTTATTGTAATTTTGCAGCTGCTTTTGACTGCTGACTGTGCTAATTGTGCAAGTAGGAGGGAGAACGCAGTCGTAAGTTGGGAGGGCATACGGGTATATGTCGGAGCCTCCAGTCAAGTTGAATCAAAAAGAAAGACTGTTCCCACTAGTCACAGTTTCTGTTATTTAAAAAAATATATATAACTTCAAAACAACTACATAACATGCACATAATGCATATAGATCTCTCTGGATTCTATATGTGACTGCTGACTAGCTTCCCTCGATATAACGAATGGGGAGCTATAACATATACAGTTTATGGCTCCCCATTAGTTCGTTATAGTGAGGGGTTACTGTATATGTTAGTAGAATTTTTCCTATCAGGGTTCTCAATCTCACAGCTAACCATGCCAGTACGTTTAAAAACCTTATAAGGTCTTTGCCACTTTATTAAGAACAGGTTACTCACCTGTAACAGTAGTTCTAGGAGTGGTATATGTTGTTCATCCACACTCTCTGGCATGTCCCTTTCCCCTTTAAATTCACCGGAAGTCTTCAAGCTGGCTCCTCCCACCCACCTGGGTGGTAAATACCTCGGCTCCGCCCCATGATGTCAGATCTTAGCCTGCTGGAAACAAAGTAAGCGCTTAAAGCCGGGAGGTCGGGTGGGTGCGTGGTGGATGAGCAACATATACCACTCCTAGAAAGTACAGTTACGTAAAACTTACGTAACAGTAGATCTTGAGGAGGCTCTTGCAGTAGGTAATTACATATAGGACTGGCGCCGGCGTGGCAGGACCCCACAGAAAAATTTCTAGTTGAAGAAGTTCGGCGGGACCACGGGTGACCGCGCCAAACGACGCCGGTATAAAGGGCGGTCCCAGACGCCTGCCTTCCAGTTCTTTCTCACGCAGGCCGAGAAGACCTGGACGAGAGAGAAGCAGATATTTCCTGAATGGAAAGGAGCTGAAAAAGCCTAGGCGGATGGAGGCGGAGCAGAATAAGCTAGCCAGAGCCTCTCAAGATCTACTGTTACGGTAAGTTTTACTTAACTGTACTATCTTACTCGAGAGGGCTCTTGCAGTAGGTAATTACATATAGGACAGAATCCCAAGCAGTCTGGAACAAACGAAAAGGCACTGGAGGAGTAACTATCTAAAAGTAGAAAATAATCTAGCAGGACTCAAGAAAGGAGGCCTTGCAAGACAAGCCAACCCGAAGCCTGCTCTATGGCGAGAGGCAATGTCCAAACTGTAATGTTTAGTAAAGGTATGGACTGAAGTCCAAGTGGCAGCAGCACAGATGTTCGCCGCAGACACGCTTCTGAAACAAGTGGGGAGGCGCAACTCCACAAGTGGAGTGACTCTGACTTGACCCGGAAGGGTCTTCTTGTACTTGTCATAACAGAAAGTGATGCAATGGGCCAACCATTTTGATAGACATTGCTTAGAGACAGCATTGCCTTCTCTTTTGTGAGCGAAAGAGACGAACAACTGATCAGTCTTTCTGAGATCCTTCGTCCTATCGGTGTAGTATCTCAGAATCCTGTGGACGTCCATGGTATGGAGCAAGTATTCTCCTTGGTTGGAGTACTGCGTGAAAAAGGCAGGTAATTCAACAGACTGATTTAAGGTAGACTCCGCTACCACTTTTGGAAGAAACTTAGGATTCGTACGAAGAGCTACTCGTTCTTTGTGAAAAATCAAGTAGGGGATTTTGCACATCAGGGCTTGGAGCTCGGAAATTCTGCGAGCAGAAGTAATGGCCACCAAGAAGAGTGCCTTCCACGATAAAAACTTCAGGTCTGTGGAAGCCGCAGGCTCAAAGGGAGGAAGGGTAAGTTTCTCAAGGACAAAATTTAAGTCCCAAGGCGGAGCTGGAGTCCGGATAGGGGGCCTAAGATGAAGGGCCCCTCTGAGGAAAGTTTTGGATACCTCCAGCTGAGCGAATGCCTTATCAGCGAAAGGGACATGGTAGGCTGAAATAGTTGCCATATGGACCTTCAAAGAGGAGTGACTGAGACCCAGGTCAAAAAGATGACGCATGTACTCAAGCAGAAAAGTCGCAGGGCAGGAAAAGGGCTCCACATTCCTGGACGCTGCCCAGATAGAAAATCTTTTCCATTTCATGGCGTAGGTGGACCTAGTGGAGGGTTTTCTAGCCTCCACCAGAATCTCGGCCACCTTAGAAGAAACGCCAAAACGAGATTGGGCTAGGTCTGTAGGAGCCATGCATGAAGTTGAAGGGACTTGAGTCCCGGATGGACCAGGGTCTCCTGATCCTGGGTCAGTAATCCTGGAGATAAAGGAAGAGGAGGAACCTCTGAATATTGTTGTAGAAGAGAGAACCAGATTTGCCTGGGCCAGAAAGGAGCGATCAGAATCATTCTCGCTCCTTCTAGAGCAAGCTTCTGTAACACACGAGGGACCAGAGGAATTGGGGGAAAAGCATAGACGAATCTGTCCTTCCAGCTTAGAGATAGAGCGTTGCTCCAGAAAGAGCCTCGTTCTGGAGCGAGCGAGCAAAAGATTGGAAGCTTTGCGTTTTGGGAGGAGGCGAACAGGTCTATCGGAGGAGTCCCCCAAACCTGGAAGATGCTTTTTAGGACTTTTTCGTCCAATTCCCACTCGTGTGGAAGAGCCGACGAGCGACAGTCTGTCTGCTAGGACATTGCCGACTTCCAGAACATGGATCGCTGTGAGGTGAAGGTTGTGGAGAGTTGCCCAATCCCAGACTCTCATTGCTTCCCTGCACAGCGGGTAGGACAGAGTCCCTCCCTGCTTGTTGATGTACCACACAACGCACATGTTGTCCGTTTGGACAGCTAGGTGACCGGGAAGGATGTATTGGTGAAGGGCCTGGAGGGCATAAAGCACTGCTCGAAGCTCGAGCACGTTGATGTGGAGAGCTATCTCCAACTTTGACCAAAGGCCTTGGGTTCGGTGAGGACCCAAATGGGCTCCCCAACCTTCGCCTGAAGTGTCCGTGGTCAGGGTCTGATCGGGGGGAGGATGAAAAAAGGGGACCCCCCGGAAGAGGTTCTCTCGAACCATCCATCATTGCAAGTCTCTTACCATCGGCGAGGAGATCAGAACTGGATGATCTAGGTCGTTTACTCGTTGATCCCACTGAGATCGAAGAGTCCACTGAGAGATTCTCATGTGGAGGCGTGCGGCCGGAACCGGCCGGGATGGCGCCACCATAAGCCCCAGTAGACGGAGCACTGACCTCGCCGGACCTTCCTGTGTTCCGATAGGAGGGAGATCTGTGACTGGAGGGAAGCCCCAGTGTCCGGAGGCAGAAAGACTTTGCACAAAGTTGTGTCAAGAATTGCTCCGATGAACTGGAGCCTCTGTGAAGGATCCAGGTGAGACTTGAAATGGTTGATGGTAATGCCCAGGCCAGTGAAAACCTGCCGGGTGAGGGAGAGGAAATGCAGGAGTTCCTCCCTGGACGGGGCCGCCAGAAGCCAGTCGTCCAGGTAGGGGAAACCCTGAGCTCCCAAAGAACGCAGGTGGGCCGCTACCACCGCCAGGCATTTGGTAAAGACTCGGGGAGCCGAGGAAAGACCAAATGGGAGCACCCGGAATTGGTAGTGGACCCCTGGAACGCAAACCTGAGGTACTTTCGGTGCGAAGGGCGAATGGGGATGTGCAGGTACGCATCCTGCATATCTAGTGCACAAAGCCATTGGCCCGGCCAAAGCAGGGGCAAAAGGGATTGAAGGGAGAGCATCCTGAACCTCTTGTACTCCACAAACAGGTTCAGGGAGCTGAGATCGAGAATAGGTCTGAGATCTCCTGTCTTCTTTGGTACAAGGAAAAAGTGGGAATAGTACCCTGTCCCGTAGAGGTGAGGAGGGACGGGTTCTATAGCCTGTTCGCAAGAAGTGCTGAGATTTCTTCCCTGACCAAAGGAAGACTTGAGTAAGCTGGAGTTCAGAGGGGTGACGTGGAGGTTTCTGCAGAAACCTATGGAGTGCCCTCTGCAATGATCTGGAACGCATGAATCCGAAGTTATCCTCTCCCAACCCGGAAGGTGGAGGGAGAACCTCCCTCCTACCGGTTCCTCCAGAGGCGGTGGGAGAGGAAAGGAGTCAGGTGGTGTGAGGTAGCGCCGCAGCTGGGGCCCCCGTTGCTTTTTTGGGCGGCGGAGGCCTGGCAGCTGTGGGGACCCGACGTTTAGTGGCCAGCCTTCCCTGAGGTTTCACTTGAGGCCGGCCTGCTGCATGAAAGGGACGGCGTGTGGGGATAGGATGGTACATTGAATCAACGGATTTAAGGCGCCCTTCCTCCGCAAATCAGTGATGATGTCCTTGACATCACCACCAAAAGCACAGAACCTCTGAAAGGTGCTTCTGGATGGCTGACTGCACCTCCGGGACCAAACCTGACACATGGAGCCATCGTGACGCGAAGACTTACGGCACGAGACTCATCTCTGCGGTGTCCACTGCGTCGTAGGTCGTCCTCAGAATGTGACGACTGGCCGAACGAGCAGAACGGACCAGGTCGGCCAACTCCTGCTTGAGTTGAGTCTCAGGCAGAGAGTCGATCTGGGATTCCGCCTGGGTAAGGACGGCCTTCTGGTAATCCCCCCATATGTGCAACATAGTTCAGGGCCCTAATCCCCAGTGTGGAAGAAGCGTAGATCTTCCTTCCATACTGATCTAGAAGGCGAGATTCCTTATCCGGGGGAGACGAGCTCAAGTGCTTCGGATGTGCTGACCGGCCGTGAGCGGCGCTAATCACAACCGAGTCTGCACGGGGGTGAGAGTCTAACAAGTCAACACCCTCCGAAGCCTGGTATAGCCTGTTCGACTTCCTGGGAAGTGGGGCTAAAGCCGACGGTTGTTTCCAAATAATGGAAACAAGGTGGGCGTGAGGCTCAATCCAGGGTGGCACTAAGGTAGGAGCCGTAAGGGGCAAGTCCAGATGCTCGGGCGAGTTTTACCCATTGAGGATCTGGTTCTAAGAAATGCCACCGATGAACTTCCTGGATCTTTCTGAGCAACTCCGTGAAGGAAGGATCCTCCGGAGGAGACTTCGTTCGGAGTCCTCGGCCGGGGTTTGGACGGAGAGCGTGGCTCGTCGTCTTTCTCGGAACCTCCATCGGAAGCCTCTGAGGAGTCCGAGAGAGAAGAGGAGGAAGAGTCTGAAGCAGAGTAAGACTCCCTGACTTGTCTAGGGGGAGGAACGGGTTCCTTGGGAGGGATCCCAGAACGCGTGTCCTGCCCCTCTCTGGATCCCGAGGGCAAAGCCCGGGAATCCGGAGGTGGAGAGGGAGTGTGCCGTCTTGGGCGTCGAGGGCGGGGTGGCACCGTCGCCGTGGAGCAGCTCTCTCTCCCTGGTGAGCTGAGCCTTGGCCTCAGCCCACCAAGAAGCAAGATCTCCAGCAGGTCCACCGCGCCTAGGGGCGGTGGAGGAGGGGAGAGGGGATAGTAACGGAGGAAACCGTAGGGGAGTATCCGTAACCCGGCCGCGGGTATCCCGGAGTCGGGTACTGTGGCGCCGGGTACTGCGGCGTCGAAGGAGTAGGCACCGGGTATGGCGGCGCAGGATACTGCGGACCTGGGAAGACCGGCGTCGGATACGACGGCGGAAACCCAGGCGCTGGAGGAGCTGCCGGAGCAGACGGCCAGGCCGGGTACTCCACGGGCGGATCAGCCGGGATAGGCCCATGGGGTGGAGGGCCCAAAGGAAGAGGAAATTCCCCCGGCGGCGTCGGAGGGGCCAGTGTCGGAACCAGCGTCGCGCGGGCCGGAGTCGGCAGGGCCGGCATCAGAACCGCTCTTCAGGAAGAGGATCGACGGCAGCCCATGGTCCAGTCTCGCTCTGGGCATGGGGAATCTCGGGTCAGGCAGGGGGACTGGGGTTCCCTGACGGCAGCGAAGGCTGCGGAGAGCCTGGAACGACAGAAGTAGTAAGTTCCGCCGAGGGCTCAGGAGGCCCGGGCACGCCGGAGGAGCCGCGTCCGGCTGAGAATGAGAGGAGGCCCGGTCCGGGAAGACGCTGCTGAGCGCCGCCCCAAAGGGTCGGCGCCTTAGGGGCCTTCTCCGGTACGTCCGGAGGGCCGGCGTCCGCTTAAGGGAGGTGCCCGCACTAGTAGGCGCTGAGGCCCGCGGGCGGTACTGGGGCTGGGTCTCCTTTCCTGGAGACGCCCGGCGGGCTCATCGCCGAACTCGAACTCACATGGCCGACGCCTCCTCCAAAGCCTTGAGGCTGCCATCGGGTGATCCCCGGAGGGTATGTTATTTGCCCGCCGACTCCGGCCGGAGTCGCAGAAGAGGAGGCCTTCTCCGGTACCTTCCTTATCCCGCTTTTGTGCCCTTCAGGGGATATCAACGCCTGCGAAGTTTTCTCAGCTCTTTCTCCATCGCAGACATCTTCTTTTTGAGGAGATGGGCTTCGAGGGACTGCTGGCATCGTCTGTGGGTGGCCGCGTTGAACTGGAGGCAGTGCGGGCACTTATCGACCGTGTGGTCAGGGCCTAGACAGAAGAGGCAGAGGGAGTGACCATCTTTGTGAGGCAGTTGGGCGCCGCACGAGTCGCACTTCTTCTTTGAAGGGGACGACATATACTGACATTCACCTCACGAAAGAGGAAAATTCTGAAACTAATCGGAAAAAACCGACTAAGTAACAGGACTGAGTGATAGGAACTTAACCGTGAGGCGCTGTACGAGCTGATGGCGGGAAAGAACTGGAAGGCGGGCGTCTGGGACCGCCCCTTTATACCGACGTCGTTTGACGCTGGTCACCTGACGTGGGGGCGGTCCCCGCCAGGGACTGCTAGCTAGAAATTTTTCCGTGGGGTCCTGCCGCCGGCCAGTGTCAGTCCTATATGTAATTACCTACTGCAAGAGCCCTCTCTAAGTAAGATCTACTGTTACAGGTGAGTAACCTGTTCTTCTAGGAGTGTGGATATGTTGTTCATCCACACTCTCTGGCAGACTCCAAGCAGTTCTCCAGGAGGAGAGAGGCAAGGCGCACACCGCCTATTTAGGAAACCGGGATTAGAGAACCGAGGCCCTAAAACCAGCATCCCAGCATGACTCAAGGTCGATGTTGTAGTGGGTAATGAAGGTGTTTGCTGACTTCCGGGTAGCAGCCTGACAGATCTCCTGGATAGGGATGTCCCTGGAAGCAGCCACCGATGCAGCCGTATGGCAGGTAGAATGAGTTCTTAGCCCTCTGGGAGGCTCCTTGCCCGCCAACTCATAACACAGACCTATGCACGATATAATCCATCTCGCAATGGTCCGCTTTGCTGCAGGTCTGCCAGAAGCGGCTTCAGCGTAGGTGACAAACAGCTGGCGAACCTCTCCCCGAATTTCTGCCGTCCTCTCCTTATAATAGGAGAGAGCACGTCTGAGGTCCAGAGTATGGAGCCTGTACTCGGCGTCCGAGGTGCAGTTAGGGTAGTATACCGGCACAGTCAATATCTGCATGAGGTGAAACTCTGATACCACCTTCGGAAGGAATTTCGGGTGGGGGCACAGGACAACTTTGTCCCTGTGAAAGACCAGATAAGAGGAGTCCACCGAGAGCGACTGGAGCTCCCCTGTCCTGGCTGATGTGATAGCCACCAGGAAGGCAGTCTTCCACGACAAGTGTGGGAGCTCACACTTGTGCATAGGTTCGAATGGCTTACCTATGAGATTTGCCAAAACCAGCAAGAGATCCCACGGACGTGGAGGTTCACGCACCGGAGGGGATATGTGATCGAGGCCTTTGAAAAAATGCCCAACCACTGTCTCCTGTGCCAATGTCAGCTGACCGGCCCACGCCCAGTAAGCAGAAATGGCTGCCAGGTGCACCCTAAGGGTCCATGACCGTAGACCCCCTTTGGAGAGAGATGAAAGGTAGTCTAAAATGTTAGCCTCAGAGCAGGATAAGGGGTCAAGACTCTTACCTTGACACCAAATGGAAAACCTTTTCCATTTGAAGGCATAACATTTCCTGGTCGATTCCTTACGAGATGCCTCCACCACAGTTTAGTCATCCTCGGAAAGACCCAGAGCCTGGAACTTTAGCAGCTCAGGTACCAGGCTGTGAGGTGCAGGGATTGAAGGTCCGGATGGAATACCTTTCTCTGGTTCAATATCATCTGGTCTGGGCGTGTACAAAGCTGCTCCGGGGCCCTGCAGCTGAGGCTGAGGAGATCTGGATACCAGAACTGGCGGGGACATTCTGGGGCTACCAGAATCACCTTCGCCTTGTCCCTCCTCACCTTGTGGATCAAGGGAAATGGAAGGAAGGCGTAGAGGAGGCCTGGGGTCCACAGCCTCGAGAAGGCATCCCCCTGCAGCGAGCCCTGCTGAGGGGGGCGGGCATGGGACAGTCTCAGCTTGGTGTTCTCCCTGGAGGCAAACAGGTCCACCAATGGTTTGCCCCAACGGGAGAACAGATTGTAAGCTACCTCTGGATGGAGAGACCACTCATGGGATGTCTGGCCTAAGCGGCTGAGAGCATCCGCCAGCTGGTTCGAGGCTCCTGCCACATGGATTGCAAGGAGATATGCCTCCAACTGGCTGATGAGGGTCCAGATCTGGAGCGCCTCCTTGCACAGCAGACGGGAGTGCATGCCACCCTGTTTGTTGAGGTAGTACATGGTTGTGGTATTGTCCGTCTGGACTTGAACCACTTGACCCTAGAGCTGAGGAGCGAAAGCTGACAGGGCCAGTCTGACTGCTCTGAGCTCCAACAGGTTGATGTGGCATCGGGACTCCTCGGGGGTCAAGAACCCGTGGGTCCTGTGGTCCCCCATGTGGGCTCCCCAGCCCATGAGAGAGGCATCGGTTGTCAGGACGACCGTTGGCTCGGGCGGACAAACAGGAATCCTTCCTGCAAGTGGTCCGGGACGGTCCACCACTGGAGAGCATCCCACATCTTCTGGGTTACAGTGAGCAGCTGGTCGGAGTGACCATATCGCGGAGTCCACTGAGCGGCCAGCTCCCATTGGAGGGGGCGCATGTGCCACTTTGCCCAACAGACCACCAAGGTGCCCGCTGCCATGTAACCCAGAAGTCGCAGAAAGTCCCGGGTAGGGCGCAAGTGCCCAACCAGACATGATTGGACAAAGGAAGAGAGAACCTCCGCTCTGTCCGCCGGGAGCTGGGCTCTGGCTTGACGAGAGTCGAGCTCTGCCCCAATAAAGACCATCACCTGAGAGGGCACGAGTTCCGATTTGGCCTTGTTGATCAAGAGGCCCAGATGGGAGCAGATTCGGAGGGCCAGATCCCTGGATCTCTCCACCTCCTGAAGGGAGGAACCCGCCAGGAGCCAGTCGTCGAGATAGGGGTATATTTGTACTCCTCAACGCCGAAGATGGACTGCCACCACTGCAATGCACTTGGTGAAGACCCGAGGGGCTGATGACAGGCCGAACGGCATAGCTCGGAACTTGTACAGGGTCCCTTTGACCCTGAAGCAGAGGAACCGCTGGTGGGATGGATAGATTGGGATGTGAAGAACAAGTCCTGTAGATCCAGTGAACAGAACCACGTTTCGCTCCAGGGTGGTATGATCTGGTTCAGAGTTACCATACTGAAGGTGCGAGATCTGAGATATTGATTCAGGTCATGGAGACCCAGGATGGGGCGCCAACCCCCATCCGCTTGGGCACCAGGAAGTACCTGGACACGAGCCAGGGACTGTGGGAGGATCCGGCACTGAGCTACCACCTCCTTGCGGAGCAGTTGAGCAATGTCAGCCAAGGGCCGACTGAGTGCGAACTGAGATCCTTTCTTCCCGAGGGGCGCTGGCTCGCTGGGAGGGTACTGCTCGATTCTAGAGGCAGACCCTGGCCTACCACTTCCAGAACCCACCTGTCCGGAGTGATACTGGACCAGGCGGAAAGAAAGTGACGGAACCAGCCCCTCACGGGAGGACCCAGAGCTGGCGTGGCGGTGTGGGGTGGCAACCCCAACCCGTCACTGAGCAGGCTTAGAGGAGGAGGCTCCTGGACCGCACCTCGGCCTCCTTTATGGGGCTGTTGAGGACCCTGCTTGGGCCTGGGTCGCCAAGCTTGAGCCTGCTGTTGCTGCAGACCTCCTTGATAGGACGGCTGTCTAACCGCAGGGGAAGAGTGCTGAAAGGGCTTCTTCTTGCGCTTCTGCTGGTTCTTGTCCGAAGAACCCTTTGCAGAGGTAGCATCCAAGGTGGCAATGGACTGCTTTATACGCTGGAGGTGACCTGCCACTCCTGGACCGAAGAGGTCGGTGCCAAGGAAGGGCACATCAGCTAACTTGTGCCGAGTATCCACCGGAAAGGAGGATAACCTCAGCCAGGCCCTGCGGCGAGTGGCCACTGCGGCTGCTAAGGAGCAGGCACAGAAATCTCCAATGCCCAGGGCCGTCTGGAGCTGCTGTTTGGCAACAGCACGGCCCTGGTCACGGACCTACTTCACCGTAGTTTGCATGTCCGCTGGGAGATGAGGGAGGACTTCATCTAGTGACCCCAAAAGGGCATGAGAGAAGTGTGCCATGATAACAGCCGAGCTGGCCTGATGAAGGCCCAAGGATGAGGGCGCTGCATAAACCTTCCGGGCAGAATGGTCCATATACTTGGACTCCTTGTCTGGAGGCGGTCAGTGTCGGCTGAGCTACCCGTGCGTCTAAACACAGAAGCAGTCACAAGGCTGTCGGCCGAGGGATGCTCTGTGAAACCCACCAGGGACCCCATGGGTACCAGTACTTCATGGCCATGCAGGCAGACAGAGCTGGGCAGGAGGCAGGGTGTTGCCATAGCTCAAGGGCTGGGCCAACAATGGCTTCTTGAGGATATCTGTGAGGGGGTACTCCGCCTTCTTCTGCATAGGCTCCAAGGGCATTCCGGTCAATTCTGAAATGAGGCGGAGGATGCCCTGAAAAAAGGAAGGACCTTCCTCCAAGCCTGCCACTGATTACTCATCATCCCCCAGATGCGAGTGCAAACCAGTGGCAACAGAGTCCGAAGAATTGGAATATAAAGGTCTCCTGCCTATGTCTCCCTCGATACGCCGAGGGCGATCGGGGACCACTGTAATGGACAGACGATGGGGGAGGCCGATGTCTGTCCTATCCTCTTTTGAGGGAGCCCCTCCCTGAGGCTGCTTAGGCGGTGGTTTCTCCAAAATCGGTGGGGAGACCGAAACAGGCCGAGCTGGGATGCATGCCGCCCTACAGGTGGAGGAACAGGGATCTTCGCTCGGAGGGGTTGGCGCGGCCTAAGAGGTTGAGGCCAAGTAATGCCTGGTGTTGCCGGGCGGAGCCGCTTCTGACAGTCAGAATCAGCTGTTGCCACATGAGATCCTCATAACATCGATGGAGCTTCAGAAGTCTCTCCTCATCCGAGGAGGATGAGGATCGATGGCGGCCTCTTCCTAGAGTGCTTGTGACCTTTCTTCAGTTTTAAACCAATGGGGTCGGCTCGCTCGATCGGGAGAAGCTGGAGTCAGGGAGAACCGCGGTTCTGGCACCTTTCCCTCGATCGAGACACCCGAGAGCTGGGTCTCCTCGTCAGGGAAGGAAAGGATAGATGTCCTTCCCAAGCAGTCGCCGACCGGAGTCAGTGACAATGGCTCAATTGGGTCGAGAGAAATCTCGGCTGGTTCAGCCATGTCCTCGGCCTCAGTGCCTTGGCCTGACGGAAGGTCCGAGAAGCCAGCAGCCGAGGAAGCGATCTTGACCGAGGTCGAGACTGCAAGGTCCTGAGAATCTGACCATTCTTGGTCCCAGAAATGTCTTCTTCGGGAAGAAGATGATTTAGGGTCCTTGTCCCTTTTCCTAGGGCGGGAGGAGTGCGAGCCCGAGGGTGCCTCACCCCTGGTGGGGAGAGACTGGCACAGCTCCCAAAAGGACCCAGTGAAGGTAGAACCCAGGTTAAGCGGCACGAAAAAACTTCGGCTGGCCAAAGCTTGAGCAGCTTCCTCTGCAAAAGCCGCCATCTGGTCGAGCTGCTCCGGCGGATCCCTGGGTTGTGGAAACCACCCACCTGGCCTCCTTCGATTTCACTGGTGGGTTGCGAAGCTCCGTCTCCCAGTTTTAGGTGTGGTCTTATGGTTGTCCAGGACGTTGGGATGGAAGGCCAGACAGATGGTGCACAGTGGTGTCATGCATGACACCCAAGCAGTGAACACACGAGAGGTGGGGATCGGGTGCGTGACATTTTCTGTCCGCACAGACACCGGTGAAATCCGGGGGACCACTTGTCCTCCATGTCCTATGCAGTCGGAACGGTATCGTAAACTCTGATGAGTTTTAAAGAAAGCGATTGCGGTGGAAACCGGCCGCTGAGAATCCAGGGCCTACTTAACTGCAGAAGTAGCAAGAGGGAACCTGAATCTTCCAGTGGAAAGGAAGATCTGGGGTCATGGGGCGGAGCCGAGGTATTTACCACCCGGGTGGGTGGAAGGAGTCAGCTTGAAGACTTTCCGGTGAACTTAAAGGGGAAAGGGACATGCCAGAGAGTGTGGATGAACAACATATCCACGCTCCTAGAACAACTTATTTTTTTAGTGGGTAACAGTAGCTGTACACCCATGGGTAGGATGTTGATGAACTGCTCCATTACAAACATTTCGAAGATCTGTGGGAGTGTTTTGCCCTCTGGTTGGAGCCATTTCATAAGGAGTTCTCCGAGATGGGTAAAGGCTTCTCGAAGATTGTCGACAGAATTATACTTCAGGGACCAGAATTTTTGCCTGTATGTCTCTCCTGACATGTCATACCTTTTCAGGATTTCGCTTTTCACCAGGTCATAGTTTTCTGACTGTGTAGTGTTCATACTGCTGCAGGCAAGCTGGGCTTTTCCTGTCAGGTAAGGTACCAGTCTGATTGCCCACTGCTGCTTTGGCCACTGGCAGGCTTCTGGCAACCCTTTCAAAAGTTGTCAAGCATGCTTTAATATCATTCAAGGAACACAACTTTATAAGTTTAATGTATTTTAAGTTGTTTGTGTCTTGTTGCTCTGCTGGAGCAGTGCCAGATCCTCCAGCTTTGATAACTTGCCAGGCATCCATCCATTGCTGCATCTCTTCTCTTCTTTTGCTGCATTTCTTCTTTACTCTGCTTCTTGAGTTGTTGCATTTCTTCTTTTCTCGGTGTCTCTAAGCACTGAGTCTCTTTCTCTCTGCTGCATCTCCTCTCTTCTCTGTTTCTCCATCTCTGTTTGTTGTATAGCCCACCATTTGAAAAAGGCAGTCAGGCTTTCAGGTTCTGTCACTGCCTGTTTTTTTTTTCCCATTGCTGGTGCTGGCTGTACAGTTTCAGCTTGAACTTCTGTCTCTGCTAGGTTTGGCTGCCACTCTTCTGATAATCAGTCCTGGACTTGCTACTGCAGAATCCATACCATTCTTCTATGCTTCCCTGGTACCAGGTCTAGTACCTATGCACAAAACTCCTGGCTTAGAATATGCATGGTGTAAATCCCACTTAGGCTGACACCATCTGTCGTCGAGGCACAGGTCAGAAAGCATAGGAAAACCAGGAGCAGTTGTAAAATTCCCAAATAGCATTTTATTATTAACAGGAAAATAAAAATTATTCAGTGTAACTACAATGGCAGTACAAATGTAGAAAGCAGAGTCCTTCTGAGTTTTTCATCTCAGTTTCCAATCTCAGTCTCTGTCTCTCCCTCTTGGAAAACACTGCAGCTCTTGAATGGTCAAATGTATGGCAGCTTAGATTCAATGCAAAAAAATGCAAAGTAATGCACCTGGGAAACAAAAACCCAGGGGAAAAGTACACAATGGGGGTGAGATACTAACAACAAAAATGGAAAGGGAGCAGGGGGTAGTCATATCAGATGACCTAAAGGTGGGCCAGCAATGTGAGAAGGCAGTAAGGAGGGCTGGGGGGATACTGGGATGCATAGGGAGAGGCATCACCAGTAGAAAACAGGAAGTTGTTAGGCTCTGTACAGACAGTTGGTAAGACCACATCTGGAGTACTGTGTACAGTTCTGGAGACCCCATCTCCGCAAAGACATAGACAGGGTGGAGGCTGTCCAGAGGAGGGCAACCAAAATGATGCAGTGTCTGCATCAGAAGACATATGAAGAAAGACTAAAGGAACTAAAGATGTATAGCCTTGAGGAAAGAAGGGGGGGGGGGGACATGATAGAAACTTTAAAATACCTCAAGGGAATCAACAAAGTCCAAGAAGGTAGCATCTTTCAGAAAAAGAGATGTGCAAAAACAAGGGGGCACAATTTGAAGATAGAGGGGGGACGGCTCAGAGGTAATGTGAGGAAGTATTTCTTCACAGAGAGGGTTGTGGATACAAGAAACAACCTTCCTGAGGAGGTCGTAGAGTCAAAAACAGTGGGGCAATTCAAGAATGCATGGGATAGACATAAGGCAATTCTAGTGGGGGGTAGGAGGAAGTAGGCTGTTGGTTAACCAGGATCTGCAGCTTATCTGTTAGGTAGGAAAATGGGCAGACTAGGTGGGCCAAGCGGGCCTTAGCTGCCGTCAAATTCTATGTCTCTTTTTTATAAGGCTTTGCAACCCTCGCTCGTTAAGACATCCTGTTTTTCTAAAATGTTCTCGTCAGTTTCTTGCAGGTGCAGCAAAAAGAACATAGAATCCCAGAACTGACCACTTGCTGACAGCTTTGGAAAGAGCTTGAAAACCAACATCTCAGGTTAACCCTTCGAGTTCCAAATAGCTTTTTGCGACCATTGCAACACTATAACCATATATATTTTCAAACAAAAGGATCCCACATTCACATATATTTTTATAATCACAGATAAGCAAGGTGGAAGAAAAGACAGAAATAGCAAGGGAAAGCAGAGAGACAGCGAGAGGTGGAGAACTGCAAAACCGTAGGAGTGATCAGTTCCTAGGTCTCACAAGAAAATCTGGTTGCAGAACCAGACAGAGGAGACAGAAATGGAGAGGACAGAACAGATCCTTGCATTTAAACTCATTCTGCATAACAAATGAGGCAGAGCCTTATTCAACCCTGTCATAGCAGGGTGTCGCTACAGACTTTGGTATGTCACCCCAACAGCATCGAACATCTATCTGGTCCAAGCTACGGTCTGTAGTAGCTGGTCCCTGGAGTGGGCTTTTAATAGCCAGTCATCTAGGTAAGGAAAGACAAACAGGCCTTCCCTGCGAAGGGCTGACGATACTACTGGCAAGCACTTGCTAAAGACCTATAGCACAGAAGATAAGCCAAAGGGCAACACTTTGAACTGATAATGCTCCCCCTCAATTATGGTGAGGCCACATCTAGAGTATGGAGTTCAGTACTGGTGCACATACCTTAAAAAGGACATTAATCTGCTGGAGAAGGTGCAGAGGAGGGCTACAAAAATGATAGTGGGTCGGCAAAGCATACGAGGAGAGGCTGAGGGCACTGAATATGTACTTCCAGAAGAAAGGACAGAGAGAGAGAGAGAGGGACATGATTGGGACCTTCAAAGTACTTGAAAGGGATAAATAAGGTGGATAAGAAGGTCTCCAACTCACTAGACCCTGGGTGGCCATTTTCTATCAGGAGAATCAGTGGATGAATGCGGACTTCATATGGAGCTATTGGGTACAGTGACTTAAGCTGAGTGACAACCATAACACGAGGGGACATAGTCTTAAGCTGGGGGGGGGGTTAGGAGGGATATCAGGAAGCACTTCTTCACAGAGAGGGTGGTGGACACTTGGAATGCGCTGCCAAAAGAGGTGGTCTTGTTGAAGACAGTGGGCAGTTTCAGGAGAGGCTGGTGTGGCAGTTAGGCTACACCCTCAGATGTGACCGATGGACCACTTTTTCTATCTCTTATTTCCTAGTTATCAAAAGTACAGTTACAAGCCAGCCCAGTGGCGCCGAGGGCTGAGGCGCTGGATGCCTTACCTTATGCTACACCAGTGTCCCATGTTCGAGAATGAGCATGGGCCGCTGGGGAGAGTCAGGATTGGAGAAGGACTGAGCATCGTAAGAACTGCTCTCCTTCTCTGGGTAGGGGGGACACCAGTGGTCGGCGCCCAACTCGCCCCCAGTGGAGACTAGGGGTCAGTTTGCTGATGCTGCAGAAGGATGGACATGGGGCAGATGCCTGGATAAGTGTGTGCGGATGCGTGCGCGCTTCCTCTGCTGGCATCATTGCACGCCCCTCTCCGTAGGGGAGAAAATGGAAAAACAGAAGTCCTCACCATAGATGACAATTGTCCCCCTTGCAGAGCCGCCGGGAGGGCACCTCCCCTCAACTAGCTCTGGTTTGGTGGGTTGAGGGACTCCCCAGCCCCTGCCGTGAGTGGTAAGTCATGAGGGCTGAAGAGAGGGGGCCCGGTAGGCGCCAAGGGGAGACGTTAGATAACAGAGCAGGGACTCCAGAAACCACCCCAAAAAATAATAAAATAAGTACAGTTATGCAACAACTCACCGTAACAGTACATCTTTCAGGTAATACACTTGGGTCACCGCCAGAGGTCGCTGTGGCACGTGGCAGCTCTTCTAGCAGTCTTTCCAGGGACCGCCACACATGACATCACCTCCTGTTTCGATATAAATGTGGGCGGTCCCTGGTATCCTCGGTTTCCGCTGGATTCTGCTCGCTAAGTGAGGACCTAGGGGAAGCAGAGGTAACATAGGTATCCCAACTAAAGTCATTGGACCAGAATTTGTTCTTCTAAAGAAGGAGGGGAACGGAGGGTGGATCAGACTGTTGCAAGAGACACCTCAAAGATCTACTATTACAGTAAGGTCTTACGTAACTGTACCATCTTCCATGGAGTGGTCTCTTGCAGCAGGTAATACACTTGGGATGAATCCCAAACAGTAAACCCAAGAAGGGTGGTCATTATGACAGGAGGCCTTTTGTGGGACAGTTCGGCCAAAGGTCAGTCCTACAGCGGGAAGCAATGTCTAAATTGTAATGCTTCATGAAAGTATGAATTGTGGGACAAGGCAGCTGCATTGCAGATATCCATGATGGAGGGCCCCTTTAAAGCAGGACACAGTAGTGGTCACAGCTCTGGTAGAATGGGCTCGCACAGGTCCTGGTAATGGCTTGTTGTATTTTGAATAACAAAATGTTATACAGTGTGCTAGCCAATTGGAGATGGTCCTTTTAGTGACAGGGAGACCTTCCCTGCCTGAGACGAAGGTAACAAAAAGTTGAGAAGTCTTACTAATCTATTTAGTTCAATTAGTATAGCATCGTAATATATGATGGACGTCTACAGTATGTAAGAGGTGTTCACCTCGATTGGAGTGTTCAGGATAATATACTGGTAACTCCAGGGACTGGTTTTAGGTGTGTTCAGACACTACCTTAGGTAGGAAGGAAGGGTTGGTATGAAGTGCCACCCTGTCTTTGTGAAAAATCAAGTAAGGTTCTCTACACATAAAGGCATGGAGCTCGGAAATATGCCAAGCTGAAGTGACAACTACTAAGAACAGTGTTTTCTAAGAAAGAAAAAGTACAGTTATGTAAGAACTTACCGTAACAGTACATCTTCAAGAGAGGCTCCAGCAGTAGATATTCACATATAGGATCGACCCACCAGGCGTCAGGACCCCATGGAAAAATTTCTACCTAGCAGTCTCTGGTGGGGGACTGCCCCCACGTCAGGTGACCGGTGTCATACGACGTCAGTATAAAGGGGCGGTCCCCCACGCCCGCCTTCCAGTTCTTTCTCACCAAAGGCCAAAACAGTCAAGATGAGAGACAAGAGGATATTTTCCCCCATGGAAATGGAGCCAAAAAAGCTTAGGGGGACGGAGGATGGGAAGGCAATACCTACTGCAAGAGCCTCTCTTGAAGATCTACTGTTAGGGTAAGTTCTTACGTAACTGTACTATCTTACTTTGGGAGGGCTCTTGAAGTAGGTATTCACATATAGTACTGAGTCCCAAACAGTCTGGAACAAGGAAAAGTACTCGGGAGGAGGACTGTCATTCATAGCATGGAACCTCAGGCTGAATGGGTCTCATGAAAGGAGACCTTGTAGAACAGCCAACCTGAAGCCTGCTCTACGGCAAGAGACATTGTCCAAACTGTAGTGTTTCGTAAAGGTATGGACGGAAGTTCACGTTGCGGCTGCACAGATGTCTGCCGCTCACACAATCTTGAAACACACTGCAGAGGCAGCTACTCCTCTGGTGGAGTGACCTCTGACCTGATCCGGCAGGGTCTTGTTGTGCTTGTCGTAATAGAAAGTGATACAATGAGCCAACTATTTCGATACGCATTGCTTAGAGACAGCAGTGGCTTCCCTTTTGTAAGCAAGAGAGACAAAAAGCTGATCAGTTTTCCTGACATCCTTAGTCCGAGTGGTGTAGTATCTCAGTATTCTGTAAACATCCAAAGTAAGCAAGAGGTATTCCCCTTGATTGGAGTTTTGCGTAAAGAAAGCGGGTAGCTCAACGGATTGATTCAGCCACCACCTTAGGGAGAAACTTTTGGTTGGTGCGTAGAGCCCCAAGTTCCTTGTGAAAAATCAAGTACGGGATTTTACACATCAAGACTTGAAACTCGGAAATGTGTCGAGCAGAAGTAATGGTCACTAAGAATAGTGTCTTCCAAGAAAGGAACTTTAAATTGGCTGTAGCTGCTGGCTCGAAGGGAGGCAGGGTAAGCTTCTCCAGAATAAAATTCAAGTCCCAACGAGGGGCAGGAATGCGGATGGGGGTCTCAAGTGGAGAAGCCCTCTGAGGAAGGTCTTGGAGACTTCCAACTGAGCAAAAGTCCCATCTCCAAATGGAATATGCCAGGCTGAAATCACAGCCATGTGGACCTTTAACGAGGAATGGCTGAGACCCAGACTGAAGAAGTGACGCATGTAGTCCAGGACTTTATTGACCGGGCATAAGAAAGGTTTGAAGTCTTTCGAGCTAGTCCAAATAGAAAATCGTTTCCACTTCATGGCGTAGGTGGAAGGCTTTCTGGCCTCTACGAAGGTGTCCACTACGAGAGGAGAAACTCTGAAGCTGGCTTTTGCTACGTCTGCAGGAACCACGGATGTAAATGAAGGGATATGAGACCTGGATGAACTAGGGTCCCCTGATCCTGGGTCAACAATTGTTGCGACAGAGGAAGAGGAAGTGGAGGTTCCTCTGAAAACTGTTGCAGAAGAGAGAACCAAACTTGCTTGGGCCAGAAGGCAGCAACGAGAATCATTCGAGCTCCCTCCGATCAGAGTTTGTTCAGGACCCTCGGAATTAAGGGAATGGGAGGGAAGGCATAAACGAATCTGTCCCTCCAAGCGAGAGACGGAGCACCCCGCCCAAAAATCTCTCACCGTGGAGCGGGCGAGCAGAAGGCGGGAAGTTTTGCGTTCTGGGGAGAGGCGAAGAGGTCTATCTGAGGTGTTCCCCATCGCTGAAAGATGTCGTTTATGACTTCTTGATCCAACTCCCATTCGTGGGACCTGGCTGAGGACCAACTGAGTTGGTCTGCCAGTGTGTCTTCCATTCCTGGAACGTGAACCATGGTCAAGTGAAGATGATGCTGGGTTACCAAATACCAGACTCTCATCGCTTCCCAGCACAGAGGGTAGGAACGTGTTCCTCTCTGCTTGCTGAGATACAAGACTACGCACATATTGTTTGATTGTATGAGGAGATGACTGGGGAGGATCAGTGAGTGTAGATCCTGAAGGGCATGAAGGACTGCTCACAGTTCGAGCACATTTATGTGCAGATTTTGTTCGAACTTGAACCAGCTGCCCTGAGTCTTGTGAGACCCTAGATGGGCACCCCAACCTTCTTCTTACGCATCCGTCGTCAACGTCCGGGAGGGGGGTTCGATATTGAAGTGAAATCCCAGGCATAGGTTCTCCTGAACCATCCACCAATGCAAGTCCCTGATCATGGGATCGGAAACTAGTATCTCTTGGTCTAGATTGTCAATGGTCTGGTCCCACTGTGACTGAAGCGTCCATTGAGAGATCCTCATATGGAGCCGAGTGAGTGGGACTGTCGGAATGGCAGCCACCATTAGCCCAAGGAGGCGGAGGATTGACCTGGCTCTGACCCTCCTGCGAAATGGACAGAAGACGGGCCCGAGTCTGAAGGGTGTCTACCCTGTCCGGAGGCAAAAAGACTTTGCTGATGGTCATGTCCAGAATTGCCCTTATAAATTGCAGGCATTACCAAGGGACCAAATGGGACTTGGCCTGGTTGATGGTGATACCCAGGCTGGTGAAAACCTGCAGGGTGAGGGAAGGAGTGAATGAGGTTCCTCCCTGGACGGGACTGCTAAGAGCCAATCGTCCAGTATGGGAATACCTGAACTCCCTGGCACAGGTGGACCGCTACCACAGACAGGCATTTGGTAAATACTGGGGCGAGAAAGACCAAATGGGAGGGCCTTGAATTGGTAGTGGTCCTCCTGAAAGCAAAAATGAAGGAACTTGCGGTGGGAAGGGGATATGGGGATATGCAGGAAGGTATCCTGCATGTCCAGAGCGCATAGCCACTGTCCCTGCCGAAGAAGTGGTAGAAGGCTCTGCAAAGAGAGCATGCTGAAATGTTTGTACTCCAAGAACATGTTCAGGGAACTGAGGTCTAGGGTAGGCCTCAGATCTCCCATCTTCTTTGGAACTAGGAAGAACTGGGAATAGCAACCTGTCCCCCAAAGATGGTTGGGAACTGGCTCCATCGCTGCCTTCGAGAGAATGGAGATGATTTCCTCTAGGACCAGAGGAAGATGTTGTGAGGAGCAAGACGACTGGGAGGGTGGTCTTCGAGGCGGTTTCTGCAGAAACTCTATTGAGTGTCCTGCTGATATCAACTGGAGCACCCAAGCGTCTGATGTTATCCTCTTCCAACCCGGCAGATGGGAGGAGACTCCCCCCCCCCCACCAGTTCCTCTGGAACCTCGAGAGGCAGGGAGTCAGGAGGTGTGGGACAGCACAGCAGCCGAGGCTCCCGTGGCTTTCTTGCTGGGGGAAGTCTTGGTTGCTGGAGGGGCCTGACGTTTTTTGGCCTGTTTGCCCTGTAGTCTTTGTCGGTTCTGTCTACAAAAAGGACGGAGCCTGTACATAGAGTTGACAGACTTGAGTGCTGTGCTCCTCTCCTGCAGTTCGGTAATGATGTCCTTGACATCACCCCTGAACAGCACCGAACCCCTGAAGGGAGCATCCTGGATAGCGGATTGCACTTCAGGGACCAAACCCGACATGCGGAGCCAGACGTGACGCCATAGGCCAAGCTCCTTCCAGCTGTGTCCACCATGTCGTAAGTGGCACGAAGCATGTGCCGACTGGTCGAACGAGCAGAAGGGATGAGACCCTCCACTTCCTGCTTAGTCTGTGACTCAGGAAGGGAGTCCAATTTAGATTCCACCTGACTAAGGATGGTCTTCTGAAAATCCCCCATCTGTGTCACATAGTTCAGGGCCCTAATACCAAGGGTAGAAAAGGAAAAAATCTTCCCATATTGGTCAAGAAGCAGGGATTCCTTATCAGGTGGAGCCGAGCCGAGGTGTTTGGGATTTGCGGAGCGGCCGTGAACGGCGCTGATGACGACTGAATCTGCCTTGGGATGGAGGCTAGGAAAGTCTACACCCTCAGGAGCCTGATATAGCCTGTCCGCCTTCCTCAGAAGGGGGGGGTAACGAAGGAGAACAGGTTACTCAGGGACCAAGGTAGAAAGGACAGTGGGGGATGCTGCTACAAAAGGTAAAGCCATCAAAAAATGGAGAGCAATGAGTACCAATGCCCGTAATCTGGGTAACAAGCTTCCTGAATTAGTGGCCTTGATGGAGGAGGAACATTTGGATATCGTGGCAGTCACAGATACATGGTACACACAGAACCATGACTGGGGCATAAACATACCAGGATACGCTATCTACAGGAGGGACAGGGAGGGTAAAAGAGGAGGAGGAGTAGCTCTCTACATAAGGGAAGGAATCAAAGCAACAGAACAAAGGGGTAAAAAGGGAGGAGGAGAAGAAGCACTGTGGGTCAACTTGGAGACAGGCAATGGCACAGAATCTGCACAGAGGTTGTATATAGACCCCCCAAGGGGAGGAAATGGACAAGGAAATGATAGAAAGTATACTCAGAATGGCAGAAAAAGGGGAGATATTGCTGATGGGTGATCTGAATATGCCAGATGTTAACTGGAGTGCAGTTGCAGCAGCCACTTCTAAGAGTGGGGTTATTCTAGATGCCCTACAGGGGGCATGCCTTAGACAACTAATATTGGAACCCACTCAGGAGGAGCAATCTTAGACCCGTTTCTCTCAAATGGAGATGGAGAGAGGATCACAGATGTAGAAGTGGGTAGCCATCTGGGAACAAGCGATCATCGAACAGTATGGTTCACAATAAACATAGCTGTGGAGTCAAGTCATACAAAGGCAAAAGTACTGGACTTTAGGAGGGCTGACTTTGCAAAAATGGGTGAGTGCCTAAGGAATACACTAGCAAATGGGCAGGAAGGAGGGGTGGAAGAACAATGGGGAATAATAAAAACTACTATCACAGAGGTAACAAGCCTTTGTGTGAAGCAAACAAAACAAAACGATGTAAGAAACCACTACGGTTCTCAAAGGAGGTGGCAGTGAAGGTTCAGGAGAAAAAGAAAGCATTCAGGAAGTACAAGGAATCACAGAATGAGCAGGACAGAGAATTGTATCAGTTAAAGCAAAAGGAAGCTGGGAAGGCAGTCAGAACAGCAAAGGCCCAAACTGAGGAAAAGATAGCCAACTCAGTTAAGAAAGGGATAAAACCTTTTATTAGTACATCAGGGAGCGTAGGAAGACCAAGGGAGGGATAGTGAGGCTTAATAAAGGGGAGGGAGGGTAGGCAGAGGGTGGCGATGAAAAGGCAGAGATACTAAACAAATATTTTTGCTCAGTATTTACAAATGAAGAGGGGGAAGTACCTAAACCAAACAGAAACACTCTGGATACAGAAGTTGATACCAGCCCATTTACAGAAGAAAGGGTTCTGAAAGAACTCTTAAAACTGAAGGTGGACAAAGCAATGGGGCCTGATGGGATTCATCCCAGAATTCTAAAAGAACTAAGGGTAGAGCTAGTGACACCACTGACTACCCTCTAACAAATCATGGGAGGATGGGGTGGTACCGGAGGACTGGAGGAGGGCAGATGTGATTCCCCTTCACAAAAGTGGGAGCAGGGCAGAAGCGGGAAACTACAGACCTGTTAGTTTAACCTCAGTGACAGGGAAAATGATGGAATCACTTCTGAAGGAATGAACTGTCGAGTACCTAGAGGCCAGAGGGGCACAGGACCCAAGGCAGCATGGATTCACAGCGGGAAGGTCATGCCAGATGAATCTAATAGATTTCTTTGACTGGGTGACCAAAGTAGTAGATCAGGGAGGGGCTGTGGACATGGCCTACCTAGACTTTAGCAAGGCATTTGACACAGTCCCACACAAAAGATTAATATACAAGTTAGCCAGCCTGGGAGTGGGTCCCAAGATGATAGCCTGGGTAAAGAATTGGCTGGAGAATAGGACACAGAGGGTAATAGTAAATGGAGTCCACTCTGAAGAAAGGGGGGTTACTAGTGGGGTACCACAGGGTTCAGTATTAGGACCGGTCCTCTTCAATGTCTTTATAAGCAACATTGCAGAGGGACTGGAAGGAAAGTACTGCCCCTTTGCAGATGACACAAAGATCTGCAACAGAGTTGATGCACAACGTGGGGTGGAAAGGATGAGAAGGGACTTGGCAAGGTTAGAGGAATGGTCAAATGTATGGCAGCTTAGATTCAATGCTAAGAAGTGCAAGGTAATGCACCTGGGAAACAAAAACCCAAGGGAAGAGTACACAATGGGGGGTGAGATACTAACAACAAAAGCGGAAAGGGACCTGGGGGTAGTCATATCAGATTACCTAAAGGTGGGCAAGCAATGTGAGAGGGCAGTAAGGAGGGCTGGGGGGATACTGGGATGCATAGGGAGAGGAATCACAAGTAGAAAACAGGAAGTTGTTATCCCTCTGTACAGACAGCTGGTGAGACCCCATCTGTGGTACTGTGTGCAGTTCTGGAGACCCAATCTCCGCAAAGACATAGACAGGATGGAAGCTATCCAGAGGAGGGCAACTAAAATGGTGCAGGGTCTGCACCGGAAGACATATGAAGAGAGACTTAAGGAGCTTAATATGTATAGCCTCGAGGAAAGGAGGGAGAGGGGGGGACATGATAGAAACTTTCAAGTACCTCAAGGGAATCAACAAAGTCCAAGAGGGTGGCATCTTTCAAAAAAAGAGGTGTGCAAGAACAAAGGGGCACAATTTGAAGATGGGGAGGGCAGCTCAGAGGTAATGTAGGAAGTATTTTTTCCACAGAGAGGTTGTGGATGCATGGAGCGGCCTTCAGGAGGATGTTTGGAGTCAAAAACAGTGGTGAATTCAAGCATGCATGCGACAGTAATAAAGGCAATTATAGGGGGTGGGGTAGGAAAAAGTAGGCTGCTGGTTAACTAGGATCTGCAGCTGATCCATTAGGTAGGGCAATGGGCAGACTGGGTGGGCCAAGTGGTCCTTATCTGCCGTCAAATTCTATGTAACAGTAGTTCTAGGAGTGGTATATGTTGTTCATCCACACTCTTTGGCATGTCCCCTTCCACTTTAAATCTCACCGGAAGTCTTCAAGCTGGCTCGTCCCACCCACCCGGGTGGTATATACCTCGGCTCCGCCCCATGATGCCAGATCTTAGCCGGCTGGAAGCCAGGTTGTGTGTGTCCGCAGCCGGGGAGGTCGGGTGGGTTCACGTGGATGAACAACATATACCACTCCTAGAACTACTGTTACTGGTGAGTAACCTGTTCTTCTAGAAACGTGTATATGTTGTTCATCCACACTCTTTGGCAGACTCCTAGTAGTTCTCTGGGAGGCGGGAGGCAAGGTGCACACACCCTACTTAGGGAACAGAGATTGGAGAACTGAGGCCCCAGAACCAGCATCCCGGCGTGACTCTAGGTCGATGTGGTAATGGGTGATGAAGGTGTTTGCTGACTTTCAGGTAGCAGCCCGGCAGATTTCCTGGATAGGGATGCCCCTGAAAGCAGCCACTGATGCGGCAGTATGGCAGGTAGAATCAGCTCTTATCCCTCTGGGGGGCTCTTTGCCCGCTAACTCGTAGCACAGATGTATGCATGATGTAATCCACCTTGCAATGGTCCATTTTGCTGCAGGTCTGCCAGAAGCAGCTTCAGCATAGGTGACAAACAGCTGGCGAACCTCTCCCCGAATTTCCACCATCCTCTCCTTATAGTAGGAGAGAGAGAGAGCACATCTCGGGTCCAAAGTATGGAGCCTGTACTCTGCCTCCGAGGTGTAATTAGGGTAATATACTGACAGAGTTAACACCTGGTTAAGGTGAAACTCTGACACCACCTTCGGAAGGAATTTTGGGTGGGGGCACAGGACTACCTTGACCCTGTGGAAGACCAGATAAGGGGAGTCCATCGAAAGCACCTGGAGCTCCCCTGTTCTTCGGGCAGACGTGATGACCACCAGGAAGGCAGTCTTCCACAAGTGCGACAAGGTACACTTGTGCATTGGTTTGAATGGCTTGCCCATGAGCTTTGCCAGTAACAGCAGTAGATCACACGGAGGTGGAGGTTCACACACCGGAGGGGATGTGTGATCCAGGCCTTTGAAAAAGTGCCCGACCACTGTCTCCTGTGCCAACGTCAACTGACCAGCCAGAACCCGGTAAGCAGAGATGGCTGCCAGGTGCACCCTAAGGGTCGATGACCGTAGACCCCCTTTGGAGAGAAACCAAAGGTAGTCAAGAATCTTAGCCACTGGACAGGACAAAGGGTTCAGGCCCTTGCTCTGACACAAAATGGAAAACTTTCCCATTTGAAGGCATAACATTTCCTGGTCGATTCCTTTCTGGATGCCTTCACCATGGTGTAGAAATCTTCGGAAACACCCAAAGCCTGGAACTCTAGTCGCTCAGGTACCAGGCTGTGAGGTGCAGGGATTGAAAGTCTGGATGGAATACCTTCCCCTGATTGACAGAGATCAGGTTTGGGTGTGTGCAAAGCCGCTCCAGGGACCTGCAGCTGAGGCTGAGGAGATCTGAATACCGGAACTAGCATGGCCAGTCTGGGGCTACCAGGATCACCTTCGCCTTGTCCCTCCTCACCTTGAGGAGCACCTTGTGGATCAAGGGAAATGGAGGGAAGGCATAGAGGAGGCCTGGGGTCCATGGCCTCGAGAAGGCATCCCCCTGCAGCAAGCCCTGCTGAGGGGGGCTGGCATGGTACAGCCTCAGCTTGGTGTTTTCCCTGGAGGCAAACAGATCCACCATCGGTTTGTCCCAACAGGAGAACAGGCTGTAAGCTACCTCTGGATGGAGAGACCACACATGAGATGTCTGGCCTAAGCGGCTGAGCGCATCCTCCAGATGGTTTGAGGCTCCTGCCACATGGATGGCTATGAGATCTGCCTCCAATTGGCTCATGAGGGTCCAGATGCGGATCACCTCCTTGTACAGCAGACGGGAGTGCGTGCCGCCCTGTTTGCTGAGGTAGTACATGGTCGTGGTATTGTCCATCTGTACTTGAACCACTTGACCCTGGAGCTGAGGAGCGAAAGCTGACAGTGCCAGTCTGACTGCTCTGAGCTCCAACAGGTTGATGTGGCATCGGGACTCCTTGGGGGTCCAGAGACCATGGGCCCTTTTGTCCCCCATGACAGAGGCATCAGTCGTGATGACGACCGTTGACTCGGGGTGGACAAACAGGTTCCCTTCCTGCAACCGGTCTGGAGTGGTCCACCATTCCAGAGCGTCCCACATGTTCTGGATCACAGTGATCAGCTCGTCGAAATGACCATGGTGCTGAGTCTACTGGGTGGCCAGCTCCCATTGGAGGGGGAGCATGTGCAACCGGGCCCAACTGACCACTGAAGTGCATGCTGCTATGTAACCCAGAAGGCGCAGAAAGTCCCGGCCAGGGTGCAAGTGACCAACCAGAAATGATTGGGCAAAGAAGGAAAGAACCTCCGCCCTGTCTGCCGGGAGGCAAGCTCTGGCTTGACAAGAGTCGAACTCTGCCCTGATGAAGCCCATCATCTGAGAAAGCACGAGTTCCGACTTGGCCTCGTTCATCAGGAGGCCAAGTTGGGAGCAGGTCTGGAGGGCCAGGTCCCTGGACCTCTCCACCTCCTGTTGGGTGGAACCTGCTAGGAGCCAGTCGAGGTAAGGATAAATTCTGACACCCCCCACCATGCCTGAGATGGGCCGCCACCACTGCAATGCATTTGGTGAAGACTCATGGGGCCGATGACAGGCTGAACGGCATGGGTCAGATCTCGAACTGGGTACCTTCGACTCTGAAGCGAAGGAACTGTTGGTGGGATGGACGGATTGGGATGTGATAGAAAGCGTCCTGCAGATCCAGTGAACAGAACCACATGTTTCGCTCCAAGGATGGTATGATCTAGGACAGAGTTACCATCCGAAAGGTGCGTGACCTGAGATATTGATTCAGGTCGTGCAGATCTAGAATGGGGGCGCCAGACCCCCGTCCGCTAGGGCACCAGGAAGTAGCTGGGTCTGCTGGAGGACCCGCCACTGGAGCTACTGCCTCCTTGAGGAGAAGCTGAGCAATGTCGTCTTGGAGAGCTGTCCGAGTCTGAACGGATACTCTTTTCTCCTGAGGGGTGTGGGCTCGGCTTGGAGGGTACTGCTCGAATTCCAGAGGCAGTCACTGACTGACCACTTCGAGAACCCACCTGTCCTAAGTGACAATGGATCAGGCGGAAAGGAAGTGTCGGAGCCAGCCCCCATGGAAGGAACCAGAGCTGAGGTGACGGGAGAAGGGTTGATAGCCCCCGCTCCGTCACTGAGCAGGATTGGAGGAGGAGGCTCCAGGACCTGAACCTCGGCCTCCTTTGCGGGGTTGTTAGGGTCCGGGCTTGGGCCGGGGACGCCAAGCCGGAGCCTGCTGCTGTCCACCTTGAAGGAGGACTGCTGAGCCGAAGGGGAAGAGTGCCAAAAAGGCTTCTTTTTCTTCTGTTGTTTCTTGCCCGAAGAACCCTTGGCAGAAGTGGCGTCCAAGGTGGCATTGGACGGCTCAATGCGCTGAAGGTGACCAGCCACTCCTGGGCTGAACAAGTCGGTCCCGAGGAAGGGCACATCAGCTAGTTTGTGCTGGGTATCCACCACGAAGCAGGAGAGCCTCAGCCAAGCCCTGTAACGCGAGGCAACAGCGGCAGCCATCGAGCGGGCACAAGAATCCCCAATGTCCAGGGCCGTCTGAAGCTGCTGTTTGGCAACAGCTCTGCCCTGATCCCGGACCTGCTTGACCGTGGTCTGCATGTCCGTGGGGAGATGTGGGAGGACTTCATCCAGCGACCCTAAATGAGCATAAAAGAAGTCTGCCATGACGACAGCCGAACTTATCTGACGAAGGCCCAAGGAGGAAGCCGCATAGACCTTCCTGGCTGAGTGGTCCAAGAGCTTGAACTCTTTATCAGGAGGTCAGTCAGTGTCAGCAGAACTGCCAGTACTCCTGAAGACAGAGATGGTCACCAGGCTCTTGGCCGAAGGGTGTTCTGTGAAAGCCTCAATGGACCCCATGGGCACCGCATACTTGTAGGCAGATGAAGCTGGACAAGAGGCAGGGTGCTGCCAGAGTTCTAGAGCCAGGCCGACAATAGCCTCAGCCACAGGAAAGGCCTCCATCGGTGTATCCCCTCTCAAGGATGTCCGTAAGAGGGTACTCTGTCTTTTTCTGGATGGGCTCCAGGGGGAATCCCTGTAGATTCAGAGAAGAGGCGAAGAATCCCTGGTAAAGACGAGGGACCTTTCTCCGTCTCTAGGCCAATGGTTGATTCATCATCCCCTGGATGAGAATGCAAGCCAGTGACGTTCGAATCTGAGGAATCCAGGTATAACAGCCGACCACTTTGGTCACCTTCGACCCGTTGAGGGCGGTCTGGGGTGACCGTGACCGACAATCGCCGGGGAAGCCTGGTGTCAGGTCTATGTTCCTTGGAAGGAGCCCCTTCCACAGGCTGTTTGGGCAGTGGTTCCACCACAATCAGTGGAGACACCGTTCTGGGCCAAACTGGTGGTTATGCCAGCTCCGCGGGCGGAGGAACTGACTTAATAGGCTCCAAAGGAGTTGGCTTCGGCCTAGGAGGCGAAAGCCAAGTAATGGCTGGTGTAGAAGCCGGAGCTGGCTTCTGTCCGGTCAAAATTAGCCGCCACCACATGAGGTCCTCATAGCACTGAAGTTTCCACTTGAGCCTCTCCTCATCCAAGGAGTACAAGGACGACCAATGGTGTTGCCTCTTCTTGGAGTGTTTATGGCTCTTCCTCGGCCTGTTAGTCGAGGGGTCGAGACCTCGATTGAGATAGGAGGCGCCGACTCGGTCGCTCGGGAGACACCGGCAGGGCCGATGATTTCTTGGGATCAGGGACCACACCAACGATGGGAGTCCCAACAGGCTGGGTCTCGTCATCTGGAAAGACCAGATTAGGGGTTCGATTGAGGGAATCATCGACTGGAGTCTGCAATATTGGATCTATCAGATCGATCACGATTTCCACCTCGTCGTTTGATAAGTTGGTTGACTGACCAGATGGCAGAGCCGACAATCCAGCGTCTGAAGACGAGATCTTGACCGAAGTCGAGACCGCATGCTCCTGGGATCAGGATTTCTCCTGCTCCCAAAAATGTCTCTCTCTCGAGAAGAAAACAATCCTGGATCCTTCTCCTGCTTATGGGATTGAGAGGAGTGCGAGCCCGCAGGCGCCTCTCCCTTGGTCGAGAGAGATTGGCACAACTCTCGGAAGGAACCCAAGAAGGTGGAGCCCAGGTTGAGCGGAACGAAGAGGCTCTGAGAGGAAGATTCTGTGGCCCGAGCCGCTTCCTCCTCGAAGGCTTGCATATGTTCCAACTGCTGGGTGGATCACAAAGCCACGGAAATTGCCCACCTAGCCTCCTTGGATTTCACTGGAGGGTTCCTCTTCTCCGGCCTCCCCAGCTTCAGGTGTGTGAGATGGTCGTCGAGGATGTTGGGATGAAAAGCAAGTCACAGATTACATTTCAAGGTGTCATGGTCAACACCGAGGCAATAGAGCGTACTGTGGTGTGGGATCGGTGCAGCGGCACCTTCTGCCCACAAGGGCACCGACGAAATCCGGGGGAACACTTGTTTTCCACGATCAAGCAGCAAACTTACGATCTCTATATGCGAATCTTCGGTTAAACCGAAGGTTTGAAAGCAAGGGCCTACAAAATGCATGAGCATGAGGGAGGCAACCTGAATATTCCAGCGTAAAGGAAGATCTGGTGTCATGGGGCAGAGCCAAGGAATATACCACCTGGGTGGGTGGGAGGAGCCAGCTTGAAGACTTCCGGTGAGATTTAAAGCAGAAGGGGACATGCCAAAGAGTGTGGATGAATAACATATCCACGCTCCTAGAAGGTTGTTTCCAAATAGTGGAAACAAGATCCGCGTGAGGCTCTATCCAGGGTGGAATCAGCGTAGGAGTAGTTTCGAGCAGCTCCAGATGAGCAGCGAGTTTCTTACGATATGGGTCTGGTTCCACTGATTGCCACTGATGGACCTCCTGGATTTTCCTCAATAACTCCAGAAAGGAGGGGTCCTCTGGAGGAGACTTCGGAGGAGTCCTTGGCTGAGGGTGTTCTGGAGTATGTGGCTCATCTTCGGGATCAGAGCGTCCCGCCTGCGAGTCCGAGTCAGATGTATCTGATGAAGAGGAGGAAGACTCCTCCCTATGAGGTGGAGGGACTGCCCCTCTGGGGAGTTCCCTGGGGTGCGTATCCTCTGCTCCTCGGGCACCAGAGGGCTCTTCTCTTGAGTAGGGAAAGGGGGAAGGAGTCTTCCGTCTCCAACGCAGGGGATCCTGTATAGGGCCCAGCGTCGGTAGGTGACTCTCGACCTCACGAGTGAGCTGAGCCTTGGCCTCAGCCCACCAGGAAGCCAAGGTCTCATTCAGATCCGCCAGCAGCTGAGGAGTGGGCGGCGGAGGTGGAGAAACGGATAGTGAGGATATCCATAGGAGGAGTGTCTGTAACCCAATAGCGGGTAGCCCAGCGGCAGATACTGGGGCACCGGATACTGTGGAGACGGGTATTGCGGCCCCAGATATTGCAGTGTCGGGTACCAGGGGCTCTGACGGAGCAGAGGGACCTGACAGAGGCCCTGCTGGCTGGCCAGACAGTGGTAACGCTGGTCCCACGGGCATCGGGCCCGGCGCCGGTACACCTTCGATAGGGTCTGAAGGAAGGATAGGCCTATCGCCAGGTAAGAGGACGCCGGATGGCATCGGGTAGGCTGGCATTGGGACTGGCGTCTGAGGGTCAAGGGATCAGGTCCTGAAGGAGGATTCCCTGATGGCAGCTTCCTAGTATCCTCCGTGACGACTGGGGAAGGAGGGTTATAATCCCCGAGGTCAGCTGAGGAGACGCGGGGTCCTCAGGAGGCAACTTGGAATGTTGCGGAGAGCCTGGGGCATTGGACTGTTCCGTGGGGTCTGGCACAGGCTTCTTGGTCAGGCGGGCATCGGTGGAACCGGAGTCCGACTTATCAGCCGAATCCGGGTGGGCGTCAGAGGAGCCGACGTCAGACTTTCGGATTCCCTGCCTGAGGAAGGCAGCGCTGGAGAAGCGGCCTTGTCGGGTGTAGTTTTGGCTGGCGCCCTAAGGAAGGCATCTTAGCAGCCTTGTCCGGGCAGCTAGGGACCGATGTCTGACTTACTGGACCTGCTCTGACCTGAAGGCCACATGGAAAAGTGGTCTTCATGGGAGGCGGCGAGCCTCCGTTGGCCTGGAGGCTCCCAAGAGCCTGAGCGTGAGCCAGGCAGAAGGGGCGACGCCTTCTTGGAAATCACCAAGATGGCCGCCGTGGAGCGATTCCCCCGGAGGGGATGTTACCTTTAGTGCCGCGACTCCAGCTGGAGTCACGGCTGCTCTGGAAGACTGTTCCCACTCCTGGTGCTTCTCCTTGTTGTGTTTTTTCCTTGTGACCTTTGGGGGAAGTGGATGCCTGCCTGAGTTTCTTTAGCTATTTTTCCATGGAAGCCATTTTCTTCTTTAGGGTATGGGCTTCAAAGGACTGCTGACTTCTTTTGTGGGTAGCGGGGTTAAACTTCTGGCAGTGCTGGCACTTCTCCACAAGTGGTCTGGAGCCCAGACAAAGAGAGCTGACAGAGGGCCGACCTTGTGTGGAAGTTGGAAACCACACGAGTCACACTGCTTATGTGATTCGGAGGGCGTTGGGAATGACATACACAGCGAATCATTAAATAAAATCTAAAGGCAGAGAAAAAAAGGTTGAAAAGTTTGGGACCAACAAATGACAAAGCGCTGTTCTACCGCGAGGAACTTTCACAAGCTGACGGTGGGAAAGAACTGGGGGCGGGCATGGGGGACTGACCCTTTATACTGACGTCGTATGATGCCGTCACCTGATGTGAGGGCGGTCCCCCGCCAGAGACGGCTAGCCAGACATTTTTCCATGTGGTCCTGATGCCTGGCAGATCAGTCCTATAAGTGAATACCTACTGCAAAAGCCCACTCGAAGATCGAAGGTTACAAGTGGCCACCAGTTCAAAGTGTTCAAGAGTTAATTTCTCTATTTGAAAACTGAGATCCCACTGAGGAGTGGGTCTTCTTATAGGTGGCTTAATATCTAACATTCAGTCGTCCGCTCCTTATAATAAGAGTGCTCGTCTGAGGTCCAGAGTATGGAGCCTGTACTCGGCCTCTGAGGTGTAATTGGGGTAGTATACTGGCAGAGTTAACACCTGGTTAAGGTGAAATACTGACACCACCTTCGGAAGGAACTTCAGGTTGGGGTGCAGGCCAACCTTGTCCCTGTGGAAGACCAAATAAGGAGACTCCACTGAGAGCACCCAGAGCTCCCCAGTCCTTCTGGCTGATGTGATAGATACCAGGATGGCAGTCTTCCACGACAGATGCGACATCTCACACCTGTGCATTAGTTCGAATGGATTGGCCATGAGTTTAGACAGTACCAGCAGTAGATCCCACAGAGGTGGAGGTTCACGCACCTGAGGGAATATGTGATAGAGACCCTTGAAAATGCGCCAAACCATCATCTCCTCTGCCACCATCAGCTGACTGTCCTGCTCCTGGTAAGGGGGAGATGGCTACTAGGTGCACCTTAAGGGTAGTCATCTGGAGACCGTCTTTGGACAGGGACCAAAGGTAGTCAAGGATACTGGCCAAAGAACAGGAACTAGGGTCTAAGCCCTTGCTCTGACACCAAATGGAAAACCTTTTCCATTTGAAGGCATAGCACCTCCTGGTCGACTCCTTCCTAGATGCCTCAACTACGCTGGAGATATCCAAAACCTGGAACTCTAGCCGCTCAGGTACCAGGTTGTCAGGTGCAGGGATTGAAAGTTTGGATGGAATACCTTCACCTGATTGACAGATATCAGGTCCAGGCATGCTGGAAGACACCTCAGGAGACTGTTGCTGAGGCTGTGATCATCAGGATACCAGAACTGGCGTGGCCAGTCTGGGGCTACCAGGATCACCTTCGCCTTGTCCCTGCTTGCCTTCAGAAGCACCTTGTGGATCAAGGGAAACGGAAGGAAGGTGTAGAAAAGGCCTGGGGTCCACGGTCTCAAGAAGGCAGCCCACTGCAGTGAGCCCTGCTGAGGGGGGGCAGGCATGAAACAGCCTCAGCTTTGTGGTCTCCCTGGAGGCGGACAGCTCCACCTGAGGGGTGTCCCACAGGGAGAACAGGCTGCGAACTACCTCTGGGTGAACAGACCACTCTTGGGATGCCTCACCTACACGGCTGAGGGCATCCGCCAGTTGGTTCGAGGCTCCTGCCACATGGATGACTGGGAGATCTGCCTCCAGTTGGCTCACGAGGGTCCAGATGCGGAGCACTTCCCTGCACAGAGGCCGGGAGTGCATTCCGCCCTGCTTGTTGAGATAGGACATGGTTGTGGTGTTGTCCATCTGGACCTGAACCACTTGATCCTGCAGAAATGGAGCTAATGCAGTCAGCACCAGCCACTTAATGTGACATCGGGATTCCTCGGGGTTCCAGAACTTGTGGACCTTGTGGTTCCCCATATGGGCTCCCTAGCCCATGAGAGAGGCTTGGGGCGGACAAACAGGATCCCTCCCTGCAGGTGTTCCAGGACGGTCCACCACTGGAGAGCGTCCCAAAGCCTCTGAGTTACTATGACCAGCTGGTCAAAATGACACAGACATTGGGACCACTGGTTGGTCAAGAACCATTGAATGGGGCGCAAATGCCACCGGGCCCAATGTACCACGCTGGTGCAGGCCGCCATGTAACCCAGAAGATGCAGGAAAGTTCTGGGCAGGGAGCAATTGCCCAACCAGAAATGATTGAGCAAAGGAGGAGAGAACCTCCACCCTGTCCTCTGGGAGCCAGGCTCTGGCTCAGCAAGAGTCGAACTCTAACCCGATGATGCAGATCATCTGTGAAGGCATGAGTTCTTACTTGGCCTCGTTGACCAGGAGGCCAAGTTTGAGACAGGTCTGAAGGGCCAGATCCCTGGACCTCTCCACCTCCACTCTGGAGGGATGCAATATGAGCCAATCGTCAAGGTAGGGGTACACCCTGACTCCTTGATGCTGAAGATGGTCTGCCACCACTGCTATGCATTTGAAGACCCGGGGGGGCCGATGACAGACCGAATGACATGGCTTGGAACTCGTAGAGGGTTCCCTTCGCTTAGAAGTGGAGGAACCTTCGGCGTTATGGACGGATCAGGACATGGGAGAATGCGTCCTGAAGATCCAGGGAGCAAAACCACAAGTTTTGTTCTAGAGATGGCATGATCTGGGACAGAGTTATCATTTGAAAGGTGCATGACCTGAGATACTGATTCAGGTCGTACAGATCCAGAATGAAGCACCTGCCCTCCATCCATTTCAGGACCAGGAAGAACCAGGAAACGAACCCTGGGTTAGTTGGGGAATCTGACTCCAGCCAATACCTCCTTGAGGAGGAGTTGGGCTACGTCGTCTCTCAGAGCTGACAGAGTGTGAATTGATACCCCTTCCTCGCGTGGGGCGCCGGCTTGGCTTTGCAGGTACTGCTTGAATTCCAGAGGCAGTCCCTGACCGACCACTTCCAACATCCACTTGTCTGTAGTAACAGCGGACCAGGTGGAAAGGAAGTGGTGGAGTTGGTCCCCCATGGGAGGACCCAGAGCAGGCGTGATGGGTATGGGACCGGACACCCCCATCCCATCACTGAGCAGGCCTGGAAGATGAGGGTCCGGAAGCGGGACCGCTGGGATCCTTCCCTCCCGGTTTGCATGTCCGAGAGCCTGACTTCGGCCGAGGGTGCTAAGACTGGGCCTGCTGTTGCTGCACAGATTGAAACTGGGACTGCTTGGCCAGAGGGGCAGAAGGACGAAATGGCTTCTTCTTGAAACCCTGGGATTCCTTTTGGGCAGACGTAGCGGAGTCCAGCGTGGTACTGGACTTCTCAATATGTTCCAGGTGACCATCCACTCCTGGACCGAACAAGTCGGTACCCAGGAACGGGACATCTGCCAGCTTGTGCTGGGTGTCGGCCGGGAAAATCAAGACCCATAGCCAAGCCCTGTGGTGCATGGCGACAGTGGCTGCAACCGAATGGGCACAGGAATCCCCGAAGTCCAAGGCCATCTGGAGCGGTTGTCTGGCAACAGCCCGGCCCTGGTCCCTGATCTGCTTGACTGTGGTATAAAGGTCCGGGGAAAGGTGAGGAAGCACCTCATCTAAGGAGTCAACAGGGCATGGGAGAAGTGAGCCATGACTACAGCTGAGCTCGCCTGATGAAGGCCCAGCGAGAAGGCAGCACAGACCTTTCGGGCGGAGTGATCCAGCTTCTTGGATTCTTTGTCTGGTGGTGTATTGGAGTATCCCGAGTTCCCAACCAGCCTGAACATAGACTTGGTCACCACTCCCTCAGCCGAGGGATGCTGTGAAAATCCCAAAAGGAAGCTGGTGGGTACCGCGTACTTGCAGGCCATCCTGGGGTACGGTGCAGGACAGGAGGCTGGGTGCTACCAGAGCTCCAGAGCTAGGCCAACAATGGCTTCAGCTACCGGAAAAGCCTCGGTCAGGGAATCCCCTTTCCTTATAATATCAGTTAGGGGGTATTCTACCCGTTTCTCAATGGGTTTGAGCTTCATCCCCGTAGACTTGGAGATGAGGCGGAGGATGCCCATAAAGGAAGTGGGCCCCTCCTAGGCAGATAGACTCATGGCATCACCGTCCTGAGAATGGGGATGACAAATCCGAGTCTGACTCCGGATACAGCGGTCTGCCACCAGAGTCACTCTGAACGCGCCGTGGGCAGTCGTGAGTTAGAGTAACGGACAGCCTGAGCAGGAGGCCTGAAGCAGACAGACTCCTGGGGGCACCCGAGAAAGCTGTTTGATAGGGCTCACGAATAAGTGGAAGAACAGCGTGACCGAGTCGGGAGTGACGCCACAGGGTATGTCTGTGTGTGTTTTTTGGGGAGCAATGACAGACCGAGTGGTCGACTTCGGCCTGGGAGGCGAAGCCAGGTAATGGCTGGGGTGGAAGTGACAGCCTTCAGCCCAGCCAGAACAAGCTGTGCCACAGCATGTCCTTGTAGCGCTGGCGCAACTTGCGTGTCGCAGCCTCCTCATCCAAGGAGGACAAGGATCTAATGGTGGCGGCGCTCCCCGCTTAGGCAACTTGTTGTCCCAGATCTGGACGTCGATCGACGGGGATGCTCAAGAGAAGGCGGGGAGAACCCCTGTTCCTCTGGGTCAGGAACAACCACTGCTTGGAGCTTCCCAGCTGGCTGGGTCACATCCTAAATAAGGAGTTGTTGGCCTCCTCGGTCAATGATGGGTCGATGGGATCGAGGATTATCTCAAACGGATCATTGTCCAGCGTTTGTGCCGGCTGACCTCATGGGGTACCGTGAGGTTGGTGGCCGAGGCCACAACTTTGACCGAAGTCGAAAGAGGAGACTCCTGGGACTGAGATCGCTCTGTGTCCCAAGAGCAACGTCAATGAGAAGTGGTTCCTTCGTTTGCTTCTCACGGGATCTGGAGATGTGCGAGTCAGCGTCTTCCCCAGGAGTGGGAAGGGATTGGACCAGCTCCTTGAAGGAACCCGGGAAAGAGGAGCCCAGTTTTAGTGGAACAAAAACCGAGGGTGAAGATGAGAGCTCAGCGATGCGAGCCACCTCTTCTTTGAAGGCCTTCATCTGTTCCAGTTGTTCTGCAGACCCCGTGGCGTTCGCACGACGGGCATCCTTCGATTTGACTGGCGGGTGCCATTTGCCCGGACGTCCGAGCTGGAGATGCGCGAGGCGATTATCCAAAACATTTGGATGAAAACAGCGACAAAGGTCACAGGCCTGAGTGTCATGATCGAGACCCAGGCAGTATACATGCACATGGCGTGCAGGTCAATCCTGGACATTTTCTGCCTGCAGGGACACTGGCAGAACCCGGGCGAGGACTTGTCCTCCATCATGGTCACTATTTTTAAATAATTCGGAGGCAGTCAGTGAATCTTGTTCGGTAAAACAGAGTTTTGGCGCGCTCGGGCCTACTACATGCGGAAGCAAAGAGGAGGGAACATGCATCTTCCAGCGGAAAGAAAGATCTGGTGTCATGGGGCGGAGCAGAGGGTTATACCACCCGGGTGTGGTGGGAGGAGCCAGCTTGAAGACTTTCCAGCTGATCTGAAACGGGAAAGGACATGCCAATAAGTGTGGATAGAACAACATATCCACAATGCTAAAATATCTTTTTTCCCAGATTATCTATCCTGCAGGATTCTTTATCAGGAGGTAAGGAACTCATGTGTTTCGGTTGGGTAGTACGATCATTAGCGGCAGCAATTACCACCAAATCAGCCACAGGAGTAGTAGATAGAAGAGAGTGATCTAGAGGAGCTTGGTATATATGATCCGCCTTGCGGGGAACAGCCGTGACAGAAGAAGGTTGGTGAAAGGCTGCAAGCATAGCGTTTGGGTAGGTCTGGATAGTGGGGTTACCATTAAGACCGGCTCCTCGGGTAACTCCAAGTAGTCTGCCAAATCCTTGCGTTGTTTGTCATGTTTGGTTGTAGAAAATCCCACGACCTTTTGAATCTGGACCATCATTTCATGGAAATAAGAGTCATCTGGAGGAGAGACAGCCGCATGCCTGGATAAGTCCTCATTTAATGAGGAGATCTCAGATAGGGGAGACTGGAGCTGGCAATCTATATCCTGGAATTCCTCGTCCTCCAGATCCCTGGTGAAGTCTACCAGAAATTCAGGCTCGTCTAATAGGCATGTCTGGGCAAGTCCTCTTCTAATGAGGAGAGGTCAGATAAAGGAGTGGGGTTGGAAATCCAACTCCTGGAATTCCTCGTCCTCTAGAACTCGGGTAAAATCTGCCGGGAAGTCAGGGTTGTCTGATAAGTAGTCCTCCATATCCGGGGGAGGTGACCAGGGTGGGAAAGGATCCCTGTCACCGTGAAACCTTTTAGGTGGAGGTGTGGTAGAATGGGATGGGGGGGGGGCCCGGCTCTCCTGGATCGGAGGGCTGAGCATGCCGCATGGCATGCAAGACGTGCTGTACTACAGTAGTAAAGCCCAGTTCTTTTTGAGTAGGAGGAGGGGGGCTTCTGGGAAACCAAAGGGAGGATGGAGGGGATTGGATGCGTAGCCTGAGCAGGTCTTGCCTCTAAGTGGTAAAGACCAGGGTCCCGATCCCTGTCCGCCTAGCTCCTATGGGTACCCACCTGTGAGGGTGGAGGGGCAGTAAGCATAGCAAATGCAGTAGGTTTTCCCTGTGGAATGCGGCCCCTCATTGATGGCGCTGCTGGAGAAAGAGTGCTATGCTGTAAAAATGAAGGCCCCATTGATGGGAGAGGAGCCCCGGTCGATGGAGCGTTGACAGAACCCATTAAGGGCTCATTATAAACTGCCGTCAACACGCTATAAAGCGCTGTTGACAAGAGGTTATAATTCCCCATTGCTAAAGAGGCAGGTTGAGAACGAGCCATCAACGGTGGGGCACCAGTGACGGTGGCCATCGACGAGCGCTTAGGCACAGAGTATGAGGAGGGCTTCTCCCCTTCCTTTTGTGCAGTCGATGAGAATCAGTGTGTCTGTGTGTGTGTGGGGCGGGGGTGGGGAGGGCACGGACTCTTGAGATGAGCCTGATTCTCCATGACAGACTATTTCTGCTCCATTAAATGTTTAATTTCAAGCACCCGTCGACGATGGGTTGCTTGGTTGAAATCCTGACAATGAATGCTGGAACTGGTGTAGTGTGTGGGTCCCAAACACCTTACACAAATAGTATGATTGTCGAAGTGGTAGATTTTCCTACTGCAACAGCAGGAATGAAATAGCGCTTTCTTGCTTAAAGATTCTTTGGACATTCGTTTGGTTGCTCAAATTCTCGTCGATGACTGCTGCCTGAAATTGTTCTAGCTGCTGTGTGCGAGCTGAAGACGGCAGGAAAATGAACTGAGGCTACCAGGGACCACCCACACATATAGGAAACAGGAAGCTGATGTGATGTGTGGGCAGGCCCTGGAAAAAGACTGCTAGAAGAGCTGCCGTGTGCCACAGCGACCTCTGGCGACGACCCAAGTGTATTACCTGCTGTGAGAGACCACTCCGAGGAAGATCAACTGTTAAAAGTGAGTAAAGTACAGTTACGTAAGAACTTACCGTAACAGCAGATCTTCAAGAGAAGATCTTGCAGCAGGTAACATATGTAGGATTGACGCCACCTAGCAGCAGATCTCAGCATTTCTTTTTCTCTAGCAGAACCGACGTGGGATCGCCTACCCGACATCGGCCCCGCCCCCAACATCACATAGTATAAAGGGCGTAGGCGGTCCCCACGTGCTCCAGTTCTTGCATGCCAAAGATAGGCCAAATAACAGTGTGGAGGATAACATTCCACAGAAAAAAAAGAACAAAAATTGCTAGGCTCGCAAAGGGAGCTGAACTTGACCCAGAGCAGAGAGACTCAATCCTGGGGGATGGAGGTAGGGATGTCATACCTGCTGCAGAGCTTCTCTCTAAGATCTACTGTTATGGTAAGTTCTTACGTAAATACAGGTTACTCACCTGTAACAGAAGTTCTAGGAATGGTATATGTTGTTCATCCACACTGTCTGGCAGGTATCCTTGCCGCTTTAAATCTTGCCGGAAGGTCTTCAAGCTGGCTCCTCCCACCCACCCGGGTGGTAAAACTCTCGGCTCCGCCCCATGACGCCAGATCTGGCCCGCTGGAAGCTCAGGTTGTGCGTCGAAGCCGGGAGGTCGGTGAAGTGTGGGATGAACAACATATACCATTCCTAGAACTCCTGTTACAGGTGAGTAACCTGTATTTCTAGGGACATGGATATGTTGTTCATCCACACTGATCTACAGACTCCTAGCAGTTCTCCGGGAGGAGGGAGGCAACGCACACCCCCTACTTAGGAATAGAGACTGGAGAACCGAGGCCCCAAAACCAGCATCCGGCGTGACTCAAGGTCGATGTGGTAATGGGTGATGAAGGTGTGTGCTGACTTCCAGGTAGCAGCCCTGCAGATTTCCTGGATAGGGACGTCCCTGGAAGCAGCCACCGATGCAGCAGTATGGCGGGTAGAATGAGCTCTTATCCCTCTGGGAGGCTCCATGCCCGCCAACTTATAGCAGAGATCTATGCAGGAGGTGACCCACCTGCCTATCGTCCACTTGGCTGCAGGTCTGCCAGGTGCGGCTTCAGCGTAGGTGACAAACAGCTGGCGAACCTCTCCCCGAATTTCAGCCGTGCGCTCCTTATAGTAAGCGAGCGCCCTTCTAGGGTCCAGAGTATGAAGCCTATATTCGGCCTCCGAGGTGTGATTGGGGTAGAACACCGGCAGAGTCAACACCTGGTTAAGGTGAAACTCCGACACCACCTTCGGAAGGAATTTCGGGTGGGGGCACAGGACAACCTTGTCCCTGTGGAAGACCAGGTAAGGAGACTCTATGCAGAGCGCCTGGAGCTCTCCCATCCTTCTGGCTGACGTGATAGCCACCAAGAAGGCGGTCTTCCACGACAGGTGAGAGAGTTCACACCTCTGCATTGGTTCGAATGGCTTGCCCATGAGCCTTGCCAGTACCAGCAGTAGATCCCACGGAGGTGGAGGTTCTCGCACCGGAGGGGAAATGTGATCAAGGCCTTTGAAAAAGCGCCAGACCACCTTCTCCTGCGCCACCGACTGCTTCCTGGCCCTGCGCCCGGTAAGCAGAGATGGCTGCCAGGTGCACCTTAAGGGTCGCCGACCAAGCCCTTGCTGAGAAAGGACCAAAGGTAGTCCAATATGCCTCGCCAAGAAACAGGAGGAAGGGTCCAGGCCCTTGTTCCTGGCACCAAATGGAAAATCTTTTCCATTTGAAGGCATAGCATTTTCTGGTCGACTCCTTACGGGATGCCTCAACTACGTTGAGGACCTCATTGGAAAGACCCAAGGCCTGGAACTCTAGCCGCTCAGGAACCAGGCCGTCAGGTGCAGGGATTGAAGGTCCGGATGGAATACCTTCCCCTGATTGACAGAGCAGGTCCGGGCGAGCTGGAAGCTGCCTCGGGAGCCTGGAGCTGAGGCTGAGGAGATCTGGGTACCAGTACTGGCAGGGCCAGTCTGGGGCTATCAGTATCACCTGCGCCTTGTCCCTCCTTGCTTTGAGAAGCACCTTGTGCATCAAGGGGAACAGGGAAGGCATAGAAGGGCCGGGGTCCACGGCCTCGAGAGGCATCCCCTGCAGCGATCCTGCTGAGGGGCGGGCATGGAACAGCCTCAGCTAGCATTCTCCTGGAGGCAAACAGGTCCACCTAAGGTGTGCCCCAATGGGAGAATAGATCTTGTACTACCTCCGGCAGGAGAGACCACTCGTGGGACGCACCCCTATCCGGCTTAGGGCATCGGCCAGGGTGTAGGAGGCTCCTGCCACATGAATGGCTAGGAGATCCGCCTCCAGGCTGCGCACGAGTGACCAGATGTGGAGAGCTTCCTTGCATAGAAGCATGGAGCATGTCCCACCCTGGCGGTTTAGACAGTACATGGTCGTGGTGTTGTCCGTCTGGACCCGGACCACTTGACCCCGAAGAAACGGAGCAAAGGTGGTTAGAGCTAGGCGGACCGCTTGGAGCTCCAGCAGGTTGATGTGGCATCGGGACTACCACGGGGACCAGAGGCCGTACGCTCAGTGTTCCCCCAGATGGGCACCCCAACCCATCAGAGAGGCATCGGTCGATAGAGAGATCGTCGGCTCGAGGCAGACAAGCGGGATGCCCTCCTGCAGATGAACTGGAGCGGTCCACCACTGGAGGCGTTCACATCCCCTGGGTCACCATCACTAGCTGGTCCAATGGATCGCAGCGCTGGGACCACTGGGCTGACCAGCCCCCACTGAAGGGCGCATGTTCCAGCGGGCCCAACGGACCACGCTGGTACAGGCCTCATGAGACCCAGGAGGCGAGGAAGTCCCGGGCAGAGGTGCAATTGCCCAACCAAGAAATGAATGGGCAAAGGAGGAAAGAACCAGCCCCCCATCCGCCGGGAGCCGCGGCTCTGTCTCGAAGAGAGTCGAGCTCTGCCCCGATGAAAAGAATCACCTGCTTCGCTTGAGTTCCGACTTGGCCTCGTTGATGAGGAGGCCGACCTGAGAGCAAACTTGGAGGACCAGATCTCTGGACCGCTCCACCTCCTGTCTGGAGGGGGCTGCTATCAGCCAATCGTCCAGGTAAGGGTAAATCTGGACCCCTCGGCGCCGCATGAATGCTGTCACCACTGCCATACATTTGATGAAGACCCTGGGAGCTGGAGATAAGCCGAAGGGCATGGCTTGGAACTCGAAAAGGGATCCCTCCGCTCGAAAGTGAAGGAACCTCTGATGTGACGGACGGATAGGGACGTGAAAGAACACGTCCTGTAGGTCCAGAGAGCAGAACCACATGCCGTATTCCAAGGATGGTATTATCTGAGCCAGAGTGACCATCCTGAAGGTTCGAGACCTTAGGAACTTGTTTGGGTTGTGTAGGTCGAGAATGGGGCGCCAGCCCCTCGTCCGTTTCGGAACCAGGAAGTACCTGGACATGAACCCCGGGTTTGAGGGAGGGTCCGCCACCACTCTTATCACCTCCTTCTCGAAGAGATCGATCGATGTCGGCTCGGCGAGCTGACAGCGAGGCTTCGGACCCCGAGGCCCCCCGAGGTGCGGCGGCTCTGAAGGGTGGGGCCTGCTCGAACTCCAGAGGCAGGCCTTTCCCACCCCTCCAACACCCACCGGTCTGTGGTGATAACGGACCAGGCGGAAGAAAGTGGCGGGCCGCCCCGCAGGAGGCACCTGGAGTGAGGCGTGGGGTTGTGGCGACACCCCTCAACCCATCACTGGGCAGCCTTGGAGGAAGGAACCGGCGAGGACCTCCAGGGCCTTTACCTCCCTAGTCCCTGGAGGAGAGCGAGGGAGCTTGGGTTTGGGATGCCAAGCTGAGCCTGCTGGCCCTGGCGTTGCTGGGCGGACGTGCACGAGGTGCAGAGGGATGAAAGGGCTTAGGCTGCGCCTTTGTCCTTCTGTGTGGATGAGACCGAGTCCAAGGTAGCATTGGACTTTCGATCCTCTGCAGGTGACCTTCCACCCAGGGCCGAGAGGTCGGTCCCCAGGAAGGGACATCCGCCAACTTGTGCTGGTATCCGGGTGAAGGTGGATATCCTCAGCCGTGCCTCGACGGCAGCATAGCCACTGCGACGCTACTGACCTGGCACATGAGTCTCCACATCTCACAGCAGTCTGAAGCTGCTGTTTGGCCACTGCCCTGCCCTGGTCCCAAGACCTGCCTGACTGTGGTCTGCAGGTCCGCCGGAAGATGAGGAACTACCTCGTCCAGGGAGCCCAACAGGGCATGAGAGAAATGTGCCATGAGTACGGCCGAACTGGCCTGACGAAGGCCGAGGGAGGACGCAGCGTAGACTTTGCGCCCGGCATAGTCCAATTTCTTGGACTCCTTGTCGGGAGGTTTGTCCACGTCCCTAGCGTTTCCGGCACGCTGAAAACGCTGTCGGTAACTAGCCCCTCAGCTGAGGGGTGTTCCGAAAAACCGGACAAGGAACTGGTAGGGACCACATACTTCCTGGCCATCCTGGCCGAGGGCGCAGGACAGGAAGCAGGGCGCTGCCAGAGCTCCAAGGCCGGACCCACAATAGCCTCGGCCATCGGAAAGGCCTCCGTAGGGGAATTCCCTCGGTCCAGTATCTCCGTGAGAGGATACCTGGCCCGCTTAGACACAGGTTCGAGCTTCATCCCGGTAGACTCCGAGATGAGCCGAGGCAATCCCAGATACGACGAAGGGCTATCGTCCATCGACTGACCTCCAGAGGACTCCAAGTCTACTTGCCTGGAGAAAAGGGAGGAATCGCCATCGGACTCTGAAGAGTCCGCATAGAGCTGCCTCGGGCCTGAGCCACCCTCCACCTGCCGAGGTCGATCGGGAGTGAGGGTAACAGACAGCCTATGGGGCAGTCCCTGAGCCGACAGAGTTCTTGGTCGGAGCCCCAAATAATGGTTGTGGAGGCGGAGGTTTCACCGGAATCGGTGGAGCAGCTGGTTTTGGCCAAACAACCGGCCTGGGAACAGGCTCCTCGGGTAAGACGAGGGGTTGTTTGCCGCACCGGTGACAACCACTTAATGGCCGGGAAGGCGGCGATAGCAGCTTGTTCCAGGTCAGAAGGAGCTGTTGCCACATGGTCTCGCATCGTCGGCGTAACTGACGTCGAAGCCTCCTCGATCCGAGGACGAAGCGCAGCGGCGCCGCTCAGCGGTGCCGAGACCCAGACCGCCACGACGGGCGGATCAGCTGCACTCTTGAAGAAGTCCGAGGACCGAGAACCTCAGCTTTTCAGGGGACGGTGCGGGAGGGGACGGGTGGAACGGCTCCCCTCGGCTCGGAGGATTACTAGCCGCGTGTCGACAATCCATCCAACGGGTCGAGAAAGATCTCGACTGTGTGACGGAGTCTCGGTCAACTGACCTGGCGGGGACACCGTGAGACCAGTGGCGAAGCTTGAGCGAGCGACCAAAGTCGATGGCCGACAACTGGGAGAGGGACCTTTCCCGCTCCCAAGAGCGCCGACGGAGGGACTTACCTCTGTCTTTCTTCTTGGACCGAGAAGAAGGTCCAGCAGACGGTGGGTCCTCTCCTCTAGTGGAGAGGACAGACAAAGCTCCTTAAAGGAAGCTGTATAAGAGGAACCCAGGGAGGCGGGATAAATGCAGCGATTAGGAAGATAAGAGCCCCGCCTCCTCTTCAGGCGATCATCTGCTCAAAGCTGATCATGAAGCCCGCCCGTGAAACCACCGACGGACCTCTTTTGACTTCACCGGAGAAAACGCTTTCAGGCTCTGTTGTAAACGGGCAGCACGGTCTTCGAAGACGAGGGGGCTGAGAAGGAAGAGCACAGGGCCGCAAGTCCGCGGGTTGTGCTCAAGGCCTAAACAGTAGACACATGTGGAGTGTGGATCCGTCCGAGACATCTTCTGCCCGCAAGGGCATCTCCGAAAACCGGGAGTCGACTTGTCCATTGCAGCCGCGAGGGATAGAAGACCGAAGTCTAGAATGCAAAAACTTTTAAATTCGGAAAACCGAAGAATTAGGAACCAGTCTTATACGCAGAGCGTTAAGGAGGGAACCTGAGCTTCCAAGCGGTAAGGAAGATCTGGCGTCATGGGGCGGAGCCGAGAGTTTTACCACCTGGGTGGGTGGGAGGAGCCAGCTTGAAGACCTTCCGGCAAGATTTAAAGCGGCAAGGATACCTGCCAGACAGTGTGGATGAACAACATATCCATGTCCCTAGAACTGTACTATCTTACTTCGAGATGAAGCTCTTGCAGCAGGTAACACATACGTAGGACTGAATTCCCAAGCAGTATAAACTAAAGACAACTGCTGGGAAAGGGCAGGGGGAGGAAAAATAGAAACATCTCCCAGAGGTATAAACTTAAGACAACCCCTGGAAGGTGAGTCAACAGACATACCACATTCAAGGTCTAAGCTTAAGACAACCATGAATGGGAAGGAAAAGAGAGGCAGGAAACCCTCGGGAGACAAGACCTGTCAGGAAATAAGGCCCTGGAAGACTGCCAGGCCAAAACCGGCACAAAGTCTGGAAACAATGTCCAGACTGTAATGTCTGATGAAGGTGTAAACAGAGTGCCAGGTGGTGGCAGCACAAATGTCAGCTGCAGAAACTCTCTTAAGATCTGCAGAGAAGGCAGCCACTGCTGTGGTGGAATGAACCCAAACTGAGTCCAGCAAGGTCTTGTTAGCCTGCTGATAACAGAAGGATACACAATTTACCAGCCAACGCAAGAGCATTTGTTTTGTAACTGGGTGCCCCAAGGACCTATCCGCAAAGGATACAAACAGTTGGTCTGATTTTCTGATACCCTTTGTTCTGGACAAAAAACACCGCAGAGCACAGTGCGCATCAAGGGTGTGCAAGAGTGCTTCTCCCCTACTGGAATACTCCAGAAAATATACCAGAAGCTGAACAGATTGGTTAAGAGTAAGTCTGACACTACCTAGGAAGAAATTTTGGGTTAGTTCGAGGGCTACCCTATCCTTATGGAAAATAAGATAGGACTCTTGACACATAAGAGCATGAAGCTCCCAAACAAGTTAAGCTGAGGTGACCGCCACCAAAAGCAAAGTCTTCCAAGAGAGATAGAGGAGCTCACAAGACATGGCCGGTTCAAGGGAGGAAGCATAAGCCTCTCCAGAACAAATAAGTCTCAAGGAGGAACAGGGTCTCAGACCTGAGGACGGAGTGCAAAATCCTCTTCAGAAAGCTTTAGCCACCTCCAATTGAGCCACTGTCCTGTCCTGAATACAGTGATGATAGGCAGAAACAGCGGTCAGGTGTACTTTAATGGAGGAGTAGCTGAGACCCAACTCCGACAGAGATAGCAGGTATTGTAAAACCGAGTTAACCGGACAGACCAGAGGGTCAAGCCTGCTGGCTGCAGCCCATAGGCAAAAGCATTTCCACTTCATGGCGTAAGAGGCCCTGGTAGTGGGCTTCCGAGCCTCCACCAAAATCTGGGCAATGTCATCAGAAACTCCAAAGCGAAGCAGGAGCCAGGCGTAGGTGAAGAGAGCGAGGTTGGGATGAACCAGGTCCCCTGCTGCTGAGAGAGTAACTGACCAAATGGAAGAGGCCACAGAACTTGCACCAACAGACGCCAAATAAGCGGGAACCAAATCTGTCTGGGCCACAGAGGGGCTATCAGAATCAAGGTGACTCTCTCTGATTGGGGCATGAGGAGGACCTGCTGCAAGAGGGGAAAGGTAAGGAAGGCATAAAGAAACCTCCCGCTCCAAGACAGGGACAATGCATCTTGCCAGAAAGCTCCAGGCTCGGGATCGAGCGAGCAAAAACTGGGCAGTTTTGCGTTGCAGCGAGATACAGAAAGGTCCAACTCCGGCATTCCCCATCTTGCAAAGAGCTCATCTGCCACAGACTGTATCAAGGACCACTTGTGACAGAGGGGTTTTGCCCTGCTGAGGGCATCCACGATTACGTTCATGGAGCCCGGAACATGGACTGCAGAAAGATGGAGATGGTGCTCCACCACCCAGTCCCACACCCTCATAGCTTCCTGACAGAGTAAGAGTGTGTACCTCCCTGTTTGTTGATGTAAAACACCACAAAAGTGTTGTCCATCTGAATAAGGAGGTGACCTGGCTCTAGAAAAGAGATGGAACCTGTCAGGAGTACAGGACCACTCTGAGCTCAAGCAGATTGATATGCAAGTTCTCCTCTAATGGAGACCACAGTCCTTGAGTCGTGTGGATCCCCAGGTGAGCCCCCCATCCCAGGCATCTGTGGTGTGTTTGGACAGGACTTTCTGGCTGGAAGGGGAGTCCTCGGCAGACACACTGGGAGACGCCCACCAGCGGAGTTCGTGACGAGCCAGCTCAGAGATCCTGACCAGCTAGTCCAAGTCATCCCTGGTCTGGTCCCACTGGACCCGAAGAGCCCACAGAATGGTGCGCATGCACAGTCTGGCAAAGGGGACCAAGACTATGGCGCCGCATATGTGCCCCAGAAACCTGAGAATGGATCTGGCTGGAACCACAGAGGCTGAAAAGCTTTGGGACCAGAGTCTGGATGTGCTCTGCCCTGTCTGAAGGGAGAAAGGCTTTCCCCAATGTGGTGTCTAAGATGGTATCTATAAATTGAAGATGCTGAGAGGTGAAGAACTGAGATTTTTCTGGATTTACAGTGATCCCAAGATGCCGACAAAGGGAGGCGTGGCCAGGATGGTCTCCCAAAGATGAGACCTGGGCAGGGGCCAGAGGAGCCAATCATCGAGATAAGGGAACAAAAGTAGCTGTCTCGGCGCAGGACCACTGCACGATGGTGAGGCACTTGGTTAAGACTCTGGGAGTGGAGGAAAGGCCGAGGGGAAGAACCTTGAACTGGTAGGCCCAACCCTCGAACTTGAACCTCAGGAATCTCAGATGACTGTAGCAAATAGGAATGTGAAGATAGGCATCCTGCATGTCCAGAGACGCCAGCCAATCAATGACCGACAGGAAGGGGAGGAGATTTGGAAGCGCCAACATATGGAATCTGCGGTAGGCGACCCATTGGTTGAGGTCGCTGAGGTCCAAGATTGGCCGCAAGTCCTCCAACTTCTTGGGAACCAGGAAGATGTGGGAGTAAAACTCTGAGTCCTCTTCTGACTCCGGGACATGTTCTATGGCATCCTTGTCTAGAAGAGACTGGATCTCCTGCCTGATGGGAGGTCTGTGGTCTCTCGGGTAGTAAGAAGGGGGCAGTGGTCTGTCCAGGGGTAGAGACTAATGCTATGAAGTGCCTGAACTCCACGAGGTCGAGGACCCATCTGTTGGAGGTCACTTCTCTCCATGCCTGATGGTGATGAGAAAAACTACCTCCCACCCGCTCTCCTGACGTCAGGTCTGGGAGGGGAGGGTTGTTTACATAGTCAGGTGGAAGGAGGGGAGGGCGGCTGCTGGAGGTCTAGCCTGTCTAGAAGGGGCAGAGGCAGTGCCTGGGTGACCCCCCTTATTGCGACCAAAGCCACCTGCCGCTGTGCAAGGCGGAGCACGGGGTTGCTGAGGCTGGTGTCCCCCTCTGCCACGAAAACAGGGCCGATGAAAACGCTCCCGCTTCAGACGATAGACTGCACCGTACAGACCGCTTTGCCAGAGTCCTGCACTCTAACAATAACCTACTCTGTGTCTTCACTGAAGAGCACAGAGCCCTTGAAAATGGCGTCCAGAAGTGTGGTCTGCATTTCTAGGTCGAACCTTGAGACCTGGAGCCAGGAGTGGCACCAAAGGCAAATTCCAGTAGCGGCCGCCCTTGCCGAAGTGTCCACAAAGTCGTACGCAGCTCGAAGAACGTGGGTACTCACATCCGAGCCTGTCTGTAAAAGGTTAGCAAGTTCTGTCCTCTTGAGAACAGTCAGGCAAACCTTGCAGAATGTTCAATCCTTGGTCCCCAAAGGGTGTTCTGGAATTGGACCATATGAGTCAAAAGATTTAGACTACGGATACTGCAGGTGGCAGATGAGTACACCCTGCGACCTAAAGAGTCCAGCTGCTTAGACTCCCTGTCTGGTGGCTGGGTACTTAGGTGCTTCGGCCTCTGTGAACGATCATGTGCGGCCAAAATTACCACGGAGTCAGCCGTGGGGTGTTCGGCCAAGTAAGACTGGTCCTTGGGGGCTGGGTACAAGCGGTTGGCCTTTTTGGGCACCACAGAGGACGCATGTGGATGCCTCGAGGTAGCTAAGGTAACATCCTGGAAGGTGTGCACCAAGGGAGGAATGATCACTGGCTTGGGATCCTTCTGGCGCAGGTATTTCGCCAGGTGCAAGCACTCGGGGTCCAGTGCCTCCTGATCCCATCCCATGTTCTCCTAGATGTGCCATATGACATCTAAGAAGCGGGTCATCAGGAGATTTAGGTTGGTCCTCAGAGTCACCAGGGCGTGTCGAATCGGGATAGGAGTCCGATTCGCCATAGGCAGAGGAGGAGGAAGACGAAACCCATCAACGCCTCTTGTGCCTGGACTGTTTAGGAGAAGGAGAGTGAGAGGAAGGAGCAAACCTAGCCCTCTTGCGCTTGTCCTTGTGCTTCCTAGGCTGGCGGAGACTTATCACCCTCAGTTCTGGTAGGGACAGGAGTCTCCTGCCCACCAGGCTCGCGGACAGGAGGAGCAGGGGGAGCAGGAACCGGAGGGCCTATTACATCCTGCTTAATTGTCTCCCACCAGTGAGCAAAAGCTCCTTGACCATTTGACATCCCCAACCTTGGGGATTCCAGCCTCGGACGTGACGTCGGTCAGCCAGCAGGGGGGGCCGGCGTTGGTAGTACAGGTGACGCCGGTGACAGATCCTCAGTGACATCAGGTGGACCGGCAAACGGTTGTGAGGTGACGTCGGAGGGACCGATTGCTGCACAGCAGCCTTGTCCGGCACCGGTGGAGGAAGCGGAGAAGCGACCAGTGTCGGTACTAGAGTCCCATCTGACGGATGCCCCTTAGCCACAGGAGGATGGGGCGATCGGAGGATGAGGGCTTAGAAGGCCGATCAGCCTTGTGTTTATCCGAGTGACGTCGGTCCGACTCAACAGACGGACATCGGTCCTGCCTGTGTTTTGGCAGTAAAGATGAGGCCCGAGAAGCAGAATGCTTGAGGACTGCTTGGCCTCCTGGGGGTCGACTGAAGCTGAGCGGAAGGACTGCTTACCTGAGGAGGGCATGGAGCTAGAGTCAGAGTGCCTCTTATGGCAAGAGGAGCCCAAACAGGACAGCTTCTTGGGGGACGCACCAGCATCCGCTGGCTTAGCCGCCACCACGGAACCGTAGTCAGAAGCCCAGATCTTGATGGATTGCAAGGCGGGCACCTTGTGAAGCGAGGCAGGAGGCTTGAGGGAGGTAAGCCGGGCCTCATGTCCGGAGGAGCCAGAACGACCAGCAGAGCTGGAAGACCTGGGCCTGGAAGGCGAGTGGTCTCGATCCTGATGGCGTGTTTCTCCTTCCTTTAAAGCCAGTAGGGGAGCAACTCCCTCCCAGAGGGCGAGTCCTGCTGCATCTGGGCCAGTTGCTGCTGCTCTAGATGGGCCTGGAGCATTTCTGTCTTCGGATCCTGGTCAGACTACTGAAGGCCTGGCAGTGGGTACAGGCATCGGTGTGCGTGGTCTGGGCCCAAGCAAAGAGGCAGGCTGAATGACCGTCCTTGGCAGGGATCTGCCGTCCGCATGAGCACTTGTTACGGTGCCGGTCGAAATGGAAGATACATGTCGTCGAAAAAAATGTGAGACAATTATTAAGGAACTGTTCTAGAGCTGAGGAACCCGTGGGTGATCCGAGAGCTTACTAGCAAAGTTGCCACGGCGGAAAGAATTGGAGCACATGAGGACTGCCTATGCCCTTTATACCATGTGCAGAGGGCAGGGCCGATGTCGGTGGCGGTCCTACGCTGGTACTAGAGAAAAGAAATGCCGAGATCTGCCGCCTACATATATGTTACCTGCTGCAAGAGCTTCTTCTCGAAGTAAGATCCTGTTTTTCTAGGATCGTGGATATGCTATTCTATCCACAATGGTTGGCAGACTCATAACGGTTCTCCAGGAGGAGGGAGGCAAGGTGCACACCCTGTACTTGGGAAACAGAAATTGGAGAACTGAGACCCCAAAACCAGCATCCCAGCATGACTCTACGTTGATGTGGTAATGGGAAATTAAGGTGTTTGCTGATTCCCAGGTAGTAGCCCTGCAGATATCCTGGATAGGGACGTCCCTAGAAGCAGCCACCAACACAGCAGTGTGGTGGGTGGAATGAGCTCTTATCCCTACTGGATGCTCCTTTCCCACCAACCGACAGAGATCAATGCAAGATGTAATCCATCTGCCAATCATCCGCTTGGCTACAGGTCTGCCTGGTGCGGCTTCAGCGTAGGCGACACCTGGCGACCCTCTCCCTGAACTTTAGCCATACGCTCCTTGTAATAAGAGTGTGCTCGTCTCAGGTCCAAAGTATGGTACCTGTACTTGGCCTCCAAGGTGTAATACACTAGTAGAGTCATCACCTGGTTCAGGTGAAACTCCGATACAACCTTCAAAAGGAACTTCGGGTTGGGGCGCAGGACAACCTTGTCCCTGTGGAAGACCATATAGGGATACTCAGAGTGCCTGAAGCACCCCAATCCTTCTGGCTGACGTAATAGCCACCAGAAAGGCGGTCTTCCATGACAGGTGTGACATCTCACTTCTGTGCATTGGTTCGAATGGCTTGCCCATGACTTTTGCCAATACCAGCAGTAGATCCCACAGTGGTGGTGTTTCACACACTGTAGGGGAAATGTGGTTCAGGCCCTTGAAAAAGTGACAGACCACCTTCTCCTGTGCCACTGTCTGCTGACCGGCCCGTGCCCGATAAGCAGAGATTACTGCCAAGGTGCACCTTAAAGGTCATAGACCGAAGACCTCCTTTGGAGAGAGACCAAAGTTAGTCGAGGATGCTAGCCACCGGACAGGAGGAAGGGTCCAGGCCCTTGTCCTGACACCAAATGGAGAATCTCTTCCATTTAAAGGCATCGCACCTCCTGGTTGACTGCTTCCAAGATGCCTCAACTACTGAGCACATCATTGGACAGACCCAAAGCCTGGAACTCTAGTCGCTCAGGAACCAGGCTGTCAGGTGCAGAAACTGAAGGTCCTGGTGGAATACCTTCCCCTGACTGATGGAGAGCAGGTCCAGGAATACTGGAAGACGCCTCGAGAACCTGGTGCTAAGGCTGAGGAGATCTAGATACCAGAACTAGCAGGACCAGTCTGGGTGACCAAGATAACCTGCGCCTTGTCCCACCTGACCTTGAGCAGCACCTTGTGGACCAAGTGGAGGGAGGCATAGAAGAAGTCTGGGGTCCATGGCCTCGAGAAGGCATCCCCCTGCAGCGAGCCCTGCTGAAGGGGTCGAGTATGGAACAGTCTCAGCATTGCATGCTCCCTGGAGGTGAACAGCTCCACCTGAGGGGTGCCCCACTAGGAGAACAGGCTGTCTATCCTCTGGATGGAGAGACCACTCATGGGACACCACGCCCACATGGCTGAGGGCGTCTGCCAGATGATTCGAGGCACCTGCCACACAAATGGTTAAAAGATCAGCCTCCAGTCGGTTCATGAGGGTCTAGATGTGGAGAGCTTCCCTGCACAAAGGCAGAGAGTGCGTGCCGCCCTGTTTGAGACAGTACATGGTTGTGGTGTTGTCCATCTGGACCTGAACTAACCGACTCCGAAGGAACAGAGTGAATGCAGTCAGAGCCAGCCAAACTGCTTGGAGCTCCAGCAGGCTGATGTGGCATTGGATTCCTCAGGGGTCCAGAGCCCGTGGACTCTGTGGTCCCCCATGTGGGCACCACAGCCAGTGAGAGAGGCGTCAGTTGTCAAGATGACCGTCGGCTCGGGGCAGACAAACGGGATCCCTTCCTGCAGATGTTCTAGGACGGTCCACCACTGGAAGGCATCCCACATCTTCTGGGTCACAGTGAACAGCTGGACGAAATGACCTAGTCACTGCGTCCACTGGCTGGCCACCTCCCACTGAAGGGGCACACATGCCACTGGGCCCATCGACCACAATGGTGCAGGCCACCATGTAACCCAGAAGTCACAGGAAGTCCTGGGCAGGGCGCAATTGCCCAACCAGAAATGATTGGGCAAAGGAGGAGAGAACCTTTGCCCTGTCCGCCAGGATCCTGGCTCTGGCTCAGCAAGAGTCGAGCTCTACCCCGATGAAGCATATCACCTGCGAGGGCACGAGTTCCGTCTTGGCCTCACTGATCAGGAGGCCAATGTTGAGGCAGGTTTGAAGGCCAGATCCTGGACCTCTCTACCTCCAGTCTGGAGGGACCGCTATGAGCCAATCGTCGAGATAAAGGTAAATTCTGACCCCTCAACGCCGAAGATGAGCTGCCACCACTGCTATGCATTTGGTGGAGACCATGGGGTCAATGACAGGCTGAACAGCATGGCTTGGAACTTGTAGAGGTTTCCTCCACCCTGAAGCGGAGGAACCTCGGTGAGACAGACGGATTGGGATGTGAAAGAATGTGTCCTGCAGATCCAAGGAGCAGGACCACATGTTCAGCTCGAGGGATGGTATGATCTGGGACAGTTACCATCCTGATAGTGCGAGACCTGAGAAAATAATTCAGGTCATGCAGATCTAGAATGGTGCACCAGCCCCCCATCCTTTTCGGGACCAGGAAGTAACTGGAAACAAACCCTGGGTTGACAGAGGGATCCGCGACTCTGACCCCTACCTCCTTGAGGAGTAGCTGGGCAAGGTTGTCTCGGAGAACTTACTGAATGAGCATGGAAATCATTTCCTCCCGTGGGCTGGGCTCGGCTTGGTGGGTACTGCTCTCAAACTCCAGAGGCAGTCCCTAGCCAACCAATTCCAAGACCCACCTGTCTGTTGTGACAGCGGACCAGGAGGAAAGGAAGTGGCAGAGCCAGCCCCCCACGGGAGGACCCAGAGTGGGCATGATGGGTATGGGGTTGGCAACCCCATTCCATCACTGTGCAGGCTGGGAGCAGGATCTGGCCTGGGGACCACTGGGACCTTTCCCCTCGGACTTGTGAGCCGCCTCGCCCCCTGGCTTGGGCCGAGGGTGGCAAGACTGAGCCTGCTGCCCCGGCATTGGGGCTGCTTGGCCGCAGGGGCAGAAGGCCAAAAGGGCTCTCTCTCTCTTCTGCTTTTTGGAACCCTGGGATTCCTTCTGGGGAGAAGTAATGGAGTCCAAGGTGGCATTGGACTGCTCTATGCGCTAGGAGGTCACCCTTCACTCCAGGACTGAAAAGATCAGTGTCTAGGAAGGGAACATCCGTCAATCTGTGCTGAGTGTCCACTGTGAAGGTAGAGACCCTTAGCCAAGCCCTGTGGTGCATGGTAACTGCAGCAGCCACCGAGCGGGTGCAAGAATCCCTGATGCCCAGAGCCATCTGGAGTTGCTGTTTGGCAACCGCCTGACCCTGGTCTACAGATACGTGGGGAGATGAGGAAGAACATCATCCAGGGAGCCCAAGAGGGCAAGATAAAAATGCATCACGACGGCGGCTGAGCTCACCTGAAGAAGGCCGAGCGAAGAGGCAGCAGAACTTTCCTGGTCAAATGGTCCAGTTTCCTAACTCTGTCTGGGGTTTATGGTTGTCTCCTGAGATTACCCGAGTGCGGAAACAGATTCAGTCATCAACCCCGGTCGAGGGGTGTTCTGTGAATCCCAAAAGGAGCCAATGGGAACCGCTACTTAGCGGGCATCCGGGCTGAGGGAGCAGGGCAGGAGGCTGGGTGCTGCCACAGCTTCAAGGCCAGGCCAACAATGACTTCGGCCACAAGGAAGGCATCTGTCAGAGAATCCCCTCTTTTGAGGATAACAGTGAGAGGATATTCAGCCCATTTTTGAATGGGCTCCAAGGGCATCCCCATAGATTCGGAGAGGAGATGGAGGATACCTATGAAGGACGTGGGACCTTCCTCCATCGAGAGACTCCCAATGGATTCCTCATCCAAGGGACAGGAATACAAGTTGGAGTCTTCTGACTCAGAGGAGTCTGGATAGATCGGCCGACCACCCATGTCACCTTCAACCCCCCTCGGGGATAGTTGGGAGTGAGGGTGACAGACAGTCTATGGAAGGACCTTGACCGGCTGAGACTCTTGGTAGAAGTCCCGGAACAGGCTGCTTAGGTGGCGGCTCCACCGAATTGGTGGAGAGGAGGGTTTCCATGAGCCGGAGGGTCTTTACCGGCTCATGGGCAGAAGAATGGTGTCTACTGGCCCCTGTAGTGCCAGTCTGGATAGCGACAGCCAAGTGATGGTGTGGAAGCAGGAGTCACTTGAACCAGCCATAATCAACTGTTGCCACATTAAGTCATCATAGGCGTCGATGAAGTCTGTCCTCTTCTGAGGAGGACGAGGATTAATGACGGCATCGCCGATTCTTGGAACAGCTTATGGGATTTCTTCAGCCTATCGGTCGAGGGAGTCTGAGACCTCAACTTTGACCGATGGGGTGCTCGGAAGGAGCCAGAGAACCGCTGTCTTCCAGGTCAGGGACAGGGACAGTAAAGAGGTTCCCAGCTGTCTGGGTCGTTAGGACCAGGGTCCTGAATAATGAGTTGTTGGCCTCATTGAGAGACAACAGGTCAACTGGGTAGAACACAGTCTCAACTGGGTCGTCGTCCTGCATCTGAGCTGGCTGACCTGAAGGGAGCACCGTGAAGCCAGCGGCTGAGGCCGCAATCTTGACCAAAGTAGAGACAGCAGATTCTTGGGACTGAGATAGCTCTGGATCCCAAGAACATCGTCGATGAGACGAACCGTCTCTCAACTCCTTGTCCTTTTTATGGGAGCAAGAGATGTACAGGCCCAAGGGGCCCTCCCGTTTGGTTGGGAGAGACTGGCACATCTCCTTGAAGGAGCCCGAATTGAGCGGGACGAAAACAGACATAGAAGAGGACCGATCAGTGGCCCGAGCCACCTCCTCCTCCTCGAAGGCCTTCATCTGTTCTAGTTGTTCAGCTGCACAGACCACCCAACAGGCTTCTTTTAATTAGACCGGCAGGATTCGTTTCTCTGGTCAACCTAGCTGAAGTCGTGCGAAACGATTGTCCAAGACATTAGGTTGGAATGTGTGACAAAAATCGAGGTCTGAGTGTTGTGGGCATGGCCCAGGCAGTAGATGCATGAGGCATGCGGGCCGGTGCAAGACATCTTCTGCCTGCACGGGCACCGGCGGAATCCGGGTGAGGACTTCATCCGCGGTCGTGATCGGCGAAGCGATGCAGAGAATTGACGAGTTTAATATTAGGTAAATCGAAGATTTGCCAGGGCCTACTATAATGCAGGAGCCATAAGGAGGAACCTGAATCTTCCAGCGGAAAGGAAGATCTGGCATCAAGGGGTGGAGCCGAGGATATACCACCCGGTGGTGGGAGGAGCCAGCTTGAGACCTTTCGCCAAGATTCTTAAAGGGAAAGGAGAACAGCTAATATTCTTCAGGTGAAGCTACCTCTGGCTGGAAGCTGCAATACTGAACATAGGATTTGCAAGAAAGCGAGTTGTGCTCACAACAGAGGAGAGTGAACCTTACAATTGTCTTTGGTTTGTAGCAGATATTCTGGAAGTGGAGGCTACTTCTAACTGAAAAGTGAAATAAGGAACTTAGAATTATCAGGAAAGACAGTCTTTCAAGCAACAGAGGGAGGTAGGTCTTGCTTTACTTTTGTTACAATTGTTTAGATTTTCAGTGCAGGAAGAGTTGAAACCCTGCGGGATGGAATACTATTTACTGTGTCTGTCCTGGTGCACAGCTGACATTTTGGGGCTGACTGCTTTCAGAGCACAAATCACCAGGCTGTTTTGGGGCTGGGGAGGTTTACCTGTGTCTGACTTGGATGTCTGTATTTTTCTCTGTTTGATTAGCAGGGTATTTTCTCTGTCAAATTGTTGTGTAGGGCATCTTGTTGACAGGAAGACACTCATCGCAGCGGTGGGTCAGAGCTTTTAGCTGATTGTTTCGTGAGGGCACAGTTTAGGCCCAACCCCTGCCCATCCCTCACCCACCCCTGGAAATAGTTCCTTTATACCTGGGGTTCTGACATTTCCTCAAGAGTGCAAGGTGCATATCACTGTCATATCCTCTCTAGCACACTGCACTGACAATATAAGCATACACATTGTATAATATGTATATATATTTCTATATAACAAACCAAACACACACACACACACAAAAAGTAGATAAGTGGGGAGTAGTGCAATGTAATGGCTGTGGGGCAGCAGTCTTCCGGGAGTCTTTCTGGAGACTGAGATGCTGCCCTGAGGAAGGAAGTTGCCCATCTTCAGGCCACACTGGACGAGTGAGGGAACCTTCCCCAGGCCACACTGGACAGTAGGAAGAGACCTTCCCCATCCAGGAAAGCACCGAGCCACCACCACTCCCCAGAGATTGCAAGAAAGCACAGCAGTTGAACCACAGTGGGCTCAGGGGAGAGTGAGGATAGTGGAACAGAGGCACACCCAGTCAGTTGTTCCACTCCACAATCCATACACCATTCTGGGGGAGCATAGTTCCCCTATGGATGCACCCGCAGAGGAGACTAAGGAGGCTGAGGACTATTGTCACAAGGGAGGCCCACAGGAAGAAGGCAGAGGACACCACAGGGAAAGGAAGCAGCTCCTGGTGGGGACTCAGTTATTAGGGTATATAACTGGGGGGACAGGAAAACTGAAGTAAGGTGCCTGCCTGGTGCCATGGCTTGGAGGACAGGAAGTGTAGTTGCTGTTCCATTATAGCTAGGGTTTTGAGGAATTTTCCAGTGCACTTTTCTGCATCACTGTGTAGTGGAGTTGAATCTCAGCGTGTCTCACAGACTTATGTTGTGAGCCCTAGGCAGCGAGACACACATTTTGTTTGCATCATCCTAAGAGATTTTCTCTCTGTAGTTGCAGTAATGAAAAAAGCAGATGGTTCTTTTGGCGGCATACAGGTCACCGAAAATCACCAAGCTACTGATTATTTTAATACAGGAAAAATGAAACAGAGGCTTTTTGCAGCAAAGTTTCTGATTGGCAGTGGAAAAAGAACTGAGAAGAGGTGGGGCTGCCTACCTTTCTGTAAATGCTGATGTATGACATCACTGTGGGTGGCCCTCGGATTGCAGTTTCCGTATAGTCCTAGCGCTGACATGGGCATAGTTCCAAATGCGTGGCCTGATGAAAGAGATGTCCTCAAAGATAATTTTTATGTTTGCTTGCATGCATGTGCAAGAAACATAGTGCCATCATCGGAGTTTTCGGAGGTGTCACCCCCTCTTCCAATTCAGTCAGTGTGTTGGCAGGCGCGGCGCATTGCCGCCAATGCATGCTGGAGCTGTCTATGACAAGCTCAAAATGCAGTGGCATACAGTTGAAAAGGGGAGCTACGGCTGGTGAGCAGCGATGAATATACGCCTGCTCATGCGCACCTCCTACACACACACTGAAGCGCCGCGCGCCAATGGCGTGCCACCCCACACGTATAGCTGATGGGGTGCCCAATCCCACGCCGGCTTGTGCTGGCGCCCCCAAAGCCTCCCACATGCCACGGCGGTGCCTCACCCCAGCGTGGGCAACTCATAGAATAGCCAACAGGGGTGCCCAATCCCCCGTCGGCTCCACTGTCCCCGAAGTACTGGGTGCCACGCTGGGAGCCTACCCCAGCGCGGCAACTGATCATATGGCCGACGGGGTGCCCAATCCCACGTCGGCTCCACGGCCCCCCAGCCATCCTTGTGCCACACTGGGAGCCCACCCCAGCGCGGCAAGCGTCTTCGTCGTCACTGAAAAAAAAACCTGAAATTAAAAGCGGTCCCACGCGCTTCTCCTGGCCCCCTCCACCCACTCGCACCCCACCTCCACCCCACCCCATACTTACCTCCGGACTCTGGAGCAGACGATCATCGGTGGACCGGGAACACGTCTGCACTCTTCAAAGCCAACCGCAAACTGAGGGAAATGCCGGTAAGCTGTATAATGGGATAGATAGGGTTTTTTCAACTTTCTTGCATATCTCAGGCATTTTTGAATTTTTGCACCAAATTTTCAACATGGGGTTTTGGACCCCTCCTCGCGAATTCTTGCACTGTCATGGCGTTACTCGGGCCCGAAGGTGATTCGCACCACTGTGCAAATCACCTTTCCGAATGATTAAGAAAACGACACTGCCAGTGTTCATAAGTGGCCTCAAGAAGCCTATTTTGAAAATTTGGTGAAAAATTCCAAAATGACTTTTACGTAGCGTGCATTGCGCAGTTCCTACGCATACTCGTGAAGTTCACGCAATTTTCAATATTTTCACCCAGATTTTCAACATTGCCATTTTACCACACCTTCTTATGAGTAGTACAGCTGTCATTTTTCATCTCACCCAAAATGTGTTTCCGCCATGTAGCGTACAATGGCGCATTCGATGTGCGAAATCAATGTACGGGACAAATTAAGAAAATCACAGTCACACTGTTCATGAGCAGAGGTCTTAAAATGGCTATGTTGAAAATTTGGTGACAAAAGTCCATAAAATGACTGTACAGTGAGCATTGCGCAGTTTCACCACACTCGTACGCTCATGACTTTGTAATATTTCCAGTCCAGATTTTCACCAGTAGCATTTTTCCACACTTCCTTATGAACAGTACAGCGGGCATTTTTCACAGCATGGCAGTGTGTTCTCACACTTTCAGCGCAGAGATGCGTGGTCGTTGTGGGAAATCATTGTTTGGGACAGATAAAGAAAATCACAGTAACACTGTTCATGATCGAAGGCACCAAAATGCCTGAGTTGCTGTAAAATCTAACCTAATTATATTACGAATTGTCGTTGCACAGTTTCTATATGCATTTCATTGACTTCACCAGTTTTTTTCATATTTTACTGGATTTTCAACATTGCCATTTTTACACCTCCCCATGAACAGTACAGCTGTCATTTTTACATCCTGTTCGAATGTTTTGCACCTGTGGTGCTAAATGCCGTAGTCGCTGTGCATCGCAGCTTTCAGCTAACAAACTGATATTGCCACTGTTCATGAGGTGGGGTCACAAAAACCCATGTTGAAATTTGGAGTGAAAATACCAACGAATGCCTGAGGTATTTGGGTTCCAACCATAACCCAACCTGTAGAGAATGACAGGCATCAGGGGTGTGACTTGGGATTCTTGCCTGTAATGCTCATACCATTCCGCACCCTGCAGCCACTGAGAGGCACTGAGGTATACCTTGCACTCTTGGCCCCAAAGTTCACCCCATTCTCCTATATCGCACCCATTTCACTGTATTTCCTATGAATGGGGTGTGCATAAGGGCCAAAGACCTCAAGGAACACCGTGACACTTGTCAGTGTCTGCAGGGTGGGGTGTAGTGAAATGGCGTGGCCGTTATGCCCAACGACCCAAAGGCACACCCCAATGCCTGTCACTCTCTGCAAGGTGGTGGTGGTGTTTGCTTCAGTTCAATACTTCACTGCCATTCCTCTTACGCAGCTCTGTAACTTCTACACTACCACTGCCAATGCCAGCAAGCAAACATTCGGCATTGACAAATGCTTGTTTACTCATGCTATCAGAAGACTTTCGCAGAGCTAAGCCCAAGGTGTAAGTCTTTACTGTGGCTAAACATGATCCAGCAGCTGAGCTCAGGGTCATATGATCAGTGCTCAGATTGGTTCAAAGAACTCTACATTAAGAGGCTGAGAGAAAGTGCAGGCTGGGTAGGTAGATGAAAATACTGATGTTAGAACATCTAGTCCCTGCAGGTCCTAGTGCTTTCTTGCTCTGAGAACAAAGCATAAGGTTCCATGGAGGCGGACTTCCTGCTCAAACAAGCCTTTAGACTGGTTGTGGCAGGAGAGACTACAATTCTGTAAGCAATAACCCACTATAGGGCGTGGGTTTCTAAAGAATTAATGCACACTTTTGGTGAACTGGAAGGCATGAGGTGAGGAGCTGAGTGATTTTCAACGCACGTGAGAAATGCATCAAGAAACCCATGCTCTGGTATGGATTATTGTGCTTACAAACTAAAAACAACTTTTTTTGTGTGTGTTTTTTTTTTTTTTAAATGGAAAAAAGTTTTGTTTTCCTTTAGTTAGGCTGTTGCTAGGTAGAATATGCAAATTTGGTAACGAAGGCCAAGTGTATTTGAATAACCTGGGCAGTGCATTTATTTTTTAAGAAACCTATGCAGCTTTATGGGTTTTGTGTTTAAAAAGAGAACATTTTTATTTTGATGGGAAACGGTTTCATTTTACTTGAGATAGTTTGTTGCTAGGTAGATTAGGAAAAGTTAGTATGATCTACTGATATGTCAGAGATTAATGGTCAGGTGATGTGTTTAGACCAACACTTCTCAAACTTTGTCATAGTGAGCCTCCCTAAGCCATGGAAAAGATCTTGAGCCTCCCAAAATACTAAAATATGTTTGGGCCTCCCCATAGAAAATAGCTTACTTTTCACAGTATATCAGGAATAAATTGAAACCTCTTTGCATAACTGGCTCTCATTTTATTAAGCTTATTGTAACCCCAACAGGACAACCTACTTGCTCCAATATTTTGACTCTTGGACCATTGTTACCCTTACTGCCATACCTTCATGGGTCAGACTGCTTTTCTGTTTACCCTCTAAGGAACAACCTCTGCCTCTCACCCTCTCACCCTGCAACTTCTCAGGGATCATTTTGCTCCCTCCTGCTTTTATTCCTAGTATCTGTATGGTTAACTCTTGTATTTGGACAGTTCTTCTGCCAGTCGAATTGATCAGTTGTTCCTCGCATTGTTAGTTTATTGTTCTTAATTTGTTTGCACTTTTATTCATGTTGTATCGCTTGAGTGTTTTGCAGTTACATTTTGAATTGTATTCTCTCACTACCCTTCCCTGGTTACACCTGAAATAAGCCATGGCTCAGTGTACAATACCTTCTCTGGTCACAGACTTGTGAATGAATACATAAATTCACCTACTATTATCCTCTTTCAGTTTGCCTTATCCCTTCATACAAAATCTATAAAGCTCAAAATTGAAATATAATACTTTTTTCAGGACTTGCTTGAGCCTCCCCTGGAACAGGTTGGGGCCTCCCCATTTGAGAATCCCTGGTTTAGACCAATGAAGCTGCTAGGATTCTGAAAGATTCAGAAGTCCATTTCATAAACTGCATTACGTATGACACAAGCCATCTAGAGTTGCTCTGCTTTGAAGTGGGTTGGTTTCTGGAGGACTCGGCATAGGGCACAAACCAGCTTGATATCTCCCGAAAACAGCTTCTGTCCTCAGACAAAGCAGAGGTGCACTCTTGACATCCATTTATCAAAAAGTATGCCATTCAAGTGTTATACCATCTGAAAACATCTACATATGTCACTTCATGTACTGTACATACCATCTCAAAGCACAAAATGAACACTTTTGTACTACTGATCCAAGTTAAAACATCTCCAGTCCTGCTCTGAAAAGGGTCTTACCTTGTCCAGAGGAAATTTGTTCTTGCCCAGTGAATCCATGGTGATTTTATGAGAACCAACTAGAGTGAAGTTGCTGGTTCGAACTGAATTCCCAACAGCAGGGCTAGAGGCTGTAAAGTGAACACACATATTGATCAATGAACCTGCTATACAGAATGCTACAAGAATACATACTACAGATCTGTGATGAAGAAACTGCAACAATAACTGAAGCTTGCTTTGGGTATGTTCATGAAAGGGGTTACCAAAGTATGACATGATGGTCAATTTTCAAATTCACTGTAGATCAGTTATAAGTTTGTCAGGACACTGTGACCCAAGAATGAGAAAGGGACCAGGTTGTGAGATAACTCCGTAACAGAGATTTGAGAAAAAGCACCTTCCCATGTTGCACGTGTAACAGTGGACACCACAATGTCGCACATGCAACAATGGACACCACACAGCTGTTTAAGTTGGGGGAAAAAACTTGACTTTTCTTCACGTTATTTTACTAAGCATTTTAAGGCACTATGGCCCAAGAGTGAAAAAGGGACCATGTTGTTGGATAAACATATCAGAGACTTGAGAAAAAACACCTTCAACATTGCATATGTAACAGTGGACACCAAACAACATTCCCTCTAATAATGGATACCAAAAGTACAGTTACGCAAGAACTTACCGTAACAACAGTTCTCCGAGAGAATCTCTTCCAGCAGACGCCACCTGGCGGCGGTTCCTGACAAATTCTTCTCAAGCAGTACCAAGGGGAGAGAACGCCTGCCGCGCGTGAGCTCCAACCCCAATGTCTCCCATATATAGGAGGAGCGGTACCCATGTGCTTCAGTTCTTGCACGTCAAGGCAAAGTACTGCAGGATCGCAAGAGACGCAGATGAGCGGATGGCCTGAACACACGCCTCACCTGAGCAAGAGGAGGAAGAAGGCCATAAGAGGCCTGGTCCTGGGAAGGAGGGCAGGAAACATATTTGCTGCAAGAGCTTCTCTCAAAGATCTACTGTTATGGTAAGTTCTTACATAACTGTACTATCTTCTGAGAGGAAGCTCTTGCAGAAAGTAACACACATAGGACTGATTCCCAAGCAGTATAAACTTAAGACAACCCTTGGGAGGGGGGAGAAGGAAAGCAGGGAGACAGGAACAGGAGGGATCCCTCAGGAGACCAAGCCCTGCAAGACCAAAACCTGCTCTGCATCTGGAAACTATGTACAGGCTTTAATGCCTGACAAGGTGTGAACAGAATGCCAAGTGGCAGCAGAACAGATGTCAGCCGCCGAAACCTTCTTCATGGCCACAAAGGAGGTGGTGACTGCCCTTGTTGAATGAGTCTTGATTGGGCCATGAGAAGATCTGTTATGTTTCTGGCAACAGAAGGTGATGCAGTTAACCAGCCAACGCGAAAGTGTTTGCTTGGTAACCGGGTGTCCTAAGGACCTGTGCATGAAGGAAACAAACAATTGGTTGATTTCCATCCCCAGTTCTGGACAGGTAGCAGCGGAGGCCTTATGCGCATCAAGGAATGAAGAAGTGCTTCCTCTTTGTTGGAATATTCCAGATAGTACAGGAAGCTGAACCAACTGGTTCAAAGTGAGCTCCAAAACTACCTTAGGCAGGAACTTTGGATTGGTGTGAAAGTCAACCTATCCTTGTGAAAATCAAGTAGGGTTCCTTACACATAAGAGCTTGAAGCTCTGAAATGTACCTCGCCGATGTGACAGCCACCAAAAGAGTGTCTTCCAGGACAGGAAACTAAGCTAGCTTCCATGGCGGTTTGAAGGAGCGTCTGCTTTTCCAGAAGAAAAGCAGATCCCAAGGAGGAACGGATCCCGAATAGGGGTCTGATACGTAAATTCCATGCAGAAAGGCTTTGGATACCTCCAACTGAGCCACTGTCTTACCCTGGACTGGCATACAATAGGCAGACGGTGGCCAGGTGTACTTGGAGGAGTAATTAAGACCTGACTTGAGAGGAAAGCAGGTATTCCAAGACTGTGTTAACCGGACAGACCAGAGGATCCACCTGTCTGACTGTGGCCCAAATGCAAGCATTTCTGTTTCATAGTGTAAGTGGCCCTGGTGGCAGGGTTGCAGCCTCTACCAAAACCTCGCCACCTTGTCTGAGACTCCAAACCTGGACTTAGCTAGGTCTTGAGGAGCCAGGCATGCAGGTGGAGGGCGCGAGTTCAGATGAACTGAGACCTGTTGTCTTGAGACAGAAGCTGGGATGAGACCAGAAGAGGAAACTGAGGCTCTGCCATTAACGCTAGAGTAAGGGAAACCAAATCTGACAAGGCCACAGAGGAGCTCTCAAGATCATGGTGGATCGTTCTGATTGCATCTTGAGGAGTACCTTCTGAAGCAGAAGAAAGGGGAGGGAGCATGGAGGAATCTCCCCTTCCAGGAGAGGGACAATGCATCTTGCCAGAAAGCTCCAGGCTCTGGCCCTAGCGAGCAAAAATTGGGCAGTTTGCTTTGGATTGAGATGTGAAGAGGTCTAGCTCTGGTGTCCCCATCTGGAAAAGATTTGGTCTGCGATCTGAAGCAAAGCCCACTTGTGGGCTGGCGACCTCGGTCTGCTGAGTGTCGGCCAGCACATTCCGCATCCCTGGGACATGAACTGCTGATATGGAGAGCTGAAGTCCTAGCGCCCAGTTCCACACCTTCATGGTCTCTCAACAGAGAGAGTAAGAGTGTGTGCCATGCTCTTTGTTGATGTAGAACACCACGGATATGTTGTCCGTCTGGAGTAGCTGGTGGCCTGGCAGTAGGGCATAGGCTAAAGCCTGAAGTGCATACAGACCTGCACTCAGTTCGAGGACACTGATGTGCAGGTTCTCCTCTATTAAGGACCATGAGCCCTGTGGTCCCCCAAATGCGCGCCCCATCCCGAGGACGAAGCGTCCATTGTGAGAATATGGGATGTGGTCCCGACTTGAAACGGAAGCCCTGCTAGAAGATTTTGGGATGACATCAACCAGTGAAGTTCCCAGTGGATTGGCTGCATGATGCCTATCACGGCATTCCATTTGTCCTGTGTCTGATCCCACTGGACGCGTAAGGACCATAGTATGGTTTACATGCGCAGTCTCGCGAGCGGCACCAAAACTATTGCCGCTGCCATGTGGCCCAACAACCTGAGAAGATGTCTGGCAGGGACCTTTAAGGCTGAAGAGGACGTCGGCGCTTAAGGCTTGAATGACCCTGCTCAGTCAGAAGGGAGGAAAACCTTTCAGTGCTGTCCAGAGCGCCCGATAAATGGGAGTTTCTGCGATGGGAGCAACTGAGATTTGTTCTGGTTGACCGTTATGCCCCTACACTGGCACAGCGTTAGGATGTCCCCGACGGTTTCCAAAAGGTGGGGTCTGGAAGGAGCCAGTTGTCCAGGTAAGGAACACAAAGTGGCCCATTCTGAAGCGCTGCAGCAACAACTGCCAAGCACTTGGAGAATATGCTGGGGCTGAAGAGACTGAAGGGAAGGACCTTGAACTGAAAGCGCCTTCCTTCGATTCTGAATCTCAGAAACGTTCAATGTCTTCTGGCAATAGGGATGTACAGGTACGCGTCCTGCATGTCCAGAGAGGCCAGCCAATCTTCTGCTGAGATCATGGGCAGGAGGTTGGGCAGAGAGACCATGCGGAGCCTCTGATAGGAGACCCACTGGTTGAGGTTGCTGAGATCCAGGATGGGTTTGAGATCTCCCAACTTCTTTGGGATCAAGAAGAAGTAGGAGAAGAACCCTGTCTCTCTCGGCCAGTGGGACTGGCTTTATGGCGTTCTTGTCCAGCAGGGACTGATTCTCCTGCTGAATGATAACCCTGTGTTTCCCTTAGATAGCGGGATGGGGGCAGTGGTCTGTCTGGAAGGATAGCGTCGAACTCGATGGAATGCCTGAATTCCACAAGCTTGAGAACCCACTGGTCAGAGGTCACTAGTTTCCAGGCATCTGCGTAAAGAGAAAAGTGGCCTCCGACCGGCTCTCCCGACTAAACGACTGGGAGAGGCGAGTTGTCTGGATAGTCAGGCATTGGGAAGGGAGGAGGCGGCAGGTGCAGGTCTAGCCTGTCGTGAGGTGGCGGCTGAGAGCCCCAGGCCCCACCTCTCCGACCAAGCCGCCACGTTGTGGTTGTTGCTGGTAGCGGGGCTGCTGAGGCTGTCGCCCCCATGGCCACGTAAAACAGGACTCTACGTAAACCATCCCTGTTTGGGCGTACATGGACAGCACAGTACGGACTGCCTTACCGGAGTCGTAGCTTGGAAATTATCCTCGCTGAGTCTTCACCGAAGAGCATGGAGCCTTTAAAGGGAGCATGCAGAAGGTTGGTCTGGACATCTGGATCGAACCCCGAAACCTGAAGCCAGGAGTGACGCAAGAGGCAGATGCCGGAAGCGGCCGCCCTCGACAAGGTGTCCGTAGAGTCATAGGCTGATTGCAGGACGTGGGTGCCCATGTCCGAGACAGTCTGTAGAAGCTTGGAAAGCTCCACCCTCTGAGGGCAGTCGGGCAAGCCCTTCACAATGTCCAGTCCTTGTTCCCAAAGGGCATTCTGGAACTGGACCATGTGGGTTAAGAAATTCAGACTCCTAATACTGCAGGTGGCAGAAGAGTACACCTTCCTGCCCAATGAATCCAGCTGCTTAGACTCCCTGTTGGGCGGCTGGGTGCTCAGGTGTTTGGGCCACTGTGAACGATCATGAGCTACCGAAATCACAACTGAGTCAGCAGTAGGGTGTTCGGCCAAAAAGGGATGGTCCTTAGGAGCCCGGTACAGTTTGTGTACTTTTGACAGCAGAAGAGGAATGAGGATGCTTCCAGGAAGCATAAGTGACATCCTGGAAGGTGTCCACCATGGAAGAGATGTTCACCGACTTGAGATCTTTTGATGGAGGTATTTGGACAGACACAAGCACTCTGGGTCAAGGGCTTCTGTGTCCCAGCCCATGTTCTCCTGGATGTGTCTCATGACCTCCATGAAACTGGGGTTGTCAGGAGGGACTTAGAATGTCCCTCGGGTCCCCAGGAGCAGAGTCTATGTTAGAGTCCGTAAGAGAAACATCGAGCGACGTATGACTCAGAAGAGGAAAAGGAAGGGGAATGGTGTCTCCACTTACGCCTTTTATCCAAGAAAGCGAACGGAAGGAGCTTCTTGGCGAGTCCTCCAGTGCCTAGTCTTGTCGATGTGCTTTTTAGGTGCAACCAGCTCCTTACCAGCCTCATTTGGACAGTTCAGAAACCACAACGGTGTCTGGCTTAGGGACAGGAGTAGGGTGAGGCGTGGGTGGAGGTTTGGCCACAGGAGGTCCTGATTCACCATCTCCCACCAGTGGAAGAACAGCTCCTTGACCTGCACCATGGTAAGCCTGGGAGACCCAGGTGCAGGAGGAACAACCACTGTGAAAGCCATCGCCAGTTCGGCGTCGGGGTGACCCGGCGTCGGCTTAGATGCACTGGCGCCAGTATCTGGGATGACCGGCGTCAGGCTCCGATGGCAGGTGGGCCGGGCGTCCGTCGAGGAGAGGGAGTGGCCTCGGAGCCGACGTCGGGCCGGGCAAGCCAGCGTGGGACCACCTTGACCAGCGGCGGCACTACTGTGGCTGACAGTGGGTGGAGGCGGGCGTGATGACAGGTGGTCGGTCCGGCCCATTTGTCCCCAGAGTCCGAATGGACGCCCTCTGAAGATTTGGACTTGGGACTGTCGGAATGCTTGTGCTGCTTTGTCCGATTAAATGCCGCACTAAGCCGGGAGTGGACGACGTGTTGGAATCCTTAGATTTGGGTGGCAAGGATGAGGGCCCACCGCCAAAGACCTGGAGGCTTTACTCAACTCCTGGGGGTTGGTCACGGATAAGGAGGCCGAGTGGGAGGAGGACTTACCTTGGCCTGCAGAAGATGATTTTTCAGCAGGCGGGTGCACCTTAAGAGGCTGCAGGGTGGTCTCGGTAGACTTCTGAGTAGAGCCAGAGGCAGAAGTGGGCGGCTTGAGGGTCGTAAGGCTGGAGTCGTCACTGGATCTGGAGGCAGAGTGGGAGCCCGTGGACCTGGGTGAGACCTCTCCCGTTCGCTGCAGTCGCAGTGCTTCTCCTTGTGGTGCTTTTTGCAAGTGGGCGATGGTTCAGATTCCCCCGAGGAAGAAGCTCTCTCCATAGTGGACAACTTATGACTGCGTGGGGTAGGCTGAAAGGAACTTTTGCCGCCTGATGAGAGTCCTGCTATTGAAGGCCTGTCAGTGGCAGCAGTCACCGGTGTTGTGGTCGGGGCCTAGGCAGTAAAGACAGGAGGAAAGACCATCTTTTGAGGGACTCTGGTCCCCACAGGAGCACTTAAGGTGCTTCTTCGAGGAAGGTGACAAGTTGAAATTCAGCGGGGAAAAAAAAAAAAAAAAACAACAACATCGCTGGAGAATAATAAAGAAGCGTTCGGTGCCAACGAGCGGTAGCTGAGCATTAACTAACCCGAGCCAATGGCGGAAAAGAACTGTAGCACATGGGGACCGCCCCTTCTATATATGGGGGACGTTGGGGATGCAGCTGGCGTTGGTAAGGCGTCCGACCCCCACCCTCGGTACTGCTAGAGAATAATTTGCATAACCGCCACCAGGTAACGCAGTCCTATATGTGTTACCTGCTGTAAGAGCTTCCTCTCGCAGTAAGATCATGGATTACCCAAAGGGCACTGACAATAAGCCAAGTTTCAAAGAAACACAACATCACACATACTACATAATGCAAAACATCATGCGATATATGTAAATCACCAAGAAATTTCAGACTAGCGCAACTTACAGCACTTTACAGTACATTAATTTTAAATAGCACAACTAAAGTACAGTTACATAAGAACTTACCATAACAGCAGATCTTCGAGAGAGGCTCTTGCAGTAGGTAATTACATATAGGACTGATGCGGGCTGGCGGCAGGGGCCCACGGAAAGATTTCTAGCTAGCAGTCCCTGGCGAGGGACTGCCCCATGTCAGGTGACCGGCGTCAGACGACGTCGGTATAAAGGGGCGGTCCCGGACGAGAGAGAAGCAGATGTTTTCCTTCCTGGAAAAGGAGCTGAAAAAGCCTAGGGGGATGGAGGGCGGGAAGGTATTACCTACTGCATGAGCCTCTCTCGAAGATCTACTGTTATGGTAAGTTCTTACATAACTGTACTATCTTACTTTCAGAGGGCTCTTGCAGTAGGTAATTACATATAGAACTGAATCCCAAGCAGTCTGGAACAAATAAAAGGCACCGGGAGGAGGAAACTACTCCTGAAAGTAGCAGTAGCCTTGCAGGCCTCAAGACAGGAGGCCCTGCAAAACAACTAATGAAGCCTGCTCTCGGCGAGAGGCAATGTCCAAACTGTAACGTCAGAAAGATATGGACGGAAGTCCAGGTGGCGGCAGCACAGATGTCTCCGTAGAGGCTGCAACTCCACGAGTGGAGTGACTCTCTGACTTGACCCGAAGGGTCTTGTTGTACTTGTCATAACAGAGCGATGCAATGAGCCAACCACTTGACAGGCATTGTTTGAAAGCACTTTGAAAGAACTTCCTCCAACTTATATCTATGTTGGGCCTGTCACAGGTAGTTACCTCTCTACCCATATAGGGGTCACTCATTGGATCTGGTGTTCCTACTGGATTTGGATGTCACGAATCTGGGGTGGAACCGAATGTGTGGACAGACCATCACACCATAAGATTCAGCTTTGGGGCAACCCTCAATAGGCCTGCCTTTGGAGATGGTCCAGTATCGCCTTCTTTAAGGGAGTTAACCTAGAGGGCCTACTAGCGGTACTGACCTATCGGGTATTTCGGTGAGAGCATGGGTCCAGGGACCTTGTTCTTGCCTATAATAAGGGTTTGAGCGAGGCCTTGGACCAAATTGCTCCTTTTCGTGTTCGCCCACTCACTCAGTGCCCAAAGACTCCATGGTTCGATGAGTCTTTGAAGGAACTGAGGAGAGTGGGGCGAAGGCTAGAGAGGGCCTGGCAGAAATCTTGCCTGGATGCTGACAGACTTAGGTTGATGTATCATTATGGTATCTATCAATCGGCAATAACCCGTAAGAAGGCAGAATTCCTGTCCAGGGAGATTGCTGCTGCGCGGAACCGACCAGCTCAACTCTTTCGGACTGTCGACAGACTGTGCAATCCACTCTGTCTACAGTCTGGAAGAGATTTTTCACAAATAAAGTGTGATGAGCTTGCTCGGTTTTTCGCAGATAAGATTGCCAGCATTAGGTCGGATATCGGCCAGGCTCACTCTTTAAGGGTTTGCGGTGATCGGCAAGGGGAAACAAACACCTGTGTCACCTGGTTTGACTTTGGTAAGCCCGGAATTCATGGATATTGTGAGGATTGTCCAGACTGTACGTCCAACCAGCTGCAGTTTGGATCCGGGCCCTACGCCACTATTACTAGGTTGTGTAGATACTATCTGTCCGATCATTGCTGAAATTGTTTGGAAATCTCTGGAGCAGGGGATCTTCCCTGATCCCCTAAAGGAGGCGGTCGTTCGACCACTCCTGAAAAAAACTTCACTGAATCCGAACTGTCCAGCCAACTACAGACCTGTCTCTAACCTGCCCTTTCTGGGTAAGGTTATTGAAAAGGTGGTTGCACCACAACTGGATGACCACCTTACAAATCACAATATCTATGATACTCTTCAATCAGGATTTAGGAAAAGACATAGTACTGAGACTGCTCTTGTCCGGGTTCTAAATGATCTCCTGATAGTGAGAGATCGAAAGGCTCGTACTATTCTAGTCCTTCTTGATCTCTCTGCAGCATTTGGTACTGTGGACCATGGTGTGCTTCTGGAACGCCTGCGGCTCTATTGCGGACTGTCTGGTACAGTTCTGCAATGGTTTCGATCTTTCCTCACGGGGCGGAGACAAAGGGTCGTCACCGGAATTTATTCCTCTGATACCGTCCTCCTGCCCTGTGGGGTTCCGCAGGGTTCCAGTTTGGCACCCATGTTGTTTGCTGTCTATATGCTGCCATTGGGAGACATTATTAGGCGATACAGTTTGGGTTTTCACTGCTATGCAGATGACACCCAGCTGTATCTCTCCTTTAGTCCCGGACAGAAAGATGCAGTCTCTATACTTAACAGCTGTCTATCCGAGATCAAGGATTGGATGAGTGCCAGCTGGCTGAGGTCAAACCCGGATAAGACTGAGGTGTTGGTGGTGGACCCAGGTCGCCTTGAGGCAGGTTGTAGGGCTGGGCTTCCTTCGGGCATATGGATCGATGGTGCCCAGCTCCCAACTTCAGACCGGGTGCGTAACCTGGGCGTTATTATTGACGACGGTTTGACCCTGAAATCTCAGGTGTCATCCGCTGTCAAATCCTCCTTTTTCCATCTTAGGAATATCGCTCGGGTAAAACACCTAGTTCCTCCGGCTGACCGTCCGACATTGGTCCATGCCTTTGTTACCTCTCGCCTTGACTACTGCAATGCCCTGTACCTAGGGCTACTGGGGTTGATATCCGCCACTTGCAGCTGGTGCAGAACGCAGCAGCCAGGCTTTTGACTGGGACATCTATGAGAAGTCATATTCGCCTGTGCTGCGCGAACTGCACTGGCTGCCGGTTCAGTGGTGGATCACCTTCAAGGTCGGGTTACTGACCTACAAAGCCCTACACAAACAGGGACCGCAGTATCTTCAAGATCTCCTTATTCCCTACTGTCCCTCTCGCTCACTCCGATCTGCCGACGAGGGATTGCTAGAGATTCCCAGGGTTCGTTTAAAAACATCTGGGGCACGGGTATTTTCCTACGCTGCCCCCACCCTATGGAATTCTCTACCTCGTCGGATACGAAGCTGCCTGACCGTCGAGAGTTTTAAGTCAGAATTAAAAACTTATTTATTCTTAAAAACATATGGAGAGTGATTTTATTGTGATTGTATTGTTATTATTGTTGTTGATGTTATAAGTTTATAAATTCTAATTGCCTGTCCATTTGTACAGCCTTTGGTTTGAAAGCGCTTAAAATAAATTTTACTTACTTACTTGAAACAGCATTGCCTTCCCTTTTGTGAGCAAAAGAGACAAACAACTGATCAGTCTTTCTGAGATCCTTTGTCCTATCGGTGTAGTATCTCAGAATCCGGCGAACATCCATGGGTATGGAGTAAATATTCTTCCTGGTTGGAGTACTGCGTAAAAAAGGCAGGTAACTCTATAGACTGATTTAAGGTAGACTCCGCTACCACTTTAAGTAGAAACTTGGGGTTCGTGCGAAGAGCTACTCATTCTTTGTGAAAAATCAAATAGGGGATTTTACACATAAGGGCCTGGAGCTCTGAAATTCTTTGAGCGGAAGTAATGGCCACTAAGGAGAGCGTCTTCCACGACAGAAACTTCAGATCTGCGGAGACTGCAGGCTCGAAGGGAGGAAGGGTAAGTTTCTCGAGAACAAAGTTCAAGTCCCAAGGGGGAGCAGGAGTCCAGACAGGGGGCCTCAGATGAAGGACCCCTCTAAGAAAAGTCTTAATCTGAGACAGGGGGTTCCCTTTGTCACTCAGTCTCACTCTTTAATCCTTACTAAGATGCCTCCCTCTTGGGGTGGGGGGCTCACATGGGCGACCTCACCACCCAGGGGTTGTGGTCCCCTAAGGAATCTCTGCTCCATATCAATCTGTTGGAACTCAGAGCAGTATTTCTAGCACTTCAAGCTTTTTCCAAATCTGTTCAGAGTAAAGTTGTACAGGTCAGAACAGACAACACCACCACAATGTGGTACATCAACAAGCAAGGAGGCACTCGGTCTATGGCCTTGTGCACCGAAGCAATGAAGTTGTGGTCTCTGGCTTACTCCCTGAACACCTCCCTCACGGCAGTTCACCTCCCAGGAAAGGACAATGTCCTGGCAGATGTTCTCAGCAGGATTTCCAGGGCCATCACGAATGGTCACTGGATCCCTGGTCTTGAGGTGATATTTGCCAGATGGGGCACCCTGCAGATCGATCTTTTTGCAGCCCCAGACAATCACCAACTTCCCCTTTTTTGCTGCAGGCCCCCAGTGTTGGGCTCAGTCCCCCTGGATGCCTTAGTTCTCAATTGGGAAGGGAAGTTTCTCTATGCTTTCCTCCCTTCCCTCTCCTGTTCAAAGTGCTAGTCAAAATCAGATCTCAACCCTGCAAGATGATCCTGATTGCTCCAGACTGGGCCAGACAGCCCTGCTATCCACTCCTACTGTCCTTAGCAGTCCATCTTCCCCTGTGTCTTCCCAGGAATTACAACCTGTTAATCTGTGCTCAGGGGAGGGTTTGGTACCTGAACCTCAAATCTCTCAATCTCAAGGCCTGGCTCTTGAAGAGTTAGAGTTTGCTGCTTTACACTCTCCCAAGGTGTAATGGATATCCTGAAGGCTTCTAGAAAACCTTCCACCAGGGCTACTTATAATTCTAAATGGAAAAGATTTTCCATATGGTGCTCTGGGAAGCATATTTCCCCAGAATCTGCTGACCTGCCCACAGTCCTTGATTATATGGTTCACTTAAATAGCTTGGGGCTGAGACCATCTACACTGAAAGTGCATCTGGCCGCTGTGTCTGCTTTTATTTCAGCAGGTAAGCCCTCTTCTCTCTCAGCTCACCCTGTTTTCTCCAAGTTTTTCAAGGGATTGCTTCACACCAACCCTCCATTCAGGGACCCTGCCCCTGCCGGGGACCTCAATGTTTGCATTGCTCAGCTTATGCAACCCCCTTTTGAGCCTTTATCTTCAGCAAAGCTTAAGTACTTGACTTGGAAGACTGTTTCTGGTAGCCATCACTTCTGCCAGATGCATAAGTGAGTTACAAGCTTTGTCAGTGGAGCCTGATTTTATCTCCTTTCATAGAAATAAGGTGGTCCTCAGGACTAACAGGAAATTCTTGCCTAAGGTGGTTTCAGATTTCCACCTTAATCAATCTATGTCTCTTCCAGTGTACTTCACTGACCATTCCTCCTCTGGCGAGAGGAGACTGCACAGTTTGGATGTGAAAAGAGCCCTTAGTTACTACATAGAGCGTACCAAGGGTCACAGGTTTGACTCCCTCCAACTGTTCCTCACTTATGGTGAGGTTGGTAAAGGGAAACCTGCCACTAAAAGATCCATTGCCAGGTGGATTGTCTCTTGTATCCAATTTTGCTATGAGAAACTGGGTAAGGTTCCTCCCTCAGGCCTGAGGGCTCACTCTACCAGAGGTACAGCTGCTTCCCTGGCTGCTGCCAGGGACATCCCTATTCTAGAGATATGTCAAGCAGCAGCCTGGAAAACAGTTCACACTTTTACCAAGCATTACTCCCTGGACATCCAGGCTAGGAGTGATGCTTCGTTCACACATTGTGCTTCAGCCCATTTCTAAGTAGGTTCTGTCCCTCCTCCATGGAGGTACTGCTGTAGTCTGCATATGTCAGAATATAGCAAGATTTCATGTTGTTTGAAGAAAAATTACTCACCTTAGTAATCTTGTTTCTTCTAATAGAAGTCTTGCTATATTCTGACCTCCACTCAGAACCTCTGTTTTTGGGATGTGGGTGGGCAGTGCAGTGTTGGCACTTAGTAGGTGCCCACCTTTTTGTTTCACCCTTCTTTTTGGGGTGAGTGGGTGTTGAGTTTTCATTTTGGGTCCCCTGACTTGAGTCTTTGTGTTGGGACCAAAAATGTGTTTATATTTAGTAGTCAGTTGGCTAGTATGGGTTTCAGCTTCCACACGGACCTTAGTGAGTTTAGCTCGTAAAGATCTGGCGGTTTGAGTTTGAAGAACAACAGACAGAGTCTCAACCGAGGCTCGACCTCAGTGTTCCATGCCTGGCATGGAAAGTTAACTCTTTCATCTCTGGGGCAGTTCAAGTTTGGGACTCACTGCATATGTCAGAATATAGCAAGACTCCATTAGAAGAAACAACACATTACTAAGGTGAGTAATTTTTTCTTCCAAACATGAAATCTTGCTATATTCTGTTTATGTCTGTTAATCAACTTTCTCGAACTGTATGAAAGTTAACTTCCATGCCAGGCATCAAACATGACTTCAATAGACTGCCTGTTGTTCTTCAAACTCAAACCGTCAGATTCTTTACTCCGCCTCACTGAACAGTCGCTCCGGAGATTTTTCCTTCTGCTCGGTTCATTTTGTCGGTTAAAGTGCCGTTTCTCAGTTTTCAACGAAATTAAACCGTAACCTGTCGGTTCAGTCTCTGTCTGTAGTACTAGATAGGTTATATTTTACTCTATTCTGTGTGGAACTTGTAAGCGGTTCATCGAGTTCGGTTTGAACCAATCAAGTTGTTTAAAAAATTTTTAAATTGTACTTTTAGAGCGTGGTTACCGGTTCTTATTGTTCTAAAAAAAAAAAAAAAAAAAAAGATTTTATTACGGTTTTTTCCACGACCTGTGACACGGTTAGGAACCGATAAGAGGGTCCTGCCTGGCAGATTGCCATAAAAGGGTACTTTTGGATAGGACTGGCACTATGTCTGAGAAACCCAAAAGAAAAACCGGGCTGGCCATCCGGTTCAGCGGACTTTTTGGCCTCCCTTTCCCCGAGCCTACCAATTCTCTTTTCCAGGGTAGCTGCAGGAAAATTTTTGCAAATCCTGGCAGTCTGCATTGAGGTAGTCAAACCCCAGACAGTAAACACAGGTGGTGTGGGGATCAGCCTTGGCAAAGACTTCCCCACACACACCACAGTGTTGAAACCCAGTGGGCCAGTTTTTCTTTGGGTTTCTCAGACATAGTGCCAGTCTTATCCAAACTTACCCTTTTATGGCAATCCATAGGCAAGACCCTCTTATCGGTTCTAACGTGTCACGGGTCGTGGAAAAAAACGTAATAAAATCCGTTTTTTTTAGAACCGATAAGAACTGGTAACCACACTCTAAAAGTAAAATTTAAGATTTTTTAAACAACTTGATCGGTTCAAACCGAACTGATGAACCGTTTACAAGTTCCACACAGAATAGAGTAAAATATAACCTATCTAGTACTCACAAATACCACAGACAGAGACTGAACCGACAGGTTACGGTTTAATTTCGGTTGAAAACCTAGAAAATGGCACTTTAACCGACAAAATGAACCGAGCAGAAGGAGAAATCTCCGGAGCGACTGTTCAGTGAGGCGGAGTAAAGAATCTGACGGTTTGAGTTTGAAGAACAACAGCAGTCTAAGCCGAGCTCAGCGCCGCTCCATGCCTGGCAGAAATCTCCGTTGCGACTGTTCAGTGCATATGTCAGAATATAGCAAGACTTCATGATGTTTGAAACATAGAATATGACGCAGATAAGGACCGCTTGGCCCACCAGTCTGCCCATTTCCTACCTAATGGATTAGCTGCAGATCCTAGTTAACCAGCAGCCTACTTCTTCTACCCCACCCCCAGAATTGCCTTATGACTGTCCCATGCATGCTTGATTCCACCACTGTTTTTGACTCCACAACCTCCTCTGGAAGGCCATTCCATGCATCCACAACCCTCTCTGTGAAAAAATACTTCTAAATTACCTCTGAGCCACCCCATCTTCAAATTGTGCCCCCTGTTCTTGCACACCTCTTTTTTTGAAAGATGCTACCCTCATGGACTTTGTTGATTTCCTTGAAGTACTTGAAAGTTTCTATCATGTCCCCCCTCTCCCTCCTTTCCTCGAGGCTATACATATTAAGCTCCTTAAGTCTCTCTTCATATGTCTTCCGGTGCACACCCTGCACCATTTTAGTTGCCCTCCTCTGGACAGCTTCCATCCTGTCTATGTCTTTGCGGAGATTGGGTCTCCAGAACTGCACGCAGTATTCCAGATGGGGTCTCACCAGCTGTCTGTACAGAGGGATAACAACTTCCTGTTTTCTACTGGTGATGCCTCTCCCTATGCATCCCAGTATCCCCCTAGCCCTCCTTGCTGCCCTCTCTCGTTGCTTTCCCACCTTTAGGTCATCTGATATGACTACCCCCAGGTCCCTTTCCATTTTTGTTGTTGTTAGTATCTCACTCCCCATTGTGTACTCTTTCCCTGGGTTTTTGTTTCCCAGGTGCATTACCTTGCACTTCTTAGCACTGAATCTAAGCTGCCATACATTTGACCATTCCTCTAACCTTGCCAAGTCCCTTCTCATCCTTTCCACCCCCCCTTGTGCATAAACTCTGTTGCAGATCTTTGTGTCATCTGCAAAGAGACATACATTTCCTTCCAGTCCCTCTGCAATGTCGCTTATAAAGACATTCAAGAGGACTGGTCCTAATACTGAACCCTGCGGTACCCCACTAGTAACCACCATTCTTCAGAGTGGACTCCATTTACTATTACTCTGTGTCCTATTCTCCAGCCAATTCTTTACCCAGGCTGTCATCTTGGGACCCACTCCCAGGCTGGCTAATGTATATTAATCTTTTGTGTGGGACTGTGTCAAATGCCTTGCTAAAGTCTAGGTAGGCCATGTCCACAGCCCCTCCCTGATCTACTACTTTGGTCACCCAGTCAAATAAATCTATTAGATTTGTCTGGCATGACCTTCCCGCTGTGAATCCATGCTGCCTTGGGTCCTGTGCCCCTCTGGCCTCTAGATACTCAACAATTCTTTCCTTAAGAAGTGATTCCATCATTTTCCCTACCACTGAGGTTAAACTAACAGGTCTGTGGTTTACTGCTTCTGCCTTGCTCCCACTTTTGTGAAGGGGAATCACATCTGCCCTACTCCAGTCCTCGGTACCACCCCATCCTCCCATGATTTGTTAAAGAGGTAGTCAGTGGTGTCACTAGTTCTACTCTTAGTTCTTTTTAGAATTCTGGGATGAATCCCATCAGGCCCCACTGCTTTGTCCACCTTCACTTTTAAGAGTTCTTTCAGAACCCTTTCTTCTGTAAATGGGCTGGTATCAACTTCTGTATCCAGAGTGTTTCTATTGTTTGTTTTAGGTACCTCCCCTCTTCATTTGTAAATACCGAGCAAAATATTTGTTTAGTATCTCTGCCTTTTCACAGTCACCCTCTGCCCACCCCCTCACTATCTCTCCCTTAGTCTTCCTTCGCGGTCTAAGATTGCTCCCTCTCGAGTGGGCTCAATACTAGTTGTCTAAGGCATGCCCCTGTAGGGCATCTAGAATAACCCCACTCTAAGTGGCTGCTGCAACTGCACTCAGTTAACATCTGGCATATACAGATCACCCATCAGCAATATCTCCCCTTTTTCTGCCATTCTAAGTATACTTTCTATCATTTCCTTGTCCATTTCCTCCCCCTGAGAAGGGGGTCTGTATATAACCCCTGTGCGGATTGTGGTGCCATTGCCGGTCTCCAAATTTACCCACAGTGCTTCTTCTCCTCCCTGTTTTCCCTTTTGTTCTGTTGCTTTAATTCCTTCCCTTATGTAAAGAGCTACTCCTCCTCCTCTATTACCCTCCCTGTCCCTCCTGTAGATAGTGTATCCTGGTATGTTTACGTCCCAGTCATGGTTTTGTGTGTACCATGTTTCTGTAACTGCCACAATATCCAGATGTTCCTCCTCCATCAAGGCCACTAATTCAGGAAGCTTGTTACTCAGACTATGGGCATTGGTACTCATTGCTCTCCATTTTTTGATGGCTTTACCTTCTTTTGCAGCATCCCCCACTGACCTTTCTACCTCAGTCTTTTTCTCATTTAGTAGCCTGTTTTGTAAGGAGAGGCTGGGATTTTCCTGCTGCTTATCAGTGCCTCCCCCCTTGACTAGTTTAAAAGCTTGCCAATGAAGCATTTAAACCGATTGCTCAAAAATACAGGTTACTCACCTGTAACAGGAGTTCTAGGAATGGTATATGTTGTTCATCCACACTTATTGGCAGGTATCCTTGCCGCTTTAAATCTTGCCGGAAGGTCTTCAAGCTGGCTCCTCCCACCCACCCGGGTGGTATAACTCTCGGCTCCGCCCCATGACGCCAGATCTGGCCCGCTGGAAGCTCAGGTTGTCCGTCGAAGCCGGGGAGGTCGGGTGGGTCGTGTGGATGAACAACATATACCATTCCTAGAACTCCTGTTACAGGTGAGTAACCTGTATTTCTAGGGACATGGATATGTTGTTCATCCACACTTATTGGCAGACTCTAGCAGTTCTCCGGGAGGAGAGAGGCAAAACGCACACCCAATACTTACTTGGGAAAGAGAGACTGAGAACCGGGCCCCAAAACCAGCATCCGGCGTGACTCAAGGTCGATGTGGTAATGGGTAATGAAGGTGTTGCTGACTTCCAGGTAGCAGCCCTGCAGATTTCCTGGATAGGGGCGTCCCTGGAAGCAGCCACCGATGCAGCAGTATGGCGGGTAGAATGAGCTCTTATCCTCTGGGAGGCTCCATGCCAAACTTATAGCAGAGATCTATGAGAGGTGACCCACCTGCTTATCGTCCGCTTTGCTGCAGGTCTACCAGATGCGGCTTCAGCATAGGTGACAAACAGCTGGCGAACCTCTCCCAATTTCAGCCGTGCGCCTTTGTAATAGGCGAGCTCCTTCTAGGGTCCAAAGTATGGAGCCTATATTCGACCTCGGTGTGATTGGGTAGAACACGGCAGAGTCAACACCTGGTTAAGGTGAAACTCCGACACCACCTTCGGAAGGAATTTGGTGGAGGCGCAGGACAACCTTGTCCCTGTGGAAGACCAGATAAGGAGACTCGATGGAAGCGCCTGGAGCTCCCCATCCTTCTGGCTGACGTGATAGCCACCAAGAAGGCGGTCTTCCACGACAGGTGAGAGAGAGAGCACACCTGTGCATAGGTTGAATAGCTTGCCCATGAGCTTTGCCAGTACCAGCAGTAGATCCCACGGAGGTGGAGGTTCTCGCACGAGGAAATGGGATCAAGGCCTTTGAAAAGCGCCAGACCACCTTCTCCTGTGCCACCGACTGCTTCCGCCCGCGCCGTAAGCAGAGATGGCTGCCAGGTGCACCGTTAAGGGTCTCCGAACCTAAGCCCTTGATTAGAAAGGGACCATAAATAGTCAAGATGCTTGCCAAGGAACAGGAGGAAGGGTCCAAGCCCTTGCCCTGACACCAAATGGAAAACCTTTTCCATTTGAAGGCATAGCATTTTCTGGTCGACTCCTTACGGGATGCCTCAACTACATTGAGGACCTCGTCGGAAAGACCCAAGGCCTGGAACTCTAGCCGCTCAGGAACCAGGCCGTCAGGTGCAGGGATTGAAGGTCCGGATGGAACACCTTCCCTGATTGACTGAGAGCAGGTCCGGGCGAGCTGGAAGCTGCCGCGAGTCCTGGAGCTGAGACTGAGGAGATCTGGGTACCAGAACTGGCGAGGCCAGTCTGGGGCTATCAGAATCACCTGCGCCTTGTCCTCCTCGCCTTGAGAAGCACCTTGTGGATCAAGGGAAATGGGAAAAGGGAGAAGAGGCCGGGGTCCACTGCCTCGAGAAGGCATCCCCTGCAGCGAGCCCTGCTGAGGGGGCGGGCATGGAACAGTCTCACCGCGCTCTCCTGAGGCAAACAGGTCCACCTGAGGTGTGCCCCAATGGGAGAACAGATGCTGTACTACCTCCGGCAGGAGAGACCACTCGTGGGATGCAGCCCCTATCCGGCTCAGGGCATCGGCCAGGGTGTTGGAGGCTCCTGCCACATGAATGGCTAGGACATCTGCCTCCAGGCTGCGCACGAGTGACCAAATGCGGAGAGCTTCCTTGCATAGAAGCATGGAGCGCGTCCCGCCCTGGCGGTTTAGATAGTACATGGTCGTGGTGTTGTCCGTCTGGACTCGGACCACTTGACCCCGGAGGAACGGAGCAAAGGCGGTGAGAGCTAGGCGGACCGCTCGGAGCTCCAGCAGGTTGATGTGGCATCGGGACTCCCGCGGGGACCAGAGGCCGTGAGCCCGGTGTTCCCCCAGATGGGCACCCCAACCCATCAGAGAGGCATCGTTCGATAGAGAGACTCGGCTGAGGCGGACGAACGGATGCCCTCCTGCAAATGACCTGGAACGATCCACCACTGGAGGCGTTCCACATCCCTGTGTCACCGACACAAGCTGGTCCAAAGGATGCTGGTGTGACCACTGGCTGGCCAGTCCCCATTGAAGGGGACGCATGTTCCAGCAGGCCCAACGGACCACGCTGGTGCAGGCCGCCATGAGACCCAGGGAGCAGGAAGTCCCGGGCAGGGCGCAATTGCCCAACCAGAAATGATTGGGCAAAGGAGGAAAGAACCTCGGCCCTGTCACGGGAGCGCTCTGGCTCGAAGAGAGTCGAGCTGCCCGATGAACAGAATCACCTGCTTCGGCATGAGTTCGACTTGGCCTCATTGATAAGAGGCCTAGTTGAGAGCAGACCTGGAGGGCCAGATCTCTGGACCACCACCTCCTGCCTGGAGGGCTGCTATCAGCCAGTCGTCCAGGTAAGGTACACCGGACCCTCGGCGCATGGAATGCTGTCACCACTGCCATGCATTTGGTGAAGACCCTGGGAGCTGGAGACAAGCCGAAGGGCATGGCTTGGAACTCGAAAAGGATTCTTCCGCTCGAGGCGAAGGAATCTCTGGTGAGACGGACGGATAGGGACGTGAAAACGTCCCTGCAAATCCAGAGAGCAGAACCACACGGCGTTCCAAGGATGGTATTATCTGAGCCAGAGTGACCATCCTGAAGGTTCGAGACCTTAAGAACCTGTTTGGGTGGTGTGGAGTGAGAATGGGGCGCCACCCCCGTCCGCTTGGAACCAGGAAGTACCTGGACACAAACCCTGGGTCTGAAGGAGGGTCCTCCACTCTCTTATCACCTCCTTCTGGAGGAGGAGGCGATGTCGGCTAGCGAGCCGCCAGCGAGCTGGGACCCAGAAGCCCGAGGCGACTGCTCTGAAGAGGCGGTGCCCGAATTCTAGAAGCAGGCCTCTTCCATCACCTCAAAACCCACCTGTCCGTGGTAACAGTGGACCAGGCGGAGCGGAAGTGCAAGCCGTCCCCACGGGGACCCAGGGTAAGGTGGCGGGGATGGGGTGACACCCTCAGCCCGTCACTGGGCAGGCTTGGAGGAGGGACCAGCCGAGGGACCTCCTGGGCCTTTTCCTCCCTGCCTCCTGTTAGAGGAAGCCGGCGGCTTAGGTTTGGGATGCCAAGGCTGAGCCTGCTGGCCCTGACGTTGCTGGGCTGGGCGCAGGCAGCAGAAGGACGAAAGGGCTTAGGCTGTGGTTTGCGGCCTTTGTCCTTCTGAGTGAAGAGACCGAGTCAAGGTAGCATTGGACTTCTCGATCCTCTGCAGGTGACCTTCCACCCCAGGGCGAAGGGTCAGTCCCCAAAGGGAACATCCGCCAACATGTCTGGGTATCTGAAGTAAAGGTGGATATCCTCCAGCCAAGCCATCGACGCATAGCCACCGCGGCCGCCACCGACCTGGCACATGAGTCCCAATATCCAAAGCAGTCTGGAGCTGCTGTTTGGCCACTGCCCTGCCCTGGTCCCGCACCTGCTTGACCGTAGTCTGCAGATCCGCGGGGAGATGAGGAATGACCTCATCCAGGGAGCCCAACAGGGCATGAGAAAAATGTGCCATGAGGACGGCCGAACTGGCCTGACGAAGGCCGAGAGAGGACGCAGCATAGACTTTTCGCCCGACATAATCCAATTTCTTGGATTCCTTGTCGGGAGGTTTGTCCACATCCCTGGCGTTGCCGGTGCGCCGGAAAACGCTGTCGGTAACCAACCCCTCAGCAGAGGGGTGCTCCGAAAAACCGGACAGGGAACCGGTAGGGACCGCATACTTCCTGGCCATCCTGGCCGAAGGCGCAGGACAGGAAGCAGGGCGCTGCCAAAGCTCCAGGGCGGACCCACTATGGCCTCGGCTACCGGAAAGGCCTCCGTTGGAGAATCCCCTCGGTCCAGAATCTCCGTGAGGGGATACCTGGCCCGTTTGGAAACGGGTTCGAGCTTCATCCCGGTGGACTCCGAGATGAGCCGAAGCAGTCCTAGGAAGGACGACGGGCTATCGTCAGTGACTGTCCTCCTGAGGACTCCAAGTCCAGTCGCTTGGAGAAAAGGAGAATTATCTCGGACTCGGACGAGGTCCTCGAAGAGCTGCTCTGGCCTGAGCCACCCCCTCTACCTGCGAGGTCAGTCGGGAGTGAGGGTAGCTCCGACAACCGATGGGGTAGACCTTAGCCGACCGAGAATCCCTGGTCGGAGCCCCAAATAGTGGCTGTGAGGCGGAGGTTCCACGAATCGGTGGAGCAGCTGGTTTTGGCGAACAACCGGCCTGGTACAGGCTCTCCGGGTAAGTCGAGGGTTGTGTTGGCCGCTCGGTGACAGCCCTTAATGGCCGGGAAGGCGACTCGTCGGCTTACTCCCGGTCAGGAGGAGCTGTTGCCACATGAGGTCCTCGTACCGTCATGTAACTTCGCGAAGCCTCCTTGTCGAGACGGCGGCGACGCCGCTACCGTAGTGCCGGAACGAGACCGCCTATGACGGCGGGATCGGCTGGACCGCGAAGAAGTCCGAGACCGAGACAAAACCTCGGCTCTTCCGAGGTCGGTGCGGGGAAGTGTCGGCAGGAACCGGCACTCCCTTCGGCTCGGAGGGTTCATCCGAGGGCTCTGGAACCGGAGGCACAGGCAAGCCCAAGGGATCCTCAACTCCCCCCGGGGGACCGGGAGAGAGGAATCTCGGCTTCTATAGGCGACAGCCCGTCCAGCGTGAGAAAATCTTGACCGTCCGACAGAGTCTCAGTCAACCTGACCTGACAGGGGCACCGTGAGGCCAGTGGCCAAAAGCCAAGCGATCGACGACTGGGAGAAGGACCTTTCCTGCTCCCAAGGCGTCGACGGAGGATTTACCTTTGTCCTCTTTTGGACAGAAAAAGGTCCAGCAGGCGTTGGCCCTTCTCCCCTAGTGGAGAGGGACAGACAAAAGCTCCTTAAATGAAGCTGTGTAGGAAGAACCCAGAAGGCGGGATAAATGCAGCGGCCGAGAAAGATCTGACCTTGCCGCCTCCTCTTCGAGGGTGATCATCTGCTCGAGCTGATCCGCCGAGCCACCCGCCCCGCGGACACACACGACAGGCCTCCTTAGACTTCACCGGAGGGAAATGCTTCATCGGGGACGGCCCAGTTGCTGTCGGGCAGCCACGGTCTTCGAGGGGCCCTAGGCAAGAAGGAAAACTGAGTCGCAGTGGGTGGTGCTCAAGGCCTAAACAGTGAACTGCATTGGAGTGTGGATCCGTCGAGACATCTTCTGCCGCAGAGAGCATCTCCGAAAAACGGAGTCGGTTGTCGCGCCGCGGCGCGAGGGATCAAGACAGAAGTCTTTTAGCAAAAAACTTTCAAATTCACAAAACGGAAGAAATAGGAACCAGTCACAAACGCAGAGCGTTAAGGAGGGAACCTGAGCTTCCAAGCGGTAAGGAAGATCTGGCGTCATGGGGCGGAGCCGAGAGTTATACCACCCGGGTGGGTGGGAGGAGCCAGCTTGAAGACCTTCCGGCAAGATTTAAAGCGGCAAGGATACCTGCCAATAAGTGTGGATGAACAACATATCCATGTCCTAGAAGACTTGTTCCTTCCTGGACAGATGCAGACCATCCTGCCAGTATAGGCTGGTGTCCCTCCAGGTGGAACCCCAGTCCCCAATGAAGCCAAACCCTGTGCTCCATACCATTTTTTCAACCATTCATTAAACTGCATGGTGCAATACCTTGCCTCACTCATTCCATTGACAGGCAGCACCTCAGAGAAGGATACTGTGTGTGCTACTTGTCTTGAGCCCTCCCAATTCTACAAAGTTCTTCTGCACTGCTCTAATCTCATGATGAGCCAAGTCATTTGTCCCTAGGTGGACAATGACTTCCAGCTCAGACTCCTGTGCAGCTGTTCTCGTGATCCTGAGGATGCGCTTCCTGTCCCTCCAAGCCATGGCACCAGGTAGGCACCTTACTTCAGTTTTCCCTGCTCCCCCCAGTTCTATCCCCCTAATAACTGAGTCCTCCACTAGGAGCTGCTTCCTTTCCCTGTGGTGTCCTCTGCCTCTTTCCTGTGGGCCTCCCTTGTGACAGTTGTCCTCAGCCTCCTTAGTCTCCTGTGGGTGCATCCATAGGGGAGCTATGCTCCCCCAGAATGGTGTATGGATTGTGGAGTGGAACAACTGACTGGGTGTGCCTCTGTTCCACCATCCTCACCCTCCCTGAGCCCACTGTGGTCCAACTGCTGTGCTTTCTTCGCAACCTTTGAGGTAGTGGTGGTGGCTCTGGTGCTCCCTGGATGGGGAAGGTTCCCTTCCAACCATCCAGTGTGGCCTGGGGGAAGGTTCCCTTACTATTGTCCAGTGTGGCCTGAAGACGGGCAACTTCCTCCCTCAGGGCACAGAGTTGTCTGCAAATAGGGCAGCATCTCAGCCTCCAGAAAGACTCCCGGAAGACTGCTGCCCCACAGCCATTACATTGCACTACTCCCCACATGTTTATCTACTTTTTTTTTGTGTGTGTGTGTGTGTGTGTGTGTGTGTGTGAGAGATTGGTTTGTTATATAGAAATATATATATTAAACAATGTGTATGCTTATATTGTCAGTGCAGTGTGCTAGAGAGGATATGACAGTGATATGCACCTTGCACTCTTGAGAAATGATGTCAGAACCCCAGGTATAAAGGAACTATTTCCAGGGTGGGTGGGTTGAGGGTGGGAAGGGGTTGGGCCTAAACTGTGCCCTCACAAAACAATCAGCTAAGAGCTCTGACCCACCGCTGCGATGAATGCCTTCCTGTCAGCAAGATGCCCTACACAACAATTTGACAGAGAAAATACCCTGCTAATCAAACATAAAATCGAGACATCCAAGTCAGACACAGGTAAACCTCCCAGCCCCAAAACAGCCTGGTGGTTTGTGCTCTGAAAGCAGTCAGCCCCAAAATAAGTCAGCTGTGCTTTAAACTCTTCCTGCACTGAAAATCTTAAGAATTGTAACAAACATAAAGCTAGATCCACCTCCCTTTTGCTTGAAAGACTGTCTTTTCCTGATAATTCTAAGTTCCTTATTTCACCTTTCAGTTAGAAGTAGCCTCCACCTGCAGAATATCTGCTACAAACCAAAGACAATTGTAAGGTTCACCCTCCCTCTGTTGTGAGCAAACTCGCTTTCTTGCAAATCCTATGTTCAGTATTGCAGCTTCCAGACAGAGTTTCAGTTGAAGAATATTAGCTGTTCACCAGATCTAGCCCGCTGGAAGCCAGGTTGTGCGCCGAAGCCAGGTGAGTCCGTGTGGATGAACAACATATACCACTCCTAGAAATACAGGTTACTCACCTGTAACAGGAGTTCTAGGAATGGTATATGTTGTTCATCCACACTGTCTGGCAGGTTGCTTGCTGATTTAAATCTTGCTGGAAGGTCTTCAAGCTGGCTCCTCCCACCCACCCGGGTGGTAAAACTCTTGGCTTTGCCCCATGACGCCAGATCTAGCCCGCTGGAAGCCAGGTTGTGCGTCGAAGCCGGAGAGGCCAGGTGGGTCGTGTGGATGAACAACATATACCATTTCTATAACTCCTGTTACAGGTGAGTAACCTGCATTTCTAGGGACATGGATATGCTGTTCATCCACGCTGAGTGGCAGACTCCTAGCAGCTCTCTGGGAGGAGGGAGGCAAGGTGCACAACCCCTACTTAGGGAATAAAAACTGGAGAAACGAGGCCCCAAAACCAGCATCCCGGCGTGACTCAAAGTCGATGTGGTAATGGGTGATGAAGGTGTGTGCTGACTTCCAGGTAGCAGCCCTGCAGATTTCCTGGATAGGGACGTCCCTGGAAGCAGCCACCGATGCAGCGGTATGGCAGGTAGAATGAGCTCTTATCCCTCTGGGAGGCTCCATGCCTGCCAACCTATAGCAGAGATCTATGCAGGAGGTGACCCACCTGCCTATCGTCCGCTTGGCTGCAGGTCTGCCAGGTGCGGCTTCAGTGTAGGTGACAAACAGCTGGTGAACCTCTCCCCGAACTTCAGCCGTCCGCTCCTTGTAGTAAGCGAGGCGGTCTTCTAAGGTCCAAAGTATGAAGCCTATATTCGGCCTCCGAGGTGTGACTGGGGTAGAACACCGGCAGAGTCAACACCTTGTTAAGGTGAAACTCTGACACCACCTTCGGAAGGAATTTTGGGTGGGGGCGCAGGACAACCTTGTCCCTGTGGAAGACCAGATAAGGAGACTCGATGGAAAGCGCCTGGAGCTCTCCCATCCTTCTGGCTGACATGATAGCCACCAAGAAGGCGGTCTTCCATGACAGGTGAGAGAGTTCACACCTCTGCATTGGTTCGAATGGCTTGCCCATGAGCTTAGCCAATACCAGCAGTAGATCTCATGGAGGTGGAGGTTCTCGCACCGGAACAGATATGTGATCAAGGCCTTTGAAAAGCACCACCACCTTCTCCTGTGTTACAGACTGCTTCCGGCCCGCGCCGTAAGCAGAGATGGCTGCCAGGTGCACCTTAAGGTGTCAACCAAGCCCTTGCTGAGAATGGAACTACAGGTAGTCCAGAATGCTGGCCAAGGAGCAGAAGGAAGTGTCCAGGCCCTTGCCCTGACACCAAATAGAGACTCTCTTCCATTTAAAGGCATAGCATTTTCTGGTAGACTCCTTCACGGGATGCCTCAACAACGTTGAGGACCTCATCGAAAGACCAAGGCCTGGAACTCTAGCTGCTCAGGAACCAGGCTGTCAGGTGCAGGGATTGAAGGTCCGGATGGAATACCTTCCCCTGATTGACTGAGATCAGGTCCGGGTGGGCTGGAAGCCGCCTCGGGAGAATGGAGCTGAGACTAAGGAGATCTGGATACCAGAACTGGCGAGGCCAGTCTAGGGCTACCAGAATCACCTGCGCCTTGTCCCTCCTCACCTTGAGAAGCACCTTGTGGATCAAGAGAAATGGGGGAAAGGCGTAGAAGAGGCCCGGGGTCCACGGCCTCAGGAAGGCATCCCCCTGCAGCGAGCCCTGCTGAGGGGGGCGGGCATGAAACAGTCTCAACTTCGCATTCTCCCTGAAGGCAAACAGGACCACCTGAGGCATCCTCAGTGGGAGAACAGATCTTGTACTACCTCCGGCAGGAGAGACCGCTCGTGGGACGCAGCCCCTATCAGGCTTAAGGCATCGGCCAGAATGTTGGAGGCTCCTGCCACATGGATGGCAAGGAGATCCGCCTCCAGGTTGCGCACGAGGGACCAAATGCGGAGATCTTCCCTGCACAGAAGCATGGAGCGCGTCCCGCCCTGGCGGTTTAGGTAGTACGTGGTCGTGGTATTGTCCGTCTGGACCTGGACCACTTGACCCCGTATAAATGGAGCGAAGGCGGTGAGGGCTAGACGAACTGCTCGAAGCTCCAGCAGGTTGATGCGGCATCGAGATTCCCAAGGGGACTAGAGGCCGTACGCTCTGTGCTCCCCCAGATGGGCACCCCAACCCATCAGAGAGGCATTGGTTGATAGAGAGACCGTCGGCTCGGGGCGGACAAACGGGATGCCCTCCTGCAGATGTGCTGGAACGGTCCACCACTGGAGGGCGTTCCACATCCCCTGGGTCACTGTCACTAGCTGATCCAAGGGACTGGAGTGCTGTGACCATTGGCTGTCCAGCCCCCATTGAAGGGGACGCATGTACCAATGGGCCCAACGGACCACACTGGTGCAGGCTGCCATGAGGCCCAGGAAGTCACGGACAGGGCACAATTGCCCAACCTGAAATGATTGGGAAAAGGAGGAAAGAACCTCGGCCCTGTCCGCCGGGAGATATGCTCTGGCTCGTAGACAGTCAAGCTCTGCCTCGATGAATTGTATCACCTGCGTTGGCACGTGCTCCAACTTAGCTTCGTTGGTGAGGAGGCCAACCTGAGAGCAAACCTGGAGGGCCAGATCCCTGGACCGCTCAATCTCCATTCTGGAGGAGGCTGCAATCAGCCAGTTGTCCAGGTAGGGGTACACCCGGACCCTTCAGCGCCGCAGGAATGCTGTCACCACTGCCATGTACTTGGCGAAGACCCTCGGAGCTAGGGAAAGGCCAAAGGGCATGGTCCAGAACTCGTCGAGAGATCCCTCTGCCCTGAAGTGAAGGAATCTCTGGTGGGACGAACAGATCGGGACCTAAAAGAATGCGTTCTGGAGGTCCAGAGAACAGAACCACACGCCTCGTTCCAAGGATGGAATGGTCTGAGCCAGAGTGCCCATCCTGAAGGTTCGAGACCATAGGAACCTGTTCAGGTCGTGCAGTTCTAGAATGGGGCACCAGCCCCCCGTCCGTTTTGGGACCAGGAAGTACCTGGACACAAATCCCGGGTCTGGTGGAGGATCCGCCACCTTCCTGATCACCTCTTTTTCGAGGAGAAGGGCAATGTCGGCTTGGTGAGCCGACAGAGAGGCTGCGGACCCCTTAGCCCCAAGGGGCGACGGCTCAGAAGGGCAGGACCTCCTTGAACTCCAGAGGCAGGCCCTTTCCTACCACCTCCAACACCCAGCGGTCCATGGTGATAGCGGAGCAGGCAGAAAGGAAGTGGTGGAGTCGTCCCCCCACGAGGGGAACCCAGGGGGTAATGACGAGGCTGGGGCGACACCCTCAACCCGTCACTGGGCAGGCTTGGAGGAGAGGCCGGCTGAGGGACCTCCGGGCCTTTCCTCCCTGCTTCCTATTAGGAAGCCGCAGGCTTGGCTTTGGGATGCAAAGCACGAGCCTGCTGGCCCTGATGCTGGAGTTACTGGGCCGGACATGTTGCAGCCACAGAAGGCGAAAGGACTTATGTTGCTGACGACGCCCTTGTCCTTCTGGACGGAGGTGACAGAGTCCAGGGTAGCGGTGGCCTTCCACCCAGGGCCGAACAGGTCAGTCCCCAAGAAGAGGATGTCCGCCAATTTATGCTGGGTATCTGCCTTGAAGGTGGATATCCTCAGCCATGCTCTGCGGCACATGGCCACTGCGGCCGCAACTGATCTGGCACAGGAGTCTCCAATGTCCAGTGCCGTTTGGAGCTGCTGTTTCGTCACCGCCCTTCCCTGATCTTGCACCTGATTGACCGTGGTCTGCAGGTCAGCCGGGAGATGGGGGATGATCTCATCCAGGAAGCCCATGAGGGCGTGGGAGAAGTATGCCATCAGCATGGCCAAGCTGGCCTGGCGGAGGCCTAGGGAGGACGCAGCGTACACCTTGCGCCCGGCATAGTCCAGCTTTTTGGACTCCTTGTCGGGGGGCTTGTCCACATCCCTAGCGTTCCTGGAACGTTGGAAAACACTATCGGTGACTAACCCCTCCACAGAGGGGTGCTCTGAAAAAACGGACAAAGAGCCAGTAGGGATCTCATACTTCCTGGCCATCCTGGCTGAAGGTGCAGGGCAGGAAGCCGGCCACTGCCAGAGCTCCAAGGCTGGGCCAACAATGGCTTCAGCCACTGGAAAGGCCTCCGTGGGCGAATCCCCTCGGTCCAGTATCTCCGTGAGGGGATACTTAGCCCGCATGGATACGGGGTCGAGCTGCATCCCGGCGGACTCCAAGATGAGCCGAAGCAGACCCATGAACGACGATGGGCTCTCGTCCATCGACTGCCCCGGAGGACTCCAGGTCATGGGGCCTGGAAAACAGGGAGGAGTTGTCGTCAGACTCCGAGGAGTCCGTGAAGAGCTGCCTGGGGCCTAAGCCACCCTCCACCTGCCGAGGATGGTCGGGAGTGAGGGTGACCGACAACCTGTGGGGCAGACCCTGACCCGACCGAGAGTCCTTGGTCGGTGACCCGATTTCAGTTGTGGAGGCGGAGGTTCCACCACAATCTGTGGGGCAGCTGGTTTCGGCCCAACAACCAGCCCAGGCTTGGGCACCTCGACTACAGAGAGGGGTTGTTTCGGCCTTTCGGGTGACAGCCACTTGATGGTCGGGGAAGGCGACGGTGTCTGCTTGTTCCCAGACAAAAGGAGCTGCTGCCACATTAAGTCCTCACAGCGTTGACGCAATTTGCGCCGAAGCCTCTCCTCTTCCGAGGAGGAAGACTAGGACGAGCGGCACCGCCGCGTACCTCGGTGCCGAGACCGCTGATGTCGGCTGGACAGAGACGAGGTCCGAGACCCTCGGTGTTTTCGAGGGCTGGTCTTGGAGGGAGCGGGGGACACCCGCTCTTCCCTCGGCTCGGGAGCCTTGACTGGGAACTCCGGCACAGGAGGCTCAGGCAAGTCCTTGGTCTCCACCAGGGGAACCAGTCAAGAAGGGTTGCTGGCTTCACCAGTCAACGGCCCATCCGATGGGTCGAGAAAAATCTTGGCCGCGTCGACGGGTGTCTCGGCTGGCTGACCTGACGGGGACACCGTGAAGCCAGCGGCCTTAGCCGCAACCTCGACCGAAGAAGAGTGTCGACTGTCCGGGGAAGGGGACCTCTCCCGCTCCCATGAACGTCGACGGTGGGACTTACCTTTCGAGTCCTTCTTTTTGGACCAAGAAGAGTGTCCCGATGGCCCCTCTCCCTTCGTGGAAAGGGATTGGCAAAGCTCCTTAAAGGAAGCTGTGTAGGAGGATCCCAGAGAGAGCGGGATAAATGCCGCAACTGAGGAAGATGAGGATGCGACCTGGGCTGACTCCTCCTCGAGGGCGATCATCTGCTCGAGTTGCTCAGCCAAGCCAGCTGCCACGGACACCATCCAGACCTCCTTGGACTTCACGGTGGGTAGTGCTTCTCAGGCGTAAGCTGTAACCGGGCAGCACGGTCTTCTAGGATGTTGGTTGAAAGCGATCGACATAACTCGCAGGCCTGTGGGTCGTGATCTAGGCCGAGGCAGTAGACGCGTGAAGTGCGGGTCCATCCTTGACATCTTCTGCCTGCATGGGCACTGCCAAAACCATGAGTCGACGTATGCAGCCGTAGAGGAGTAATTAGACCAAAGCCTTGAGAACTTTAGAATTATTTTCGGACGAACCAAGAATTAAGATCCAGTCTATACGCAGAGCATTAAGGAGGAACCTGAGCTTCCAAGCAGTAAGGAATATCTGGCGTCATGGGGCGGAGCCGAGAGTTTTACCACCCGGGTGGGTGGGAGGAGCCAGCTTGAAGACCTTCCGGCAAGATTTAAAGCAGCAAGGAACCTGCCAGACAGTGTGGATGAACAACATATCCATGTCCCTAGAACTCCTGTTACAGGTGAGTAACCTGTATTTCTAGGGATGTGGATATGTTTGATCCACAGTCTGGCAGACTCCTAGCAGTTCTCCGCCAGACTTGGCTTTATGGCGCCAAGTATCTGCCTGCTGGCCCTGCCGCTGGGCAGCTCTTGCCGCAGGAGCGGAGGAACGAAAGGGCTTACGCTGCTGTTGGTGACCTTTGTTCCTCTGAGCAGATGCAACAGAGTCTAAGGTGGCATTAGACTTCTCAATGCGCTGGAGGTGACCCTCCACCCTGGACCAGAACAGGTCAGTGCCTAGAAAGGAGAAATCTGCTAGCTTGTGTTGGGTATCTGCTGTAAAGGTTGAGATCCGAACTAAGCCCTGCGGCGCATGGCCACTGTGACCGCTGACCGAGGCACAAGTGTCTCCGATGTCCAGAGCCATCTGGAGCTGTTTAGCCACCGCCCTTCCTAGGTCCCGAACCTGCTTGACCATGGTCTGAAGGTCGGCCAGGAGATGATGGAGCACCTCATCTAGGGAGCCCAAAAGGGCGTGAGAGAAATGTGCTATCAGAACGGCTGAGCTAGCTTGGCGAAGGCCCAAAGAGGTGGCAGTGCACACTTTCCTCCCAGAATAGTCCGGCTTTTTGGACTCCTTATCTGGGGGCTTGTCCACTTCCCTAGTGTTGCCTGAGCGCCTGAAAACGCTATCGGCCACCAACCCCTCAGCCGAGAGGTGCTCCGAGAAGCCGGAGAGGGAGCCAGTAGGGACCGCATACTTGTGAGCCATCCAGGCAGAAGGTGCAGGAGAGGAGGCCGGCACTGCCAGAGCTCTAGAGCCAGACCCACAATAGCCTCAGCCACAGAGGTCTCCATGGGGAATCCCCATTGTCCAGAATCTCCGTAAGGGATATCTGACCCATTTTGCATGGGTTGAGTGGCATCCCAGTGGACCCGAGATGAGTCAAAGAATACCCAGAAATGAGGTGGGGCTCTCATCCACAGACAGACCCCCGAGGATTCCAGGTCGACTAGTTGGGAATGCAACGAGGAGTCCTTAGACTCCAAAGAGTCCACGTACAGTTGTTGACCGCCTAAGCCACTCTCCACACGTCAAGGACAATCAGAGGTGAGAGTGACCAACAACCAATGGGGCAAACCTTGAGCTGACAGAATCCTTGGTCGGCACCCCAATCTTCGGCTGTGAAGGTGGTGGTTCCACCACAATGGGTGGAGCAGCCTGTTTTGGCCAAGCAGTCGGTACCAAAACCGGATCCTTGACCGAGGAACTGGAGGCAGGAGACTGCTTTGGCCGTTCAAGCAACAGCCACTTAATTGCCAGTGTGGAAGCCGGCGCTGTCTTGCTGCTGGCCAAAAGAAGTTGCTGCCACGTGAGGTCCTCATAGTGCTGGTGCCGCTTTCCGCTGCGTTGGGACCAGGACCGCTGATGTTGGTGGGACTTGCCCGAAGCGGAAGAGGACCGAGACCCATGTAGAAGGTTTTTTTGCTTCTACTAGGACCTCTGCCACCCTTTGTGAAACTCCATGCGTGGAGATGGCCAAGTCTGCAGGAGACATGCATGAAGGTGTAGGGACCGAAGGTCTGGGTAGACTAATGTTTCCTTGGCTTGGGATAACAAGCTAGGTACAATGGTAGCCAGTTTGTCGTGAGAGAGGGAACCATATCTGAGCGTGCCAGAAAGGAGCTACCAGGATCATAGTGGTACGATCCATTTGTAGTTTGAGTAATACCCTCTGTAGAAGGGGAAAGGAAGGGAAGACATACAGGAACCTCCCTGTTCAGCAGAAGGACAATGCGTCTCGCCAGAAAACACCATGCCCGGGATCTAATGAGCAGAAATTGGGCAGTTTTGCACTACACGGGGATGCGAACAGGTCCACCTCTGGGTGACCTCATCTTTCAAAGAGGTTGTCCACCACTTCTTGAAGCAGCTCCCACTCGTGGTTTCTGGATTGCGAGTGGCTAAGCTAGTCTACCAGGATGTTTTGGACTCCTGGAACATGAACCGCTGTTGGTGCGAGTCCACGTTCTAGGGCCCAGTACCACGCTCTCATGGCTTCTCTACACAGAGGGTAATAGTGCATCCCTCCCTGCTTGTTCATATAAAGACCACCGACATATTGCAGGTCTGGAGAAGCAGGGGACCCTGGGATAGGTGAGTCTGAAAGGTCTGCATGGCATACAGAATTGCCCTCATCTCTAAGACGCTGATGTGCAGGGACATTTTGTGTCCACCATTGCCCAGAGCACGTGATTCTGAAAATGAGCTCCCCATCCTAGACGTGATGCATTCGTGGTAAGGATCTGGTTTACAGTTTGTTTGGAATGGAACTCCTGAATCAATTTGGGCGAAGCCAGCCACAATGACAGCGCTTATTGGACAGCCTTGATACCCTTATCGGTGCTCGAGACTGTTTGGACGCCTGGTCCCACAACACCCCTTGGGTTCCATTGAGAACTCATATATGCAGGTGTGCCAGTGGTACCATGGGTATGGTCGCAGCCATGTGTCCTAGCAGCTGTGACATGGTTCTTGCTGTGACTAGATTGGTTGAAGCTACTCTCGAGGCCTGGTCCCTCAGACGAGTAGTCCTGTGGGATGGAAGAAAGGCTCTTCCCTGCTGATAATCCAAGATGGCCCCTATGTACTGTAAACACTGGCAGGGCCAAGCACAGGACTTTGGGAGACTGATAGTTATCCCCAGCTGCCGGAACATTTGAAATGCATCAGAGAGGGTGTGGACTAACTGCGACCTGGTGGTGGCAGTTTATTTATTTTGTTTTTGTTGACCGGGTAAGTGCACTAGATAAATCCTGCCTATTTTCAGGCATGACCTGGGGGAGGGGGATACAGATGAATGCCAACTGACCTTGAATCAGATTAAGCTGTCCTGGAGTCCAGTTAAGAGCCATTCGTCTAGATAAGGGTAGACAAAATGACCCTGTCTGCGAAGAGCAGCCTGCCACTACTGCTAGGCATTTGGTGAACACCCTCGGGGCCGAGGACAGACCGAAAGGCAAAGCCTGGAATTGGTAATGATTCTCTTGAAAGACAAAACGAAGACACCTCTTGTGAGCTGGTGCAAGTATGCATCTTGCATGTCCAGAGGGCATAGCCAGTCCCCTCAGTGCAGCACAGGTATTAGCCTTGGTAAGGTTACCATTCTGAACCTTTTGTATTCGATGTACTGGTTTCAGGTGACTCAGGTCCAATATGGGTCTCAAGTCCCCTGTCTTCTTGGGAACCAAGAAGAAATTGAAAGTAATATCTGGGTCCTAGTTGGGATGGAGGAACAGGCTATAATCGCTCATTCTGAGAGCAAGGTCTGGATTTCTTCTCTGATGAGGGCTATTTGGATGGGAGGGTATTGAGAGGGGGCTGGAGGTTTGTCCGGAGGAACTTCTGCAGATTCCAGCATGTAATCCTTTTTGATAATGTCCTGCACCCATAAATCTGTTGTGATTTTGGTCCACCATCTAGGCAGAGAGAAACCGACACCTACTGCTTCCCCATCACCTCCGCCAGGCGGAGACCCTGGCAGGAAGTCATGCACGTGCACCTAGGTTGGGCAGGGAAGGTTGGGAGGATTTTGGATTCTCAGGTCCACTGTTCCTGCTGGTTGTGAGGGAGCCTTTCTTTTGAAAGGGCCTCAGGGCTGTTGGTTTTTCTGCTGGTTCACACCCTGGCGCCGAAAGGCCTTGCGCTTAGGTTGCTGAGGGTCCGACCGGTACATATAGTGATCGGACTGGACTGCTTTGCTGGAGTTTTGCAGTTCCGTAATCTTTTGTACCTCCTCTCTGAAAAGGACAGAGCAGTGAAAGGGGGCATTTAGGATAAAGTCCTGGAGATCTTGCCAAAAAATAGATACTCTCAGCCAGGAGTGGCGACGGAGACACACCCCAGGGGCTGTTGCTCTGGCTGCTGTGTCCGCTGAGTCGTAGGATGCCCTCAATACGTGCTTTCCTATGTTCAGGCCAGACTGAAGTGCGTCCAAAAATCCGTGCGTGATGGGTTATTTGGCTGCTTTTGGGCCAACTTGATGGCTTTCTTCCATAAGGATTTCTGATGTAGCACCATATGGGCCAAAAAAAAAAAATTAGTGACCAAATGGAGCAGGGAAGACACACAGGCTCTACCGAACTGGTCTGATTTCTTAGATTCCTTGTCGGGAGGCTGTGAGCTCATATGTTTGGGTTGTTTTCTCCTGCCGTGAGCTGCGGTCAGGACCATGGAGTCTGCTCTTGGATTTTCTCCCAAAAAGGGCTCTGCCTTGGGAGGCTTGTACAGTCTGTCTGCCTTCTTAGGGACAGCTGAAAATGAGGACGGGTGATCCCATGCCAGCCTGAAAAGGAGGGACCGGAGGGGGAATGACTAAGGGTCTCGGGTCACTCAATCCCAAAAAAGGTATGAAGCCTTTTCCTCTCTGGGTCCAATTCCTCGGTGTCCCATTGATTTAGGAATTGTATGTGGCACATCACATCCATAAATGTTGGGTCATCTGGGGGGGACCTGGGTGAGTTGTGGGGGCCTCTGCCTCAGAAGAGTAACCTCTGTAAGAGGATTCTGAGGAATGAGGGTGACTTCTGGAGGAGATAGATGAGGCTGACATTGAGAGTTTTACGCCCACACTGGTGTCTGCTCCTGTCGTCCAAAGACGATGACCAGGAGGAGGAGTGGTGGCGTCTGCCCCTATGCCTGGTATGCTCGGAATCTGATCTTTTTGGAGTCAGGCTCCTGGGTATGTGCGGAGACTGAGACCGGGAGTCTGGGATGGGTGCTTTGTCTGGGACCAGTGTAGGGGGTTGCGGTGGAGGAGGGAGGTCATTCTTTTACAACAAATCTCCCTTTACCGTGTTCCACCACGAAGTGAAGAGTTCCCCAACAACAGCCCGGGGGACCATTGACACACCTGTGGTGGCGTTGCACCACTGGGTTCTCTGGGGAATAACGTTAGGGTTGCTTGGTCCTGGAGTCTCATCGTGGTGTACATGGGGACTCTGTGGAATAACGCAGTCCTTCATTGGATCCAATGATGTCAGGTCATCAGGTACCGAGGGGGTTTGATCTGGTGACTTGGCGACAGGTGGCCTGTCGTCAGGATGCCAAATGGTTGGAGCTGACGCAGAGGCTTCTGAGGCAGCTGCTCCACAGGCGTCTGACTTATATGGTTCATGGCAGACATCTTGGTGCTTGACGCCTTGCTCTGTGGTGTCTGCCACTGGCTTTCCATTTGTCAGAAGACCGTTCGTCCGGGACATGCATTGGGATCTTAGACTTTTCAGTCGATGACTTGTCCCTGGGGGAGCATTCCCTACAGCAGGAAAGCTCCCAGCGTTTGTGTCCGTCTTTTGAGGCCGACAACGAGCTGGAGGACGAAGATGCCTGAACCTTATCGGATGAGGTCCCTGTCTTAGGCCCCGAGGATTGCTGGAAGGGCCTAAGGCTGAGGGATGGACTCCTTGTAAGGAGAAGCATTCTAGCTTGCGCTCTGGAAAGAGCGAGCGGACTCCGCCCCTCTGTCAGGCTTAACTTCCTCCAACCTGCTGATGTTGAAGAGCTGCCGCCGCTGAGATGGTGGCGGCGGCTAACCCATCAGCACAGGCCAGAAGAAGCTGAACTGAAAAAAGCAATCCTCCAGCAGCCTCAGCTAGATCTTCTCCTTGAAGACTTAGATCTGGACTCCCACATACTGTGCTCCTTGTCCCGCTGTTAATGCTTTCCTCCTGGGTGTTTTCCTTGTGGGAAGTTGGTGACCGGGAGGCTGAGAAGCTGGCCTTCGACAGGTGTTGAAGGGCGGTGAACTGCTGCTCCATGATGTAGGCCTGGAGAGTCTTGCGACGGCAGGTCTAGATTCGCTGGTTGAACTTGCCGCAGTCCGGGCAGGCTTGAATGTCATGATCAGGCCCCAAACAGAAGAGGCACCGAGAATGACTGTCTTTAGTAGGAATATGCTGCCTTTATGGACACTTAGATTTCTGTTGTGAAGATGAAGAAGATGGAGATGACAAACTAGCATGTTATCGATACTTTTGAGGAAAAAGAAGAAAAAAACAGACTTCTGACAGCAGAAAATGGCGGTTGACAGATGCAGAGCGTCTGAGCGCGAAGCACACAGAGTCGATGGTGGGAAAAGAAATTGGTGGGGCTGGGGATACAGAAGGTGACGTCGACGTGCACAGATGTAAGGGACGGGCCTCAGCTGGGTACTGCTGGCTAGAAATTTTCTGTGGAGACCTAGCTCAGCGTGCATAGTCCTTATGGTGTAGCCTGCAGGAGCTCATACTGGCGCAAGATCCAGCTTTTCACTTAAATTTAACTGTAAAAAAAAAAAAAAAAAAAAAACCTGCTAAACAAAACAATAAATTAAACGAGAATTCTGTGTAACTCAATGCTTAGTCATTTGAATTCAGTCACTACATCTCAGAGCTTTTGTGTAAGCAATGCTACTCCAGTGCTGCACAGCTAAAAAAAAAAGTGTAAGTTCACGAAAAAAAAGTTTAATTTCATAACTTTTCAGCTTTAAAGGTCTGCAAAACACATCAAAAGCAGCTTTATAGTGCATTTAAATGCAACCATTGTGGAAATGCCACATTTAGGTCATTTATGTGGGGGCTAAGAAAACCTGTGGGCTAGAGTGTTTTCCAGTTACTAGTCCTGCCAGGTGCGGCCTGAAAAGTTAGGTTTCAATCCCTGTACAACTCACCGCTATGAGGGCCTGACTAAACAGCCCCACAGTGATCCACCCTCACTGCTATGGGGGCTGACCAACCAGCCACTTGGTGATCCAAACTCACCACTATGGGGACCAACAGAGCCTCCATAGTGATCTATTCTTTATTTTTATTTATTTAGTTTTTGTTAACCGGGTAGGTGCGCTAGCCATAAAATGACTATTTTCAGGCACGACCCGGGAGAGTACAACAAAAAGAGAACAGTTGAACAACAGCAACATGGGTACAATAATACAAATACAGGAACAGTGCAGCAGTGCTACAAAAATACTATGGGTAAAAACCAAAAATATATAAAGGCAAGCATTACACAAATAATGGCAGTAAGACATATAATAAGTACAGAAACCACGGACCCGACCTGTGGAGTGAAAGGGTTAATAAGAGTAAGGTTATACAGCGAGAAATGTGAGGAATGTTCAAACATAACAAAGACTGACAGAAGGAAGGTCAAGGGTGGTAATTGGCAAAACAACAGTGGATGGTCAGCAACAAGGTTCGAGAAGGAAGAGAGCTAGTAGTCAAGAAGTTATTTACAAAGAGAAGGAAAAATATGGGGAGGAGAAGAGGAGACGGTCTTGGAGCTGAATTAGAGCAGGGGTGATATTACTGGTAAGTCTCAGGAGCTTCAGGTTGGGTCCAAGCATGTACAAGCATCAGCTAAGGATAGATAGTGACGATATTCACTTTTAAATCTAAAGTGAGACTGAGACAGCCGGAGGTTGAGTGGAAGAGCATTCCATAGCCTGGGAGCACAGATTTGGAAGGCCCCTGTGCCTTTAGTCATCCAACATCTCGGAACATAGAGCAAGGATTTATTAGCTGATCGCAGGCCATGGGAGGATGGTTGAGGGACCAGCAACGCCGCCAGCTGGGATGGGTTTTTTCCCCCGGATGATCGAGTCCATTAGTGATCCAAGGTAGTATTGTCTACTGGCAGAGGGTGAGAGCCAATTCAGATCCTTATAAAGAAGGCAATGATGTTTGAGTCGAGATGACGAAGAGGCAAATCGGCATATATTGTTAGAAGTTATGTCCCATTTTAGTAGGGAGGTTTTATGGGCAGAGGTAAGAATAGAGGCACCATAAGTAAGAGTTGGGAGCAGAATACCTCGGGTAATTGCTAATTTCGCCGAGGGTGTAAGAATGTAGCTTGTTTTGTAAGCTACTCCCAGTTTCAAGTTTAGAGCTTTGTACGAGGACTGAATGTGAAGATTAAAATCCAGGGACTGGTCCAGCAGGATCCCAAGGTACTTGAAGTAACATTTTCACATTTCTAGTACAATACTAGAGTAGATATGCATACGTCTGAATCCTGTTTTTCACTGTCACCTCTAAAAGCATGTAACATCTGAATGAAAACATACCTGGGGAATTCATGCCCGATTTCTAGAAGACAAAAAAGGAAAGAAATTCATCAAAGCAGGGAAGAAGCAATGCAGTATTCTCTATTTGTAAAAAGGAAAGTTATTTACTGTAACACTTGATCTTCTAGTGTAACTTCTCCATACAGTACACTCTTAAGTCATACAGCCAAGGCACTGGTGCACGTGGAATTTAGAACTTTTGGGGCTTGCACGCAAAACGTGCATGGTACCAAAGTACGGTGCCATGTGCACCTATAGCATAAATAGCAATTTTGGCTTCAACCACCTCAGTAGCTTTTTTTAACCAAGGAAGAAAAAGGAAAACATAACAGAAGAAAAATGAAAGTTACGAGCTTACTGTAACTATTGATCTTCCTATATATCTTCTCAATAGATTGCCACCTGTGGGTCTTAGCTGGAGATAAGACTGACCGGGTTGAACAGGACCCTATTTCAGTTGTTATGGAAAGTCTGAATGTAGGGATCTGTTCTGTTCTTTCCTTTCCTGTCTCTTATCTGTCTGGTTGCGTAACCAAATTTTCCTGTGAGACCTAGGACTTGATCATCCTGACAGTCTCACAATTCTTTGCCTCTCACTAACTCAGTCTTCCCTTGCTGTTCTGTCTTTTTCCTCCCTTGCATATCTGCTGGTATAAAAATATATGCAAATTACGTGGAAATGTAAGCTGTGGAAAAGGGGCCTCAGTTCTGGGGCATTGTGTTCTAGCTGCACCTGACTGAAATATACAAGAACATTTTAGAAAAAAACAAAAAAGGATGCTTGTTAAGGGGGGGGGGTTGCAAGGACTTGTAAAAACAAAGCTGCAATTTCTTGCAAGACATACAGAGACTGAAGGAAAACTCAGATGGATCGTCTCTGTTTATTCTGCCTTTGTAAATGGTTCTACTGCATAAGTTTATTTTTTTGATGTTACTGCTAGTACTAATAAACACTTTTTGCGAATTCTACAACTGCTCCGGATTTTTCCTATGCTTCCTGACCTGTGCCTCGACGACTAAGACCTAGAAAGAGCCAGAAGTTTTCAGAAGGCTGGAGCCACTAGTCACCGTGTGCACAATGCCAATGTGATGTTGCATGCTAGCCTATAGCAGCACCAGCCCTCAACTACCTCAGTAATTTTTTTTACTGAGGCAGAGAGCAACAAAACTTAGGGAAACCTATGCACTAACGTAAGGGCATAGATAGCTGTGATGGCCCAGGTAAGGAGGGACACTGACCAGTAAAACAGTGTCTTCACAGCCCAAAACAACTGGAGGAGTGAAGACCAAGAATACTGGGATGAGACCAGGGATGGAGGGCAGCTGTGGTTATTTAAAGAGAAGATATTCAGCAAGATCAGTTACAGTAAGTACATAATTTTCATCTCCCCCTAGAATCAATCATCTCCATAGATTCCCACTTGTAGGTACATGAATCAAAATCATAAGACAGTACCCTGGACTAGGGAGTTAGGAACTCCGGGCTCTCTCAGGATGACATCCATATAAATTGTCCTGCCAAGGGTGGCAAACTGCCTGGCATGGACAGTCAGGGAATAGAGCCTAAATAAATGTATGCACTGTGCTCCAAGTGGCACAATGGTGAAGTTGGAAGTTAATTTGGGGGTGCTATTTGCACCCCATGAATGGGGGGGTGGGTATTATGTTAGTCTTGTAGTATTCATCGAGACCTTTGCTTTGATATATAAATTGCCCATTAACTCCAAAGACTGATGGAGTTATGTCTTTTTAAGTTTCCGGGGAAGGAGACCTTCATCCAAATCTTTTGTGAGATTTTCATGAGCTCACGAAAGAGGATTGCTTCTCATAAAAGAATGCAAAAAAAAAAAAAAAATCTTTCGGGAGAATGGATCTTGTTTCATGAGATTTTCTTGAACTCACAAGAGAAAATTGGTTCCCACAAAAGAATGTGAAAAAAAAAAAAAAACAACTAAGTCCAAATTCTTCTTTCATATAGCTCTATGAAAGAAAATGCCACAAAAAAAACCCAGGTACCTCACCTCTAACAGTAGTTCTAAGAATGGTATATGATGTTCATCCACTGTCTGATAGTTGCCTTTCCCTTTAAGGATTGCCGGAAACATCTTCTGGCTGGCTCCTCCCACCCACCTGGGTGGTAACGTCTCTGGCTCTGCCCCATGATGCCAGATCTTTCCCACTTCAAGCAGAGTGTTGTGCGCCAAAGCTGGGGAGGTCAGGTGGGACTGTGTGGATGATCATCATATACTCATTTTAGAACTACTGTTACAGGTGAGTAAAAACAGGTTACTCACCTGTAACAGTAGTTCTAGGAGTGGCATATGTTGTTCATCCACACTTCTTGGCATATCCCTTTTCCCCTTTAAATCTTGCCAGAAGATTTTCAAGCTGGCTCCTCCCACCCACCCAGGAGCTATAACCCTCGGCTCTGTCCCATACCACCAGATTTTAGCCCGCTGGAAGCCAGGTTTGTGCGTCGCAGCCGGGTAGGTCGGGTGGGTCTGTGTGGATGAACAACATACACCACTCCTAGAAAATAGTTACGTAAGAACTTACCTTAACAGTATTTTTTTTCAGAAGCTCTTGCAGCAGGTAACACATATAGGACTGATGCCACCTGGCAGCTGTTTTTGGCAATTCTTTTTCTAGCAGTACCTATGTGGGAACGCTCCCGACGGCTCCACCCCCAACGTCACCCTACATAAAGGGAAGTTCCCCGTGCTCCAGTTCTTGCACGCCCACCAAAAGGTGAGCGGAAATGCATGAGGAATGAAAAAACAGGAGTGCATATGTTCTCCTCATATCAGAAAGGAAATGGCAATCATAGTTGAGGTCTGATCCTGGGGGGGGGGAAGGAGGAATTGAAAACATACCTGCTGCAAGAGCTTCTCTCGAAAATCTACTGTTATGGTAAGTTCTTACGTAACTCTACTATCTTACTTCGAGAGGAAGCTCTTGCTGCAGGTAACACATATAGGACTGATTCCCAAGCAGTATAAACTAAAGACAACCCTCAGGAGGGGGAGAAGGAAAGACAGGCAAAAGGGAGCAGGAGGGATCCCTCACGAGACCAAGCCCTGCAAGACCAAATCCTGATCTATGTCTGGAAACGATGTCCAGGCTATAATGCCTGATGAAAGTGTGGAACAGAGGCAAAGTGGCGGCAGCACAATTGTCAGCCACCGAGACCCTTTTAAAGCTGCAAAGGAAGTGGTGTGCCCTGGTAGAATGTGCCTTGATTGGCCCATGAGCAGACTTATGTTTTTCATAGCAAGGAAATGCAGCTGGACCAGTCAGCACGAAAAGAGTCTGCATGGTAACCGGGCAACCTAAGGACCTTGCGCAAAGGAAACGAACAGCTGGTTGGATTTCCTGTCCCTCTGGTTCTGGCCAGGTAGCAACAAAGTGCACTGTGAACATCAAGAATGTCTATGAGGCAGTATAGCACAGTGGCTTAAGGCTCTGAGCTGTAAATCTGGTGACATCTAGCAGACCAGACCTGAGTTTGAATCCCACAGCTTCCACTTGCATACTGTGTGACCCTGAGCAAGTCACTTAACTCCCTGTGCTCCCAGGTCGCACCTATAAAAGCTTTCAGCTTAGTGTGCTACTCCTGGTTAAACAACTAAAAAAAATTGAAGCAATGCTTCCCTTTATTAGAATACACCGGAGCTGAACAGCCTGATTGAGAGTGAACTCTGAGACTACTTTCAGTAGAAACTCGGACTGGTGCAAGATCAACCCTAGCCTTGTGAAAATTTAGGTAGGGTTCTTTACACATAAGAGCATGAGCACAGCAGCCGGGACCCTCCACAGGGCTCCCCAGCTCCGCTGCCACTCAACAGACGGCTCCTCTCAGACCCGCCAGAGACCTCCAGCCCAGCAAGCAGCTGGGACCCCTCCACAGGGCTCCCCAGCTCCGCTGCCGCTCTCTGGATGGCGGTTACTCTCAGGTCACCGCCCGAGACCTACAGCCCAGCAAGGTACGGCTCCTGCTGCCAGCCAATTGGAACGCGAGCGCTGTTTTCTGGCATGCTCCGATTGGCCAAAACCCTGTCCTTCAATTCTTCTGCTTTCTCTGCACTAAAAAAGGCTCATATTTGCCAGTAGCCATAGAAATGTCTAAATAATTGTTCTTAAAAGAGTGTAATCCTGTAAAACTGTGTACCTGCATAATTTTAAAGTGTTACAGCCTTTCTTGAAAATTTTCTGTCTCGGGGACCAGACTTGGTGCCCAAACTAACAGCTCTCTTTGTTCTGCCTAATCTATCCCCTGCTGTGCTGTTTGCCCTTTGTCCTGTGGCCAGCATTTAACTCCCGCCCTCTCTCACTCTCTCTCCTTTACAGCAGCCGGAACCCCCTCCACAGGGCTCACCAGCTCCGCTGCCGCTCCTCAGACAGCCGGCTCCTCTGAGGCTGCCGCCCGAGAACTCTAGCCCGGATCCCAGCCCAGCAAGGTACGGCTCCTGCTGCCAAGTGCTACCCTGCCCACCCTAGCTCAACACTTTGCTTTATAGGGTAGAGTGATCACGAGGTCTTGTAAATTACCAAGTATTGACTTTCCCATCTGCAGCCTATACCGTGACACCACTAGGGGCTCTATAACTGCTTACTCCTGCTGCCATCTCTCAAGTCTTCGTAAATTCACTGCCTACACAGGCTGTAAATTATACCCAGTCTCTGCACCCTGCTACAACAGCTTATCCTCCTCGCAATCCTTTGCCATGGCCATACTCCCAGATGTCAACAGGCTCCACAGCAACCAATGTACCCTGGCATGCATATGCACTATGAACCCTACTGTGTTACTGGGCACTACTTCCGGATTGCTAAAGAAGCCTGGTCTGCTCATAATACTGCCGAGTTGGTGGCTGACATTGGGGACCTGCTACCTCTGCCCCAAGATCCTTCGCTCTAAACCACCTGGACTCCCACAGTCCTGCACACAGTCTACATATAGGAAGAAAAATAGCAGTCTTTGTAAAAAGCTGTGTGACTACCAGCAAATTGCACACCACCTCCTATGGCTCAGGGCGTGGGATGTGCACACAAACCCTTGCCCACCAAGTCTACATCACCCACGAAATCGTCCAGGACACGGAACGATCAAAATTGTATCAAACATTCGAAGCCTCCCAAGCAAGCTGGACCAAGTTCAAGCTTGGACCACTCAGCACAACCCTGACATCCTCTCAGTAGGGGAAACCTGGCTCTCGCCTAAGATCTCTGATAATGAAGTTGCCCTCCCTGGCTTCAACGTCTTCAGGCTTGACAGGGCTTCCAAGAGAGAGGGTGGCTGTGCCATCTACGTCAAGGACACTATCAAAGGTCTTGCCCTCCCTCAGGTGGATCCCAGACCCTAGCAATTAAAGCAATACTTGGGGCACACAACAAAACCCTAACTGTCGTCTCTGTTTATGTTCCCCCTAATGAACACAAAAGGGGTTTCAAGGGTATTGTCAACTTCATCCGTGGCCTGCCCACTAACTCTGAGACCATCTTACTAGGGGACTTTAACATCAACTGGCTCTCACCCGGTGCATGCACATACAGGGTGATATCTCAGCAGTTCACCTCACCAGCTTGTCTCTCCCTACCAGGATTAATTACAAACAAGCACCAGCACCCTGCTAGACTGGATAATCTCAAGCAACCCAGAACGACTCACCAATGTGACAGTACACCCTGATGCTATTAGTGACCACTTTCCAGTCTCGTGTAACTGGTCGAACAAATTCCTCAAACCACCTCCATGCTTCACCTTCAGTAGGGTACTAAAGCGTGGGCATCTTCAGTCCCTGAAACATGATCTTGTTACCTTTGACTGGTCACAAACTGACCATACTACTGACGTTAATACTGCATTAGATTATTTCATAAAACAATTCACACAAGTCTGTGACATACATGCGCCCCACAAAAAGGTCAAAGCAAGGGGGTCAATTAACCTATGGTTATCATCTGACCTTATAAGCAAACTGAAAAAGTGTAATCACCTATGGCACCTTGACAGAGAGTCGGGTAAACCCACAGACGTACTAGCCTACAAGCAAGCCAAAAATGCCTGCACCTGGGAAATACACAGACCAAATTAAAACACCACAGGAGTCACTTACTGCTTCCTGGGGGATGGAAAACTTTGGGCCAACCTGAAGGAAGTCTAAGGTAAGGATGTGAAATTGGCATTGAACCTAATCAATATACAGGGAACACCTACCCAGGACCCACTCGTCTTAGCCAACGCCTTCAATGAAGCGTTCTTGGACCTCTCTGGGACACTCCCCCAGACTTTGATGACCCTCCACACTCCAACACCTCTACTACTGATGCTCGCCTTCACTCAGCGCCTCCTTTTTACTTCAAGAAACTTACCACCTCACGAGTCAGGAAAATACCTCCTCAAAGTGCTCGGGAAATCAAGACATAGTGCAGATACACTGAACCTCAAACTGGTTGCCCTTACTATTGATGAAGTTCTCCTTCCCATAACCAAGATCCTGAACATGTTGCTCTGCCACTCGCAATTTCCACAGCTGTGGAAATCGGCCATCGTGACTCCTGTGTACAAAAAATGGAGATAAGGTATTACTGTCAAACTACAGGCCCTTCTCAAGTCTGCCACCGCTTTCCAAAGTGCTAGAATGCATAGTGGCTGACCAGCTGGTCGAATATCTTGTAAAATACTCAATCTAATTCCCAGAGCAGCATGGCTTCCATAAAGGTCACAGTACCTCCTAAGCTCTACTTGAATTCACTGGGTTTATTCACCGGTCCCTGGACCGAGGAACCCTAGCAGGCGTAGTATTCATTGACCTCTCAAAGGCCTTCAATACTGTCCACCACTCCCTCCTCTTAAACCAATTAACCTCCATTAGCCTCTCTGCAGAATCAACCCTCTGGTTCAAAAGCTACCCAGGATAACGTACATAAAGAGGGAAAATAAACAATGTCCTCTGATTATCTGCCTGTAAAATCTGAGTCCCACAAGACTCCATATTGGGACCGCTCCTTTTCAGCATTTCTCAACAAGCTACCATGCCGCTGCCCACAGCAGATGCTACTCTATGCAGATGATGCAGTAATCTCCTCAAACTGCCCAGACCAAGAGAATCTTGAGTGCAAGCTGCAACATAGCTTCAGGATTGTTGAGGAATGGTTCCAGGACCACAAACTTATCCTAAACAGTAACAAAAAAAAAACAACAAAAAAAAACATGATGTTCTGCAGCACCCAAAGCAAATATAAGTCATACGCTCTCAACATTAGCACACGATCTGGAACTCTGCTCAAACATACCCAGCACTTTAAATATCTTGGGGTCACACTTGACAGCAGCCTGGCCTACGACCAGCACATCAGCAATGTGGCTAGGACTGTCAACAACAAAATTAGTCTCCTCCACATTCACAAGCACAGTCTCACCTCGGACGCACTTAGACTAGCAATCAACAGCTCCATCCTCTCTATCATAGACTATGGTTTGGTCATCTATGGTGCTGCTAGTCCCACCGCCCTCCGCAGAATATCGGTAGCACTGAACAAGGCCTGCAGGCTGCTCACAGGAGCTGAGCGTCTCACCGATACCTGTGACCTCTATGCGCAAACGGGCTGGCTCCAACTTAGTGGGAGGTTACAATACCAAATCTGCCTGCTGGCAAAAAAGGCACTACTTGGAATTCTCCCCCATGGTACAGCAAACCTACTTCAGCCACACAGCAGCAACACACAACGGACAAGTACTAGCACTCACCTCTACCATGTTCCTCGGCTTCGAATGATGCAGGTCAGAGCTCTTTTGGCTACAGAGCACCCCTCTGGTTTAATGCCCTCAGCCAGGACATCTCCGCTCAACCTACTCTGGGCCCCTTCAAGAGACTACTACGCCAGCAGCTTTCCACATCCAGCACCTGTGACTGTTACCACTAGTCTCTCTGCCCCAGGGCTCTGACCTACCTATACGCAGCTCATACCATGGCATGCCCAGGTCATCTCTACCACCCCCTACACCCCCTCCTCTACCTCCACTTGGTGGCTTAAAAACTCTGCTTGGCCACCTGCCTCATGCATCCACCCCTCACGTCTCTCTTGACAAGGTCCATGACTGCAGAAACTCCACTTCCCACCCTACTTCCCCCACCCATCATCTCTATCCCCTCTTCCCTACCGCCTACTTCTTCTCTCCACTAATCTACTGCCTCAGCGTACCGACTCCAACCTCCTACCTGCAACTATCCTCTCCTATAACTTACTGTAACCGCAACCGCATGGGTGTCTTACCCTATATAGTCTCTTTTTGTTAATATTAACCTGCTTGAATAATCCATTGTAATTACTGTAAATAATGTACATGTCTTATACTCTATGTTGCTTGAACCCTTGTAATACTGTCTTCCCTCCTATTGAGTTGGAACCTTTGTAAAAGAGCTCTCAGCTTAAAGGTATTTAATCCTAGATCCTAATAAATAAAAAATAAATAAAAGCTCTGAAATATGCCTTGCCAAAGTAATAGCTACCAAAAGCAGGGTTTTCCAGGACAGAAACTGAAGCTTAGCCTCCATTGCAGGTTCGAAAGGTGGAAGAGTCAGCTTTTCCTGAACAAAAAGCAGATCCCAAGGAGGGACAGGATCCCGGATCAGGGGTCTGATATGTAGAATACCACAAAAGAAAGCCTTAGAAACCTCCATCTGAGCCACCATCTTACCCTGGACTGGCATGTGATAGGCAGAGACAGGGGTCAGGTGTACTTTGATAGAGGAGTAACAGAGACCTGACTCCAAAAGGGAAAGCAGGTATTCCAAAACTGAATTAACTGAACAGACCATAGGGTCCACCTTCTTGGCTGCAGCCCAGATGCAGAAACGTTTCCACTTCATAGAGTAAGTGGCCCTGGTGGCAGGCTTGCGCGCCTCAGCCAAAACTTGCGTTATCTTGTCTGAGACTCCAAACCTAGTTCTAGCTAGGTCCTGAGGAGCCAGGCATGCAGGTGAAGGGAGCGCAGATTCGGATGGACCAGGGACCCATTGTCCTGAGACAGGAGCCGAGATGAGATTGGAAGAGGAAGTGGAGGCTCTGCCACTAAACGCTGAAGCAATGGAAACCAAATCAGACAAGGCCACAGCAGGGCTATCAAAAGGAGGGTGGACTGCTCTGACTGCGCTTTGAGAAGCACCTTCTGGAGCAGAAGGAAGGGAGGGAAAGCGTAAAGGAATCTTCCCTTCCAGGAGAGGGACAGTGTGTCTACCCGAAGCAAACTAACCCAAGCCGTGTGGTGGGAAAGAACTGGAGCACGTGGGGAACTTCCCCTTTATGTAGGGTGACGTCAGGGGTGAAGCCGACATTGGCAGGGGCGTTCCCACATAGGTACTGCTAGAGAAAAGAATTGTGGAAAAGCCACCAGGTGGCATCAGTCCTATGTGTGTGCCTGCGCAAGAGCTTCCTCTCAGTAAGATCAGAGTTTACCGGACAGGTAAAGGGGGGTCAAGTTGGCGAGCGGTGGCCCAGTTGCAGAACCGCTTCCACTTCACTTTCTAGGAGACCCTCATCGAAGACTTCCGGGCGGCAACTAGGACTTCTGCCACTGTAGCAGATACTCCAAATCAAGATACGGCTAGGTCTGCAGAAGCCATGCATACAGGTGCAGTAATTTCAGATTCGGATGAACCAGTGTCCCTCTCTCCTGGGACAGCAAGTGTGAGCTCAGGGGCAGCGGAAGCACAGGCTCCACTGCCAATTGCTGAAGTAGAGGGTACCAGATCTGTTGAGGTCAGAATGGAGCTATCAATATCATATCCGCTTCCTCCGATTGCAGCTTGAGGACTCTCTGAATCAGGGGGAAACGGAAGGAAGGCATGAAGAAACCTCCCTGTCCAGCACAGGGATAACGTGTCTTGCCAGAAAACACCAGACCCTGGATCTAGCAAGCAGAAAATGGAAATTATGTACCTACCGTAATTCTTGAACTTCTTGGACGAAGTCTCCACCACTCATTCACACTAATTGGAGTATGCCGAGCGCTAAGACCCAGCGGGAGCCAAACTTTTTCAGGAGTGTGGCAGAGATGGAGCTATGGTGAAACGGCATCAAGTAGTCAGGCTTGTGTGGTATAGACTATCTCAGCGCCGACCTCCAACCGCCTCAGTACCGCTTTTTCCAAGGAGCTGCAGTGTAACCAACTTGAGAGGAATAACCTAAAATCAGACATACGATAGTCCGAATGACCCGTGAAAGAAGGGTAAAAACAAAGTCTTCACAGTCCAACCATATAACGGAAGGCTCTTTTTACATCTAAGGAGTGAAGTGCACGTTCCTCCGTTCTGGAAGTTTGCAAAGTAGGTAGGAAGGACTAAAAGTTGATTCAGATGGAATTCTGAGACAACCTTAGGAAGGAAAGTACAGTTACGTAAGAACTTACCGTAACAGTAGATCTTCGAGAACAGCTCTTGCAGCAGGTTACACCATTAGGACTGAAGCCATCAGGCGCCAGGACCCCACGGAAATTTTCTAGCTAGCAGTCTTCAGCGGGGACCGCCTCCGACGTCGGTCCCGCCCCCGATGTCAGCTGTAGTACATAAGGAGGCGGTCCCCCCACAATCCCCAGTTCTCCTGCCAGAGACTTCCGGCCGCTGGATGACATCAGAAGGGGAGACTGAGGATCCGCCACCAGATGGCCAAGACTAAAAAAGAACTTCCCATCTCTTAAGATGGATGTTTGGCTACTACTACCTCCACAACAAAAGGGGGAATGGTGGGCTGAAAGGTACCTGCTGCAAGAACTGTTCTCGAAGATCTACTGTTATGATAAGTTCTTACGTAACTGTACTATCTTACTTCGAGATATGAAAATTACGTACCTACCGTAATTCTTGATCTTCTTGGACGGGTCTCCACCACTCATTCACACTAGTGGGATTAGCGCTGGAGGCACTAGGACCCACTCGAGCAAACTTTGCTGGAGGGTTCGGCCTGCGAGAGATGGCGCCCATGAGCATGGCGCCCGAGCAGCGGCTCCGAGCGGCAATGACCATCTCGCGACGCACCTCCAACCGCCTCAGTACCTTTTTTACCAAGGAGGTGCAGCGCACCAACGTAAAGAGTAATCTAATCTAAAAACGGACATAAGATAGTCCGTACGACCCGTGTAAGAAGGGTCAGCAAAGAAGTCCTCACGGCCTAAAGATCTGAGGAGTGAAGACCAACACAGCGGTGAGCTCGGGATGGAGGATGTAGGATGAGTGGAGACTCGTCTCAAGAAGATCAAGAATTACGGAGGTACGTAATTTTCATATCTTCCTGGACATAAGTCTCCACCACTCATTCACACCTGGGTGGAGAGTACACGTTGATAATCCCCAAAAGGGCGGCAGGAGAGCCAGAGCTCACGCTGCCTAAGATAGAAGACCATTAGGATAGTTCTGCCGAATGCGGAATGTCGCCTGGCATGAACATCCAGTGCATAATGCTTAACGGGGGCATGCACTGAGCTCCAGGTGGCGGCGTAGCAGATATCTGCAATTGAACATGTGAATCTCCGCTAAAGATGCCGGATCGCCTCTAGTAGAGTGAGCGACACTCTACCCACCAATTTAACTTGAGCCATGGAATAGCAATGTCAAGGCATGCCACTAACCATAATGAGATGCATCTAATAGCGACGGGTTGACCCAGCCGGTGTCGCTGAAAGAAACAAACAGTTGCTGAGTCTTATGAAAATTCTTGGTTCTATCTAAATAGAACCAAGGCTCTCTTAACATCCAAGGAATGAAGAGATCGCTCCTTCATTTTGGAAATTAGCGAATAAGAGGGAAGTACCAGAGGTTGGTTTAGATGGAATTCTGACACAACCTTGGAAAGAAATTTAGGATGAGTACGGAAAACTACCTTGTCTTTATGGAATACAGTATACGGAGGGTCCGTCACCAAGGCATGAATCTCCAGACCCTCATGGCTGAGGTAATGGCCACCAGGAAGGCAGTCTTCCAGGTAAGAAATTTTAGCTCAGGTAGCTAAGGACCCGAAGGCTTCCGAGTGAGCATGTTCAGCACCAGGTTAATGTCCCAGGTTGCAACTGGACGCCTAACAGGGGTCTGGTATGAAGAATCCTTTAAGAAATCTCTTCACCATAGGAAGCTGAGCCAGAGTCAAGGAAGAAACCGCTCATGGAACGCTGAGATGGCACTAAGGTGAACTTTAACTGTGGAGTATTGGAGACCTGAGTTTGATAGGTCCAAAAGATACTCCAGAACCTTGTCAGGAGGACAGAAAAGGGATTCCAAGAGGACTTTGCACACCAGAGAGAAAAGCGCTTCATTTGGAAGCGTGACGTTTATGGGTGGCTGGCTTCACAAGAGCCAGAAGGATGTCCGAGACTCTACGAGACGTTGAATCGATCTACTTTACCTCTTCAGGAGCCAAGCATGAAGGTGAAGTGATTTCAGGTTGGGATGGACCAACGAACCCTGAGTCAAAAGGTTGATTTGCAAGGGAAGTGGTCTCGGAGAGCTGCCAACATACTGTTGAGCAGAGGAAACTATAGTTGCGAGGCCAGGAGGGAGCAATGAGAATCATTTTGGTCCCCTGAGACTCGAACTTGAGGAGAACTCTGGATTAGAGGGATCGTGGAAAGGCGAAAGAAAACGCTTTGTCCACTGCAGCCTGAACACATCCTGACAGAAATGCCAGGCCCTGGATTTCTGGAGCAGAAGAGAGGCAGTTTTGCGTTGAGTGGGGATGCAAAAAGGTCCAGGTCTGGAGTCCCCCACTCTTCGAATAGTGACCGAGCTACGGCTGGATCGAGAGACCACTCGTGAGGGTCTGCCTCCGTTCTGCTGAGGTGATCTGCTAGATCGTTTTGTATACCTGGCAGATAAACCGCCTGAATCAGAGACTTGTGCTCCAAGCACCACTCCCACACCCTCATTGCTTCCCTGCAAAGGGGGTAAGAATGAGCACCGCCTTGCTTGTTGATGTAATACATCACAGCTTTGTTGTCCGCTTGAAGGAGAAATGTTCTTGTGACAAAGGATATCCTTCAGAGCTCGATCGCTGAGAGGACCTTCTCTATCTCCAGGACATTTATGTGGAGAAGAGTTTCGAACTGAGTCCATACACCTTGAGTGTGGAGGGAGCGACAGTGAGCTCCCCATCCCATTAGCGATGCGTCTGTGGTGATGGAGATCTGATGATCCAGGGGAGCAAAGGGGAACCCTTCCAGGAGATTGCTTTTGAGTCCACCAGGTGAGAGACCTCAAGGGGCCCGCACCTTGATGGGATAAGACTGGGGTGAGAGGTCGGAGACCACTGAGTGGAGAGCATCCATTGGGTGGTTCTCATGTGCAACTGGGCCAGGGGTACAGTGAACACCGAGGACGCCATGAGACCCAACATGCGTTGCATCGAGAGAGCTGTAACTGATTGGTTCTCCCGATGTACGGGCCATCCGAAGGATGTCGAGTCTTCTGTCCTCTGGAAGGAAAGCCTTCAGGAAGAGGTGTCTAGAAGCTCCCTATGAAAAGGAGCTCTGGGAGGGCTGCAGTTGTGATTTTTCAAATTCAGCAGAATTCCTATGGACGTAAGAAACAGAAGTCGCTTGCACGGCTTCCAAAGTCCCTTGGCTGGAAGGGCTTACAGAAGCCAATCGTCCAGGTAGGGAAACACTCTGAGTCCGGATCTCTGAGATGCGCTAAGCAGAACTGCACAACACTTTGTAAAGACTCGCGGAGCCGAGGATAGCCCAAAAGGCAGGACTCTGAACTGATAATGCTGACCCAGAGCTACAAACCTGAGGAACTTGCGGTGGGTCGGGTGGATGGGGATATGCTGGTAAGCATCCTGCATATTCAGGGAGGCCAGCCAGTCGTGCTGATGCAGCAAGGGTAACAGGGTACCTAGGGAAATCATTTTGAATTTCTCCCTGGGGAGAAATTTGTTTAACTTTCTGAGGTCTAGAATGGGCGATTCCCCAGACTTCTTTGGAACCAGGAAGTAATGGGAGAACCTCTGCTCGCAGATGCGGGGCACCAGTTATATTGCCCTGTTGCTTAAAAGGCCCTGGATCTCGGCGAGTGAGGTCTGATTGAGAGGTCACAACCTGGGTGTTGCCTGGGAGGACAATTCGGGGGTTTCCAAAAATTGAGAGAACAACCTCGCGAATTATCCGGGGACCCATTTGTCCAAAGTTATGGACTTCCACCGTTGTAGAAGTAATCAGACGCACCTCCTCACTGGAGGAGAAAGTTCCACCGGCAATGTGGATGGAACTTGGGCCAGCACTGATAGGCGCCGGGGGCTTTAGGTTCCCTGCGCCTGCTGCTTTCTTTTGAGGTTGGGCAGGTTGGCTTTGTGGAAGCTTCCCCTGCCTCTGCCTCGAAAGGACTGACGACTATGAAACTGACGTCTGTTCACATGCCCCCAGAGGGAGCAGGCGGAGGTCTGGCCAACTTAATGGCCGACCTAGTCTTCTGAGTGGCCTCTAAGGCTTGTTCCACCTGAGGGTCGAAAAGAAAGGAGCCATCGACGGCAGCGCCATTACCTGCTGCTGAGCATCATTCGTGAAGCCAGAAGCACGCAGCCAGGAATGGCGCCCGAGTACAATCATCCGCGGCTGCTGAGCGAGAAGCAGTGTCGAAAGCGTCCATAGCGGCTTTGACCTGTTGGTTATTGGACTCAATACCCTAGTAACGGTCAGAAGAAGCTCTGACTTGAGTCCAAACCGAAGAGCTTCAACCATTCTTTTCAAAGAGTGCCACAGGATATACTCATACTGAGAAAATAGCCTGGATAACTGGCAATACGTATACTTAGAGTGGAGGCAGCAAAGACTCTCTTACCTAATGTATCAATCTTACAAGACTCTTTGTTAATAGGTTCGAGCTGTAGTAGTTTGAGGAAGAACGACCTTATTCTCTGCCAGGACTACAATAGGATCCGCAAAGGCTTGGGATGCCAATATGGGACGCATCCTTGGGAGCGGAATACTTTATCAATGGATTTAGCCACTGAGGAATAAGAGCAGGATTATTCCATACCATTTGAGACAGCTGCCTCAAGGAAGGCTGGACTGAGGAGTCAAACTGTAGGGATCTCCAAGCATGAAGGTACTGGAGTCTTAATATCTTCCCAGGATCGATGTCTGTAGTCTGGAGAGAAAGAGCGGATCTCAGGTTCTTCAACAGAGACTTAAAGGACAGGTCCTCGACCACAGGCTCTGTAGCAAAGAAAGATCCTGTTTCCTCCACTTCATCACCCAACCGAAGGTCTGGGTCAGGCTCTACATCATCTCCTGATGGTCCAGAAAGGACTGATTGGACAGGAAAGGAATGAAAATTAGGAGAGGAGGAAATAGCAGAGAAACAAGGAGAGTCCCCGAGGGCCCCCGGCGCCGAGAAGGCGAAACGGGTTGAAAACGGCACCGCAGAGGGGCACGGCGCCGAAGAGGCACGCGGCGCCGCAAGCGGCGCCGCCGGACCAAGCGGCACTGCCGACAGCGCCGCCAGACCCAACGGCACCGCAGGCGGCGCCGCGAGACCATGCGGCGCCGCAAGGCCGAGCGGCACAGACAAGCCAACAGACCCCACGGAAGGCGCCGGAAACGCCCCAGGAACCTGGAAAGCTAGAGAAGGAAAAAAAACAGGAGATAAGGGCATCGGTGTGGCCCCCTGTGCCGCAGCCATGTGAGGGGGGGAACACCTAAGAGCAGAGTCACCGGCACCAAGAAGGCGCCACATTTACTAGGAAGGTCCAACCGCCCTACCCGATCGCTGGAGGAGCCCGGGCTCCGTGGCAACCGAGCCAGGCAGGAGAACCAACCTCCGAGCCCATCGCTCCATAAGAGCGGCCCACTGATGAAACTGCTCATCTGGAGCCCTACCTACAGGCGGGGAAGGGCTCCGATGTCGAGGACGACGGTCACCAGTAGTTGGCAACTCCGAAGAAGGAGAACGGCAACTAGCTACGATAACCGACCGTCGACGCGCAGACATACCAGAGGGCGACCTCGAGTGATGCCTTCTCTTTTTTGACCTGTGGGCCGAAGAAGAGCTCGAGGCCGAACGGTGCCGAGAATGCGACCGTTTATTTTTATGCCGACGGGGGGACCGCCCATCCCCCCGGGCATCGGACTGACCGTTGTCGGAACCCCGCTGAGGAGAAGGAGGCTGACCGGACCCAGCCCGGCTGACTGAACAGCTTTCATACGAAGTCTCCCTACCGTCACCTGACCTGCTCATGGTCGACTCCGTCCAGTAGGCCAAGACTTCTTCAAGTAAGTTAAATTTAAAATAGAATAAAATTAAGCGATACTACTATCGAGATAATGTTACAAAAAAATAAACTGAAAACTATGCGCTAGTTTGAAGTTTGACTCCCGACAGGTGAGCGACGTCGTCACTGAAGCGCACTCGACGGCGGGAAAAAAGGAACTGAGGTGGTTGGAGGGTCGTCGCCGAGATGGTCATTGCCGCTCGAGCAGCTGCTCGCGGCGCCATCTCTCGCGCCGACCCTCCAGCAAAAAGTTTGCTCCCGATGGGTCCTAGTGCCTCCGGCGCTAATCCCACTAGTGTGAATGAGTGGTGGAGACTTATGTCCAGGAAGATACAGCTCTTGCAGCAGGTTACACCATTAGGACTGATTCCTAAGCAATAGCGGCAATCTTATGCCCCAGGGAGGAGGAAAGGTAGGGATCACAACCCTACTCGAGCCTAAGACAGAAGTCTGTGAAGGACGGCTAGGCCGAAACCTGCTCTTCGCCTCGATGCAATGTCCAGGCTATAATACCTAATAAAGGTATGCACCGAGCTCCAAGTGGCTGCAGCGCAAATAGCTGAGGTGGAGACATTCTTTAGTGCCACAAAGGAAGTGGCCACTCCTCTCGTGGAATGACCCTTAACCACACCTGGTAAGGGTTTATTGAGCTTATCATAACAGAAAGAGATACACTGGATGAGCCACATCGAGAGAGTATGTTTAGAAACAGGAGCTGCTTCCATCCTAACAGCAAAGGAGACAAACAGTTGATCCGACTTTCAAAACTGTTTGGTTCTAGTCAAGTAATACCTGAGGCACCTGTGTACATCAAGGGTGTGAAGAAGGGCTTCTCCTCGGTTGGTGTACTTAGGAAAATACATCGGTAAGTCGATATCCTAATTAAGGGTGAGAGCTGAAACCACCTTAGGTAGAAACTTTGGGTTTGTCCTCAGGGATACCCTATCCTGATGGAAAACTAAATAAGGTTCTTTGCACATCAGTGCATGCAATTCGGAAATCCTTCTTGCCGGAGTAACTGCAACTCAAAACGTTTTCCACGACAGAAAACATACCTCGGAATCCGCGGCTGGTTCAAAAGATGGCAGCGTAAGCGTAAGGAGGGATCGGATCCTTCATAGGTGGCCTAAGGTGGAGAACTCCCTTTAAAAAAGCACAAGTAGTGTCCAATTGGGCCACCATCCGATGGCCTATGGGGGCATGGTAAGCCGAAATTGCGCAAAGGTGCACCTTGATCGAGCAGTAAGCCAATCCGGACTGAAAGAGAGAAAGCGGGTAATCCAGAACCAGCTTTTCGGGACAATCTAATGGCGAGAAACCGCGCGCTTGAGTCCACAAGCAAAATCTACGTCATTTCATGGCATACATTGTGTGGGTTGCCGGCTTTCTGGCGGCAGAGAGTACATCTGCCACATCTTACGAGACCCCGTATCGCAACATGGCTATGTCTCTAGCAGCCAAGCGTGCAGGTTCAGAGAACGCAAGTCCGTATGGACTAATGAACCCTCCTCCTGAGACATCAGATGGGAGCCGATTGGTAAAGGAAGTGGAGGTTCCCGAGATAGCTGATGCAGAAGTGGGAACCAAATTTGTCTGGGCCAGAAAGGCGCTATCAAAATGAGCGTCGCCTGCTCCCTGCAAAGTTTTAAGAGGACTCTCTGGATCAATGGGAAAGGAGGGAAGGCATAGAGGAATCTGCCCGCCAGGAGAGGCACAACGCGTCTCGCCAGAAAACACCAGGCCCTGGATCTAGCGAGCAAAAATTGGGCAGTTTTGCAATGGATGGGGACGCGAAAAGGTCGAACTCTGGAGTGCCCCATCTGTGAAACAGATCCTCTGCCACCTCCTGTAGAAGTTCCCACTAGTGGACTCTGGCCTGAGAGCGACTCAGGCTGTCTGCAACGGTATTGTCCACTCCAGGAACGTGCACTGCAATTAGGTTTGCACCGTGTTGCACTACCCACTCCCATACTCTCATAGCCTCCCTGCAAAATGGGTAGGAGTGAGAGCCTCCTTGCTTGTTGAGGTAATACATCACCGCAGTATTGTCTGTCTGTAACAGAAGAGTACCCGGTGGAATCTCCGACTGGAAGGCTTACAGAGCGTAAAGAACCGCCCTCATCTCCAAAATGTTGATATGGAGATGAGATTCCTTGGCTGACCATGTGCCCTGAGAACTCAACCCATCTAGGTGAGCTCCCCACCCGAGCCCTGAAGCATCCATGGAGAAGGTCACAGTCGGAGACGACTCTACAAAGGGGAACCCCACAGAGAGGTTCCCCGGATCTAGCCACCATTGCCAATCCCGAATCACGGCATTCGTGATTCGAACTGGCTGCTGCAGATGGTCTTGCCTTTGGTCCCATTGCACCCTTAGCATCCACTGAGTTACCCGCATGTGGAGCCTTGCCATCGGGACTGTTACAATGGCCGCAGCCATGTGTCCGAGCAGGCGAAGGACCAATCTGGCCGGGACGGTGTTCTTCACCTACAGGTCCCTGATGAGGGATCTGATCTGTTCCGCTCTGTCCGCGGGAAGAAAAGCTTTTCCTCTGACAGTGTCCAGAATTGCTCCTATAAACTGTAGTTTCTGGGACGGTACCAGGAGTGACTTCTCGTAGTTGATGAGAATACCCAGTGACTGAAAGAGGGCCTGGGTACCGTGAATGGCCGTCATCAGTGCCTCCATTGAGGGAGCCATGAGAAGCCAGTCGTCCAGGTACGGGAACACGTAGCGGCCTTGTCTCCTCAGAGATGCCGCTATGACTGCCATGCACTTCGTGAAGACGCGAGGTGCCGATGACAGCCCGAAAGGAAGCGCTCGGAACGGATAATGATGGCTCTGAAACCCGAAGTGCAGGAACCTCCTGTGCGCTTGAGCGATTGGGATGTGCAGATAAGCGTCGTGCATATCCAGTGATGCCAGAAAGGCGTCCTGTTTCAGCATGGGGATTAGGCCCGGAAGTGTCACCATGCGGAAGCGTTTGTAGACGACCAACAGATTGAGGTCGCTGAGGTTCAGAATTGCACGGAGGTCCCCTGTTTTCTTTGGAACCAGGAAGAAGTGTGAATAATAGGCCAAACCTGTCTGGTTCTCTGGAACGTGCTCTAAGGCTTCTTTTTCTAGAAGCGCGAGCACTTCCTGCTGTATAAGCAGGGCATGCTGACTCGAGTAGCGGGACAGCAGGGGAGGTCTTGTAGGTGGGTTGCCTACGAATTCTTTAAAGTGGCCTTTTTAGACCAATTGCAGCACCCACCTGTCGGTGGTGATCGACTGCCACCCTGGCAGGTGACGTGCAATGCGACCCATGACCTTCATTTCCCGTTGATCCTGAGAAGGGGTGGGGGCCGGGAAGGAGTCATGCTGTGGCAGCGTTAGATCCCGCAGGTTGGGCTGACTTCTGCACTCAGTGGCCTCTACCTGGGGATGACTTGGCCTGGGCTTTTCGGAAAGGAGCCCTCTGCTGTTGACCGAACGTGGTTGTTGCCTTTGTGTCCGGCCATGAAAGCGACTCTGGTTCCTACGAAAGGAACTAGGTCAAGATCTGTACATGGCCTGGACAAATCTAACTGCCTTCCCAGCATCCTGAAGTCTGGTGATCACCCTCTCAGAGGCTTCACCACAAAGGACTTCCCCGTTGTAAGGAACGTCCATGATGTTCTTCTGGATGTCCGGTGTAAAACCGGAGACGCGGAGCCAAGAGTGTCTCCGGAGACACATGCCTGAGGCTGCAGCTCTGGCCGAAGAGTCCGCAGAATCATATGCGGCTCTGAACAACTGGCTCCTCACGTCCGAACCCGTACAGAGGAGATTCAAAAGCTCCTCCTTTTGACCACTGTCAGGCATTTTCTCAACCAGGTCCTGTCCCTGTTCCCACAATGCGTTCTGGAATTGAACCATGTGGGTGAGGTAATTAGGACCTGATGGTGCAGGTCGCGCGCACGTACGTCACCTAGGACATCCAACTGCTTGGATTCCGGTCCGTGGCTGTGTGCTCAAGTGCTGAGGTCTCAGAGACCGGTCATGCGAGGCCGTGATGACCAGGGAATCAGCCAGAGGATGGTTCGTCAAATACTGGTCCTCCCTTGGGGCCTTGTATGAGCGGTCAGCCTTCGCACTGCTGGAGCTCTAATGCGGACGCTTTCCACAGCCTTGGTGACGCCCAAGGTGTTCACCAAGGGTGGTACTACCACAGGCTTTGGATCTTTCTGCCGAAGATAACTGGCAAGGCGCTGTCTCTCAGGGTCCAGTTCTTCAGTATCCCACCCCATATTCTCCTGAATGTGCCTCATGATTTCAGCGAACGAGGGGTCATCCGGAGGAGGCCTGGGAAGGTCATGTGGATCTGGGGAGGGAATGCTGATGGGAGAAGGAGATCTGGAGCGCCCTGAGGTGTCAGATCTGGAATCCTCCGTGGATGAGGTGTACCGGCATCTTCTGGGTCTCTTAGGGCTGGGTGACCCGAAGTGGATCTTGATGGAGGTTTTCTCCTATCTCAGGATCTACGCCTGGGAGGTTGCTGGCCTTGGGAATTGGTGACCTTCCTACGGACCCCTTAGATGGGGGAGGGGGCGTAGGCGTTGAAGGAGTAGGTGGAGGCGGCACTGAAGTAGGAGTAGGGTGTGTGGCGACCACATCCTTCCTGATGGTGTCCCACCAGAAGTAGAAGAGCTCCTACACCTCTGTCAAATCCAGGCCCAACGGGCTCGGTGCCGGTGGCCTGTCACCAGGGTCGGGTCCCCGTGGGAGCTCGACGGTTCCGGAGTCACCCACCTGGTCCTCGGGCTGAGTGGTGTCTTCCTCCGAAGATACCTTCCGACAGACGTCATTAGGCAACGGTGGTGCAGTCCTCCCCACTGGAGTAGCTGACGTCGGTCCCCTGGCCGACGCCCTGGGAGACGAATGCCTGGCCCGGCGACGGGCGTCTGACTGTAGCTGGCTCCTGGGAGTGCCTGTGATGCTTGGCCGACGTCGGGTGGGCAGACGTCGGGTCTGGCGTCCGTTTCAGGGATATCAGTTCTTTAGTCTTACGTGGGACCGGGTCCGACCCACACGGAGGCTGAGACACCGACCTGGCGCCAGAGTCCCGACGGGCGGGCGGAAGACTTGTGGCGCTCCCAGACTTGGACGCAGGCCTTAGAAGGGTGGATGAAGCTGATGGCCTGGAAGTCTTAATAGGCTGCAAGAGGAGCCGCTGGAGGCTCCAACTTGAACCGGGGAAGTTGAAATTGAGCTCTGGAGGAGAGCGGTCTGACCTTGAGCCAGAGCTGCGGAGTCCGAGGCCCTCGACGGGACCTGGGCCCTCCTTCTCCAGTGTTCTCCCGGTGCTTATGGGTCTTCCTGACGACCCCCGGAGGAAGGTTCCCTATCCATAGCCTTGAGTCTCCTCCAAGAAACGCTTGAAGGGCCTTCTGGCGGGCGGATCCTGGTGCGACTGTTGAAGCCCTGGCAGAAGGAGCAGGCCTTGGTGTCGTGATCCGGGCCTAGACAACGCACACAGGCTGAGTGAGGATCCTTAAAGGGGATCTGTTTGCCATAGGCACACTTCGATGGGAGACCTTCCAGAGAGGTGTTTGGAGAGGGCATCAGATGAATCCAAGTTCGGAAGAGAAGGAGAACGTTGTAGTTCCTAGTCGTCGCACGCTAGAAAGTGACCGAGAGGCCGATGCTTGTGATGTCGATGGCGGGAAAAGAACTGGGGATTGTGGGGGGACCGCCTTATTGTACTATGTCTGACATCGGGGCGGACTGGGAGGCGTCCCCGCCTGAAGACTGCTAGCTAAAAATTGTGGGTCCTGGCGCCTGACTGCTTCAGTCCTAATGGTGTAACTTGCTGCAAGAGCTGTATCTCAAGTAAGATCTTAGGATGAGTCCTAAGAACTACATTGTCCTTGTGAAATACAGTATTGGGGGTGTGTTCAGTGACCAAGGCGCGTATTTCCAATACCCTATGAGCAGAAGTAATTACCACCAAGAAGGCCATCTTCCAAGTGAGGAATTTCAACTTGCAAGTAGCTAGAGGTACAAAAGGTTTATGAGTGAGCATGTCTAGCACAAGGTTAATGTCCCAGCCTGTAACTGGGTGTCTAATAGGAGGTCTGGTATGCAGAATACCCTTAAGAAACCTCTTAACTACAGGTGACTGAGCCAGTGACATAGAGTACTGGCTCATGATATGCCAAAACTGCTCAAAGATGAACTTTGACTGTGGAGTATTGCAGACCTGTGTTTGAGAGGTCTAAGAAATACTCCAAGACTTTATTCGGTGGGCAGGAAGAACAGGTTATTTACCTGTAACAGTAGTTCTAGGAGTGGTATGGAAAGTGCAGTTACGTAAGCACTTACCGTAACAGTAGATCTTCCAGGAATGCCTCTTGCAGTAGGTCATTACTTCTGTGGAGCTTCCAGCAGAGGGCAATGTCACACGGCAGCTTCTTCAAGCAGTCTTTCACCAGGGACCACCCACACAACATAATTTCCTTGCTCTGCCTATAAAAGTGGGTGGTCCCTGGCATCCTCTGTTCCCCGCCGGTTTCAGCTCGCAATGGCGAGGACCGAGGGAAACCAGGTACCAGTGAGTCCCAACCTTAAGTTCTTAGCTTATTATTTCCCTGTTAGAGAAGGCAAGGGGATGAAGGGTGGGAAGATACCTAATGCAAGAGACATTCCTGAAAGATCTACTGTTACGGTAAGTTCATGAGTAACTGCACTATCTTCTACGAAATGGTCTCTTGCAGTAGGTCATACTTCTGGGAGATTCCCAAGCAGGTTATGTATACAAATGGGGGAGGGGCAATTATGATAGTATGCCTTGTAGCTGTGCAGCAAGGCTGTTCTGCGTCTAGAGGCAATATCAAGGTAATAGTGTCTAGTAAAGGTGTGGATGGTAGACCATGTGGCTGCACTGCAAATTTCGGTAATGGAAGCACCTTTGAAACAAGCTGCTGTAGCAGCTATGGCTCTTGTGGAGTGGGCTTGGACTTGACCTGGTAAAGGTTTGTAGCATTTCTTATAACAATAGGTAATGCAATGGACTAACCAGCACAAAAGAGTGCGTTTGGCTGCCTGGAGGCCTTGGCGACCCAGGGCAAAGGTGACGAAGAGTTGCGGGTTTTACGGATAGACTTTGTCTGGTCAATATAATAACGAGGATGTGGTGAACATCCATCGTGTGTAAAATATGTTCCCCTGGATTAGAGTATGCGAGGTGGAAGACTGGTAATTCCAGGGATTGGTTTAGAGTCTGTTCTGAGACCACTTTTGGGAAAAAAGATGTGTTAGTGCAAAGGACAACCCGGTCTTTATGAAATATTAGGTACGGTTCTCTGCACGTAAGAGCATGAAGCTCAGAGATGCGTCTGGCTGAAGTAATAGCTACTAAAAACAATGTTTTCCATGATAGAAAACGAAGATCGAAGTGGTTGCAGGTTGAACGTTCCACCGTCAATTTTTCGATCATAAAATTTAGATCCCATGGTGGAATGGGATGTTGAATTGGTGGTTTTAAATGTAAGACACCTTTTAGAAACATTTTGCCAAACGGTGTTGATATAAGAGACTGTCATCTAGTGATTCGTGGAAAGCAGAGATGGCCGTGAAATGAACCTTGATGGATGACTAACGGAGGCCTTCCCGAATAGGGTGGTCAGTTAGTCCAAAACCCTCGTGAGTTGGCAAGAATATGGATCTAATGATCGGGATGCTGACCAGATTGCAAAGCATTTCCATTTGGAGTTATAAGTTTCTCTGGTAGTCTGTTTGCAAGCGGCCAGTAGGATGTCTGCTACTTTTTCTAAAATATGTAGTCTATTTAAGAAGACTTCTTCAGGAGCCAAGCATGAAGATGCAGTGTCTTCAGATTGGGGTGGATCACTGAACCGTGGGGTCTTGTGTTAGGAGATCCGGTCTGGACGACAGTGGAATTGTTTCCACTATCAACAATTGCTGAAGCAGTGGAAACAATGCCTGCCTGGGCCACCGGGAGCTATGAGAAGTATGGTGGCCAGCATCATCTGTAATTTCGTTAGTGTTCTGAGTATGAGTGGATTGGAGGGAAGGCATATAAATAGAGTCCTGTTCAGTGTTGGATAGGGCATCGATAGATTTTCCCTTTGTGTTCGGGATAATGGAGAAGTATCTGGGGAGGCAAATAGATCTATTTGGGGAGTGCCCTATCAAAAGAATAGATCCTGGAGGACGGAGTCATGCAGGGTCCACTCGTGTGAGGAGGACTGGCGACTCAGGTGATATGCCAATACATTGAGGCATCCCGGAGGTGAGCAGCTGTCAATGTTAAGGTGTATTGTATAGCCACCTTCCACGGCTGCTCTGCAGAGTAAGCGGAGTGGGTGCCCTTGCTTTGTTGAGGTAACATACTACTGTGGTGTTGTCTGATTGCATCAGTAGGTGACCCGGGATTAGGTGTAGACGGAAGGTCTGCAGTGCTAATACGACTGTGCACATTTCCAGTAGATTGATGTGTTGTCGGGCTTGAGTGGCATTCTATTTGCAGTGAGCCCGATGTGGCCCCATATGGGCTCCCCATCCCTCTAGGGATGCATCTGTTAGCACTTGTTGCGGGGGCCTTTCTGGAATGGACGGCCCTGGTTGAGGTTGGAGCGGAGGGTCCACCACGATAGGGCTCTCTGAAGGGCAGGAATTATCCTGATGGGATCGTCAAACTGCCCTGTGCTTTGGCACCATTGTTCTTGTAATGCCCATTGAATGGGACACATTCTCAGACGTGCATATTTTACTGTCTGGATGGAGGCCACCATGTGTCCAAGTAGGCGGAGCATGCATCTTGCTGTGGTCATTTTTTGTGACTGTATTTGTACGGCCCGTTGTAGTAAAGCATCCTGACGTGCCAGTGGGAGGAAGGCCTTGGCAACTGTCATATCCATTGCCGCTCCTATGTATTGGAGGGTCTGGGATGGGTGAGGATTGGATTTCGGCCAATTTACTGTATTCCCTAGATTGTAGAACTGAAGGGTCTCCATCAGGGAGGATAGCAGTTGCTGTCTGGAATGTGCTTTTATAAGCCAGTCATCGAGTTATGGAAAGATGTAGTGTCCTTGTCTTCTTAGAGCGCTCATTACCACCGCTAGGCATTTGGTAAAGATGTGGGGAGCAGAGAACAGACCGAATGGCAGGGCTCTGAATTGGTAGTTTTTCCCCAGTAAATGGAACCCGAGATATTGTTGATGAGCTGCATGAAGGGGGATATGCAGATATGCATCCTTCATGTCCATGGAACACATCCAGTCCTCTTTTTCAATAATTGTAGGATGGATGCTAATGTGATCATCCTGAAGTGTTTATACTGAATGTAGCCATTCAGTGGATGTAGGTCCAGTACAGGTCTGAGATCACTTGTTTTTGGTGTACTAGGAAAAATGGGAATAAAATCCTTGATAATGTTGTTGTACTGGGACTGGTACAATGGCCCGTTTTGTAAGTATGGCCTGTACTTCCTCCTGCAGAATGGCAGTGTGGTCTGGAGGGTAATGAACCCATCATGGAGGAAAATATGGTGGTATTTCCTTTAGTTCCAATGTGTGTCCAGTTTGAATAAGCTGGAGTACTCAAGTGTCCCTTTGTCATCTTTTTCCAGGCCTCTAAATGGAGGGCAAAACGACCCCCGACCACCTCAGAGGCCTGATCGAGGAGACTGGGGGTCAGCCCTGGTAAGTCATTGGGAACTGGAGGTGCCTGCGTCCCTTGAGGGGCAGGCACATGGAAGACGGGTGTTAGTTGTCCCTTTTGTGGGTTGGCCTTGTCCTCGAAAAGTATTCTTGCGGAAAGGTTTGTAACGATTTCCCCTTTTATTCTGAGAAGTGTATTGTCCACGTTGTGTGTGGTATATACTTTGGACTGTATGTAGTTGACGAACGGAAGCTTGGAGATTATCTAAATGATTTGTGTTCCACGGCCAAATAATTTATCTCCACAAAATTGGTAATTTTTTAGTTACTTTTTGTTGTATGTCTGGTGCCAGACCGGAAACCCGGAGCCATGCTTGGCAGTGAAGGGTAATGCCAGTGGCTGAAACATTAGCTGAAGTGTCCACCACTTCGTGACCCGACCTAAGGTGTCAGGATAGTGATGTAATAGTAGTGAGCGTTTGCAACAGTTTTCCTTTTCAGGAGATGGAAGTAATTTTGCAAGTGTGTCCATGGCTGAATTGTTTAAGGTCCTTTGGTATTTCAGCATGTGGCCCATATAATTTAAAATCCGAATGTTCATGGTACCCGAGGCGAATACTTTTTTGCCCAGGTAATCCGGGCGTCTAGACTCCTTATCAGGAGGTAGTGAGCTGGTATGTTTTGTTTTTTTAGTACGATCATGAGCAGCCGTAATTACTACAGAATCTGCTGTCGGAACCGAGGACAAGTATTGATGGTCTAGTGGAGCCTGATAAAGACGATCCGCTTTGGTATACAGCTGGTGTGATTGAGGGCTGGTGCCATGCTTCCACAATACCATTCTGATAAGTAGATATCAGCGGGGCACCACTAGAACTGGTTTCTCTGGGAGGTCAATGTATTCTGCCATGTTCCTTCACTGTTTATCTTGTTCTGAGGTAGCAATTCCCATAACTTTTGGATTTGAAGCATCATATCTGAGAAAGACGGGTCATCAGGAGGTGAAATGACCTTGCAGGTTGTGCCAAGTCCTCGTCAAAAGAGGATGCTAGAGAGTATGGTGAGTCTTGCCCTGAAATTCTATATTGGGAGTGGAAAGTCCTCCTCATAAATGTCCTCTGAAAGTTCTCCTAATATATCTGGTTTGTTTTCTGAACAGTATTCCTCTAAAGGAGGAGGAAGTGAGGAGGGTGAGGCTTCCAAATCAGAGCAAAGTCTCTTAGCAGGTGGTGGAGTCAGAATTTTCGGAGGATGGGGTTTCAGGTAAGTATGGTGGGGGACTGTGCCTCAATGATTGTAATACAGTATTAATAATACGTTCCATATCAGGAAGCTGAGAAGGTGGGAATTCCACCGTCTGGGGTTGAGTACCCATTGTAACTGGTGTTAGTGAAGATAGGGGGCGTTGCAGAGGATCCAGTCATGCCCCTCTAAAATACAGCCCTGGGTCCCTATGAGTGGGAGGCTCGCCCCTATATGATGAAATCTGTGAAGGGGGGGGGGGCGTCCAAGAAGTGCAAATGAGGCTGGTATGCCACTCCCAAGGGCAGGCATTAATCCTGTATTTTGTGAAATGGAGTCCCCATATGAATAAAGGTGGTGCCCTTGGTGCTGATGTTAATGCAGTCACCTCCGTCGATGAGGAAATAGCACCAGAATGTCTCGTTTATGAACAAAAACATGCTCCGTCAACAGGGAATGAAGCCCGTCGACAAGGGAGCATGAAAAAGGTGCTCAGTCAACGGTAGAGGCACTCTCATTGGCGAGAGAGTCATGAACACATGTGCCATCGACCGGAGAAGCAATCTCGTCGAGGAGGGAGCTAAAAAAAATGTGCTCTATCAACGGAGAAGGTAGCCCCGACGACGGGAAACGTTCCACATGAACCTCCGTCAATGGATGAGTGTTCCTCATCAACAAGGAAAGAGGTTTAAAGGTTGTCGTCGGGAGAGTGGTTTTCGTCGACAATGGATGCTCAGTCAACGGTAGAGATTTGGAGGATGTCACCATCGACATACGTCGTGGCAGGGATTCAGAGGATGTTTTTTTTCCTTCTCCCTTTTAGTGCCAGAATGTGACTCAGTTGGTGTGGAGCTCTTGGGACAAGCCCCTTGAGTCTCCATTAAAGCCAACTGTTCCTCCATTATGTAGGCTTGTATTTGGTGTAGCCTTCTCTTTTCTGTTGCAAGATTAAATTCCTGGCAAAAAGCACAGTTAATGGTGTCATATGTGGGGCCCAGACACCTCAAGCAACACAAGTGACTATCAGATCTATAAATCTTCCTGTCACAAGGGCAGGAACGAAAGAAAGCTCATTTTTTTCTTTGAAGACTCTATTTTAGGCATTAGTTAGTTCAGTTCTTGTCGATGACTGCTACACAGAAGATTGATCTAGCTGCTGTGAGAGTTTAAGCCAGCGGGAAAGTGAAAAGAGGATACTAGGGACCACCCACTTTTATAGGCGCAGCAAGGAAATTATGTCATGTGTGGGTGGTCCCTGGTGAAAGACTGCTTGAAGAAGCTGCCACGTGACAGCGCCCTCTGCTGGAACCTCCACAGAAGTAATGACCTACTGCAAGAGACCATTCCATAGAAGATCAACAGTTACAGGTGAGTAACCTGTTCTAGGATCGTGGATATGTTGTTCATCCACACTTCTTGGCAGACTCCTAGCAGTTCTCCGGGAGGAGGGAGGCAAGGCAAACCCTACTTGAGAAACAGAGATTGAGAATTAAGGCCCCAAACCAGCATCCTGGGCGTGACACAAGGTTGATGTGGTGATGGGTAATGGTGTTTGCTGTCTTCCAGGTAGAAGCCTGACAGATTTCCTCTATGGGATTTCCCTGAAGCAGCTGTATGATGGGCAGAATGAGCTCTTATCCCTTGGGAAGCTCCTTGCCCGCCAACTCATAACAGACTTATGTAAGAGGTAATCCACCTTGCAACTGTCTGCTTTGCTGGAGGTCTACCAGAAGCGGCTTCAACATGGGTGACAAACAGCTGGCGAACCTCTCCCGAATTCCGCCGTTCTCTCCTTATAATAGGAGAGGCCCGTATCAGGTCCAAATATGGAGCCTGTGATTGACTCCGAGGTGTAATTAGCGAGTACACCAGCAGAGTTAACACCTGGTTAAGGTGAAACTCTGATACCTCCTTTGGAAGGAATTTGGGGTGGAGCGCAGGACAACCTTGTCCCTGTGGAAGGCCAGATAAGGGAAGTAAACCGAGAGCGCTGGAGCTCCCTGTCCTTCTGGCAGATGTGATAGCCACCAGGAAGGCCGTCTTCCACGACAAGTGTGACAGCTCACACTTGTGCATTGGTTCGAATGGCTTGTCCATGAGCTTTGTCAGTACCAGCAGTAGATCCCACGAGGTGAAGGTTCACGCACCGGAGGGGATATGTGATCCAGGCCTTTCAAAAAGTGCCCGACCAATGTCTCCTGCGCCAATGTCGGCTGACTGACCCGTGCCAGGTAAGCAGAAATGGCTGCCAGGTGCACCCTAAGGGTCGATGACCGTAGACCCCCTTTGGAGAGAGACCAAAGGTAGTCGAGAATGTTAGCCACTGGACAGAACAGAGGGTCCAGGCCCTTGCCCTGACATCAAATGGAAAACCTTTTTCCATTTGAAGGCATAACATTTCCTTGTCTATTCTTTCTTGATACCTCCACCACCGTGAGAACATCCTTGGAAAGCCCCAAAGCCTGGAACTCTAGCCGCTCAGGTACCAGGCTGTGAGGAACTCTCAGCCACCAGGTACCAGGTCCAGGCGTGTTGAAAGCCGCCCCGCAGTTTGTTGCTGAGGCGGAGGAGACCCTGATATCAGAACTGGCGGCCAGTCTGGGGCTACCAGAATCACCTGCGCCTTGTCCCTCCTCACCTTGAAGAGCACCTTGTGGTTTGAGAGAAATGGAGGGAAGGAGTAAAAGAGGACTGGGGTCCACGGCCTCGAGAAGCCATCCCCCTGCAGCGAGCCCTGCTGAGAAGGGCGGGCGTGAAACAGCCTCAGCTTGTTTTTTTTCCCGGGAGGCAAAAAGGTCCACCAGAGGCTGTAAGTTACCTCTGGATGGAGAGACCACTCATGGGATGTCTCACCTATGTGGCTGAGAGCATCCACCAGTTGATTAGAGGCTCCTGCCATGTAGGTGGCTAAGATATCCGCCTCCAGGCGGATCACGGGTGACCAGATGTGGAGTGCTTCCTTGCAAAGCTAATGAGAATGCGTGCCACCCTGTTTGTTGCGGTGGTACATGGTCGTGGTATTGTCCGTCTTGACTTGAACCACTTGACCCTGGAGCTGAGGGACGTAAGCTGACAGTGCCAGTCTGACTGCTCTGAGCTCCAAAAGGTTGATGTGACAACGGGACTCCTCATGTTCCAGAAGCCATGGGGCCCTGTTGTCCCCATGTGGGCTCCCAGCCAACGAGAGACATCGGTCGTGAGGACGACTGGCCAGCTCGGGCGGACAAACGGGATCCTTTCCTGCAACCAGTCTGGAACAGTCCTCATTGGAGAGAGTCCCATATCTTCTGGGTCACAGTGATCAGCTGGTCGAAATGAACGTGATGCTGAGTCCACTGGGCGGCCAGGTCCCAATGAATCGGGCACATGCGCCACCGGGCCCACCAGACCATAGAAGTACACGCCGCTATGTAACCCAGAAGGCGCAGAAAGTCCCAGGCAGGGCGCAATTGCTCAATCAGAAATTATTGGGCAAAGGAGGAAAGAACCTCATTCCTGTCCGCCGGGAGCCAAGCTCTGGCTTGACGAGAGTTGAGCTCTGCCCCAATGAAATACATCACCTGAGACGGCACAAGCTCCAACTTGGCCTCATTAATCAGAAGGCAGAGTTGGAGGAAGGTCTGGAAGGCCAGGTCCCTGGACCTCTTCACCTCTTGTTGGGTGGAACCTACCAAGAACCAATTGTTGAGGTAGTAACCCCCACCACCACCGAGATGGCTGCCACCATTGCAATGCATTTGATGAAGACCGAGGGCCGATGACAGTCCAAATGACATGACTCGAATTTGTAGAGGGTTCCTCTGCTTGGAAGCGGAGGAACCGGCTAGGATTGGACGGATTGGGACATGAAAGAACACGTCCTGTAGATCCAGTGAGCAGAACCACTTGTTTTGCGCCTGGGATGGTATGATTTGGGACAGAGTTACCATCCTAAAAGTGCAAGGCCTGAGATATTGATTCAGGTAGTGCAGATCCAGAATGGGACGCCAGCCCCCCGTCTGTTTTGGGAACAGGAAGTACCTGGAGATGAATCCTGGGTCTGGCGGAGGATCCAACACTCAGGCTACTGCCTTCTTAAGCAGAAGCTGGGCGATGCCGTCTCGGAGAGCCGACTGAGTGTTGGCGGATACTATTTCTTCCTGTGGAGCACAGGCTCGGCTTGGAGGGTACTGCTCGAATTCCAGAGGAAGCCCTGACCGACCACTGCTAGAACTCACCTGTCCATGGTAACAAGGACCAAGCAGAAAGGAAGTAGCAGAGCCAGCCCCCCCATGGGAGGACCCAGAACTCGTGTGATGGGAGTAGGAGTGACAGCCCCTACCCCGTCACTGGGAAGGCTTGGAGGCAGAGGGTCTAGGGTCTGAACCTTGACCTCCCTTATGGGCCTGGGTGAGCCCGCAGCCTGCTGCTGTTGCTGATGACCTCCGTGAAAGAGGACTGCTGAGCTGTAGAGGAAGAGTGCCGAAAAGGCTTCTTCTTCTTCTGCTGCTTTTTGGAACCAGAGGAACCTTTAGCAGAAGTGGCGTCCAAGGTGGCATTGGCCTGCTCGATGTGCTGAAGGTGACCAGCCACATCTGGCCAAAGAGATCGGTTCCCAGGAAAGGCACATCAGCTAGTTTGTGCTGATTATCCACTGGAAAGGAGGAGAGCCTCAGCTAAGCCCTACAGTGGGAGGCAACCGCGGCCGCCAACTAATGGGCACACATCCCACCCAGGGTTGTCTGGAGCTGTTGCTTAGCAACAGCACGGCCCTGGTCCTAAATCCTCTTGACCATGGTCTGCAAGTCCACAGGGAGGTGTGGGAGGACTTCATCCAAAGAACCCAAAAGGGCATGGGAGAAGTGTGCCATGATGACGGCTGAGCTTGCCTGACGGAGGCCCAAGGACGAGGCCGCACAGACCTTGCGAGCAGAGTGATACAAATATTTGGACACCTTTTTGGGAGTTTTATCAGTATCGGTAAAACTACCAGTACTCCTGAACACAGAGGCGGTCACCAGGCTCTCGGCCGAAGGGTGCTCTGTGAATCCCGCTAGGGACCCCATGGGCACTGCATATTTGCGTGCCATGCGTGCAGACGGAGCTGGACAAGAGGCAGGACATTGCCAAAGTTCTAGGGCCAGTCCAACAATGGCCTCGGCCACAGGAAAGGCCTCCGTCGGGGGATCCCCTCTCTTAAGGATGACCGTAAGAGGGTACTCTGCCTTTTTCTGGATTGGCTCCAGAGGCATCCCTGTAGATTCAGAAATGAGGCGTAGGATCCCTGGAAAAGATGAGGGACCTTCCACAGTCTCTAGGACAGCGGTCATTTCATCATTGCCTGGATACAAATGTAAACCAGTGACGTCCCAATCCGAGAATCCAGGTACAATGGCCTACCGCCCAGGTCACCTTCGACTTGCCTGGGGCGGTCTGGGGTGACCGTGACCAACAATTGCTGGGGAAGCCCCGTGTCTGTCTTCCTTCCTTGGAAGGAGCCCTGACCACAGGCAGTTTGGGTGGTGCTTCCATCACAATAGGTGGAGAAACCATTTTGGGTCGAACAGGTGGTCTTGCTGGATCTGTGGGCTGGGGAACTGATTTGGTCGTCTCCGAAGGAGTCTGCTTCGGCCTGGGAGGTGAAAGCTAAGTAATGGCCGGGGTGGAAGCTGTGGTAGGCTTATGCCTGGACAAACTCAGTCGCTGCCATTTGAGGTTTTACTAGTGCCGGAGTTTCCGCCGGAGCCTCTCCTCATACGAGGACGACAAGGACGACCGATGGCGTTGCCTCCTTTTGGAGTGCTTATGGCTCTTCCTCGGCCTGTCTGTCGAGGGGGTCCTAGACCTCGATCAAGATCGGGCAGGCTGACTCGGTCAGTTGGGAGACACCGATGGGATTGGTGACTTCCCAGAGTCCGGGACCGGTTCCTTGATGGGGACTCCAGCAGGTTGGGTCTCATCAGGGAAAACAAGGACCAGAGTCCTCTCCAAGGTGTTGTCGACTGGAGTTGGTGACAAAGGGTCAATAGGATCGATGACAATTTCCACGTCATCGACCAAACCTTCAGTTGGCTGGCTTGATGGCAAGTCCGAAAAGCCTGCAGCCGAAGAAGTGATCTCAACCGAAGTCGAGACCGCATGTTCCTGGGACCGAGATCTCTCCCGCTCCCAAGCCCATCTCCGTCGAGGCGAAGACTCACTCTGATCCTTCACCCTCTTACGGGATCGAGAGACATGCGAGCCCGCAGGTAGGGAGAGACTGAAACAACTCCCAGAAGGAACCCAAGAAGGTGGAGCCCAGGTTGAGCAGAACGAAAAAGTTCAGAGAAGACTCGCGAGCCGCCTGCTTCTCGAATGCCTGCATGCATTCCAACTGCTCGGTGGATCCTGCAGCCACGGAAACCGCCCACTGAGCCTCCTTGGATTTCACCGGAGGGTTCCTCTTCTCCGGCCTCCCCAGTTTCAGGCATGCGAGACGGTCGTCAAGGATGCTGGGATGAAAAGCCAAACAGACTGCAAGTCGAGGTGGCATGGCCGACACCAAGGCAGTAGACGCACGCAGTATGGGGATCGGTACGTGGCATCTTCTGGCCACACGGGCACCAACGAAATCTGGGGGAAGATTTTTCTTCCATAATTGAAGCTGCAAACTTGCGATCGCTAATATGAACAATGCGAAGTTTCAGTAAAACCGAAGGTTTGAAAACCAGAGCCAACGAAATGCGAGAGCATGAGGGAGACAACCTGAATCTTCTAGCGGAAAAGAAGATCTGGCGTCATGGGGCAGAGCTGAGGTATATATCACCCGGGTGGGTGGGGAAGCTAGCTTGAAGTCTTCCGGTGGATCTTAAAGTGGAAGGGGACATGCCAAAGACTGTAGATGAACAACATATCCACGATCCTAGAATGCCAGGTCCTGGATTTCTGGAGCAGAAGAGAGCAGTTTTGTGTTGAGTAAGCTAAAAGGTCCAGGTCTGGAGTTTACCACTCTTCAAGAGTGACTGAACGACTGTTAAGTCGAGAGAGACCATTCGTGAGGATCTGTCTCTGTCTGCTGAGATGGTCTGCCAGCTCGCTTTTGTACTCCGGCAAGTAAATCACCTGAATCAGAGCCTTGTGCTCCAGGCACCATTCCCACACACTCACTGCTTCACTGCATAATGGGTAACAGTGTGCACCTGTTTGCTGATGTAATACATTACTGCCTTGCTGTCCATTTGAAGGAGAATGTTCTTGTGACAGAGTATGTCCTTCAAAGTTCGGACTGTATAGAGGATGGCTCTCATTTCCAGGATGTTTATGTGAAGTTGAGATTTGTCATGAGTCCATGTACCCTGGGTGTGGAGATCCCGGCAGTGAGTTCCCCAACCCACCAGGGACGCAGCCGTGGGAATAGAGATCTGATGATCCAGAGGGGCGAAGGGATGTCCTCCTGTGACCACCAGGTGAGTGACCTCTACAGAGGTTCAGTCACCTTGATGAGAAAGGACTGAGGGTGAGTGGTTGGGGACCACTGAGCATCCACTGAGAGGTTCTCATGTGGAGATGAGCCAAAGGTACAGTGAACACAGAGGATGCCATGAGACCCAGCATCCGTTGCATCGAAAGAGCTCGCACTGAGCTATGTTCTCTGATGGAGCGGGCCATCTGTAGGATATTGCTCCTTCTATCCTCTGGAAGAAAAGCTTTTGCACAATGAATGTCCAGAAGGGTTCCTATGAAAAGGAGCTTCTCGGAGATCTGCAACTGTGACTTGAGGTTCAGCAGGACTCCCATGGACGTGAGGAAGTCTGAGACCATGGCCACGGCCTCCAGTTTCTTGCCTAGAGTGGCTCGCTAGAAGCCAGTTGTCCAGATATAGTAATACTTGGATTCCGATTTTCCTTAGATGCACCGCGAGCACTGCACAGCACTATGTAAAAACTCGAGGCGCCAAGGATAGCCCAAAGGGCAGGGCTCTTAATTGATCATGCTGACCCAAAGCCACGAACCTTGGGTATTTGTGGTGATTTGGGTGTATGAGAATGTCCAGGGAGGCTAGCCAATCGTGTTGATAAATCAAAGGTAGCAGGGTACAGAGTGATATCATTTTGAACTTTTCCTTGTGAAGAAATTTGTTTAACTTTCTGAGTTCCAGAATAGGGCACATGCTGCCAGTTTTCTTTGGAATCAGAAAGTAATGGGAATAAAAACCTGTGTTTCGTTGATCCAGCGGAACTACTTTTACTGCCTTGTTGTTCAGAAGGCCTTGTACCTTGGAAGCAAGAAGGTCGGACTATGCCACACTTGGGAGGATGATCCAGAGGGGTTTCCAACAGATTGAGAGAGAGTACCCCTTGTGGATTATCCTGAGGACCCATTTGTCTGATGTTATAGATTTCCAATGGTCATAGAACAGAGTCAGACGTCCTCCTACTGTTGAGGAAGAGTCCCCCTCGGGCAGCTGAGGTGGGACCTGGGCCAGAAACTCAGAAGGTGGCACTGGGCGCTTTTGGGCCTTGTGCTTTCTGCTGTTTTCTCTTCTGCAGCTGAGGGGTTTGTTTTCTGTTAAAGTCTCCTCTGCCTTTGCCGCGAAAGGACAGACAGTTGTGAAACTGACGCTTGTTTCCACCTCCTTGAGAGGGAGCGGTCGGAGGTCTAGCTGTCTTAATGGCTGACCTAGACTTCTGTGTGGCCTTTAGTGCTTGTTCCACCTGAGGCCCAAACAGATACATACCATCAAAAGGTAAGGCCGATACTTTTTGTTGGGCATCATTCATAAAGCCCAAAGTACGCAGCCAAGAATGGCGTCGGGTGCTAATGCCAGCCGCTGCCACGGAAGCAGTATCGAAAACGTCCATTGCAGGTTTAATTTGTTGATTATTGGACTCGATACCTTTAGTTATGGTCAAGGCCACTGATTTTCGGTTTTTACCGGAAAACCTGGTAAAATTTCGGAATCAGAGCAACCTGAACACTGGTAAAAACAAAGATTTCATGGAATCTGGCATTTTATATCAGATCAGTAAATCTACAAAAACTTGTATTTTTCTTATAATTCCTTCCTGTACTATTTTCAGTTTGCTTTATTTAATGCTATATATATTAAGCCTTCTTTTATTCTGATTATTTATGCATATACTAAAAGAATGATAGCAGAATCCTGGTAAAATCCGGGAATTAGACTAACAATCACCAGTGCAATTCCGGAATCTGAAGGCTTGAAAACGGAATTTCATTGTTTTAATCACCGTAAATCAGTGGCCTTGGTTATGGTCTGTAATAGTTCTGAGTTAACCTACGACTTGGGCAGAGCTTCTACCGTTTCTTTGAGTGAATGCTAAAGAACATACTCATATTGAGAAAAATAGCCCTGGCAGCTGGCAATACATGTATGCCCCGGGTTGAGGCAGCAAAGACTTGCTTACCCAAAGTGTCGATCTTGCGAGATTCTATGTCTATAGGATGGGCTGTAGATTCCTGAGGGAGGACAGCCTTATTCTCTGCCAGGACCACTATGGCATCAGCAAAGGTTTGTGAGTCCAAGATGGGGTGATCCTTGGGGGGGGCACATTCCTATCTATGGACATGGCAACATAAGGAATAAGAGCTAGATTCTTCAACACCATCTGGGAAAGAGTCTCGAAAGAGGGCTGTATTGAGGGTTAAATCCATAGGTATTTTTGGAACATGTAGATATTGAGACACAGAAGCTTCCCAGGATCGATTTCCGTGGTCTGGAGAGAAGAGTAGAATATAAATTCTTAAGCAGAGACTTAAAGGAAAGGTCTTCAACAACAGGCTCTGCAGGAGGATTGATCCCTGACTCCAGTGCAGAATTGGCATCAACATCATCGCCTAGCCGAAGATTTGGATCTGGCTCAAAATCATCTTCTGACAGTCCAGGGGGGACTGAATGGACAAGAAAGGAATGAAAACCAGGGGGAAGAAGAGGAGGAGAAAGAATCTGAGTTGAAAACCTCTGGAAACTAGGTGTCGTCGTACACATTCTCAGCGTCGTCGAGGAGACTGGTGCGGAGTTCAGAGACAGCGCCAACAGGAGTGTGGCACTGCACACGGTGTTGACATCAACCCTGGCGTTGCCAGGGCATGCGGACTTTGGTGCCGGAGAAGCCGGCACTGCAGGCGACGGCACCCTTGCAGAGGTTGGAGAACTGCGATTTGAAGGTAAAGGATGAAAAATGGCAGGATATAAAGGCATCGGTGTGGACCCCTCCACCACAGCCATGTGAGGGGGCTAGACACTGGAGCGCGGAGTTGACGACACCGAAGAAGGCGCCGCATGACTAGAAAGTCTTAGCCTCCCCACCTGCTGATCTGAAACAGACAGGCCTGAAGGTCCCGGGGACAGCCTGGACGACGGCCAGTCGACAACCTCCAAGCCCACTGCTCTACAACAGCAGCCCAATGGTGAAACTGCTCATCGGAAGCCCTCCAATAGGCGGCGAGGAGCCCGTGTCAAACAAGCTGGCTACCAGAGACAGAAACTGGCGATTCCGAAGAAGCAGAGACCGATTCCTCTGACCCCATCAACTGACCATCTACGCAGACATACCAGAAGGCGATCTCTAGTGATGTTATTTCTTCTTCGACCGTGGTCAAAAGAAGAGCTTGAGGTTGAACGGTGCCATGAACGGACCGCTTTTATAGCTGGGACTGCCCATCCCCCAGCACTGCACCATCCATTGTCAGACCCCCTAAGGGGCGTGGACCAGACCCGGACGACTGAACAGCTTTCATATGAAGTCTCCCTACTGTCACCTGCCCCACTCATAGTCGACTCAGTCAATGGAGGGCTGAAGACTTCTTTCTTGTACAAGTTTTTTTTTTTTTTTTTTTTTTAAATGTAATCTGTACTTTTCGTGATAAAATACAAAATAATAAAACTGAAAACTAAGCTGGTAGTTTGAAGTTAGACTCCCAGCGGGCAAGCGTCGTCACTGAAGCGCACTCACGGCGGGAAAAAGGAACCGAGGCAGTTGGAGGGTTGACGCCAAGATAGTCTATATCTGCACAAACCTGGCTCATGGTGTCGCCTCATGAACCTCCTGAAAAGTTTGGCTCTACAGCTGCTTCCCATTAGTGTGAATGAGTGGTGGAATTTTATGTCCAAGAAGATCTTGGGCAGTTCTATGCTGAGTGGGAACATGAAGAGGTTCCAACCTAAGGCCCCGCTCAAGCATGATTGAAGATGTTCTCACTTGTGGGCTTTGGACCAAGAGCGACTGAGGTCATCGTCCAAAACGTTTTGAACTCCTGGAACATGTACTGCAGAGAGTTCCAGCTGATGCTCGATAGTCCAGTACCATACTCTCATGGTTTCCTTGCAGAGAGGATACGCGTGAGTCCCCCCCCGCTTGTTGATGTAAAATACCACCAAGTTCTCCATCTGGATAAGTATGTGGCCCAGGACTAAATCTGTCTGCAGAGGTTGCCTGGTATAGAGGATCGCCCTCATCTCTAACACGCTGATGTGGAGAGATTTTTCCACTGCAGACCATGCTCCTTGAGTGTGGCGGTCTGCCAGGTGGGTTCTCCAGCCCGTGCCTGAGGTATCTGTGGTCAGAGACTGAAGAGGGGGCAACCTCTGGAATGGCATACCCCATGAGAGGTTGGACGGAAGCAGCCACCATTGACGTGTCTGGCAGACTGATTCAGTGACTGAGACCAACTGGTCTAGGTCATCCATGCGCTGGTTCCATTGGACCCTCAAGTTCCAATGAAGCACCCTGATATGAAGGTGTGCCAATGGTATGGTAGCGATGGCTGCTGCCATATGACCCAGTAACTTGAGGATCATTCTGGCTGGGACCAGCCAGGTGGAGGAAACCTCTTGAGCACAAGCATGAAGACTATCTGCTCTGTCCTCCGTAGGGAAGGCTCTCGCTTGGACAGTGTCCAGAAAAGTTCCTATGAACTGAAGTCTCTGGCTTGGCCAGGGTGAGGACTTAGGAAGGTTCAGAGTGATTCCTAAGTCTCTTAATAGGGTAAAGGTGTCTTTCATGGTCTGGAGCAATCTTTCCCTGGAGGGGGTTGTGAGGAGCCAATTGTCCAGATACGTGAAGACTTAGTGGCCTTTTCTCCTTAAGACTGCTGCCACCACCACAAGGCACTTGGTAAAGGCTCGAGGTGCTAAGGACAGGCCAAATGGCAGAACCCGGAATTGGTAGTGGTGCCCCTGAAGAGGAAGCGCAGGAACCTCCGATGGGGCTTTGTGATCAGGATGTGAAGGTAAGCATCCTGCATGTCTAGCGAGGACAGCCAGTCTCTCCTTGGTGAAGGAAAGGAATGAGGCCTGGAAGAGTCACCATCCTGAACTGCTTGTATTCCATGAACTTGTACTGGTTGCTGAGGTCCAAAATGGGGCATAGATTCCCGGTTTTCAGTAACCAAGAAGTGGGAATAGTATCCCATTCCTCTCTTAGAGGTTGCCACTGGCTTGATAGCTCACCTGCTCAGCAGAGCCTGAATTTCCTCTAGAATGATGGTTGGATGGGATGGAAACAGTAGAAAGGGAGTGGAGGATTGTCCGCAGAACCTCCAGGAACTCTATGGTGTGTCCTCTCTCCCCCACACTTGCTGGCTCCCACGGCTTTCAGAGGAGGCCTGCCTCACCCTCACTCTTCCCAGGGTGTCCCATTCCCTTAGCATAATTTTTGCCTATGGGACTGGGGTTTATACATTTTCCCGATTTTCTCCCTTAGTTTCCTACCCCAGGACGCCGGCGCCTTTAGGACTTACATCCAGAGAGGCGACGTACAGTGCATGTCATCCTCTCATGCACAGACAATGTTCCCCTCCCGACTCCGCATATTGGAGCCGCTGATCCCTTGAGGCCCGGTGCTTCCACCAGCTCTCTACGGGAGTGTTGACGCCCACGCCCTCGGTAACCACCCTGAGGGAGGAGAGCATCCCCTGGGACGCCTAATCCTCCCTCCCTGCCGACCCCCAAGTCCGTTCCTCAACCTGGGTCACTGGGCGAGCACGAAGTGTGGCATCCAGTGCTGTGTGTTCTTGTTGAATCAGTTGCAGGACCCATTGAATGGCTGTGATCTTGCTCCACCCCTCTAGACAGAGGGAGAAGCACCCCACACCACCTCACCCAGGGTTTTAGCTGGGGAGGGGTTGGGCAAGGAGTCAGGCAGTGGTATTGGGTGGTAGAACCGCTTGAGGACCTGGCAGTTCCGGGAGCAGAACTGCCAGGATTTTGAGAGGAGGCCTACGCCTGAAGGCCCTCGCTGCTGCTGACCCATGTGATTGCCATCTAGAGGAGCGCCAAAAGGACTGGCGCTAAAGGGCCCTGACCCGACCGATACATAGTGTGTATGGACTGAATGGCCATCCAGAGTCCTGGAGATGGGTGATGATTCTTCAGACTCCTCTCCAAAAGGGCAGAGACCTTGAATGGGGCATTCATGATGCTGGCTTGCACATCCTGGGTAAACTAGAGACCCAGAGCCATGAGTGCCTTCAGTTGCAGTACCAGTGGCTGCAGCCCGAGCTGTTGTGTCTGGGCGGAGTCGAGGAGGACTCCAGCACGTGGGTGCTGACAACCGATCTGACTTCAAGAGGTTACAGCACTCTGCCTTCTGGTGGACATCAGGAAGGGCTTCAGTGAGTTCCATGTCCTGCTCCCAAAGGGCATTCTGGTAGCATACCATGTAAGGAAATTGAGGGAGCGTATGGTACAAGTGGCAGAGGAATACACCTTCCTGCCAAGGTGGTCCAGTTATTCAGACTCCTTGTCTGGAGGATGAGTACTAAGGTGTCTGGGTTTCTTCAGCCTGCCATGGATAGCTGTGATCACCATCAAGTCTGCCAGAGGTTGCTCGCCCAGAAAGGGTTCCTCCCTGGGGGTTCTATAAAGGCAGTCTGACTTTTTAGGTATGGCTGAAGAAGTGGATGGGTGCTTCCAGGTGGACCTGGTGACCTCCCGGAAAGTGTCTACCAGGGGTGGCACCACTATAGTTCTCAGGTCCTTTTGGCAGAGATACTTGGCCAGCCGGCATCTGTGCGAGTCCAGATCTTCGGTGTCCGATCTCATGTTCTTCTGGATGTGCCGCATGACATCCATGAATGATGGATCGTCCAGCTGAGACCTAGGGGAGTTCTTATGGTCTGGAGGAGCCCCCCACTCCCGGAGGTAGATCTTGAGGAGAAGGAAGAGCATCGGCTCAAGTCCTCCGAGGATGAGGATCTAGAACTCGAACATCTGGACTGAAGACCTCTGGAGTGACGGTGTCTGTCAGATGATCTGTAGGAGGATTGATGTCTCCTGCCTTACGATCGTGACTGACCCTACTAGAGTCCTCAGGCTGTGAAGTGGGTTTCCTTGGCGGAGGGAGGGCCCTTGAGTTGAGGGATAAGTCGCTTTGGGGCACCTGAGAAGGTGTAGGTTCCTGAACGGGTGAGGGAGGTCTTGGCTGGAGGAGGTCAGCCTAGATGATGTTCCACAATGAAGAGAAGAGATGCTTCATGTCCGTCAGCAGAATTCTGGGCTATGGAGGAGCGTCCGGTGTTGGGATGGTCGACGGCCCTGGCATTCAGCCTTGAAGTGGTGCTGGTGTCTGGAATGGGGGCATCCAGCGTCAGAGTTGCCAAGGTACTGTTGCCCATTGTTGTCGGCTGATCAGAAGTTGGTGTTACTGTCACTGGCCCAAGGTCTGGCTGGTCGTTGGCTGACTATGTACGCAGGTCCGGCAATGCTAGGTTAGAGGCTGCTAGATCCGATGCGGGTGATACCAGTATTGAAGAGATGGGCGTATGTGGACGATGGTCTGGGGTAGCAGTCGGCGTCCGCTTCGGAGAATCCTGTCGTGGGGAGCGAAGCGCCGAGGGCGGCAGAGGAGTCACACTCTTGGGGGAGGTGAGCTCATGTCCCTGACGGCGGTCCAGGGAATCAGTGCTGGAGTCAGTGGCTGACTTGGATGACTGTTTTGCCAGTCAGAAGATGGATAAGGACCCACAGCCCGAAGAGGAACCGGCGGTGCCACCTGGGGGTAGGCACAAAGAATGGGAGGAGGGCAGGAGCTTCAGCAGTTGGAAGGCCGAGGACTTAGGACCGAATCTGGAGAAGCCTCTGTCCGATGTCAATACCAGAGTGGGATGCTTTACCACAGGAAGCCTGGAGGTGAGGGCGGCCTAGGAAGACGAGTCCATCCTCCTGTGGGAGGAACCGGAGCTGGAGCCCAACTTGTGCGGGGACCAGGAGTCCTTGTCCTTATGCTTCTTTTTGTGGTGATTATTCTCAGATGACGTCTTATGGTGATCTGAGGAAGTTGAAGCCCCTAAGGGAGAAGAACCACCCTTCCCCTTGATGATCTTCTGCATGTCTGATATTTTCTTCTCTAATAAGAAGGATTTTAAGGCTTTTTGGCAGCGAATCTTGGTCCTGCTGTTGAACTTCTGGCAATGCTGGCAGGCCTCAGAAAAGGCGCTCAAACGTGATCACTATGACGGTCGACTGAAACAGAAGGTGTCCGTGGAGCTGACGTTTTTCTTATATTGGAATATGTTAGACCCACCTTGTTAATGCCCTTAAGGTGTTAGAAGGTTTCGATCATATCACCTCTCTCCCTCCTTTGCTCTAGGGTATACATATTGAGCTCCGTTAATCTGGCCTCATGTTTTCTGACACCAAGCAAGCAAACATTCAGCATTGACAAATGCTTGCTTGTAATGTGAGGAAGTTCTTTTTTCACAGAAAGGGTGGTGGAGGCATGGAACGGCCTGCCTCAGGAAGTGGTGAATATGAATACAGTGCAGGGCTTCAAACAGACATGGGATAGGCATAAGGGAGCAATACAGATGAGTATGAATAGATAGGCCATTGACAGAGCAAAGGCCGATGGCACATTCATAAGGCAGAAAAAGAAATGGGCAGACTGGATGGACCTTGCAGTCCTCATCTGCCGTCAACTTCTATGTTTCTATGTGTCAAGGGTGTATTAAAGTTATGAGCCTATGGAAGCAAACCTTTTTTTTCCAAAACTACATTTTTAGCAAAAAAGGAAAAACAATTATGCCATGTGAATTACCAGTGAAGTGGTTGGTGTGTGCTTGGTTTTAAAATGTTCAGTCTTCAGTTCGGCCATGTGCACCACCATCCTTGTGCGCACTTCCATGTTTCTTAGTCTGTATGCGGTGACAGCAAGTATGTTTCTTCCTATTTTCTCATTTTGTGCCTTTATAAATTAGGTTTCCAAAGATGTAGAAAGTTTCTTAACATCATTGTGCAACAAACGTATAAAGGCACAAAAGATAATTTAGTAACAAGGTTAAGGCACATATAGTACTGTACTATGTACCGAATGAGGGTTCTAGGTGGCAGCACCTCAACTGTATACTGTAACAAACAAAACTCACTGCACCAGTGTCATAAACTCCTTCTCAGGTATTGTTTTGCTTGAAGCACATTTATCAGAGTGTGCTTCTATAATGCACCATTTTGTCTCATTTTCCTTTTTAATGAAATGTTTATTGAGGGAGACCTATACCCCCCTTCCTCTCATTTCCTAATCCTGTTGCACTTGCACTGTATAGGGGAAAGGCCACCCACCCTTTCTACTGTTGAAACCTCTGCCTACACACCCCAAAATCCTGTTTGACTTACTCTAGGACCTATTACATTGTCTAGAGCTTTAAAGGTCATCTAATAGTATCCCCCAGATCTCCCTACTCCCTTGTCTCTGCCAACTTTACCCCCATCCTGCATCCGTTGTGTGGGTTCTGTGCCCTGACGAACATTTCTTTGCACAATAAAACAGGTTGCAGTGCAGTTACTGATTACTGTGTGAGGGGCATTATCGAGGGTATTCAAGATACTGAGGTCACCCGTATACAGTCACCGTACTACCGCTGTGACAGCAGTAGTACAGTGACTGTATATGGGTGACTCAGTAGCTTGATCACGCGACTGTGCTTACTTACAGAATGAAATGGTGTGAAAAAGACAAGAGGAAACAGGCGCAAAATGTAAATGGCAATAATTATTATTTCCTTATCGGCTCTCCTCGCTGAGTGTATCAGTGTCACAGATGGCAAGGTCACACCTCCCAACAAGTCAACAAAGCAGTGTCCTTTCACTGACGATTCTCTTCAGAGTAAAGACTGTCCTCGAGAAAGCCCTATCTCGCTTTCATACTATCCCACTCATTAGCTCGCACTCCCCTCTCACATCTAGCCACCGTATATACGATTAACTTGCTCGAGCTCTCCCACCCTTCCTTACACTGACACAGAGTCTCCCTCTCTCTCTCAAGGGAGTGATGCAATCCCCTCCTCCCCATCACATAAGAGAAGGAAATTACTTAGTTTAAAAAGGCTGGGGAGTGGTGTGCACGTTGCACCCATATGTAGAATCTGCCAAGACTTCACCGCTAGAAAGATCCATCCCGTTGGAGCAGGGTCTCAAGTAATAGCAGCCTCCGACTGGCAGCGACCTCTACGGCAGTTTCTCTCCAGGATCAATGGGGGATTCTGCAACAACTCCTATGCCTGTCTGCTGCGGACTTTGCAGGCAGCTACCCTTCTGTTCTCCTCTTCTACGATCACCCACCACCATGATCAAAGCAGCTCGTTCTTTTCCCTCCTGCAAGCTCTCAGTGCAGCACTACGGTGTACCTGCAAACCCTTCTCTCTCACCGGCTTTTCTTCCTGCTGTTCAGAGGGGCCGTAGCAAAACCATGAACATTTATTTTCAGCCGGGGAACAAGGGAGTGGGGAAGACAGCAGTAGAGGTAGGAAGGAGGAGGGATTTATTTTCTGCTGAGGAATGAGGGAGCGGGAAGGACAGCAGCAGAGGAAGGAAGCGGGAGGGATTTATTTCCAGCCGGGGAACAAGGGAGCGGGCAGGACAGCAGCAGCAGGAGGAAGTGGGAGGGATTTATTTGCAGCCGGGGAATGAGGGAGGACAGCAGCAGGGGGAGGAAGCAGGAGGGATTTATTTGCAGCCGGGGAACAAAGAAGCAGGGAGGACAGCAGCAGAGGAAGACAGTGGGAGGGATTTATTTGCAGCCGGAGGGTCAGCCAGGGAATGAGGGAGCGGGGACGACAGCAGCAGAGGGAGGGATTTGGATTGTAACGGCCACTATGCAAATGAGAGGAATGAAGCGCACACTCTCACTGGTGCGGCTCATTTCTTTCAAGTGAAAGTATGCTCCCGCTGTGAAATTCCAAAGGCTGTCACACTGTGCTTCACCGTTCACTGGTGTGTCAGGGTCGTGCTCACTGTGCAGTGCTCTGCATTGGACTTGTCCCTGACACACATCTGAAATGCGATACTGTCCCAAGGTGTTCTTGAGCAAGCAAACACAATCATAAAAACTACTGGAACAGAAAAAGTGGAAAAGACTAGTTTATACTTACTGCGATGGAGTTTAGCAGCTTCTTTGGTGTAATAACCTAGAAAAGAGAGGGGTTATATAAATAAATCAGTATGTACAAACTACGGACAGAAGAGATGAGGAACAATTTTCATTTTAAATTTTTATAACCACAGAAAAGCAGCACATTAATATCCATGACCACGTACCTCACAGGTATAGGTGGCAGTGTACAAAACCCACAAGCGACATGAATCTTCCACATGCACTGACCAGAGGGGCATAAATCAACCAAGTACCAACACAGGAAGACAAACAGTGGACTGTACTGACTTCGTTAATTAATGTAATCCCATGTGCATTGTGCCATGTTTTTTGCAGGGGGAAGGAAAGAAGAGAACTATTTACATACTGACGCTACCCAGTGGGGGCTGAAATGGCCATGACCACTGACGAGGAGTACAAGTAAATTTGTGTGTGCCTTGACTGAGGTTGGGGGAGATAAATCAATGTCTGTACTTCTGGAAAAGGGGATAAATCCTATCACATGCACTGGTGCAGTGCACACATTTGTGGGAGGCGATGGAGAGACAGAAAATCAAGTTTACCTTTGCTTTTGAGGATCGCCTCTTCTCCGACATTACAACATTTGCATTCTGAGTCTGTGAAGAAAGACATTGTTAATGGCAAAAGCTAGCGTAAGCATTTTGTTTTTTAACCTTAATTTCAATATTTAATTCCTCCTGGTTTATGTAGAAGAGGGCACCGAAAAAAGTGAAGAAAACACAGGTTACTCACCTGCAACAGTAGTTCTAGGAGTGGTATATGTAGTTCATCCACACTTGTTGGCATGTCACTTTCCCTTTAAATCTTGCTGGAAGGTCTAAAAGCTGGCTCCTCCCACCCACCTGGGTGGTATATGCCTCGGCTCTGCCCCATGATGCCAGATCTTGCCCGTTGAAAGCAGAGGTTATGCATCGAAGCCGGGGAGGTCGGGTGGGTCAGTGTGGATGAACAACATATACTACTCCCAGAACTACTGTTACAGCTGAGTAACCTGTGTTTCTAGGGATGTGGATATGTTGTTCTTATCCACACTTGTTGGCAGACTCCTAGCAGTTCTCCAGGAGGACGGAGGAAAGGCATACACCCCATACTTGGGAAACAGATTGGAGAACTGAGGCCCCAAAACCAGTGTGACTTTTAGTCGATGTGGTAATGGGTAATAAAGGTGTTTGCCAACTTCCAGGTAGCAGCCCTGCAGATATCCTGGATAGGGATGTCCCTAGAAGTAACCACCGATGCAGCAGTATCGCGGACAGAATGAGCTCTTATCCCTATGAGAGGCTCCTTGCCCGCCAACCTATAGCAGAGATTAATGCAGGATGAAATCCATCTGCCAATCGTCCGCTTTGCTACAGGTCTGCCAGGTGCAGCTTCAGCGTAGGTGACAAACAGCTGGCGAACCTCTCCCCGAACTTCAGTAGTTTGCTCCTTATAATAAGAGAGTGCTCGTCTCAGGTCCAAAGTATGGAGCCTGTACTCGGCCTCCGAGGCGTAACTGGGGTAGTACACCAGCAAAGTCAACATCTGATTAAGGTGAAACTCCAACACCACCTTTGGAAGGAATTTTGGGTGGGGGCGCAGGACAACCTTGTCCCTGTGGAAGACCAGATAAGGAGACGCGACAGAGAATGCCTGTAGTTCCCCAGTCCTTCTGGCTGATGTGACAGCCACCAAGAAGGCAGTCTTCCACGACAGATGCAACATCTCACACCTATGCATCACTTCGATTGGCTTGCCCATGAGCTTTGCAAAAATCAGCAGTAAATCCCACGGAGGTGGAGGTTCATGCACCAGAGGGGATATGTGGTTGAGGCATTTAAAGAAACGCCAGACCACTTTTTTTCGATGCCAACGTTTGCTGACTGGCCTGCGCCCAGTAAGTGGAGATGGCTGCCAAGTGCACCTTGAGGGTCGCAGACTGAAGACCTCTTTTGGAGAGAGACCAAAGGTAGTCGAGGATGCTAGCCACTGGACAGGACGAAGGGTCCAGGCCCTTGCTCTGACACCAAATGGAAAATCTCATTCATTTGAAGGCACAGCACCTCCTGGTCAACTCCTTCCTAGAAGCCTCAACTACAGTGAGTACATTGTCTGAGAGACCCAAAGCCTGGAACTCTAGCTGCTCTGGAACCAGGCTGTCAAGGTGCAGGGATTGAAGGTCTGGATGGAGTACATTCTCCTGATTGATGGAGATCAGGTCTGGGCGTGCTGGAAGACTCCTCGGGAGCCTGGTGCGGAGGCTAAAGAGATCTGGATACCAGAACTGGTGCACCTTGTGGACTAAGAGAAGTGGAGGGGAGGCACAGAAGAGGCCAGGGATCCTCGGCCTCGAGAAGGTATCCCCCTGCTGAGGGGGGCAGGCATGAAATAGGAGGGGTGCCCCACTGGGAGAACAGGTTGTGAGCTACTTCTGGATGGACATCCCACTCGTGGGGCACCTCGCCCACATGGCTGAGGGCATCCGCCAGCTGATCTGAGACTCCTGCCACATGAATGGCTAGGAGATCTTCCTTCAGTCAACTCACGAGGGTCCAGACGGAGTGCTTCCCTGCACAGGGGTTGGGAGTGAGTGCCACCATGTTTATTGAGGTAGTACATGGTCGTGGTATTGTCAGTCTGGATTTGAACCACTTGCCCCTAAAGGAACGGAGCGAATGTTGCCAGCGCCAGCCGAAATGCTTGGAGCTCCAGCAGGTTGATATGGCATCGTGATTCCTCGGAGGTCCAGAGCCTATGGATTCTGTGATTCCCCATGTGGGTATCCCAGCCCATGAGAGGTGTTGGTCATGAGGATGATCGTTGGCTCGAGGCGGACAAACAGGATCCCTCCCTGCAGATGTTTCAGGACAGTCCACCACAGGAGGGTGACCGACATCTTCTGGGTCATAGTGACCGGCAGGCACATGTTCCGACTTGGCCTCATTGACCAGGAGACCAAGGCTGATGCAGATTTGGAGGGCTAGATCCCTGGACCTCTCCACCTTCAATCTGGAGGGACCACCAGCTATAAGCCAGTTGTCAAGAGAGGGGTACACTCTGACCCCTCGATGCCAAAGTTGGGCCACCACCACTGCAATGTATTTGGTGAAGACCCTGGGGACCGATAACAGGCCAAGCGGCATGCCTTGGAACTTGTACGGGGTTCCCTCCACTCTAAAGTGGAGGAACCCTCGGTGGGACGGATGGTTCGGCACGTGAAAGAATGCGTTCTGGAGATCCAGTGAGCAGAATCATATGTCCTGCTCGAGGGATGGTATGATTTTAGACAGAGTTACCATCCGAAAGGTGCATGACCTGAGAAATGGATTTAGGTCGTGCAGATCTAGAATGGGGTACCAGTTCCCCATCCATTTTGGGACCAGGAAGTATCTACAAACATACCAAATTTGCCAACAGATAAAGGCCTAGAGGTCTATCAAGTCTGCTCGAATGTGCAGCTAGCACCCCTTATTCTGCAGCTGCCCCTCCCTTCCACCCTTCCCCTTCATTAACCCTCCCCCTTGTCCCGTCCCATCCTCGTTTGAAGCAGTCCACTGTTCTACTGCATACCACTTCAGCAGGTAACGCATTCCACCCAGCCACCACCCTCTCTGTAAAAAAGTGTCTCCTCATCTCCCTCCTGAACCTTCCTCGCTCCAGTCTCATATCATGGCCCCTGGTGGCCCTCCCCTCCCTTACTTTGAACAGCCAATCTGTACCCATCTTGTTTATTCCTTTCATGTATTTAAAGGTTTCAATCATGTCACCCCTGTCTCTCCTCTCCTCCAGTGAGTACATGTTCAACTCCTTCAACCTCCTCTCCTATGATAAGTCCCCCAGCCCCTTGATCATCTTTGTTGCTCTGCGCTGCACCCCCTCCAGTAACTTCGTCCCTCTTCAGATATGGACGCCAGTACTGCACAAGTACTCCAGGTGTGGTCTAACTAATGACCTATACAGTGGCAGAATCACCTCCTCCTCCTTGAGGATATACCCTTGCAATACAACCCAGCATTTTGTTGGCCTTTGCAGCTGCCTTCCTACATTGTGCCGAGTTGTTCATTGACCCTGTAATGAGCACACCCAGATCCTTCTCCTCCTCTGTCTGGGCTAGCTGCACTCCCCTAGCTGGTAACTCCTCCTTGGGTTCTTTCATCCCAAAATGCAGCACCTGCACTTTTTGGCATTAAAGCTCCAGTTACCAGGTGTCTGACCAGGTTTCAGCTTTGCCAGATCATCCTGCCATCCCCTAGGTCATCCACCACCGCTCCTACATTGGTATCATCAGCAAACAGACTGATCTTGCTCTTGATGTCCCATGATATGTCTGCAATGAATATCCCAAACAACACTGGTCCCAACACTGAGCCCTGTGGAACACTGCTCGTCACTCTGTGGGTGAGAGCTCCCACCCACCACCACCCTCTGTTGCCTTCCTGCAGCCAGTTTCCTACCCATCTCACCAGCTTTGCACCCGCCTCATGCCTAGTAACTTCCTTCCCAGCCTTCCATGTGACACTGAGTCGAATGCCTTACTGAGGTCCAGATACAGGACATCCACTGCATGGCCCCTGTCCAGTTGCCCAGTTACCCAGTCATAGAACTCGACCAGGTTGGTTTGGCAGGATCTGCCACGATGAAGCCATGCTGTCTGCTGTCCTGTAGTCCTTTGGCTCTAGGAGGCCACCAGCCTCTCCTTCAGGATAGTCGCCATTAGCTTACCCACGATGGATGTGAGGCTCACTGGTCTGTAGTTTCCGGTTCATCCTTGGGACCACTCTTGTGGAGGGGCACCACATGAGCCATCCTCCAGTCTTGAGGTACACACCCCGAATGTAGAGAGGCATTAAATAGGTCTGCCAAAGGTCCTGCAAGGACCTCTGCCAGCTCCTTCAGTACCCTGGGGTGGATGCCATCTGGAAACGAACCCTGGGTTGACCGGTGGGTCCACGACTCTGACCACTATCTCCTTGTGGAGGAGTTGGGCAATGTAGTCTCTGAGAACAGACTGAGTATGAGTGGATACCTTTTCCTCCCGTGGGGCAAGGGCTCGGCTTGGGGGGGTACTGCTTGAATTCCAGAGGCAGACCCTGGCCGACCACCTCCAGAATTCACCTGTCTGTTGTGACAGTGGACCAGGTGGAGGTGGCGCTGCCCTTGCAGGAGGGCAGAGTGGTGAGTGTGGGTATGGGGTTGGCTGCCCCATCCGTCATTGCGCAGGCTGGGAGGATGAAGAGCCGGCAGCGGGGCCACTGGAACCTCTGTCTCCGGGCTTACAGTTTGCCGAAGCCCTGGACTTGGGCCGAGGGTGCCAAGACTGAACCTGCTGCTGTTGGTGCTCAGTTTGATACTGGGGCTGCTTGGTTGCAGGGGCAGAAGGTTGAAAGAGCTTCTTCCGGCCTGTCGGCACGGCGGTAGCGCTACCGCTCGCGATGCTGGCGACCCGGGTTCGGGAACGAGCCTGGGGAGCTGGAGGGGGCGGCTGGGAGAAGGCTGAGCATCCGTGGGACTGCTTGCCTTCTCCAGGGAGGAGGGGTAAAGGTTCGAAGCTTGACTGACCCCAGGCGGAGGCCTGGGGTACAGCAAGGGCCTGACCAATCCAGGAGGGGTGGGCGTGCCAGACGTCGGCGGAGCTCCGCCTTGACGTCAGGGCGCATGGCACACTCAGAAAGAAAAGAGGGAAAAACACCTCCGTCACTCCGGGTAGACGGAGCGCCAGCACAGACCTCAATGGTCCCCTGCCTGTCCCACACGGTGGCCCCGATGAAGTAAAAGTTAGTTTGGGGTGCTTGGCCCCCACCTCGTCCCCGCCTGGGGGGTAGATCCAAGGCTACATGGGGGGACCGGCGTGGGGCTCCAGGCATGGAAGGAACCGAGGCAGATGCCAGGCGCTCCCGAAGAAGCGGAGCGTAGGGGGCAGGAAGGTGGAAAAACAGCACGTTTAAAAAAAAAAAAGTGCTTCTTCTTCTTCTGTGATTTTTTTAGGACTCTGGGGTTCTTTCTGGGTGGAAGTAATGGAGTCCAAGGTGGTGTTGGACTTCGATACATTGAAGGTGACCACTGACCCCTGGACCGAACAAGTTGGTACACAAGAAGGGAACGTCTGCCAGTTTATGCTGTGTGTCTGCCGTAAAGGTCGATACCTGCAGCCAAGCCCTGCGGTGCATGGCGACTGCAGCTGCCACTGAGCTGGCACAAGAATCCCTAATATCCAAGGCCGTCTGGAGCTGCTTTTTAGCAACAGCTCAGCCCTGATCATAGACCTGCTTGACCATAGTCTGAAGGTCCGCGGGGAGATGAGAAAGCACATCATCCAGGGAGCGCAGAACGGCATGGGAACAGTGTGCCATGATAATAGCTGAACTTGCCTGTTGGAGGCCGAGTGAGGAAGCAGTATAGACTTTCCTAGCTGAATGGTCACCAAACCCCCAGCCGAGGGGTGCTGTGTAAACCCCAAAGGGGTGCCAATGGGGACCATGTATTTGCAGATCATACGAGTGGAAGGCGCAGGGCAGGAGGCTGGGTGCTGCCAAAGCTCCAGGGCCGGACCAACTATGGCCTCGGTCACTGGGAAGGCCTCAGACGGAAAATCCCCTTCCCTGAGGCTATCAGTCAAGGGGTATTTGGCCCATTTTTCAACAGGCTCCAATGGCATCCCTGTTGATTCAGAGATGAGAATGAGGATGCCCATGAAGGACGGGTACCCTCCTTCATTGACAGACTCATTGAGTCGTCGTCACAAGGGACATGAGTGAAGGTCTGAATCCTCAGCCCCCGAGTCTGGGTAAGCGGCTGACCACCTGAGTCGCTCGACCCGCCGTGGATGACTGGGAGTGAAGGTGACAGCCTGTGCGGAGACCCTCATCGAGTTGAGACTCCTTGGAAGGAGTCCCTGAGGAAGGCTGTTTAGGTGGCAGCTCCACCAGATGAGGTGGAGAAGCCAGCTTCGGCTGAGCCAGGAGGGTCTTCACTGGTTCCGCGAGTAGAAGAATGGTGTTGACTGGATCGGGTGGAGTAGGCGTTGGCTTAGAGGGCGATGGCCAGAGTCGAAGCCGGTGTCAACCGGACCAGCGATCATTGAGGTTGCCCATGATATCCTCGTGAGTGACGACGCAGCTGTGCATTGAGCTCTCCTCGCCCAAGGAGGCGAGGCGAATGATAGCGTCACCGCTTCTTGGGGCGCCGCTCATGGAATTTCATCGGCCTCTCAGTTGAGGGGGTCTGAGATCTAGAAGACGACTGCTGGGGCTTCTCGGAAGGAGCCAGGGAGAACCGTGGCTCCTCCAGATCAGGGACCATGACCAAGTGTGGGGCACCAGCTAGCTGTGTCTCCTCCTCAGTTGGTAGGACCAGAGTCCTAAATAAGGAATTGTCGGCCTCATCAGAAGACAACGGGTCAACTATAAATTCAACCTGGTCATCGTCCCGCATCTGAGCCATCTGGCCTGACGAGGGTACCGTGAAGCCGGTGGCCAAGGCCGAAATTTTGATCAACGTTGAAATAGGAGACTCCTGTGACCGAGATCCCTCTGTCCCAAGATTGTCAACGGGAAAATTCCTCTCTCAGCTCTCTGTCCTTTTACGGGACTGGGAGGTGTGTGAACCAGATGGGCCCACCCCTTTAGTAGGGAGCGACTGGAACATCTCTTTGAAGGAACCGGAGAATGAGGTGCCCAGTTTGAGTGGAACAAAAAACGACAATGAGGAGGATTGTTCGGCAGCACAAGCTGCCTCCTCCTCAAAGGCTTTCATTCGCTCCAACTGGTCGGCGGATCCTGCAGCCACAGAGACCACGTGACAGGCATCCTTAGATTTGACCGGCAGGTGCCGTTTTTCCGGTTGTCCCAGTTGAAGACTGTGGAAGGCGTGGCAGAGATCGCAGGTCAGAGGGTCATGTGCATGGCACAGACAGTAGATGGCACATGGAATGCGGGTCGGTGCGGGACATTTTCTGTTCGCAGAAACACCGGCAGAACCCAAATGAGGACTTGTCCTCCATTGCAGTCGCGATAAAGTGTTGAGGAGATACTCTAACAAGCTTCAATTTTGGTATTTTAGCCGAAGTTTTTAGCGCCAGGGCCTATTCAACGCGGCGCGTAAGGAGGGAACCTGTATCTTTCAAGCGGAAAGGATGATCTGGCGTCATGGGGTGGAGCCAAGGCATATACCACCCGGGTGGGTGGGAGGAGCCAGCTTTTAGACCTTCCAGCAAGATTTAAAGGGAAAGGGACATGCCAACAAGTATGGATAAGAACATACCCACATTCCTAGAAAGTTACTTACCATAACTATTGATCTTCAAGAGTTATATTCACATAACGCCACTGATCGTAGGGTTGGAAATTTGCAGAAGCAAACTTTTGTTTAGTCAGGAAGCTGGCAACAGCACAAGCATGACACCACACATCATGTCCTATAACTACTGTAGATGCCCTAACTGCCTTGGCTCTGTTAGCTAGGAGAGTAAAGATGTAGCAGACAAGCACGTGCTCGCAATAAAGGGAAGAAAAGAAGGTATAGCGAAGAATAAAAAGAACTAAATATAAAATAACTACTAATCTAATAGAAGGGTGGAAAGATCATTCCTCTCCAAAATGTATCCCTCTGAAAGGGCATAAGGCAGCACAAAGTTATAGGATTGTGAGTCAGGCTATGACTAGCAAACCCCAGAAAAGAGTGTTGATCCCTGAAAGGAAAATATGGGGCAGACACCCTGGGCAGCTGCCCTCAGAGTGCTACCAGGCACAAGCTCTGCAGCAGGTGTTGGACAGATTCCCACGCGTGTAAAAGGATAGGCTATGCGTGCCCACACCACAAGGCATACCCAGAGGGTAAGAGTCTCCTTGTGAATAAAAGAGGTAGCCCAAAGATGGATAGCACTGTCAGCAGCCCAAGTGTTTTCTTCACTAGAAGAATATATGGGAACTAGTGGTGCTGGGTGCTGAAACAGTTGTGGGGTTTAAGATTGCTTGGAATAGGTACAAGGGAATCATAATGGAAAGGGGGGCAAGAGCTGTAGATTTAGTATGGTCTGCAATAATAATGTAGGTAGGGAAAAATGGGCACACTGGGTGGACCATACTGTCTTTCTGCCATCAAATTCTGTGTTCTTATGTTTCTAAATACCAATGCTGTACAGACTGTGCCCTTGGTAAAAGAAAAGGGCCAAAAAAAAAAACAACAAAAAAAACACAACTAAAAATTACGCTTCACCTGGCCAAGAAGCAGTTTCTGGACCGTTTTCCTCTCTTAGAAAGGGGGACAAGTTACACCACTGTTTGTTTCACATGTGGCACAAGGGAGGTGGTGGTACAGCAGGAGAGTCCACTAAGGGAAGTACTCTCATTTGCACATTTATACATGTGCACATGCCCCTCTGCACCCACTTATGTGTGAACGTCCAGTGTGTCACTGCATGTTCTTTGGCTCTGGGGACAAGAAAAGAAGGAAAGTCGACAAACAAGAATAATGGTGCTCCTGTTCCACCACAGGTCCCATCCCACAGACTAGGCTAATCCTCCCGAACAATCTGGACTGTGCTCCGGAGGATCCTCCTGACCAGCCCTATGGCCCTGCCATCAGGAGTAGTACAGTGTGTGTTTATGTGTGTGAGACTTTGCCAAAGAGGTAAATCCCTAGAGAAGGTGGGTGTGATGGAGTTAGGTGTATCAGGGAAGACTGGGGCCAGTCACAGAATACAGTATAATCAGAGGTTACTTATCTTTATAAAACAGGTTTCAGAATTCTAGCAACTTCGCTAGTCTAAACACAACCCCTGACCATTCATTAATCTCTGGTATATGAAGTTTGTAACTAAGCTGCCCTAATTTACCTAGCAAAAGCCTAACTAAATAAAAATAAAATCATTTTCCATTAAAATGAAAAACATATATGCTTTTTAAACATAAAACCTGACAACAAAATGAGTGCACTTTCTAGGTTAATTCAAAGGCACTCAGCATTTACCAAACTCATATATTTTATCTAGTAACAATCTAACTAAAAGAAAATGTTACGTTTTTTCCATTAAAAACATTTTCAATTTTATAATTGCAGTGACCCATTCCAGGGTATGGGTTTCTTGAGAATTCAAGGACTCTCCGAACGTGCTGAAAGTGACTCAGTTGATTGCCTCGTGCCTTCCAATTCACCCAGGGTGTGCATTAATTCTCTAAAAATGGTGCCCTGTTGTGAATTATTGCTTACAAAAAAAATAGGTTACTCACCTGTAACCATATTTCTAGGAGTTGTATGTGGTTCACATCCACACTCGCAGTTCCAACAGATCAGTCTATTTGCCAGACACCTTTAAGCTAAGCTCCTCCCACCACCCAGGCAGTATATTCTCCGACTCCATGATGACAGATCTTGTATGCTGGCAGCAGGGATCTCTGTGATACTTGTCAGCGGAGGCCAAGTGGGTTATTACAGTTGCAGGTGATTAACCTAATTTTCTAGAGGTGTGGATATGGTTCACTGTCTACACTCTGGCACACTCCTAGCAGTTCTAGCATAGCGGGAGAGGTCAATAAGTTGGTGAATGCTCTTATCCAAGTGGGAAGACATTCCAGCAGTTTTCCTTGCACCAAGATGTGGTGGCACAGCTGTTTGCATGGTGGGGCCCACCTCTGCTGAGCCAGTTTGCCTCCTGAGAGAACAGAAAGCTATGGCTCGTTTGTGCTCGCTTCCCTCGCATGGAACCATTGATAGGGATGCCTTCTGTCAGCTCCTGACCCCTAGTCTTCTGTATGCCTTTCCTACCTTTCCCTTGATGCACAAAGTGGTGCTGAATGCACAGGGACAAGTCGAACCTGACATTGACAGATCCGGACTGGCCCAGAAAGTTCTGGCACCAGGATTTCCTCATCAGCATATCCCAATGGTAGTTTCCTTTTGAACCTACTGATCACAAAAGGCACTTGGACCTTCAGTTGCTGCACCACTCAGTCTGGTACCTGAGTGGCTAGTGTTCTAGGCATTGGCTATTTCGGAGAACATTCTCCAAGTTCTGGAGCCGTCCCGTAAGGAGTCGGCTTGTAAAACTTACTATCTCAAAAAGGAAAAGCTCTTGCTTTGGTGTGCATACAAGCATATTTATTTATTTATTTTGTTTAATTTTTGTTAACTGAGTAAGCACCATAGCCAAGACATGACTATTTTCAGGCACGACCCATGAGGTTACAGTGGGTAGGAGAACTTTGAGAAACATAAATTTGCCATACGTACATTTTGCCAAAACAGGGAAATGACTACATTAAATACAGCACAAGAAACAAAATTACACAATATAAGCAGGAAGAATATATACATTTTGATTTTAGAGGTTCCTCGAAGACGTAGAGATTTCACAAGTGGCTGGCATGCGTGACCAAAAGGAATAACAGCAGTATGTCCTAGTGACTAAACTTATACTGGGCCCCTCATCTGTCCAGTGGTGCAGATCCTCAGTTACCTCTGGTCCCGGTCTCAATTGTGGTTTTGAGCTATGCCCCTTAAGGTGCACTTGGGTGCCATCTCTGTGTACTGGCCACAAGCTGGTATGTGGACTGTGGCATGGGAGAGAGTTGTCTGGTGCATTTTCAAAGGCCTGGACCACATGTCCCTTCAGTCACGCAAACTTCAAGTCTGAGGGACTAACTGCTGGTGGTTGCAAAGCTAATGGGTAAAGCATTCAACCTAATCCACAAGTGTGAGATGCCGCACTTGTGGAAAACCACGACTTTGGTCGATATCACCTTGGCCAGACAAGTGAATGATCTTCAGGCACACTCAGTGGAGTCTCCATATTTAGTTTCTACATGGACAAGGTCATCACCATCACACGAAGTTCCTGCCCACGATAGTCTGAGACTTAGCTTAACCAGGTGAGCTTCCATACTGTCTACTTTCCAAAGTCCAACTGTGATACTAAGCGTGCATTCCACATGTTGGACGTTTGCTGTGCATACTGTTATATGTTAATATGTTCCCCGGAGCCACTTCTTGCTGTATGAGTGGTTTCATGCATGTTCAGTTGGAAAAGGAACAACGAAGCGAAGCTGAGCTGTTCTGGCTCAAGCTGAACGCAAGTGAAACCACTCATACAGCAATGAGTGGTGACAGGGAACATACTAATATATTATTGCTGGACCTCGATCAATATATTTAAAAAAAAAAAACTGTACCCGGAATGTGCCAGTTTGCAGGGCATCTGCATGCGAGATACTCTTCACAGAGTAAGTGTCTCTCTCACACAGAGGAAAGGCGTGCTCCCTTGATCTATAATATTGTTCAAAAAAAAAAAAAAGCACATGGCTGGGGTTCAATTGTTTCTCATTTGCCCTACACCTGCCTCAGCCAGACCAGCAGCATAACAGATGATTGGGCAATTGATCATTTCCTGCATCAATCTATGCTGCAGGTTGGCTGTGGGGGATCCACCCAGTAGGTTGAAGGCTCATTTCACCATATTGTTGCCTCCACTGCAGCTGCCAAGTACATCCCAATCGATATCTGCAGGGCTGCTACCTGGTCCAGTGTACACAGGTTTGTATCCCATTGCAGCAGGGATGTGCTCAGTTGTCAAGATGTGTCCGGGGCCTCATTCCTCCAGTTTCTGTTCACCAAGTAGTTGGGGTGCAGGCTTTTCTTTCTCCTCAGAGAGGACTGTTGGGTATCTGCTGAAGTGTGGCTAGTAAACCGAATCCAGGTTGGTAATAGTAGTTTACTCCCCTTTAACCATAGTCGAAATACTGATACTCTGTTCACATCCACACTACCTACCCGACCTCCCCTGACAAGTGGCACTTGGATCCCTGTTTCTAGTATGCAAGATTTGACATCTGATTGGGTGGAGTTGGACGAAGGTACCATAGAGAGTGGGTGGAGCCAAGCTTGAAAACATCCTGTAATGCAGCGATGCCTAGCATTCTTCCAAAGTGTGAATGTGAGCTGAATACCAGTAGAACTATGGATCTCATCTACAGGTATATCAATCTTAACCATCACTGGTGGGTCTAAGCCAGTGGTGCTGGGACCCTGCGGAAAGCTCACCGCCCAAAGATTTTTCAGCATTCCTCTGGAAGAGGGGCTGACATATGAGATGGCACTGCCCTTGAGGGAGCAGCTGGACAGTCTATACTTGATTTTGGTCTGACACAGGGAATGCGAATGACCCAACCGGAGCAAATAATAGCTCCATATATTGACAAAATCTATACAGTAGTAGTAAATGAAAATCACGTACCTACCGTAATTATGATCTTTCTGTGTATCTTCACCACTCATCACCTTTGGGTATATGACTGGAGGTCATGACCCCACGGCAGCTTTTTTATTTTTTTGGAGGCGGAGCCGACGCTCCATTGACGCTTGATTTACTGTAAGGCGCCGCGAGGTTGTCTGTTAGGTGCTGTCGACTCCGCCTGCCTACCAGTTCTGAGTCACCGGAGAGGTAAGAGGAAGGGAGTGGAGGGTGGGACAAGGAAGTCCAAGGGACAGAAAAAGGAAAATATATATAAACTAAAAGGAGAAATAACAACTGAGAGGACAGAAGAAGAAGAAGTCAGAAACTAAGGGGATTGGGAGGGGCCCCAATCTCTGGAAATAGAAGAGGGAGGTTGGGTAGGATAAAGATTTTAGGAAGTAGAATGAGAGGGGAGAAGGTTAAACCACATCTCGGACCTTAGTCCGTCTCCAGACTGTATAGGAACTGCAAGGAGTAGCAAAAGGCTTCTTGTCAGAATTCAAGGCACAGAATGACTGGCAAAAACTCCATTTGAGCAGAATCTGCTATTCTGGAAGAAGGACAGGGCACAGAGAATCATCACCCTCTGAAAGAAAGATTTTGGTGAAAAGGAAGTTTTTTTTTTTTTTTTAAATCGATAATAAGGGATAGTCCAAAGGACAAGGACACTAAGATGGATGGGAAGAAAATATTACTCACCTTAATAATGATGTTTCTTCTAATGGAGTCTTGCTGTATTCTGACATATTGCAGAGATCCCCAACCTTTAAACTGCCCCGGAGAACAAAGAGTTAACTTTCTATGCAGCGCATAGAAGGCTGAGCTCGAGTTTGGTAGGAGTCTCTGTCTGGAGTGTTTCAAACTCAAACCGTCACATTCTTATGAGCCCAACTAACAAAAATATCTATGTGGAAATTGTAAAATTCCTAGTAGCCAACTGGCAGAAAAAAGTTTTGGATTTCCAAGGAAGACTCAAGTCAGGAAACCCAAAAAACAATCTAATACAAATAATAGAAATGAATTGACACCCAAACAAAAAGCAGGAGGGTGTAAACAAAGATCACCCCTGGGGTGCAACACTGCACCTGCCCACCCACTTCCCAAAAACAGGTTTTGAGAGGGGAGGCAGGGAGGGAGGTCAGAATACAGCAAGACTCCATTAGAAGAAACATAATTACTAAGGCGAGTCATTTTTTCTTCAAACAACATGAAGTCTTGCTGTATTCTGACATATTGCAGACTACCAAGCAGTACCTCCATGGAGGAGGGACAGAACCTAATTTGGGAATAGGCTCTGAGGTACTGCTGTGCCAAATCGAGCATCACTCCTAGCCTGGATATCCAGAGATTAATGCTTGGTAAAGGTATGGACTGTTTTCCAGGTGGCTGCTTGACAAATTTCTAAGAGAGGGATATCCCTGGCGAAGCAGCTGTACCTCTTGTGGAATGAACCCTCAGGCCTGAGGGTGGAGTTTTTCCCAGTTTTTCATAGCAGAATTGTAAACAAGACACAATCCACCTGGCAATCGATCTCATGGTGGCAGGTTTGCCCTTTCCCACTTCTCCATAAGTGAGGAATAACTGGAGGGAGTCAAACCTGTGACCCTTGGTACGCTCTATGTAGTAACTAAGGGCTCTTTTAACATCTAAACTGTGTAGCCTCCTCTCTCCTGAGGAAGAATGATCAGTGAAGAATACAGGAAGAGACAGACTGGTTTAAATGGAAGTCTGAAACCACTTTGGGCAAGAACTTTCTATTGGTTCGAAGGACCACTTTATCCCTGTGAAAGAAGATAAAATCAGGTTCTACTGACAGGGCTTGCAATTCACTGATAAGCCTGGCAGAGGTAATGGCTACCAAGAACACAGTTTTCCAAGTCAAGTACTTAAGCTCTGCTGAAGACATAGGCTCAAAAGGGGGTTGCATACGTTGAGCAATGCAAACGTTCAAATCCCAGGCAGGGGCAGGGTCTCTAAAAGGAGGATTGGTGTGAAGCAATCCTTTAAAAAATTTACAGAACACAGGGTGACAAGATAGTGAAGAAGACTGCCCCACAGAGAGAAACGTAGAAACAGCTGACAAGTGTACCTTAAGAGTAGCTGGTCTGAGGCCTAGCCCATTAAGATGGACCATATAATCCAGAACAGTAGGTAATCCAGCAGTATCCGGAGAAATATGCTTCTTAGAACACCAAATGCTGAATCTCTTCCATTTGGAGTTATAAGTCTTTCTGGTGGAGGGCTTTCGAGAAGATTTGAGAATACCAAAACCCCTTGGGAAAGATACAGATCTGCAAACTGTAACTCTTCAAGAACCATGCTTCCCAACCAAGATTGAGACACTGGAGACTGGGGTACCAAATCCTTCCCCGAGAGGATGTTAACAGGTTCTAATTCCTGGGAAGAGAGGGGGGAAGATGGACTGCTAGGGACAGCAACAGGGGGTACCGTGGCTGTCTGGCCCAATCTGGAGCAGTCAATCACTTTGCAAGGTGGAGACATTATTTTGACTAAAACTTTGAACAGGAGTGTGGGGGGGGGGCCGGGGAGAGAGAAGGCCTACAGAAACTTCCCTTCCCAATTCAGAATCAGGGCGTCCAGGGGGACTGAGCCCAAGACTGGAGGTCTGCAACAAAAGAGAGGGAGTTGGTGATTGTCTGGGGCTGCAAAGAGATTTGTCTCTGGGGTGCCCCACCTTGAAAAAAATCACTTTCAACACCTGAGGGTCCAAGGACCATTCGTGATGGCCCTGAGAGATCCTGCTCAGTGCATCTGCTAGCACATTGTCCTTCCCTGGAAGATGAACTGCTACCAGAGAGGTTTGCAGGGAATAAGCCAGGGACCACAACTTCATGGCTTCTGTGCACAAGGCCGTGGACCGAGTGCCTCCATGCTTGTTGATGTACCACATGGTGGTGGTGGTGTCCGTTCTGACCTGAACCACCTTGTTCTGTACTGACTGAGAGAAAGCTTTTAGGGCCAGAAAAAAATGCCCTGAGCTCTAGGAGATCGATATGGAGAAGGGATTCTTGGGGGGACCACAGCCCCTGGGCAGTGAGGGACCCCAGATGGGCTCCTCAGCCTAGAAGAGAAACATCCGTGGTATGGACCACTGAACAAGGCTGAGTAGCAAAAGGAACACCTTGTCTTAAATTGTCCTGATCCTGCCACCATTGGAGGGCTTGGATCAAGGTCAGAGTCACTGGGATCAGTTTGGTAAGGGAATCCTTCCTTGAGATCAAAAAGCTCTCAGGTGGAACTGAATATCCCTCATCTGGAATCTTGCCCCTTGGACCACTGCTGTTGAAGCTGCCATGTGGCCCAAGAGCTGGAGGAAATAAATGCCTTGCTGGTCGAGATAGCTGAAGGAAGAGGCTAGTTCCATAAGAACCCTTGCCCTTTCTAGAGGAAGAAAGGCTCTTGCTCCGAGTGTGTCCAGTTCTGCCCCTATAAAGGTAAGAAGCTGGACTGGTTCGAGAACTGACTTGGAAAGGTTGAGAAGTGAGCACTTGCTGGGTCACTTAGAGGTGAGACTTGACTTGGTCTGGAGATTGACCCACTATTAGCCAATCATCCAGATATGGAAAAATTGAAATCTTTCGCCTTCTTAGAAAGGCAACTACTACTGCCAGGCACTTTGTGAAAACCCTTGGGACTGAGGTTAGGCCAAAGGGCATTGCTCTGAACTGATAGTGGCCTGAGGGCAACTCGAACCCGAGGTACTTTCTGTGGGAGCACCAAATAGGGAATGTGAAAGTAGGCATCTTTGAGGTCCAGGGAGGCTAGCCAGTCCCCTGGCCTTAGAGAAGGAAGGATTATTCCCAGAGTTACCATCTTGTACCTTGGTTTTAAAAGATGTTTATTTAGATATCTTAGGTCTAGGATGGGTCACCACTCCCCTGTCTTTTTTGGGGTCAGGAAGTACCTGGAGTACAGTCCTTTGCCCCAGTGTAGGGTAGGTACTCTCTCTATGGCTCTTAAAGCTAGAAGAGAAGAAACCTCTGCCTCTAGGGCAAGGCTTTCCAAGAGATTTGCAGGTGAAAAAGATCTGGCTCTCATCTTTGGAAATTTTCTGAAGCTGAGAACCAGTCCCTGGCTTACTACTTCCAGGACTCACTTGTCTGATGTAATAGACATCCAGTCCTGGACAAAGTAAGCCAGCCTGCCCCCTACTGGAATAGGAGAGTCGACCTGGGCAGGCCCATCAGGGTGTCTGCTGGGCAGGGGCTTTAGGTTGAGGAGTGGATGCAGCCCTGCTCATCCCCCTTCTGCCTCTCCCTCTGAGAAAAGGAAGAAGAGGCCTGTGCTTGGTAAAAAGGCCTGCCCCTGCCCCAGACTGCTGTCTTTGAGGAGTTGCCTGCCTCTCCTTGGCCTGAGCACTCCTGTAAGTGGTCCTGTACTCATCCATTTTCTTCATGTAATTCTCTGTCTGCTCCCCAAACAGAGAATTACCCACTACAGGAAAATCCATGGCCTTAGCCTAGATGTCCTGCGAGAGGCTAGTACATCTGAGCCAAGCCATTCTCCAAAGAGCCACAGATGTAGCCATGACTCTTGAAGACACATCATTAGAGTCCACAGCAGCATGAAACTGAACTTTAGATGCCTCAATCCCATCTGCAACCACCGCCTCCAGCTCCTTGGCTAGCTGGGGGGAGGCCTATTTAGCCAGTGCCAGTACAGTGTCCCACCTGGACTTCTGGCACCTGGCTGCATAGGCCATATAATTTGCCTGCCTGAGTCCCAAGGAAGATGCCATGTACTGTTTCTTTGCCATGGCATCAATCTTCCTGGAGTCCTTGTCTGGCCAAGGGAATATCTGCCTTGTCACAGGCAGCAGCCTGCACTACCCCAACATGGCTGCATTGCTGGTATAAGAACTCCGTGTCTGAGCCTGAAAGTGTATACCTCTTGTCCATTCTTCTATTCACAGGAGGTATAGAGTTAGGAGACTTTAGGATTTTTTGTGTCCATTTCCCAAAGGATTTGTGGAAGGGAATAGACAGTCTCCTGGACTCTGGGTTGTCCATCATTTCTACATAATCAGGCTCCTCTTGATCCTCCACAGCCTCCTCCATAGGAAGCTGGAGGGTTTCAGCCACCTTTCTGTAGAACATAAAGTGAGAAGGGGACTCAGAAAGCCTAGGAGGGGAACACCTGAAGGTCTGTCTGGGGAGATGTCCGGTTCCACAGGCACATCCAGACCCTCACTTTCACCATCATCATCCTCAAGCTCCCCTTCCTCTTCAAACTCTGGTTCACAAAAATCTTGGAGGGTATAATCTTGAACTGGGGCAAACAACTGAATCAAACCCCTGCCAGAAGGTGCCGGATCGGTAGGAACCAGGCGGAGCGATTCCACAATCTGAATTGCTCTGGCTATCTCTTCAGCGGTCGGAACATGAACCTCTGGATCTGAACCGGAGGCTTTGTCTTTGCATTTTCTTTTTGTCAGAACCGATCCCTCGGAATCGGCTCTTCTTTTGCCTGAAAAAGTATTGCCCTGGTCAGAGGGCACTCCTGGTTCGGTCGGAACCGAACCGGGCTGGCCATCCGGGTCAGCGGACTTCTCGGCCTCCTTTTCCCTTCAGTCTACCTAATCTCTTCTCAAGGGTAGATTTGGGAAAGTTTTTACATATTTGGCAGTCTGAATCGAGGTGGTCAAACCCCAGACAATAAACGCAGGTGGTGTGGGGATCGGCCTTAGCAAAGACCTCTCCACACTCTCTGCAGTGTTGAAACCCAGTGGGCCCGTTTTTTTTCTTTGGTTTCTCAGAAATGGCCAACCTAACCAACTTACCCTTTTTCTGACAACCGCCAGGCAAGACTCCCTTATCGGTTCCTAACCGTGTCACGGGTCTCGGAAAAAAACGTAGTAAAACACGTTTTTTTTTTTTTTTTTAGAACCGATAAGGACCGGTAACCACACACTAAGTAAAACACAAAACAGAAGATTTCACTATCAAATGGTTGCTTCAGCCGAACCAACCCACACTTTTACAAGTTCCACACATAAAAACAGAACAATTCCCATCTAGTACTCACGGCACCACAGACAGAGACTGAACCAACTATGCGGACAACTTTTTCGGTTTAAAACCGATGAAAATGGAAATTTAAATCGATTTTCGAACTAAGCTGAAGGAGAAATTCTCTGGAGCGACCGTTCAGTGAGGCGGAGTAAAGAATCTGACGGTTTGAGTTTGAAACACTCCAGACAGAGACTCCAACAGAGCTCGAGCTCAGCATTCTATGCTCTGCATAGAAAGTTAACTCTTTGTTCTCCGGGGTAGTTCAAAGGTTGGGGATCACTGCAATATGTCAGAATACAGCAAGACTTCATGTTGTTTGGACAAGGAGGAGGAGAGAATGGAGGACAACTGCAAACTCCCACCCAACGGGGTGGAGCTAACGCACTAGAGAAGGGAGTGCCCCCCATTCTGACCACTCTCTCCAAAACATCATCCCCCTATGTGCCCCTATTTATCCCACTCCTGAAAGAGAAAGGAGGGGGGCGAGCTTGGGCACAGAGAGGGAGGGGGACCCAGAGACTGAGGCCCCAGGGGGATGGAGGGCAGGATTGTGATGAATGGTGAAGATGCACAGAAAGATCATAACTACAGTAGGTACGTAATTTTCATATCTTACCTGTGTCAATCTTCACCATTCATCACATTTGGGTGAGTGCCGAGCCTCCCCAAAGGGGAGCTTCTTTTAACCCTAAGGGACAGAGTCCCTTAACTCTCAGTGGGTGACACACTAAGAGGGAGAACCTTCAAAGCCTGGAGAAGCCTGAGAGTGCGAAGAGTGAGATGGGGACCCCCTGAAGGGGGAAAGAAGTTGCCCCAACAAACGCTGTGTCGCTCTACAGGAGAAAAGATAGGTTCTCTGGTGAGCGGAGTTAATCACCCTGAACCGGGCCAAGGGTGACAACTGGGAAAGACGCAGCCATGACGTCCGCCTAGTGCAGACTGCTGTCCCTATGACCATGGTAGCTACCTCGTTGGCATCGTAAGATGCCCTCGCTTGGTACCTTCCTAGCTCCAGGCCATGTGCAGAGAGTGCAATCGCTTGCCTGGTTTGTTCCGTGTCAGGCAACGAGGCTAGGAGCTGACCCAGCCTGGACCACAAGATCCTGTCACAGGCTGCATAGTGGGCCTGATGTGCAGAAATAGAAAGCAACAACCGTGCCGAGTAGAAAGCCCTCCTACCCCAGAAGTCAAAATCCGAGGAGTCTTGATCTGGGGGCTGGTCACGGTGAAGGGCGCAAAGCCCATCGGGAGTGTCCAGCTGCGTCAATCCGGACTGTGGATGAGGCATGGAACCTGGACACTCCGGTGGGGGGGGCCGGGGCGGCGGTACAATACCGCTGGCAGAGGTCCCTAGAGGGAGGAACTCCGGAGAAGGGCCTCTGCCAGGAACGCAACGACGCCTCCCGAAAGGGAACAGGCCAGGGGGGCACCACAAGGGTGTCCTCGCTGAAATCCCCTAGAAAGGCATGCGCCGAGTGCTCTGGATTGCTTAAAGTGGCAGGGGTGAGGTGCAAGTCCTCCAACATCCTCAAGAGGAAACGCTGATACTAAGCGAGATCACCGGCTGGAGAGACGTGGACAGAAGGCTCCTCTCCCCCAGAAGAGGGGGGATGAAGAGTTGGAGGGCACAGACGGCTCAGAGGGTGGCTGCTCGGTGGGAGGTTGAAAAACCAGTCTGTCCATTGCCTTGACGTAAGCTGTGAACCGAGCAGCCACAGCCCTGAACTGCTCCCAGGAGAGAGGCCCGTTAGGACCAAGGATGCCTGGGAGCGCTGGAGAATGTGGCAGAAGGATAGGGATAGAGCCGAGAAGAGAAGTCGACTGACCTCCGCCTGGGCTATGGAGCGGACTAAGAGCACTTGAAGAAGAAGGTGCTCTGGAAGACTCCACAGTAGACAGTTGAACAACCATTTCGGTACTGCCTAGGCTGCGCCCGGAAGAATGGTCCCCTACCTCAAAACAATGGGGATCTCTCAAAGAGATCGAGGAGGAAGAGCGGAGATCCGCACTACGGCTTCTCCCAGAGCCTGGGTGGGCCCCAGAAAAAGGTCGCCATGCAGACCTAGTGCCCCTCGACCCTCGGAATCCGAGAGAGCCCTCCTCCTCCTCCAGAGTGGCAGCCTAGGTAGCTGACAGCCCTGGCCAGCACTCGAAGGAGCTACCCAGGGCAGGTGCCCTGATTGGCTCCAAAGTTGGGCGATCCAGGCACACCACAGGCGGGGGTACCACTGCTGAGGGGTCAGTGAATCCACCAAGACCAGGCTGCAGAGCAATGGTGGCCTGCACCCCTAACCCCAGTCTTGGCAGCCACCGACCGCACCTCAGAAGGGGTCCGACTCCGGCTTGTCGAAGACACTACAGGGTTTCCCACCCCAACAGTCAACCCCAAGGAGTCAGACTGCTCGTTTGACTCAGAGTCCGACTCCGCCACCGAAAAGGTAGAGGCCAAGGCCCTGTGCCAGACCGTAAGAGGGAGCCCGCTGCCATCCTTGCCAAATGGGGTGCCAGAAACAGAGACCACGCCTGAGCCAGTGCCCCCCACAGCACTGTGAGTGGTATCCGCAGAGGACACGGCCCGACCCGAACAGCAGTTCCAGAGTCAGGACCAGTCACGGCGCTTTCTGGCCCCACGGCGCCGTGAGCAGAACCGAGGGCAGGGATGGCGCCGATGATGGCCATGACGGTGCCACCCGACTCCATGAACGGCGCCAAGGGCAGGGGTGGCACCGCGAGCGGATTCCGAAGCCCCAACGGCACCATGCTCAACCTCGGCGCCGCAAATGGCGCCAAGGCGAGAAGAGGACAAAGACAGTGCTGTACAGACTCCCACGGTGCTGCTAGCACTATCAGCGCCGCGAATGGTACCGACAGCAGCCACGGCGCCAGGCGACAAAACGGCGCCGACAACTACTCCATCAGGGCCCAAGACACCGCGAACGGCACCGACCGATGGCGTCGACACGGACCTTGTGAACTGCTGGTCTGACACCAGAGGAGTCTTCACCTCTGAAGGAACATTGCCTTGGCGGCGCCTCCCGCCCGCCCCGCTGAAAGGAACGAGGCGGGCCTCCTGCACCACAGAAGGAGCCTCGGTGATGGCCAGGCTACTAGAATCTGAGGCTCCCTCCTTCTCGGTCCATATAGAACTGGGAGGGAACCCGGAGCAAAGGCCGAGAGTACGCGACTTGGCCCGACGAGTGTGCATCCGACCCCCCAAAGTTAGCGGAGCTCGCCCCACTTTCCACACGTGTTGTTCGATGACCCGGCAGTCCATGGAGAAACAAGCGTCACACGAATCCATGTCATGAAGCAGGCCAAGACACGCAAGACAACGGTCGTGGTGTTCGGTGACGGAAAATTTACAGCCACAAGGGCACCGTCGCATAGGGGATCGTCCCGTCTTCGAAGTCTTCTTGCCCTCCAAACCAGACACGACCTACGAGAAAAACAAAAAAAAAAAACACCAAAAACAGACTCGACGTCGCCAGAAACACAAATAATTGGAAAGGTCTTACCAAGCGACGTCGAGTATGGCAACTAGAACCGGCAGGAAGAAACTGACAGACTGCGGCACGAAAGAATAGTCGAAAAATTGCAACTGCATAAGCGGTAGGCCTGAAGTTCTCTAGAGCTTCCCATGAGGCGACCTCGACGGCGGGAGACGAAGAACTGGCAGGCAGGCGGAGTCGACAGCTCCTAGCGGCCAACCCATGAGCGCCACGCAATGTGTTGGCCTCGAGGACAGCGGCGATGGTGCATCGGCTCCGCCTAGTAAAAAAAAAAAAAAAAGCGCTCCCGTGAGGTCATGACCTCCGGTCATATACCCAAAGGTGATGAATGGTGAAGATTGACACAGATAAGATCAATACAGAGGACTGAACAATTTTCACACACCATTAGGGCAATATATACCCTATTTATAAGGTTATTTTATTTATTTAAAGTTTGGTAACAGGGTAGGCCCACTGAGACAATTACAGTCCCTTTCTTTTAGGGATGACCAGGGAATGATTATATATATCTAGAGTTAAAAAAACAAAGCATATTGAACAGTACAGACATTACAATCAAAGTCACAATTAATGGTACAGCAGGCAGGCTAAGAACACCTGTAACAGTAGTTCTAGGAGTGGTATATGTTGTTCATCCACACTGTTTGGCATTGTCCCCTTCCACTTTAAATCTACCGGAAGTCTTCAAGCTGGCTCCTTCAACGCACCCGGGTGGTATATACCTCGGCTCCGCCCCATGACACCAGATCTTAGCCCTCTGGAAGCAAGGTTGTGTGCGTCCGCAGCCGGGGAGGTCGGGTGGGTCCGTGTGGATTAACAACATATACCACTCCTGGAACTACTGTTATAGGTGAGTAAGAAAAAATTACTCACCTTAGTAATGTTGTTTCTTCTAATGAAGTCTTGCTGTATTCTGACAGTAGCAGTGAGTCCCAACCTTCGAACTGCCCCAGAGATGAAAGAGTTAACTGAGCTTGAGCTCGGTTGAGACTCTGTCTGTTGCTGTTTAAACTCAAACCGTCAGATCTTTACGAGCAAACTCACTAAGGCACTAAGGTCCTGTGTGGAAGCTGTAAACCTAAACTAGCCAACTGGCTACTAAACATAAAAACACATTTTTTGGTCCCAAAACAAAGACTCAAGTCAGGAGACCCAAATAATGAAAAACACATCAATTCACCCAAGAAAAAGGGGGTGAAACAATAAGGTGGGCATCTACTGAGTGCCAACACTGCCACTGCCCACCAACATTCCAAAAACAGAGGTTCTGAGAGGGGCAGGCGGGGGGGGGGGAAGTCAGAATACAGCAAGACTCCATTAGAAGAAACAACATTACTAAGGTGAGTAATTTTTTCTTCAAACAACATGAAGTCTTGCTGTATTATGACAGTAGCAGACTACCAAGCAGTACCTCCATGGAGGAGGGACAGAACCTACTTAGGAAATAGGCTCTGAAGCACAGCTGTGCCAAACCGAGCATCACTCCTAGCCTGGATAACCAGAGAGTAATGCTTGGTAAAAGTGTGAACTGTTTTCCAGGTAGCTGCTTGACGTATCTCTAGGATAGGAATATCCCTGGCAGCAGCCAGGGAAGCAGCTGTACCTCTGGTAGAGTGAGCCCTCAGGCCTGAGGGTGGAACCTTACCCAGTTTTCCATAACAAAATTGGATACAAGAGACAATCCACCTGGTAATGGATCTTTTAGTGGCAGGTTTCCCTTTACCAACCTCACCATAAGTGAGGAACAGTTGGAGGGAGTCAAACCTGTGACCCTTGGTACGTTCTATGTAATAGCTAAGGGCTCTTTTCACATCTAAACTGTGGAGCCTCCTCTCGCCAGAGGAGGAATGGTCAGTGAAGTACAAAGGAAGAGACATAGATTGATTAAGGTGGAAATCTGAAACCACCTTGGGCAGAAATTTCCTGTTAGTCCTGAGGACCACCTTATCTCTATGAAAGGAGATAAAATCAGGCTCCATTGACAAAATTTGTAACTCACTTATGCGTCTGACAGAGGTGATGGCTACCAGAAACACAGTTTTCCAAGTCAAGTATTTAAGCTCTGCTGAAGACAAAGGCTCAAAAGGGGGTTGCATAAGCTGAGCAATGCAAACATTAATGTCCCAAGCAGGGGTAGGGTCCCTGTAAGGAGGGTTGGTGTGAAGCAATCCCTTGAAAAACTTAAGAGAATACAGGGTGAGGTGAAAGAGAAGAGGGCTTACCTGCTGAGATAAAAGCAGAGAGAGCTGCCAGATGCACCTTCAGTGTAGCTGGTCTAAGCCCCAAGCTATTTAAATTGACCATATAATCAAGGACTGTGGGCAGATCAGCAGACTCTGGGGAAGTATGCTTCTCAGAGCACCATATGGAAAATCTTTTCCATTTGGAATTATAAGTAGTCCTGGTGGAAGGTTTCCTAGAAGCCTTCAGAATGTCCATTACGCCTTGGGAGAGGTGTAAATCAGCAAATTCTAACTCTTCAAGAACCAGGCCTTGAGATTGAGAGATTTGAGATTCGGGTAGCAAACCCTCCCCTGAGCACAGGTAACAGGTTGCGATTCCTGGGAAGACACAGGGGAAAATGGACTGCTAAGGACAGAAGGAGTGGATACCAAGGCTGTCTGGCCCAATCTGGAGCAATCAGGATCATCTTGCAGGGCTGAGATCTGATTTTGACTAGCACTTTGAACAGGAGAGGGAAGGGGCGGGAAGCATACAGGAACTTCCCTTCCCAACTGAGAACTAAGGCATCCAGGGGGACTGAGCCCAACACTGGGGGCCTGCAGCAAAAAAGGGGAAGTTGGTGATTGGGGCTGCAAAAAGATCCATCTGTGGGGTGCCCCATCTGGAAAATACCACCTCCAAGACCAGGGGGTCCAGTGACCATTCGTGATGGCCCTGGGATATCCTGCTGAGAGCATCTGCCAGGACATTGTCCTTGCCTGGAAGGTGAACTGCTGTGAGGGAGGTGTTCAGGAATAAGCCAGAGACCACAACTTCATTGCTTATGTGCACAAGGTCCGAGACCAAGTGCCTCCTTGCTTGTTGATGTACCACATTGTGGTGGTATTGTCTGTTCTGACCTGGATAACTTTGTTCTGAACAGATTTGGAAAAGCTTGAAGTGCTAGAAACACTGCTCTGAGTTCCAGCAGATTGATGTGAAGCAGAGATTCCTGAGGTGACCACAACCCCTGGGTGGTCAGGTCGCCCAAGTGAGCCCCCCACCCCAAAAGGGAGGCATCTGTAGTAAGGATTAAAGAGTGGGACTGAGAGACAAAGGGAACTCCTTGTCTCAGATTGCTCTGATCCTGCCACCACTGTAGGGCCTGGATCAGAGTTTGAGTCACTGGTATCAATTTAGTCAGAGGGTCCTTCCTTTGAGACCAAAAGGCTCTCAAATGGAACTGGATGTCCCTCATCTGAAATCTTGCTCCCTGCACCACTGCTGTGGAAGCAGCCATGTGTTCCAGAAGCTGTAGAAAATGCCTCGCTGGTCGAGACATCTGCAGGGTGAATGAGGAGGCCAGAGAGATAAGGGTCCTTGCCCTGTCCAGGGGAAGGAAAGACCTGGCCTTTTCTGTGTCTAGCCCTGTGCCTATGAAGGTGAGGAGCTGGACAGGCTCTAGAACTGACTTTGAAAGATTCAGAAGGAAACTTAATGAGGTGAGCAGTTGCTGAGTTATTTGTAAGTGTAACTTGACTTGGTCTGGGGACTGGCCTACTATAAGTCAGTCATCCAGGTAAGGGAAGATGGCAATCCTTTGCCTTCTTAGAGAAGCAACTACTACTGCCAGGCATTTTGTGAACACCCTTGGAGCAGAGGTTAATTCGAAGGGCATTGCTCTGAACTGGTAATGGCCTGAGGGCAGCTCGAACCTGAGGTACTTTTGATGGGAGCTTCTGATGAGAATATGGAAGTAGGCATCCTTGAGGTCCAGGGATACTAGCCAGTCCCCTGGCCTTAGAGTGGGTAAAATTATTCCCAGAGTCACCATTTTGAATTTTGGCTTTAACAGGTGCTTGTTTAAGTATCTGAGATCCAGGATGGGCCGCCATCCTCCTGTCTTTTTGGGGGTAAGGAAGTACCTGGAGTACAACCCTTTGCCCTGGTGTAGGGGTGGAACCCTTTCCACAGCTCTGAGAGCCAGGAGAGAAGAGACCTCTGCCTCTAGGGCAAGTGCCTGTGAGGGGTTTGCAGGTGGAAAGGATCTGGTTCTCAGCTTTGGAAATCTTTTGAAGCTGAGAACCAGTTCCTGGCTTACTACTTCCAGGACCCACTTGTCTGATGTTAGAGACTTCCAGTCCTGGACAAAGTAAGCCAGCCTGCCCCCTACAGGTGGTGGAGAATCGGCCCTGGCAAGCCCATCAGGGTGCCTGTTTGGCAGGGGGTTTTGGCTGAGGGGTGGAAGCAGGTCTGCTAGTACCCCTTCTGCCTCTCCCTCTAAAGAACCCCCTCTGAGCATATGCAGAAGAGGAGGCCTGGGCTTGGTAGAAAGGCCTGTGAAAAGGCCGCCCCTGCCCCTGGGATGCTGCCTTTGAGGAGTGGCCTGCCTTTCCTTGGCCTGGGCACTCCTGCAGGTGGTCCTATATTCGTCCATTTTCTTCATGTAATTCTCTGTTTGCTCCCCAAACAAAGGATTACCAACAACAGAAAAATCCATGGCTTTAGTCTGGGTATCCTGTGACTGGCTAGTACATCTGAGCCAAGCCATTCTGCGAAGTGCCACAGATGTAGCCATGACTCTTGATGGCACATCATTTGAGTCCACTGCAGCATGGAATTGCACCTTGGATGCCTCAATACCATCAGCAGCCACCTGCTCCAGCTCCTTGGCAAGATGGCCAGGGACCTGTTTTGCTAAAGCCATGACAGTGTCCCATCTGGATTTCTGATATCTAGCAACATAAGCCATATAATTGGCCTGCCTGAGTCCCAAGGATGTTGCCATGTACTGTTTCTTTGCCATGGCATTAATCCTCCTGGAGTCCTTGTCTGGGGGGTGTGAAGCCAAGGGAATATTTGCCTTGTCACAGGCTGCAGCCTGCACTACCCCAACATGGCTGCATGGTTGTGTAAGGAACTCCGTATCAGAGCCTGACAATGCATACCTCTTGTCCATTCTCTTATCCACAGGAGGTATAGTGTTAGGAGTCTTTAAAATTTTAAATGTCTGTTTCCCAAAAGATTTATGTAAAGGAATAGACAGCCTCTAGACTCTGGGATATCCATCATTTCCACAAAGTCAGGCTCCTCTTGATCATCCACAGCTTCTTCCATAGGAAGCTGGAGGTTTCAACCACTTTTTATAAAACATGAAATGAGAAGGGGACTCAGAAAACCTAGGAGGAGACACTCCTGAAGGTCTGTCTGGGGAGATGTCCGGGTCAATGGGCACATCCAGACTTTCAAATCCACATTCACTTTCTTCATACTCCTCTTCCTCCTTCTCCGGTTCATAATACTCCTCTAAATCATAATCCTGAACCGGTGGAACCGACCGAACCGAGAGCCTCCCTGATGGTGCCGGTTCGGTCGGAACCGGGGAAAGCGACTGGACAATTTTGATCGCTATGGCTATTTCTTCAGTGGTTGGAGAGGAAAGTTTTGGCTCCACACCAGCTGATTTTTCTTTCCTAGTTCTCTTTGCTGGAACCGACTCCTCAGAGTCAGATCTCCTTTTGCCCGAAGAAGTCTCGCCCTGGTCAGAGGGCACTCCTCCTGGTTCGGGTTTAAACCGAACCAGGCTGGCTATCCGTTCAGCGGACTTTCTGGCCTCCCTTTCCTGAGCTTACCAACTTCTCTTTTCTACTGTAGCTGCAGGAAAATTTTTGCAAATCTGGCAGTCTGCATTGAGGTGGTCAAACCCCAGACAATAAAAACAGGTGGTGTGGGGGTCAGCCTTAGCAAAGACTTCCCCACACACACTACAGTGTTGAAACCCAGTGGGCCCGGTTTTTCCTTTGGATTTCTTAGACATTGTGCCAGTCCTAACCAAACTTACCCTTTTAATGGCAATCCGCCAGGCAAGACCCTCTTATCGGTTCCTGACCATGTCATGGGTCGTGGAAAAAAAACGTAATAAAATCAGATTTTTTTTTAGAACCGATAAGAACCGGTAACCACAATCTAAAAGTACAATTTAGGATTTTTAAACAATTTGATCGGTTCAAACCGAACCGATAAACCGTTTACAAGTTCCACACAGAATAGAATTAATACAAAACCTATCTAGTACTCACGAATACCACAGACAGAGACTGAACCGACAGGTTGCGGTTTAAATTCGGTCAAAAACCCAGAAAAATGGTACTTTAACCGACAAATTGAACTAAGCAGAAGGAGAAATCTCCGGAGCGACTGTTCAGTGAGGTGGAGTAAAGAATCTGACGGTTTAAGTTTAAACAGCAACAGACAGAGTCTCAACCGAGCTCGAGCTCAGTGTTCCCTGCCTGGCATGGAAAGTTAACTCTCATCTCCGGGGCAGTTCGAAGGTTAGGACTCACTGCTACTGTCAGAATACAGCAAGACTTCATGTTGTTTGAACCTATTCTTCTAGGAGCGTGGATATGTTGTTCATCCACACTATTTGGCTGACTCCAAGCAGTTCTCCAGGAGGAGGGAGGCAAGGCGCACACTCCATACTTAGAAAACAGAGATTGGAGAGCTAAAGCCCAAAACCAGCATCCTGGCGTGACCCAAGGTCGATGTGGTAGTGGGTGATAAAGGTGTTTGCTGACTTCCAGGTAGCAGCCCGGCAGATTTCCTGGATAGGGATGTCCCTGGAAGCAGCCACCGATGCAGCAGTATGGAGGGTTGAATGAGCTCTTATCCCTCTGGGTGGCTCCTTGCCCGCCAACTGATAGCACAGACCTATGCATGACGTAATTCATCTTGCTATGGTCCGTTTGGCTGCAGGTCTGCCAGAAGCGACTTCAGCGAAGGTGACAAACAGCTGGCGAACCTCTCCGCAAATTTCCACCATCCTCTCCTTATAATAGGGGAGATCACGTCTAAGGTCCAAAGTATGGAGCCTGTACTCTGCGTCCAAGGTGTAGTTAGGGTAATATACCGGCAGAGTCAACACCTGGTTAAGGTGAAACTCTGACACCACCTTCGGAAGGAATTTCGGGTGGGGGTGAAGGACAACTTTGTCCCTGTGAAAGATGAGAAGGGGAGTCCACTGAAAGCACCAGGAGCCCCCCTGGTCCTTCTGGCTGACATGATAGCCACCAGAAAGGCCGTCTTTCACAAGTGTGAGAGCAGACACTTGTGCATGGGTTCGAATGGCTTGCCCATGAGCTTTGCCAAAACCAGCAACAGATCCCACGGAGATGGAGGTTCATGCACCGGAGGGGATATGTGATCCAGGCCTTTGAAGAAGCGCCCGACTACTGTCTTGTTCACAAATGTCAGCTGACTGGCCCGTGCCCGGTAAGCAGAAATGGCTGCCAAGTGCACCCTAAGGGTTGATGACCGCAGACCCCCTTTGGAGACAGACCAAGGGTAGTCGAGAATGTTCACCACAGAGCAGGATAAGGGGTCCAGACTCCTACCCTGACACCAAATGGAAAATCTCTTCCATCTGAAGACGTAACATTTCCTGGTCGATTCCTTATGAGATGCTTCCACCATGGTGTAGACATCCTCGGAAAGACCCAGAGCCTGGAACTCTAGCATAGGGATTTATTTAACTCTAAAAATTGATTAGCGTTTTGCTCATAAAAGTTCTAAATCTTTGTGGAAATGCATAGCTCTTGCCTCAGTGTGTTTAACAAACAGCACTTCTAGAAAATCTACTGTATATAAATACTTTCTGTACAGTTAGCATAGTCCCAAGAAGAAAACTGCTAATCAATTATTTAAAACCCTGTAGCCACACAGGAACCGGCTGTGAGGTGCAGGGATTGAAGGTCCGGATGGAATACCTTCTCCTGGTTCAGAGATATCAGGTACGGGCATATACAAGGCTGCTCTGGGGGCTGCAGCGGAGGCTGTGGAGATCTGGGTACCAGAACTGGCACGGCCAGTCTGGGGCTACCAGAATCACCTTCGCCTTGTCCCTCCTCACCTTGAGTAACACCTTGTGGATCAAGGGAAATGGAGGAAAGGCATAGAAGAGGCCTGGGGTCTGTGGCCTCAAGAAGGCAACCCACTGAAGTGAGCCCTGCTGAGGGGGGTGGGCATGGAACAGCCTTAGCTTGGTGTTTTCCCTGAAGGCAAACAGGTCCACCAAAGGTTTACCCCAGTGGGAGAACAAGCTGTGAGCTACCTCTGGATGGAGAGACCACTTGTGGGATGTCTGGCCTACGCGGCTGAGAGTATCCACCAGCTGGTTCGAGACTCCTGCTACATGAATGGCTAGGAGATCCACCTCCAACTGGCTGACGAGGGTCCAGATGCGGAGCGCATCCTTTGCAAAGCAGACGGGAGTGCGTGCCGCCCTGTAGTTGAGGTAGTACATGGTCATGGTACTGTCCATCTGGACTTGAACCACTTGACCCCGGAGCTGAGGAACAAAAGCGGACAGTGCCAGTCTGACTGCTCTGAGCTCCAACAGGTTGACGTGGCATTGGGACTCCTCAGGGGTCCTAACCCCGTGGGTTTTGTTGTCCCCCATGTGGGCTCCCTAGGCCATGAAAGAGGCATCAGTTGTGAGAACAACCATCGGCTCGGGGCGGACAAACGGGATCCCTTCCTGCAACCGCTCTGGGGCCGTCCACTATTGGAGAGCATCCCACATCTTCTCGGTCACAGTGATCAGCTGGTCGAAGTGACTGTGGCAGTGAGTCCACTGAGCAGCCAGCTCTCACTGGAGGGGAAGCATGTGCCATCTGGCTCAACAGACCACTGAGGTGCACTCCACCACGTAACCCAGAAGGTGCAGGAAGTATCGGGAAGGGCACAAGTGCCCAACCAGAAATGATTGGGCAAAGGAGGAAAGAATCTCTGCCCTGTCCGCCGGGAGCCGAGCTCTGGCTAGACGAGAGTCGAGTTCTGCCCTGATGAAGCCCATCACCTGACAGGGCACGCGTTCCGACTTGGCCTCATTGATCAGGAGCAGGTTCGAAGAGCCAGATCCCTGGATCTGTCCACCTCCTGGAGGGAGGACCCCGCCAAGAGCCAGTCGTCAAAATAAAGGTAAATTCGAACTCGTTGATGCCAGAGATGGGCTGCCACCACTGCGATGCACTTGGTGAAGACCCTTGGGGCCGATGACAGACCGAATGGCATAGCTTGGAACTAGTACAGGGTCCCCTCGACCCTGAAGCGGAGGAACCGCTGATGGGATAGACGAATTGGAACGAGAAAGAACGCATCCTGTAGATCCAGTGAACAGAATCGCATGTTTCACTCTAGGGATGGTATGATCTGGTTCAAAGTTACCATCCGGAAGGTGTAGGACCTGAGATATTGATTCAAGTCGTGGAGCTCTAGGATGGGGCGCCAACCCCCTGTCCGTTTGGGGCACCAGGAAGTATCTGGATACGAAGCCTGGGTCTGTAGGAGGACCCGGCACTGGAGCTACCACCCCCTTGCGGAGGAGCTGAGCTGTGTCGTCTCGAAGAGCCAGTTGAGAGCGAGCTGAGATCCTTTCCTCCAGAGGGGCACGGGCTTGGCTGGGAGGGTACTGCTCTAACTCCAGAGGCAGTCCCTGGCCGACTACTTCTAGAACCCACCTGTCTGAGGTGATATCGGATCAGGCAGAAAGAAAGTGGTGGAGCTGGCCCCCATGGGAGGACCCAGAGCTGGCGTGACAGGTGTAGAAGTGGCAACACCCAACCCGTCACTGAGCAGGCTTAGAGAAGGAGGAGGAGGATCCTAGACCGGCACCTCAGCCTCCTTTATGGGGCTGTTGAGGACCCTGATTGGGCCTGGGGCGCCAAGCTCGAGCCTGCTGTTGCTGCTGGCCTCCTTGATAGGAGGGCTGCCTAACCACAGGGGAAGCATGCCGAAAAGGCTTCTTCTTGTGCTTCTGCTGGTTCTTGCCCAAAGAACCCTTCGCAGAGGTAGCATCCAAGGTGGCACTGGACTGCTCTATGCGCTGAAGGTGACCAGCCACTCCTGGACCGAAGAGGTCGGTGCCTAGGAAGGGCACATCAGCTAACTTGTGCTGGGTATCTGCCGGGAAGGAGGATAGCCTCAGCCAAGCCCTGCGGCGAGTGGCCACTGTGGCTGCCAAAGAGCAGGTACAGGAATCTCCAATGTCCAGGGCCCTCTGGAGTTACTGTTTTGCAACAGCACGACCCTGATGACGGACTTGCTTCACTGTGGTCTGCATATCCGCCAGGAGATGAGGGAGAACTTCGTCCAATGACCCAAGAAGGGCATGAGAGAAGTGTGCCATGATAACAGCCGAGCTGGCCTAACGAAGGCCTAAGGAGGAGACCGCATAGACCTTACGGGCAGAATGGTCCATATTCTTGGAATTCTTGTCCGGGGGTCGGTCAGTGTCAGCTAAGCTACCAGTTTGTCTGAACACAAAGGCAGTAACTAGGCTTTCAGCTGAAGGATGCTCTGTGAACCCAGCCAGGGACCCCATGGGCACCGTATACCTGAGGGCCATGCAGGCAGACAAAGCTGGGCAAGAAGCAGGGCGCTGCCAAAGCTCAAGGGCTGGGCCAACAATGGCTTCGGTCACTGGAAAGGCCTCAGTCAGGGTACCCCCCATTTTGAGGATATCTGTAAGTGGGTACTCCGCCTTTTTCTGGAAGGGCTCCAGGCGCATTCCGGTAGATCTGGAGATCAGGTGGAGAATGCCCTGAAAGGAGGAAGGGCCTTCCTCCAGTCCGGCCACGGATGACTCATCATCCTCTGGATGAGAGTGTAACCCCGTGTCGTCGGAGTCCGAACAGTCGGGGTACAATGGCCTTCCGCCTAAGTCCCCTTCGATCAGCTGGGGGCAATCAGGGGTAACCGTAATGGACAGACGTCGGGGAAGCCTGGTGTCTGTATGGTCCTCTTTTGAGGGAGCCCCTTCCTGAGGCTGTTTAGGCGGTGGCTCCACCAAAATCAGTGGAGAAACCGGAACAGGCCAAGCCAGGACACGAGCCAGCCCCACAGGTGTTGGAACCAAGGCCTTCAGTTCTGGAGGGGTCGGCGTCTGCCTAGGAGGCGGAAGCCAAGTGAAAGCCGACTTCTGCCCAGTCAAAATCAGCTGTTGCCACATCAAATCCTCATAGTGTTGACGGAGTTTCTGTTGAAGCCTCTCCTCGTCCGAGGAGGATGAGGACCGGCAGCGGTGCCTCTTTTTTGAGTGTTTGTGGCCCTTTTTCGGCCGTTCGACCGAAGGGGTCCTGGTCTTTGATCAAGACCGACGGGGTCGGTTCAGTCGATCGGGGGAACACTGGAGTCGGTGAGAACCGAGGTTCCGGCATTTTTCCTCGATCAGGACACCCGAGGACAGTGTCTCCTCATTGGGAAAGGACAGGCGTCTTCTCTAAGGAATCGTCAACAGGAGTCCGCGATAAAGGCTTGATTGGGTCGAGAGTAATCTTGGCCGGTTCAGCAGTTTCCTCAGTCTCAGTGCCTTGGCCAGACGGAAGGTCCGTAAAGCTGGCGGCCGAGGAAGCAATCTCGACCAAAGTCGAGACTGCGTGTTCCTGGCACTCTGACCTCTCTCGGTCCCAGGAGCATCTCCTTCCTGAGGAAGACGACTTAGTCCTTGTCCCTCTTCCGAGGGCGGGAGGAGGCGTAGCTCATACGCCACCCCTGGGGGGAGAGACTGGCACACCTCGCTAAAGGCCAAAAAATAGAGCCAAGGTTAAGAGGAATGAAAAAAAACTGCGACTGGCTAACGCTTGAGCCGCTTCCTCCTCGAAAGCTGTCATCTGCTCGGTGGATTCTGTGGCCGTGAAAACCGTCCACTTTGCCTCCTTAGATTTCATCTGCGGGTTTCTAAGCTCGGGTGTCTCCAATTTTAGGTGTGCCTTGCGGTTGTCCAGAACGTTGGTATGTAAGGCCAAACAGAAGGTACAAGTCGTGGTGTCATGAACGACACCTAGGCAACAGACACACGAGAGGTGGGGATCAGTGCGCGACATTTTCTGGCCGCAGGGACACCGGTGAAATCTGAGGACGATTTGTCCTCTATGTCCAATGCGCTGTGATCGGAGTCGGGAACTCTGATGAGTTTTACGGTAATTTGTGGCGAAAACCGATGTTGTGAATCCAGGGCCTACGAATTACTAAAGTAGCATGAGGAAACATGAATCTTCCAGCAGAAAAGAAGATCTGACGTCATGGGGCGGAGCAAAGGTATTTACCACACGGGTGGGTGGGAGGAGCCAGCTTGAAGATTTCCGGCCAGATTTAAAGGGGAAAGGGACATGCCAGAGAGTGTGGATGAACAACAACATATCCACGCTCCTAGAATAACGTCTTCATAGCCTGAACCATAGGATCATGAAGACCACGAAAGAAAACGAGTGAACCCAGGGGATGGTGGGTGGGCGTGTGAATGAGTGATGGAGACTGTATAAAAAGATCAATAATTACTGTAAGTACATAATTTCCATGTCTTCCTGGACTAAATCTCCATTTATTCACACTAATGGGAGAGCACCAAGCTAAAACCAACAACCCTAAGTAGTATGGAGGACATCAGGTTCACTCAGAAAGGACGGCCAAGGACTGTCCTGCTAATAAAAAGAGGTGTCTTGGAAAGAGCATCTAGGATATAGTGCTTACAAGACAAGTGCTTGAGTTGTAACTCACCACTTTGCAGATGACTGCAATGGACACAAAATTTAACTCTGCCAGGAAGCCGCACCCACTCTAGGAGAGCGGCAAAAACCCGGACTCACAATTTAGTATAGGACAAAAATTAATTGTGTCAAAGATATGAACTAATCTAATGCAAAAGGACGTCAGGAGCTGAAAGAGGCAGAGGTAAAGTCTACTGGTTCAAGGTAGACTGAAAAGAGCACTTGAACCCATTACTTGCTGAGCAAAAGGGGGTCCCAGTGGGGTTAGCCCATCAAGGAAAATGGTTTCCACTTAGTCAGTGAAACCTTCTTGATGCAAGGCCAAGCACGACTTAGAAGCCTCTTGTGGTGGTCTAGTAGAACCAGATTCTACCCACTTCATATTCCAAAAAGGAATCATCCTACCCCTGTGTGTACAACCGTAGTAGCAGTCTCTGAACTCAGTGAAGAAAGGAAAAGTGTACAGGAGGACGTGTCCGCTGCAGAAAAACATTCCAACAGAAAAAAAACAAGGACTGGATTTCTAAGGCAAATAGAGGCAAATGCGCGTTGAGGAGGGACAAACAGGACCAAGTTGGGGCTAACCCATTCATCGAAACTGACAAATAGTGGCAGAATTGACAACGCTGGGAGGCACTACTCACTCCAGCTTCCTTGAAGGGAGTAGGAAGGACTCTAGTTTGCTTTGCAGAAAAAACAAATCTCACAGCTCTGTCACTCATTCGAAGAGGATAGCTTCGTGAGCGACTGGCATGGAACCAGTGCGCAGGAACCGAAGGTGTGAATATTTGAGAAGCCATCTCAGAAAAAGATCTAGTTGACCTATGGTCAGGAAAGGAGCATGTCGTCTGTTAAGTTGAAGCAAACAAGGAAGCAGGTACCTGCGTTCTGATTCGCTGGAGAATCACTTCTGTTGCTGCGAGGCTCTGATCAAGAAAAGAAAGCCTGATTTAAAAAAAGGGGACCAACAGACTGGGCAGTTGTCTAGGAAATATATCTGAATAAGAGAAATCTCTCAGAGAAAAGAGATGACCCATACCTCCGCTGGATCAGACTGCTCCTAGGGGTAGAAGAAATCAGGTACTCTTTACCGTAGTTTTAGAGACGACTGCCTCAGGGGCTGAGGCGGAACCTGACCAGATACAAAAGTGTGGTATTGGGTAATTTCGACTAGGCCTTGTGCTGTGATAATTTTTTTTTTTCACCATTAGTCCGAGCCAGACAAGGTTTCAGGCTGCTATTTCTCAAGGATTGCCAGATACAAAAATGACGAAGATGTCATCCCTCTGAGGGGCAGGAAGAGCCTGAGCATCCATAACTGAAATCGTGACCAGACTAATAGCAACAACTGAACAGATGTTAACCACCTGTGCCGAAGAAGTCACCGAAGGGGACTATATATGCCTATCAAAGTAGCGGAAGAGTCTGTGCGGCTCCCGACCATTGAATTAGAACGTTCCACAGAGTGCCGGCTCCCGACCATTGAATTAGAATTTTCCACAGAGTGCAATTGTCTTGATGACTGAAGGAGTCTAGATGCAGGGATGTATGGTCCATGGATGCAGACTGAATACTATGGTGGACCCCATTACTGAGGGACTACTGAAAAGATCTTCCATCATGGACTTTGATGATAGAGAGGGCATGCCCTTCAGTATATAATATGAGCCATCCGCTGTATCACTGACCAGAAGGACAGGGAAAGACTCATTTAGATGCACTTCTACCCCAGAAGGACCCCTAAGGGAGGTCTAGGTCAGAGTCACTAGAGACTCCGCCACCAGTAAGGATGTTGAGAAGCTTGACACCATGTAGGGAGCCGAGAAAGTGCTGAGCGGAATGAGATATTCCACTGGCAGAACAGAAGAGTTACATCAGTGGACAACCACTGGATGTCACAAGATCCCATGCAGACCGCCACCCATTAAAATGTGTGGAAAAAAATTATCCGAAGAACAGGACTTAATTCTGTGGAAACATCCTGCCACAAGTCCTGCGGAAGAAGAGGTCTGCAGAATGAAATCCATCACTAGGTCTGTCGGACAGCACCAACTGGCACCCGAGGCATCAGCATCACTCGTGGCACAGGAGGGCAGGAAGCAGTACCTATGCCAACCTGGGTGACACCCAAGGGCACCCCAGGCACCCATGGCAGCAAAGGCACCCCCAATACTCGTGGCACCAAAGATGCTCACTGCATCCATGGGTGCCTGGTGCCAACCGCAAGTGCCCATGCCCGTTCCACCACGAGACACTAATGGCATCACCAGCGGCAACCAAGGTAGCAACCACAGCATCACACAGAGCTGACGGCACAGAAATAAAATATCTGCAGCACCACGAGACACCCACAGCACCGCTAGTGGCGCCGGCAACCAAGGCAGCAACCACAGCGCCGCACAGAGCAGATGGCGCCGAGCCACGGCGTTGATCCAAACACCAGCGGTGCCGCCCACGGCACCGACCACTGCGCCAGAATGCCAATGGATAATCCTGGAAAGAAGGGGAAAAGGAAAAAGGTGGTGCCCGTGCAGGCCCCTGCATTTAAATAGAGAGGGTGTGGGCACGAGGGGTTGACACAATGGCAAAGGCACCAAGAGGGCAATGCACCCATCATGCTCCAATCGATCAGACTCCAGTTCAGCGGCTCTGAGGCCCGGAGACCCTGAAATCAGGAAAACTGGATAAGTCGAACCCCCTGCTCCACAGGAGCAGCCCCGAAGTGAAACTGCTCGCTGGAGCTCCAACGAGGACAGAGTGAAAAAGATAGTAGTGAGGTGGGAGGCCAGAGACCCACCAAAAGTCGGTTCAGGCCTATTGCTCCTCCCGACGGAACAATCCTCGTGCAGGCGTACCAGAGGGCAACCTCGAGCAGCACCGATTCTTCTTCTTCTTCCTCCCCAGCAAGGAAGAAGAGGCTCGAGGATTAGCGGAGCGGATCTCGGAACCGCTAATTTGTGCTTCGGTGGACTGTCGTCCCCGAGCACAGGACTGTCCATAATCGCACCCCCGTTCATCAAATGGCGGCAGACCGGACACAGCCCCTCTGACATAACAACTTTCAAACAAAGTCTTCCTACCGTCACCTCTACCGTCTAAGGACGACTCCGTTGATGGCAGGTGAGAATTTCTTTTTTAATCTTTTTTTTCGTAAAATAAATTACTACTATTAAAATATTAAATTAAACACTAAAAGCTGCTGTCATATAGAAGAAAACTTTGACTCCAGCAGACAAGCGACCTCGACATCCAAGCGCACTCGATGGCGGGGAGAAAAGGAACTGAGGCGGTTGGAGGGTCGACGCCAAGATAGCCTACACAGGCGCGAGCTAGTCTCGTGGTGCCACGCATGCTTGGTCTTGTCTTGGCGCCGACCCCTCTGAAAAACGTTGGCTCAAGCTTGGTCCTAGCGCCTCCGGCGCTATCGCATTAGCGTGAATGAGCGATGGAGACTTAGTCCAGGAAAATCCTCTGGTGAGACAGACAGATCAGGACATGAAAGAATGCATCCTGGAGATCCAGAGAGCAAAACCACATGTTCTGCTTGAGAGATGGTATGATCTGGGACAGAGTTACCATCCTGAAGGTGCGTGACCTGAGGAACTGGTTCAGGCTGTGCAGATCTAGAATGGGGCGCCAGCCCCCCCGGTCCACTTCGGAACCAGGAAGTACCTGGAAACAAACCCTGGGTTGATTGGTGGGGTCTGTGACTCTGGCCACCACCTCCATGCGGAGGAGTAGGGTAATGTCGTCTCTGACAGCTGACCGAGTGTGTGCGGGCACGGCTTGGAGAGTACTGTTCGAATTCCAGAGGCAGACCCTGGCTGACCACTTCTAGAACCAACCTGACCGTTGTAACAGTAGACTAGGCGAAAAGGAAGTGGAAGAGCCGACCCCCCCCCCCACGGGAGGACCCAGAGCTTGCATGACAGGAATGGGGGTGGCCACCCCTATCCCGTCACTGAGCAGCCTGGAGGAAGAGGGTCCAGATTGGGGAACACCAGAGCCCCATCCTCAAGGACGCTGGAGGCCCGGACTTGGGCTGAGGGCGCCAAGGTTGTGCCTGCTGTTGCCGCCCCGCTTGAAAGTAGGGCTGCTTGACTACAGAGGCAGAGTGCCGAAATGGCGGCTTCTGCTTTTTGGAACCCTGAGATTCCTTTTGTGCAGAAGTTACCAAGTCCAAGGTGGCACTGGACTTCTCAATGCGTTGGGGGTGACTGTCCACACCTGGGCCGAAGAGATCGGTACCCAAGAAAGGGACATCCATTAGCTTGTGTTGGGTGTCCACCATGAAGGTGGAGACCCTTAACCAAGCCATGCGGCGCATGGCAACCATGGCTGCCACTGAATGGGTGCATGAATCCCCAAGGTCCAGGGACGTCTGGAGTTTCTGCTTTGCAACTGCCAGACACTGGTCTGGACCTGCTTGACCGTGGTCTGGAGGTCTGCAGGGAGGTGAGGAAGAACCTCATCAAGGGAGCTCAGAAGGGCGTGACAGAAATACACCATGATGATAGCCGAGCTTGCCTGACAGAGGCCCAGCGAAGAGGCGGCATAGATTTTGCAGGCAGAATGGTCCAATTTTTTGGACTCCTTGTCCGGGGGTCTGTCTGTATCTGCCAAACTACCTGGCTGAACACAGATTCGGTCATCAAACCCTCCGCAGAGGGGGGCTCTGTGAACCCCAAAAGAGACCCAATGGGTACTGTGCATTTGTGGGCCATCTGGGCAGGAGGCGCAGGGCAGGAAGCAGGATGTAGTCAAAGCTGCAAAGCCGGACTGACAATGGCCTCGGCCACCGGAAAGGCTTCAGTCGGTGAATCCCCGTTTGAAGACGATCAGTAAGGAGTTATTCGGCCCATTTTTTTTATTTTGAACAGGTTCTAGAGGCATCCCTGTGGATTTGGAGATCAGACTGAGGATGCCCATAAAGGAAGAGGGGGCCTTCCTCCGTCGAGAGACTACAGACCGATTTGTTGTCCAAAGGACACGGGAATGTAGTTCAGAGTCACTGGACTCCAAGGAGTCTGGATAAATGGGCCGGCAACATATGTCTCCCTCCACCCACCTGGGGCAATCAGGAGCGAGGGTAACAGAGTCTACGCGGGAGGCCCCGAACAGGCAGAGACTCTCTGGTAGCCACCCTCACTAGGGGTTGCTTAGGTGGTGGTTCCACCTAGATTGGTGGAGAGGTCTATTCTGGCCGAACCATAATGGTTTTGACTGGCTCCGTGGAAAAAGGAATGGTGCAGGCCAGCTCCGGCCTGGGAGGTGAAAGCCAAGTAATGGCCAGGGTGGAAGCCGGAATCTGCTTTTGACTGGACAAGATCAGCTGTTGCCACATCAAATCTTCAGAAGCGCTGACGGAGTTCGCTGAAGCCTCCTGATCCGGAGGGAGGACGGCAAGAGTGTTGGCATCGCTTTCTTGATGGCCAGCGCCTTCTTTAGCCTGTCGGTCGAAGGAGTCCGAGACCTTGACCTTTGGGGTGACCGACTGGATCGATCAGAAAGCACCGGGGAGACCGGTGGTTCTTCCTGGTCCGGGACAGGTTCCTCGATGGGGTTCATAGCAGGCTGGGTCTCCTCATTGGGGAGAGGCAGGACCGGGGTCCTGAATAAGGAGCTGTCTGCCTTGTCGAGCGACAATGGTTCGTCTGGGTCAAGGATGATCTCGACCGGATGATCGTCCAATGTTTGAGCCGGCTGGCCTGACGGTGGGACCGTGAAACCAGCAGCCGAAGCCGCAACCTCGACCGAGGTTAAGACAGGTGAATCCTGGGAGCGAAATCTCTCACGATCCAGGAGCATCGTCAGTGAGACGAAGATTCTCTTGGTTCTTTGTCCATTTTACGGGACTGGGAGACATGCGTGCCCGAAGGCCCCTCGCCCTTCGTGGGAAGGGATCGGCACATCCTGCAAAAGGATCTGGAGAAAGTGCAGCCCAACTTGAACAGCACGAAAAAGGACTTGAAGAGTGATCTGCAGCACAAGCCGCCTCTGCACTATAGGCCTTAATTCAAAGTAGCTGGTCAGCGAACCCCCGGTGAGCCGGAGACAGCCCATTGGGCCTCCTTAGATTTGACCAGCAGATTCCACTTCTCCGGTCTGCCCAATTTCAGCCATGCAAGACGACTGTCCAAGACGTTCAGGTGAAATGCGTGACATCTCACAGGCCTGGGTGTCATGGCTGACACCCTGGCAATGCACGCACATGGCATGCGGGTCTGTGTGAGACATCTTTTGCCCGCACGGGCAGCGGCAGAAACCTGGAGAAGATTTATCTTCCATAGAACTCAAGAGTGCAAAGCGATTATCGTTAACTCTGAAGAGTTTAATTTTAAGCAAATCCTAAGATTTTGAAGCCAGGGCCTACTGAACACGCGAGTGGTAATGAGGGAACCTGCATCTTCCAGTGGAAAGGAAGATCTGGTGTCATGGGGCGGAGCCGAGGGTTATACCACTCGGGTGGGTGGGGGGAGCCAGCTTCAAGACCTTCCGGCAAGATTCTTAAAGGGAAAGAACATGCCAAACAGTGTGGCTAGAACAACAGATCCACGATCCTAGGAAGTAGAAGTTCTCGTCCATAATGCGCAGTTGATGGTGGGAAAAAGAACTGAGGCATTTAGGGTGTCATTAATGGTTACAGGACATGGTGTATGGTGACATGCATGTGTGGATGCTGGCAATGTTAGTATCCCGACTGAAAAATGTTCTCCCATGGGGTCCCAGCCCCTCCGGCCCCAAGATCCAACAGTGGTACACCATGGAGAAGACTGATTCTTAGAAGACAACAGATGTCAACCTCTTGTATTTTATCAATTAAATGTCTGTGTTTTAATTAGGTTTTACAGTCACCAGCCAACAGAGCTAGTGGTGGGGGAAATCATTTGACCCCACAGACGTTCTAACTACTCAACTGATACACCTGCAGAAATAGTATCTTCTTCAGCACCAGCCAGTATGGCAAGTCACAAGAAAATATTACTGAACCAATCAATAGAACTTCATTTGGACAAAGCCAATTTCAGATGCTGAAAGTGTGCAGCTTAGAACATTTCTTATCGCAAAGAATGTGGAGGGGATAAACATCTGCACTCTCAATAAAGAAGCGAACCAACACCCTCCATTATACTGCATCCTAACTCAGTGGTGATTTTTTTTTTTTTTTTTTTTAAGACAATGCCAAAGGTATTATACTACACTGTATCCTCTCACAAGACAATATTCTATTGATAATCCGTATATATTCCCGAAGAAACAGATGAGTCCTTCTGTTTATTACTAGTCTAGAAGCTAGTTTTGCTGTAGATTTTCACCACTTTAGGATTTTATTGTGTAAAGCATTGATTCCCAGGGTCAGCCAGGTGGTAATAAGGTGGTGGAGAGTGTGGACACATCATAAAGTGGATTTGACGTATTTGCTCTCTGGAAAAGGGGGCAGGCATAGCACACGCTACAGAACAGAACCACATTCCCCATAAGACTTGCAGTTGGTCCACAGGAGACTGAAGCTGAAGGGACAGTTTCATGTGGGAGGACATGGGAAAACTATGTATAACATTTTTTTTTTTCACCTACCAGGCTGTATACCTCCACATCAATTTCGAAGCTGGAACGGATGTCCTGTCTGAGAGGAAAGATGGAAACAAACACTACTGAGTCAAAGCACTGCATTGTCAGAACACTGGGGAAATAAACACACCATAACACCATCTGCGTGGTTTGAACTCTGCATAGACTAAGCAGGAAAGCGATTAAATTTATTCAAGTGTTAACGCTGGACTCCCCCAAGCCCCTTTAGTATGACAGTTTGGCTCACTCACAAGATAACACTGAAATTAACCCCGAAATATCCATGGGGGTCCAATCGGGAACTTCTAGAACAGTTTGTTTAAACACTCATTCTATCTTGTGCAGCCATTTTGGGTCAGGTTAAGCAATGGATGCTTCTGATGCCATATGGTACTACCGGTAAGAATGGGTAAAAAAATGCTTGAAGTACCACCAACAGATCTTTCTCTGAAAGGGATGCAGTAACTTTCTTACTCAAGCAAGATACCAGTACAGAAAAACAGGCAGCTAAAAAAGAACTGTCATCATCCCAAAAAGAATTCTTGAAGAGCTAGTGTATCAACTCATTATATATGGATACGAATTTCCCCATACGGAAACTGCAACATTACCGTCCCATCAACAAAAACATTATGACATCTATTAACTCTCCCCCGCATACGTTTATCGAAAATCCAGATCATACAATTATGAAAACAGCAATAAGAAAATGCGGGTTACTCACCTGTAACTGTAGTTCTACGAGTGGTATACACACACTGGCAGTCAGTCTTCCTCTACCCGTTAAATCTTCTGAATGTCTTCAAGCTAAGCTCCTCTCACCCACTTAGGTGCTATACTCCTAGGCGCCGCCCCGTGATGTCTGATCTTGCATGCTGGAAACAGGGATTCGTGTGCCATTTGCCAGGGGAGGTTGGGTGGGTTGTGTGGATGTGCACTATATACCACTCCTGCAACTATGGTTACAGGTGAGCAACCCTGATTTCTAGAGGCATGGATATGGTGCACTATCCACACTCTGGCAGACTCCTGGCAGTTCTCCGGAAGGGGGGGGGGGCCAGGTGCACACCCCTACTTGGCAAACAAGGACTGGAGAACAGAAATCCCAAAACCAGCATCCTGGCGCGACTCAGGGTCAGTGGGGTACTGAAGGTGTGTGTGTGGACTTCCAGGTGGCAACCCTGCAGAACTCCTGGACACGGATATCCCTGGAAGCAGCCACCGAGGCTGCGGTATGTCTGGCTGAAGGAGCCCTCAGCCCTACGAGAGGCTCCATACCAGCCAACCTGTAGCAGAGGTCAATGCAGGAGACAATCCATCTGTCAAGTCGTTTGCTTAGATACTGGTCTGCCAAGTGTGGCTTCTGCATATGTCAAATAGCTGGCAAACTTCTTCACCAACTCCAGCCGTGTGCTCCTTGTAGAATGCGAGCATTTGCCTCAGCTCCAAGAAGTGGAGCCTGTGTTCAGTCTCTGAGGTGGGAATGGTGAAGTACACTGGGAGGTTAATCACCTGGTTAAAGTGAAACTCTGACACAACCTTCATAAGGAACTTCGGATGGGGCGAAAGACACCCTTGTCCTTGTTGAAGACCAGGTAAGGAGAATCCACTGACAGCACCTGACGCTCACTGATATTTCTGGCGGAGGGGATAGCCACCAGGAAGTCAGTCGTCCACGACAGGTATAACATTTCACACCTGTGCATCGGTTCATACAGCTTGCCCATAAGCACTGCCAACATCAGCAACAAGTCCCAAAGTAGGGGTGCTTCACACACTGTTTTTTTTGTGGGGATCAAGAAGGTCATTGAAGAAACTTCCTACCACCTTCTCCTGCACCATGTTGGCATACCAGCCCATGCCTGGTATGCAGATATGGCTGCCAGGTACATCTTGAGGGTTGTCAACCTCAGTCCTGACTGAGACGGGGACCACAGGTAGTCTAGAATGCTAGCCAAAGGGCAGGCCAGGGAGTCTAGCTCCCTACCCTGGCACCAAATGGAAAACCTTTTTCATCTGAAGACATAGCACTGAGGAGTTGACTCTTTCTGGGAAGCCTCCACAACATGGAGAGCATTTTCTGAAAGAATCAAGGCCTGGAACTCTAGACTCTCAGGAATCAGGCAGTCAGGTGCAGGGACTGAAGGTCTGGATGGAGGACTCTCCCCTTGTGAGAGAAGAGTAGATCTGGGAGCAGGGGTAACTGCCACAAATGGTCTGCTGCTGAAGGTGAGGTGATCTAGGTATGAAAACTGGCATGGCCAGTCTGGGGCTACCAGAATCATCCACGCCCTATCCCTCCGCACATTGATCAACACCTTGTGGATTAGAGGGAAGGCACAGAAGAGGTCTGCAGTCCAGGGTCTCATGAAAGCATCCCCCAGTAGTGTCCCACACTGCGGCGGGTGGGCACAAAACAGCCTCACTCTGACATTCTACCAAGAGGCAAAGAGGTCCACCTGAGGAGTGCCCCACATGGAGAAATGGAAATTATGTACCTACCGTAATTCTTGATCTTCTTGGACGAAGTCTCCACCACTCATTCACAGTGATGGGAGTACGCCGGAGGCGCTAGGACCCAGCGGGAGCCAAACTTTTTCATGAGGGCTGGTGCCTAGATGGAGTCACGAGGAAGCGGTACCATGAGCCAGGCTTGTGCAGTGTTGACTATCTCGGCGTTGACCCTCCCCCGAGTAGGTGCAGCATAACTAACCTAAATATCTGACATAAGATAGCTCGAATGACCCATGAAAGAAGGGTCAAAAACAGTCTGCACAGTCCAACCACTGAGGAAGTGAAGACCAGAAACAGAGGAGTGAGCTTGCCGAACAGTGGGCAGGCGTGTGAATGAGTGGTGGAGACTTTGTCCAAGAAGATAGTACAGTTACGTAAGAACTTAAGTAACAGTAGATCTTCGAGAACGGCTCTTGCAGCAGGTTACACTATTAGGACTGAAGTCGGCAGGCGCCAGGACCCCACGGAAATTTTCTAGCTAGCAGTATTCAGCGGGGACCCTCTCTGACATCGGTCCCACCCCCGACGTCAGGCGTGGTACAAAAGGAGGCGGTCCCCCAGAATCCCCAGTTCTCCCGCCGGAGACTCTCGGCCACTGGATGACTTCAGAAGAGGAGACTGAGGATTCGCCATCAAATGGCAACCAGAAAGAGGCTGTGAGTGCCTTGTCCTAGGAGAAGGATGTTGGAACCACAATCTACCTCCAGCGGAGATGGTGGGAAGGAAAGTACCTGCTGCAAGAGCTGTTCTCGAAGATCTACTGTTACGGCAGTTCTCATGTAACTGTACTATCTTACTTTGAGATACAGCTCTTGCAGCAGGTTACACCATTAGGACAGATTCCCAAGTAATTCTGGAAATCACACACCATTGGGAGGAGAAATGGTAGAAATCCTCGAATTACATCGAGCCTAGGACAGAAGTCCCTGAAGGACTGCTAGACCAAAAACCTGCTCTTCGCCTCGATGCGCTATCCAGGCTGTAATGCCTGATGAAAGTATGGACGAAGTTCCAAGTAGCTGCAGCACAAATAGCTGAGGTGGAAACATTCTTCAAAGCTGCAAAAGATGTAGCCACCCCTCTGGTGGAACGACCCTTAACCATGCCCGGTAGGGGTTTGTTGCGCTTCTGTTAACAGAACGTAATACACTGGATGAGTCACCTGGACAGTGACTGTATTGAAACAGGAGCTCTCCCCTCATCCTGTGGGCAAAGGAGACAAAAAGCTGGTCCGATTTTCGGTGGCGTTTGGTTCTGGTCAGGTAATATCTGAGACACCTGTCCACATCTAAAGTGTGCAGAAAGGCTTCTCCTCGATTAGAGTACTTGGGGAAATACACTGGTAAATCGATATCTTGATTAAGGGTGAGTGCTGAGACCACCTTAGGCAGAAATTTAGGATTTGTCCTTAGGGATACCCTGTCTTGGTGGAAAACCAAATAAGGTTCTTTGCTCATAAGTGCATGTAATTCAGAAATTCTTCCAGTCGAAAGTAATGGCAACTAAAAACAACGTCTTCCAAGAAAGAAGACTTAGCTCGCAATCTGCGGCTGGTTCAAAAGGTGGCAGCGTGAGCTGCTCCAAGACAAAGGGTAGATCCCATGGTGGGATCGGATCCTTAACCGGAGGCCTAAGGTGAAGGACACCCCTCAGGAAGCCACACGTTGTGTCCAACTGAGCTATAGTGCGTTAGGAACATGATAGGCTGAAATGACACAGAGATGCACCTTAATCGAGTGGTAAGCCAAACCAGAGTGGAAAAGGGACAGCAGGTAGTCCAACACCAGCTTCTCCGGACAGTCCAAAGGCGATAAGCCGCGCGCTTGAACCCATAAGCAAAACCTGCGCCATTTCATGGTATAGGTCGCGTGGGTAGCCGGTTTCCTGGTGGCAGTGAGAAAGTCTGCCACCTCTTGTGAGACCCCATGTCGCATCATTGCTACGTCTCTATGAGCCAAGCATGCAGGTTCAGGGAAGGTAGGTCCAGATGGACCAAAGAACCAGTCTCCTGAGACAGCACGTGGGAGCTGATTGGCAATGTCACTGGGGGTTCCTGGGATAGCTGATGCAAGAGAAGGAACCAGATCTGTCTGGGCCAAAAGGGCGCGATCAGTATGAGCGACGCTTGCTCCCTGCGAAGTTTTAGAAGACCCACTGGATCAATGGGAAAGAAGGAAAGGCATAGAAGAATCTGCCCGCCTAGGAAAGGGACAACGCATCTCACCAGAAAACACCAGACCTTGGATCTAGCGAGCAAAAATTGGGCAGTTTTGCGTTGGATGGGGACGTGAAAAGGTCTAGTTCTGGAGAACCCCATCTGCAAAACACATCCTCTGCTACCTCCTGAAGTAGTTCCCATTCTTGGACTCTGGTCTGAGAGCGGCTCAGGCTGTCTGCAGTGACATTGTCCACTCCCGGAATATGAATGGCAATGAGATTTGCGCCGTGTTGCAAGACCCAATCCCACACTCTCAAAGCCTCCCTGCAAAGTGGGTAGGAAAGGGTGCCTCCTTGTTTGTTGAGGTAATACATCACCGTGGAATTGTCTGTCTGTAAGAGAAGCGTACCCTGTGGAATCTCCGACTGGAAGGCCTGCAGGGCGTAAAGAACTGCCCTCATCTCTAGGATATTTATGAGGAGATGAGACTCTTGGTCTATCCACATGCCCTGAGACCAGACACCGACGAGGTGTGCTCCCCAACTGAGCCCCGAGACATCTGTGCAGAGTCTCTCAGTCGGAGACGGTGCATTGAAAGGGACTCCCACCGAGAGATTCCTCGAATCTAGCCACCATTGCCAATCTCGGATTACAGCCTTCGTGATCCGGATTGGATGTTGCAGGTGGTCTTGCCTTTGGTCCCATTGGACCCTTAACATCCACTGGGTTACCCACATGTGGAGATGGGCTAGCGGGACTGTTACAATGGCCACAGCCATGTGTCCGAGCAGGCAAAGGACCAGCCTGGCAGAACGGTCTTCTTCACCGAAATGTCCCTGATGAGGGATCTGATGTGTTCTGCTCTGTCCGGGGGCAGGAAAGCTTTCCCTTAGACAGCATCCAGGACTGCACCTATGAATTGCAGAGTCTGGGACGGAACCAGGTATGACTTCTCGGAATTGATATTGCCCAACGTCTCGAACAGAGACTGAGTGCAGTGAATGGCAGACAGGGCCTCCCGGGAGGGTGCCATGAGAAGCCAATCGTCAAGGTAGGGGAACACATAATGGCCTCATCTCCTCAGAGATGTAGCTATGACCACCATGCACTTCGTGAACACTCGAGATGCGGATGACAGCCCGAAGGGGAGAGCTCGGAACTGATAGTGGCGACCCTGAAACTTGAAGCGCAGAAACTTCCTGTGCGCCTGAGCAATAAGAATATGCAGGTAGGCATCCTGCATGTCTAGGGACGCTAGAAAAGTGCCCTGCTTTAGTATGGGAATCAGACCTGGGAGGGTCACCATGCGGAAGCGTTTGTACAGGACTGAGTCATTGAGGTCCAGTAGTGGACGGAGGTCCCCTGTCTTCTTTGGAACCAGAAAGAAGTGGGAATAATATCCTAGTCCCCTCTGGTTCCTTGGTACGTGCTCTATGGCTTCTTTTCCCGGAAGCGCAGGCACCTCCTGCTGTATGAGCAGGGCATGCTGACCCGAGTAACGGGAGAGCAGGGGAGGTCTTGTAGGTGGGTGGTCTAGAGATTCTATGAAATGGCCTTTCTTGACCAACTGCAGAACCCACCTGTTGGTGGTGATCGACTGCCACCCTAAAAAGTGGCGAGTGATGGGACCCCCCCCCGACCTTTCTTGCCCGTTGATCCAAAGGAGGGGGCGGGGTCCGGGAGGGAGTCAAGCTGTGGCAGCACTGGTCACTGCAGGCTGGGCCAGTTTAGTGTAACGTTGGCCTCTGCCTGGGGACGACTTGGCCTGGGCTTTACGCTGAAACGCGACCCTTTGCTGCTGACTGGAATGTGTCTGCTGCCTTTGTTGCCGGCCACGAAAACTGCTCTGGTTCCTACGAAAGGAACTAGGCCTAGATCTGTACATGGCCTGTGCAGATCGGATCGTCTTCCCTTCGTCCTGGAGTTTGGTGATGACCTTCTCCGAGGATTCACCAAAGAGTACCTCACCATTGTACGGGACATAGATACATAGACAGTGTCAGCAGATAAGGGCCTATGGCCCACCCAGTCTGCCCATTTGAGCTTGTAAGTTCAGTTTATGTTTTCCTAGAAGTCTGTTGCCCCTTACCCCTGACCTCCAGAATTCCTTTATGTCTATCCCATGACGTCTAGGATATTCTTTTGTACGTCTGGGGTAAAGCTGGAGACACGGAGCCAGGAGTGTCGCTAGAGACAAACGCCTGAAGCAGCAGCTCTGGCAGAAGAGTCCGCAGAATCATATGTGGCTCGAAGCACTTGGGTACCCACATCTGACCCTGTGCGGAGTAGGTTAAGGAGCTCCGCTTTCTGGTCGCCATTGGGAAGCTTGTCAACCGGGTCTTGGTCCTGTTCCCACAGGGCGTTCTGAAACTCTACCATGTGGGTAAGGTAGTTCAGAGACCCGATGGCGCAAGTAGCAGCCGCGTAAGTGCGCCTCCTCAGGGCATCCAATTGCTTGGATTCCTGGTCCGGTGGCTGAGTGCTCATATCATGTGAGGCCGTGATGACCATGGAGTCTGCCAGAGGTTGCTTCGCCAAGTACTGGTCCTCTCTCGGAGCCTTGTACAGGCGCTCAGCTTTCTTCGGCACCGTGGAAGTGGAGTGCGGGCGCTTCCACGCAGCCATGGTGACGTCCGCAAAGGTGTCCACCAAGGGTGGGACTACCACAGGCTTTGGGTCTTTCTGACCAATATAGCCGGCAAGGCATTGTCGTTTGGGGTCAAGGTCTTCAGCATCCCACTGCATGTTGTCCTGGATGTGCCTCATGATCTCAGCGAAAGAGGGATCATCCGGTGGAGACCTGGGGAGGTCATGTGGGTCAGGAGAGGAGATGCTGAGCGGAGAAGGAGATCTGGAGTAGTCCGAGGTGTCCGATCTGGGTTCCTCTCCCAACGGAGTATACCGGCGTCGTCTGGGTCTTTTAGGGCTGGGGGACCCTGATGGAGATCTGGAGGGAGGCCTTCTCCTGTTTTTAGATCTGCCCCTAGGAGGTGGAGCCTGTTCCTTAGGGGTTGGTGGTCGTCCTGCTGGCCCCTTAGGTGGAGAAGGGGGGCGTAGGAGGTGAAGGAGTAGGAAGAGGAGGAGGTTTAACTGGGACCACATCCTTTCGGATAGTATCCCACCAAAAGTAAAGAGTTTCTTTACTTCTTCAATGTTCATACCCGATGACTGGCCTGTCGCCGGGTCCCCGCCATCCTCGGTGTCACCCGCCTAGTCTTCGGGCAGTGGAGTGTCCTCCTCCGTTGATTACCTGTGACTGGCATCCGCCGGTGACAGGGGGGACCGTCTTCCGCTCCGGAGATGCCGACGTCAGTCTCCTGGCTGACGCCCGAGGATTCGGCGAACGTCCGGCTGGTGACTGGTGTCGTCGGTTCCTGTGAGCACCTGGATGGTTTAGAATGTTTGGCTGACGTCGGGTCAGACATCCTTTTCAGGGATGTCAGCTCCTTAGTTTTTCTGGGTGCTGGATCAGGACCTCTGGGCGATTGGGAGACCGACCTGGAGTCGGTGTCCCGATGTCATGAGAAAGAAGAGGACTTATGGCGCTTAGAAGACTTCGAAGAGGCCTTGGAAGGGGTGGAGGAAGCAGAGGGCCTCGATGTCTTGATTGGCTGGAGCGAGGAAGAGCTGCCTGAAGTCCGGACCTTAACCGGGGGCGGCTGTGACTGAGCCTTGGAGGGAGAGCGGTCCGATCTGGAGCCTGAGCTGCGTGAGTCCGAGGCCCACGTAGGGGACCTGGACCTCACCTTCTCCTGGTGCTTGTCCCAGTGTTTATGGGCCTTAGTAGAAGATTCTCTCCTGGAGAAAGGTTCTTTATCCATCCTTTTTAATCTCTCTTCCAGGAGATATGCCTGTAGTGCCTTCTGACGGTGGATCCTGGTGCGGCTTTTGAACCCTTGGCAAAAGGTGCAGGCCTTGATATCGTGGTCCTGGCCTAGGCAACGCACGCAGGAAGAGTGAGTATCCTTGAAAGGGATCTGTTTTCCACAGGCACACTTTGAAAGGTGACCCTTAAGCGACAGAGATGGAGAGGACATCAGTTGTGCGAAAAAAATCACAGAAAAGTTCTGTAGTCGTCGAACGCTAGATAGAGATAGAGAGGCCGACGCTGGACAGTCAATGACAGGAAAAGAACTGGGGATTCTGCGGGACCGCCTCCTTTTGTGCCACGCCTGACGTCAGGGGTGGGACAGACGTCAGAGGCGGCCCCCGCTGAATACTGCTAGCTAGAAAATTTCCGTGGAGTCCTGGCGCCTGCCGGCTTCAGTCCTAATGGTGTAACCTGCTGCAAGAGCTGTTTCTCAAAGTAAGATCAAGAATTACGGTGGGTATGTAATTTCCATATCTTCCTGGAGATAAAGTCTCAACCACTCATTCACACTGATGGGAGAGTACCGAGCTAAATAATCCCCCCTTCCCCGGAGACGGGTGGCAGGAGAGAGAGGAGCGTACGTTTTAGGACAGGAGTCCTTTAAGGATTGTCCTGCCAAATGACAGATGTTGTCTGGCATGGATTTCCAAGGCACAGTACTTAACAATAGTATGCATGGAGCTCCAGGTAGCCGTAGTGCAAATATCTACAACGGGCACATTACGAATTTCCGCCAAAGATGCTGCGACAGCTCTCGTAGAGTGAGTGTACACTCTGCCTTCCAGCTTGACCTGTGGCATGGTACAGCAATGGCGAAGACATGCCACCAGACACGCTGAAATGCACCAGATAGCAACAGGTTGACCCAGCCGGATCGTGCTGAAAGAAACAAACTGCTGTTCAGCTATGCGAATTTCCTTCGTTCTATCCACATAGAACCACAAATACAGGTTACTCACCTGTAACAGGAGTTCTAGGAATGGTATATGTTGTTCATCCACACTCTGGCAGGTATCCTTGCCACTTTAATTCTCGCTGGAAGGTCTTCAAGCTGGCTTCTCCCACCCACCCGGGTGGTAAAACTCTCGACTACGCCCCATGACGCCAGATCTGGCCCGCTGGAAGCTCAGGTTGTGCGTCGAAGCCCGGGAGGTCGGGTGGGTCGTGTGGATGAACAACAAATACCATTCCTAGAACTCCTGTTACAGGTGAGTAACCTGTATTTCTAGGGATATGGATATGTTGTTCATCCACACTGTCTGGCAGACTCCTAGCAGTTCTCCGGGAGGAGGGAGGCAAGGCGCACACCCCCAATACTTACTTGGGAAAGAGACTGTAGAACTGAGGCCCCAAAACCAGCATCCCGGCGTGACTCGAGGTCGATGTGGTAGTGGGTTATAAAGGTATGTGCAGACTTCCAGGTAGCAGCCCTGCAGATATCCTGGATAGAGACGACCCTGGAAGCAGCTACCGATGCAATGCAGCGGTATGGCGGTTAAAATGAGCTCTTATCCCTCTGGGAGGCTCCATGCCCGCCAACCTATAGCAGAGCTCTATGCAGGAGGTGACCCACCTGCCTATCGTCCGCTTTGCTGCAGGTCTGCCAGATGCGGCTTCAGTGTAGGTGACAAACAGCTGGCGAACCTCTCCCGAACTTCAGCCGTCTGCTCCTTATAATAGCGGCTCGTCTAGGGTCCAAAGTATGGAGCCTATATTCAGCCTCCGAGGTGTGATTGGGGTAGAACACCGGCAGAGTCAACACCTGGTTAAGGTGAAACTCCGACACCACCTTCGGAAGGAATTTCGGGTGGGGGCGCAGGACAACCTTGTCCCTGTGGAAGACCAGGTAGGGAGGCTCGATGGAAAGCGCCTGGAGCTCTCCCATCCTTCTGGCTGACGTGATAGCCACCAAGAAGGTGGTCTTCCACGACAGGTGAGAAAGATCACACCTGTGCATTGGTTCGAATGGCTTGCCCATGAGCTTGGACAATACCAGCAGTAGATCCCACGGAGGTGGAAGTTCTCGCGCCGGAGGGGATATGTGATCAAGGCCTTTGAAAAAGTGCCCGACCACCTTCTCCTGTGCCACCGACTGCTTGCCGGCCTGTGCCCGGTAAGCAGAGATGGCTGCCAGGTGCACCTTAAGGGTCGTCGACCGAAGCCCTTGCTGAGAAAGGGACCACAGTTAGTCCAGAATGCTTGCCAAGGGGCAGTTGAAAGGGTCCAAGCCCTTCCCCTGACACCAAATGGAGAATCTCTTCCATTTGAAGGCATAGCATTTTCTGGTAGACTCCTTACGGGATGCCTCAACGACGTTGAGGACCTCGTCGGAAAGACCCAGAGCCTGGAACTCTAGCTGCTCAGGAACCAGGCCGTCAGGTGCAGGGATTGAAGGTCCAGATGGAATACCTTCCCCTGATTGACTGAGATCAGGTCCGGGCGGGCTGGAAGCTGCCTCGGGAGCCTGGAGCTGAGGCTGAGGAGATCTGGATACCAGAACTGGCGGGGCCAGTCTGGGGCTACCAGAATCACCTGCGCCTTGTCCCTCCTCGCCTTGAGAAGCACCTTGTGGATCAAGGGAAATGGAAAGGCATAGAAGAGGCCCGGGGTCCACGGCCTCGAGAAGGCATCCCCCTGCAGCGAGCCCTGCTGAGGGGGCTGGCATGAAACAGTCTCAGCTTCGCATTCTCCCTGGAGGCAAACAGGTCCACCTGAGGCGTGCCCCAGTGGGAGAACAGATCTTGTACTACCTCCAGCAGGAGAGACCACTTGTGGGACGCAGCCCCTATCCGGCTTAGGGCATCGGCCAGAGTGTTGGAGGCTCCTGCCACATGGATGGCAAGGAGGTCCACCTCCAGGTTGAGCATGAGTGACAAAATGCGGAGAGCTTCCCTGCACAGAGGCATGGAGCGCGTCCCACCCTGGCGGTTTAGGTAGTACATGGTCGTGGTATTGTCCGTCTGGACCTGAACCACTTGACCCCATAGAAACGGAGCGAAGGCAGCGAGGGCTAGACAAACCGCTTGAAGCTCCAGCAGGTTGATGTGGCATCAGGACTCCAGAGGGGACCAGAGGCCGTGCGCTCTGTGCTTCCCCAGATGGGCACCCCAATCCATCAGAGAGGCATCAGTCGATAGAGAGACCATCGGCTCGGGGTGGACAAATGGGATGCCCTCCTGCAGATGTGCTGGAACAGCCCACCACTGGAGAGCATTCCACATCCCCTGGGTCACCGTCACTAGCTGATCCAGCGGATCGAAGTGTTGTGACCACTGGCTGGCCAGCCCCCACTGAAAGGGACGCATGTACCAACAGGCCCAAAGGACCACACTGGTGCAGGCCACCATGAGGCCCAGGAGACGTAGGAAGTCCCGGGCAGGGTGCAATTGCCCAACCTGAAATGATTGGGCAAAGGAGGAAAGAACCTCGGCCCTGTCCACCCGGAGCCGTGCTCTGGCTCGTAGAGAGTCGAGCTCTGCCTCGATGAATTGGATCACCTGCTTTGGCACGAGTTCCGACTTGGCCTCGTTGATGAGGAGGCCAAGCTGAGAGCAAACCTGGAGGCCCAGATCTCTGGACCGCTCCACCTCCATTCTGGAGGGGGCTGCGATCAGCCAGTCGTCCAGGTAGGGGTACACCCGGACCCTTCAGCACCGCAGGAATGCTGTCACCACTGCCATGCATTTGGTGAAGACCCTGGGGGCTAGGGAAAGGCCGAAGGGCATTGCATGGAACTAGTAAAGGGATCCCTCTGCCCTGAAGCGGAGGAATCTCTGGTGGGATGGATGGATTGGGGCGTGAAAGAATGCGTCCTGGAGGTCCAGAGAACAGAACCACATGCCTCGTTCCAAGGATGGGATTATCTGAACCAGAGTGACCATCCTGAAGATCCGAGACCGTAGGAACCTGTTTAGGTCGTGCAGGTTGAGAATGGAGCGCCGCCCCCCCCCCCGTCCGTTTTGGGACCAGGAAGTACCTGGACACAAACCCCGGGTCAGGAGGAGGATCCGCCACCTTCCTGATCACCTCTTTTTCGAGGAGCAGGGTGATATCGGCTTGGCGTGCCGACAGAGAGGCTGTGGACCCCATAGCCCCCCCGAGGGGCAATGGCTCAGACGGGCCGGGCCTACTGGAACTCCAGGGGCAGGCCCTTTCCTACCACCTCCAACACCCAACGGTCCGTGGTGATAACGGACCAGGCGGAAAGGAAGTGGTGGAGCCGTCCCCCCACGGGGGAGTGACGAGGCTGGGGGCGACACCCCTCAACCTGTCACTGGGCAGACTTAGAGGAGGGACCGGCCGAGGGACCTCCTGGGCCTTTTCCTCCCTGCTTCCTATTAGAGGAAGCCACAGGCTTGGGTTTGGGGTGCCAAGCGTGAGCCTGCTGGCCCTGGTGCTGTTGGGCCGGACGTGCCGCAGGCGCAGAAGGTCGAAAGGCCTTAAGTTGCTGTTGTCTACGGCCCTTGTCCTTCTGGGTGGAGGTGACCGAGCCCAGAGTGGCACTGGACTTTTCAATCCGCTGGAGGTGACCTTCCACTGCAGGGCCGAAGAGGTCAGTCCCCAGGAAGGGGACATCTGCCAGTTTATGCTGGGTATCCGCCGTGAAGGTAGATATCCTCAGCCATGCTCTGCGGCACATGGCCACCGTGGCCGCAACTGATCTGGCACAGGAGTCTCCAATATCCAGAGCAGTTTGGAGCTGCTGTTTTGCCACCGCCCTTCCCTGGTCCCGCACCTGCCTGACCGTGATCTGCAGGTCGGCCGGGAGATGAGGGATCACCTCATCCAGGGAGCCCATGAGGGCATGGGAGAAGTGTGCCATTAGCACGGCCATGCTGGCCTGGCGGAGGCCAAGGGAGGACGCAGCGTACACCTTACACCTGGTATAGTCCAGCTTTTTGGACTCCTTGTCGGGGGGCTTATCCACGTCCCTAGCATTCCCGGAACGCTGGAAAACGCCATCGGTGACCAACCCCTCGGCGGAGGGGTGTTCCAAAAAACCGGACAAAGAGCCGGTAGGGACTGCATACTTCCTGGCCATCCTGGCTGAAGGCACAGGACAGGAAGCAGGCTGCTGCCAGAGCTCCATGTCTGGGCCAACAATGGCTTCAGCCACCAGAAAGGCCTCTGTGGGTGAATCCCCTCGGTCCAGTATCTCCGTTAGGGGATACTTGGCCTGCTTGGATACGGGCTCGAGCTGCATCCCGGTAGACTCTGAGATGAGCTGAAGCAGACCCATGAAGGACGATGGGCTTTCGTCCATCGACTGGCCCCCGGAGGACTCCAGGTCAATGGGCCTGGAGAACAGGGAAGAGTCATCGTCTGACTCCGAGGAGTCCGCGAAGAGCTGCCTGGGGCCTGAGCCACCCTCCACCTGCCGAGAACGGTCAGGAGTAAGGGTGACCGACAACCTGTGGGGAAGGCCCTGAACCGACCGAGAGTCCTTGGTCGGCACGCCCGATTTCGATTGTGGAGGCGGAGGTTCCACCACAATCAGTGGGGCAGCTGGTTTCGGCTGAACAATTGGCCCAGGCTTGGGCACCCCGACTACAGCAAGGGGTTGTTTCTGCCGCTCGGGTGACAGCCACTTGATGGCCGGGGAAGGCGACGGCGTTGACTTGTTCCCGGACAAAAGTAACTGCTGCCACATCAGGTCCTCGTAGCCTCAATGCAATTTGCACTGAAGCCTCTCCTCTTACGAGGACGAGCAGCAGCACTGCTTACTTTGGTGCAGAGAACGCTGATGTCGGCGGGACTGGCTGGACCAAGAGGATGTCAGAGACAGAGATCCTCGGGCATTTCCGAGGACGGGTCTGGGAAGGGGCCGGGGACACCCGCTCTTCCCTCGGCTCGGAAGCCTTGACCGGGGACTCCGGCACCGGAGGCGCGGGCAAGTCCTTGGTCTCCACCGGGGGAACCGGTGAAAAAGGGTTGTCGGCTTCACCAGTTGACAGCCCGTCCGACGGGTCGAGAAAAATCTCGACCGTGTTGACGGGTGTCTCGGCTGGCTGACTTGACGGGGACACCGTGAAGCCAGCGGTCTTAGTCGCAACCTCGACCGAAGTCGAATGTTGACTGTCCAGGGAAGGGGACCTCTCCCGCTCCCACGAATGCAGACGGTGGGACTTACCTTTCGAGTCCTTCTTTTTGGACCGAGAAGAATGTCGGCAAAGCTCCTTAGAGGCTGAATATGAGGTACCCAGAGAGAGCGGGATAAATGCCGCGACCGAGGAAGAGGATGATGCGGCCTGTGCCACCTCCTCCTCGAGGGCGATCATCTGCTCGAGTTGCTCTGCCAAGCCAGCAGTTGCGGTAACCGCCCAATGGGCCTCATCCGACTTCACGGGAGTAGCGCGGTCTTCAGGATGTTGGCGAAAGCAGAGCGGCATAACTTCGCAGGCCTGTGGGTCATGGTCTAGGCCGAGGCAGTAGACGGACGTGGAGTGCGGATCTGTCCTGGACATTTTCTGCCCACATGGGCACCGCCGAAATCCGGGAGTCGATTTGTCCATCGCTGCCGTGAGAGAGTAACTTGACCGAAGTCTTGAAAACTTTAGAATAAGCTTCGGGTGAACCGAAGAATTAGGATCCAGTTTACACGCAGAGTGTTAAGGAGGGAACCTGAGCTTCCAAGCGGTAAGGAAGATCTGGCGTCATGGGGCGGAGCTGAGAGTTTTACCACCCGGGTGGGTGGGAGGAGCCAGCATGAAGACCTTCCGGCAAGATTTAAAGCGGCAAGGAACCTGCCAGACAGTGTAGATGAACAACATAGCCATGTCCCTAGAACCCCTTGATCCAGTTCCCATTTGTGAGCCAGAGCAGACGAGCGACTTAGCTTGTCTGCCAAGGTGTTCTCGACTCCCAGACCATGAATAGCCATGAGGTGAAGGTAGTGTTGTGCTGTCCAATCCCAAACTCTCATTGCTTCCCTGCAAAGAGGGTAAGATAGAGTCCCTCCCTGTTTGTTGATGTACCAAACCACGCACTTATTGTCCGTCTGGACAGTTAGGAGGCCGGGAAGGAGATACAGATGAAGGGCTTGGAGAGCATAAAGAACTGCCTGAAGCTCAAGCACATTGATGTGGAGTGTATGTTCGAGCTTGGACCAGGAGCCCTGGGTCCGATGGGGACCGAGGTGGGCTCCCTAACCTTTGCCCGAGGCGTCTGTGGTTAGAGTCTGGGATGGGGGAGGAAGAAAGAATGGAACTCCCCGAAGCAGGTTCTCTCGAACCATCCACCACTGTAAGTCCTGAACCATGGGAGAGGAGACTAGGACCGACCAATCCAGGTCATCCACCAATTGATCCCATTGGGAGCGAAGCGTCCACTGAGAAATTCTCATGTGCAGCAGAGCGCGAGGGACTGTCGGAATGGCAGCCGCCAAGAGCCAGAGGGGGCGAAGGACAGATCTTGCACTGACCCTCCTGCGGCTGGACAACAGACTTACTTGAGTCTGGAGTGTGGATGCCCTGTCCGGTGTCAGGAAGGCCTTGCCGAGGGTCGTGTCTAGTATTGCACCGATAAACTGTAGTCTCTGGGATGGGGCCAAGTGAGACTTGGAGTAGTTGATGGAGCTACCCAGGCAGGCATAAACTTGCCGGGTAAGAGCGAGGCAGCGCAGGACTTCCTCCCTGGACGAGGCCACCAGGAGCCAGTCGTCCAGGTACGGGAAAACCTGCACTCCCTGGGTACGCAGGTAGGCTGCCACCACCGCAAGGCATTTGGTAAATACTCTGGGAGCTGAGGATAGGCCAAAGGGAAGTGCCTTGAACTGGTAGTGGTCCCCCTGAAAAGCGAAACGGAGATATCTGCGATGAGATAGGTGGATAGAAATATGTAGGTAAGCATCCTGCATATCTAGGGCGCATAGCCACTGGCCCAAGCAAAGGAGGGGCAGAAGGCTCTGCTGGGAGAGCATTCTGAACCTCTTGTACTCCATGAAGAGATTCAGGGAACTGAGATCCAGAATGGGTCTCACATCTCCTGTCTTCTTCGGGACCAGGAAGAAACGAGAATAGTAACCCATTCCCTGAAGATGAGAAGGGATGGTTTCTATCGCTTCTTTCAGTAACAGTTCTGAAATCTCTTCCTGGACCAAAAGAAGATGTTCCCGAGAATACGACGACCTTGGGGGTGGGGGTGTGTGTGTGTGGTTACGAGGTGGTTTCTGTAGAAACTCTATTGAGTGTCCTTCTGCGATTAGCTGGAGCACCCATGAATCTGATGTTATCCTTTCCCAGCCCAGAGGCTGTGGGAGAGGGAAGGAGTCAGGTGGTGTGGGGCAGCACCGCAGCTGAAGCACCCGCTGATTTTTTTGGGTGGTGGGGGCTTGGCAGCTGTAGGGGCCCGGCGTTTAGTGGCCCACTTTCCCGGGAGTTTCGCCTTTGGCCGAGTCTGTCTGAAAGGGACGGCACTTTGATTGAGGAGGATGGTGCATAGAGTCAACGGACTTTAGTGCCGACCCTTCTCCTGCAGATTGGTGGTGATGTCCTTGACATTGCCACCTAAGAGCACTGACCCCCGGAAGGGCGCTTCCTGTATAGCGGACTGCACGTCCGGGACCAACCCTGACACAAGGAGCCAAGCATGACGATGTAAGCCTACGGCGAAAGCTGAGCTCCAACCAGCAGTGTCCACTGCATCGTAGGTCGCCCAAAGCATGTGGCGACTGGCCGAACGTGCAGAGTGGACGAGGTCAGCCAAATCCTGCTTGACTTGGGAGTCCGGCAGGGAGTCCAACTTGGTTTCCACCTGAGTAAGAATTGCCTTCTGGTAATCCCCCATGTGACCGACATAGTTCAGGGCCCTGATTCCCAGTGTGGAAGAAGAAAAATCTTCTTACCATACTGGTCCAGCAGGCAAGATTCTTTATCAGGTGGTGACGAGCTAAGATGTTTCAGATTAGCCGACTGACCGTGAGCGGCGCTAATCATAACCGAGTCAGCTCGAGGGTGGGAATCAAGAAAGTCAACACCCTTGGGAGCTTGGTATAGCCTATTCGACTTCCGAGGAAGTGGAGCTACAGCCGACGGCTGTTTCCAGATGGTGGTAACAAGGTCGGCATTAGGCTCAATCCAGGGTGGCACCAGGGTAGGAGCTATGATGGGCAGATGCAGATGTTTGGCGAGTTTCACCCGCTGTGGATCTGGCTCCAAGGATTGCCACTTACGTACCACCTGGATTTTTCGTAGCAGCTTTGTGAAGGAAGGATCTTCCGGAGAAGACTTCGGAGAGCCTGGCTCATCGTCCCTTTCGGAGCAGCAGTCAGAGGAGACTGAGGGAGAAGAGGAAGACGATGACTCCCTTACCTGTCTAGGGAGAGGAACGGACCCCTTGCGAGGCCCTCGGGGAAGTGTGTCATGCCCCTCTCTGGACCCAGAGGGGTTAGGCCTGGTGTCCGGAGGAGGTGAGGAAGTGTGTTGTCGTAGGGAACCATCGTTGGTAGACGACTCTCCACCTCTCTGGTGAGCTGAGCCTTGACCTCAGTCCACCAGGAGGCCAGAGTCTCCTGCAAATCCACCGGCGGCCGAGGGAGCAGTGGAGGAGGAGGGGGGGGGGATATGGGTTATATCCATAGGGCGAGTATCCGAAACCAGGTGCCGGGTATTGCAGCGCCGGGTACTGTGGCATCGGGTACTGAGGTCCTGGGTACAACGGAGTCAGGCACTCGGGAGCTGGGGGAGCTGCAAAAGTGGACGGCCCGGCCGGAGGCCCCATGGGCAGGTTTGGGTTAGAAGACCCAGAGGGCAGAGAGCCCGGTGTCAGGGTAGCATCTGGGAGCGGGATGTCGCCCAGAGTTGGCAAAACCAGCGTCTGAGCCGGTGTCGGAGGCGCCGGCGTCAGATCCGTTGAACCAGCAGGTGGACGGTCTGATGGAGACGGAACCTCAGCATCACCTGAGGAAGGAGGTGAGAAATCCCCGGGGGCAGGAAGAGGAGACCCAGGGTCCCTGGAGGACAGCGAAGGCTGCAGGGAGCCAGGAACGATGGACGTAGGAGGGTCCAGCGTCGGCTCTTCCGCTACCGAATGTTGGAGCAGCGGGATCCGGGCGGGTGCGGAGGAATGAAGCTTCCTACTTATGGACCCATCGCCCGGCGGCAGGCGATACAGAACATGGCCCGGCAGAAGGAGCCATGCACTGCCCCGAAGGGTCGGCGACTTACCGACCACCTCCATGCGGGACGTCGGGTGGCCAATGTCCGGCTTATTGGAGCCACCCGCACCGGTGGCCAGCGAAGCCATGGCCTTACCGGGTGGATCACCTCAAAAGTCTGGAGGCGCCTGGCGAAGACTAGCGCGGAGCCAGATGGGTGGACAGGCGCCATGTAGAAGCCTCTAAGGCAGCCGTCGTGGAGCGGTCCCCCGGAGGGGACGTTACCTGAAGCACGGCGACTCCCGAGGAAGTCACGGTGGAGGAGCCCTTGTCCTGGTGCTTTCCTTTGTCCTTCTTGTGATGGCCCTCAGGGGAGGTTGATGCCTGCCGGAGCCTTTTGAGTTCCTTCTCCATGGAGCTCATCTTTTTAAGAATGTGGGCTTCCAGGGACTGCTGCCTCCATCTTCAGGTGGCTGCGTTGAAACGCAGGCAGTGATGGCACTTCTCGACCGGATGATCGGGGCCTAGACAAAAAAGGCACGGGAGTGGCCGTCCTTGTGCGGTAGTTGGGTGCCGCACGAGTTGCACTTGTTTTTGTGCTCTGAGGGTGTAGGGGACGACATACACAGACGACTGACTATTTTGGAGAAAAAGCGAAAAATACTCTGCAAACTCCCGACAAAGGGAGTCTGACGAGCAAAGAACTTTTCTGCGAGGCGCTGCACGAACTAATGGCAGGAAAGAACTGGAAGGCGGGCGTTGGGGCGACCCTTTATACCGGCGTCTCTGGCGTTGGTCACCTGACGATGAAGGCCCCTCGCCAGGGACTGCTAGCTAGAAATTTTCCATGGGGTCCTGCTGCCGGCGGCGTCAGTCTATATGTAATTACCTACTGCAAGAGCCCTCTCGAAGTAGGATCACAGATTACTCACCTTTAACGGTAGTTCTAGGAGTGGTATATGTTGTTTATCCACAGTATTTGGCAGTGTCCTTTCCACTTTAAGATGTGCCGGAAAGACTTCAAGCTGGCTTCTCCAACCCACCTGGGTGGTATATCCCCCGACTCTGCCCCATGATGCCAGATCTTGCCCGCTGGAAGCAGAGGTTGTGTGCCTGAGGCAGGGGAGGTTGGCTGGGTCTGTGTGGATGAACATATACAACTCCTAGAAAGCACAGTTGTGTGAGAATTTACCGTAACAGTAGATCTTTGAGGAGTGTCTCTTGCAGCAGGTAATACACATGGGATGAATCCCAAGCAGAAAACCGAAGAAAGGTCGTCATTATGACAGGAGGCCTTGTACGACAGCTCGGCCAAAGGCCATTCTACAGAGTCAAGCAACGTCTAAGTTGTAATGCTTCATGAAAGTATGAATTGAGGACAGCTAACTGCATTGCAGATATCTGAGACAGAGGCCCCTTTAAAGCAGGCCACTGTGGTGGCCATAACTCTGGTAGAATGGGCTTGGACAGGTCCTGGTAAAGGCTTGTTATATAATGGAAGGTTATACAACGAGCGAACCCATTGGAGAGGGTTTGTTTAGCAACACGGGAACGGTCCCATGTAGGCAAAGGTCACAAATAGTTGAGAGGCTTTCTGATATAATGTGTGTTCGAAGACCACCTTGGATTACAAAAAAGGTGGGAATTGGTGTGGAGAACCACTCTATCCTTGTGGAAGATTAAGTAAGGCTCTCAATACAGTAGGGCATGAAGCTCGGACATACGGCGAGCTGAAGCGACTGCCACTAGAAATACTGTCTTCCAGGACAGGAAGCGGAGAACGTCAGTAGCCGCTGGTTCAAAACGCAGGAGGGTGAGCTTCTCCAGTAGGAATTCAGATCCCAAGGAGAGGTGGGCTGAATGATGGAAAGTCTGATATGTAGCATGCTTTTTAGAAACAGCATGGCAACATGATGTCAGTACAGTAGTGTACCTTGATGAGGAAAGAATCCTGTTGTTGGTGGTGCGAATGGTGAAATGAAGCACTGTTCCAGGATTCAGGTTTCGTCGATGAACTGCAGGCTCTAAAAAAGAGTAACCGTGAAAGCTGAAGCTGGCAAAACAAGGAAAGTACAGTAACGTAGGAACTTAACGTAACAGTAGATCTTCGAGAGAGGTTCCTTCAGTAGGTCATCACATATAGGACTGGCGCCACCTGGTGTTGGGCCGCACGGCAGACTTTTCTAGCAATACCTGATGGGGAGGACCACCCATTCAACGTCAGAGTGACTGTATATAGTGGCCGGTCTCCACGCCTGCCCTCCAGTTCTCCTGCCGGAGCCAGGAAAAGGCCTAACAGCTGGAGTGAACAGGAATTGGGGTCCCAGTAAAAAATAAAATGAGGGGAAGGGGGGGAGGGACAAATATGACCTACTGAAGGAACCTCTCTCAATGATCTATTGTTACGGTAAGTTCCTACGTAACTGTACTATCTTACTTCGAAAGGGTTCCTTCAGTAGGTCATCACATATAGGACAGAGTCCCAAGCAGTCCCTCCAGGGAGAGACCAAGAGAAAAGTACAGTTACGCAAGAACTTACCGTAACAGTAGATCTTTGAGAACAGCTCTTGCAGCAGGTTACACCATTAGGACCGAAGCCAGCAGGCGTCAGGACCCCACAGAAATTTTCTAGCTAGCAGTCTTCAGCGGGGACCGCCTCCGACGTCGGTCCTGTCCCTGACGTCAGGCGTAGTATATAAGGAGGCGGTCCCACCAGAATCCCCAGTTCTCCCGCCGGAGACTTCCGGCCGCAGGATGACATCAGAAGAGGAGACAGAGGACCCACCATCAGATGGCCAAGACTAAGGACAGACCTTTCCAATCCGAAGGATGGGTGTTAGGTTAGAACCTACTTCCTCCATGGGGGAATGGTGGGCGGGAAGGTACCTGCTGCAAGAGCAGTTCTCGAAGATCTACTGTTACGGTAAGTTCTTATGTAACTGTACTATCTTCTTTGAGATACAGCTCTTGCAGCAGGTTACACCAATAGGACTGATTCCCAAGCAATGGCGCCTTTGTAAAGCCATTGGGAGGAGGAAAGACGGAGATTAAGACCCCTTCTGAGCCTAAGACAGAAGTCCCTGGAGGACGGCTAGGCCGAAACCAGCCCTTCGCCTAGAGGCAATGTCCAGGCTATAATGCCTGATAAAAGTATGCACCAAGCTCCAGGTGGCTGCAGCACAGATAGCTGAAGTGGACACATTCTTCAGTGCTGCGAAGGAGGCAGCCACTCCTCTGGTGGAATGGCCCTTGACTGCTCCTGGCAAGGATTTTCTGCGTTTGTCATAACAGAAAGAGATGCACTGAATGAGCCAGCGTGAAAGGGTCTGCTTAGAAACGGGGGCCCCTTTCATCCTCTCAGCGAAGGATACGAACAGCTGCTCCGCTTTCCGGTGCTGTTTGGTTCTGGTCAAATAATATCTGGGACACCTGTGAGCATCCAGGGTGTGAAGCAGTGCACTTCTCCTCGATTGGTGTACTTAGGAAAGTACACTGGTAAATCAATGTCCTGATTAAGAGTAAGGGCTGAAACCACCTTAGGCAGGAACTTAGGATTTGTCCTCAGGGATACCCTATCCTGATGGAAAATTAAATAAGGCTCCTTGCACATGAGAGCATGTAATTCGGAGTTTCTTCTCGCCGAAGTAACAGCAACTAAAAGCGTTTTCACGACGAAGCGTGGCTACTTAATCATGGCTAGTTCAAAGGTGGCAGTGTAAGCTGCTCCAGGACGAAGGGTAAATCCCAAGGAGGGACGGGATCCTTAATGGGCGGCCTAAGGTGGAGGACCCCCCCTTAGAAAGGCACGAGTAGTATCCAACTGGGCCACCATGCGATGGCCTATGGGGGCATGATAAGCTGAGATTGCACAAAGGTGCACTTTAAACGAGGAGTAAGCTAGCCCGGATTGAAAAAGGGAAAGCAGGTACTCCAGAACCAGCTTCTCAGGACAGTCTAAGGGCGAGAAACCGCGTGCTTGAGTCCACAGGCAAAACCTGCGCCACTTCATGGCATATGTTGCATGGGTTGCTGGTTTTCTGGCGGCAGAAAGTACATCTGCCACCTCTTGCGAGACCCCGTGTCGCAACATGGCAATGTCTCTAGGAACCAAGCGTGCAGGTTCAATGAATGTAAGTCCGGATGGACTAGTGAACCTGCCTCTTGAGACAACAGGTGGGAGCTGATTGGCAAGGGAAGCGGAGGTTCCCGGGACAACTGTTCCAGAAGTGGGAACCAAATTTGCCTGGGCCAAAAAGGCGGTATCAAAATAAGCGTTGCGTGCTCCCTGCGAAGTTTTGAAGGAATCTCTGGATCAACGGGAAAGGAGGGAAGGCATAGAGGAATCTGCCTGCCCAGGAGAGGGACAATGCGTCTCACCAGAAAACACCAGGCCCTGGATCTAGCGAGCAAAAACTGGGCACTTTTGCGTTGGATATGGATGTGAATAGATCCAATTCTGGAATGCCCCATCTGTGAAATAGATCCTCTGCCACCTCCTGTAGAAGTTCCCACTCGTGGACTCTGGCCTGGGAACGACTCAGGCTGTCTGCGACAGTGTTGTCCACCCCAGAAACGTGAACTGCAATGAGGTTTGCATCGTGTCGTATTACCCATTCCCACACTCTCATGGCCTCCCTGCAAAGGGGGTAGGAGTGTGTGCCTCCTTGTTTGTTGAGGTAATACATCACCGCAGTATTGTCTGTTTGTAATAGGAGAGTACTCGGTGGGATCTCCGACTGGAAGGTTTACAGGGCATAAAGGACCACCCTCATCTCCAATATGTTGATATGGAGATGAGATTCCTGAGTAGTCCATGTTCCCTGAGACCGCACCCCGTTCAAGTGCGCTCCCCACCCCAGCCCTGAGGCATCTGTGGAGAGGGTTATCACCGGGGACGGAGCCGAGAAGGGAACCCCCATAGAGAGGGTTCCCGGATCTAGCCACCATTGCCAGTCCCGAACCACGGCCCTCGTGATTCGGACTGGGAGCTGCAGATGGTCTTGCCTTTGGTCCCATTGCACTCTTAACATCCACTGGGTTACCTGCATGTGGAGTCTTGCCATCGGGACTGTTGGAATGGCCGCAGCCATGTGTCCGAGCAGGCGAAGGACCAATCTGGCCTGGGACAGTCTTCTTCGCTGATAGGTTCCTTATGAGGGATCGGATGCGTTCCGCTCTGTCTTCGGGAAGAAAAGCTTTCCCCTTGATGGTGTCCAGAACTGCCCCTATGAACTGCAGTTCCTGGGACGGTACCAGGAGAGACTTCTTGTAGTTGATTAGGATGCCCAGAGACTGAAGAAGATCCTGAGTATGCTGAATGGCCAACAGCAATGCCTCCTTGGAGGAGGCCATGAGAAGCCAGTCGTCCAGGTACGGGAACACATAGTGGCCCTGTCTCCTCAGAGACGCTGCCACGACTGCCATACACTTGGTGAATACCCTGGGTGCTGATGACAGCCCAAAAGGAAGCGCTCGGAACTGATAATGGCGGCCAAGAAACTCAAAGTGCAGGAACCTCCTGTGCGCTTGAGCAATAGGGATGTGCAGGTAAGTGTCCTGCACGTCCAAGGACGCCAAGAAAGCATCCTTCTTCAGTATGGGGATTAGTCCCGGGAGGGTCACCATGCGGAAGCGCTTGTAAACGACTGACATATTGCGGTTGCTGAGGTCCAAGATTGGACAGAGGTCCCTTGTTTTCTTTGGAATCAGGAAGAAGTGTGAATAATAACCTGTTCCTCTCTGGTTCCCTGGAACATGCTCCAAAGCTTCCTTCTGTAGAAGTGTGAGCACTTCCTGCCTTATGAACAGGGTGTGCTGACCCGAATAACGGGAGAGCAGAGGAGGCCTTGTGGGGGGCTTGTCTACAAATTCTATATAGTGGCCTTTTTCGATCAACTGTAGCACCCACCTGTCGGTGGTGATCGACCGCCACCCTGGCAGGTGGTCTGCGATGCGACCCCCGACCTTTGTTTCCCGTTGATCCTGAGGAGGGGCGGGGGCCGGGAAGGAGTCATGCTGTGGCAGCACTGGGTCCTGCAGGTTGGGCAGACTTGGTAGCACGTTGGCCTCTGCCTGAGGATGTCTTGGCCTGGGCTTTCCGAGAGAAGGAACCCCTCTGTTGCTGGCTGGAACGAGGTTGTTGCCTCTGGGTCCGGCGGCGAAAGTGACTCTGGTTCCTACGAAAGGAACTGAGTCTAGATCTGTACATGGCATGGACAGATCTAACAGCCTTCCCAGCTTCCTGCAATTTGGTGATGACCTTTTCCGAGGCTTCACCAAACAAAACTTCGCCATGAAAAGGAGCGTCCATGATATTTTTCTGGACGTCCGGGGTAAACCTGGAGACTCGGAGCCATGAGTGCCTCCGGAGACATACGCCTGAGGCTGCCGCTCTGGCCGAAGAGTCCGCAGAGTCATATGCAGCTCAGAGCACCTGGGTCCCCACGTCTGAACCCGTACAGAGGAGCTGTAGGAGTTCCTCCTTTGGCCACCGTCTGGCAGTTTCTCCGCCAGATCCTGTCCCTGTTCCCACAATGCGTTCTGGAACTGAACCATGTGGGTCAGGTAATTCAATGATCTAATGACACAAGTCGCGGCCGCGTAAGTGCGCCTGCCCAGCCCGTCCAACTGCTTGGACTCCAGGTCTGGTGGCTGCATGCTCAGATGTTGCCGTTTCTGAGACCGGTCATGAGAGGCTGTAATGACCAGGGAGTCGGCCAGAGGATGGTTAGCCAGATACTGGTCCTCCCTAGGGGCCTTGTACAGGCGGTCAGCCTTCTTCGGCATTGCCAGGGTCGAATGTGGATGCTTCCACGCTGCCTTGGTGACATCCACGAAGGTGTCCACCAAGGGTGGCACTACCACAGGCTTGGGGTCTTTTTGCCAAAGGTAGCAGGCAAGGCGTAGTCTTTTGGGGTCAAGTTCCGCAGCATCCCATCCCATGTTCTCTTGAATAGGTCTAATTATCTCGGAGAACGAGGGGTCATCCGGAGAAGACCTAGGAAGGTCGCGTGGGTCCGGGGAGAGGATGCTGATTGGTAAAGGAGACCTGGAGCATTCAGAGATGTCAGATCTGGAATCCTCCGTGGACGGTGAATACCAGCGTCTTCTGGGTTTCTTGGGGCTAGGTGACTCTGAAGAGGATCTTGACGGAGGCCTTCTCTTTTCCGAGGATCTGCCCCTAGGAGGTGCTGCTGGCTCCTGGGGGAGAGTGCCGGCCTACTGACCCCTTAGGTGAAAGAGGGGGTGCAGGCGTCTATGGTGCCACGGGTGCGGGAGGAGGCTGCATGGTGACCACATCCTTTTTGATGGTGTCCCACCAGAATGTGAAGAGCTCCTTCACTTCTGACAAGTTTAGACCAGACAATGGACCGGGCACCGGTGGCCGGGCGTCTGCTCCCCGGGGGTCTCTGGTTCTGGAGAGGGCTCCCGTGGGAGTTTGACGGGTCCAGAATCGCCCGCCTGGTCTTCGGGCTAGGTAGACTCCTCCTCCGACAGCACCTCCCGACCGGGAGACTGACCGGACGTCGGAGGCCGAGTGCCGGGAAGACGACTTGTGGTACTCCCCAGACCTGGGCGAGGCCTTAGCCGAGGAAGCGAACCTGGGGTGTGGCATGAGCAGAGTAGAAGAACCACTGGCGATTTAACCTGGCAGGGGAGGCTGAGGTGGGCTCTTGGCGGGGAGGCAGTCCGACCTGTAGCTGGAGCTGCAGGAGTCAGAGGCCCTGGAGAGTCTGGGTCTCACCTTCTCCCGGTGCTTCTCATGGTGCCTGTGTGACTTCCCTGAAGATTCCCCTCTGGAGAAAGGTTCCATGGCCTTAAGTTTTTCTTCAAGGAGGAAAGCCTGGAGGGCCTTCTGTCGGAGGACTCTCATTCGGCTGTTAAAGCCCTGACAGAAGGAGCAAGCCTGGGTGTCGTGGTCCGGGCCCAGGCACCGAACGCAGGCCGAATGAGGGTCTTTGAAAGGAATCTGCTTCCCACAGGCACACTTCGAAGAATGGCCCTCCACTGAAGTTGGGGAGGACATCAGAAGAAAAAACAGCTGAAGAGCTCTTTTCCGAAGTTTTATAAGTTTTCCTGGTTGTCGTGCGCTAGACTAACCGAGAGGTCGAGACATGCAAAGTCGACAGCGGGAAAGAACTGGGGATTCTGGCGGGACCGCCTCCTTATGTACTACACCTGACGTCGGGGGCGGGACCGACGTCGGAGGCGGTCCCCGCTGAAGACTGCTAGCTAGAAAATTTCCGTGGGGTCCTGACACCTGCCAGCTTCGGTCCTAATGGTGTAACCTACTGCAAGAGCTGTATCTCAAAGAAGATCTAGGGAGGAGGAAAACAAACTCCAATGGAAAACTGAAGTCCAGAATGGACCCAGCTTATGACAGAAGGCCCTGCAGGATGGCTAGGCCAAAGCCAGCCCTCCGCCTAGAAGCAATGTCCAGACAGTAATGTTTGGTAAAGGTGTGGACAGAACTCCAAGTAGTGACAGCACAAATGTCAGCTGTAGAAACGTTCCGTAGGAAGGCCGCGGAGGCAGCCATGCCCCTAGTAGAATGACCTCTAATGGCATCCGGAAGAGGTTTTTCGTACTTTTGGTAACAGTACCAAATGCAGTTGCCTAACCATTTGGAGAGGCCCTGCTTAGAAACCAGTTTGCCCCTTGATTTCGGGGCAAATGAAACAACTGGTCACAAAAGCGAAACTCTTTAGTCCGATGGGTATAACACCGGAGAATCCGATGGACGTCCATCGTGTGAAGGAGTGCCTCACCTCTGTTAGAGGGGGAGGGGTAATAAACCAGAAGCTCCACTGATTGGTTCAGTGTGGTTTCCGACACCACCTTGGGAAGAAACCTCGGATGTGTTCTGAGGACCACCCGATCCCTATGGAAAATCAAGTAAGGCTCCTTGCAGACTAGAGCGTGAAGCTCCGAAGTCCTTCAGGCTGAAGTGATAGCCACCAGAAAGAGCACCTTCTAGGACAGGAAGCGCAGATCACAGCTCATAGCCGGTTCAAAAGGAGGAAGGGTGAGCTTTTCCAAGACAAAGTTCAAATCCCAAGGTGGAGTTGAGCTGCGAATGGGGGGTTTCAGATGGAGGATCCCCTCCAAACAGGTCTTTGAGACTGCCAACTGAGCCACGGGTTTACCATCCACTAGCTCATGATACGCAGAGATAGCAGTGATATGGACTTTTAAAGAAGAATAGGACAGACCAGAGTCCGATAAGTGAAGGAGATATTCCACGTCTTGGGGGGGCTGAGCAGGAGAAGGGGTTCCAGCATTTAGCAGCCACCCAAATAGTAAACCGCTTCCACTTCAAAGTTTAAGTGGAATGGGTGGACTGTTTTCCAGCCTCAGTGAGGACTCGAGCAACCCTGAAAGACACCCCAAAGCGAGAAATCACTATGTCTGCAAGAGCCATGCATGAAGATGCAAGGTCCTGAGCCCTGGATGAACGAGACGGCCTTGATCCTGAGTCAGGAGGTCATGAGTCAGCGGAAGTGGAACTGGTGATTCCCTGGATAGCTGTTGCAACAGCGGGAACCAGATTTGTCTCGGCCAGAGAGGGGCGATGAGGATCATCTTGGCCCCCTCGGCTTGGAGTTTGAGAAGAACCCTCTGCAGAATAGGAAGCGGACGGGGGCGTATAAGAATTTCCCTGTCCATGATAGAGACAATGCATCGCTCCAGAAAGCACCTTGCCCTGGGTGAGAGAGCAAAACTTGGGAAGTTTTGTGTTGAACTGGGAGGCGAAAAGGTCGATTTCTGGACGCCCCCAATTTGGAAGATGGATTCCGCCACTTCCTGATGCAGTTCCCATTCATGGGCGAGGGTCCGAGTCCTGCTGAGACTGTCTGCCAGGATGTTGAGAACACCTGGAACGTGCACGGCCACTAGGACCAGAAGGTGCTGGACTGCCCAGTTCCACACCCGGGTTGCCTCCCTGCAAAGAGGGTATGACCGGGTTCCTCCTTGTTTGCTGATGTACCAAACTACCAACATATTGTTCGTTTGGATCAGCAGTGTTCCCTTGGATAGCAGGGTCTGAAAGGCCTGTAAGGCATACAGGACCGCCCTGAGCTCCAGAACACTGAAATGTAGAGACGTCTCCAGGTCTGACCAAAGGCCTTGAGCTTGATGTTCCCCCAAGTGAGCTCCCGACCACATATTCGAGGCATCCGTGGTGAGGGTAGCTGCTGATGCAGGGTTTTGGAACGGAAGTCCCAGGGAAAGATTGGGAGAATCCTCCCACCACTGTAAATCCCTCTGGACCGCTGAAGAGACTAGGACCGGATGGTCCAGGTCATCTAGAAGCTGATCCCACTGCACCCGTAATGACTACTGAGTGACTCTCATGTGTAGCCTTGCTAGGGAAACGGTCATGATGGAGGCCGCCATCAGTCCCAAAAGACGAAGGACCTCCTGAGCAGGGATGGTCCGGAGGGAGGCTACTTTCCGGGCCTGACTGACCAGAGTCTCCACCCTATCTAGAGGGGGGGAAGCTCCGTACTGGATGGTATCCATAACTGCCCCCAATAAACTGCAGTCTCTGGGCAGGGATGAGAGATGACTTGGGAACGTTGACCGTGATCCAGAGTCGGCTGAATAGGACCAGTGTGAAAGAGAGTTTCCAACAAAAGATCCCTGAACAGGGCTGATATCAGCCAGCCATCTAGGTAAGGGAACACCATAATACCCTGCAAGCCAGGAATGCTGCCACCACCTCCAGGCACTTGGTAAAAACCCGAGGTGCCGAAGACATGCCAAAGGGGAGCACCTGGAACTGGAAATGCTGCCCTTGGAAACAAACACAGGAAACGGTGGTGGCTGGGGAAAATGGGGATGTGCAGGTTAGCATCCTGCATGTCCAGGGTGCAGAGACAATGGTTCTCCATCAGTAGAGGAAGAAGGCCCTGGAGCGTCAGCATGTGGAATTTCTTGTACTAGACATACCGCTTGAGTTGACCCAAGTAGAGTATGAGTCTGAAGACCCTGGTCTTTTTGGGAACCAGGAAGAAATGGGAATAAAACCCTTTTCCCCTTTGCCCGAAGGGAACTTGCTCGACTGCTTCTTTGAGCAAGAGCGAATTGACCTCCTCGCGAACGAGAAGGGCCTGGTCATGGGAGTGAGGACTTCTGTGGAAGAGAGTCCAGAGGAATCTCCAGAAACTCGATGGTGTGTCCGACGGACACAAGTTGCAGGACCCACTCGTCTGAGGTTATCGCCCTCCACTCCTGCGCGTGGCGGGCGAACCTCCCCCCCACCTGCTCCACGTCGTGAGACTAAGGATGCAGTAGGGCCGGAGAGTCAAGAAGTGGCAGGACGTTCAGGAGGAGGACCCTCTGAACGTCACTGATTCTTGGGGGGGCAGGGGGTGTAGCAGTACCCGTGGCCTTACGCTTTCCTTGGCGTTGCGCATGAGCGTTCTTCCGCTGCCTCCCGGTCCTTTTCCAAAATGGCTGCTGCTGTCATTGGGTGCCCGATTGGTATATGGACCTAACGGATCTAAGGGTCACACCCTTGTCCTGTAGATCCGTTATGTCCTTGGTATCCCCACCAAAATGGACTGAGCCCCTAAAGGGGGCGTCCTGAATTGCCGACTGGACTTCGTTGGTGAGCCCAAAGAGACGAAGCCAGGAATGCCGCCTAAGGGCAACGTCAGTTGCTGAGGTACGGGCCACTGAATCGACAAGAGTCGTAAGTGGCTTGAAGAGCATGCCAACAGGAAATCTTGGAGAGGCGAAGATCCTTGGCAAGTTCCTCCTTGAGGGGCAAAGGGTCCATGGATTGGACCTTCGCCTCTAGCCGGGCCGTAGTCTGTTTTCGGTGGGACACCATGTGGCCCGTAACTAAGGAGCACGAAAGCGCGTGTGGCCAATGAGTAGACCTTCTTCCCGAACTGGTCCACCAGCCTAGACTCTGTCAGGAGGTGTCATGCTCATGTGCTTAGGAGCTGTGGAGCAGTCATAAGCAGCCGAAATGACCATAGAGTCTGCCTTGGGATGAGCCTTCAGAAAAGGGGCATCCTTTGGCACCCGGTAGAGCCTGTCCGCCCTCTTAGGGACAGCTGGGATAGAATGAGGCATCTGCCAGATGGTGGTGGTGAGGTCTTGATGAGGTGCCATCCATGGGCGGACTGGAATAGAGGGCAGAGACTCTAAGTCCAGGTGTTCCACTAGTCTCTGCTGCACAGAATCCTGGTCCTCCGACTCCCAGTCGAAGTGGTCCCTTAAGGCCCTCAAGAGGTCCGAAAAGGAAGGATCCTCTGGAAGGGACTTCGGGGAGGTCCTTCCTTCCTTTCGTATCCTCAGGGTCCTTCACATGTTCCTCCCCTGAGGAATCTTCAATCCCATCGGAATTATTTTCCACCTCCTCGACAGGACGATGCCTGAAGTCCCACAGGGGAACATCCTGTCGAGTCTTCCCCAAGATGTGGATGACAGAAATAGAACTGCTCAGGAAAGGAGACCTAGGAAGCTGCGGTTGTGGAAGTCTAGCTTCCAGATCCGTGACCAACTCCGATCTGGCCCCCTGCCACCTAGACTGAATCATGGTCTTGAAATCTGGGGGGGAGGGGGCGGATGAGGCTGGGGGGGAAGGAGGTGCAACCGGAGGGGGATAGTACCCCTGGAAACCCATATAGGGAAAATATGGGTTGAATCCATGGTGGAACTGCCCAAAATGGCTCCAATCAGGAGTGGAACCCCCTGGGTAGGGATCCCCAGGATACCCAAAAGGATAATGGGGGACAGTTCGGGGTCTGGAATAAATCCCCGACATCGTATCTGGCTTCCGGGGGACCCAGGCCAGGACAGCCCATGTCAGAGGGACCAATGTCGGCACCAGCGCTACCCGATCTGGCGCTGGAAAAGAATCCGGTGTCGGAGGGGCTGGCATCGGGACCGGACGAGGGATCTCCAGCGTTGGGGCTGGGTCCGGTGTTGGGGCCAAAGGTAAAGGCCGGTCGGCAGGTCCCAGCTGAGGGACTGTCGTCAGGATCACTGGCGTCAGAGAAGGCGCTGGTATCCCGCCAGAAGGTGGAGGGGCCTCCATCGTAAGGCCAGACGGCCACGAAGAAACCTCCTGACCCGGGACCCCAGCACGGGAACGCGGAGATGCACCCAAAACATCAACAGGATCGATGGGGCCTCCAACCCCATTACCGGACGTGTCCAAGGGCGAATGCGAGGATGTGGGCAAGGAAGGGGAAGGAGCTTTCTCCCTCTGGTCCCGCCGGACGTCGGGAGACGCCATTAGGCCCAGGCGGGAACCCGAGCCCGATGCGGTCATCAGAGACTGCCCGGCTTAGCGGGTAAGTCGGGCAGTCAGAGGTGGAGCCCAGCCAACTTATCTACCGTGGCAGAGGCGACTAAGCTTACCGACGCTCGCATGATCCCGGAGGAGCAGTGGCGAGCTTGTCGGCAGAGGCGGTATGATCGCCAGAGGGCAGCGTCCGGCGTATCCACTGGAGTCTTGTCCGACTTACACATCCGGCTGTTTCTCGGCAGTAGCTAGGCCTTGCTTGTCGACAGCTTGGCGTCGTCCAGAGAGCGAGCCCGCTCCCTAGACTTCTCCTTGTGTTTTTTAGAATGTGAAGATTTTTCAGACGAGTCCCTGAGGTGCTCCATCTTTTTCTCCAAGGAGGCCAAATGAGTTTTAAGAAGGTGCACCTCCAATGCCTGCCGTCTTCGTTTTTTTGGTGCCCTGGTTGAATGACTGGCACTCTGGGCAGGAGGAGATAGGATGGTCTAGGCCTAGGCAGAGAATGCACTTCTGGTAACCATCTTTGTGGGGGATCTGCGTGCCACAAGACAAGCACTTTTTCTTCAGAGAAGAGATCAAGTAGAAGGAACTAAATTTGAAAATTGCAAGGTAAAATACCTACGCAACAAACTTTCACGACGATTGCTAGCGAGTCTGCGACGCGACTGACACTGAAACGGGCGGGAATGAACTGGAGGGCGGGCGTGGGGACCGCCCACTCTGATGGCGGTCACGTGACATCGGATGGGCGGTCCCCTGTCAGGTATTCCTAGAAAAATCTGCCGTGTGGCCCGACACCAGGTGGCGCCAGTCCTATATGTGATGACCTACTGAAGGAACCCACTTGAAGTAAGATCTGTGGATACCAGGGACCACCCACTCATACAGGAGCACAATGATGATGTCATCGGTTGGCGGCTTCTGGTAAAAAAACTGCTAGAAGAGAGCTGCTATGCGCCCTCTGGTGACTAACCAAGTGTATTACCTGCTGCAAGAGACCACTTCGTGGATGATCTACTGTTACAGGCGAGTAACAGATCTACTGTTACAGGCGAGTAACATGGGTCGTGGATATGTTATTCTATACAAACTTGTTGGCAGACTCCTAGCAGTTCTCTGGGAGGAGAGAGGCAAGACGCACACCCCCTACTTAGGGAACAAAGATTGGAGAACTAAGGCCCCAAAACCAGCATCCCAGCATGACTCTAGGTCAATGTGGTAATGGGAAATGAAGGTGTGTGCTGACTTACAGATGGCAGCCCTGCAGATTTCCTGGTTAGGGACATCCATACAAGCAGCTACCGACGCAGCAGTATGATGAGTGGAATAAGCCCTTAGCCCTCCAGGGGGCTCCCTATCCACCAACCTATAGCAGAGATCAGTGCAGTAGGTGATCCACCTGCCAATCGTCCGCTTAGCTGCAGGTCTGCCAGGTGCGCTTCAGCATAAGTGACAAACAGCTGACGAATCTCTCCCCAAACTCCAGGTGTGCACTCTTTGTAATAAGCAAGTGCACACCTCAGCTCCAGAGAATGGAGCCTGCATTCCACCTCCGAGGTGTGATTCGTGAAGAACACCGGGAAAGTCATCACCTGATTAAGGTGAAACTGTGAAACTCTCAACACAATCTTCGGGAGGAACTTCGGGTTGGGGCGCAGGAAAACCTTGTCATGCTGGAAGACCAGGTAAGGAGACTCCACTGAGAGCACCTGGAGCTCAATGATCCTTCTGGCTGACACGATAGCCACCAAAAAGGCAGTCCTCCATGACAGGTGAGACATGTCACACCTGTGCATCGGTTCGAATGGCTTACCCATGAGCTATGCCAAAAATCTGCAACAAGTCCCACGATGCTGCTTCACACACCCAAGGGGAAATGTGATCTAAGCCTTTGGGAAAGCGCCAGACCACCTTCTCCTTTGCCACCGACTGCTTTATTTATTTATTTTTTTATTTATTGAAGTAATCAGTTTTACAACCTTTGAGTCAGAGACTCGTTTACAAAGGTACCTTGTCATGGGGGGGTTGGGGAGACAACAATTAAGTGCGGTTATAGACAGAGGTTACATACAGGTGAGATACATACATACGTTGAGTTACACGCATCATTATATACACACAAATTATTACAGTTGCAGTTGCTACAGTTGCCAGTCGTCCATGGAACCCAGAGGACTTAGGGGCTGTTCGAGACAGGGTTATGTTCCACTACAGGCATTTACAGCACCCGGCTGTCGATAATATGTTTAGGAGGCTATTTTGAACCGGCCAATCCCGGGGATCTTTGTTATTCCCTCAGGAAGGTAGTTAAACCAGGCCGGGGCTTTATGATGGAAGGATCTTTGGCAGAGAGAGGTCCTTGCCCTGGGTACTAGGAAGGTGGCTTTGGTAGAGTTACGGGTTAGCACCGGCCGGACGGCTGGTTGCAGGGATGCGGAGACCCCTGGTGGGCATAACCCCCAGACAGGGATTTTTTAGCCAGAAGGCAGGTGTGGTATTTCAGTCGTTCTTCAAGAGTGAGTATGTTAGTGGAAGTGTATAGCAGGCAAGTGTGAGTTCTGCTGTGGGTGCCGGTCAGGAGCCTACAGGCTTTGTTAATAGAGGTCTGGACTTTAGACAGGGCGGACAGGTCTGCCACTGCATATATTGGAAGTCCGTAGTCGGCCAGGGACAGCACAGATGAGGTGATGGCCAATTTTAAGGCAGATTCTGGGAGGCAGTCTTTGTGGCGGTAGAGGAGGCCCAATCCTGGAGTTCATGGCTGAGGACAGGGTTTTTAGATGGGCGTGGAATGTAAAGCCTGCATCAAAAGTGATGCCCAGGTACTTATATGTTGTTACCTGTTCAAGTGGGAGGAGTGTGCTAGGGGTGATGAGAAGGGGAGTGTCCTTGGCACTGTTTTGCCGATGTCCGAACAGCATTGACTTTGTTTTTTTCAGGTTCAGGACTAGCCGATGGTTACTGAACCATTTTTCAGCTTGGAGGAAAGTGCTTTGCAGCGTGCTCTGGAGTAGGAGTGGGTCTGACTCTGATGCTAGGATCACCGCATCATCCACGTAAAGCAGTATTTTGTTGGAGCAGGAGCTTGGGAGGGTGTTTAGGAAGAGACTGAAAAGAGTTGGTCCAAGGATGGAGCCTTGCGGGACCCCTGAGAGTACCGGTAGGCTGGTGGAGAAGGTCCTATTTAGCTTAACTCTTTGGGATCTGTTGTGCAGGTAGCTTGAGAACCAATTCAGGGGGCCAGATGAAAATCCCAGTTGGCTAAGGGAGTTTAACAGCAGGGGGTGGCACACAGTGTAAAAGTCCTTGGATAGGTCGATGAAAACTGCCCTGCAAATTGACCTTTATCATGCGCGAGAGTGTATATGGTGGGAGAATTCCAGAAGGGCAGTGGATGTGCTTGTGGCCGGACTGAAACCCATGCTGCTCAGGACATAGGATGTCGTATTAGACAGGTATTCCATTAGCTGAGTGGATACTATTTTTCCAAGGCTTTGGGGAGGATGGAGATGGGTCTGTAGTTATTTAGTAATGTTCGGTCCCCAGACTTATGGATGGGGGTGACTTCGGCCTGTTTCCATGCTTCCGGGAATTGGCCAAGGCATAGGGATCTATTAATGACAATCGTGAGGGGGATTAGCATGACCTCTAGCGTGAGGTGAAGTATCCTGGAGTCAAGAGGGTCATTACTTGGGTTTTGCCAGTCGAGAGATTTTAGTAGGAAAGGTTTGGCATCATGGGGTGAGATCGTCCGGAAGTGGAATGGGGCCGGAGGTGGAGTGTGTGGGTGGGCAAGGGACAGGGTCAAAGAAGTGGGCAGGAGAACTGCACTTAAGTCCGTGAAAGTTTTATTAAGGCAGTCTGCGATATATGATTGGTCTGTCGAGACTGCCCCATTTGTGACAATCTGAGACGGAGGGGGAGGGTGGGTTTTGCCATTCAGTTCTTTAATATTGTCCCAGAAGGCTCTGGCTGAGCCCCAGGAGGATGTCAAAGCAGCCTGATAGTGTCTAGCTTTCGCTTGCTTGATGGCCAGGTGCATTGGTTGCGAGCTGCTCTATAGGCTTGCCTGTCTGCCACCCTACCAGACTCATTTGCTGTGTGCCAAAGATTGTCTCTCTGTTTTAGTTGCTGGATCAGTGCAGGGGATATCCATGCTGCAGCCCGTTTTTTTTTGCTAGATGCGGTGATGGGGGCAAATAGGTCGCAGGCATTGTTGAAGGCCCTGGTGAGGTAAGTTAAAGCAGAATTTATGTCAGATGCTAGGGTCATTGGAGTCCAATCGACTTGTGCGAGGTGATGTTTGAGGTTGTCAAGACCCCTGGGGAGAAATCTGCGTCGGGGGGTGCTGCAGTGCTCAGGGCTGAGTGTGGGGGAGGACCAGAAGCAGATGACAGGGGAGTGGTCGCTAAGTGAGTCTGCTAGGACTTCTACAGATACCTCATGCCCAGTACGCAGAGATAGCTGCCAGGTGCACCTTAAGGGTCATCGACCAAAGTCCCCCTTTGGAGAGGGACCACAGATAGACCAAAATGCTGACCACAGGACAGGACAAAGGGCCCAGACCCTTGTCCAGACACCAAATGGAGAATATCTTCCATTTCAAGGCATAGCATTTTCTGGCAGACTCCTTTCTAGATGCCTCCAGCACGGTGAAGACATCTTCAGAGAGACCCAAAGCCTGGAACTCTAGCTGCTCAGGAACCAGGCTATCAGGTGCAGGGATGGAAGGCCCGGGTGGAGTACCTTCCCCTGATTGATGAAAAGCAGGACTGGGTGGAGTGGAAGTTGCCTTGGGAGCTTGTTGCTGAGGCTAAGGAGATCGGGGTACCAGAATTGGCGTGGCCAGTTCGGAGCCACCAGGATCACCCATGCCTTGTCCCTCCTGACTCTGAGCAGTACCTTGTGGATCAAGGAAAGTAGAGGGAAAGCATAGAAGAGGAATGGGGTCTAAGGCCTCAAGAAGGCATCCCCCTGCAGTGAGCCCTGCTGAGGGGGGTGGGCACAGAACAGCCTCAGCTTTGTGTTCTCCCTGGAGACAAACAGGTCCACCTGAGTGGTGTCCCAGTAGGAGAACAGGCTGTGAACTATTTCTGGATGGAGAGACCACTCGTGAGACACCTCACCTACCCGGCTAAGGGCATCCACCAGCTGACTGGAGGCTTCTGCCACATGGATGGCTAGGAGATCCACCTCCAGGCTGTGCACGAGGGTCCAAATGCAGAGAGCTTCCTTGCACAGAAGCAGGGAGTGTGCCCCACCCTGCTTGTTGAGGTAGTACATGGGCATGGTATTGTCCATCTGGACTTGAACGACTTGACCCAGAATAAATGAAGTGAATGCAGTCAGTGCCAGCCGAAGTTGCTGGAGCTCCAGCACATTGTTGTGCCATCGGGACTCCTTGGGGGTCCAGAGCACACAGACTCTGTGTTCCCCCAGATGGGCACCTCAACCCGTGAGAGAGGCATCTGTCATCAGGATGACTGTCGACTTGGGGCGGACAAACAGGATCCCTTCCTGCAGATGTGCTGGGACCAGCCACCACTGGAGAGCATCCAACATCTTCTCGGTCACAGTGACCATCTGGTCAAAATGACCTTTGCGCTGAGACCACTGGCTGGCCAGCTCCCACTGCAGAGAGCACATATTCCAATGGGCACACCGAAAAAATTACTCACCTTAGTAATATTGTTTCTTCTAATGGGGTCTTGCTATATTATGACATATGCAGTGAGTCCCAACCTTCGAACTGCTCCGGAGGTGAAAGAGTTAACTTTCCATGCCAGGCATGGAACGCTGAGCTCGAGCTCGGTTGAAACTCTGTCTGTTGTTCTTCAAACTCAAACAGTCAGATCTTTACGAGCTAAACTCACTGAGGTCCTGTGTGGAAGCTGTAAACCTACCCTAGCAAACTGGCTACTAAACATAAGAACACATTTTTTGGTCCCAAAACAAACACTCAAGTCAGGAGAACCCAAAAATGAAAAACACAACACCGAGTCACCCTGAGAAAGGAGGGGTGAAAACAACAAGGTGGGCACCTACTAAGTGCCAACACTGCACTACCCACCCAAATCCCAAAAACAGAGGTTCTGAGAGGGGCAGGTAGGTGGGGAGGTCATAATATAGCAAGACTCCATTAGAAGAAACAACATTACTAAGGTGAGTAATTTTTTCTTCAAACATCATGAAGTCTTGCTATATTATGACATATGCAGACTAAAACAGTACCTCCATGGAGGAGGACAGAACCTACTTAGGAAATAGGCTCTGAGCACAGCTGTGCCAAACCGAGCATCACTCCTAGCCTGGATGTCCAGGGGTAATGTTTAGTAAAGTGAACTATTTTCCAGGTAGCTGCTTGACATATCTCTAGCATAGGGATGTCCCTGGCAGCAGCCAGGTAAGCAGCTGTACCCCTGGTAGAGTGAGCCCTCAGGCCTGAGGGAGGAACCTTACCCAGTTTTTCATAACAAAATTGGATACAAGAGACAATCCACCTGGCAATGGATCTTTTAGTGACAGGTTTCTCTTTACCAACCTCACCATAAGTGAGGAACAGTTGGAGGGAGTCAAACCTGTGACCCTTGGTACGCTCTATGTAGTAACTAAGGGCCCTCTTCACATCTAAGCTGTGCAGCCTCCTCTCGCCAGAGGAGGAATGGTCAGTGAAGTACACTGGAAGAGATATAGATTGATTAAGGTGGAAATCTGAAACCACCTTAGGCAAAAACTTCCTGTTGGCCCTGAGGATCACCTTATCTCTGTGGAAGGAGATAAAATCAAGGCTGCACTGACAGAGCTTGTAACTCACTTATGCGTCTGGCAGAAGTGATGGCTACCAGAAACACAGTCTTCCAAGTCAAGTACTTAAGCTCTGCTGAAGACAAGGGCTCAAAGGGGGGTTGCATAAGCTGGGCAATACAAACATTAAGATCCCAGGCAGGGGCAGGGTCCCTGAATGGAGGGTTGGTGTGAAGCAATCCCTTGAAAAACTTGGAGAATATAGGATGAGCTGAAAGAGAAGAGGGTTTACCTGCTGAAAGAAATGCAGACAGCTGCCAGATGCACTTTCAGGGTAGCTGGTCTCAGCCCCAAGGTATTTAAGTGGACCATATAATCCAGGACTGTGGGTAAATCAGCACATTCTGGGGAAATATGCTTCCCAGACCACCATATGGAAAACCTCTTCCATTTGGAATTATAAGTAGCCCTGGTGGAAGGTTTCCTAGAAGCCTTCAGGATATCCATTACACCGTGGGATAGGTGTAGATCAGCAAACTCTAACTCTTCAAGAGCCAGGCCTTGAGATTGAGAGATTTGGGGTTCGGGTACCAAACCCTCCCCTGAGCACAGGTTAACAGGTTGTGATTCCTGGGAAGACACAGGGGAAGATGGACTGCTAAGGACAGTAGGAGTGGATACCAAGGCTGTCTGGCCCAGTCTGGAACAATCAGGATCATCTTGCAGGGTTGAGATCTGATTTTGACTAGCACTTGAACAGGAGAGGGAAAAGGGAAAGGCATAGAAACTTCCTTCCCAATTGAAAGTAAGGCATCCAGAGGGACTGAGCCCAACACTGGGGGCCTGCAGCAAAAAGGGAAGTTGGTGATTGTCTGGGGCTGCAAAAGATCTATCTGTGGGGTGCCCCATCTGGCAAATACCACCTCCAAGACCAGGGGTCCAGTGACCGTTCGTGATGGCCCTGGGAAATCCTGCTGCGAGCATCTGCCAGGATATTGTCCTTGCCTGGGAGGTGAACTGCCATAAGGGAGGTGTTCAGGGAGTAAGCCAGAGACCACAACTTCATTGCTTCGGTGCACAAGGCCATAGACCGAGTGCCCCTTGCTTGTTGATGTACCACATTGTGGTGGTGTTGTCTGTTCTGACCTGTATAACTTTGTTCTGAACAGATTTGGAAAAAGCTTGAAGTACTAGAAAAACTGCTCTGAGTTCCAACAGATTGATGTGGAGCAGAGATTCCTGAGGGGACCACAATCCCTGGGTAGTGAGGTCGCCCATATGAGCTCACCACCCCAAGAGGGATGCATCTGTAGTAAGGATTAAGGAGTGAGACTGAGGAACAAAAGGAACCCCTTGTCTCAGATTGCTCTGATCCTGCCACCACTGTAGGGCCTGGATCAGGGTTCGAGTCACTGGGATCAATTTGGTTAGAGGATCCTTCCTTTGAGACCAAAAGGCTCTCAAATGGAACTGGATGTCCCTCATCTGAAATCTAGCTCCCTGCACTACTGCTGTAGAAGCAGCCATGTGCCCCAGGAGCTGTAGAAAATGCCTTGCTGGTCTAGAGACCTGCAGGGTGAATGAGGAGGTCAGAGAGACCAGGGTCCTTGCCCTGTCCAAAGGAAGGCAGGCTCTGGCCTTCTCTGTGTTCAGCTCTGCGCCTATGAAGGTGAGGAGCTGGACAGGCTCTAGAACTGACTTTGAAAGATTCAAAAGGAAACCTAGAGAGGTGAGCAGTTGCTGAGTTATCTGTAGATGTAACTTGACCTGGTCTGGAGACTGGCCTACTATGAGCCAGTTGTCCAGGTAAGGGAAGATGGTAATTCTTTGCTTTCTTAGGGAAGCAACTGCTACTGACAGGCATTTTGTGAATACCCTTGGAGCAGAGGTGAGGCCAAAGTGCATTGCTCTGAACTGGTAATGGCCTGAGGGCAGCTCGAACCTGAGGTACTTTCCATGGGAGCTTCTGATGAGAATATGGAAGTAGGCATCCTTGAGGTCCAGGGACGCTAGCCAGTCCCCTGGCCTTAGAGAGTGTAGAATAATTCCCAGAGTCACCATTTTGAATTTTGGTTTTAAAAGGTGCTTGTTTAAATATCTGAGATCCAGGATGGGCCGCCATTCTCCTGTCTTTTTTGGGGTAAGGAAGTACCTGGAGTACAACCCTTTGCCCTGGTGTAGGGGTGGAACCCTTTCCACAGCTCTGAGAGCCAGGAGGGAAGAGACCTCTGCCTCTAGGGCAAGTGCCTCTGGTGGATTTGCAGGTGGAAAGGATATGGTTCTCATCTTTGGAAACTTTTTGAAGCTGAGAACCAGTCCCTGGCTTACTACTTCCAGGACCCACTTGTCTGATGTCAGAGACTCCCAGTCCTGGACAAAGTAAGCCAGCCTGCCCCCTACAGGTAGCTGAGAATCGTCCTGGCAACCCCATCAGGGTGCCTGCTTGGCAGGGGCTTTGGGCTGAGGGGTGGAAGCAGGCCTGCTTGTACCTAGTCTGCCTCTCCCTCTAAAGAACCCCCTCTGGGCATAAGCAGAAGAGGAGGCCTGGGCTTGGTAAAAAGGCCTATGAAAAGGCCTGCCCCTGCCCCTGGGAAGCTGCCTTTGAGGAGTGGCCTGCCTTTCCTTGGCCTGTGCACTCCTATAGGTAGTCCTATACTCATCCATTTTCTTCATGTAATTCTCTATCTGCTCCCCAAACAGAGAATTACCCACAACAGGAAAACCCATGGCCTTAGTCTGGGTATCCTGTGACAGGCTAGTACATCTGAGCCAAGCCATTCTGCAAAGTGCCACAGATGTAGCCATGACTCTTGATGACACATCATTCGAGTCCACTGCAGCATGGAATTGCACCTTGGATGCCTCAATACCATCAGCAGCCACCTGCTCCAGCTCCTTGGCAAGCTGGCCGGGGACCTGTTTTGCTAGAGCCATAACAGTATCCCAACTGGATTTCTGATATCTAGCAACATAAGCCATATAATTTGCCTGTCTGAGTCCCAAGGATGCTGCCATGTACTGTTTCTTTGCCATAGCATCAAACCTCCTGGAGTCCTTGTCCGGGGGTTGTGAAGCCAAGGGAATATTTGCCTTGTGTCAGGCTGTAGCCTGCACTACCCCAACATGGCTGCATTGTTGTGCAAGGAACTCCGTATCAGAGCCTGACAATGTGTACCTCTTGTCCATTCTCTTATCCACAGGAGGTATAGTGTGAGGAGCTTTTAAAATTTTAAAAGTCCGTTTCCCAAAAGATTTATGCAAGGGAATAGACAGTCTCCTAGACTCTGGGATATCCATCATTTCCACATAGTCAGGCTCCTCTTGATCATCCACAGCTTCCTCCATAGGGAGCTGGAGGGTTTCAGCCACTTTTTTATAAAACATAAAATGAGAAGGGGACTCAGAAAGCCTAGGAGAAGACACTCCTGAAGGTCTGTCTAGGGAGATGTCCGGGTCAATGGGCACATCCAGACTTTCAAATCCACATTCACTCTCCTCATACTCCTCTTCCCCCTCCTCTGGTTCATAATACTCCTCTAAATCATATTCTTGAACCGGTGGAACCGGCTGCTTACCTGATGGTGCCAGTTCGGTCGGAACCGGGGAAAGCGACTGGACAATTTTAATCGCTTCCGCTATTTCTTCAGCGGTTGGAGAGGAAAGCTTTGGCTCCACACCAGCTGATTTCCTAGTCCTTTTTGCTGGACCCGACTCCTCAGAGTCGGATCTCCTTTTGCCCGAGGAAGTCTCGCCCTGGTCAGAGGGCACTCCCTCCGGTTCAGTGGGAACCGAACCGGTTTGGCCATCCGGTTCAGCGGGCTTTTTGGCCTCCCTTTCCCTGAGCCTACCAACTCTCTTTTCCAGGGTAGCTGCAGGAAAACTTTTACAAATCTGGTAGTCTGCACTGAGGTGGTCAAACTCCAGACAATAAACACAGGTGGTGTAGGGGTCAGCCTTGGCAAAGACTTCCCCATACACACTGCAGTGTTGAAACCCAGTGGGCCCGGTTTTTCTTTTGGGTTTCTCAGACATAGTGCCAGTCCTAACCAAACTTACCCATTTATGGCAATCCGCCAGGTAAGACCCTCTTATCAGTTCCCAACCGTGTCACGGGTTGTGGAAAAAAACGTAATAAAATCCGTCTTTTTTAGAACCGATAATCACACTCTAAAAGACAGATTAAGATATTTTAAACAACCTGATCGGTTCAAACCGAACTGATAAACCGTTTACAAGTTCCACACAGAATAGAAATAAATGTAAAACCTATCTAGTACTCACAAATACCTCAGACAGAGTCTGAACCGACCGGTTGCGGTTTAAATTCGGTCGAGAACCGAGAAAAACAATACTTTAACTGACAAAATGAACCGAGCAGAAGGAGAAATCTCCGGAGCGACTGTTCAGTGAGGCGTAGTAAAGAATCTGACGGTTTGAGTTTGAAGAACAACAGACAGAGTTTCAACCGAGCTCGAGCTCAGCATTCCATGCCTGGCATGGAAAGTTAACTCTCACCTCCGGAGCAGTTTGAAGGTTGGGACTCACTGCATATGTCATAATATAACAAGACTTCATGTTGTTTGAAGGACCATGCTGGTGCAAGCTGCCGTGTAACCCAGAAGACGCAGGAAGTCCTGGGCATGGTGTAATTGCCCAACCCAAAATAATTGGGCAAAGGAGGAGAGAACCTCTGCCCTGTCCGCCGGGAACCTGGCTCTGGCTCGGCAAGAGTCACGCTCTGCCCTGATAAATCTGATCACCTGCGAGGGCACGAGTTCAGACTTGGCCTCGTTGACCAGGAGGCCAAGGGAGGTGCAAGGTCTGGAGGGCCAGGTCTCTGGACTGCTCCACCTCCTGCCTGGAGGAACCTGCAAACAGCCAGTCATCCAGGTAGGGGTACACTCGGACCCCCCGGTGCTTCAGGTAGGCTGCTACCACTGCAATGCATTTGGTGAAGATCCTGAGGGCCGAAACGCATGGCCCGGAACTTGTAGAGAGTTCTCTTGGCCCGAAAGCGGAGGAACCTTCGGTGGGACAGACTGATCAGGACGTGAAAGAACACGTCCTGAAGACCCAGGGAGCAAAACCACATGTTGCACTCTAGAGGTGGTATGATCTGAGATGGAGTTACCATCCTGAAGGTGAGTGACCTGAGGAACTTGTTCAGGTCGTGCAGATCTAGAATGGGGCGCCAGCCCCCCCATCCACTTTGGCACCAGGAGTACTTAGAGACAAACCATGGGTGTTCCAGATGATTCGCTAATCTGACCACAACCTTGTTGCAGAGGAGCTGGGCTGTGTCGTCTCGAAGAGTCGACTGAGTGTCTGCGGATAGCAAGTCATCCCATGGGGCGCAGGCTCAGCTTGGAGGGTACTGCTCAAATTCCAGAAGCAGACCTTGACCGATCACTTCTAGAACCCACCTATCCGTGGTGACAGTGGACCAGGCAGAAAGGAAGTGGTGTAACTGGCCCCTCCACAGGAGGACCCAGGGGAGACGAGACGGGTATGAGGGTGGCACCCCCCACCCAGTCACTTAGCAGGCTTGGAGGAGGAGGAGGAGGACTGGGCTGAGGAGCCACCAGGTCCCTTCCCTCTGGGCTTACAGACCACAGAGGCCACCGACTTGGGCCTGGGTCGCCAGGACTGAGCCTGCTGGTTCGCCGGATGCTGGGCTGGTTTTTGCCGCAGGAGTGGAGGACCGAAAGGGCTTTCGCTTCTGTTGCCTGGAGCCCTTGGGATCCTTTTGTGCAGATTAGATTCCAAGGTGGCACTGGACTTCTCCATGCACTGGAGGTGACCTTCAACACCGGGCCCAAACATATCGGTGCCCAAGAAAGGAACATCCGCCAGCTTATGCTGAGCATCGATTATGAAGATCGAGATCCACAGCTGATCCCTACAGCACAGGTCTACTGCGGCTGCCATCAAGCGGGCACTAGAATCCCCCAGCACCAGAGTAGTTTGCAGTTGCTACTTGGCCACAAGCCCGGCCCTAATCTCGGACCTGCTTGATCGTGGTCTGAAGGTCCACAAGCAAGTGAGGAATCACCTCATCCAAAGAGTCCAAAAGGGCATGGGAGAAGTGTGCCATCAAGAGAGCAGAGCATGCCTGACAAACCGTATGGTCCAATTTCTTGGACTTCTTATCCAGCGGCTTGTCGACGACCCTGATACAGCCTGAGCGGCGAAACACAGAGTTGGCCACCAGTCCTTTAGCCGAGGGTGCTCCATGAAACCAGAGGGGGTACCGATGGGCACCACATCTTATGAGCTATCTGGGCAGAAGGCGCTGGGCAAGATGTGGGGTGCTGCCAAAGCTCCAGGGCTGGGCCGACAATGGCCTCGGAATATTCTCCATAGGAGAGTCCCCTTTGTTCAGGATTTCTGTAAGGGGATAGTGAGCCAGCTTCTGGAAGGGCTCCAAATTCATCCCTGTGGACTCTGAGATGAGGCGGAGGATGCCCAGGACGGAAGAGGGCCCTTCCCCCTTTGAGAGATTCCCCATGGACTCCTCGTCAACAGGACGGGAGTGCAGTGAGGATTCCTAATAAAGCTGCCAATCACCAGAGTCACCTTCAACCCTCCGAGGGCGGTCAGGTGTGATAGTGACCGACAGCCGATGGGGAAGCCCCTTGGCTGGCAGAGACTCTTTAGTCAGAGTGCCGGTCAATGGCTGGCTTCAGCTGAACCAAGATGGTTTTGACCGGCTCCGCTGGGGAGAAGGACCGTCTCAACCAACCCCACAGGGGAAGTCTAGGTCAGCCTCTCTGGCGACAGTCATGTGATGGCCGGTGTGGAAACTGGGGTCGGCGTCATACTGGCCAGCACCAACTATTGATACATGAGGTCTTCGTAGCGTCGAACCAACTAGTGCCGAAGCTTCTCTCCTCACCCGAGTAGGACGAAGACAAGGAACGGGGTGGTGAAGCTCCTGTGGGGCCAAGAGTGGGAACATCGATGACAGTGGGAGCTGCTCGACCAACTAGAGGAGGACCAAGACCTAGGCCACTGGGGATCTCGGAGGGAGTAGGGGAATGCCGCGGCTCCTCCTGGTCTGGGTCGGTGACCAGAAGGTTTTGATCAACCCCTTCTAAGGTCACAGGTAGGACCGGAGTCCTGAAGAAAGAATTGTTGGCCTCTTCGGATGACAACCGGTCAATTGGGTCAAGAAAAATCTCGGCTGCATCATCGGCCGGCGTCTCAGTGAAGCCAATGGTCAAGGCCACGGATTCGACTGTAGTCAAAACCTGGGAGTCGTGAGACCGAGAACATTCCCGGTCACACGAACGTCGATGAGGAGTCTTCTTTCTTTGACTCCTTCTTGCAAGAGCGGGAGAGCTGTGAGATCCAGAAGGACCATGACCCTTTGTCAGAAGGGACTGGTACAGCTCCTTGAAGGAGCCTGAAAAAGTGGAGCCCAATTGGAGAAGCCGAGGAGGACTGCGCGGCGGCCCCAGCTGCCTCCTCCTCCTCCTCCTCAAATGCCGCAAGCTGCTTGGCAGACCCCACAGCCATAGAGCCCACCCAATGGGCGTCTTCAGATTTCACCGGCAGATGTCATTTTTCCGGGCAGCTCAACTTAAGGCGCGCGAGGCAGTCCTCTAGGACCATTGTGTGAAAAAACAATCAATAAATGTTGCAGGCCTGAGAATCATGCTCATGACCCAGGCAGTAAATGCACATGGCGTGAGGGTCAGTATGAGACATCTTCTTCCTGCATGGGCACCGGCGAAATCAGGGCGCGGACTTGTCGCCCATCGCAGTTCGGAGCTCTAAGACTAATACAAAACGGTAGTGAAGTTTTAGAAAGCAATCCAAACGGATCAAAAGCATTAGGGCCTACAACGTGGGAGCGCAAAGGAGGGAACCTGCTTCTTCCAGTGGAAAGGAAGATCAGGAATCATGGGGCGGATCTGAGGGATATAACACCTGGGTGAATGGGAGGAGCCAGCCTGAAGACTTTCCGGCACATCTTAGAGGGGAAAGGGCACTGCCACCAAGTATGGATACAACAACATATCCACGTCCCTAGAACCTGTGGGCCTCCTGTGATTCCCAAGTGCACTCCCCACCCACCAGACACACATTGGTTATTAGGGCTACTGTCGGCTCTGGGAGAACAAACAGGACTCCTTTCTTCAGATGTTCTGGGATGAGCCACCACTGGATGGCATCCCACATCAGCTGGATCACTGACCAGCTGGTCCAGTTGACATTGGCCAAGCAGGCCCATCTCACCGTGATGGTGCAGGACCCCATGTACCCCAGGGGCCACAGGAAGTCCCAGGCAGGGTACAAGTGCCCAACCTGAAATGATTGTGCAAAGGAGGTATGATCTGATGCTCTGTCCCAAGGGAGCCAGGCCTTAGCTCAGAGGGAGAATAGCTCTACGCTGATAAAGAGGATGACTTGCGAGGGGCTAAGTTCAGATTTGCATGGGTTGACCAGGAGGCCCAAGTCTTTGCAGGTCCAGAGGGTCAGGTCCCTGGACTACTCAGTCTCCTTGGATGGCCCGGCTCTCAACCAGTCATTCAGGTAGGTGTAGATTCTGACCCCTCAGCATCTCAGGAATACAGCCACCACTGTCATGCACTTGAAGACCCTGGATGCCGAGGAGAGGTTGAAAGTCATGACCTGGAACTCATATAGAACCCATTCTGCGCAGAACCAAAGGTACCACTAATGGGACGGAAACACTGGAATGTATTAGGCGGCGTCCTAGAGGTCCAGGGAGCTATCTGGTTCACAGTGACCATTCAGAACTTGCGCTTCTTCAGAAACTGGTTCAGATCATGAAGATCCAGTTTGGGGCACCAGGCCCCCCCCACCCATTTTGGTTAAGTACAGTTACATAAGAACTTACTGTAACAGTAGATCTTCGAGAACAGCTCTTGCAGCAGGTTACACCATTAGGACTGAAGCCGGCAGGCGTCAGGACCCCATGGAAATTTTCTAGCTAGCAGTCTTCAGCGGAGACCACCTCCGACGTCGGTCCCGGCCCCGACGTCAGGCGTAGTACATAAGGAGGCGGTGCCGCCAGAATCCCCAGTTCTCCTGCTGGAGACTCCCGGCCGCTGGATGACATCAGAAAAGGAGACCGAGGACCCGCCATCAGATGGCCAAGACAAAGAACCGACCTTTCCGAGTGTAGGTTGGAACCTACTTCCTCCAAGGGGGAATGGTGGACGGGAGGTACCTGCTGCAAGAGCTGTTCTCGAAGATCCACTGTTACGGTAGGTTCTTACGTAACTGTACTATCTTCTTCGAGGTACAGCTCTTGCAGCAGGTTACATCATTAGGACTGATTCCCAAGCAATGGCGCCTTGAAAAGCCATCGGAGGAGGCAATACTAAAGTTCCAACCCGTCCTGAGCCTAGGACAGGAGGCCCAGGGACAGCAAGGCCGAGACCAGCTCTAGCCGTGAGAGGCGATGATTACAAACTGTAATGCCTGAAAAGGTGTGCACCGAGCTCCAGGTGGCTGCAGCACATATGGCCGATGTGAATATGTTCTTCAGTGCCGCAAAGGATGTAGCCACTCCCCCTGTCGAATTACCCTTGACCACACCTGGTAAGGGTTTCTGGTGTTTGTTGTAGCAAAAAGAAATGCACAGGATGAGCCAGCATGAAAGGGTCTGTTTCGAGACTGGAACCCCCATCATCCTCTCAGCGAATGAGACAAACAGCTGTTCCGCTTGGGTGCTGTTTGGTCCTGGTCAAGTAGTATCTAAGACACCGGTGAACATCCAGGGTGTGAAGAAGTGCTTCTCCTCAATTAGCGTACTCAGGAAAGTACACTGGTATAATCAATGTCCTGGTTAAGAGTGAGGGCTGAGACCACCTTAGGCAGGAACTTGGGATTCGTCCTCAGGGACACCCTGTCCTGATGAAAAATTAAATAAGGCTCCTTGCACATGAGAGCGTGTAGTTCGGAGATTCTTCTCGCCGAAGTAACAGCAACTGAAAACAACGTTTTCCATGACAGTAAACGCAGCTCGCAATCTGCGGCAGGTTCAAATGGTGGCAGCGTAAGCTGCTCCAGGATGAAAGGTAAATCCCAAGGAGGGACAGGATCCCTAATAGGTGGCCTAAGGTGGAGGACCCTCTTAAGAAGGCATGGGAAGTATCCAGCTGTGCCACCGTGCATTGGCCTATGGGGGCATGGAAGGCTGAGATTGCACATAGGTGCACATTTATCAAGGAGTAAGCTAACCCAGATTGAAAAAGGGAAAGCAAGTATTCCAGAACTAGTTTCTCATGGCAGTCTAAGGGTGAGAAACCGCGTGCCTGAGACCACACGCAAAACCTACGCCATTTCATGGCGTGTGTCGCTGGTTTTCTGGCGGCAGAAAGTACTTCCGCCACCCCTTGTGAGACCCCGTGTCTCAAGATGGCTATGTCTCTAGGAGCCAAGCAGGCAGGTTCAGAGAAAGCAAGTCTGGGTGGACTAGTGAACCCCCCTCCTGAGACAACAGGTGGGAGCTGATTGGCAAAGGAAGTGGAGGTTCCCGGGCCAACTGACTCAGAAGCGGGAACCAAATCTGTCTGGGCCAAAAGGGCGCTATTAAAATAAGCATTGCATGCTCCCTACGAAGTTTGAGAAGGAGACTCTGGATCAACGGGGAATCTGCCCGCATAGGAGAGGGAAAACGCGTCTCGCCAGAAAACACCAGGCCCTGGATCTAGCGAGCAAGAATTGGGCACTTTTGCGTTGGATGGGGACGCGAACAAATCCAATTCTGGAGTGCCCCATTGGTGAAACAGATCCTCTGCCACCTCCAGTAGAAGTTCCCACTCGTGGATTCTGGCCTGGGAACGACTCAGGCTGTCTGCGACGGTATGGTCCACTCCAGGAACGTGAACTGCAATGAGGTTTGCGCCGTGTCATATTACCCATTCCCACACTCTCATGGCCTCCCTGCATAGGGGGTAAGAGTGTGTGCCTCCTTGTTTTTTGAGGTAATACATAACCGCTGTATTGTCTGTTTGTAACAGGAGAGTACTCGGTAGAATGTCCGACTGGAAGTCTTGCAGGGCATAAAGGACCACCCTCATCTCCAATATGTTGATATGGAGATGAGATTCCTGAGTGGTCCAAGTTCCCTGAGACCTCACCCCGTTCAAGTGTGCTCCCCACCCCAGCCCTGAGGCATCTGTGGAGTGTGTTATCACCGGGGACGGCGCTGTGAATGGAACCCCCACAGAGAGGGTTCCCGGGTCTAGCCACCATTGCCAATCCCGGAATCACGGTCTTCGTTATTCTTACTGGCTGCTGCATATGGTCTTGCTTCTGGTCCTATTGCACTCTGAGCGTCCACTGGGTTACCCGCATGTGGAGCCTTGCCATCGGGACGGTTGGAATGGCCGCAGCCATGTGTCCAAGCAGGCGAAGGACCAGTCTGGCTGGGACGGTCTTCTTCGCAGATAGGTCCCTGATGCGTTCCGCTCTGTCCTCGGGAAGAAAAGCTTTCCCTTGGACGGTGTCCAGAACTGCGCCTATGAACTGCAGCTTCTGGGACGGTACCAGGAGAGACTTCTCGTAATTGATAAATATGCCCAGTGACTGAAAAAGAACTTGGGTGTTCTGGATAGCCAACAACAGCGCCTCCCGGGAGGCGGCCATGAGAAGCCAGTCATCCAGGTACGGGAACATGTAGTGGCCCTGTCTCCTTAGAGACGCTGCCACGACTGCCATGCACTTGGTAAAGACCCTGGGGGCCGATGACAGTCCGAAAGGAAGCGCTCGGAACTGAAAGTGGTGGCCGAGAAACTCGAAGCGCAGGAACCTCCTGTGCACTTGAGCTATGGGGATGTGCAGGTAAGCATCCTGCATGTCCAGTACGCCAGAAATGCATCCTTCTTCAGCATGGGTATAAGGCCCTGGAGGGTCACCATGCGGAACCGTTTGTAGGCGACCGACATATTGAGGTCACTGAGGTCCAATATTGGACGGAGGTCCCCTGTTTTCTTTGGAACCAGGAAGAAGTGGGAATAGTAGCCTGTTCCTCTCTGGTTCCCCGGGACGTACTCCACTGTTCCTTTTTGCCGAAGCACAAGTACTTCTTGCCTGATAAGTAATCTGTGCTGACCCGAGTAGCGGGAGAGCAGAGGAGGCCTTGTGGGTGGCTTGTCTGTGAACTCTATAAAGTGGCCTTTTTCGACCAGTTGGAGTACCCACCTATCGGTGGTGATCGAGTGCCACCCTGGTAGGTGGTCCGCAATACGACCCCCGACCTTGGTGTCCCGTTGATCCTGAGGGGCGGGTGCCGGGAAGGAGTCATGCTGTGGCAGCTGTGGGTCCTGCAGGTTGGGCCAACTTGGTGGGACGTTGGCCTCTACCCGAGGACGACTTCCCCTGGGCTTTCCGGGAGAAGGAGCCCCTCTGTTGCAGGCCGGAACGGGACTGTTGTCTCTGAGTCCGGCCGCGATAATGGCTCTGGTTTCTACGAAAGGAACCGGGCCCGGATCTGTACATAGCCTGGGACAGATCTCACGGCCTTCCCAGCCTCCTGAAGCTTGGTGATGACCTTCTCCGAGGACTCATCAAAGAGAACTTCGCCGTGAAAGGGAGCGTCCAGTGTGCTCTTCTGGACGTCCGGGGTGAATCCGGAGACAAGCAGCCATGAGTGTCTCCGGAGGCATACACCCGAGGCTGCGGCTCTGACCAAGGAGTCCACGGAGTCATACGCGGCTCGAAGCACCTGGGTTCCCACGCCTGAACCCGTGCGGAGGAGCTGAAGCAGCTCTTCCTTCTGCTCACCTTCCTGCATCTTTTCTGCCAGCTCTAGTCCCTGCTCCCACAAGGCGTTCTGAAACTGGACCATGTGGGTGAGATAATTGAGGGACCTGATGGCGCAGGTTGCAGCTGCGTACATGCGCCTGCCCATCGCATCCAATTGCTTGGACTCTGGGTCCGGTGGCAGGGTGCTCAGATGTTGCAGCCTCTGGGACCGGTCATGTGAGGCTGTGATGACCAGGGAATCGGCCAGAGGATGAGATGCCAAGTACTGGTCCTCCCTAGGGGCCTTGTACAGACGGTCAGCCTTCTTCGGCATTGCCGGGGGCGAATGTGGACGTTTCCACGCTGCCTTGGTGATGCTTTGGGTCCTTTTGCCGAAGATAACGTGCAAGGCATAACCTCTTGGGGTCAACTTCTTCTGCGTCCCAGCCCATGTTCTCCTGGATATGCCTCAATCTCTGAGAACGATGGGTCATCCGGAGATCTTGGGAGTTCACGTGGGTCCGGAGAGAGGATGCTGATGGGAGAAGGGGATCTGGATCTACCCAAGAAGTCCGATCCAGAGTCCTCCGTCGAGGGCGGTTAGCGGCATCTTCTGGATCTCTTGGGACTGGGTGACCCTGAAGAAGGTCTGGACGGAGGTCTCTTCTTGTCCGATGGTCTGCCCCTAGGAGATTCAACAGGATCCTGGGGGGAAGGTACTCGGCCTGCTGCCCCGGATGTAGTGGAAGGCGCTGGGGCTGGTGGAGTCATGGGTGGGTGGTGGAGGAGGAGGAGGAAGAGGAGGGTGTGTGAGAACCACGTCCTGTTTAATGGTGTCTCACCAGAAAGTGAATAACTCCTTCACCTCAGCAATATTGAGGCCTGACGACGGGCGGGGCGCCGGTGGCCGGTCGTCGGGTACCGACGTCGGACCCCCGGGGGTCTCTGGTTCAGGAGAGGGTTCCCTCGGGGGCTCGACAGGACCGGGGTCGCCCGCCTGGTCCTCGGGCTGGGTCGACTCCTCCTCCGTGATCTCCTCCTGGCCGACGTTGGTAGGTGGCGTTGGGGTTCCTCTATCTGCTGGAACGGGCGTCGGTCCCCCAGCCGGCATCCGCGGTGGAGAAGGCCTGGCCGGCGACGGGCGTCTGGCTGTCGTCGGGTCCCGGGACCGGTGGTGCTTGGCCGATGTCGGGTCGGCCGACGTCGGGTCCGACGTCCGTTTGAGCGAGGTCAGCTCCTTGGTTTTCCGCTGGGGGGGAGGAGGCAAGGAGACCGACCGGACGTCGGGGGCCGAGTGGCGGGAGTCGGACTTGTGGTGATGGTGGTCCCCTGACCTCGGTGAGGCGTTGGATGAGGAAGGAGGAGGAGGCCTGGAGGTCATAACAGGCTGCAGAGTGGAGGAACCGGTGGAAGACTTGATCGCGACCGGGGGAGGCTGAGAGCGGGCCCGGGATGGAGCGCGGTTGGACCGGGAGCTGGAGCTGCGGGAGTCGGAAGCCCTAGAAGGGGATCTAGTTCTCACCCTCTCCCTGTGTTTTTTGAGGTGCCTGCGGGCTTTCTCTGAAGATTCCTCCTTGGAGGCAGGTTCCATGGCCTTCAATCTTTCTTCCAGAAGGTAAGCTTGGAGGGCCTTCTGACGACGGATCCGGGTCCGACTGTTGAAGCCTTGACAAAAGGAGCAGGCCCAGGTGTCGTGGTCCGGGCCTAAGCACCGCACGCAGGCAGAGTGTGGATCTTTGAAGGGAATTTGCTTACCGCAGGCACACTTAGACGGATGGCCCTCCGCGGATGTTGGTGAGGACATCAGATGGCAGACATTTGAAGAAAAAAGTTTCTTGTCGAGGAAGCGGAGGGACTTTTCCAGGCGTCGCTAGACACTGACCCCGGAGGGTCGAGACATGCAAGTCGGCGGCAGGAAAGAACTGGGGATTCTGGCGGGACCGCCTCCTCATGTACTACGCCTGACGTCGGGGTGGGACCGACGTCGGAGGCGGTCCCCGCTGAAGACTGCTAGCTACAAGATTTCCGTGGGGTCCTGACGCCTGCTAGCTACAGTCCTAATGGTGTAACCTGCTGCAAGAGCTGTATCTTGAAGAAGATCTGACCGAACCGAACCCCTGCCAGAAGGCGCCGGATTGGTCGGAACTGGACAAAGCGATTTCACAATCCGAATCGTTCTGGCGATCTCTTCAGCGGTCGGAACATGAAGTTCTGGATCCGAACCGGCCGATTTACCCTTGCGTTTTCTCTTTGTAGGAACCGAGCCCTCAGGATCAGCTCTCCTCTTGCCATAAGTATCGCTCTGTTCAGAGGGCACTCCTTCTGGTTCGATAGGAACCGAAGCGGGGCTGGCCTTCCAGGTCAGCGGATTTCTCGGCCTCCATATCCCCAAGTCTACCTAAGCTTTTTTCCAGGGTAGACTTAGGGAAATTCTTGCAAATTTGGCAGTCTGAATCGAGGTGGTCAAACCCCAGACAGTAAACAGGTGGTGTGGGGATCGGCCTTAGCAAAGACCTCCCCACATACACTGCTGTGTTGAAACCCAGTGGGCCCATTTTTTTTTTGTGGGGGGGTGGGGGTGGTGGTTCTCAGACATGGCCAACCTAACAAACTTAACCTTTATTCAGCAACCGCCAGGCAAGACTCCCCTATCTGTTTCTCACCAATGTTACGGGTGTTGGGGAAGAAAAAACATTCAAATCACTTTTTTTTTTTTTTTTTAAACCCGAAACGGACCGGTAACCACACACTAACTTTTCAGAAAGATTTTGACTAAAGGATCGGTTCAGCCAAATCGATTGGACAAATTTACAATTTCCACACAATAACTGTACACAATACTATCCAACATACTTACGGTACCACAGACAGTCTCTCAAACCGATGAACAGAACAAAAAGTGGACTAAAACCGACACTTTAACCGCGTTTGAACCTAGCAGGAGAAGAAAATCTCTGGAGCAACTGTTCAGTGAGGTGGAGTAAAGAATCTGATGGTTTGGTTTCAAAGTGTCAGAAACAGAGTTTTCAACTGAGCTTGAGCCTAACATTCTATGCCTGGCATAGAATTTTAACCCTTTACTCTCCAGGGCAGTTCAAGTGCTGGAACTAACTGCAATTGTCAGAATACAGCAAGACTTCATGTTGTTTGAATGGCAGCTTCCATCTTCAGCTTAGTCAGAACCCAATGAATTAGTGGGAAAGGAGAGAAGGCGTACAGGAAATGTACAGTTACGTAAGAACTTACCATAACAGTAGATCTTCGAGAGGCGCTCTTGCAGTAGGTAATTACATATGGGACTAACGTCGGCAGGCGGCAGGACCCCACGGAAAAATTTCTAGCTAGCAGTCCCTGGCGGGGACCGTCCCTCGTCAGGTGACCGGCGTCAGGCGACGTTGGTATAAAGGGGCGGTCCCGGACACCCGCCTTCCAGTTCTTTCCCGCCACAGGCCCAGACGAGAGAGAAGCAGATTTTCCTCAATGGAAAAGGAGCTGAAAAGCCTAGGGGATGGAGGGATGGAGTATTAGTTTACTGAAGAGTTTCCTCAAGATCTACTGTTACAGCAAGTTCTACGTAATCTGCACGATCTTACTTCGAGAGGGCTCCAGCAGGTAATTACATATAGGACAGAATCCCAAGCAGTCTGGAACAAACGAAAGGCACCGGGAGGAGGGACTACTCCAAGAAGTAGCAAACAACCTTGCAAACCTCAAGAAAGGAGGCCTTGCAAGACCACTAACCCGAAGCCTGCTCTACGGCGAGAGGCAATGTTCAAACTGTAATGTTTCATAAAGGTATGGACGGAAGTCCAGGTGGCGGCAGCACCGATGTCTGCCGTGGACACATTCTTGAAACAAGCTGCAGAGGCTGCTACTCCCAGAGTGGAGTGACCTCTGACTTGACCCGGTAGGGTCTTGTTGTACTTGTCAAAACAGAAAGTGATGCAATGAGCCAACCATTCTGATAGGCATTGCTTGGAGACAGCATTGCCTTCCCTTTTGTGAGCAAAAGAGACGAACAACTGATCAGTCTTTCTGAGATCCTTCGTCCTATCGGTGTAGTATCTCAGAATCCTGTGGACATCCATGCAAGTAGCAAGTATTCTCCCTGGTTGGAGTACTGCGTGAAAAAGGCAGGTAACTCAGTAGACTGATTTAAGGTAGACTCCGCTACCATTTTAGGAAGAAACTTAGGGTTCGTGCGAAGAACTACTCATTCTTTGTGAAAAATCAGATAAGGGAATTTACACATAAGGGCCAGGAGCTCGGAAATTCTGCGAGCCGAAGTAATGGCCACCAAGAAGAGCGTCTTCCATGATAAGAACTTCAAGTCTGCGGAAGCCGCAGGCTTAAAAGAAGGAAGGGTAAGTTTCTCGAGAATGAAGTTCAAGTCCCAAGGGGGAGCCGGAGTCCGAACAGGGGGTCTGAGATGAAGGACCCCTCTGAGAAAGGTCTTAGATACCTCCAATTAGGCAAATGCTTTATCAGCGAAAGGAACATGGTAGGCAGAAATAGCGGCCATATGAACCATCAAAGAGGAGTGACTGAGACCCAGGTCGAAAAGATGACGCAAATAATCAAGCAGAATGGCCACAGGACAGGAGAAAGGCTACACGTTCCTGGAGGCAGCCCAAATAGAAAATCTTTTCCATTTCATAGCGTAGGTGGACCTAGTGGAGGGTTTTCTAGCCTCCACCAGAATCTCGGCCACCTTAGGAGAGACACCAAAACAAGATTGGACTAGGTCTGCAGGAGCCATGCATGAAGTTGAAGAGACTTGAGTCCCGGATGGACCAGGGTCCCCTGATCCTGAGTCAGCAATCCTCGAGATAAAGGAAGAGGAGGAACCTCTGAGTATTGTTGTAGAAGAGAGAACCAGATTTGCCTGGGCCAGAAAGGAGCGATCAGAATCATTCTTGCTCCTTCCAATGCAAGTTTCTGCAGCACACGAGGGACCAGAGGAAATGGGGGAAAAGCATAGATTAATCTGTCCTTCCAGCTTAGAGATAGAGCGTCGCTCCAGAAAGCAGCTCGCTCTGGAGCGAGTGAGCAAAAGGCTGGAAGTTTTGCGTTTTGGGAGGAGGCGAACAGGTCTATCTGTGGAGTTCCCCAAAGCTGGAAGATGCAGTTTAGAACCTTTTGGTCCAGTTCCCACTCGTGTGGCAGAGTCGAAGAACGACTTAGCTTGTCTGCCAGGACACTGTCGACTCCTGGAACATGGATCGCCGTGAGGTGAAGGTTGTGAAGCGTTGCCCGTTCCCAAACCCTAATTGCTTCACTGCACAGTGGGTAGGACCAAGTCCCTCCCTGCTTGTTGATGTACCACACCACGCACATGTTGTCTGTTTGGACAGCTAGGTGACCGGGAAGGATGTATTGGTGAAGAGCCTGGAGAGCACACAGTACTGCTCAGAGCTCGAGCACACTGATGTGGAGGGCTAACTCCAATCTGGACCATAACCCCTGGGTTCGGTGAGGACCCAGATGGGCTCCCCAACCTTCGCCTGATGCGTCCGTGGTCAGAGTCTGGGAGGGGGGAAGATGAAAGAAGGGGACCCCCCCGAACAGGTTCTCTCGAACCATCCACCATTGCAAGTCTCTTGCCATCGGCGAGGAGATCAGCACCAGATGATCTACGTCGTCTACAAGTTGATTCCACTGAGAGCGGAGAGTCCACTGAGAAATCCTCATGTGGAGGCGCGCACGCAGAACTGTTGTGATGGCAGCCACCATAAGCCCCAGAAGATGGAGCACCGACCTCGCCGGAACGTTTCTGCATTCCGAAAGTAGGGAAATCTGGGACTGCAGGGAGGCCCCCCTGTCCGAAGGCAGGAAGGCCCTGCACACTGTCGTATCGAGGATTGCCCCGATGAACTGGAGTCTCTGGGAAGGTTCCAGATGAGACTTGGAATGGTTGATGGTGATACTCAGACCAGTGAAAACCTGCTGGGTGAGGGAGAGAAAAATGCAGGAGTTCCTCCCTGGACGGGCGCCAGGAGCCAGTCGGTCAGGTAGGAAAACCTGAACTCCCAAAGATGCAGGTGGTCGCTACCACCGCCAGATCTGGTAAAACTCGGGAGCCGAGGGAAAGACCAAAAGGGAGCACCCGGAATTGGTAATGGTCCCCCTGGAAAGCAAATGGGAGGTACTTTTGGTGCGAGGGACGAATGGGGATGTGCAGGAATGCAGCCTGCATATCCAGTGCACAATGCCATTGGCCCGGCCGAAGAAGGGGCAGAAGGGTTTGAAGGGAGAGCATCCTGAACTTCTTGTATTCTACATAGAGGTTCAAGGAGCTGAGATCGAGAATGGGTCCGAGATTTCCAGTCTTCTCTGGTACAAGGAAGAAATGGGAATAGTAACCCGTCCCGTGAAGGTGAGGGGGGGACGGGTTTTATGGCCTGCTTCGCGAGGAGAGCAGATATTTCTTCCCTGACCAAAGGAAGATGGTCCCTTGAGTAAGAGGAGTTCGGGGTGGCGTGGAGGTTTCTGCAGAAACTCTATAGAGTGCCCCTCTGTTATGATTTGAAGCACCCAAGAATCCGATGTTATCCTCTCCCAACCCGGAAGGTGGAGGGAGAAGAAAAAATTACTCACCTTAGTAATGTTGTTTCTTCTAATGGAGTCTTGCTATATTATGACATATGCAGAGAGTCCCAACCTTCGAACTGCTCCGGAGGTGAAAGAGTTAATTTTCCATGCCAGGCATGGAACGCTGAGCTTGAGCTCGGTTGAAACTCTGTCTGTTGTTCTTCAAACTCAAACCGTCAGATCTTTATGAGCTAAACTCACCGAGGTCCTGTGTGGAAGCTGTAAACCTACCCTAGCCAACTGGCTACTACACATAAGAACACATTTTTTGGTCCCAAAACAAAGACTCAAGTCAAGAGACCCAAAAATGAAAAACACAACACCCAGTCACCCCAGAAAGGAGGGGTGAAAACAAAGGTGGGCACCTACTAAGTGCAACACTGCACTGCCCACCCATCCCAAAAACAGAGGTTCTGAGAGAGGGCAGGTGGGGAGGTCATATATAGCAAGACTCCATTAGAAGAAACAACATTGCTAAGGTGAGTAATTTTTCTTCAAACAACATGAAGTCTTGCTATATTCTGACATATGTCAGACTACAAAGCAGTACCTCCATGGAGGAGGGACAGAACCTACTTAGGAAATAGGCTCTGAAGCACAGCTGTGTCAAACCGAGCATCACCCCTAGCCTGGATGTCCAGGAGTAATGCTTGGTAAAGTGTGAACTGTTTTCCAGGTAGCTGCTTGACATATTCTAGAATAGGGATGTCCCTGGCAGCAGCCAGGGAGAGCAGCTGTACCCTGGTAAAGTGAGCCCTCAGGCTTGAGGAGGAACCTTATCCAGTTTTCATAACAAAATTGGATACAAGAGACAATCCACCTGGCAATGGATCTTTTAGTGGCAGGTTTCCTTTACCAACCTCACCATAAGTGAGGAACAGTTGGAGGGAGTCAAACCTGTGACCCCTGGTACGCTCTATGTAGTAACTAAGGGCCCTCTTCACATCTAAGCTGAGCAGCCTCCTCTCGCCAGAGGAGGAATGGTCAGTGAAGTACACTGGAAGAGATATAGATTGATTAAGGTGGAAATCTGAAACCACCTTAGGCAAGAACTTCCTGTTGGTCCTGAGGACCACCTTATCTCTCTGAAAGGAGATAAAATCAGGCTGCACTGACAGAGCTTGTAACTCACTTATGCATCTGGCAGAAGTGATGGCTACCAGAAACATAGTCTTCCAAGTCAAGTACTTAAGCTCTGCTGAAGACAAGGGCTCAAAGGGGGTTGCATAAGCTGGGCAATGCAAACATTAAGATCCCAGGCAGGGGCAGGGTCCCTGAATGGAGGGTTGGTGTGAAGCAATTCCTTGAAAAAACTTGGAGAATACAGGATGAGCTGAAAGAGAAGAGGGTTTACCTGCTGAAAGAAAAGCAGACACAGCTGCCAGATGCACTTTTAGGGTAGCTGGTCTCAGCCCCAAGGTATTTAAGTGGACCATATAATCCAGGACTGTGGGCAAATCAGCAGATTCTGGGGAAATATGCTTCCCAGAGCACCATATGGAAAACCTCTTCCATTTGGAATTATAAGTAGCCCTGGTGGAAGGTTTCCTAGAAGCCTTCAGGATATCCATTACACCTTGGGATAGGTGTAGATCAGCAAACTCTAACTCTTCAAGAGCCAGGCCTTGAGATTGAGAGATTTGAGGTTCGGGTACCAAACCCTCCCCTGAGCACAGGTTAACAGGTTGTGATTCCTGGGAAGACACAGGGGGAAGATGGACTGCTAAGGACAGTAGGAGTGGATACCAAGGCTGTCTGGCCCAGTCTGGAGCAATCAGGATCATCTTGCAGGGTTGAGATCTGATTTTGACTAGCACTTTGAACAGGAGAGAAGGGGAAAGGCATAGAGAAACTTCCCTTCCCAATTGAGAAGTAAGGCATCCAGAGGGACTGAGCCCAACACTGGGGGCCTGCGGCAAAAAAAGGGGAAGTTGGTGATTGTCTGGGGCTGCAAAAAGATCTATCTGTGGGGTGCCCCATCTGGCAAATACCACCTCCAAGACCAGGGGGTCCAGTGACCATTCGTGATGACCGTGGGAAATCCTGCTGAGAGCATCTGCCAGGACATTGTCCTTGCCTGGGAGGTGAACTGCCATAAGGGAGGTGTTCAGGGAGTAGGTCAGAGACCACAACTTCATTGCTTCGGTGCACAAGGCCGTAGACCGAGTGCCCCCTTGCTTGTTGATGTACCACATTGTGGTGGTGTTGTCTGTTCTGACCTGTATAACTTTGTTCTGAACAGATTTGGAAAAAGCTTGAAGTGCTAGAAAAACTGCTCTGAGTTCCAACAGATTGATGTGGAGCAGAGATTCCTGAGGGGACCACAATCCCTGGGTAGTGAGGTCGCCCATGTGAGCTCCCCAACCCGAGAGGGATGCATCTGTAGTAAGGATTAAGGAGTGAGACTGAGGGACAAAAGGAACCCCTTGTCTCAGATTGCTCTGATCCTGCCACCACTGTAGGGCCTGGATCAGGGTTCGAGTCACTGGGATCAATTTGGTTAGAGGATCTTTCCTTTGAGACCAAAAGACTCAAATGGAACTGGATGTCCCTCATCTGAAATCTAGCTCCCTGCACTACTGCTGTAGAAGCAGCCATGTGCCCCAGGAGCTGTAGAAAATGCCTTGCTGGTCGAGAGACCTGCAGGGTGAATGAGGAGGCCAGAGACACCAGGGTCCTTGCCCTGTCCAAAGGAAGGAAGGAAGGCTCTGGCCTTCTCTGTGTTCAGCTCTGCGCCTATGAAGGTGAGGAGCTGGACAGGCTCTAGAACTGACTTTGAAAGATTCAAAAGGAAACCTAGAGAGGTAAGCAGTTGCTGAGTTATCTGTAGATGTAACTTGACTTGGTCTGGAGACTGGCCTACTATGAGCCAGTCGTCCAGGTAAGGAAGATGGCAATTTTTTGCCTTCTTAGGAAGCAACTGCTACTGCCAGGCATTTTGTGAATACCCTTGGAGCAGAGGTGAGGCCAAAGGAATTGCTCTGAACTGGTAATGGCCTGAGGGCAGCTCGAACCTGAGGTACTTTCGATGGGAGCTTCTGATGAGAATATGGAAGTAGGCATCCTTGAGGTCCAGGGACTAGCCAGTCCCCTGGCCTTAGAGAGGTAGAATAATTCCCAGAGTCACCATTTTGAATTTTGGTTTTAAAAGGTGCTTGTTTAAATATCTGAGATCCAGGATGGGCCGCCATTCTCCTGTCTTTTTTGGGGTAAGGAAGTACCTGGAGTACAACCCTTTGCCCTGGTGTAGGGGTGGAACCCTTTCCACAGCTCTGACAGCCAGGAGGGAAGAGACCTCTGCCTCTAGGGCAAGTGCCTCTGGTGGATTTGCAGGTGTTAAGGATCTGGTTCTCATCTTTGGAAACTTTTTGGAGCGGAGAACCAGTCCCTGGCTTACTACTTCCAGGACCCACTTGTCTGATGTCAGAGACTCCCAGTCCTGGACAAAGTAAGCCAGCCTGCCCCCTACAGGTAGCTGAGAATCGGCCCTGGCAACCCCTTCAGGGTGCCTGCTTGGCAGGGGCTTTGGGCTGAGGGGTGGAAGCAGGCCTGCTTGTACCCTGTCTGCCTCTCTCTAAAGAACCCCCTCTGGGCATAAGCAGAAGAAGAGGCCTGGGCTTGGTAAAAAGGCCTATGAAAAGGCCTGCCCCTGCCCCTGGGAAGCTGCCTTTGAGGAGTGGCCTGCCTTTCCTTGGACTGTGCACTCCTATAGGTAGTCCTATACTCATCCATTTTCTTCATGTAATTCTCTATCTGCTCCCCAAACACAGAATTACCCACAACAGGAAAATCCATGGCCTTAGTCTGGGTATCCTGTGACAGGCTAGTACATCTGAGCCAAGCCATTCTGCGAAGTGCCACAGATGTAGCCATGACTCTTGATGATACATCATTTGAGTCCACTGCAGCATGGAATTGCACCTTGGATGCCTCAATACCATCAGCAGCCACTTGCTCCAGCTCCTTGGCAAGCTGGCCGGGGACCTGTTTTGCTAGAGCCATAACAGTATCCCATCTGGATTTCTGATATCTAGCAACATAAGCCATATAATTTGCCTGTCTGAGTCCCAAGGATGCTGCCATGTACTGTTTCTTTGCCATAGCATCAATCCTCCTGGAGTCCTTGCCTGGGGGGTGTGAAGCCAACGGAATATTTGCCTTGTCACAGGCTGCAGCCTGAACTACCCCAACATGGCTGCATTGTTGTGTAAGGAACTCCGTATCAGAGCCTGACAATGTGTACCTCTTGTCCATTCTCTTATCCACAGGAGGTATAGTGTGAGGACCTTTTAAAATTTTAAAAGTCTGTTTCCCAAAAGATTTATGCAAGGGAATAGACAGTCTCCTAGACTCTGGGATAGCCATCATTTCCACATAGTCAGGCTCCTCTTGATCATCCACAGCTTCCTTCATAGGGAGCTGGAGGGTTTCAGCCACTTTTTTATAAAACATAAAATGAGAAGGGGACTCAGAAAGCCTAGGAGGAGACACTCCTGAAGGTCTGTCTGGGGAGATGTCTGGGTCAATGGGCACATCCAGACTTTCAAATCACATTCACTCTCCTCATACTCCTCTTCCCCCTCCTCGGTTCATAATACTCCTCTAAATCATACTCTTGAACGGTGGAACCCGGCCGCTTACCGATGGTGCGGTTGGTCGGGTATCGAGGAAAGCGACTGGACAATTTTAATCACTTGGCTATTTCTTCAGCGGTTGGAGAGGAAAGTTTTGGCTCCACACCAGCTGATTTCCTAGTCCTTTTTGCTGGACCCGACTCCTCAGAGTCGGATCTCCTTTTGCCCGAGGAAGTCTCGCCCTGGTCAGAGGGCACTCCCTCCGGTTCGGTTCCGGCCATCCGGTTCAGCGGACTTTTTGGCCTCCCTTTCCCTGAGCCTACCAACTCTCTTTTCCAGGGTAGCTGCAGGAAAACTTTTACAAATCTGGCAGTCTGCATTGAGGTGGTCAAACCCCAGACAATAAACACAGGTGGTGTGGTGGTCAGCCTTGGCAAAGACTTCCCCACACACACTGCAGTGTTAAACCAATAGGCCCAGTTTTTCTTTTGGGTTTTCTCAGACATAGTGCCAGTCCTAACCAAACTTACCCGTTTATGGCAATCAGCTAGGTAAGACCCTCTGGATCGGTTCCCAACCGTGTACGGTCGTGGAAAAAACGAATAAAATCCATTTTTTTAGAACCGATAAGAACCGGTAATCACACTCTAAAAGACAGATTAAGATATTTTAAACAACCTGATCGGTTCAAACCGAACCGATAAACCGTTTACAAGTTCCATACAGAATAGAAATAAATGTAAAACCTATCTAGTACTCACAAATACCTCAGACAGAGTCTGAACCGACCGGTTGCGGTTTAAATTCGGTCGAGAACTGAGAAAAACAATACTTTAACCGACAAAATGAACCGAGCAGAAGGAGAAATCTCGGAGCGACTGTTCAGTGAGGGAGATAAAAATCTAGCGGTTTGAGTTTGAAGAACAACAGACAGAGTTTCAACCGAGCTCGACTCAGCATTCCATGCCTGGCATGGAAAGTTAACTCTTTTACCTCCGGAGCAGTTCGAAGGTTGGGACTCACTGCATGTGTCATAATATAGCAAGACTTCATGTTGTTTCAACCTCCCTCCTACCGGTTCCTCCGGGGAGTCCGGGGGCGGTGGGAGAGGGAAGGAGTCAGGTGGTGTGGGGCAGTGCCGCAGCTGGGGCACCCACTGCTTTTTTGGGCAGCAGGGGCCTGGCAGCTGTGGGGGCCTGGTGTTTTGTGGCCCGCCTTCCTTGGGGTTTCGCTTGAGGCCGGCTGCGTCTGCGAAAAGGACGGCGCTGCGGGGGATGGGAACGGTACATGGAATCCACAGACTTGAGAGCCGTCCCCTTCTCCTGCAAGTTGGTAATGATGTCCTTGACATCACCACCGAAAAGCACCGAACCCCTGAAAGGTGCTTCCTGGATTGCTGACTGCACCTCCGGGACCAAACCTGACACGCGGAGCCAGGCATGACGCCGAAGACTTACAGCGAACGCTGAGTCTGGCCCGCAGTGTCCACTGCATCGTAGGGTCATCCTCAGGATGTGACGACTGGCGAGCAGGCAGAGCGGACAAGGTCAGCTAACTCCTGCTTGACTTGGGAGTCAGGCAAGGAGTCAATCTTAGATTCCACCTGCGTAAGGACAGCCTTCTGGTAATCCCCCATATGTGCTACATAGTTTAGGGCCCTGATCCCCAGTGTGGAAGAAGCATAGATCTTCCTTCCATACTGATCCAGAAGGCCCGATTCCTTATCCAGAGGAGACGAGCTCAAATGTTTTGGGTATGTTGACCGGCCGTGAGTGGCGCTAATCACAACCGAGTCTGCACGGGGGTGAGAATCTAGAAAGTCTACACCCTCCGGAGTCTGGTATAGCCTGTTGGACTTCTGAGGAAGTGGCGCTAAAGCCGACGGTTGTTTCCAAATAGTGGAAACAAGGTGGGCATGAGGCTCTATCCAGGGTGGCACTAGAGTAGGGGCCGGTCCAGATGTTCGGCGAGTTTAACCCGCTGAGGATCTGGCTCTAAGGAACGCCACTGATGTACTTCCTGGATCTTCCTGAGCAACTCCGTGAAGGAAGGATCCTCCGGAGGACACTTCGGAGGAGTCCTCGGCCGGGGCTTGGACGGAGAGCGAGGCTCGTCGTCTTTCTCGGAGCATCCGTCGGAGGAATGCGAGGAGTCAGAGAGAGAAGAAGAAGAAGAATTTGAAGCAGAGTAAGACTCCCTGACTTGTCTAGGGGGAGGAACGGGCTCCTTAGGGGGGATCCCTGGATGCGTGTCCTGCCCCTCCCTGGATCCCGAGGGGAGAGCTCGGGAATCCGGAGGCAGAGAAAGAGTGTGCCATCTGGGGCCCGGAGGTGGCTCTCGACTTCCTTGGTGAGCTGAGCCTTGGCCTCAGCCCACCAGGAGGCCAGAGTCTCCTGAAGATCCACCGGCGACCTAGGGGGCGGTGGTGGTGGAGGAGGAGGAGGAGGAGGAGGAGGAGGAGGAGGAGGAGGAGGAGGAGAGGGAGAGGATAGTTGTATGGATTATATCCGTGGGTGAGTATCCGTAACCCGGCGCGGGAATACCGGAGCTGGTGCATTCGGCGCCGGTGGAGTCAGCGCCGGGTACTGCGGTGCATGATACTGCAGACCCGGGTAAACCGGCGTCGGATAGGACGGCAGATACCCAGGTACTGGAGGAGCTGCCGGAGCAGACGGCACAGTAGGGAACTCCACGGGCGGATCAACTGTGATAGGCCCATTGGGTGGAGGGCCCAATGGGAGAGAAACATCCCCGCCGGCGTTGGGGCCGGTGTCAGATCCGGTTCCATGGGAGGAGGGTCTGATGGCGGAAAAGCATCCCGAGCATCGCCTGGGGCCGGAGGAGAGAAGTCCCCGGGGTCAGGCAGGGGGGACTTGGGCTCCCCGCACGGCAGCAAAGGCTGCGGGGAACCTGGGACAACAGGCAGAAGGGTCTGTCGTGGCGCCAATGCCCGGCGGACGTCGCAGGAGCCGATGTGCGACTTAGGGCTGAATCGGCGGACGCCAGAGGGCAGGAGTCAACAAGGGTCCCTCGTCTGGGGCGGGCCGGGGTGGGAAGCGGCCCAGTCGAGGGGACACTGCCGAGCACCGCCCGAAGGGTCAGGCGTCTATGTGACCTTCTCCGGAGGCGTCCGGAGGAGCAGGCGTCCGGCATGGGGGCGCCTGCGCCAGCAAGGCATAAGCCTGCGGCAGTACTGGGGCAGAAGCCTCCTTTTGCCGGAGGCACCCGAAGGCTCAAACATCGAACCCGACGGCGGGCGCGCCTCTCCAAAGCCTTGGAGGCTGCCGTCAGCGATCCCTGGAGGGGACGCTTAACCAGCGCGCTCCAGCCGAAGTCACGGAAGAGAGGCCTTCTCCGGTGCCTTTCTTTGTCCCGCTTCTTGTGTCCTTCTGGGGAGGTCGATGCCTGCCTAAGCTTCTTTAACTCCTTCTCCATTGCAGACATCTTCTTTTTAAGGAGATGGGCTTCCAAGACTGCTGGCATCGTCTGCGGTGGCAGCGTTGAAATGGCAGGCAACGCGGGGCACTTGCTCTAATCGCTATGGGTCGGGGCCTACAAAAAAGGCAGAGGAGGACCGCCCTTGTGAGGCAGCTGGGCGCTGCACGAGTCGCACTTATTTTTTGAAGGGGACGATATAAACCAATGTTCACCTGACGAATAAATTGCAAAATACTGATACTTTCGGTAAAAACCGACAAAGCAACAGGGCTGAACCACGAACTTCACATGAGGCACTGCCGAGCTGGCCGTGAAAGAACTAGAACTGGCGAGCATCTGGGACTGCCCTTTATACCGACGTCACCTGACGCCGGTCACCTGACGAGGGGCGGTCCCCACCAAGGACTGCAAGCTAGAAATTTTTCCGTGGGGTCCTGCTGCCTGCCGACGTCAGTCCCATATGTAATTACCTACTGCAAGAGCCCTCTCAAAGTAAGATCGCACATTACTCACTTGTAACAGTAGTTCTAGGAGTGGTATATGTTGTTCATCCACAATATTTGGCAGTGTCCTTTCCCTTTAAGAGTTGCCGGAAAGACTTCAAGCTGGCTCCTCCCACCGACACGGGTAGTATATCAGTCTGCTCTGCCCCATGATGCCAGATCTTGCTCTCTGGAAGCAGAGCTTGTGTGCCTGAGCCTGGGGAGGTCGGGTGGGTCCGTGTGGATGAACAACATATACCACTCATAGAAAGTGCAGTTATGAAAGAACAGTTACAAAAGACCTTACTGTAACAGTTAATCTTTGAGGAGCATCTTGCAGCAGGTAATACACTTGGGTCATCGCCAGAGGTCGCTGTGGTGCACGGCAGCTCTTCAAGCAGCCTTTTCAAGGGTCCGCCCATACAACATCAGCTTCCTGTTTCCTATATAAGTGTGAGTGCTTCCTGGTATCCTCACTTCCCCCCGACGGATTCAGCTTGCTAAGCAAGGACCAAGGGGAAGCTGAGGTGCTATAGGTATCCCAACCCATAAGTAATTGGACCAAAATTAGTTCTTCTAGAGAAGGAGGGGTACAGAGGGTGGGAATGCACCTGCTGAAAGAGACACTCCTCAAAGATCTGCTGTTACGGTAAGGTCTTTTGTAACTGTACTATCTTCCACGGAGTGGTCTCTTGCAGCAGGTAATACACCTGGGATGAATGCCAAGCAGTAAACACAAAAAGGGTGGTCATTATGACAGGAGGCTTTGTAGGACAGCTCGGCCAAGGGCTGTCCTATGGTGTGAAGCAACATCTAAGTTGTAATCCTTCATCGGCATATGAATCATGGACCAGGTAGCTGCATTGCACATATCAGTTAGAGGCCTCTGTAAAGCAGGCCGCAGTAGTGGCCATAGCTCTGGCAGAATGGGCTTGGACAGGTCCTGGTAATAGCTTGTTGTATTTTGAACAAAATGTTAAAGTGTGCTAGCCAATTGGAGAGGGTCCGTTTAATGACTGGGAGACCTTCCCTGCATGAGGTGAAGGTGACAAAAAGGTGAGAAGTCTTCCTAATTGATTTAGTTAGATTAGTGTAGAATCATAGTATACGATGGACATCTAGAGTATGCAAGAGGTATTCACCGCGACTGGAGTGTTCAGGCTAATATACTGGTAACTCCAGGAAATGGTTTAAGGTGTGTTCAGACACTACCTTAGGTAGGAAGGAAGGGGTGGTACAAAGTGCCATTCTGTCTTTGTGAAAAATCAAGTAAGGTTCTCTACACACGAGGGCCTGGAGATTGGGAACAGATCAAGCCAAAGTGACAGCCATTAAAATAGTGTTTTTCAAGAAAGAAAATGGAGGCCACAAGTGGCCGGCGGTTCAAAGGGCTCAAGAGTTAATTTATCTATTAGAAGATTGAGATCCCACGGAGGAGTGGGTCTTATGATAGGTGGCCTAATATGTACCATTCCTCTTAGAAACATTTTGGTTAAATGATGTTGATACAGTAATCTACCATCCAGAGGTTCATGAATGGCCGAAACAGAGGCCAAAAGGACTTTGATGGAGGAATAGCTTAATCTCGTCTCGGCAATCAAAGCTAGGTAATCCAGGACTTTCATCAATGGACAAGAGTAGGGATCCAGTGATTGGGAAGCAGCCCAGATGGAAAAGCATTTCCATTTGACATTATATGTTTCCCTGGTTGCTGGTTTACGTGATGCTAGCAATATATTGGCAACAGCAGAGAACACTTGTAAATGTGCTATGAAAGCGTCCTCGGGAACCAAGCATGAAGGTGTAGTGCCTTCAGATTGGGTTGTAGAAGGGTCCCTTGATTCTGAGTCAAGAGACCTGGTCCGATGGGCAACTGAATGTGTTCCGCTACTGAGAACTGCTGAAGTAGGGGAACCACATCTTCAGATGCCACAGAGAGGCTATGAAAATCATGGTGGCGAGTTCAAGTTGTAGTTTCAGTAGAGTCCGCTTGCAGGAGTGGACGGGGGAGCATATAAGAAGAGTTCTGTCCACGCTTGGAACAGGGCATCTATAGACCATCCCTTTTTGCTCGGGATAATGGAATAGCATCTGGGGAGATGGTGGTTGACTGGGGAGGCAAATAGGTCCAGATGAGGGGTTCCCCACAAATGAAAGATTTTCCTGAGCAATTTGTAATGAAGTGTCTGTTCGTTTGCAGATGACTGGCGACTGAGAAAGTCGGCAAGGAGGTTGTAACGTCCTGGTAGGTGGACGGCTGTTAGTACGAGGTGTTGCCAAATGGCCTCCTGCCAGCCTGCAGTGTCTCTTTGTATACAGTACGGGACTTCATATCTCTGTTTGTTGCGGTAGAATACTACTGTGGTGTTGTCAGACTGAATCAGCAATGGTTCCGGAGACAGGTGAGGTTGAAAAGCCTGGAGAGCTAAGCGAACAGCCCACAGCTTCAGGAGATTGATGTGGGGATGAGGGATGGACTCTGATTTTGTCTTCGACATTTCCTGTTCTTTGAGACAATTGGTTCCAGAGAACCTACTGGACTGGTCTCGAATGAAGACGGGCAAAAGCTACCATAGGCATGGTAGCGGCTATGTGTCCTAGAATACATAACATGCGTCTGGCTGTGACTACTTTCTGGGTTTGCATCTGAGAAGCCGGAGATAGAAGTTTGTCTTGTCTGTCGGCCGGGAGGTAGGCCCTGGCAGAGATAGTGTCTAGGATCACTCCTGTATATTGGAGCAAGTATGAAGGGGTTGAATTGGACTTCGCTCAATAGACCGTAATCCCTAGAGCTTGGAACAGAGTTAGGGCTGCTTCCAAAGAGAAAAGCAGAGAGGCTTTGGACTATGCCATGATGAGCCAGTCATCCAGATATGGGAATACAAAGTGCCCGTCCCACTGAAGGGCTGCTGCTACTACTACCACTATGCATTTGGTAAACACTCTTGGGGCGGATGAGAGGCTAGAGGGGTGCTCTGGTGACAAAAAGGAACACGGTCGGGCAGGATGGATAGGGATATGTAGGTAGGCATCTTTCATATCTAGGGCACATAGCCAATCCCCTTGTTTTAATACTGACATGATGGAATTTAGGGTGACCATGCAGAACCTTTTGTACTGGATGTATAGGTTCACTTGTCCGAAGCCCAGTATTTGTTCGAGATCTCCAGTTCATCTAGGTACCAGGAAGAAGTGGGAGTAAAACTCCTTTTGGTGTTCTGCGGGGGTTACCGGATAAATGGCCTTCTTGGTTAGAAAAGCCTGCAGTTCCTCCTGGATAATAGGAATATGGCAATTTGGTGGGTAATACACAGAGCGGGGGGAAGAGGGGGAGGCCTGGAAAGTAATTCCAGAGTGTGACCTCTCTGAATGATCTGAAGTACCCACTCATCCGATGTGATCATACTTCAAGCCTCCAAGTGAAGGGAAAAATGACTGTCAACAGCTTCTGAGGCCTGATCAAGGAAGTGTGGACAGAGCCCCAGTTGGTCATTGGGAGGCGGGCTGACCAGCCCCACCAGGAGGGTGGGAGCGGGGGCCCTTGGCAGCAGAGGCATTGGATCTGGTAGACTGGGAACGACCCTGGAAGCCGCCATTATGTAAGACTCTGTACAGTCCACCTCTTTTGGAATAAAAGAGGTTTGAGAATGGTATGATGGCTGGGAGGTGTGGGACATACCATGCACAGTGCATATAGTTCTTCCTGAAAACTGGAGATCGTCCATCAGTGTTTGGGTACCTGGGCCGAACAGTTTGGACCCATGAAAGGGGCACTGATCACTCTATGCTGTACATCAGGTGTAAGACCTGAGACGTGAAGCCAAGCATGGTGATGCATGGTAATGCTGGTTGCTGACATGCGTGCTGAATTATCAACCGCATCATATCCCAAACAAAGTGTTGGGAGATAGAGTTGCCAGTAGATATTGTAGCCAGTAATTGTTCCCTTTCTTGTGAAGGAAGGAGTTTATTGACTAATTCCATGGCTGAGGACCAGAGCGTACACTGGTATCTGGACCATATGTTCCATATAATTTAGGATTCTCAGATTTATGGTACCCGCTTGGAATATCTTTTTTTCTACAGGAATCTTTACCAGCAGGGAAGGAGCTCTTATGTTTCAGTCGTTTACTATGATTATGAGCGGCAGCAATCACTACTGAATCCACTTCAGGAGTAGTGGATAGAAAAGGGTGATCCAGAGAAGCCTGATAGAGGCGATCCACCTTGCAGGGAATAGCCGTAACAGTGTAAGGCTAGTTCCAGGCTGCAAATATAGCATTTTGGTAGGTGTGGATTAGTGGGGGTACCACTAAGACCGGAATCTCTGGTAATTCTAGATACTTTGCCATATCCTTACGTTGTTTGTCATGTTCGGTAGTGGAGAATCGCATGGCTGTTTTGAATTTGGACCATCATCCCATGGAAGGATGCGTCATCTGGAGGAGATGCAGCCGCCTGCCTGGATAAGTCCTCATTTAGAGAGGAAAGCTCAAAGGGGAGGCTGGGGCTGGAAATCCATGTCCTGGAATCCCTCATCCTCCAGATTTCTGGTAAAATCTACCAGAACGTCAGCCTCGTTTGATAGGTAGCCATCCATGTACGAGGGAGGTGACCAGGGTGGTGATGGGTCTCTGACACCCTGGAAGCGTTTTGGTGGAGGAGAAGGGGAGCGGGATGGGTGACCTGGCTCTCCTGGATCGGAGGGCTGAGCATGCTGCATGGCATGCAAGACGTGCTGTACTACTGAAGTAACGTCCAGTTGAGTAGTTAAGGGGGGAGGTTCTAGGAAACCAAGGGGATGGTGGAGGGGATAGGACGAGTAGTCTAAGCAGGTCTTGCCTCTGGGTGGATTAAAGTCCAGGGTCCCGAGCCCTGTCTGCATGGCCCCTATGGGAACCCACCTGTGAGGGTGGAGGTGCAGTAAGCATAGCAAATGCAGGTTTCCCCAGTGGAATGCGGATCCCCGTCGATGGAACTGCTGGGGAAACAGTACTATGCAATGTAAATGATGGCCCCATCAACGGGAGAGGAGCCCCCGTCGATGGAACCCACAAGAGGTCCATTAAAACTGCCATAAACGCGATGGAAAGCGACATTGATGAAAGGCTGAAACCGCCCGTCGACGAGGAAGCAGTATGTGAATGCACCGTTGATGGTGGGGCACCTGTCACGGTGGCCGCCGACGAGCGTTTTAGGCACAGAGGTTGAGGGCTTCTTCTTCTCCTCTTCATTGTGCAATCAATGGACCCCACAGGGGGTTTATCATAGCCTGCTGTTGAAGTGCTGGAAAACACCGTTGACTCGAGGGAGTAACCTCCCGTCAAGGAGGCAGAATGTGAATGCATTGTTGATGGTGGGACACTCGTAAAGGTGGCTGTCGACAAGTGTGATAGGCACAGAGGTTGAGGAGGGCTTCTCCTCCTCTTTTATGTGCCGAATATGAGAATCAGTGGATGGGGAGCTCTTGGAATGAGCCCCCCCCGATTCTCCATGAGAGATGATTTCTTCTATGTTGTTTTGCTCAAATTCTCATCTAAGACTGCTGCTGAAGTTGCTCTAGCTGCTTCATGTGAGCTGAAGATGGTGGGAAAGTGAACTGAGAACACCAGGGGTCTCCCACACTTATATATAGGAAACAGGAAGCTGATATGTGTGGGTGGCCCCTGGAAAAGGCTGCTAGAAGAGCTGCTGTGCACCACAGTGACCTCTGGCAACGACCCAAGTGTATTACCTGCTGAAAGAGACCAGTCTGTGGAAGATCTACTGTTACAGGAAAGTAACCTGTGTTTCTAGGGGCATGGATATATTCTTTCCACACTGTCTGGCAGACTCCTAGCAGTTCTTTGGGAGGAGGGAAGCAAGGTGCACAACCCCCTACTTAGGGAACAAGGACTGGAGAACTGACGTCCCAAAAAAAAAAAAAAAAAAAAAAAAATCAGCATCCCGGTGTGACTCTAGGTCAATGTAGTAATGGGAAATAAAGGTGTGTGCGGACTTCCCAGGTAGCAGCCCTGCAGATTTCCTGGACAGGGACGTCCCTAGAAGCAGCCACCGACGCAGTGATATGGCAGGTGGAAGGAGCCCTTAGCTCTCTGGAAGGTTTACCCGCCAACCTATAGCACAGATCAATGCAGGATGTGATCCACCTGCCAATCGTCTACTTGGCTGCAGGTCTGCCAGGTACAGCTTCAGCATAGGTGACAAACAGCTGGCGAACCTCCCCCCGAACTCCAGCCGTGCGCTCTTTGAAGTTAGTGAGTGTTTGCCTCAGGTCCCGAGTATGGAGCCTGTTTTCGGCCTTCGAAGTGTGATTCGGGAAGAACACTGGAAGCGTCAATTGGTTCAGGTGAAACTCCGACAACCTTCGGGAGGAACTTCGGGTTGGGGCGCAGGACAACCTTGTCCCTGTGGAAGACCAGGTAAGGAGACTTCACTGAGAGCACCGGGAGCTCACTGATCCTTCTGGCAGATATGCTAGCCACCAGGAAGGCAGTCTTCTATGACAGGCGAGACATGTCACACCTGTGCATCGGTTCAAATGACTTGCCCATAAGCTTTTCCAAAACCAGCAACAAGTCCCACAGTGGTGAAATGTGATCTAGGCCTTTAAAAAAGCGCCAGACCACCTTCTTCTGTGCCACCAACTGTTGACCGGCCCACACTCGGTAAGCAGAGATGGCTGCCAGGTGCACATTAAGGATCATCGATTGAAGTCCCCATTGGGAGAGAGACCACAGGTAGTCCAAAATGCTAGCCACCGGACAGGTCGAAGGGACCAGCCCCTTGCCCCGACACCAAATGGAGAATCTCTTCCATTTGAAGGCATAGCATTTTCTGGTCGATTCCTTTCTAGATGCCTCCACGACAGCAGGCACATCTTCAGAGAGACCCAAAGCCTGTAACTCTAGCCGCTCAGGAACCAGGCTATCAGGTGCAGGGACTGAAAGTCCGGGTGGAGTACCTTCCCCTGACTGATTGAGAGCTGGTCCGGGTGTATGGGAAGATGCCATAGGATCCTGTTGCTGAGGACATCGGGTACCAAAACTGGTGGGGCCAGTCTGGAGCCACCAGGATCACCTGTGCCTTGTCCCTCCAGACCTTGAGCAGCACCTTGTGGTAAGGGAAGTGCACAGAAGAAGGCTGGGGTCCAAGGCCTCAAGAAGGCATCCCCCTGCAGCGTTCCCTGCTGAGGGGGGCGGGTACAATACAACCTCAGCTTTGCGTTCTCTCTGAAGATGAAAAGGTCCTCCTGAGAGGTGCCCCACCAGGAGAACAGACAAATACCTCTTGATGGAGGGACCACTCGTAAGACGCCTCGCCCACCTGGCTGAGGGCGTCCGCCAGCTGACTGGAGGATCCTGCTACACAGATGACTAGGAGATCCGCATCCAGGCTGCGAACGAGAGTCAGGATGCGAAGGGCTTTGTTGCACAGGGGTAGGGAGTGCATTCTGCTTTGATTATTCAGGTATTAAATGGTCGTGGTATTGTCCATCTGGACTTGGAACACTTGATCTCGAACAAACTGAGCAAAGGCAGTCAGCCCAAGCCGGACTGCTTAGAGCTCCAGCAGGTTGATGTGGCATCGGGACTCCTCGGGGGTCCAGGGCCTGTGGATTCTGTTTCTCCCAGATGGGCACCCCAGCCTGTGAGAGAGGCACTGGTCGTCAGGATGACAATCGACTCGGTTTGGACAAACGGGATCCCTTTCTGCAGATGCTCTGGAACTAAACACCACTGGAGGGCGTCCCACATCCTCTGGGTCACAGTGACCAGCTGGTCAAAGTGACCTTTGCACTGAGACCACTGGCTGGCCAGCTCCCACTACAAGGAGTGCATATGCCAGTGGGCCCATCGGACCATGATGGCACAGGCTGCCATGTAACCCAGAAGACACTGGAAGTACCGGGCAGGGCGCATTTGCCCAACTCGAAATAATCAGGCAAAGGAGGAGAGAACCTCTGCCTTGTCTGGTGGGAACAGAGCTCTGGCTTGGTGAAAGTCTAGCTCTGCTCCGATGAAACTAGTCACCTGCGAGGGCACAAGTCCAGACTTGGCCTCACTGACCAGGAGGCCAAGGTCAATGCAGGTCTGGAAGTCCAGATCCCTGCACCGCTCCACCTCCTGTTTGGAGGGACCTGTTATCAGCCAGTTGTCCTGGTAGGGGTACACCCAGGCACCTCAGGTAAGCTGCTACCACTGCTATGCATTTGGTGAAAACAGTGGGGGCAGAGGAGAGGCTGAAAGGCATGGCTTGGAACTCGTGAAGGGCTCCCTTGGCTCGGAAGTGGAGGAACCTTCAGTGGGATGGACAAATCGGGACATGAAAGAATGTGTCTTGAAGATCCAGCGAGCAAAACCACATGTTTTGCTCCAGAGATGGTATGATCTGGGACAGAGTTACCATCTGAAGGTGCGGGACCCGAGGAATTTGTTCAGGTCGTGGAATAGGGTGCCAGCCCCCCGTCCGCTTTGGCAACAGGAAGTACCTGAAGACAAACCCTGGGTGTTCTGGAGAATCTGCAACTCTGACCATGACCACCTTGTGGAGGAGTTGGTGCACAACTTTTTTTTGTGGAGGGCCAGACTGAAGACTTAAATCAAAGCCAAAGGCCACTGTAAAATAGCCTGAGGTGACAAATGTCTAACAAGACATTATTAAATGTACACATAAAACAAATCAAAACATACATTTATCTATTTATCTGTTTGTTTATCAACATGTTACTGAAACTAAAAACAAAACAAAGACTGCAAGTGGAAGCTGCTAGGTCCTCAGGGGCCACAGACAGCTGCTGTGAGGGGCCACTGGTGGCCCCCGGGCAGCACGTTGTGCACCCCTGGGCTATGTCGTTTAAGAGAGCCAACAGAGTGTGTGCGGATACCAAGTTCTCCCGTGGGGCGCGGGCTCTGCCAGGAGGGTACTGCTCGAACTCTAGAGGCAGACCCTGACTGACCACTTCCAGAACCCACCTGTCCGTCAGGCAGGAAAAAAGTGACAAAGCCAGGCCCCCCACCTGAGGACCCAGAGGAGGCATGGCGGGCATGAGGGTGGCAACACACATCCCATCACTGAACAGGCTTGGAGGAGGATTTGGCTGAGGAGCCAACAGGTCCCTTCCTTCCGGGCTTTCGGACCACTGAGGCCACAGATTTGGGCCTTGGTCGCCAGAACTGAGCCCGATGGCCAGACTGATGCTGGGCTGGTTTTGCTGCAGGATCTGAGGGCCGAAAGGGCTTATGCTTCTGCTGCCTGGAGCCCTTGGGATCCTTCTGGTCGGACATCACAGAGTCCAAGGTGGTATTGGACTTCTCGATTCGCTGGAGGTGACCCTCCACACCGGGCTCAAACAGGTCGGCGCCCAAAGAGGGAACATCTGCCAGCTTGTGTTGAGTGTCTGTCGTGAAGGTCAAGATCCTCAGCCAAACCCTACGGCACATGGAGACTGCAGCTGCCACCAAGCGGGCACAGCAGTCCTCAATGTCCAAGGCTGTCGAAAGTTGCTGTTTGGACACAGCATGACCCTGGTCCCGGACCTGCTTGATCGTAGTGTGGAGGTCCATAGGAAGATGAGGAATCACGTCATCCAGAGAGCCCAGAAGGGCATGGGAGAAGTGTGCCATCACGACTGCTGAGCTCGCCTGGCGTAGGCCGAGTGAGGAGGCAGCATAGACCTTTTTGACTGATAGGTCAGGTTTCTTGGACTCCTTATCTGGTGGTCTATCGACATTTCCAGAGTTGCCTGTGTGCCGAAACACGGAGTCGGCCACCGACCCGTTGGCTGAAGGGTGCTCCGTGAACCCCGAGAGGATACCAGTGGGCACCGCATACTTGCGGGCCACCCTGGGCTGAGGGTGCAGGGCAAGAGGCAGGGCGCCGCCAGAACTCCAGGGCAAGGTTGACTAAGGCCTCAGCCACTGGGAAAGCCTCCATCGGAGAGTCCCCTTTGTCCAGAATCTCTATGAGGGGATAGCGAGTCTACTTCTGAATGGCTTCTATTTCATCCCCTTGGACTCTGAGATGAGACTGAGGATGCCAATGAAGGACATGGGTCCTTCCTCATTTGAAAGGTCCCCCACAGATTCCATGTCGATCAGACGGGAGTGCAGTGAGGAATCCTCAGACTCCGAATAGAGTGCCCTACCACTCAAGTCACTCCGGACCTGCCGGTGGTAGTCCGGTGAAAGAGTGACTGATAGCCGGTGGAGAAGTCCCTGAGACTCCTTGGTCGGAGACTGTTGGAGGCACCAGCTCCACCACAATCGGTGGGAGAAGCCAACTTGGGCCTAACTGAAATGGTCTGTACCGGCTCCACGGGCGGAGAAGCTGTGTCGACCAGTCCCGCCGGGAACATCGGTGTCGGTCTGTCGGGCAACAGCCAAGTGATGGCTGGAGTGGGAGCCAGAGTTGGCTTCAGACCGGACAACACCAACTGCTGCCAAATCAGTCTTCGTAGCATTGCCACAGTTTGTGCCAAAGCCTCTCCTCACCAGAGGAGGACGAAGATGAGTAGCGGCAGTATCGCTTCCCATGGTGTTGAGAACTAGACCGCTGACGCCGGAGGGACCTGCTTGACTCAGAGGATGAGAATGACCAAGACCTCGACCACTGAGAGATGCTGACGGGGGATCTCTGAGGGAGCCAGGGAGCACTGCTGCTCCTCCTGGTCTAGGACAGTGATCAGAGGGTCCAGCACAGCGGGCTGAGCCAACTCTACATTGGTCACCGGAAGGACTGGAGTTCTGAATAAGGAGTTGTCGGCCTCTTCAGATGAAAAACCAGTCGACAGGGCCGAGAAAAATCTTGGCCGGATCATCAGCCTGCATCTCTGCTGGCTGGCCTGAACGCAGTCAAAACCTGAGAGTTCTGAGACCGAGAACGTTCTTGGTCCCAAGAGTGTCGACAGAGTCTTCTTTTCTTTTGGACTCCTTCTTGAGACCTAGAGCTGCGCGAACCCAAAAGGCCCTCTCCCTTAGTCGGGAGAGACAGCTCTTTGAAGAAGCCTGAGTAAGTGGTGCACAACTTGAGTAGAACGAAGGCTGAAGCCAATGAGAACTGTGCAGCGGCCTGGGCCGCCTCCTCCTCCTCAAAGGCCTTAAGGTGCTCCAGCTGCTTGGCGGACCCCGCAGCCGAAGAAATCACTCAGCGGGCGTCCTTAAATTTGAACGGTGGATGCCATTTTTCCAGGTAGCCGAACTTCAGACAGGCAAGGCAGTCCTTGACGACTGATGCACGAAACAACTGGCAGATCTCGCAAGCCTGGGGGTCGTGCTCGTGCCCCAGGCAGTAAATGCATGTGGGTCGGTATGCGACATATTCTGCCCCTGTGGGCACCGGCAAAATCCAGGTGAGGACTGGTCATCCATCACGGTCAAGCTGAAGACTAAACTTGTATGAGTTTAAGTTTTCAAATTAAATTTGAAGATTTGAGCACCAGGGCCTACTCAACGTGGGAGCAGTAAGGAGGGAACCTGCTTCTTCCAGCGGAAAGGAAGAGCTGGCGTTATGTGGCGGATACGAGGATTGTACCACCCTGGTGGGTGAGAGGAGCCCAGTTAAAGACTACCAGCAAGATTTAAAGGGGAAAGGACAAAGCCAGACAGTGTGGATAGATCATATCCACGTCCCTAGAACTTGGAATTAGAAATACCCTCAGACGAAAGACTGTTTTCTTGGTTGGTAGTGCCTTTGTCAATAATTATACTTAATAATTTTTATTTTTTATTATACTGTTATTAATAAAATGCTACATGCAGATTTTATAACTGCTCCTGATTTTCCAATGCTGCCTGACCTATGCCTTGACAACAATGACCAAGTCACTTAACCTCCTCAGTGCTCCCACATGACCAATGAAGAACAGGCCTTGGGACTAGTATTCTTTACTCAGTTACTAAAAGAACCAACCACACAAACATACTACTACTACACAGCTTCTCTAACCAGTTACAGCTTGCAGAGATGGAAAAGATACTCACAATATGATGGTCGTAGGGAAGGCTAGGGAATCTCCTTTCTGAGCATCTACTGCAGTAGCCAGTGGGGTAGCTACAATGTTATGAGTTCCATACCGAATCATCACCAGAAAATAATGGCTGGGTTTTCCTTAAACACAAGTGATGTTCAAATTACAAATCATTAAAACAAGACATCAAATTACAATTTAAACAGGCACATTTCCCACATCAACATTTGTACTTAACGCAATTCATCTTCTCTCACTGTAGGCTATTTACAAGACAGGTATATAAAGTGTGGTAGATAATTTCTCACTGCAAGTCCAACTTGATTCATGCAACACATTTTTATGTTGCTTGCACGCATGTGCAAGAAACACAGTGCCATCATCGGAGATTTCGGAGGTGTGTCACCTCCTCCTCCAATTCAGTCAGTGAGCTGGCAGGCGCGGCCCCTGTAAGCCAATGCATTTTGGAGCTGTCTATGACACGCCCAAAATGCAGTGGCATATAGTTGAGGGAGAGCTACGCTTCAGTGAGCAGAGATAAGAGCCCACTGAAGCGTAGCTCCCCCACACGCAGGCGCGCGCCGCCTCGCATCTACTGTGTAGCCGACGGGTGCCCAATCCTCGCCGGCTGAGCTGCATCCCCCAGTTGGTAGGTGCCACGCTGCAATGAGTCTTTGGCCGACGGGGTGCCCAATCCCCGCCGGCTGAACGCCTCTCAATGTCTACACGCTGGAGCCCACCCCAGCATGGCAAACGGTCCCACGACGCCTTTTTTTTTTTAACCCTGAAAACGAAACGGTCCCTGCTGAGCGCCTCCCACCCCCACAACCCGCACTCCACCCACCGCACACCCAGCTTCCCACGCCCTCACCCCATACTTACCTCCAGACTCGCGCGACGATCTTCGTGGACCGGGAACACGCCTGCACTCTTCAAAGCCGACCTTAACTGAGGAAATGCCGTAAGCTGTATAATGGCCTAGATAGGGGGTTTCAACTTTGTTGCATATTCAGGTATTTTGCACCAATTTTCACATGTGACTTTCATGATGATGATGTCATTGCAGATTCGGCCAGGGGTGATTTCACGCAGTGACTGCGAAATCACCCTTCGGCCCGAATACCGCCATGACAGTGACATCATTCATGAGAAGGGTCCCAAAACCCCATGTTGAAAACTTCGCAAAAATTCCAAAAATGACTGTTTTGCTAGCGCATGCTATGCAGTTCCTACGCAGGCTTGTAAGTTCGCGAAATTTCAATATTTTCACTCCAGATTTTCAACATTGCCATTTTACCACACCTTCTTATGAGCAGTACAGCTGTCATTTTTCACATCTCACCCAAATGTGTTTCCGCCCATGTAGCACAGAATGGCGCCGTCGGTGTCGTGAAATCAATGTCTGGACAAATTAAGAAAATCACAGTGACACTGTTCATGAGCAGAGGTCTTAAAATGGCTATGTTGAAAATTTGGTAAAAAATTCCTAAAATGACTTTTAGAGCGCATGCTTGCAGTTCCTACGCAGGCTCATAAGTTCAAAATTTTTCAATATTTTCACTCCAGATTTTCAACATTGCCATTTTACCACACCTCCTCATGAGCAGTACAGCTGTCATTTTTCACATCCTGCCCAAAACGTGTTTCCGCCCATGTAACGCACAATGGTGCAGTCGGTGTGCAAACTCAATGTATGGGACACATTAACAAAATCACAGTGACACTGTTCATGAGCAGAGGTCTTAAAATGGCTATGTTGAAAATTTGGTGAAAAATTCAAGCGTGCGTTGCGCAGTTCCTACGCGCGCTCGTAAGTTCGCAAATTTTCAATATTTGCACTCCAATGACTTCCAAATACCTAAACAGCACATAGAAGCAAGCAACATTCGGCATTGACAAATGCTTGTTATCTTCGCTATTGCAAGTTGAATAAACTGGTGCTGCTCAGGCAGTGTAGGAGCTGTGGAAGTGTGTCCTGCAAGCAGCCAAAGCAGCCGATTCTGCAAGAGGCGTGCAACCGAAATTCCAATGCTGACAAGGCAGCAGGTGATGCTCTTTTAGTTGGCTGACTGGCAAGAAACTTTTTACATTTAAAACAATGCAGATGCACCAACCACAGGGCTTGTCTACCCAGTCAGCTAACAAGCATTAACAGCAGCCTGTAAGAAAGAAAATACCCTTGCATTCAATCCCAATGCATGGTGTCCTGCCCCTACCCTTCAGTTCCCAGTCAGTGTGCAGGATAAAAAGCCTCCCGCTCCCTCTTGTCCTGCCCCCACCCTCTGGCTTAACGGAGTGCAGGATAAAAACCCTTCCACTCCCTCTCTCTGCATGTTATTTCCCCCCCACCCTCTGGTCTCTGCCATTCTTCATTGAAACTTCCTGCCATTTTGGGATCACGAGAGGAGCTTGACTGAGGGCAGTGAGTTACGAGGGAACGCACCTACTAGGATGCAAACCGTATGGGGTGACATGGCGAAACAGAGCCAGATATGCAGGGACACAGCAGCCGCCGTCAGACAGTTAATCCTGGCTAGAGACAGACACAGCACTGATCATCCAGTGACACCCTGCCTGCAGCCACACTGTGATGAGATGGTGTGGGGGAATACAGTGAGTACCTACTACCAGCACACATGGATTGACTGCAGCTGATCAATTACGTTACCGGTGACAGGTGCTCAATCCTGGCGTTGGCATTCCCTCTCCAACATGAACGCCCTGTGTTGGGTGGACTTGAAGCACTGTGTACACTGTAGGGAGCATTAGCAAAAAAAGCAGTGCCGTTGCACTGTGGGCACTGTACACAAAAGAGATATAAACCTGACACAGGATGGGTTCCTCACATGAATGCAACCTAACATAAAACTCAACACCAGCCCAATTCGCACAGGCCAAATCTTGCTCTTTGTTTTCTGGTTCGTTATACTTGATTTTCTGATCCATTTAATGGAATCCGATGTACAAAAAAATAAAAGATTTAACTCAATCCTCATCATGGATACTGGTCCTGTACTGTCATCAGATGGTGACTGGACCCAAACTGGCATTTTAACTGGATTCGGTTGATTTCTGTTGTAGTCAGTCAGCTACCCCCAAAAATGAAAATTGCGTATCTACAATAATTCTTGATCTTCTCTTGTATCTTCACCATTCATTACTGCTGGGTATAAGCCGAAGCCGCTCACCCCCTATGGGATTTTTTTTATGGAGGGAGAAGTCAGCGTGAATGGCGCCACCCTCGAGAGTGACGCACTACGGCGCGAGGGGTAGCCGTTAAGCACCGCAGACTCCTCTTCCATCCCAGATCTGTAAGCCGGAGAGGCGAAATAAGGATTAAGTAAAAGAGAGCGAGAAAAAAGAGCCGAGGGATAGGCAAAGGAAGGAAACAAACTGAACAAGCATTTATCAATGCCGAATGTTGTCTTGCTGGAATTGGTAGCACCGGATCTAGAGACTCATAATAGGAATGGCAGTGAAGTACTGAAGTGACGCCAACCCCACCCCTAACCTGTGGAGAGCAACAGGCATTGAGGTGTGCATTTCGGGTTGTCAGCTATAACACTCATGCCATTGTACCTCACCCTACCCTCTAGACACTGACAAGTGTCGTGGTGTGCTTTGGGGTCTGTGGGCGTTATACTTACCCCATTTCATAAGAAAATACGCTGAGGTGGTGCAGTATAGGAGAATGGGGTGACCTTTGTGGCCGAATAGCGCAAGGCACACCACGATGCCTGTCGCTAGCTGCAGGGTTGGGGCGGGATGGCGTGAGGATTACAGCCGATGATCGAGTCACACCCCTGATGCCTGTCAGTCTGTACAGGGTGGGGTGCTACAGTTGGAAACCGTAACACTGTAGGTGTGTGTTGGTATTTTCACTCCAAATTTTCAACATGGGCCATTTGTGAGGCCACCTCATGAAAAGCGGCACAATCAGTTTATTAGCTGAAAGGTGGTTTTGCACAGTGGCAACGCCATTTGATGACACAGGGATGAAAACACATTTTGGGCAGGATATGGAAAATGACAACTGTATTGTTCACGAGGAGGTGTAAAAAAATGGAAACGTTGAAAATCTAGAGTAAAAATATGAAAAATTGGTGAAGTCATGAGCATGCACAGAAACTGTGCAATACACATCCGTAACCCAATTATTTTTGGAAGTTTGTTAGCCACATTTTCAACATAAGCATTTTTGGACCTCCCCTCATGAACAGTGGCGCTGTGATTTTGTTAATCTGTCCCAGAAGTTGATTTCCCACAGCGTCCACGCCATTGTGTGCCACATGAGCGTAAACACATTTTGGGCAGGATGTGAAAAATGACAGCTGTACTGTTCATAAGGAGGTATGAAAAAATGCCAGTGTTGAAAATTTGGCATGAAAATATTGCAAATTTGCAAAGTTACAAGGGTGCGTAGAAACTGCGCAACGCATGCTTGTAACACAGTCATTTTATGGACGTTCAGTACCAAATTTTCAACATAGGCATTCTAGGACCTCTGCTCATTAACAGTGTCACTGTCATTTCCTCAATCTGTCCCGAAAACTGATTTCGCACAGCGACCGCGCTATTCTGCGCCGGTCGTGCAAAAACATTTCGGTCAGGAGATGTAAAATGACAGCTGTACTGTTCATAACGAGGTGTGGAAAAATGGCAGTTTTGAAAATCTGGAGTGAAAATATTACAAATTCATGAAGTTACGAGCATGCGTGGAAACTGCGCAATGCACGCACGTAAAACTAATTTATTTGGAGTTTTCTCACCGAAGTTGCAACATAGGCTTTTTGAGAGCCCCCTCATGAACAGTGGCACTGTCGTTTCATTAATCAGTCCCGAAAGGTGATTTCGTGACGTGATCGCGAAATCACCTTTTGGGGCCAATTAATGCAGTGACAGTGCCAGAATTCATGAGGAGGGGTCCCAAAAACCCCATTTCGAAAATGTGGTGCCAAAATTCCAAAAAATGCCTGAGATATGCATCAAAATTGAAAAAACTCTATTTATTCCATTATAAAGCTTACCGGCATTTCTTCAGTTCGTGGTCAGCGTTGAAGAGTGCAGGCGTGTTCCTGGTCCACGAAGATCATCACGCGGACTTGGAGGTAAGGATGGGGTGGGGTGTGTGGGTTGGGCAGGGTGCGAGAAGGAGGGTGCGGGCAGGGCGACTAGGGTCTTTTTTTTTTTTAAATACAGGTTTACAAAAACAAAAAAACACACACACACACATTGGGGACTCCCGAGGATTTGGCATGCTGGGGTGGGCTCCTACCGTGCCACCTAAGTGTTTTTTTTTTTGAGGCGATTCTGTGGCAGGCGGGGTTGGGCACCCCCATCGGCCAAATACTGGGGGTGGGGTGGAGATACGAGCTGAAGGGGATTGGGTACCCCCTTGGCACTGAACAAAAGCAGGGGGGAGGGGGGACATTATGCCGATGGGGAGTGGGCTCCCCCGTCAGCATTGTGACTGTGTTGTGGTCGCACTGCTTGAGAGCTTCGCTCTCACTGCAGCGGACCTTTTCTTTGTTCTCGTGGCCACATTAGGGATGCGTGAGGTCAGTGCCTGCTGCTGGGTGATTGGGGAATGAGGGACGAGCCTTCTGATGTGTTCCCTGCATTCGCCCAACAGTGACCGCACCTCCAAATCTGCTACTACTGCAAGATGTTGGCTGCGCAAGCACGAGCCAACATAAAAAGGAATAAGCTGATAGGACAGGAAAGAGGAGAACCCTACCTTAAGAGACCGCAGGGCCTCACTCCTGGGGCAGCTCCAACAGAGGAACAGATAAGGAAGAGCAAGAAAGAAGGAAGAAGAAGAGAGGGGGATGTTGGGAGGAGGGAAAAATTCTGCCAAGTTGTGAGACAAACTGGCTTAAGGCTTATCAGCTCAGAACCAAAGGCAAGGGAACAAGGATCCCATCAAACAATAACTGGCCAAAGAAGGTTCGACCGAACCTTTTGCACAGCTTGATACACAAAGGCAGATTTTCTACACCTCCCACCATTCCCAACCCCTTACTCAAGCCGAGAGCTCACAGATCACCAAGGCACATAATCTGTTCTGGAGGGAGAGCACCCAAGTACGATAGGGGAGAAAGAACCCCAGTAACACATTGTTGCATGCCAATACTGGTGTGTGTGTGTGTATATATATATATATATATATATATATATATATATATATATATACACACACACACACACACACACACACACACATACATATACATATATATATATCTATCTATCTATATCTATATCTCGGGGGGGCGATTTGAAGCCCTACTGAGGGAACCCAGACAAAGATTAGGAAACTCGCTCTGACTCCCCGGGAGGCAGAAGCAAAAATCAAATCACCAGTTCCAAAAGGAAATTTGAAAAATGCTAGACAAGAGTTCAACTAGCACAGACTGGCGAAGACAGGACAAGATCCAGAGATGCCAGCGGGATCCTGGACCAAGGAACAGGACCGTTTAAGAGAAGCCTTGTTAACTGGTGATTGAGCAAACACGGCCTAAGAAGGGGCCTGCAGGGCCCCTTCAAGGGTAATCAGAAAGAGTTCCCTCAGGAGAAGACAAAATCCTACCGTTCCCCTCCCTTTCCAGTCTTATGCTACCTGTTCTGAGAGAAGAACGGAAGGCTCAGATTTAGGGAATTAGGCTCTAAGGCCATGAGGAGAAGGGGAGGAAAAACGAGCAGGGTGGAGGGGACGTCCAAGAAGGAGGCCCATGAGGGAAAGGTGGGCGGATTCAGTAATGAATGGTGAAGAGAAGATCAAGAATTATGGTAGGGATGTAATTTTCATATTTTCCCTCGTCAATCTTCACCCATTCATTACTGCTGGGTGAGTACCAAGCCCCCCGAGAGGGACCAGAGTAACCCTGAGGGAACAAGACCTCAGCTTCCTGTTGGTGAGAAACAGGAAGAAGAGACCCTGGCTGCATAGACTGGAAGCCTAAGGCTGAGAAGAGCTAGGAGGTGTCTCCTGAAGACTGGACTGAGGAATCCTGCAAGCCCCCAGCCCTGGAAGAAAAGAGGCAGGTCCCTCAAGGCGGAGCAAATCACCCTGCTCCGGGTCAGGGTGACAACCTCTTAGACGGCTGTCGTCCCTACTGACGTAGATCGCTGTCCCCGCAAGTCTGGAAGCCACCACACTGGCGTAGGATGCCCTTGCTTGGTGCCTTACCAATTCCAGGCCTATAGCGGAGAGGAAATGGCCCGTCTAGATTGCTCCGTATCGGGCATTGATGCTAGTAGCTGAGACAGCATCGACCACAAGTGCTTGTTATAGGCAGCATGGTGTGTCTGATGTGATGCAATGCACAGCATCGCACGAGGAGAAGATAACACTCTTCGTCCCCACTGGTCAAACTGTAGGGAATCTCAGTCCAGTGGTCGGTCATGCGCCAAGCGGCGGTGCCCGGGAGTCGTCTCTAGGAACACCAATCCAGATGGTGGGTTGGGGAAGAGAACCTAGGGACTCAGATGGAGGACAATACCTCTTCCTGCAGTCTGCCTGGGCTGGGAGAGGGTTGGCTGGAGACTGCCAGGTGCAGACAGACGCCTCCTGGAAGGGAATAGGCCAGGATAGCACCACCAAATGCTGGGCACTGAATTCGCCAAGGAATTCAAGCATCTTCTGCTCAGTATTGTCACGACTGATGTAGGAGACATGGAGATCTGCAACCATCCTTGAAAGGAAGCGCTGATATTCAGTGAAATCAACATCAGAAGAAAGGTGAGCAGAGGGTTCCACTGAGGAGGGAGCTAAGGAGGATGGGGAACTCGAATGTCCAGAAGACTGCTGCGGCGGAGGGGACAGGCGAAATACCCACTCATGCATATATCTAACATATGACAGGAAGATCGCCGCAGTGCCTCTGAGCGTCTCCCAGGGATAATGGCCCCGTAGGACCGACATGGCCTGAGAGAGAGGGGTTGGCTGCAGAGGAATGAGAGAGGGGAACCTACAAGGAGGCAGCTGTCCTCTGCCAGGGCTCTGAAATCCAGGGAACAGAGCCCGAGCTGGCAGGGTCCCTGAAATCAAGCCAGTCTGCAAGACGGTACCCTGGGGATGTGAACTCTGGAAGAGCCCGAAAGGGGAATCTCCCCTGTGATGCACCTGGGGCTGCATGGGTCCAAGGTGGCGCCACCAGAAGGGTTCCCCGAGCCTAAAAAGGGAGAGGCGGGGCTCGGCGCTCCAGTTCGTCCCCGCACCCAGAGGAGTGGCGGGGGCACAGATGCCCCTCACCCCAGCCCCTCAGACTCCGAGGATGCCTTCCTCCTCGACTCCAGCGACGGGTGTACCCTGAAGACAGGACCCCCAATCCACCCCAAGAAGGCGAGGCAGCACCAGGGTCGGCAGCTGCCACAGCCCCCCTTGGGGACAGCCCCCTCCCTGACCCCCAAGCCACCCTCCTCCATAGACTCCAGGCAACATACAGCCTGGAATTCATCGGAGAAAGACTGCTGTGGGGACTCAGGAATGGGTGCGCTGGGCCAACAGACACTGTGTCCCATACAGAGCTGTGATTCCGAACAATGCGAGTGCAGACTGGGTCCACGTCCAGATCGCCTGCCTCTGAAGAGTTGACCAGAAGGACCTCGATGCTGGTGACCCCAAGAGTCTGCCGTGAATGGCGCTGGTATGTGGCTCCCAACGCCCACCTCAAGCTCGAGACCCAGCCCCGCCTCCGGCCCTTGTGGAACTCTCACACAGCAGGCATGGCGCCACCAGTGGGTCAACTGATCAACGCACAGGGAACAAAACCGGCACCACCCCGATCACTGGTGCCGCAAACCTGGAATCCGAGACGGCGCTGGAAGGTGGCATCGAGGGTCCACCAGTGCCAGACCCAGCAACTGTGGGCTGTGACACTGGGGGAGTCTGCACATCCGAAGAGGTGACTGCCGAGGCGGTGTCATTCCTCAGACACTGAAAGAGAGGCATTCTCCTCGGCAAGGCTTGAAGATGAGGAGGGCTCCTCCTCACAAGACTGTATAAGCCTGGGAGGGGACTCGGAGGAGGGTCTTAGGTCATGGCCTAGGAAACCCAAGACAGACGCCGTTCTCCGAAAGTCGGTGGAGCCTTGCAGACTTTGAACGCCGGATTTCGAGAACACGGCGGTCCATCGAGAAACAGGCGTTGCATCTATCCATGTCATGGTTAGGTCCCAGGCACCGAAGGCAGACATCATGCCAGTCCGTCATGGAAAAATGCCGGTCACAGGAGCACCGACGCCTGGAGATGTGGCCCGCTTTGGACTTTCGCTTGGCTCCTGAACCGGACATGATGCGAAACAATTTTAAAACACAGGAAAGCTCCTGGCACCATCAAAAATAAAATGAATCAGTCTTACCAGTTTCAACAGTGACGGGAATCGAACCGGGATGAAGGCGATCAAAGACGGAGTTGAAAACACGACAGTCTGCCTAGTGGCACAGAAAAAACAGGTTACTCACCTGTAACAGTAGTTCTAGGAGTGGTGTATGTTGTTCATCCACACTGTTTGGCATGTCCCTTTCCCTTTAAGATCAGCCAAAAGTCTTCAAGCTAGCTCCTCCCACCCACCCGGGTGGTATATACCTTGGCTCCGCCCCATGAAGCCAGATCTTAGCCCGCTGGAAGCCAGGTTGTGCGAGTCCGCAGCCGGGGAGGTCAGGTGGGTCCATGTGGATGAAAGTAGAGTTATGTAAGAACTTTCCATAACAGTAGATCTTCGAGAACAGCTCTTGCAAAATCCCCTGCCGCTGGGAGAGCAAGTGACCTGAAATGGAAAGAGGCCACGGAGCTTGCACCGACAGATGCCTGAGAAGTGGGAACCAAATCTGTCTGGGCCACAGAGGGACGATCAAAATCATGGAGACCCTCTCCGATTGAGCTTTGAAGAGAACACGCTGCAAGAGGGGGAAGGAAGGGAAGGCGTAAAGAAATCTCCCGCTCCAAGATAGGGACAATGCGCCTTGCCAGAAAGCTCCAGTCTTGGGATCGAGTGAGCAAAAACTGGACAGTTTTGCTTTGTATCGAGACGCAAAGAGGTCCAAATCCGGAGTTCCCCATCTTGTGAATAGCTCGTCTGCCGCAGACCGACTCAGGGACCACTCGTGATGGAGTGGTTTTGCCCTGCTGAGGACATCGGCGACTACATTCAAGGAGCCCGTAACGTGTACTGCTGAAAGATGGAGATGATGCTCCACCGCACAGTCCCACACCCTCATAGCTTCCCGACAGCGGGGGGTAGGCGTGTGTGCCTCCTTGTTTGTTGATGTAAAATACCACCGACGTGTTGTCCGTCTGCACAAGGAGGTAGCCGGGTTTGAGAAACAGAGCCAGAGCCTGTAGAGCTTACAGGACTGCTCTGAGATCGAACATACTGATATGTAGATTCTCTTCTAATGGAGACCACAGCCCTCAAGTCCTGTGGGTCCCCAAGTGAGCCCCCCAATCCCGTCCCGGATGCATCTGTGGTGAGCGTCTGGACAGGACTTTCCATCTGGAAGGGGAGCCCTCGGCAAACATGCTGAGGAGATGCCCACCAGCAGAGTTTATGACTAATTGGCTCAGAGATTCTGACCGGAAAGTCCAGGTCGCCCCTGGTCTGGTCCCATTGGACCCAGAGTGCCCACTGAATGGTGCGCATCCGTAGCCTGGTAAAGGGGACAGAGACTATGGCTGCAGCCATGTGCCCCAGAAGCCAGAGAACGGACCTGGCTGGAACCAGGGAGATTGAACAACCTTGGGACGCCAGAGCCTGGATGCGCTCTGCCCTGTCTGTAGGGAGAAAGGCTTTCACCAGAGTGGTATCCAACAGAGCACCTATAAATTGAAGACGTTGAGAGGCCAAAAGCTGAGATTTCTCTGAATTTACAGTGATCCCCAGATGCAGACAGAGGGAGAGTGTGGCCAGGATGGTCTCCCAAAGGCGAGACCTGGACGAGGCCAAGAGGAGCCAATTGTCGAGCTAAGGGAACAAAAAGTGAGTCTCAGCGCAGAGCTGCTGCGACGATGGCAAGGCACTTGGTGAAGACTCTGGGAGTGGAGGAAAGGCCGAACGGTAGAACCTTGAACTGATAGGCCCGACACTTGAACCTCAGGAATCTCCGACTATGGCAAATAGGGATATGAAGGTAGGCATCCTGCACAGAGAGACGCCAGCCATCCCCGACTAATAGGAAGGGGAGGAAATTCGGAAGCGACACCATACAGAATCTGCAGTAAGCGACCCATTGGATGAAGTTGATGAAGTACAAGATCAGCCACAAATCCCTGGACTTCTTGGGCACCAAAAAGATGCAGGAGTAAAACCCAGAGACCCCTTATGCCTCTGGGACGCACTCTGTGGCATCCTTGTCTAGGAGGGACAGGATCTCCCGTCTAATGGGAGGCCTGTGGTCCCTTGGGTAGTAGGCAGGGGGTGGAGGTCTGTCCAGTGGCAGAAACTCAAACTCTATGGAGTGCCCAAACTCCATGAAGTCGAGAATCCATCTGTCAGAGGTCACTTCTCTCCAAGCCAGATGGTGTAGGGAGAAACTACCTCCAACCCGCTCTCCTGACGACAGGTCTGGGAGGCGAGGGGAAGGTCATTTGTATAGTTAGGTGGAAGGAGGAGGCAGGAGGGCGGCTACTGGAAGTCTAGCCTGTCTAGAAGGGGCAGAGGCAGAGCCCCGCTGATCCCTCATCGACCAAAACCACCCCACTGTGCATGATGCTGAGCACAGGGTTGCTGAGGCTGGTGTCCCCCTCTGCCATGAAAACGAGGCCGCCAAAAATGCTCCCGTTTCAGGTGAAACATAGACTGCACCATACGGACTGCTTTGCCAGAGTCCTGCAGTCTAACAATAACCTCCTCTGTGTCTTTGCCGAACAGCAAGAGCCTTTAAAAGGGGCACCCAAAAATGTAGTCTGCACCTCTGGGTTGAATCTGGAGCCAGGAGTGGCGCCGAAGGCAAATTCCAGTAGCAGTTGCCCTTGCCGACGTGTCCGCAGAGTCATATGCAGCTCGAAGAACATGGGAACCCACATCTGAGCCTGTCTAACAGCTTCGCAAGCTTTGTCCTTTGAGGACAGTTAGGCAAACCTTACAGAATATCCAATCCTTGGTCCCAAAGGGCGTTCTGGAATTGGACCATACCAATCAAAAAATTCAGACTTTGAATACTGCAGGTGGCAGATGAGTACACCCTGCGACCCAACGAGTCCAGCTGCTTAGACTCCCTGTGTGGCAGCTGGGAACTTAGGTGCTTCGGCCTCTGCGAATGATCATGCGTGGCAGAAATGACCACGGAATCAGCCATCGGGTGTACAGCCAGATAAGAATCATCCTTGGGGGCCCAGTACAAGCAGTTAGCCTTCCTGGGCACCACAGAGGATGCATGTGGATGCCTCCAGGTAGCTAGGGTAATGTCCTGGAAAGTGTCCACTAAGGGCGGGATGACCACCAGCTTGGGATCCTTCTGGCACAGGTATTTTGCCAGGCACAAGCATTCAGGGTCCAGGGCCTCTGTATCCCAGCCCATGTTCTCCTGGACGTGCCGCATAATCTCCAGAAAGCTGGGGTCATCGGAAGGAGACTTAGGTTGGTCCTCAGTATCGCCAGGGAGAGAGCCCGGGTCTGAATCAGGGTATGAGTCCGATTCACCATAGGCAGAGGAAGACGAAACCCTCTGATGTTTCTTGTGCCTGGGCCGTGGAGAGAGAGGAGGGAGACCTAGTCCTCCTGCGTTTGTCATTGCGTTTACTGGGGCTGGTAGGCAATTTGTCACCCTCATTACCTAAAGGGACAGGTGTAGTCTTCCCATCAGGCTGAGACACTGGGGGAGCAGGGCCAACAACGTCCTGTTTTATTGTCTCCCACCAATGAGCAAAAAGCTTCTCGACCTGGGACATCCTTAATTTAGGGGATTCCGGCCTGAGAGGTGACATCGGTCAGCCTGCAGGAGGACCGGCGTTGGCATGACAGGTGATGCCGGAGTAACCTTGTCAGTGACATTGGGTGGACCGGCGAATGGTATCGAGGTGACGTTAGAGAGACAGATGACAGCTGTGGGGTAGTCTTGCCCAGCACTGGTGTAGGTGGGGAAGCAACCAGCGTCAGTACCGCAGTCACCTCAGATGGGCGCCCTTTAGCCGAAGGCGGTGCAGGACAGTTTGAGGAAGAGGCCTTAGAAGGACGCTCAGCCTTGTGCTTCTCGAGGCGACGCCAGTCCGACTCCTTGGACGGACCCTGGTCATGCTTGTGTTTTGGCGGCAAGGAAGAGGCCCGAGTTGCAGAGTGGCCAGACAGAAGCTTGTCCTCCTGGGGGTCGACCAAAGCAAAGCGGGAGGACTGCTTACCTGAGGGAGGCACGAACTGGAGTCGGAGTGCCTCTTATGTCTAGAGGAGCCTGAACTGGAAGGCTTCTTAGAAGAGCCAGCATCCGCGGTCTTAGATGCAACCGTGGAAACCGAATCAGACGCCCGGATACTGATAAGCTGCTGGGTGGGCGCCTTGGCCAGAGAGGCGGGAGGCTTGAGGGAAGTAAGCTGGGCCTCATGTCCTGAGGAGCCGGAACAACCAGCGGAGCTGGAAGACCTAGGCCTGGACGGCGAGCAGTCACACACCTGACGGTGGTGCTTCTTTCCTTTCTGAGGAGTCGGGAAGCAAGACTCCCTCCCAGAGGACAAATCCTGCTGCATCTGGGCCAGTTGCTGCTGCGCTAGATGGGCCTGTAGTGACTTCTGTCTGCGGATCCTGGTGCAACTGTTGAAGGCCTGGCAATGGGTACAGACGTCTGTGTAGTGGTCAGGGCCCAGACAAAAAAGGCAGGAAGAATGACCGTCCTTGGCAGGAACCTTCCATCCACAAGAGCACTTGTTATGGTGTCCGGTCGAGATGGAGGACATACGTCATCGAAATCAGGAGTCGGGGGATCACAAATGGAACTGCTCTACAGGCTGAGGAACCCGTAGGCAAGCTGAGAGCTGACTAGCAAGTTGCCGCGGTGGGAAAGAACTGCAGCATGTGGGGACCGCCTACGCCCTTTATACTACATGACGTCGGGGGCAGGGCCGATGCTAGGTAGGCTGTCACATGTTGGTACTGCTAGAGAAAAAGAAATGCCAAGATCTGCCACCAAGTGGCATCAGTCCTATATATGTGTTACCTGCTGCAAGAGCTTCCTCTCACAGTAAGATCTACTGTTACAAGTGAGTAACCCGTTTTTCTAGGATAGTGGATATGTTGTTCATCCATCACTGTTTGGCAGACTACTAGCAGTTCTCCGGGAGAAGGGAGGCAAGGCGCACACCCCCTACTTAGGGAACAGAGATTGGAAAACAGCAACCCGGCGTAACTCAAGGTTGATGTGGTAGAGGGTAATGAAGGTGTTTGCTGACTTCCAGGTAGCAGCCAGATAAATTTCCATAGGGATGTCCCTGGAAGCAGCCACCAATGCAGCAGTATGGTGGGTAGAATGAGCTCTTATCCCTCTGGGAGGCTCCTTGCCCGCCAACTCATAGCACAGACCTGTGCATGATGTAATCCATCTTGCTATGGTCCGCGTGGCTGCAGGTCTGCCAGAAGCAGCTTCAGCATAGGTGACAAACAGCTGGCGAACCTCTCTGCGAATTTCCGCCATCCTCTCCTTATAATAGGACAGAGCACGTCTCAGGTCCAAAGTATGGAGCCTGTACTCTGCCTCCGATGTGTAATTAGGGTAGTACACCAGCAGAGTTAACACCTGGTTAAGGTGAAACTCTGACACCACTTTCGGAAGGAATTTTGAGTGGGGGTGGCAGGAGAACTTTGTCCCTGTGGAAGACCAGATAAGGGGAGTCCACCGACGGCGCCTGCAGCTCCTCTGTCCTTCTGGCAGACGTGATAGCCACCAGGAAGGCCATCTTCCACGGCAAGTGTGACAGCTCACACATGTGCATTGGTTCGAATGGCTTGCCCAGGAGCTTTGCCAGTACCAGCAGTAGATTCCATGGAGGTGAAGGTTCATGCACCAGAGGGGATATGTGATCCAGGCCTTTGAAAAAGGGCCGACCACTGTCTCCTGCACCAATGTCAGCTGACCGGCCCGTGCCCGGTAAGCAGAAATGGCTGCCAGGTGCACCCCAAGGGTCGATGACCATAGACCCCCTTTGGGGAGACCAAAGGTAGTTGAGAATGTTAGCCACGGAACAGGATAAGGGGGTCCAGACCCTTACCCCGACACCAAATGGAAAACCTTTTCCATTTGAAGGCATAACATTTCCTGGTTGATTCCTTTCGAGATGCTTCCACCAAGGTGTAGACATCTTCAGAAAGACCCAAAGCCTGGAACTCCAGCCGCTCAGGTACCAGGCTGTGAGCTGCAGGGATTGAAGGTCCGGATGGAAGACCTTCCCCTAGTCGAGAGATACAGGTCCGGACATATACAAAGCCACACCAGGGGCCTGCAGCTAAGGCTGAGATCTGGATACCAGAACTGGCGCGGCCAGTCTGGGGCTACCAGAATAACCTTTGCCTTGTCCCTTCTCACCTTGAGTAACACCTTGTGGATCAAGGGAAATGGAGGGAAGGAGTAGAGGAGGCCTGGGGCACATGGCCTCGAGAAGGCATCCTCCTGCAGTGAGCTCTGCTGAGGGGGGCAGACATGGTACAGCCTCAGCTTGGTGTTTTCCCTGGAGGCAAACAGATCCACCACTGGTTTGCCCCAAAGGGAGAACAGGCAGCAAGCAACCTCTGGATGAAGAAACCACTGGTGGGATGTCTGACCTATACAGCTGAGAGCAACTGCCAGCTGGTTTGAGGCTCCTGCCACATGGATGGCTAGATCATCCACCTCCAACCGGCTTACGAGGGTCCAGACGCGGAGCGCCTCCTTGCACAGCAGATGGGAGTGCGGGCCACCCTGTTTGTTGAGGTAGTACTTGGTCATGGTAATGTCCATCTGGAGTTGAACCACTTGACCCCAGAGCTGAGGAGCAAAAGCTGACAGAGCCAGTCTGACTGCTCTGAGCTTCAACAGGTTGATGCAGCATCGGGACTCCTCAGGGGTCCAGAACCCACAGGCCCTGTTGTCCCCCATGTGGGCTCCCCAGCCCATGAGAGAGGCATCAGTCGTGAGGACGACCGTTGGCTTGTGGCGAATAAACTGGATCCCTTCCTGCAACCTGTCTGGGGCTGTCCACCATTGCAGAGCATCCCACATCATCTGGGTTACAGTGATCAGCTGGTCAAAGTGACCGTGGCGCTGAGTCCCTTGGGGTGGCCAGCTCTTATTGGAGGGGGCACATGTGCAACTGGGCCAATGGACTGAGGTGCACGCCGCCATGTAGCCCAGAAGGCACAGAAAGTCCCGGGCAGGGTGCAAATGCCCAACCAGAAATGATCGGGCAAAGGAGGAAAGAACCTCCACCCCATCCGCCGTGAGCCAAGCTCTGGCTTGACAAGAGTAGAGCTCTGCCCCTATGAAGCCCATCACCTGAGAAGGCATAAGTTCTGACTTGACCTCGTTGATCAGGAGGTCGAGTTGGGAGCAGGTTTGGAGGGCCAGATCCCTGGACCTCTCCACCTCCTGTCTTATGGAACCTGTTAAGAGCCAATCATCGAGGTAGGGGTAAATTCTACCCCCCCATGCCAAAGATGGGCTGCCACCACTGTAATGCATTTGATGAAGACCCATGGGGCCGATGACAAGCCAAACGGCATGGCTCGGAACTCATACAGGGTCCCTTTGACCCTGAAGCAGAGGAACCACTGATGGAATGGACGGATTGGAACGTGAAAGAATGCGTCCTGCAGATCCAGTGAACAGAACCACATGCTTCGCTCCAAGGATGGTATGGTATGATCTGGGACAAAGTGACCATCCAAAAAGTGGGTGACCTGAGAAACTGATTCAGGTCATGGAGATCTAGAATGGGGCACCAGCTCCCTGTCCGCTTGGGCTCCAGGAAGTACCTGGAGACAAAGCCTGGGTCTGCTGGAGGATCTGCCACTGGAGCTACTGCCTCCTTGAGGAGGAGCTGAGCAATGTCGTCTCAAAGAGACGACTGAGTATGGACGGATACTCTTTCCTCCTGAGGGGCTCGGGCGGGAGGGTACTGCTTGAATTCCAGAGGCAGTCCCTGACCGACCACTTCGAGAACCCACCTGTCCGTGGTAATAGCAGACCAGGCGGAAAGGAAGTGATGGAGTCGGCCCCCCATGGGAGGACCCAGAGCTGGCATGATAGAGATAGGGGTGGCAGCCCCAATCGCGTCACTGAGCAGGCTTAGAGGAGGAGGCTCCAGGACCAGAGCCTCAGCCCCCTTTGCGGGCCTGTTGGGGTCCAGACTTGGGCCAAGGGCATCAAGTTTGAGCCTGCTGCTGATGCTGCTGACCTCCTTGGTAGGATGACTGCTGGACCATAGGGGAAGAGTGCCAAAAGGGCTTATTTTTCTTCTGCTGGTTCTTGCCCGAAGAACTCCTGGCAGAAGAGGCATCCAAGGTGCCACTGGATTGTTCAATGCACTGTAAGTGACCGCCCACTCCTGGGCCAAATAAGTCAGTCCCTAGGAAAGGCACATCAGCCAACTTATGCTGAGTATCCACTGGGAAGGAGGATAACTTCAGCCAGGCCCTGTGGCAAGAGGCCACTGCGGCAGCCATTGAGCGGGCACAAGAATCCCCAATGTCCAGGGCCATCTGGAGCTGCTGTTTGGCAACAGCACGGCCCTGGTCCCGGACCTGTTTAACCATGGTTTGTATGTCCGCAGGGAGATGTGGGAGGACTTCATCTAATGACCCAAGAAGAGCATGAGAGAAGTGTGCCATGATGATGGCCGAACTGGCCTGACGAAGGCCCAAGGAGGAAGCCGCATAGACTTTCCGCGCCGAATGGTCCAAGAGCTTGGACTCCTTATCGGGGAGACGGTCAGTGTCGGCAGAACTGCCAGTACACCTTAACACAGAGGCGGTCACCAGGCTCTTGGCTGAAAGGTGCTCTGTGAACCCTGCAAGGGACCCCATGAGCACCGCATACTTGTGGGCCATGCAGGCAGACTGTGCTGGACATGAGGCAGGGCGCTGCCATAGTTCGAGAGCCAGGCCAACAATGGCTTCGGCAACAGGAAAAGCCTCCGTCAGGGTGTCCCCTCTCTTCAGGATGTCCGTGAGAGGGTACTCCGCTTTTTTTTGGATGGGCTCCAGGGGCATCCCTGTGGAGTCAGAGACGAGACCAAGAATCCCCTGGAAGGAGGAAGGGCCTTCCTCCATCCCTGTGCCAATGGATGACTCATCATCCCCTGGGTGTGAGTGCAGTCCTGTGACATCAGAGTCCGAGGAGTCAGGATACAGCGGTTTGTCGCCCATATCACTCTCAACCAGCCGAGAAAGGTCCTGGGTGACTGTGACCAACAGACATCGGGGAAGTCAGGTGTCTGTTCAGTCCTCTTGAGAAGGAGCCCCTCCCACAAGCTGCTTAGGCGGCGGCTCCACCACAATCTGTGGGGAGACCGGTAAAGGCCGAACTGGAGGACAGGCTAGGCCCGCGGGCGGTGGAACCAAAGGTTTGGTTCCAAGGGCAGTGGCTTTGGCCTAGGAGGCGAAGGCCAAGTAATGGCCGGGGTAGACGGTGGAGCCAGCTACTGTCCAGTCAAAATCAGCTGTTGTCTCATAAGGTCCTTGGAGCACCAGAGTTTCCGTTTGAGTCTCTCCTCATCCAAGGAGGACAAGGACGACCTGTGGCGTTGCCTCTTCTTAGAGTGCTTATGACTCGTCCTTGGCCTTTCAGCCGAGGGGGTTCTGGACCTCGACCAAGATTGGGTGGGCCGACTCGGGAGACACCGGAGGGATTGGTGAAACCCAGAGGTCCTGAACCAGGACCTCGATGGGGACTCCAGCAGGCTGGATCTCCTCAACAGGGAACATCAGGACCGGAGTCCTTACCAATGAGTTGTCTGCCACAGCCGGTGACAGAGGGTCAATCAGGTCAAGAATGATCTCGACTTCATCGGCCACCTCCTCAATTGTCTGGCCAGATGGAAGGTCCATGAAGCCTGCGGCCGAGGAAGCGATCTCGACAGAGGTCAAGACGCATGCTCCTGAGACAGAGACCTCTCTCGGCCCAAGAGCGCCTTCGTCGAAACGAAGACAGGCCAGATTCCTTTTCTCTTTTACAAGAGTAGGAGGAGTGCAAGCCCACAGGCACCTCACCCTGGGTGGGGAGAGACTTGCACAACTCCTTAAAGGAACCTGTGAAGGAGGAGCCCACGTTGAGAGGAACGAAGAAGCTTCGATTCGTTGAAGCGCTGGCGGCTTCTTCAAACGCCTTAATGCATTCCAGCTGCTCGGAGGAGCCTGCGGCCGTGGAAACCGCTCACCAGCCTCCTTAGACTTCACCGGAGGGTTCCTTTCCTCCTGCCCCCAGCTTCAGGCACGCCAAGCGGTCTTCCAGGACGTTGGGATGGGAGGCGAGGCAAAAGCTGCAAGACGAGGTGTCATGGCAGATACCTAGGCAGTAGACGCACGTGAGATGGGGATCGGTGCGCGACATCTTCTGGCTGCAGGGACACTGGTGAAATCCTGGAGAAGATTTCTCTTCCATGATCAAAGATGCAAAAGCGCGATCACCAACTCAAGTGAGTTTTAATTTTGGTAAAACAGAGGGTCTGAAAGCCAGGGCCTACAAAATGAGTGAGCACGAGGGAGGCAACCTGCATCTTCCAGTGGAAAGGAAGCTCTGGCATCATGGGGTGGAGCCAAGGTATATACCACCCGGGTGGGTCGGAGGAGCTAGCCTGAACACTTCCGGCTCATCTTAAAGGGAAAGGGACATACCTAACTGTGTGGATGAACAACATATCCAGGATCCTAGAACTAACTTTCTCACTCGTGTAGGAGGTGCAGCCTCAACGATGGGGGAAACAGAACTGGGATGGAGGAGACTGAGAGGCGTTGCTGTCAGCGCTGACTCCTCCCTCAAAAAAAAAAAAAAAAACTCCCGTAGCGACAGCACTCTGGCTTACACCCAGCAGTAATGAATGGTGAAGATTGACATGGACGATCCCCATTCTGTATTGGTAGTAATAGTATCGCTGTGGCCAGGGTGCCAGCTTCCCCACAGCAATGCATGACCACACCCGCACCATTGGAAGCGAATCCATGGGGTAACCCCTTTGCTAACAAGCCCCCACCCACCTCGCAAGGAGTGATCAGCAGGAGCATGCTGGCAAGGAAATGACAACCTGAATGATGGGAGCCTGTGTGGCAGCTTGAGAGAGGGAGAGACAGCTTGTCTGATTTGGGGCCCAGAGTCTAGGCAGTCCGGCATGGTGGAGTTGGGGGTAGAGTCCAATGGGCATCTTAAGCGGAAAGTGCAGGGATCAACACCACTAATTGAAGGACAGGTGACCGGATCGACAATCCACTCAACCATTTTACTGCTAAGTCAGGTTTTGGGGGGGAGGGGAGGTGGCTCATACATCCCCAATACTCATGGCTTGTTCACAATTCAAGACTGTGCTTATCGGCTGGCTCTTCTGTAGCCCCTGGACTAGCTCAGTATCTGGTCTCAAAAAGGTAAATAACCTCCTGTTCTGGCCATGGAAAATCCACCATTTTGTAGTGCTTTTCCAGCAGACTTTTGCCTTTCTTTTTCATATATCCATCTCAGCTCCATGTAATTTTGGGAAGGCAGTTTTATTTATATTTTTATATAGCCTTTTCTGTTTTTCTTGTTTTTTCTTCCTGTTCCCCCTCAGAGTCCTAGCCGTACGTGCGCGTGGAGACGCGCACGCACACAGGAAGCCAACTCAGCCCCTTCCACCCACCTACGTTACTCACCGGACCTCCACCTGGTGGGGAACAGGACTATGGGAGGGTCGACAACCCACCCCTAGGAGAGGAGAGCAGCCTAAAGGCACATTCGATCCTGCTCCTCCCATCCCCCAATGATGGCATCCCAACGACCAGAGGTTGTTCCTGAACCCGGGTCACCGACGTAGCACGAGGTGTGGCGTCCAGTGCCTCAATCCTCAGCGCCACTGAGCCGGCTGGCAAGGCAATTTTAGCACATGCCAATTTCAGCTACTACATTATAGAAAAGTAAATTTTGGTGACCACATTTTTTTAGCGACTGCCAATTTCAGCAATATATAGTGATTACAGCAATTTCAGTGATCATAATCACTCCTGCGTTTGAAAATTTAAGACGAGCCCTAATAAATAGTCCATATGAGGACGGATTCCATATTCACCAACAACTTGGACTATGCGCACAGTTAGGTCTCGGTAACACCTCCTAGAAGCTGATGCTGCGGAACCAGACAATCTGTACCATCTGAACTTCAGACATCCTCCGTTCCTCTTTAATACAGTTGAGGAACCTCCAGATTGTAGGGTGACACACGCCCATGCAGATATTGAACATGCGGTGCCACCCCACCACTGCATTATTGGTTCTAGCATAGCATCCTATTTATGGCATTACCAGCAGCTGCCACCACTTTACCCAAGGATCGCTACTAATTGTCATGTGCGCTGGGCCCCCCCAGACTCCCCTCATATTTAAAATATCATCTCCAAGCCGCAATTGGACACAGAGGGTATTTCACAAGGTTGTGCTCGCTAAATACTACTATCGTTTAACTTTCCAAGTGCTGAAATTACTCGTTTGCTGTAACGTGGCAATCGCTATAATTGTATGCGCTAAAATGTATTCGCTACAATTGCCCGCTGAAATGACGTGCTACCTCCATTCATCAGAAAGGTTCTCTTTTGCTCTTGTTTGGTTACAGATTTCTACTAAAGTAGATGGGTCACTCAATCACTGATGGAAGGGCTAGCTGCACAATTGAGCAGACTCGACAGACCGTAAGGCCTATTTCTGCTGGCATTTTCATATGTTCCTTATTTCTCTATACAGCTATCACCTAAGAATCCAATCTTTCATGGATTCCCCACAATATACATCTTTTTTGTAGACTCTTTTTCCCTCCAGTCACTGGCACTATGGGATTTCCCTCAGGCAAGACTTCACACAATAGACACCTACTGCTCACCTGAAACCCCCGGACCAGGAAATTGGGTGCTGCCCCCCAAAAAAAAAACAGTCCCAGGAGAGGAGGGGGAGCTGGTCAGGCTGGGTGCAGTGGGCACGATGGCCGATCCCTCAAGGTCCGCTGTCCTCCCGAGCTCTGGGTTTTTTCCATGTGTCTGTGTTAACAGGTCCCTGAAGAGGGGCAGGGGAAATACAGGTTACTCACCTGTAACAGGAGTTCTAGGAATGGTATAGGTTGTTCATCCACACTGTCTGCCAGGTATCCTTGCTGCTTTAATTCTCGCCGGAAGGTCTTCAAGCTGGCTCCTCCCACCCACCCGGGTGGTAAAACTCTCGGCTCCGCCTCATGACGCCAGATCTGGCCCACTGGAAGCTCAGGTTGTGCGTCGAAGCCGGGGAGGTTGGGTGGGTCGGGTGGATGAACAACATATACCATTCCTAGAACTCCTGTTATAGGTGAGTAACCTGTATTTCTAGGGACATGGATATATTGTTCATCCACACTGTCTGGCAGACTCCTAGCAGTTCTCCGGGAGGAGGGAGGCAAGGAGCACACCCCCAATACTTACTTGGGAAAGAGAGATTGGAGAACTGAGGCCCCAAAACCAGCATCCTGGCGTGACTCGAGGCCGATGTGGTAGTGGGTAATAAAGGTATGTGCAGACTTCCAGGTAGCAGCCCTGCAGATATCCTGGATAGGGACGTCCCTGGAAGCAGTTACCGATGCAGTGGTATGGCTGGTAGAATGAGCTCTTATCCCTCTGGGAGGCTCCATGCCCGCCAACCTGTAGCAGAGCTCTATGCAGGAGGTGACCCACCTGCCTATCGTCCGCTTTGCTGCAGGTCTGCCAGGTGCGGCTTCAGCGTAGGTGACAAACAGCTGGCGAACCTCTCCCCGAACTTCAGCCGTCCGATCCTTATAATAAGCGAGCGCTCGTCTAGGGTCCAAAGTATGGAGCCTATACTCTGCCTCCGAGGTGTGATTGGGGTGGAACACCGGCAGAGTCAACACCTGGTTAAGGTGAAACTCCGACACCACCTTCGGAAGGAATTTTGGGTGGGGGCGCAGGACAACCTTGTCCCTGTGGAAGACCAGGTAGGGAGGCTCGATGGAAAGCGCCTGGAGCTCTCCCATCCTTCTAGCTGACGTGATAGCCACCAAGAAGGCGGTCTTCCACGACAGGTGTGAAAGATCACACCTGTGCATTGGTTCGAATGGCTTGCCCATGAGCTTGGCCAATACCAGCAGTAGATCCCACAGGGTGGAGGTTCTCGCACCGGAAAGGAAATGTGGTCAAGCCTTTGAAAAGCGCCCGACCACCTTCTCCTGTGCCACTGATCGCTTGCCGCCCGTCCGTAAGCAGAGATGGCTGCCAGGTGCACCTTAAGGGTCGTCGACCGAAGCCCTTGCTGAGAAAGGGACCACAGGTAGTCCAGAATGCTTGCCAAGGGGCAGTCAGATGGGTTCAAGCCCTTCTCCTGACACCAGATGGAAAACCTCTTCCATTTGAAGGCATAGCATTTTCTGGTCGACTCCTTACGGGACGCCTCAACAACGTTGAGGACCTCGTCAGAAAGACCCAAGGCCTGGAACTCTAGCCGCTCAGGAGCCAGGCCGTCAGGTGCAGGGATTGAAGGTCCGGATGGAATACCTTCCCCTGATTGACTGAGATCAGGTCCGGGCAGGCTGGAAGCCGCCTCAGGAGCCTGGAGCTGAGGCTGAGGAGATCTGGATACCAGAACTGGCGGGGCCAGTCCGGGGCTACCAGAATCACCTGCACCTTGTCCCTCCTCGCCTTGAGAAGCACCTTGTGGATCAAGGGAAATGGGGGAAAGGCGTAGAAGAGGCCCAGGGTCCACGGCCTCGAGAAGGCATCCCCGTGCAGCGAGCCCTGCTGAGGGGGGGCGGGCATGGAACAGACTCAGCTTCGCATTCTCCCTGGAGGCGTGCCCCAGTGGGAGAAGAGATCTTGTACTACCTCCGGCAGGAGAGACCACTCGTGAGACGCAGCCCCTATCCGGCTTAGGGCATCGGCCAGGGTGTTGGAGGCTCCTGCCACGTGAACGGCTAGGAGATCCGCCTCCAGGCTGCGCACTAGGAATCAAATGCGGAGAGCTTCCTTGCATAACAGCAAGGAGCGCGTCCCGCCCTGGCGGTTCAGATAGTACATGGTCGTGGTGTTGTCCGTCTGGACCTGAACCACTTGACCCTGTAGAAACGGAGCAAAGGCGGTGAGAGCTAGACGGACCACTCAGAGCTCCAGCAGGTTGATGTGGCATTGGGACTCCCGAGGGGACCAGAGGCTGTGCGCTCGGTGTTCCCCCAGATGGGCACCCCAACCCATCAGAGATGCGTCGGTCGAGAGAGACCCCGTCGGCTCGGAGCGGACGAACGGGATACCCTCCTGCAGATGGGCTACAACAATCCACCACTGGAGAGCGTTCCACATCTCCTGGGTCACCGTCATGGGCCGGTCCAACGGAGCGCGGCGTTGTGACCACTGGCTGGCCAGTCTCCATTGAAGGGGACGCATGTACCAACGGGCCCAACGGACCACGCTGTTGCAGGCCGCCATGAGGCCCAGGAGGCGCAGGAAGTCCCGGGCAGGGCGCAATTGCCCAACCAGAAATGATTGGGCAAAGGAGGAAAGAACCTCGGCCCTGTCCGCCGGGAGCCGTGCTCTGGCTCGTAGAGAGTTGAGCTCTGCCCCGATGAATAGTATAACCTGCTTTGGCACGAGTTCCGACTTGGCCTCGTTGATGAGGAGGCCAACCTGAGAGCAAACCTGCAGGGCCAGGTCTCTGGACCGCTCCACCTCCTGTATGGAGGGGGCTGCTATCAGCCAATCGTCCAGGTAAGGGTACACCCGGACCCCTCGGCGCCGCAGGAATGCTGTCACCACTGCTATGCATTTGGTGAAGACCCTGGGAGCTAGGGAGAGGCCGAAGGGCATGACTTTGAACTCGTGAAGGGATCCCTCCGCTGTGAAGCGGAGGAATCTCTGGTGGAATGGACGGATTGGGACGTGAAAGAACGTGTCCTGGAGGTCCAGGGAGCAGAACCACACACCTCGTTCCAAGGATGGGATTATCTGAGCCAGAGTGACCATCCTGAAGGTTCGAGACCTTAGGAACTTGTTCAGGTCGTGCAGGTCGAGAATGGGGTGCCAGCCCCCCGTCCGTTTTGGGACCAGGAAGTACCTGGACACAAACCCCGGGTCTGAATTGGGGACCGCCACCTTCCTGATTACCTCTTTTTTGAGGAGCAGGGCAATGTCAGCCCGGCGGGCCAATAGCGAGGCTGCGGACCCCGTGGCCCCCCGAGGAGCGACGGCTCAAAAAGGCGGAACCTGCTCGAACTCCAGAGGCAGGCCTTTTCCGACCACCTCCAACACCCAGCGGTCCGTGATGATAGCGGACCAGGCGGAAAGGAAGTGAGAGCCATCCCCACGGGGAACCCAGGGGTAGGACAGGTTGGGAGCAGCACCTCAACCCGTCACTGGGCAGGCTTGGAGGAAGAACGGCCGAGGGACCTCTCGGCCTTACGTCCTTGCTTCCTGTTGGAGGAAGCCGTTGGCTTGGGTTTGGGACGCCAAGCGCGAGCCTGCTGGCCCTGTTGCTGGTGCTGCTGAGCCGGTCGAGGAGCAGGGAGAAGGACGAAAGGACTTCTGCTGCTGAGGGCGGCCTTTGTCCCTCTGGGCAGAGGTGACAGAGTCCAGAGTGGCATTGGACTTTTCGATCCGCTGGAGGTGTCCCTCCACTCCAGGGCCGAAGAGGTCAGTCCCCAAGAAGGGGACGTCCGCCAACTTGTGCTGGGTATCCGCCGTGAAAGTGGATATCCTCAGCCACGCCCTGCGCTGCATGGCCACTGCGGCCGCTACTGACCTGGCACAGGAATCACCTATGTCCAGAGCAGTCTGGAGCTGCTGCTTCGCCACCGCCCTGCCCTGGTCCCGCACCTAGCGGACCGTGGTCTGCAAGTCAGGCGGGAGATGAGGAACGACCTCATCCAGGGAGCCCATGAGGGCGTGGGAGAAGTGTGCCATCAGCACGGCCCGAGCTGGCTTGTTGGAGCCGAGGAGGGGACAAGGCACACCTGCTGCCCGCAAAGTCCAACTTTTGGACTCCTTGTCAGGGGGCTTGTCCACATCCAGAGCGTTACCGGAACGTCGGAAAACGCTGTCGGTTACTAACCCCTCAGCAGAGGGGTGTTCCAAGAAACCAGGCAAAGAGCCGGTAGGGACGGCATACTTCCTGGACATCCTGGCCAAAGGTGCTGGGCAGGAAGCAGGCCGCTGCCAAAGCTCCAAGGCTGGGCCAACAATGGCCTCAGCCACCGGAAAAACCTCCGTAGGAGAATCCCCTCGGTCCAGAATCTCAGTCAGGGGATACTTGGCCCATTTGGACACGGGCTCGAGCTGCATCCCGGTGGACTCCGAGATGAGTCGAAGCAGACCCAAGGAGGACGATGGGCTATCGTCCACTGACTGGCCCCCGGAGGACTCCAGATCGCACTGCCTGGAGAACAGAGAGAAATCGTCGTTGGAATCCGAAGAGTCTGCGAAGAGCTGCCTCGGCCCTGAACCACCCTCCACCTGCCGAGGACAGTTGGGAGTGAGGGTGACCGACAACCTGTGGGGCAGACCATGACCCGACCGAGAACTCTTGGTTGGGGCCCCCACTTAGGTTGTGGAGGCGGAGGTTCCACCACAATCGTGGACCAGCTGGTTTCGCTTAGCAACCGCCCTGGGGCGGGACAACTCGACTGGAGCGAGGTTGCTTCGCCGCTCCGTGACACAGCCACTTGATGGCGGGATCTTGGCGGGTAAACTTGGGCCGGATAACAACAACTGCTGCCACATCAAATCCTCGTAACACCGGTGCAACGTCGAACCTCTCTCACCCGAGGAGGAGGACGAGGAAGAAGAGCGTCGCGCCGCTTACTCGTAACGAGACCGGAGACCGCCGATGACAGCGGAGGACGGCTGGACCGAGAAGAGGTCGAGACTGAGACCCGGGAGGACTGAGGGCGGGTCTGGGAAGGGGCCGGGGATACCCGCTCTTCCCTCGGCTCGGGAACTTTAACCGGGGACTGCGGTCCCGAAGGAGCAGGCAGATCCTCGGTATCCACCAGGGGAACCAGTGAAGTAGGGTTGTCGGCTTCTCCAGTCGTCAGCCCATCTAACGGATCGAGAAAAATCTCGACTTTGTTGACGGAAGTCTCGGTAGGCTGGCCTGACGGGGGCACCGTGAAGCCAGCGGCCTCAGCCACAACCTTGACCAAAGTCGACTACTCGGGGAGGGGGACCTATCCCGCTCCCAGGAATACCGACGGTGGGACTTACCATTGGACTCCCTTTTCTTGGGCCGAGAAGAATGTCCCGAAGGCCCCTCTCCCTTCGTGGAAAGAGACTGGCAAAGCTCCTTGAACGAAGCTGTATACGAGGAACTCAGAGAGAGTGGGATAAATGCCACGGCCGAGGAAGAAGAAGATGCCGCCTGGGCCGCTTCCTCCTCGAGGGCGATCATCTGCTCGAGCTGCTCAGCCGAGCCAGCCGCCGTGGACACCGCCCAACGAGCCTCTTTGGATTTCACCGGCAGAAAACGTTTCTCGGGGCGCCCGAGCTTCAAACAGGCAGCGCGATCGTCCAGAACATTGGCCGAAAAGGAACGGCACAACTCGCAAGCCTGCGGATTATGATCTAGGCCTAAGCAGTAGACGCAAGTGGAGTGCGGATCTGTCCTGGACATTTTCATTCGCAGAGGCAGCCTCCAGACGGGAACAGATTTGTCCACGCAGCCGCGAGGGAAAAGAAGACCGAAGTTTGGAAAACTTCAAAATCAATTTCGGGCGAACCGAAGAACTAGGATCCAGTCTCAAATGCAGAGCGCTAAGGAGGGAACCTGAGCTTCCAAGCGGTAAGGAAGATCTGGCGTCATGGGGCGGAGCTGAGAGTTTTACCACCCGGGTGGGTGGGAGGAGCCAGCTTGAAGACCTTCCGGCGAGAATTAAAGTGGCAAGGATACCTGCCAGACAGTGTGGATGAACATATCCATGTCCCTAGAACTGGAGGTTCTACTGCCAGTTGTTACAATAATGGAAACCAGATATGATGAGGCCAAAATGGTGCCACCAGAATTAGGGTGCCCCCTCCATCTGGAGCTTGATAAGCACTCTCTGGATCAGAGGAAAGGCATAGAAAAACCTCCCTTCCCAGGAAAGAGACAATGCGTCTTACCAGAAAACTCCAGGTCCTGGATCTAGTGAGCAGAAATGTGGCAGTTCTGCGTCCAGTAGGGATGCAGAAAGGTCTAGATCTGAATGATCCCACCTGAACAGGTCGACTACGACTGATGTCAGCAGCTCCCACTCGTGCTTTCTGGACTGTGACTGGCTGAGGCTGTCTGACAAGGTGTTTTGGCCACCAGGAAAATGGACGGCTGATAGATTTAGACTGATCTATAGCCCAGTACCAGACTCATCGCCTCTCTGCACATGGGGTAGAATGAGTCCTCTTTCCTTGTTGCTGTAATAAACTATACTGAGGTTGTCCTACTGCACCAGCAGGGGACCCAAGATAGGTGGTTCTGGAAGGAAAGTAACGCATTCAGTACTGCTCTGATTTTTATGTGGAGGCGAGCTTCAGTCAGAGACCAGTTCCCTTAGGACCAAAAGTGACCCAGGTGCACTCCCCAACCCAGACCCGTGGCATCCATGGTGAGACTCTATTGAGGAGAAAATATGAGAAGGGCACCTCCTCTTAGGAGATTGTGGGGGTCCATCCACCACTGAAGTACTTTGCCTAGAGGGGAGGAGACAAGAACCTGCTGATCCAGATCAATGCATTGATCCCACTGGACCTGTAGGGTCCACTGGGAATCTGCACACATAGTCTGGCCAAGGGTACAGTGACAATGTCACGGTGACGTACTGGCTTTGGGCAACTAACTGCACCTGAGCTATTAGGCATTCCGCTCTGTCTTGGGGAAGGAAGGCCTTGCCCCGAACCGTGTCCAGAACCACCCAATGGACTACAGCCACTGACACGGGGTCAGGACAGACTTGGGCAGATTGACAGTAATCCCTAGGGCTTGGAACAACTGCCTGGTACATTCCACAGCGAGTAGCAGGAGATCCCTGGACTGGGCCTTCTGTAACCAGTTGTCCAGATAAGAGAAGACACATAGGCCTTTGTGCGCAAGGGTTGCCACTACTACTGCTAAGCATCTGGACAGACCTGAGGTGCAGTGGATAAGCCAAAGAGCAACAGCCAGAACTGGTAATGTAACTCTTGGAACAGGAACCTGAGGTACCGCCTATTTGGAGGGGGGGGTTGCAAACCTTGATATGCAGATAAGCATTCTGCATGTTCAAGAAGCATAACCAGTTTCCCTTCTTCAGCAAAGGCAGCAAGCCATGCAGGGTGACCATCCTAAACTTCTTGTACTGAATATAGAAATTCAGGTGATTTAGGTCGAGAATGGGCCTCAAGTCCCCCTGTTCGCTTGGGGACAAGGAAGAACCAGGCATAGAACCCTTTGTTCCTTCCCTGCTTGGGCACTGGTTCCATAGCCCTTTTGTGCAGAAAGGTGAGCACCTTCTCCCAGAGCACTGGAATGTGGTCAGGAAAATAAGTGGAAGGAACAGGCAGAAAATTTGGACGCTGTTCTACAGCATGGCCCTGCTCGATTAGCTGCAGGACCAAAGCATTGGTTGTAAGGGCCCTCCACTGATACAGATGCAGGGAGAAATGAACCCCCGATCACCTCCTCCTGGTTTGGAATGGGGGGGGGGGTCAAGCAAGGAGTCATGCCGAAACAGAGCCAGCATCCGGGGCTGCATTGCCACCTCTGGGGCTTTTGGTAGAGGCACCCGTGGTGGAGGAAGGAGTAGGCAAGGCAGGCCCTGCTCTGCACTTGCTATGAGGTCTGGTTCCTGACCCAGTCTTATGGGAGATCTTACGAAAGGAGGGGCACGGTCCACTCCTGGGTTGAGTATGATGGAGAGAGAGAGAGAGTGTGGACAGACCTAATGGCTCTGCTAGAGGCCTGCAGGTCATTGATAATATCCTGCACATCAGGGCCATAAAGTTTAAAGCCCCCAAAGGAGACATTTAGAATGTTCTGCTGGACATCACAGCAAACACAGAAACCCTCAGCCAGGAATGCCTTTTAAGGCAAATTCTAATGGCAGCAGCCCTGGCCGTGGTATTAGCCATGTCATAAACCGCCCTTTAGGAGATGCCGGCTGACATCTGTCGCAGCCTGGAGAGACTTGAGAGGTTTCTGTCTCTGGGGATCCTCAGGAAGGGCCTGTGCTGCAGCTCTGTCCTTCTCCAGAGGGTGCTCTGGTACTTGACCATGTGATACAACTGGCAATCCTGAGGCCTAAGGTGACCGAAACAAAGGTCCTCTTGCCCCAAAGATCAATTCCCCTAGTTTTCCTTTTAGTGGGGAGGGAACTAACATGTGTGGGCACCTAGGACCTATAATGAGCCGCTTTGATGACAGAGTCCGTTTCTGGTTGGGCTTCCCCTGAAGGGCCTGATAATGCTTTTTTAGCCTCACTAGGCATGGCAGAAATCATGTTAGGCCTGTGCTAGGCCGCAGTGGCAGCATCGTCCAGGGCTGGTAGTAAAGGAAGGATGATCTTGGGAGGAGACTTGGGAATCTCCAGGAAATTCACCAGGTTTTTCCAAGTGATCTCCTCCTTAGTCTGGAACCCCATGATAGAATGAAGTTGCTTTATCAGGGAGAAGGAGAGGTCCTTAAGGGAGGGATCTGGGGGTATGTTTCGTAGAGTCCTCACTCCCAGAGGAGACAGTGGATCTGTCTGAGGAATCACCCCCAACATCTGGCTTTCCATCCTTTTCATCAGGGAGGATGAGATTTGGGTGGTATTCCTCAGTGATGTCAATCTGGTCTGAGGCAGGGACTGACGGTAAAGATGCCAGGACAGGGTGCTAAGCAATGGGGCTGAACCTGCATTGACACAGAGGCAGCACCCCCTAGCAAAGGAGATGAAGGGATAGACTGGGGAATGAGCTGCGAGATTAGTGTCGCTGTAATATACAAAATTACCGTGTTTAGGCTGACTGTAGGAAGAGATAACAGGTGCCAGCAGCGATGACAGAGGGCAGAGGCCCTGGCATCGCTGCCTTTCATCTGCAGAAAGCAGAGCTGGTGGGGTCCGGCTCCGGTGAAACTTGGGGTTCAAATCAAATATCAAAATTTATTTATAATGCGCTTTTCTACATATCAAAGCGCAATTACATATCAAAATAACATCAAACATAATAAATAACAGCATAAAAACAATAAAAGTAGCAGTAAACTTATTCAAACGCTAATTCAAACAAATAACTTGACTCCATGGACAGACACTCTCCAATCTGACGAGGTAGACAATTCCACAGGGTTTGGGCCATAAAAGAAAAAGCTCTGGCCCCAGATGACTGAAGACAAGCCCTGGGAATCTCTAGCAATCCCCTCATCAGCGGAATGGAGTGGGCGAAGAGGGTGGTAAGGTCGAAAAAGATCTTGTAAGTAGCCCGGTCCCTGACTGTGTAGGGTCTTATAGGTCAGCAACGCGACCTTGAAAGTGATTCTCCACCACACCAGCAGCCAGTGCAGTTCGCGCAGCACACGTGTGATATGGCAAGTTCTTGGTAACACAGTCAACAACCTGGCTGCAGCATTCTGCACCAGTTGCAGGCGACGGAGATCCACTCTCCCGGCAACCCTAGATATAGAGCTTTACAGTAATCAAGACGCAAGGAAACAAAGGCGTGGACCAGCACAGGAAGGTCATCATGTGGAACAAGGTGTTTTATCAAAGCGATATTCCTCAGATGGTAAAAGGAAGACTTGACAGCGGATGACACCTGTGCCTTCAGTGTCAGCGCATTGTCAAGAATACGCCCAGATTCCGCACCTGTTCAGAAGGTCTCAACTGGTTACCCCCGAGTACAAGGCCAGAGGGAGACCCAGGAGTCAACTTCTCTGCACGATGACCCGGGTCCACAACCAACACCTCAGTCTTATCCGGATTCAGTTTCAACCAGTTAGCACTCATCCAGTCCCGGATCTCAGCAAGGCAGTTATTAAAGACTGATAATGCGTCATTCTGTTCGGGTACAAAGGACATATAGAGCAGAGTATCATCTGCATAGCAGTGAAAACTCAGCCCATAACTCCTTATGATGTCTCCCAACGGCAGCATATACACCCTGAACAACATGGGGGAAAACACAGAGCCCTGTGGCACCCCACAGGACAGAGCAAAGGGAGCAGAGGAAAAAATTCCTGAAACTACCCTCTGACTTCTGCCTGTGAGGAAAGAGTAGAACCATCTGAGGACTGTCCCAGACAGTCCACAGAATAGCCGCAGCTGATCTAGCAACATCCCATGGTCCATGGTATCAAACGCTACAGAGAGATCAAGGAGGACCAAGATCTAATGGCTCTTCCGATCTCTCGTTATTAGGAGATCATTAAGTACCCGGACCAAAGCCATCTAGGTACTATGCCTCTTCCTGAAACCGGACTGGAGAGGATCATAGACCTCGTGGGTGGTAAGAAAGTCATCGAGATGCAACTCGACTACTTTCTCAATAACCTTGCCCAAAAAGAGCAGGTTAGAGATTGGTCTGTAGTTACTGAGACAGTCTGGGTCAAGGGAAAATTTCTTCAAAAGGGGTGTCATGACAGCCTCTTTTAAGGGCTCTGGAAACATCCCTTGGTCCAAAGAGCACCAGACTATCTCAGCAAAGACTGGTCAGATCACATCCAGGCACCCCACAAAGAGGCACGTAGGACCAGGATCCAAACTACAACAAGTCGGTTGCAAGCCCTGGACAATCTTCATGATATCCATGATCACTGGCTGGTCGAAATCTGTCCAGGTAGACTGAAGGCCTGCAACCCCACACCGATCCCTGCAACGCTCATCACAATGTGTACTGTGGATCTCCAACCTGGTCGATGACAACTTATCCTCAAAAATCGAGCAAACTCATCACACTTTATTTGTGAAAAAGCTCTCAGACTCCGCAGACAGGCTGGATTGCACAGTCTGTCCACGGTCCGGAAGAGCTGAGCTGGTAGATTTCTTGATGCAGCTATCTCCCTAGACAGGAACTCTGCCTTCTTACAGGAGATTTCTGATTAATAGTCCACATAATGGGCCATCAATCTAAGCCTGTCTTCTTTCAGGCCGTATTTCCGCCAACACCGTTCCAATCTTCGCCCCACTCTCCTCGACTCCCTCGGTATCCCATCAAACCAAGGGGACCGAGGGCGAAGGGAGAGGGGGCGAAGGCGGACAGGTGCTATGGAATCCAGTGCCCTCAGCACCATATTATTATAGTGCACCACTAAGGCATCTGGTTCCATGCACTCCATAGGCCAACTCGATAGGTCTAGTACTGCCATCAGATCCCCAGGGGTAACTCCCCTCAAAGGGCAGTACTGGACCATCTCCAAAGGGGTAGGTCTCACCGGGGGGGGGAAGCAAAACTGAACCAGATGGAGAGATGGTCAGACCACCCAACTGGTTCCACCACCAGTTCCGTGATCTCCATCCCCAGGGTGAACACCAGATCCAAAGACTGACCCTTAATATGGGTGGCAGCGGCAACAACCTCTGTGAAGCTCAAAAAAATCATTAGTTGGAGCAAGTTTTGACCAAAGTGCGGCAGTTCATCGTTGACCCAGGCATTGAAGTCCCCCAGGACCAACCACCTGGAGGGCTCCAACACCAGGTCGACAATGAAGTCTGTAACTTCCTGCAGAAAAACGTTATCACCGGGTGGATGGTAGATGAGTAAGATTCTGCTACCCACACCTGCTCCCATGATACACTCAAAGGATCCAGGGGACACCACTGGAACCTCCACAAGGCCCAATTCCGATTTAAAACAAATAGACACCCCCCCCAACCCTTTGATCCAACCTCAGGCGATGTATTGCCGGGTACCCAGCTAGAACTGCTGACTCCAATATGGGACCAGCATTCCGTCCAGCCAGGTCTCGGTAATGCAAGCCAGGTCAGATGACTCAACAAGATCAGCAATAACTGCTGTCTTGTTTTTTATAGATCTGGCATTGCATAACACCGCCCAGGTTGGATGAGAGGCCTTAGAGAAGTAGGCCATTTGCCCACTGTCAGTGGAACCCTTGGGTATGGGAACCAGACATCACACCACCCTATCCTGGACCCATTTCGCCCCAGGGCGTCTCCGACCTCACCACCCTAATTCACCACTCCGCTCCCCTCTCATGGCAGAGACCCCCCTCCCGTGCAATCCCTAAGCACGACAACGCCTATATACCCGGGAAAGTCAGGGCTTGAAGGGCTTAGGTCCTCAGCCTAGAGGAGGAGTAGCGTCTGCCCACAGAAGCACGGTCCCAACACATGCTACCAAATATTTAAAACAACTATTAATCAACCAATTTAATTAATACTATCAAACCCACTAAAATATCTTAAACAGCCCCACTCCCTATTTTTAACAAGAAAGGATCTTAAATAGTCTAGGCAGATTTTAGCTCATCCAAAGAAGTTTTATAACAGTCTGGATGCAAAGTCTCAGTTTCCTTCCACCTGTACACCACTGAAAACTGAAAGTAATGGAAAAAACCCTCAGAGCTCTCACCCCTAAGGTTAGTCTCAAGCCGATCTCTCACATAGGCAAAGTAAACAGTCGCACAGTTTGATCTTGAATACAAAAAAACTAAGCACACTCACGCTTCATCGAAATATACAGGGGGAAAAGAAAAAAGAACAATCTGACCTGGATAGTGTTCAGACAAGATCCATAAGTTCCAAGTAAATAAGAAAAAATTACTCACCTTAGTAATGTTGTTTCTTCTAATGGAGTCTTGCTATATTATGACATATGCAGCGAGTCCCAACCTTCGAACTGCTCCGGAGGTGAAAGAGTTAACTTTCCATGCCAGGTATGGAACTTTGAGCACGAGCTCGGTTGAAAGCTCTGTCTGTTGATCTTCAAACTCAAACTGTCACATCTTTACGAGCAAAACTCACTAAGGTTCTGTGTGGAAGCTGTAAATCTACACTAGCCAACTGGCTACTGAATATAAGAACACATTTTAGGTCCCAAAACAAAGACTCAAGTCAGGGGATCCAAAAAATAAACACACAACACCCAAACACCCCAAAAAGGAGGGGTGAAAAAGAAAACAAGGTGGGCATCTACTAAGTGCCAACACTACACTGCCCACCCACATCCCAAAAGCAGAGGTTCTGAGAGGGCAGGCGGGAGGTTATAATATAGCAAGACTCCATTAGGAGAAACAACATTACTAAGGTGAGTAATTTTTCTTCAAACATGAAGTCTTGCTATATTATGTACATATGCAGACTACAAGCAGTACCTCCATGGAGGAGGGACAGAACCTACTAGGAAATAGGCTCTGAAGCACAGCTGTGCCAAACCGAGCATCATTCCCAGCCTGGATGTCCAGGGAGTAATGCTTGGTAAAAGTGTGAACTGTTTTCCAGGTAGCTGCTTGACATATCTCTAGGATAGGGATGTCCCTGGCAGCAGCCAGAGACGCAGCTGTACCTCTGGTAGAGTAAGCCCTCAGGCCTGAGGGAGGAACCTTACCCAGTTTTCATAGCAAAATTGGATACAAGAGACAATCCACCTGGCAATGGATCTTTTAGTGGCAGGTTTCCTTGCCAACCTCACCATAAGTGAGGAACAGTTGGAGGGAGTCAAACCTGTGACCCTTGGTACGTTCTATGTAGTAACTAAGGGCTCTTTTGACATCTAAACTGTGCAGTCTCCTCTCGCCAGAGGAGGAATGGTCAGTGAAGTACACAGGAAGAGACAGATTGATTAAGGTGGAAGTCTGAAACCACCTTAGGCAAGAACTTTATGTTATTCCTGAGGACCACCTTATCTCTATGAAAGAAGATAAAATCAGGCTCCACTGACAATGCTTGTAATTCACTTATGCGCCTGGCAGAAGCGATAGCTACCAAAAACACAGTTTTCCAAGTCAAGTACTTAAGCTCTGCTGAAGACAAGGGCTCAAAAGGGGGTTGCATAAGCTGGGCAATGCAAATATTAAGATCCCAGGCAGGGGCAGGGTCCCTGAATGGAGGGTTGGTGTGAAGCAACCCCTTGAAAAACTTGAAGAATACAGGATGAGCTGAAAGAGAAGAGGGTTTACCTGCTGATAAGAAAGCAGACATGGCTGCCAGGTGCACCTTCAGGGTAGCTGGTCTGAGCCCCAAAGTATTCAAATGCACCATATAATCCAGGACTGTGGGTAAGTCAGCAGATTCTGGGGAAATGTGCTTGCCAGAGCACCATATGGAAAACCTCTTCCATTTGGAATTATAAGTAGCCCTGGTGGAAGGCTTCCTAGAAGCCATCAGGATATCCAATACACCTTGGGAAAGGTGTAGGTCAGCAAACACTAACTCTTCAAGAGCCAGGCCTTGAGATTGAGAGATTTGAGGTTCGGGTACCAAACTCTCCCCTGAGCACAGGTTAACAGGTTGTGATTCCTGGGAAGACACAGGGGAAGGTGGACTGCTAAGGACATAAGGAGTGGGTACCTGGGCTGTCTGGCCCAATCTGGAGCAATCAGGATCATCTTGCAGGGTTGAGATCTGATTTTGACTAGCACCTTGAACAGAAGAGGGAAGGGGGAAAAGCATAGAGAAACTTCCCTTCCCAAATGAGAAGGAAGGCATCCAGAGGACTGAGCCCAACACTGGGTGCCTGCAACAAAAAAGGGGAAGTTGGTGATCGTCTGGGGCTGCAAAAAGATCTATCTGCAGGGTGCCCCATCTGGCAAATACTACCTCCAGTACTAGGGGATCCAGTGACCATTCGTGATGGCCCTGGGAAATCCTGCTGAGAGCATCTGCCAGGACATTGTCCTTGCCTGGGAGGTGAACTGCCGTAAGGGAGGTGTTCAGGTAATAAGCCAGAGACCACAACTTCATTGCTTCGGTGCACAAGGCTGTAGACCGAGTGCCTCCTTGCTTGTTGATGTACCACATTGTAGTGGTGTTGTCTGTTCTGACCTGTACAACTTTGTTCTGAACAGATGTGGAGAAAACTTGAAGTGCTAGAAAAACTGCACTGAGTTCCAACAGGTTGATGTGGAGCAGAGATTCCTGAGGGGACCACAATCCCTGGGTAGTGAGGTCGCCTATGTGAGCTCCCCACCCCAAGAGGGATGCATCTGTAGTAAGGATTAGGAAGTGAGACTGAGGGATGAAGGGGACCCCTTGTCTCATATTGCTCTGGTCCTGCCACCACTGAAGGGCTTGAATCAGGGTTCAAGTCACTGGGATCAATTTGGTTAGAGGGTCTCTCCTTTGAGACCAAAAGGCTCTCAAATGGAACTGGATGTCCCTCATCTGAAATCTTGCTCCCTGCACCACTGCTGTAGAAGCAGCCATGTGCCCCAGGAGCTGCAGAAAATGCCTTGCTGGTCGAGAGACCTGCAGGGTGAAGGAGACCAGGGTCCTTGCTCTTTCCAGAGGAAGGATGGCTCTGGCCTCTTTTGTGTTCAGTTCTGCACCTATGAAGGTGAGAAGCTGGACAGGCTCTAGAACTGACTTTGGAAGATTGAGAAGGAAACCTAGAGATGTGAGCAGTTGCTGAGTTACCTGAAGGTGTAGTTTGACTTGGTCTGGAGACTGGCCTACTATGAGTCAGTCGTCCAGGTAAGGAAAGATGGCAATCTTTTGCCTTAAGTGGGCAACTGCTACTGCCAGGCATTTTGTGAATACCCTCGGGGCAGAGGTGAGGCCGAAGGGCATTGCTCTGAACTGGTAATGGCCTGAGGGCAGTTCGAATCTGAGGTACTTTCGATGGGAGCTTCTGATAAGAACATGGAAGTAGGCATCCTTGAGGTCCAGGGACGCTAGCCAGTCCCCTGGCCTTAGAGAGGTAAAATAATTCCCAGAGTCACCATTTTGAATTTTGGTTTAAAAGGTGCTTGTTTAGGTACCTGAGATCCAGGATGGGCGCATTCTCCTGTCTTTTTGGGTAGAGGAAGCACCTGGGTACAACCCTTTGCCCTGGTGTAGGGGTGGAACCCTTTCCACAGCTCTGAGAGCCAGGAGGGTAGAAACTTCTGTTTCTAGGGCAAGTGCCTCTGATGGATTTGCAGGTGGAAAGGACCTGGTTCTCATCTTTGGAAATTTTTTGAAGCTGAGAACCAGTCCCTGGCTTACTACTTCCAGGACCCACTTGTCCGATGTTAAAGACTTCCAGACCTGGACAAAGTAAGCCAGCCTGCCCCCTACAGGTAGTGGAGAATCGGCCCTGGCCACCCCATCAGGGTGCCTGCTTGGCAGGGGCTTTAGGCTGAGGGGTGGAAGCAGGTCTGCTTGAACCCCGTCTGCCTCTCCCTCTAAAGAACCCCCTCTGGGCATAAGCTGAAGAAGAGGCCTGGGCTTGGTAAAAAGGCCTATGAAAAGGTCTGCCCCTGCCCCTGGAAGGCTGCCTTTTCTTGGCCTGTGCACTCCTATAGGTGGTCCTATACTCATCAATTTTCTTCATGTAATTCTCCGTCTGCTCCCCAAACAGAGAATTATCCACAACAGGAAAATCCATGGCCTTAAGTCTGGGTATCCTGTGACAGGCTAGTACATCTGAGCCAAGCCATTCTGCGAAGTGCCACAGATGTAGCCATGACTCTTGATGACACATCATTAGAGTCCACTGCAGCATGGAATTGCACCTTGGATGCCTCAATACCATCAGTAGCCACCTGCTCCAGCTCCTTGGCAAGCTGGCCAAGGACCTGTTTTGCTAGAGCCACAACAGTATCCCATCTGGATTTCTGATATCTAGCAACATAAGCCATATAATTTGCCTGTCTGAGTCCCAAGGATGCTGCCATGTACTGTTTCTTTGTCATAGCATCAATCCTCCTGCCTTATCACAGGCTGCAGCCTGCACTACCCCAACATGGCTGCATTGTTGTGTAAGGAACTCCGTATCAGAGCCTGACAGTGTGTACCTCTTGTCCATTCTTTTATCCACAGGAGGTATAGTGTGAGGAGTTTTTAGAATTTTTACTGTTTCCCAAAAGATTTATGCAAAGGAATAGACAGTCTCCTAGACTCTGGGATATCCATCATTTCTACATAGTCAGGCTTCTCTTGATCATCCACAGCTTCCTCCACAGGGAGCTGGAGGGTTTCAGCCACTTTTTATAAAACATAAAAGGAGAGGGGACTCAGAAAGCCTAGGGGACACTCCTGAAGGTCTGTCTGGGGAGATGTCCGGTTCAATGGGCACATCAGACTTTCAAATCCACATTCCTCTCCTCATACTCCTCTTCCCCTCCTCCAGTTCATAAAATTCCTCTAAATCATATTCTTGAACCGTGGAACTGACCGAACCGTGACGCCATTTGATGGTGCCGGTTCGGTCGGAACCGGAAAGCGACTGGACAATTTTAATCGCTTTGGCTATTTCTTCAGCGGTTGGAGATGGAAAGTTTGGCTCCACACCTGCTGATTTTCTAGTCCTTTTTGCTGGAACCGACTCCTCCGAGTCGGCTCTCCTTTTGCCAGAGGAAGTCTCGCCCTGGTCAGAGGGCACTCCCTCTGGTTCGGTTACAACCGAACCGGGCTGGCCATCCGGGTCAGCGGACTTCTTGGCCTCTCTTTCCTGAGCCTACCAACTCTCTTATCCAGGGTAGCTGCAGGAAAAATTTTGCAAATCTGGCAGTCTGCATTGAGGTGGTCAAACCCCAGACAATAAACACAGGTGGTATGGGGTCAGCCTTGGCAAAGCTTCCCCACAAACACTGCAGTGTTGAAACCCAGTGGGCCGGTTTTCTTTTGGGTTTCTCCAGACATAGTGCCAGCCTAACCAAAACTTGCCGCTTATGGCAATCCGCTAAGCAAGACCCTCTTATCGGTTCCCAACCGTGTCACGGGCCGTGGAAAAAACCGTAATGAAATCCATTTTTTTCAGAACCGATAAGAACCAGGAACCACACTCTAAAAGACAGATTTAATGAATTTTACAATAACCTGATCGGTTCAAACCGAACCGATAATACCGTTTACAAGTTCCACATAGAAATAATGTAAAACCTATCTAGTACTTACGGTACCACAGACAGAGCTTGAACCGACCGGTTGCGGTTTAAATTCGGTTAAAAAACTGAAAACGTAATACTTTAACCGACAAAATGAACTGAGCAGAAGGAGAAATCTCCGGAGCGACTGTTCAGTGAGGCGGAGTAAAGAATCTGACAGTTTGAGTTTGAAGAACGACAGACAGAGCTTTCAACCGACCTCGTGCTCAAAGTTCCATGCCTGGCATGGAAAGTTAACTCTTTCACCTCCGGAGCAGTTCGAAGGTTGGGACTCTCTGCATATGTCATAATATAGCAAGACTTCATGTTGTTTGAAAACAGACCTTTGCTGCAGCTAAAATCCTTGAAGATTAATCCAAGCTGTTTAAAGGTGAGCTCAAGCCACCAGCCAAAAAGAGATTCTCCCCATGGTCGTCCCCCAAGATGCCACTGAGGAAGTCGACCAGCGACTGGATCCAAGCGAACAGGCTCTCCAGCCTGCCCTTCGCAAAGCCCAGAGACCACAGGCACAGTGGGGCATGTCCTCCGGCAGTACCACCCCAATCTCCTGTCGCAGTCAACTGCCCAGTAATCCACCCTGGGTTCAGGCCAGGATTTAGAGAATCTCCCCCCCCCCCGGGATGCACCACCCTGGGTTCAGACCAGAATTTTCACAGGCTCACTCGCTCCAGAAAACCGGCACAGATGATGCAGCAGTCCAAAAGCAGAAGCCGACAAGTCCTTAAAAAGAACCCAGCCTCAGGACCACAGTCTCCAACTCCAGTCTCCGGACCAATCCACCAGACTGCAGCGACAATGTCTCTCTGCCAAAAATGGCTCAGCTTCTACCCAGTCCATGAAAAGCAGCCCATACAATCCCAACAGACTCACTACTCCTTCCACTCCCGGTTGCTCCTCTGTCACACCAGGTACTCAGACTCCAATCGAGCAATCCCCCAGCTGTTCCAAAGACTATTGGGCAGCATCTCCCACATAGCTACCTCCACAGTGGCCCAGCTCCAGCAGTTCTCCAGACAATCCACTCAACACCTAGAAAGTACAGTTATGTAAGAACTTACCGTAACAGTAGATCTTCAAGAGAGGCTCTTGCAGTAGGTAATTACATATAGAACTGACGCCGGCAGGCAGCAGGACCCCACGGAAAAATTTCTAGCTAGCAGTCCCTGGCGAAGGACCGCCCCCATGTCAGGTGACCAGCGTCAGGAGAAGTCGGTATAAAGGGGCGGTCCCAGATGCCCGCCTTCCAGTTCTTTCCCACCACAGGCCGGACGAAAGAGGAGAGGATATTTCCCTTAAAGGAAAAGGAGCTGAAAAAGCCTAGGGGGATGGAAGGCGGGAAGGTATTACCTACTGCAAGAGCCTCTCTCAAAGATCTACTGTTACGGTAAGTTCTTACGTAACTGTACTATCTTACTTCGAGAGGGCTCTTGCAGTAGGTAATTACATATAGGACTGAATCCAAAGCAGTCTGGAACAAAGAAAGGCACCGGGAGTAGGAAAACTACTCCAAGAAGCAGTTTTAGCCGTGCAAGTCTCAAGATAGGAGGCCTTGCAAAACAGCTAGCCCGAAGCCTGCTCTACGACGAGAGGCAATATCCAAACTGTAGTGTTTTGTAAAGGTATGGACGGAAGTCCAGGTGGTGGCAGTGCAGATGTCTGCCACAGACGCATTCTTGAAACAAGCTGCTGAGGCAACTACTCCTCTTGTGGAGAGGCCTTTTACTTGACCCGGGAGGGTCTTGTGATATTTGTCATAACAGAAAGTGATGCAATGAGCCAACCACTTAGACAGGCATTGCTTGGAAACAGCATTGCCTTCCCTTTTGTGAGCAAAAGAAACGAACAACTTATCAGTCTGAGATCCTTCGTCCTGTTGGTGTGGTATCTCAGAATCTGGTGAACATCCATAGTATGGAGTAAATATTCCCCTTGATTAGAGTACTGTGTAAAAAAGGCAGGTAGCTCTATGGACTGATTTAAGATAGACTCTGCTACTACTTTAGGTAGAAACTTAGGATTCGTGCGAAGAGCAACTCGTTCCTTGTGAAAAATCAAGTAGGGGATTTTACACATAAGGGCCTGGAGCGCAGAGATTCTTCGAGCCGAAGTAATGGCCACCAAGAAGGGCGTCTTCCATGAAAGAAACTTCAAATCTGCAGAAGCTGCAGGTTCGAAGGGAGGAAGGGTAAGTTTCTTGAGAACAAAATTCAAGTCCCAAGGGGGAGCAGGAGTATGGATGGGGAACCTCAGATGGAGAACCCCTCTGAGAAAGGTCTTGGAGACCTCCAGTTGAGCAAAGACCTTGCCTGCGAAGGGAATATGATGGGCCAAAATGGCCGCCATGTATACCTTCAAAGAGGAATGGCTGAGATCCAGATCGAACAGATGACGTAGGTACTCCAGCAGAAGTCCCGCTGAACAGGAGAAAGGTTTCACGTTCTTGGAAGCGGCCCAAATAGTGAATCTTTTCCACTTCATGGCATAAGTGGATCTGGTGGAGGGTTTTCTGGCCTCCACTAAAATCTCCGCCACTTTGGAAGACACTCCAAAACGGGATTGGGCTAGGTCTGCAGGAGCCATGCATGCAGTTGAAGGGATTTGAGGCCTGGATGGACCAGTGTCCCCCTGACCCTGGGTCAACAAACCTCGAGATAGAGGAAGAGGAGGATCCTCTGAATATTGTAGAAGAGAGAACCAGATTTGCCTGGGCCAGAAAAGAGGGATTAGAATCATTCTCGCTCCTTCTGAAGCTAGTTTCTGCAAGACTCATGGGATAAGAGGAATTGGGGGAAAGGCATAGACGAATCTGTCCTTCCAGTCTAGAGACAGAGTGTCACTCCAGAAAGCGCCTTGCTTTGGAACAAGCGAGCAGAAAGTGGGAAGTTTTGTGTTTAGGGGGGATGCAAACAGGTCGACCTGTGGTGTTCCCCAAAGTTGGAAGATATTGTCTAGGACCCCTTGGTCCAGTTCCCACTCGTGGGTCAGAGCAGAAGAGCGGCTTAGCTTGTCTGCCAGGGTGTTGTTGACTCCTGGAATGTGAATCGCCGTGAGGTGAAGGTCGTATTGTGTTGCCCAATCCCAAACCCTCATTGCCTCCCTGCATAGAGGGTAGGACCGAATCCCTCCCTGCTTGTTGATGTACCATACCACGCACATGCTGTCCGTCTGGACGGCTAGGTGGCCGGGAAGGAAGTATTGGCGAAGGGCTTGGAGAGCATACAACACTGCCCGGAGCTCGAGCACATTGATGTGGAGAGCTTGTTCTAGCCTGGACCAGGAGCCCTGAGTCCAATGAGGGCCTAGATGGGCTCCCCAACCTTCGCCTGAGGCGTTTGTGGTTAGAGTCTGGGAGGATGAAAGAAAGGAACCCCCCGAAACAGGTTCTCTTGGACCATCCACCACTGCAAGTCTCGCATCATCGGCGAGGAGATCAGAACTGAGTGATCTAGGTCATCCACTAGCTGATCCCTCTGAGAGCGTAGAGTCCACTGAGAGATCCTCATGTGGAGTCGAGCACGAGGGACCGTCGGGATAGCAGCCGCCATGAGCCCGAGAAGGCGACCCGACCTGCCGAGGCGATCCTGGCGGTTGATAACAGATTTATCTGGATCTGAAGGAGGCCGCCTGTCCGGGGCAGGAAGGCCTGCCCATGGTCATATTGAGAATCGCCCCAATAAACTGTAGCCTCTGGGATGGGTCCAGATGAGATTTGGAATGGTTGATGGTAACACCCAGGCAGGCAAAAACCTGCTGGGTAAGGGAGAGGAATCGCAGGAGTTCCTCCCTGGATGAGGCCGCCAGGAGCCAGTCATCCAGGTAAGGGAAAACCTGTACTCCCTTGGTATGCAGGTGGGCCGCCACCACTACCAGGCATTTGGTAAATACTCGGGGTGGCCAAGGATAGACCAAACGGGAGCGCCTTTGAACTTGTAGTGGTCCTCTGAACGCAAACGAAGGTATTATGGCGACATGGGCGAATGGGAATGTGCAGATAAGCATCCTGCATATCCAAGAGCACAAGGCCATTAACCTGGCCGGAGGAGGGGCAGAAGGCTCTGCAAAGAGAGCATCCTGAACCTTTTGTACTCTACATAAAGATTCAGGGAACTGAGATCTAAAATCGGTCTGAGGTCTCCCGTCTTCTTTGGGACCAGGAAGAAATGGGAATAGTAACCTGTCCCCTGAAGATGAAGGGGGATGGGTTCTATCACTTGCTTCAGCAGAAGAGCAGAGATTTCCTCCTGGACCAAAGGAAGATGTTCCCGGGAATACGAATACTTCATGGGGGGTGGCAGGGTGGTTTCTGAAGAAACTCTATGGAGTGTCCTTCTGCTATGAGCTGGAGCACCCAAGAATCTGTGGTTATCCTCTCCCATCCCGGAAGGTGGAGGGAAAACCTCCCTCCTACCGGTTCCTCCGGGGAGCCCAGAGGCAGTGGGAGAGGAAAGGAGTCAGGTGGTGTGGGGCAGCGCCGCAGCTGAAGCACCCGCTGCTTTTTTTGGGGGGGGGGCTTAGCAGCCGCGGGGGCCCGACGTTTTGTGGCCAGTCTTTCCTGGGGTTTCGCCTTTGGCCGATTCTGTCTGCGAAAGGGACGGCGCTGCTTCTGATGGGGACGGTACATGGAATCAACTGACTTCAGAGCCGTCCCCTTCTCTTGCAAATCAGTAATGATGTCCTTGACATCACCCCCGGAAAGCACAGACCCCTGGAAGGGTGCTTTCTGGATAGCAGATTGCACCTCCGGGACCAGACCCGACACGCGGAGCCAAGCATGACGCCGTAGGCCTATGACAAAAGCTGAGCTCCGCCCAGCAGTGTCCACTGCGTCGTATGTCGCACGTAGCATGTGTCGACTGGCCGAACGAGCAGAGCGCACAAGATCAGCCAACTCCTGCTTGACTTGGGGGTAAGGCAAGGAGTCCAGCTTGGCTTCCGACTGAGTAAGGATGACCTTCTGGAAGTCCCCCTTGTGGCCAACATAGTTCAGGGCCCTAATCCCCAGTGTGGAGGAAGCATAAATCTTTCTCCCATACTGGTCCAGAAGGCGAGATTCCTTATCAGGAGGTGACGAGCTAAGATGTTTTGGGTTCGCCGACCAGCCGTGAGTGGTGTTAATCACGACCGAGTTGGCACGAGGGTGAGAATCCAGGAAATCAACACCCTCTGGAGCCTGATATAGCCTGTTCGACTTCCCAGGAAGTGGAGATAAGGCCAACGGCTGTTTCCATATCGTGGTAACAAGGTCGGCGTGAGGCTCTATCCAGGGTGGCACCAATGTAGGAGCTGTCACGGGCAGATCCAGATGTTCAGCGAGTTTCAGACACTGAGGATCTGGTTCCAAGGAGCGCCACTGATGAACCTCCTGGATTTTTCTAAGCAACTCTGTAAAAGGAGGATCCTCCGGAGAAGACTTCGGGGGAGTCCTTGGCCGGGACTTCGACAGTGAGAGAGGCTCATCGTCTCTCTCTCGGGGCAGCCGTCGGAAGAGTCCGAGGAGTCAGAGAGTGAAGAGGAGGATGAAGAAGAGAAAGACTACCTTTCCCGACCCGGGGGAGGAACGGGCCCCATGGGGAGTCCCTGGGAAAGCGTGTCCTGCCCCTCTTTGGATCCAGACAGAAGAACCCTGGAGTCCGGAGGTGGTGAGGGAGTGCGCTGCCTGCGGCGTACGGGAACCTGGGATGGCACCGTCGCCGGAAGGCGGCTCTCGACCTCTTTGGTGAGCTGAGCCTTGGCCTCAGCCCACGAGGAGGCCAGAGTCTCCTGCAGGTCCACCGGCGGCCGCGAGGGTGGTGGAGGAGGAAGTGGGGATAAGAATATGGGTTATAACCGTATGGAGTATATCCAAAACCCGGCTGTGGGTAGCCCGATGGAAGCCGCACTTGTTATTTTGTGCTGGGGCGTGGGGGATGACATACACCGGCGTTAGTACTAACATTAGTTGAAAAAAATAACGTTTTTTCGGTAAAAAAATGATGAAGGAAGGGCTGACGAAGCGCAAACTTTTCTGCGCGGCGCTGCACGAGCTAACAGCGGGAAAGAACTAAGGTGGGCGTCAGGGACCGTCCCTTTATACCGACGTCTCCCGACGCTGGTCACCTGATGTGGGGGCGGTCCCTCGCCAGGGACTGCTAGCTAGAAATTTTTCCGTGGGGTCCTGCCGCCTGCCGGCGTCAGTCCTATATGTAATTACCTACTGCAAGAGCCCTCTCGAAGTAAGATTTACCGATACATAAAAATAGCGACACTGTCAAGTAAAGCTAGCCGCCTATTTTAAAACGATTTTAAAGCAAGCAGTCAGCGGTCCAGCAGCCGTTAGCTGTCCAACAGCTGTTAGTCAAAATACACGACCGTGACTTTCACTTACAGTTTACACTAATATTGAATTTGGGATAAAAATTAAAAAAGGAAACCCAACTTAAAATGACAAAATGAATTTAAAATACAAAGTAAAACAAGTAAATACAGCACTAGACTGACGGCTGGCTCAGCATGGCCGCCATCTTGCATTGCACTGTTGTGGAGGTTGCAGCAGTGGAGCTACCATCAAATGACCTGACTGAGCCAGAGGTCGACTGCCCTTCAGCTGCCGTAGAAAGGCTGGGGGATATCGCTGCTGGGGATGGTCTGGAGGGAGCCAAGGCCAGGGTGGCAGAAGGGGTAAGTGCCGAAGCAGTCAATGGAGCTATCTCGGAGGAAGAGGCAGTAGCAATCAGGGAATGGTAGCGCCTCCGCGGGGTGGGTAGTCTTTTATTACATTACCTGTCCTGGTGAGTATTTCCAGAGGGCATATCCCAAGGTCTTGGTAGCCTGAGAGCCCGAAGAGTGAGCCGGTGACATGGAGGGGGTAGTACCCAAAGACCCCATGCTCCATCCTGGCTAGTTGTTGCTCCCAAAAAAAAGGCCTGTAGTGCTTTCTGGCTGCATCACTGGGTGGAAGTTAAACTTCAGGCAGAGCTCACAGGCGAGGGCCTCGTGGCTAGGCCCAAGGCAGCACATACAGAGGTTGTGCTCCTCTTTCGAGTAAACCTTCTTTCTGTAGCAGCAGCGATATAAAAGGTTGGAGGAATTCTGTGTTTGACATACTAAATAAAAGGAATCACTTTAGTGATTCAGCACTCAAAGGAAAGAAAAAGGTAAACAGAAAGTTGGTGGTCGACTGAACAGTGAAACTTTTACAGAGACTGTGCCAGTATGGTCAACGAAGGGAAAACAACTGAGAAGGGAGCGGGGCTGCCCACGCTTCTATATGCAGGGACGTCGGTGTACGAAGTAGGTGTGGGTGTCCCCTACCAGACTGCTAGAAAAGTTTCTGTGTGGTAATGGCTAGGAGTTCCATAGGTGTAACCTGACAAAAGAGCTATCCCCAAAGAAGATCACTGGCCTACATCTCAGGCACAAAGCTGCAAGAGCAGACCTGACTCTTCCAGAAGAAATGAAGATCTGATGTTACAGGGTGAAGTTGAGAAGAACAACACCCAGGAGGGTGGGAGGAGCTCAGATTGAAGACATTCCAGCAAGATTTAAAGGGGAAAGGAAGACTGTCACATTGTGGCTAAATGCACCATATCCACATCTCTAGAACGTTTTGTTACAATAAACAGCATTTCAGAGGTACGTTACTACCGAGCCCAGTGCAGCTCAAGCTGGAAGGGGCTCGGCAGTCCAGACAATCACCACATACTGTGGTCATGACACTACTCATTGCTTGCTGGGCGGAAACTTTGTGTAGTTGAAAGGACTGAAGCTGCTCCTATCAGAAGGGGATTCGGTCCTTTTATTTGCATGAAGCTGGTCAGCAAGCAGCTGATCGTCTCAGTATTAGGAATGTTGCTTCTGCCCTGACTTGAGTTTCAATCTCCCCTCAGCTCCAGAATGACTTGTACCGCAATAGCTATCTCTATCTAGTTAGCTATCTATCTACCTACTGTACCTACCTGCGCCATCTACCTATATAGCAGACAGGGTGCCGTCCCCTGGTTCTGCTCCTTTCCGTCCCTCCCCTCCAGATCACCCGCCCTTTCCAATTTTTATATATTTATTAATATAGAAGCAGACTGGGGTGACTACCTCCAGTACCACTTCTCCTGCCCCGCCTCCCCTTCAGGGCGCCCACCTCTGTTCCCCTTAGGTAGGTGGCTGCACCACTGAAATACAGAAAAACGTCCTATCTTTTTTAACCTGTGAAACAGAAAAAAAAACAGTGCCTCATCGCTCTGCCCCCCCAACACCGCCCACTCCCCTCCAGCTCAGCACCCACCACCCCAGACCCCCACACATACCCACAGACCCCCACCCACCCAACCAACCTCACATGTCCCAGGATGAAGATCCACTCTCTGATCGAAGTCACATCTTCCTGCTGGAACTGGCAAATGCAACATGAGAAACCAAAGCAGTGCGGTTCAATGTATTTCAGTGACTTTTGTACTTTAATGCACAATTGTCACTTTGGTATATTTTAGCCCCAAATTTTCAACAAGGCCTTTTTGGGACCCCACCTCATGACCAATGGCGGTGGACTTATGCAAATCAGGCCTGAAAGGTGATTTTGCAGTCACAGTGTGAAATCACCTTTGAGGTGGGATTTGAAAATGTTCACTACCCTTGTTTGTGAGGTGGGGTCATAAAAAAAGCTATGCTGAAAGTTTGGGGTCAAAATATGTAAAAATGGCAAAGTTAGATACACACGTTGAAATTTTTCTGTGCTCGCTTGTAACTTTGGTAATTTGTAATATTTTGACCCCAAATTTTCTACATAGCCATTTTTTCAGACCTCCTCATGAAGGTGACTGCAGTCATTTTTCAAATCCTGGCCAAAATGCGTTTTTGCACCTTTGGCGCAGAATGATGTTTCAGCAGGAAAAATTTTCACCTTCCAGTTCCAAGAGGTGGGGAAATGAGAAAGCTATGCTGACAATTTGGTGTATAATTATGGTAAAATGCCCTGGTTATGACTGAACATTTCAGTATTTCAACGCTCACTCATAACTTCACTAATTTTCATATTTTGGTTCAAAACTTTCAACACAACTTTTTTTCCACGCCACCTCAAACATGGCACGTCATTTTTAAAAATTCTGGATGAGACGTGTTTTCATACCTCTGGTACAAAATGACATTTCAGCTGATACTATAGATGATGCACATCATGTTTATAAGGTTAATCATAAAATGAGCATCTTGAAAAGTTGGGGTCAAAATTTTAAAGAGAAATTATAACTAAGCAACTTTTGTGTGTAGCGTCAGTATTCATCCCAGCGACCAGGCTTTGTGATCCCGTGCCGGTGAGCTCAGTGACTAAGATGGATGTGGTGATGGAATAACATTGTTATGAGACACCTGTGACAGGTTTGAATAAGACCCTGTACCATTTGTTATGTGGAAAGAGTTAAACAAGGATCTGTTTTACTCTCTGTGACGTGGACAGCCAGTTCTGAGTGCTGTATCATTTTTTGTAATATAAAAACGTGTTATGGACTGCCTAATGAGAAATGCCGAAAGAGCATGTGAGTATGACACACACAGGTTTTCGATACAAGGTGTTACCTGGAAGGCCAGAAGCTAATTACAGACTGGACCAGGCTTTAATTGGGGATCTCCTGTTTGTCTAGATTTATGGTAGCTTACCAGATGCTAGGCTAGCATCATAAACGTTTATGACATTCAGAGGAAACAGTGAAATTCGCATGGTGATACAAAAGTATGTTGCACCTCCGTGAGATCTGGCAGAGAGACACAAGACCCTTTAATGTCCTGGAAAGGGGAAGCTGATCATAAAATCAGAGAGAGTCATTTGAAGAAAATGAGTTATGCTGAGGTTACAGAATTTAATACTTGGATAAGACGTCCTGTTTCTGTATATATACAGTATATATATATATTTTTTATATATTCTGACAGGGAGGAGCCAGGTGACCTCATGCAAAGGGGTTGACCAAGACAGTCTTTTAAACAGTATTCTGTTTTCATTCAGAGACTTCCAGACTCTGACAAAGGAACATCTTTGAGCACTTTAAGCAAGTATACAGGTAGAGAGAGACAAAATCTAAGTACTGTAGTAGGAATTGCACTGTTAAAACCTTGTTCTTTTAAAAGATTGTATGGTTCTTGTGATATATAGTTCTGTATTTTATGTTTTACATAATTTTTATCTATTTTAGAAAAACTCTATTTTTAGAGCCTACTTGGTCTGTCTTTGATTTCTTTAACAAGTGGAGTATATATGGTTAAAGCAGCCACTGTGCAAAGCTTGAATGGTGATAAACTGGAAAAAGGTCAGGGTTTAATCTAAGGTCTTTTATTAGGGGTTTTAAGGGTTCATTTCTGTAAACCTGGTTAGGTGCCCGTAGGCAAAGATATATGGCCCCCTGAAGACAGAATTATCTGAGCCTGTGCACTGGGTACGCTAACAAGAGGTTCACAGTTTGAATCCCTACAAGATTTGAGACCAAAGGTTGATTCGAACCCACAAAAGCAGACAGGAGGGTTACCCTGTTTCTGTTAACTGTTCACAAGACTACGCTCAGAGGTTGGCACTTTGGGAGTAGAGGGCTGACCTGTTGAGTGGGTTTGTGACAGACTGGTTGGCAGCAGTGCGGATAATTTTGGTATTATAAGCTTTTATTGTTCAGTGTGTCAGCTTGAGACCGTCAGCTCACTTGCAAAGAAAGAAAATGGCAGGGTTTTACTGTAAAAGGAAACAGAACTATATCACTTGGTGTACAGTCAAGTTCCTACCCATTTTATTTTTTTTCCTAAAGTGCAAGTCAGAGTAGCAGTAGTTGGAGAATATGACTTCCAACTACAGCAGGCACACTGTAGACTACTTAAGGCAGATGTGCGGGGACAGAGGAGTCCCGTACAAGGTGAAAACCAGCAAGCAGAACCTCATAGATGCCCTGATGGTAGCAGATACCCAGAGCAGTGAGTCACGGACCGTGACTGAAAAGGACCAAACCTCGAGTGTGGCAGGGCTAGCGGCCAGTGCAGTGTCCAGATCTGATGAGGAGGGCAACAGGGCCACTGTCAGTGAAGAGCCACAGCAGCAGGGGAAGGTCACCAGTATCCTGGATCCAGAAGTACTCAGGCTGCAAACTGAGTTGCGCAGGATGGCGCTGGAGTTCCAGGAGAAGACAGAACGAGAGAGATGAGAGGCACAGCGGGAACAGTGGGAGGCAGGCCATGAGAAGCATGAGCGTCAGTGAGCTGCAGAGGAGAACAAAGAGCGAGAAGGCCAAGATGCAGACCGTGAGGAGCAGGAGCACCAGAGGCAACACCAACTGGAGAAGCTACGACTTCGACCAGCGGCACCAGAGCAGGTAAGTTGCTTGGGTTTAACTGGGACTGCAGGACTGGGTTACAAACTGAATTCCAAATTAATAGCCAAATTTAAAGAGGGGAGGATATGGATGCCTTTTTAAAATCTTTTGAAAAAGGTTTTATTCAGGCTAAAATTCCTAGAGAGTCCGGGAGCTTCCAGCTATCCCAGCTACTTACCGGGAAAGCTCGGGATGCACTGGGTCAAATGGACAATGAGGACAGTGATGATTACGCAAACTTTAAAGCTGCACTGTTAAAGAAATTTGAATTAACTGCTGAATCATACAGAGCTAAATTCCGTAAGCTCAGGAGAAGCCTTGACATGAGCTATGAGGAGCTAGCCACAAAACAATGTCAGTTTTTAAAACGTTGGTGGGAAGGAATTGAGGCAAACACTGTTGATAAAATTGAAAATGTGATTTTGTTAGAACAATTTTATTGGGTATGTTCAGCAGAGCTAAAAACCTGGCTAGAGGACAAAGATCTCAAAACAGTGAAAGAGGCTGCAGAACTCTCGGACCGCTATGCCAAGAGCAGACCTGCTCTGAGAGCAAATGGGGCACGCGTGGCAGCGCAGAAAGGGAAAAGCATGCCTTCAGGGCAGCTAAAACCCTCACTGCCTCCACCGAAACCAGTTAGCCCCAGGTTTCAGAGAAAAGATTTCTCTGAAAAGAGAAGTGAATGTTGGTTATATAAAGAAACTGGGCATATTGCCAGACAGTGTCCCAAAAGAATGAGCAATAATATGCAGAATGGTGCTAGAAAAGAAGTGGGTTGTTTGCGTGTCCCTGGAAGCATGCCAGTGAACATGAGAGAACACATGCACCCAGTCATGGTCAATGGTGTACAGATGGAGGGGTTAAGGGGCACAGGGGCATCCCTGACATTTGTAAAGCGGGGGTCTGGTACAGCCTGGTCAGCTTACACCCAATAAATATGTCACTGTACAGGACTTTGCGGGTGGGGAGAAAACACTGCCCCTTGCTAGTGTTCTCCTAGACTGGGGTGAAACAGGGGGAACTGTGCAATAGGTAGCCGTAGCCAAAACATTAGCAGTGGATGTGATCCTGGGCAACAATCTCCAACAGGGGATGGTATGTGCAGTTACCCATAGCCAAGCGGCAAGGGAAAATTGTAGTTCCCTGAACCCCCACAGAAGCCATTGTGGAAACCACTGAGAGGCTGGTTCCCCAGCCTGCATCTCCAGAGGGGGAGACTGATAAAAAGGGGGTAGAAATTTCCCCAGTATCAAGTAATCACACAGTTACAGAGCGTTACTCCGAAGAGGGGAAAGGTGACCCCTTGTCAGAGGGTTGGGATTGACAGTGATCCTGAGTGCCCCGACGCTAGTGCTAGGGACCCTAGTTTAGTGACTGAAGAGGACCTGTCCCATGCCTTGGGAATGTGTGAGTGGTTCACAGCTGCTCAGAGAAGTGATCCTAGTTTAGAGAAGCTGAAGGTTTGGGCAGATTCTGATGGCGCACAGGGAGGTGATGGCAGACATAAGGTTTATTTGGAAAATGGACTTGTGTATACTCAGGCAGTAGAGACAGAGGGAGGGATGCTAGGCAGGCAGCTTGTCATTCCCCAGGGGTATCGTGAGCAGCTGCTCAAGATTGCACATGATATTCCCTTGTCTGGTCATCTGGGAATCGCGCGCACGACACAGCTGTAGGCTCAGAATATCTACTGGCCTAACTTCACCCAGCAGGTGAAGAAGTATTGTTGGTCTTGTTACCAGTGCCAAAAAATATGGAAGGCGGGCAAGAAAACCCAAGTCACCCTGATTCCATTGCCCATAGTGGAGGAGCCATTCCAGAGAGTGGGAATGGATATCGTGCCGCCTTTAAATAGCCCCAGTTCCTCAGGGAAGAGATTCATTCTGACTGTGGTGGATTATGCCACCCGGTACCCAGAGGCAGTCGCCCTATGCTCACTGAGGACAGACAAAGTAGCAGATGCCTTACTTGGGATTTTCTCTCGTGTTGGGTTTCCGCAGGAGGTCATCACCGATCGAGGGGGTTCCTTCATGTCGGACCTGATGAAATGTTTATGGGAGAAGTGTGGGGTGGTGCAGAGATGCACGACACCGTATCACTCAATTCAATGGTACCCTAAAGTCAATGCTCCGGGCGTTTGCTGAACAGCATGGGAGGGACTGGGAGAAATACCTTCCCCACCTGTCTGCATACAGGGAGGTGCCCCAAGAGTCGACAGAATTTTCCACCTTCGAACTCTTATATGGACGCCCGGTACATGGGCCCCTAGCACGCCACCCAGGGAACTCCCATTGTGGATTATGTCCTTAGGTTTAGGAAAAGGCTGAAGGAGCTTATGGGGACAACCCAGAGCAACCTGGCAGCTGCCCAACAGAAACAAAAAGTGTGTTACGACCGCAGAGCCAGAGCTCGCTCGTACATGGTGGGTCAGGAAGTCATGGTCCTTATTCCGGTCCAGAAAAATAAGCTGCAGGCTGAGTGGGCAGGACTGTACAAAGTGGTTAGGAAGGTAAATGACGTGAACTACATTGTGGAGTTACCTGACCAAAGTCAGACAGAAAGGATGTACCATGTCAACATGATGAAGCCATATGCAAATAGGGCTGACATGGTGTTTGCAGTATGTAGTCCTGGGGAGGGGACAGATGAAGGAGACCCCTTCTGGACTTGCTGGAAGAAAGTAAGTGGGAGTCCTCTGTGGAGGCAGTAAAATTGTCTCCCAAGCTGGCCCCGGACCAGATTCAGAAAATAAGGGAGGTTTTAGCAGACTTTGCCCCATTGTTTAGCACCAAGCCTGGACTAACCCCCTTAGCGACACATGATGTGGAGACAGGGACACAGACACCCATACGGCAGACAGAATATCGGGAGTCAGAGGCTGTCCAAAAGAACATTAGGAGAGAAGTGGAGGAGATGCTGGATTTAGGGGTAATCCAGAGACCCCACAGCCCCTGGGCCTCACCCGTAGTCCTTGTGCCTATGCTAGATGGTTCTATTCGTTTCTGTGTGGACTATCGTGGACTGAATGCAGTCACGAAGTCAGATGCCCACCCGATGCCCCAGATGGACGAACTCCTGGACAAGTTGGGAGGGGCGACCTACCTTACGACGATTGACCTGACCAAGGGGTATTGGCAGGTAGAGTTGAGAGACAGAGCTATGGAGAGGTCAGCCTTCATCACTCCGATAGGCTTATTTGAATTTAAAATAATGCCTTTCGGAATGAAGAATGCCCCGGCCACTTTCCAAAGGTTGGTGAACCAGGTGTTAAATGGTGCTGAGGAGTACGCCGTGGTGTACCTGGATGACATTGCCATCTTTAGTACTAGCTGGAAGGAACACCTATACCACCTTGGGGAAGTGCTGGGCAGGATACAGAGGCCGAGCTCACTGTCAAAGCCAGGAAGTGCCAGGTGGCCATGGGAGAAGTGGCATACCTTGGGCATGTGGAAGGCCGAGGACAGCTCCGTCCTAACCAAATAAAGAAAGAGGTAATCCAGACATGGCCCAGACCAGAAACGCAGAGGCAGGTCAGGAGTTTTCTAGGGACAGCAGGGTACTACAGAAAATTTGTACCCAATTACATTGCCCTGGCTGCTCCCCTATCTGGCCTGACAAAGAAAAGGATGCCCAAGAAAATTACCTGGGGCCCAGCCTGTGAGGAAGCCTTTTCCAAACTAAAGGGGGCACTGTGTAGTGCTCCTGTTTTGACAAGTCCTGACTATAGCAAACTCTTTATATTTCAGATTGGCACCTCAGACGTGAGTATTGGGGCAGTACTGAGCCAGACATCCAGCCAAGGGAGGGATTACCCAACAGCCTACCTGAGTAAAAATTTACTTCCCAGGGAGCAGGCATACTACACGGTGGAAAAAGAATGTCTTGCCATAATGTGGGCCCTAAAGAAATTAGAGCCATACTTATATGGGCAGCATTTTGTGGTGTGAACTGACCACAGCCCTCTGGTTTGGCTGACGCAGATGGGAAAAAACAATGGTAGATTGCCAGATGGAGTCTTGCTTTGCAAGGGTATGATCTGACAATCGTACATAGGTCTGGAGCCAAAAATCAGAACTCAGATGGCCTGTCTCATCTCTTTGAGGAGTGAACTGATTTGAGAAGCTCATCCCATGCAGGGCATAGAGCCCCCAAATTCAGTCAAGGTGGGGTGGACTGTGATGTGGACAGATAGTTCTGAGCACTTTATCATTTTTTGTAATATAAAAATGTTTTATGGACTGTCTCTCATGAGAAATGCTGAAAGAGCACGTGAGTAACACACACACACAGGTTTTAGATACAAGGTGTTACCTGGAAGGCCAGAAGCTAATTACAGACTGGACCAGGCCATAATTGGGGATCTCCTGTTTGTCTAGATTTATGGTAGCTTACTAGATGCTGGGCTAGAATCATAAATATTTATAACGTTCAGAGGAAACACAGTGAAATTCATATGGTGATTAAAAAAGCATGTTGCACCTCTGTGAGATCTGGCAGAGTGACATAAGTCCCTTTGATGTCCTGGAAAGGGGAAGCTGATCATAAGATCAGAGTCTGTTTTGAAGAAAATGAGTTATGCTGAGGTTACAGAATTTAATACTTGGATAAGACATCCTGTTTTTGTATAGATATATATTTTTTATATATTCTGACAGGGAGGAGCCAGGTGACCTCTAGCAAAGGGGTTGGCCAAGACAGTCTTTTAAACAGTATTCTGTTTTCATTCAGAGACTTCTATCTGTCCAACAACTAACACACTGAAATCTGGCCAATGGAAAATCATGTACACAAATGCTCACAGCCTGGGAAACAAGATCCCAGACCTTCAGGCAATAATGTCAGAGGCTAAAGTGGACATAGTAGCAACTAGTGAGACATGGTTTACCAGTAACCACACTTGGGAGACTTTAGTATCTGGCTATGTATTGTTCAGAAGAGACCGAGGTGCAAAAAAGAGGGGGGGGGGGTGGAGTGGCCCTATATGTCAATGAGAATATCAAACCTACAGAAATTCAGAATACACATAAGGAGCCAGAAGAACTGTGGGTCACCCTGGAAACAGGAAATGGAACAGCCATAAGAACCGGGGTTGTCTACAGGCCCCCAGTCCAGAGGGAGGACATAGACACATTACTGTAAGAAGATATACAAAACATGACAGCTAAAGGGGAGGTTCTGATAATGGGAGACTTCAACATGCTGGATACAGATTGGTCAATACCAGCAGGAACATCTGCCAGATCTAGACACATGGTGGATTCCCTGCAGGGGAGGGCCTCAAACAACTGGTACAACAACCCACAAGAGACAGGGCTATCCTAGATCTAGTACTGACTAACAGGGAAGGGATCACAGATCTCCAGGTAGAAGTTCACCTAGGGACCAGTGACCATCACATGGTATGATTCAATTTGGCCACTACATCTAAATCATCCCATTCCAAGGCAAAAATATGGGACTTCAGAGGAGCTGACTTTGATAAGATAGCCAGAGTTAAGCTAGCCCTGGCAAAAAGAAACACATGTGAGGGGGTAAAGGCAAAATGGGCATGCATTAAGGATGCAATACTTGAAGCAACATCCCATTGTGTTAGACAGAAAAGGAAGTGCAAAAGAAGAAGGAAACCACTTTGGTTCTCAAATACAGTAGCAGAAAAGGTCAGAGCCAAAGGGCTGGCCTTCAGTAGATATAAGGGAACTCAGCGGGATGAAGATATGGAGGCATACCAAACTGCCCTAAGGAAGCAGGGAAGGCAGTAAGGCAGGCAAGTCCCAAAGTGAGGAAACACTAGCACGAACAGTAAAAGAAGGTGACAAGATTTTCTATAGATACATTAGTGAAAGGAGAAAGTCCAGAGGGGTATTGCTAAGCTCAATGGAAAGGGGGGCATGTGAGGAAAGAGGACCTGTAAAAGCATCTATCCTAAATAGATACTTTTGCTCAGTATTTACTGAAGAGAAGGTGGGCAGGGCCCACAGCTCAGCACCATGGACACGGGGGAGGAGCACTACTCCCTTCACAAAAAGAAAGGGTCCTACAAGAGATCGAAGCTCAAGGTGGATAAGGCAATGGGACCTGATGGCATGCATCCCAGGGTACTTAAGGATCTAAGGGTGGAACTAGCAGAGCCATTAGCAGAACTGTTTAGTGAGAATCTGAGCACAGGAAAGGTCCCAGAAGACTGGAGAAGGGCTCATGTGATCCCGCTCCACAAGAGTGGTAGCAGGGAGGAGGCAGAGAACTACAGACCAGTCAGTCTTACCTCAGTAGTGGGCAAAATTATGGAGGCATTCCTTAAGGAAAGGATAGTGCAACACCTGGAATCCATAGGGGCACAGGATCCAAGACAGCATGGGTTTACAAAAGGAAGGTCCTATCAAACTAATCTCAGATTTCTTTGACTGGGTAACCAGAGTGGTGGACCAAGGGGGAGCAGTTGATGTTGCCTACCTTGACTTCAGCAAAGCTTTTGACACTGTTCCACACAGAAGATTGATAAATAAGCTGGGTAGGCTCGGGTGGGTCAGAAGTTGGTCAACTGGGTGGCAAACTGGTTGACGGACAGAAAACAGAGAGTGGTGGTAAATGGTATACAGTCAGAAGAGATGCAAGTCAAAGTGGGTACCCTAGGGATCAGTCCTGGGGCCAGTCCTCTTCAATATCTTCATTAGTGACCTTGCAGATGGACTAGAGAGTAAGGCTAGTCTGTTTGCAGATGACACCAAGATCTGCAACAGAGTAGATGATCCAGATGGGGTGGGCAGAATGAGAAGAGATCTGGATAAACTATCAAAATGGTCAGAAGAGTGGCAACTGGGATTTAATGCAAAGAAGTGCAAGATCATGCACATAGGGAAGAGAAACCCTGAAGCTACCTATAGGCTGGGAGGAGAGTTGCTGGCAGTAACAAAGGAAGAAAGAGACTTGGGCATCACCATCACTGATGACCTGAAATCATCCAAGCAGACCTCTAAAGCAGTAGGTAAGGCTAGGGGGACGTTAGGGTGTATTATTAGGGGTATCACAAGTCCTAAGAGGGAGGTAATAATCCCTCTTTACAAGACACTGGTTAGGCCCCATCTGGAGTACTGCGTGCAGTACTCGAGGCCACACCTTCGCCAGGACATTAACCAAATTGAGGCAGTCCAGAGAAGGGCAACCAAAATGGTGCAGGGACAGCATCAGAAGACATATGAGGACAGATTAACGGAGCGCAATATGTATACCCTTGAGCAAAGGAGGGAGAGAGAGGTGATATGATCGAGACATTCAGACACCTTAAGGGCATTAACAAGGTGAAAGAGTAACATGTTTAAATATAAGAAAAATAGCAGGACAAGAGGACACAGCATGAGATTAGAGGGAGGCCGATTATGGGGGAATGTGAGGAAATCATTTTTCACAGAAACGGATTGATGGATGCATGGAATGGCCTACCTCAGGAAGTGTTGGCTATGAATACAGTACAAGGCTTCAGACAGGTATGGGATAGGCATAAGGGAGCAATACAGATGAGTATGAATAGATAGGCCACTGACAGAGCAAAAGCCGATGGCACATTTATAACGTAGAAAAAGAAATGGGCAGACTGGATGGGCCTTGTGGTCCTTATCTGCCGTCAACTTCTATGTTTCTATGTAGACTCTGACAAAGGAACATCTTTGAGCACTTTAAGCAAGTATGCAGGTAGAGAGAGACAAAATCTAAGTACTGTAGTAGGAATTGCACTGTTAAAACCTTGTTCTTTTAAAAGATTGTATGGTTCTTGTGATATATAGTTCTGTTATTTTATATTTTATATATTTTTTTATCTATTTTAGTAAAACTCTATTTTTAGAGCCTACTTGGTCTGTCTTTGATTTCTTTTCTTTAACAAGTGGAATATATATGATTAAAGCAGACACTGTGCATAAGCTTAAATGTTGATACCAAACTGGAAAAAGGTAAGGGTTTAATCAGAGGTCTTTCATTAGAGTTTTTAAGGGTTCATTTCTGTACACCTGGTTAGGTGCCTGTAGGCAAGGATATCTAGCCCCCCGAAGACAGAATTATCTGAGCCTGTGCATTGGGTATGCTAACAAGAGGTTCAGTTTGAATTCCTCCAAGACTTTGAGACCAAAGATTGATTCGAACCCAAAAAAACAGACAGGAGGGTTACCCTGTTTCTGTTAACAAGACTGCGTTCAGAGGTTGGCACTTTGGGAGTAGAGGGCTGACCTGCTGAGTGGGTCTGTGACACACAGGGGCGTCACTAGGGGTATAAAGTTGAGGGGGTTAATGGCCCCCAGTAAAAATTCTAACAAAGCTAGGGGGTCTGGGGGCATGCCCCCGCGGAAAATTCTGAGATTTTTACCTTCAAATGGTGGCTTTTCCAGTATTTTAATGGTGACATATATGTTTGAGAAGCCTGGTTATCAGGAATCTATTAAATGGTACATGTGGAAAAATTTGGTTACTGGACCACCGAGGACAACGGAAAGAGACACCATTATCCGAGCAGATCTGCTGGGAGAGTTACAGGACCCCAGAGCAAAGAAATGAGTATGCTGTCAGAAAAATGCCCTTTATCAGACAGAACTGAGCTTAACACAAAGCAGGGCTCAGGGCCAAAAGCTATGCCAGCTTTAAAGTACTACTGACAAAAAAAGTTTTTGAATCAAAAACTAAATCAGACTGATAATAGCTTAGCTCACAACCTGCTTGCCTGCCCTAGCTCACTCTGTATAAAAACAAAAAACAAGGGTTATACTTAGGCAGTAGTCTGTAACACATGCTAACCTTAAGTTGCCACAAAACCATAACACAAACCCTGTCTCAGAGGATAAGGTGATTAGGAAAAGGTGAAGAGCTGTTATTTTTTTTCTGAACTCTAGCCTCTCAATTGTAGCTATTTTCTGGTGAAAGCCTTAATTTTAAACTCCTTAACCCACAACAAAATCCCCCTCCTCAAAAAAGTGATGTTATTTCTTTCTGAGCTGGAGACTGGGAGAGCCTTTGATTTATCTATCACCAGACAGGGTACAGGTACACTACTGACAGTAAAAACATATTTTAAGTAGTGTCACTCACAGGCTGTCTGTTTGAGTTAGTGAGCTTGAAGTTGCCCCCACAACACAATACAAACCCATCCCAACCCCCACCCACCGTGATTGCCTGTCTGCTGTCTTCAACCAACTCTGTAGGTAAAACATAATCTTATTTATTTCAGAGCAGCTCAAGTTCTCAGATGTATAGCCTTTTACGTTTATCAGTATATCACAGAATACAACAAGCACAACTGCAACTCCTCTGTCAGCGACAGTCTCTGACAACAACAGCATCAATATCTTGCTGCACAGCCTTTTAGAGTAGTAGTAGTCTGTACTGTGAGAGTCAGAAAATGAGAAAAATACACTATCTTGGCATGCTAATTGGCAGCTGTGCAGTATGCAAGAGCAAATGTTGTTGGCAGGCAGGGCTGTAGAGGCGGTCACCAGCCCCCCGTTGTCAATCAGTCTCTGGCTGGCACTGCGTGTTTAAGGAAGTTGTTTCCTTCCCTCCTACTGTGAAAGGCAGAGATGCCCCTACCCACAATCTGACCCACTCCTTGTGCTGAACTTTGTGACGACCGTGAACCCATCCCACCACTCATTGATTGATAAAACAAAATCCTCCTATCCGAGTCCTCATTAGTAGTCCCACTAACCTGCCAGTCACTCAGTTGCTCCCAGTTCTCTGCCCCAAGCTGAAATATGTCTAGTCTCGACTCTCTCTGTGGAAAATTCTCGTGTCGTGTTCCCGACTGTTCCTGTCACCTGATCTGTTGATTTCATCAGCAGCAGCCATCAGTCCCGCGTGGTGCCATTCAGAAGTCTCGGACTACTTCCGTTTTTCTCCGTTGGACTTCCTGAGCACTCGATGATCATTCAGGAACTCCAACAGAGAAAAACAAAACTGCGCTCCAAGTGGTGGCACTGTGAAACGCCACAACTTAAGAAAAATTGAAAATCGTGGCATTTTTATTCAGTCAGGACATAAGCTGATGAAATCAACAGATCAGGTGACAGAAGCAGTCGGGAACACGACACGAGAATTTTCCACAGAGAGAGTCGAGACTAGACATATTTCAGCTTGGGGCAGAGAACTGGGAACAACTGAGTGACTGGCAGGTTAGTGGGACTACTAATGAGGACTCGGATAGGAGGATTTTGTTTTATCAATCAGTTGGACCACAGTGGGCTCAGGGAGGGTGAGGATGGTGGAACAGAGGCACACCCAGTCAGTTGTTCCACACCACAATCCATACACCATTCTGGGGGAGCATAGCTCCCCTATGGATGCACCTGCAGAGGAGATTAAGGAGGCTGAGGACAACCATCACAAGGGAGGCCCACAGGAAGGAGGCAGAGGACACCACAAGGAAAGGAAGCAGCTCCTGGTGGGGGACTCTATTAGGGGATAGAACTTGGGGGAGCAGGGAAACTGAAGGTGCCTGCCTGGTGCCATGGCTTGGAGAGACAGGAAGCGCATCCTCAGGATCATGAGAACAGCTGCACAGGAATCTGAGCTGGACGTCATTGTCCACCTAGGGACAAATGACTTGGCCAATCATGAGATTAGAGCAGTGCAGAAGGACTTTGTAGAATTGGGGAGGGGCCTAAGACAAGTAGCACACACAATATCCTTCTCTGAGGTGCTGCCTGTCAATGGCATGAGTGAAGCGAGGGTACTTTGCACCATGCAGTTTAATGAATGGTTGAAAAAATGGTGTGGGGCACAGGGGTTTGGCTTCATTGGGGACTGGGGTTCCACCTGGAGGGACACCAGCCTATACTGGCAGGATGGTCTGCATCTGTCCAGGAAGGGAACAAGTCTTTTGAGTAATCGGTTTAAAGGCTTCATTGGCAAACTTTTAAACTAGTCAAGGGGGGAGGCACTGATAAACAGCAGGAAAATCCCAGCCTCTCCCTACAAAACAGGGTACTAAATGAGAAAAAGACCGAAGTAGGCAGGTCAGTGGGGGATGCTGCAAAAGAAGGTAAAGCCATCAAAAAATGGAGAGCAATGAGTACCAATGCCCGTAATCTGAGTAACAAGCTTCCTGAATTAGTGGCCTTGATGGAGGAGGAACATCTGGATATCGTGGCAGTCACTGAAACATGGTACACACAAAACCATGACTAGGACATAAACGCATTCAGGATACACTATCTACACGAGGGACAGGAGAGGTAAAGAGGAGGAGGAGTAGCTCTTTACATAAGGGAAGGAATCAAGGCAACAGAACAAAAGGGAAAACAGGGAGGAGAAGAAGCACTGTGGGTAAATTTGGAGACCGCAATGGCACCACAATCCTGCACAGGGGTTAGATACAGACCTCTTCTCAGGGGAGGAAATGGACAAGGAAATGATAGAAAGAATACTCAGAATGGCAGAAAAAGGGAGATATTGCTGATGGGTGATCTGAATATGCCAGATGTTAACTGGAATGCAGTTGCAGCAGCCACTTCAAAGAGTGGGGTTATTCTAGATGCCCTACAAGGGCATGCCTTAGACAACTAGTATTGGAGCCCACTGAGAGGGAGCAATCTTAGACCTGGTTCTCTCAAATGGAGATGAAGAGAGATCACAGATGTAGAAGTGGTAGCCATCTGGGAACTAGCGACCATCGAACAGTATGGTTCACAATAAACACAGCAATAGAGTCAAGCTATACAAAGGCAAAAGTACTGGACTTTAGGAGGGCTGACTTGCAAAATGGGTGAGTGCCTAAGGAATGCACTAGCAAATGGGCAGGAAGGAGGGTGGAAGAACAATGGGAATAATAAAACTGCCATCACAGAGGTAACAAGCCTTTGTGTGAAGCAAATTAACAAAATGAAACGATGTAAGAAACCACTATGGTTCTCAAAGGAAGTGGCAGTGAAGGTTCAAGAGAAAAGAAAGCATTCAGGAAGTACAAGGAATCACAGAAGGAGCAGGACAGGAACTGTATCAGTTAAAGCAAAGGAAGCTGGGAAGGCAGTCAGAACAGCAAAGGCCCAAACCGAGGAAAAGATAGCCAACTCTGCTAAGAAGGGGATAAACCTTTATAGGTACATCAGGAGCGAAGGAAGACCAAGGGAGGGCTAGTGAGGCTTAATAAAGAGGAGGGAGGGTGGGCAGAGGTGACTGTGAAAAGGCAGAGATACTAAACAAATATTTTTGCTCAGTATTTACAAAGGAAGTGGGGAGGTACCCTAAAACAAACAGTAGAAACACTGGATACAGAAGTTGATACCAGCCCATTTACAGAAGAAAGGGTTCTGAAAGAACTCTTAAAACTGAAGGTGGACAAAGCAATGGGGCCTGATGGGATTCATCCCAGAATTCTAAAAGAACTAAGGGTAGAACTAGTGACACCACTGACTACCCTCTTTAACAAATCATGGGAGGATGGGGTGGTACCCGAGGACTGGAGAAGGGAAGATGTGATTCCCCTTCACAAAAGTGGGAGCAAGGCAGAAGCAGAAAACTACAGACCTGTTAGTTTAACCTCAGTGATAGGGAAAATGATGGAATCACTTCTGAAGGAAAGAATTGTTGAGTATCTAGAGGCCAGAGGGCTCAGGACCCAAGGCAGCATGGATTCACAGCGGAAGGTCATGCCAGACAAATCTGACAGATTTCTTGACTGGGCGACCAAAGTAGTAGATCAGGGAGGGCTGTGGACATGGCCTACCTAGACTTCAGCAAGGCATTTGACACAGTCCCACACAAAAGATTAATATACAAGTTAGCCAGCCTGGGAGGGTCCCAAGATGACAGCCTGGTAAAGAATTGGCTGGAGAATAGGACACAGAGAGTAATAGTAAATGGAGTCCGCTTGAAGAAAGGGGGTTACTAGTGGGGTACCACAGGGTTCAGTATTAGGAACGGTCCTCTTCAATGTCTTTATGTTTATATTTGCAGAGGGACTGAAGAAAAAGTGTCTCTTTGCAGATGACACAAAGATCTGCAACAGAGTTGATGCACAAGGTGGGTGGAAAGGATGAGAAGGGACTTGGCAAGGTTAGAGGAATGGTCAAATGTATGGCAGCTTAGATTCAATGCTAAGAAGTGCAAGGTAATGCACCTGGGAAACAAAAACCCAGGGGAAGAGTACACAATGGGGGGTGAGATACTAACAACAACAAAAATGGAAAGGGACCTGGGGGTAGTCATATCAGATGACCTAAAGGTGGGCAAGCAATGTGAGAGGGCAGCAAGGAGGGCTGGGAGGATACTGGGATGCATTGGGAGAGGCATCACCAGCAGAAAACAGGAAGTTATTATCCCTCTGTACAGACAGTTGGTGAGACCCCATCTGGAGTACTGCGTGCAGTTCTGGAGACCCAATCTCCGCAAGGATATAGACAGGATGGAGGCTGTCCAGAGGAGGGCAACTAAAATGGTGCAGGGCCTGCACCGGAAGACATATGAAGAGAGACTTAAAGAGCTGAATATGTATAGCCTCGAGGAAAGGAGAGAGAGGGGGGACATGATAGAAACTTTCAAGTATCTCAAGGGAATCAACAAAGTCCAAGAGGAAGCATCTTTCAAAAAAGAGGTGTGCAAGAACAAGGGGGCACAATGTGAAGATAGAAGAGCGGCTCAGAGGTAATTTAAGGAAGTATTTTTCTCACAGAGAGGGTTGTGGATGCATGTAATGGCCTTCCGGAGGAGGTTGTAGGAGTCAAAACAGTGGTGGAATTCAAGCATGTATGGGACAGTCATAAGCAATTCTAGGGGGTTGGGGTAGAAGAAGTAGGCTGCTGGTTAACTAGGATCTGCAGCTTATCCAATAGGTAGGGAAATGGGCAGACTGGGTGGGCCAAGCAGTCCTTATCTGCTGTCAAAATCTATGTTACTATGTTTAAGCAAAGTTTCCTCAATGGGGATAGTGATGGGGGGGGGGCTTTAACTTACATTTCCGGGGCTTCAGCCTCCCCAAAATCAGCATGATGATGCCACTGGTGACACCCTCTTCTGTCTCTTGCCTGACTGCGCAGTCAAATTTTCTTGTGAGACCTGGGAACTGGCCACTCCCATGGTCTCACCCCCCCCCCAACCCTGCTACCTCTCTACCTTCATTTGCTGTTTCTATCTTTTCTTCTCTCTTGTGTATCTGAAGTTATAACATATGTGTGAATTTGTAAGTGAAAGTTGGATCCCTTGGTTTGAAAATGTATATAGTTATATTGTTGAAATGATTGCAAAACTATATGGAAATTAGGGGATTAACCTGGAATACAACACCAGCTCTCACCTGAGCTGTCAACAGGAGGTCAGTTCAGGGAACTGTGTACTGTTTTGCTTGAACCTGCAAGGAAGGAAACTGACAAGAACACCTTGAGAAAAACAGGATGTTTTCCTTAACGAGTTTCATGGCAAAGGCTTGTTATAAAAAGAGCAGCAATATTTTTGCTGGAGTGACAGATTTTTAAATTGAGAGCACGAAGAAGCTAAGGACTTTGTTCTCTCTGTTTGTACTGCCTCTGTAAATAGTTATACTGAACAATTTTTTATTTTACTGTTATTGGCAAAAATAAAATGCTACTTGTGAATTTTATACTTGCTCCCGGTCTTCCTGCGCCTCCTGACCTGTGCCTCAACAACCCCCATAGCTAGGGAATGAAACGTGCTGGGTTCTCCGCAGGGGCCCAGGTACCACAGAGTGAAAACAACTATCCCCTTGGCATAGGGCCCTGCACCAGAGTGCCTTGAGCATTGGGTGACAGGTGCACTCTTTGCCCTGTGCATCTGTATCTGCGGTTACATGGAAGCGCATGGACCACAGAAGCTCTCTGCTAACGTAGCCCACGAGACAGTCCCACTAATTCTTTACATTCATCAATGCCCAGACATGCAGGGCAGCTGCATCTGTGCACTATCAGTGCCTAACACTTGCATAGCATATACATACAATCAAACATTCAGCATAGACAAATGCTTGTTCATACCTGGTTTGTGCATTGCTGAGCAGACATACTCTACTTTGAGAGGGAGACGGATGTCGGAGATGGTAACGGTTCCTCGGCATGGCTCTAATGCACCAGCAGGGCTAGGATTCTCCTCTTTTCGTTGCAGAGTTTTCGCCTTTCAGTCTGCTCAAGTCAGTCAGCAGTGCCAAACGCTTCTCAGCTATAAGGGAGAAAAACAAACAAAAAACAGCTACACAGCAGTCCCCAAGTTGCTACAACATACATGTCTCTCTGAGCTCGACAAGAACATCCAGATTAATAATTTATAATAAATACATATAAGATACCAGTAAAACAGGTTACTCATCTGTAACCGCAGTTCTAGCAGTGGTATATGGTTCAAATCTGCACTTCTGGCAGTCTCCCTTTGAGAGCTGTTCTTGCCTGACGGTCTTCAAACTTAAGCCCCCACACCCAGGTGGCATATCCCTCAGCTCTGTCCTGTGACACTGGAAAGTACAGTTACGCAAGAACTTACCGTAACAGTAGATCTTCGAGAGAGGCTCTTGCAGTAGGTAATTACATATAGGACTGACGCCGGCTGGCGACAGGACATCACGGAAAAATTTCTAGATAGCAGTCCCTGGTGAGGGACCGCCCCCACGTCAGGTGACCGGCGACATACGACGTCGGTATAAAGGGGCAGTCCTGGACGCCCGCCTTCCAGTTCTTTCCCGCCACAGGCCAGGAAGGCCCGGACGAGAGAGAAGCAGATATTTCCCTCAATGGAAAAGGAGCTGAAAAAGCCTAGGGGGATGGAGGGCGGGAAGGTATTACCTACTGCAAGAGCCTCTCTCGAAGATCTACTGTTACAGTAAGTTCTTACGTAACTGTACTATCTTACTTCGAGAGGGCTCTTGCAGTAGGTTATTACATATAGGACAGAATCCCAAGCAGTCTGGAACAAAATAAAGGCACCGGGAGGAGGTACTACTCCAAGTAGCAGCCAAAAAAAAAGGCCCTGCGAGCCTCAAGAAAGGAGGCCTTGCAAGACCGCTAACCCAAAGCCTGCTCTATGGCGAGAGGCAATGTCCAAACTGTAATGTTTAGTGAAGGTATGGACGGAAGTCCAAGTGGCGGCAGCACATATGTCTGTTGCAGACATGTTTCTGAAACAAGCTGCAGAGGCAGCTACTCCACGAGTGGAGTGACCTCTGACTTGACCTGGAAGGGTCTTGTTGTACTTGTCATAACAGAAAGTGATGCAATGAGCCAACCACTTTGATAGGCATTGCTTGGGAGACAGCACTGCCTTCCCTTTTGTGAGCAAAAGAGACGAACTACTGATCAGTCTTTCTGAGATGCTTCGTCCTATCGGTGTAGTATCTCAGAATCCTGTGGACATATATGGTATGGAGCAAGTATTCTCCTTGGTTGGAGTACTGCGTGAAAAAGGCAGGTAATTCAATAGACTGATTTAAGGTAGATTCCGCTACCACCTTCGGGAGGAACTTAGGATTTGTGTGAAGAGCAACTCTTTCTTTGTGAAAAATCAGATAAGGGATTTTGCACATAAGGGCTTGAAGCTTGGAAATTCTGCGAGCGGAAGTAATGGCCACCAAGAAGAGCGTCTTCCACGATAAAAACTTCAAGTCTGCGGAAGCCGCAGGCTCAAAGGGAGGAAGAGTAAGTTTCTCGAGGACAAAGTTTAAGTACCAAGGGGGAGCTGGAGTCCGGACAGGGGGCCTGAGATGAAGGACCCCTGTGAGAAAAGTTTTAGATACCTCCAGTTGGGCAAATGCCTTATCAGTGAAAGGGACGTGGTAGGCTGAAATAGCCGCCATATGGACTTTCAAAGAAGAGTGACTGAGACCCAGGTCGAAGAGATGACGCATGTAATCAAGGAGAATGGTCACAGGACAGGAAAAGGGCTCCACGTTCCTAGACTTAGCCCAGATGGAAAATCTTTTCCATTTCATGGCGTAGGTGGACCTAGTGGAGGGTTTTCTAGCCTCCACCAGAATCTCAGCCACCTTAGGAGAAACGCCAAAGCAAGATTGAGCTAGGTCTGCAGGAGCCATGCATGAAGATGAAGGGACTTGAGTCCCGGATGGACCAGGGTCCCCCGGTCCTGGGTCAGCAATCCTGAAGATAAAGGAAATGGAAGAGGAGGAACCTCTGAGTATTGTTGTAGAAGAGAGAACCAGATTTGCCTGGGCCAGAAAGGAGCGATCAGAATCATTCTCGCTCCTTCCAAAGCAAGTTTCTGCAGCACACGAGGGACCAGAGGAATTGGGGGAAAAGCATACACGAATCTGTCCTTCCAGCTTAGAGATAGAGCGTTGCTCCAGAAAGCGTCTCGCTCTGGAGCAAGCGAGCAAAAGGTTGGAAGCTTTGCGTTTTGGGAGGAGGCGAACAGGTCTATCTGAGGAGTCCCTCAAATCTGGAAGATGCTTTTTAGAACTTTTTCGTCAAGTTCCCATTCGTGTGGTAGAGCCGACGAACGACTTAGCCTGTCTGCCAGGACACTGTCCACTCCTGGAACATGGATCGCCGTGAGGTGAAGGTTGTGAAGCGTTGCCCATTCCCAAACCCTCATCGCTTACCTGCACAGCGGGTAGGACCGAGTCCCTCCCTGCTTGTTGATGTACCACACCACGCACATGTTGTCCGTTTGGACAACTAGGTGGCCGGGAAGGATGAATTGGTGAAGGGCCTGGAGAGCATACAACACTGCTCGAAGCTTGAGCACGTTGATGTGGAGAACTAACTGGTTTTGACCATAGGCCCTGGGTTCGGTGAGGACCCAGATGGGCTCCCCAACCTTCGCCTGAAGCGTCCGTGGTCAGAGTCTGATCGGGGGGAGGATGAAAAAAGGGGACCTCCCGGAATAGGTTCTCTCGAACCATCCACCATTGCAAGTTTCTTACCATCGGCGAGGAGATCAGAATCAGATGATCTAGGTTGTCTACTCGTTGATCCCACTGAGAGCGGAGAGTCCACTGAGAGATTCTCACGTGGAGGCGCGCGGAACCGTCGGGATGGCCGCCACCATAAGCTCCAGTAGACGGAGCACTGACCTCGCCGGAACCCTCCTGTATTTCGATAGGAGGGAAATCTGGGACTGGAGGGAGGCCCCCCTATCCGGAGGCAGGAAGGCCCTGCACATTGTCGTATTGAGGATTGCCCCGATGAACTGGAGTCTCTGAGAAGGATCCAGGTGAGACTTGGAATGGTTGATGGTGATACCCAGGCCAGTGAAAACCTGCTGGGTAAGGGAGAGGAAATGCAGGAGTTCCTCCTGGACGGGTCACAGGAGCCAGTCGTCCAGGTAGGGAAAACCTGAACCCTCAGGGCATGCAGGGCCCGCTACCACTGCCAGGCATTTGGTAAAGACTCGGGAGCCAAAGAAAGACCAAAAGGAGCGCCGGGAATTGGTAGTGGTCCTCCTGGAACGCAAAACTGAGGTACTTTCGGTGCGAAGGGCAAACGGGGATGTGCAGGTACGCATCCTGCATATCCAGTGCACAAAGCCATTGGCCCGGCCGAAGCAGGGGCAAGAGGGTTTGAAAGGATAGCATCCTGAACCTCTTGTATTCCACATATAGGTTCACGGAGCTGAGATCGAGAATGGGTCTGAGATCTCCCATCTTCTTTGGTACAAGGAAGAAATGGGAATAGTAACCCGTCCCATGGAGGTGAGGGGGGGACAGGCTCTATAGCCTGTTTCGCAAGGAGAGCAGAGATTTCTTCCCTGACCAAAGGAAGATGGTCCCTTGAGTAAGAGGAGTTCAGAGGGGGTGACGGGAGTGCCCTCTGCTATGATCTGAAGCACCCATGAATCCGATGTTATCCTCTCCAACCCGAAGGTGGAGATTCTCCCTCCCACCGGTTCCTCCGGGCGTCCGGAGGCGGTGGGAGAGGGAAGAAGTCAGGTGGTGTGGGGCAGCGCCGCAACTGGGGCACCCATTGCTTTTTTGGGCAGTGGAGGCCTGGCAGCTGTGGGGGCCAGACGTTTAGTGGTCCGCCTTCCCTGAGGTTTCGTTTGAGGCCGGCTGCGTCTGCGAAAGGGACGGTGCTGTGGGGGATGGGGGTGGTACATGGAATCAACAGATTTAAGGGCCGTTCCCTTCTCCTGCAAGTCAGTGATGATGTCCTTGACATCACCGCTGAAAAGCACAGAACCCCTGAAAGGTGCTTCTTGAATTGCTGACTGCACCTCCGGGACCAGACCTGACACACAGAGCCATGCATGACGCCGAAGACTTATGGTGAATGCAGAGCTCCGTCCTGCAGTGTCCACTGCATCGTAGGTCGTCCTCAGAATATGACGACTGGCCGAATGAGCAGAACGGACCAGGTCGGCTAACTCCTGCTTGACATGTGAGTCAGGCAAGGAGTCAATCTTAGATTCCGCCTGGGTAAGGACAGTCTTCTGGTAATCCCCCATATGAGCTACATAATTTAGGGCCCTAATCCCCAGTGTGGAAGAAGCATAGATCTTCCTTCCATACTGATCCAGAAGGCGGGATTCCTTATCCGGGGGAGACGAGCTCAAATGTATCAGGTGTGCTGACCGGCCATGAGCGGCGCTAATCACAACAGAGTCAGCATGGAGGCGAGAATCTAAAAAGTCTACACCCTCCGAAGCCTGATATAGCCTGTTGGACTTCCGAGGAAGTGGGGCTAAAGCCGACGGTTGTTTCCAAATAGTGGAAACAAGGTGGGCGTGAGGCTCGATCCAGGGTGGCACTAGAGTAGGAGCCGTAAGGGGCAAGTCCAGATGTTCGGCGAGTTTAACTCGTTGAGGATCTGGCTCTAAGGAATGCCACTGATGGACTTCCTGGATCTTTCTGAGCAACCCATGAAAGAAGGATCCTCCGGAGGAGACTCGGAGGAGTCCTCGGCCAGGGCTTGGACGGAGGCGTGGCTGGCCGTCTTTCTCAGAACACCATCAGAGGCCTCCGAGGAGTCCGAGAGAGAAGAAGAGGAAGAATTGACAGAGTAGGACCCCGACTGTCTAGGGGAGAACGGGTTCCTTAGGGAGATCCTGAACGCTGGTCCAGCTCCTCTGGATCCCGGCGGCAGAGCCCTGGAACCGGAGGCGGAGGGAGATGCCATCTAGGGCGTACGGGAGCCGGGGTGGCACCGTCGGCCGTGAAGACAGCCTCGACTGCCTTGGTGAGTTGAGCTCTTGGCTTCAGCCCACCAGGAGGCCAGAGTCTCCTGAAGATCCACCGTGGCCTAGGGGCAGTGTAGGAGGAGGGGATAGTTGTATGGATGAAATCCGCTAAGAGGGTATCCGTAACCCAGCTGTGGGAATACGGGCGGGGCACTGCGTCGTCTGGTACTGCGGCGTCAATGGAGTTGGCACCGGGTACTGAGGCGCAGGATACTGTGGGCCCAGGTAAACCAGCGTCGGACAGGACGGCAGATACCCAGGCGCCGGAGGAGCTGCCGGAGCAGACGGCCCAGCCGGGCACTCCACGGGCGGATCAACCGTGATAGGCCCGTGGGGTGGAGGGCCCGAGGGAGGAGGAATATCCCTGCCGGTGTCGGAACCGGCATCAGAGGAGCCGATCACATCCGGCACTGTAGGAAGAGGTCGGATGGTAGCCCAGGGTCTCCAGCTCGTCTGGGACGGAGGAGAAAATCCCGGGGTCGGGCAGGAGGGACTCGTGGCTCCCCTGATGGCAGCGAGGCTGCGGGGAGCCTGGTACGACAGACGAAGCAGGGTCTGCCGTAGGCTCCGAGGCCCAGCGCACGTCGGAGGAGCCATGTGACTTAGGGGCAGAGTCCCGGCGGATGTCAGAGGAGTCTGCGTCCGACTTTGGGGGTCTCTCGCCTGAGGCGAACCGAGGGAAGAGAAGAGGCCCAGTCTCGACGGGACACTGCTGCGGCGCTGCCCCGGGCGGGTCGGGCGTCGAAGCGCCTTCTCCCGGGCGGAGGAGCCAATCGCTGGCTTATGGGAGGCGCCTCGCACTCAGTAGGCCGCAGAAGCTTCCGCGGCGGTACTGGGGGCTAGAGCCTTCTTTCCTTGAGGCACCCGGCGGCTCGAACACCAAAACCTTTGAGGCTGCCGGGCGATCCCCCGCAGGTGATGTTATTTTACCCGCGACCGCCGGAGTCACGGAGGAGGAGGCGTCTCTCCGGTGCCTTTCCTTGTCCCACTTCTTGTGTCCTTTCAGGAGGTCGACGCTGCAAAGTTTCTTCAACTCCTTCTCCATCGTGGACATCTTCTTCTTGAGGAGATGGGCTTCGAGACAGCTGGCGCCGCCTGCGGGTGGCCGTGTTGAAATGAAGGCAGTGCGATAATTGTCGGACCGCGATGGTCGGGGCCTAGACAGAAAAGGCAGAGGGAGTGACAGTCTTTGAGAGGCAGTTGGGCGCCGCACGAGTCGCACTTATTTTTAGAAGGGGACGACATATACTGACATTCACCTGACGATAGGAAAAAATAGAAAATACTGAAACTTTTAGGAAAAAAAACGACGAAGAAACAAGACTGAGCGATAGGAACTTCAATGCGAGGCACTGCGAGAGCTGACAGCGGGAAAGAACTGGAAGGCGGGCGTCCGGGACCGCCCCTTTATACTGACGTCGTATGACGCCGGTCACCTGATCGGGGCGGTCCTCGCCAGGGACTGCTAGCTATAAATTTTTCCGTGTGGTCCTGCCACCGGTAGGCGTCAGTCCTATATGTAATTACCTACTGCAAGAGCCCTCTCGAAGTAAGATCTTGCATGCTGGCAGCAGGGATCAATGTGTCACTTGCCCAGGGAGGCTGGGTTGGCTGTGAGGATGTGAACCGTATACCACTCCTAGAAAAACAGGTTACTCATCTAGGTGTGGTATATGGTGTACATCCACACTTCTGGCAGTATCCGTTTCCTTTAAATATCTTACTGGAAGGTTTTCAAGCTGGCTCCTCCCACACACCCAGGTGTTAACTCCTTCGGCATTGCCCCATGACGTCAGATTTTACCCGCTGGAAGCAAGACCAGTGTGCCACTTGCAAGGGGAGGTCAGATGGGTTGTGTGGATCTACACCATGTACCACTTCTAGAAAGTACAGTTACGCAAGAACTGGCTTCACCTTAAGGACTATGCCGCTAGGCACTAGGACTCCACAGAAAACTTCTAGCCAACAGTACCCAGCTGGGGTCCGCCCTTTACGTCAGCCCGCCCAGTGACGTCACCCTCTGTATAAAGGAGGCACTCCCCAGCCCCACCTCAGCTCACCTGCCAGAGACCCAGGGGTTGTTCAGAAGGAGACAGCCGGGGCAAGAGGCGAAAATTCCCAGAAGGAAAAATAAACATTATAGGGGGATGGAGGGGCAAAAATAGCGCCTACTGCAGGAGCTCTTCTCAAAGATCTACTGTTGCGGTAAGTTCTTACTGAACTGTACTATCTTACTTCAAATAAGAACTCCTGCAGCAGGCTACACCTTAAGGACGGAGTCCCAAGCAGTGTCCCAGAAGGGGAGAAAAGAAACAGCGTGGTAGAAAAAAACACATGGAATCCTTATGATAGGAGGCCTTGGAGCACAGCCAGGCCGAATCCTGCTCTTTTTCTGAAGGCAATGCCCAGAGTGTAGTGCTTGATAAAAGTATGCACAGAGTTCCAAGTTGTGGCAGCACACATGTCTGCCATCAAAGCATTCTTCATAGCTGCGAAGGATGCAGTCATCCCCCTTGTGGAATGCCCCTTGACTAGTCCCTGCAAGGGTTTGTCATACTTGTAGTAGATGAATACAGTGCAGTTGGTTAACCATTTTGACGGGGTTTGTTTTGCAACAGGTTTCCCCACAGCTCTGGGGGCAAAAGAAACAAAAAACTGATCAGACATGTGGACCGATTTAGTACGGTCCAAACAGTAAAGTACAGTTACGTAAGAACTTACCGTAACAGTAGATCTTCAAGAGAGGCTCTTGCAGTAAGTAATTACATATAGGACTGATGCCAGCAGGTGTCAGGACCCCACGGAAAAATTTCTAGCTAGCAGTCTCTGGCGGGGGACCGACCCATGTCAGGTGACTGACGTCATGTGACATCAGTACAAAGGGGCGGTCCCCCACGCCCGCCTTCCAGTTCTTTCCCGCCAAAGACCAAATGGCAAGACAAGAGAGAAGCTGATATTTCCCATCCTGGAAAAGGAGCAGAAAAGCTTAGGGGAATGGAGGGCAGGAAGGTATTACCTACTGCAAGAGCCTCTCTCGAAGATCTACTGTTATGGTAAGTTCTTATGTAACTGTACTATCTTACTTCTAGAGAGCTCTTGCAGTAGGTAATTACATATAGGACTGAGTCCCAAGCAGTCTGGAACAAGAAGCAAACGGGAGGAGGGAAACTACCCAAAAGTAGGCCCTTTGGCTGGGAAGGTCTTAGGAAAGAAGACCTTGCAAAATAGGCAACCCGAAGCCAGCTCTACGGCGAGAGGCAATGTCCAAACTGTAATGTTTCGTGAAGGTATGGACAGCAAGTCCAAGTAGCGGCTGCACATATGTCCGCCACTGACACATTCTTGAAACAAGCAGCAGAGGCAGAGACTCCTCTGGTGGAGTGGCCTCTGACCTGACCTGGCAGGGTCTTCTTGTACTTGTCATAACAGGCAGTGATACAATGAGCCAACCATTTAGATAGGCATTGCTTAGAGACAGCATTGCCTTCTCTTTTATGAGCAAAGGAGACAAACAGTTGATCAGTCTTTCTGAGATTCTTCGTTCTGGTGGTGTAGAATCTCAGAATTCGGTGAACATCCAGAGTAAGCAAGCGGTACTCCCATTGATTAGAGTGCTGCGTAAAGAAAGCAGACAACTCTATGGATTGATTCAGCGTAGATTCCGCTACCACCTTGTGGAGAAACTTAGGATTGGTACGCAGAGCCACACGTTCCTTGTGAAATATCAAATACGAGATTTTACACATTAGGGCTTGAAGCTCGGAAATCCTTCGAGCAGAAGTAATGGCCACAAGGAAGAGTGTCTTCCACAAGAGGAACTTCAGATCTGCTGAGGCTGCCAGCTCGAAAGGAGGCAGAGTAAGCTTCTCAAGGATAAAATTCAGATCCCAAGGAGGGTCAGGAACCCAAATAGGGGGTCTCAAGTGGAGGACCCCTCCAAGGAAGGTCTTGGAGACCTCCAGTTATGCAAACGTCCTGTCCCCAAAAGGAACATGGTAGGCCAAGAAGGCTGCAATGTGAACCTTCAGAGAGGAATGACAGACCCAGATCAAAGAGGTGTCGCAAGTAATCCAGAAGCCGCCCAACAGAGTATGAGAAAGGCTCGAAATCTTTGGAAGTGTCCCAAATAGAGAACCGTTTCCATTTCATGGCATAGGTAGATCAAGTGGATGGCTTCCTGGCCTCCACCAGAATCTCAGTCACCGGGGGGAAACCCCAAATCGGGCTTGAGCTACGTCTGCAGGAGCCATGCATACAACTGAAGGTACTTGAGGCCTGGATGGACCAGGGTCCCCTGATCCTGGGTCAGCAAAGTTCACGACAAAGAGGAAGAGGAAGCGGAGATTCCTCTGAATACTGCTGCAGAAGAGAGAACCAAACTTGCCTGGGCCAGAAAGGAGTGATGAGAATCATGCGAGCTCCTTCTGAGCAGAGTTTCATGGAGACCCTCGGAATCAAGGGGATCAGGGGGAAAGCATAGACGAATCTTCCCTTCCAGTCTAGAGACAGAGAGTCTTTCAAAAAAATGCCACGCCCTGGAGCAGGCGAGCAGAAGGCGGGAAGTTTTGCGTTGAGAGGAGATGCAAACAGGTCTGCCTGAGGGGTTCCCCAGCGTAGAAAGATGCCATCTGCTACGCCGATCTAGTTCCCACTCGTGAGTATGAGCAGACGACTGACTGAGGTGGTCTGCCAACATGTTTTTGGCCCCCGGGATGTGAATTGCTATGAGGTGAAGGTTGTGCTGCACTGCCCATTCCCAAACCCGCATCGCTTCCCTGCAAAGAGGGTGGGAACGAGTTCCTACCTGTTTGTTGACGTACCAGACTACACACATGTTCGTTTGGACCGCCAAGCGCCCAGGAAGCAAGTAAAGATGCAGAGCTTGAAGAGCATATAGCATGGCCTGAAGCTTGAGCACATAAATGTGGAGAGATTTTTTCGAGCTGAGACCAGGAGCCCTGGGTCCTGTGAGGCCCGAGATGGGCTCCCCAACCTTCTCCTGAGGCATCTGTGGTCAGCATCTGGGAGGGGGGGGGGGAGAAAGGCCGAAGGGAACTCCCCGGCAAAGGTTCTTCTGAACCGCCCACCATAGCAAGTCCTAAGCCATAGGGCTGGAGACCAGAACTAGTTGCTGTAGGTCGTCCACCAGCTGTTCCCATTGAGACTGGAGAAGGGTCCACTGAGAGATTCTCATGTGGAGCCGAGCATGAGGAACTGTCTGAATAGCAGCCACCATGAGCCCGAGGAGGCAAAGGACTGACCTGGCGCTGACCCACCTGCGGCTGAACAGCAGGTTGACCTGAGCCCAGATTGAGGCCACCCTGTTCAGTGGCAGAAAAGCCATTCCAGAGGTCGTGTCCAGGAACTAAAGCCTCTGCGACGGGATCAGGTGGAACTTGGCCTGGTTGACAGTAACACCCAGGCAGGCAGGCAAAAACCTGCAGGGTAAGGGAAAGGAAGCGCAGGAGTTCCTCCCTGGATGAGGCAACCAGGAGCCAATTGTTCAGGTACGGGAAAATCTTCACGCCCTGGGTACGCAGGTAGGCCTCAACCACTGAAAGGCATTTGGTAAAAACTCGGGGCGCTGAGGAAAGACCAAATGGGAGGGCCTTGAACTGGTAGTGGTCCCCCTGAAAAGCAAAACGCAGATATTTGCAGTGGGAAGGGCGAATAGGGATATGCAGGTAAGTATCCTGCATATCCAGAGTGTACAACCACTGTCCCGGCCGAGGGAGGGGCAGAAGACTCTGCAGAGAGAGCATCCTGAACCTTTTGTACTCCACAAACAAGTTCAGGGAGCTGAGGTAGAGAATCGGCCTCACCTCTCCTGACTTCTTCGGGACCAGGAAGAAATGGGAGTAGTAACCCGTCCCCTGAAGGTGTGGGGGTACAGGCTCTATCGCCTCTTTCAAAAGAAGAGAGGATATTTTTTCCCAGACCAGAAGATGATGTTCTGGGGAGTAAGATGACCTGGGAGGGGCGCTTTCAAGGAGGTTTCTGAAGAAACTCTACTGAATGTCCTTCTGTGATCAGCTGGAGCACCCAAGTGTCTGTAGTTATCCTCTCCCAACCAGGTAGATGGAGGGAGAATCTCCCTCCTACCAGTTCCTCTGGAAGGCCCAGAGGCAGTGGGAAAGGAAAGGAGTCAGGAGGTATGGGGCAGCGTGGTGGCTGAAGCCCCCGCTGCTTTCTTGGGCCGGGAGGGGCTTGGCAGCCAGAGGGGCCCGTTTGTTGGCCTGCTTTCCCTGAGGTTTCACTTTTTGCAGAGGACGTCTGCGAAAGGGACGATGCTGAGCTTGAGAGGGTTTGTACAGAGAGTTGACTGACTTAAGTGCAGTACCCTTCTCCTGCAGATTGGTGATGATGTCCTTGACATCGCCACCGAACAGCACTGAACCCCTGAAAGGCGCGTACCTGGATGGCGGACTGCACCTCCAGGACCAAACCTGACAACCGGGGCCAGGCATGATGCCGCAAACCCACAGCGAAAGCCGAGCTCCGACCAGCAGTGTCCACTGCGTTGTATGTGACATGAAGCATGTGCCGACTGGCCGAATGCGCAGACCGGACTAGATCCACCACTTCCTGCTTCGCCTGAGACTCAGGAAGGGAGTCCAATTTAATTTCCACCTTGCTAAGGAGCGCCTTCTGGTAATCCCCCATAAGACCAGTGTAATTCAGGACCCTAATACCAAGAGTGGAAGGAGCGTAGACCTTCTTCCAGTACTGGTCCAGAAGGTGGGATTCCTTGTCGGGTGGTGACAAGCTCAAATGCTTGGGGTTAGCTGACTGGCCATGAGCGGCACTGATCACGACCGAATCAGATCGAGGGTGTGAATTCAAAGAGTCGACACCCTCGGGAGCCTGATAAAGCCTATCCGACTTCCTAGGAAGGGGGGCTAGTGCCGACGGTTGCTTCCAAATGGTGGAAACAAGATCGGCATGAGGCTCAGTCCAGGGTGGCACCAGGGTCAGAGCGGTCTTGGGCAGATCCAGGTGCACAGCGAGTTTCTTATACTGAGCATCCGGTTCCAAGGAATGCCACTGATGAATTTCCTGGATTTTGCACAACTCCGTAAAAGAAGGATCCTCCGGAGACTGCTTCAGAGGAGTCCTTGGCCTGGGCTTCTTTGGCGAGCGGGGCCCGCCGTCTAAGTCGGAATGGCCACTGAAATCATCCGAGGTGTCAGAGGAGGATGAAGAGGAAGAAAACTCCTCCTGCTCCTGACGCGAGTGAGGAACGGACCCCTTGGGAAGCCCCTGGGGAAGCACGTATCCTGCCCTACCCTGGAATAGAAGGGCTTGCCTCTGGTATCCAGAGGTGGGGAGGGAGTCTCTTCGACGTAGGGGGTCCGGAACTGGGAACGACGTCGGAAGATGGCTCCCTACCTCCCTGGTGAGCCAAGCCTTGGCCTCAGCCCTCCGGGAAGCCAGTCTCCTTCAAATCCACCGGTGGCTGAGGGGGCGGTGGAGGAGGAGGAAGGGGATACAGATATTGAGGTATCCATGGTGAGTGATCCATTGCGGTGGGTAACCAGCATCGGGTACCGGTTACTGTGTACTGCGGCATCGGATAGGCTGGCGCCGGGTACTGGGGCACCAGATACTGCAGCCCCGGGTATGACGGTGTTGGGATACCCAGGGACCAGGGGGTCTGCAGGAGCAGAAGGCCCCGAAAGGCCCCAGCAGGCGGGCCCGGAATGGGAGGCTTGGAGGGTGGCAGGCCCGGCATCTGGGAGAGGGATGTCACCCGGTGTCGGCGTCTGAGGGTCCGACGTCACACCGTCCGGCCCAGCGGGATGGAGACCTGACAGGAGCGTGCCTGCATCCTCGGTATCGCCCAGGGAGGGAGAATTAAAATCCCCGGGGTCTAGCTGAGGAGATGCTGGGGCCTCGGAGGGCAGAGAATGCTGCAGGGAGCCGTGGAAGGTGGACTGAACGTCAGGGTCCTGGTTCTGCTCTAAAGCCGTGCGACCATCGGAAGGGCAGACGTTCGCCTTACCGGCGGAGTCCATGCAGACGTCGGAGAAGCAGTCATCTGACTTAGCGGAGCCATTGCCGAGGGAGGCCACGAGGAGGGTGCGGCCTGGTCGGGCAGTTTAGGGGCTGTGCTCTGCCACTAGGGTCGAGCTACTTAGCGGCCTTCCCGGGGCAGACGTCAGAGGAGACGACATCCGGCTTACCGGAGCCACTCACACCAGAAGGCTGTGCAGCGGCGGCCTTGCTAGGAGTGGACGCCTCCTTTCACCTGGAGACACCCAAAGGGCCAGAGTGCGAGCCAGACAGGTGGGTCGACGCCGGCTTGGAAGCCTCCAAGATGGCTGTCGCGGATCGGTCCCCCAAGGAGGACGTTACCTTGAGCATGGCGACTCCAGCCGAAGTCGCGGTGGCCGAGGAAGAGTAGTCCCAGTCCCGGTGCTTCTCCTCGTCTTTCTTTTTACAGTGACCCTCAGGCGAAGTAGAGGCCGGACGAAGCTTCTTCAGCTCCTTTTCCATGGAGGTCATTTTCTTTTTAAGAATGTGGGCCTCCAGGGACTGCTGCCTCCGTCTGCGGATGGCTGCGTTGAACTTCAGGCAATGCTGTCACTTCTCCACTGGGTGATCCGGGCCTAGACAGAAGAGGCACTGGGAGTGTCCGTCCTTGTGCGGGAGTTGAGCGCTGCATGAGTCGCACTTATTATTGTGCTCGGAGGGTGTAGGGGATGACATACACCGCAGAGAAACAGGAAAAGTTCGAGAAATCGAAGAAAACCCCGCAAGGCACTTACACAAGCCAACGGCAGGAAACAACGGGAAGGCAGGCATGGGGGACCGCCCCTTTATACTGATGTCGCATAACGTTGGCCGCCTGATGTGGGGGCGGTCCCTCACCGGAAACTGCTAGCTAGAAATTTTTCCATGGGGGCCTGATGCCTGCCGGCATCAGTCCTATATGTAATTACGTACTGTAAGAGCCCTCTCGAAGTAAGATCGAAGGATCCTGTGGACGTCTAGAGTGTGACGGAGGGCCTCCCCCCAATTTGAATACTCGAGATAATAAACTGCAAGGCAGATATCCTCCTGGTTTAGTGTCAGCTCAGATATTACCTTCGGTAGATACCTAGGATTGGTACGAAGAGGCACTCGGTCTCTGTGAAAAACGAAATACGGTTCTTTGCAGGCGAGTGCTTGAAGCTCTGAAATTCTTTGAGCCGAAGTAATGGCAAATGGAAATTAAATGCCTACTGTAATTCTTGATCATCTTCGATGAAGTCACCACCACTCATTCACACTAATGGAAGGACTACGCTGGAGGCACTAGGACCCAACGGGAGCCAAAAATCTTCAGGAGGGCTGGCGCCGAGGTAGGGCCGCGAGCATGGCTCGCGCCATATAGGCTACCTCGGTGTTGACACTCCAACCGCCTCAGTACCTTTTTTACCGAGGAGGTGCACCGTAAACTAACCTAGTGAAACTAAGCTATGTCAGACATAAGATAGTCCGAATGACCCATGTCTGGCATGGACATCCAAAGCGTAGTGCTTTATGGAAGTGTGCACGGAGCTCCAGGTGGCCGCACTGCAGATGTCTGCAATGGGCACGTTTCGGATTTCTACCAAAGATGCCGCAACTGCTCTGTTAGAATGCGCGTACATCCTGCCTTCTAGCTTAACCAGTGCCATGGAGTATCATTGGCGAAGGCATGCCATTAGCCATGCTGAAGCACATCTGATAGCAACAGGCTGACCTAGCCAGGCCATGCTGAAGGAGACAAACAGTTCTGTCTAAATAGAACAGCAGAGCTCCTTTCACATCGAGAGAATGCAAGGTGTGCTCTCCCTCATTCTGGAAGATCGCAAAGTAGGTTGGAAGGACAAAGGGCTGATTCAGACGAAGTTCTGAGACAACCTTGGGGAGAAACTTAGGGTGGGTCCTATGAACCACCATGTCCTTGTGAAATACAGTATATGGAGGATCTGTGACCAAAGTATGTATTTCAGACACTCTGCAAGCTGAGGTAATGGCTACAACGAAGGCAGTCTTCTAGGTCAGAAACTTCAGCTCACAAGTAGCTAGGAGCTCGAAAGGTTTACGGGTGAGCAAGTCTAGTACAAGATTAATGCCCCAGGCAGCTACCGGTCGTCTGACTGGTGGTCTGGTATGCAGTATGCCCTTAAGAAACCTCTTGACCACAATTAGCTGAGCCAGAGATACAGAGTGTATGCACTCATGGTATGCTGAGATTGTGCAAAGGTGAACCTTCAAGGTTGAGTATTGCTGTCTCATGTTCGAGAGATTTAGAAGATACTCTAGGACTTTGTTTGGTGGGTAGAAAAAGGGATTCCAAGAGGATTTTGCACACCAGATGGAGAACCGCTTCCACTTAGCTGTGTAAGTTTTTCGAGTAGCTGGCTTGCGTGCCGCTAACAGAATATCTGAGACCCTACGTGAAACATTAAACCTGTTCACCTCTATCTCTTCAGGAGCCAGGCATGGAGGTGAAGGGACTTCAGGTTGAGATGGACCACAGGGTCCTGGGTCACCAGGTTTGTATGAAGTGGAAGCTATCTTGGTAAAAGATTCTGACAACCTGTTGATTAACTGAAACCAGATCTGACAAGGCCAGAATGGGCCGATGGGGATCATTCTGCTCCCCTGCACCTCCAGTTTGAACAGCACCCTCTGAACTAGGGGAAGAGGAGGAAATGCATACAGAAAGCATCTTGTCCACCGCAGTCTGAATGCATCCTGACAAAAAACGCCAGGCTCTGGATTTCTGCAGCAGAAGAGAGGCAGTTTTGCATTGAGTGGGCACGCAAAAAGGTCCAGGTCTGGGGTTCCCCACTCTTTGAAGAGTGATTGTATGACGTTTGTGTCGAGAGAACACTCGTGAGTGTCTGTCTCCGTTCTACTGAGACGATCCGCTAGATTGTTCTGTACTCCTGGCAGGCAAACCATCTGGATCAGAGCTTTGTGCTCTGGCCACCACTCGCACTCTCTCATAGTTTCCCTGCATAAGGGGTGAGAGGGTGCGCCACCCTGCTTGTTGACGTAGTACATTATTGCTTTGTTGTCTGTTGGAAGGAGAATGATCTTGTGACAGAGTATGTCCTTCAAGGCTCGAACTGCATACAGGACGGCTCTCGTTTCTAAAACATTTATGTAAAGTTGAGACTCGTACCGACTCCATCGACCCTGGATGTGGAGATCCTAGCAGTGAGCTCCACATCCCAGTGGGGACGTGTCTGTGGTGATGGAGATCTGGGATTCTAGAGGGGCAAAGGGATAGCCTTCCAGAAGGGTGTCTTCCCGAGTCCACCAGGTGAGTGACCGTCTCAGAGGTTCTGTCACCTTCACATGAAAGGACTGTGGGTGCGTGGTCTGTGACCAATGAGTGCTGAGCATCCACCAAGTAGTCCTTATGTGAAGACGAGCCAGAGGCACAGTGAACACTGAGAATGCCATGAGACCCAGAATTCGCTGCAACTAGAGAGCTCGAACCGAGTCGATCTCTCTGATGAATTCAGCCATCCAAAGGATGTCATTCCTTCTGTCCTCCGTAAGGAAGGCTTTTGCCCTGGAGGTATCCAGAAGAGCTCCTATGAAGAGGAGCAGTTGGGAGGGCTGTAGCTGTGACTTTCCCAAATTTAGCAGGAGTCCCATGGACGCGAGGAATTTGGAAGCCATGGCCACGGCTTCCAGAGTCTCTTGTCTGGAGGGACTTGCTAGCAGCCAATCGTCCAGATACAGAAACACCTGAATTCCGAGCTTCCTAAGATGCGCTGCGAGAACTGCAAAGCACTTTGTAAAGACTCAAGGTGCCGAGGATAGCACAAAGGGCAGGACTCTGTACTGGTAGTGTTGACCCAATGCCACAAATCGAAGGTATTTGTGGTGGTTTGGGTGTATGAGAACATGCTGATAGGCGTCCTGCATGTCCAGGAAGGCTAGCCAATCGTTTTGATGAATCAGAGGTAAGAGTGTACTGTGTGATAATATCTTGAACTTTTCCTTGTAAAGGAATTTGTTTAACTTCCCGAGATCTAGAATTGGGTGCATGCCGTCTGTTTTCTTTGGAACTAGGAAGTAATTGGAGTAGAAAAATGGAAATTACGTACCTACCGTAATTCTGATCTTCTTGGACGAGTCTCCACCACTCATTCACACTAATGGGACTGCACTGGAGGCACTAGGACCCAGCGGGAGCAAACTTTTTTGCGGGAGGGCCGGCGCCAGAGATGGAGCTGCGAGGAGCGGCGCCGCGAGCCTCAGCTCGTGTGGCAATGAATGTCTCGGCGCCGACCCTCCAACCGCCTCAGTACCTTTTTTTCCCCGAGAGGTGCAGCGTAACTAACCTAGAAGGATAGCCTAACCAAAAACCGGACATAAGATAGTCTGGACGACCCGTATAAGAAGGGTCAACAAAGAAATCTTCACAGCCTAAAGATTTGAGGGAGTGAAGACCAACAACAGAGGTGAGCTCGGGGATGGAGGGTGGGCGGTGAATGAGTGGTGGAGACTGGTCCAAGAAGATCACAATTACGGTAGGTACGTAATTTGTATATCTTCCTGGACATAAGTCTCCACCACTCATTCACACTAATGGGAGAGTACGAGGTTAATAATCCCTAGAAGGGCGGCAGGAGAGACCAAGAGCTCACAGTTTTAGGACAGAAGTCCATTAAGGATGGTTCTGCCAAAGGAAAGATGTCATCTGGCATGGACATCCAGTGCATAGTGTTTAACGAAAGTATGCACTGAGCTCCAGGTAGCCACGTTGCAAATATCTGCAATGGGCACGTTGCGGATTTCCGCCAGAGATGCCATGACCGCTCTAGTAGAGTGAGCGTAAACTCTGCCCTCCAGCTTAACCTGCACCATGGAATAGCAATGGCGAAGGCATGCCACTAGCAATGCTGAGATACATATGATAGCGACAGGTTGACCCAGCCGGGTCTCGCTGAAGGAAACAAACAGTTGTTGAGCTTTGCGAAAGTCTTTCGTTCTATTTAGATAGAAACACAAAGCTCTCTTAATATCCAAGGAATGAAGAAAACGTTCTCCTTCATTTTGGAAGTCCGCAAAGTAAGAGGGAAGGACCAAAGGTTGGTTTAGATGGAATTCCGAGACAACCTTAGGAAGAAATTTAGGATGGGTTCTAAGGACTACTTTGTCTTTATGGAATACAGTATACGGAGGGTCTGTAACCAGGGCATGTACCTCAGAGACCCAGCGGGCTGAGGTAATGGCCACCAGGAAGGCAGTTTTCCAGGTGAGAAATTTTAGCTCACAGGTAGCCAGAGGTTCGAAAGGTTTCCGAGTGAGCATATCTAGCACAAGATTAATGTCCCAGGCTGCAACTGGACGTCTTGTAGGAGGTCTGGTATGCAGAATTCCTTTAAGAAACCTCTTAACCACAGGTAACTGAGCCAGTGACAAGGAAAGTACCAGCTCATGATAAGCCGAAATGGCACAAAGGTGAACTTTGACTGTAGAGTACTGCAGACCTGAATTTGTGAGGTCTAAGAGGTACTCCAAAATGTTATCTGGTGGGCAGGAAAAGGGATTTAAAGAGGACTTTGCACACCAGAGTGAAAAACGCTTCCATTTGGCTGTGTAAGTTTTCCTAGTGGCTGGCTTCCGCGCAGCCAGAATATCTGAAACCCTGCGAGAGACATTGAACCTGTTCACTTCTACCTCTTCAGGAGCCAAGCGTGAAGGTCATGTTGGGATGGACAACAGGCCCCTGAGTCAAGAGGTTCGTCTGAAGGGGGAGTGGTTTCGGCGGAGCTGCCGACATATTGTTGGGTAGTGGAAACCACATCTGTCGAGGCCAAAAGGGAGCAATGAGGATCATTTTGTCCCCCTGGGATTCGAACTTGAGAAGTACCCTCTGAATTAGAGGAAGAGGCACAAAGGCATTTAGAAAGCGTTTTGTCCACCGCAGCCTGAACGCATCCTGACAGAAAATGCCAGGCCCTGGATTTCTGGAGCAGAAGAGAGGCAGTTTTGTGTTGAGTGGGGATGCAAAAAGGTCCAGGTCTGAAGTTCCCCACTCAGCGAATATTGACCGAACTATGGCTGAGTCGAGAGACCATTCGTGAGGATCTGTCTCTGTTCTGCTGAGGTGATCTGCCAGTTCATTCTGCACTCCTGGCAGGTAGACTGCTTGAATTAGAGATTTGTGCTGTAGGCACCATTCCCACACCCTCATCGCTTCTCTGCATAAGGGGTAAGAGTTGGCGCTGCCCTGTTTGTTGATGTAATACATCGACTCCTTTGTTGTCCGTTTGAAGGAGAATGTTCTTGTGACAGAAAATGTCCTTCAACGCCCGGACCGCATAAAGAACAGCTCTCATTTCTAAGACATTTATGTGAAGCTGGGACTCGACCCGAGTCCACGTACCCTGAGTGTGGAGAGCCTGACAGTGAGCTCCCCACCCCATCAGGGACGGGTCTGTGGTAATGGAAATCTGATGATCCAGAGGAGCAAAGGGATACCCTTCTAGAAGATTGTTCTCTTGCGACCACCAGGTGAGTGACCTCTTTAGAGGTTCTGTCACCTTGATGAGAAAGGACTGCAGGTGAGTGGGTGGGGACCACTGAGTACTGAGCATCCACTGAGAAGTTCTCATATGAAGGTGTGCTAGGGGTACAGTGAACACCGAGGATGCCATGAGACCTAGCATCCGTTGCATCGAGAGAGCTGGAACCGAGTTGCTCTCCCCGGTGTAACGTGCCATCTGAAGGATATCGCTCCTCCTGTCCTCTGGAAGAAAAGTCTTTGCACAGGGGGTGTCCAGAAGAGTTCCTATAAAAATGAGCATCTGGGAGGGCTGCAGCTGTGATTTCTTGAGGTTTAGCAGGACTCCCATGGACGTGAGAAAGTGTGAAGCCGTGGCGACGGCGTCCAGAGTTCCCTGTCTGGAAGGACTTGCCAGAAGCCAATCGTCCAGATAAGGGTACACCTGTATTCTGATCTTTCTGAGATGCGCTGCGAGAACTGCACAACACTTTGTAAAAACTTGCGGCGCCAAGGATAGCCCAAAGAGCAGGACTCTGAACGGATGATGCTGTCCCAGAGCCACAAACCTCAGGAATTTGTGATGCTTTGGGTGAATAGAAATGTGCTGGTAAGCATCCTGCATGTCTAGGGAGGCTAGCCAGTCGTGTTGATGAAGCAAAGGTAATAAGGTTCCTAGAGAAATCATTTTGAATTTCTTCTTGGGCAGAAATTTGTTTAGTTTTCTGAGGTCCAGAATGGGGCGCATGCCCCCAGTTTTCTTTGGAACCAGAAAGTAATGGGAGTAGAACCCTGTGTTCCGTTGATGCAGCGGCACTACTTCTACTGCCCTGTTGTTCAGAAGGCCCTGAATCTCGGCGGCGAGAAGGTCCGACTGAAGGGTTGCCAGCTTGGGCTGTTGTTTGGGGGGACGATCCGGAGGGGTCTCCACAAGATTGAGTGAATACCCTTCGGGGATTATTCGGAGGACCCATTTGTCTGAGGTTATTGACTTCCATTGATTGTAGAAGTGCATCAGACGACCTCCCACCGCTGAGGAAGAGTCCACCTCGGGCAGCTGAGGTGGGACTAGGGCCAACTACTCATAAGGTGGCACTGGGCGCTTTAGGCCCTTGCGCGTTCTTTTGAGTTTTCTTTTGAGGCTGGGGAGTTTGATTTTTACAAAAACTTCCTCTGCCTCGAAAGGACTGACGGTTATGAAACTGGCATTTATTAACAGTCCCTCGAGAGGGGACAGGAGGAGGTCGAGCCAACTTAATGGCTGACCTAGTCTTTTGTGTAGCTTCTAGAGCCTGTTCTACTTGAGGGCCGAAAAGATGCACACCATCAAAGGCAACACCATTACCTGCTGCGTCGTCATTAAATGAAGACTGAAGTGCAGCCAGGAATACGGCTTGGTACAAATATGCAGCCCGCCGAAAGCAGTGTCGAAAGCATCCATAGCCACTATAACCTGCTGGTTGTTAGATTCGATACCCCTGGTAATGGTTTGAAGAAGCTCTGACTTTGTATCCGATTCCGGTAGAGCTTCAACCACCTGTTTGAGAGAGTGCCAAAGGATATACTCATATTAAGAGAAATAGCTTTGGTAGCTGGCAATTCGCATACCCAGGGTGGAAGCAGCAAAGACTCTCCTACCTAAAGTGTCTGTCTTATGAGATTCTTTATTAATAGGTCGAGCTGTAGTAGTTTGGGGAAGGACGAACTTATTCTCTGCCAATACTACAATAGGATCGGCAAAGGCTTGGGACGCCAAAAATGGGTCGATCCTTGGGGGCAAAGTATTTCCTATCTATGGATTTAGCCACCGAAGGAATGAGAGCAGGATTATTCCATACCATTTGAGACAGCGTCTCAAAGGAGGGCTGTACCAGAGGAGTCAAATCCGTAGAGATCTCCGGAATATGGAGGTATTGGAGTCTTAGCAATTTCCCAGGATCGATGTCTGTAGTTTGGAGAGAAAGAGTGGAAATCAAGTTTTTCAGCAGAGACTTAAAGGACAGGTCCTCGACCACAGGCTCTGCAGCAGGAATAGATCCTATTTCTTCCACTTCATCACCCAGTCTAAGGTCTGGGTCAGGCTCAATGTCATCTCCTGACAGTCCAGGAGGGACTGTATGGACAGGAAAGGAGTGAAAAATCAGAGGAAAATGATGAAGGAAAGGAGTTAAAGGAGGAGTCTTGAAAAGTGGATGGCGCCAAGAACCCCGGGCCGATGGGCGTACGGCACACGAGCGGCATCGAGGAGCTGTCTGGTGTCGAGAAGCCACACGACCCCGGAGACGTCGCAGAGAGGACAGACGGCGCCAAGAGGCCAGACGGTGCCGCAATGCAACACATGGCGCAAAGGACGGCGCCAACAGAAGCATCGACGCCTAAGATGGCGCCAAAAACACCCCAAGACTCCGAAAAACAGGATTTGAGGGGAAGGGAGGAAGAACAGCAGAAGATAAAGGCATTGGTGTGGCCCCCTGCGCTGCAGCCATGTGAGGGGGGGAGAGGACACCTAAGCATGGAGTCAATGGCACCGAAGATGGTGCCGCGCGACCAGGGAGGCTCAACCGCCCTACCTGGTCTCCCAAGAAGCCCGAAGGCCCCTGAGTGACCGGGCCAGGCAGCTGGACCAACCTCCGAGCCCACTGCTCCATAAGAGCGGCCCACTGATGAAACTGCTCATCTGAAGACCTACCAGAGGGCGGGGTAGGGCTCCGATGACGAAGACGCTGGCTACCAGAAACAGAAGCAGACTACTCCAAAGGAGGAGACTGGCAACTAGCCCCAATAACCGACCGTCTACGCGCAGACATATCAGAGGGCGACCTCAAGTGATGCCTTGTCTTTTTTGACCTGTGGGCCGAAGAAGAGCTCGAGGCCTGAGCGGTGCCGAGAATGCACTGCTATTTTATGCCTGAGGGGACTCCCCCTCAGGCATTGGACTGACCGTTGTCAGACCCCCTTCTGGAGAAGGCGGCGGACCCGGACCCAGCCAGACTGACTGACTAGCTTTCATACAAGTCTCCCTACCGTCACCTGACCTGCTCATGGTCGACTCCATCAAAGTAGGCTGAGACTTCTTTGTAAATAAGAATAAACTTATGCGATACTTATTTGAGATATTACTACAAAATAACAAAACGGAAAACTATGCTGCTAGTTTGAAGTTTGACTCCGCGGCGGCGGCGTCTGTCACTGAAGTGCACTTCGACTGCGGAAAAAGAACTGAAGGCGGTTGGAGGGTCGCGCCGAGAAGTCATTGCCGCACGAGCTGAGGGTGCTGCACCGCCCTCCGCTACCCATCTCCAGCTACTGACCTCTCAAGTAAAAGTTTGTTTCGCTGGTCCTAGTGCCTCCGGCGCAGTCCCATTAGTGTGAATGAGTGGTGGAGGCTTATGTCCAGGAAGATTACAGGTTACTCACCAGTAACAGGAGTTCTAGGAATGGTATATGTTCATCCACACTTATTGGCAGGTTCCTTGCCGCTTTAAATCTTGCTGGAAGGTCTTCAAACTGGCTCCTCCCACCCACCCGGGTGGTAAAACTCTCGGCTCTGCCACATGACGCAAGATATAGCCCGCTGGAAGCCAGGTTGTGCGTTGAAGCCGGTGAGATCGGGTGGGTTGTGTGGATGAACAACATATACAGGTTACTCACCTGTAACAGGAGTTCTGGGAATGGTATATGTTGTTCATCTACACTTATTGGCAGGTTTCTTGACGCTTTAAATCTTGCCGGAAGGTCTTCAAGCTGGCTCCTCCCACCCACCCGGGTGGTAAAACTCCGGCTCCGCCATGACACTCAGATCTGGCCCGTGGAAGCTCAGGTTGTGCGTCAGCCGGAGGTCGGGTGGTCGTGTGGATGAACAACATATACCATTCTAGAACTCCTGTTACAGTGAGTAACCTGTATTTCTAGGACATGGATATGTTGTTCATCCACACTTATTGGCAGACTCCTAGCAGTTCTCCGGGAGGAGGAGGCAAGCGACACCTCACTTAGGAATAAAGACTGGAGAACCGAGGCCCAAAACCAGCATCCCAAGTGACTCAAGGTCGATGTGGTAATGGGTAACAAAGGTGCTGACTTCCAGGTAGCAGCCCTGCAGATTTCCTGGATAGATCGTCCCTGGAAGCAGCCACCGATGCAGCAGTATGGCCGGTAGAATGAGCTCTTATCCCTCTGGGGCTCCATGCCCGCCAACTTATAGCAGCGATCTATGCGGAGGTGACCCACCTGCCTATCGTCCGGCTTGGCTGCAGGTCTGCCAGATGCGGCTTCAGCGTAGGTGACAAACAGCTGGCGAACTCTCTGAATTTCCAGCCGTCGCTCCTTATAATAAGCGAGTGCCCTTCTAGGGTCCAGAGTATGGAGCCTATCTGCCTCCGAGTGTGATTGGGGTAGAACACTGGCAGAGTCAGCACCTGGTTAAGGTGAAACTCCACACACCTTCAGAAGGAATTTCGGTGGGGAAGCAGGACAACCTGTCCCTGTGGAAGACCAGGTAAGGAGACCGATGCAAAGCACCTGGAGCTCTCCCATCCTTCTGGCTGACGTGATAGCCACCAAGAAGGCGGTCTTCCACGACAGGTGAGAGAGATCACACCTGTGCATTGGTTACTAATGGCTTGCCCATGAGCTTTGCCAATACCAGCAGTAAATCCCGGGAGGTGGAGGTTCTCGCACTGGAGGAAATGTGATCGAGGCCTTTGGCGCCTGACCACCTTTCCTCATACCGACTGCTCTCCCTGGCGCCCGGTAAGCAGAGATGGCTGCCAGGTGCACCTTTTGGGTCGTCAACCTAAGCCCTTGACTAGAAAGGACCATAAATAGTCCAAAATGCTTGCCACAGAAAAGGAGTGAAGGGTCCAAGCCCTCACCTGACACCAAATGGAGAATTTTCCATTTGAAGGCTTAGCATTTTCTGGTCGACTCTCACGGACGCCTCAACAACATTGAGGACCTCGTCGGAAGACCCAAAGCTCTGGAACTCTGCGCTCAGGAACCAGGCCGTCAGGTGCAGGGATTGAAGGTCCGGATGGAACACCTTCCCTGATTGACTGAGCAGGTCCGGGCGACCCTGGAAGCTGCCTCGGGAGCCTGGAGCTGAGGCTGAGGAGATCTGGGAACCAGAACTGGTGGGGCCAGTCTGGGGCTATCAGGATCACCTGTGCGCTTGTCCTCCTTGCTTTGAGAAGCACCTTGTGAATCAAGGAAATGGGGAAAGGCATAGAAGGGCCCGGGGTCCACAGCCTCGAGAAGGCATCCCCCAGCAGCCTGCTGAGGCGGGCATGAAACAGCCTCAGCTTCACGTTCTCCTGGAGGCAAACAGGTCCACCTGAGGTGTGCCCCAGTGGGAGAACAGATCTTATCTACCTCCGGCAGGAGAGACCACTGTGAGATGCAGCCCCTATCCGGCTCAGGGCTGCCGGCCAGGGTGTTGGAGGCTCCTGCCACATGATTAGCTGGAGATCCGCCTCCAGGCTGCTGCACAGTGACCGTCGGAGAGCTTCCTTGCATAGAAGCATGGGCAGCGTCCCGCCTGGTGGTTCCAGGTAGTACATGGTCGTGGTATTGTCCGTCTGGACTCGGACCGCTAGCCCCGGAGAAAGCGGAGCAAAGGCGGTGAGAGTAGGCGGACGCTCGGAGCTCAGCAGGTTGATTGCATAGCAGGACTCCCGAGGGACCAGAGGCCGTGCACTCAGTGTTCCCCAGATGGGCACCCCAACCCATCAGAGGGCATCGGTCAATAGAGACCGTCGGCTCAAGGCGGACAAACAGGATGCCCACCTGCAGATGGAATGGAGCGGTCCACCACTGGAGGCGTTCCACATCTCCTGGTCACTATCACTAGCTAGTCCAAAGGATACATAGCGTTGTGACCCACTGGCTGGCCAGTCCCCACTGGAAGAGGCGCATGTACTTGGCGGGCCCATGGACCACGCTGGTACAGGCCCTTCATCAAGACACAGAAGGCGCCAGGAGTCCGGGCAGGCGCGATTGCTTAACCAGAAATGATTGAGCCAAGGTAAGAACCTCGGCCCTGTCAGCGGGAGCCTTGCTCTGGCTTGAAGAGGTCGAGCTCTGCCCCGATGAACAGGATCACCTGCTCGGCTCGAGTTCGACTTGGCCTCGTTGATGAGAAGGCCAACTCGAGCAAACCTGGAGGGCCAGATCTCTGGACGCTCCACCTCCCATCTGGAGAGACTGCTATTAGTGTCGTCCAGGTGAGGGTACACCGGACCCCTCAGGCGCCACAGAATGCTGTCACTGCCATGCATTTGGTGAACCCTGGGACCTGGAGATAAGCCGAAGCATGGCTCCAGAACTGAAGGATCCCTCCCACAGCGGAGGAATCTCGATGTGACATGACGGATAGGACGTGAAAAAACGGCGTCCTGTAGGTCCAGAGAGCAGAACCACACGCCGTGTTCCAGAGATGGTATTATCTGCATGAGTGACCATCCTGAAGGTTGAGACGCCAGGAACTTGTTCCAGGTCATGGAGGAGTAGAAATGGGGCCAACCCCGTCCGTTGGAACCAGGAAATACCTGGACATGAACCCCAGAGGGTCTGAAGGGGTCCTCCACCTCCGTGATCACCTCCTTTTGGAGGAGGAGAGCGATGTCGGCTCGGCGGGCCGCCAGTGAGCTGTGGACCCGAGGCCCCAGTGCGATGGCTCTGAAGGGCGGGGCCTGCTCTCGAATTCAGAGTGAGCCTTTTCCCACCACCTCCAGTACCCACCTGTCCATGGTAACAGCGGACCAGGCGGAAAGGAAGTGTCTGAGCCGTCCCCGCGAGAGGAGAACCAGAGTGAGGTGACAGGGATGAGGCGACACCCCTCAGCCCGTCACTGGGAGAGCTTGGAGGAGGGGACGGCCGAGGGACCACCTGGGCCTTTACGCCCGCTTCCTGTTGGAGGAAGCCGGCTGGAGGCTTGGGATACCCAAGGTCAGCCTGCTGGCCCTGAGCGTTGCTGGGCAGGCGCGCAGGCGCAGAAGGAACCGAAAAGGCTTAGGCTGTGGCTAAGCTTGTCTGTCCTTCTGAGCGGAAGAGGCCGAGTCTAAGGTAGCATTGGACTTCTCGATCCTCTGCAGGTGACCTTCCACCCCAGGGCCGAAGAGGTCAGTCCCAAAGGAACATCCGCCAACATGCTGGGTATCCAGTAAAGGTGGCTATCCTCAACCAAGCCGGCGGCGCATAGCCACTACGGCGCACAGAACCTGGCACGCAGGTCCCGATGTCTACGCAGTCTGGAGCTGCTGTTTAGCCACTGCTCTGCCCTGGTCCTGCACCTGCCTGACCGTAGTCTGCAGATCTGCGGGAAGATGAGGACAACCTCATCCAGGGAGCCCAACAGGGCGTGAGAAAAATGTGCCATGAGGGGCGGCGAACTGGCCTGCGAAGGCGAGAGAGGCATGGCATAGACTTTTAGCCCGACGCCAATCCAATTTCTTGGATTCCTTGTCGGGAGGTTATCCCACATCCTCGGCGTTCGGCACGAGAAAGCGCTGTCGGTAACCAACCCTTCGTCCGGTGTTCCAGAACGGACAGGGAACCGGTAGGGACCCGAATACTTCCTGGCCAACCTGGCCGGGCGCAGGAGCAGGAAGAAGGGCGCTGCCAAAGTTTCAAGGCGGACCCACTATAGCCCGGCCACGGAAAGGCCTCCGTAGGAGAATCCCTCGGTCCAGAATCTCCGTGAGGGATACCCGGCCCCGTTTGAAACAGGTTCGAGCTTCATCTCGGTGGACTCCGACGCGAGTTGAAGCAACCCTAAGAAGGACGAAGGGCTATCGTCCATTGACTGCTCCTCGAGGACTCCAAGTCCATGCGCTTGGAGAAGAGGAGGAACCATCATCGGACAGAGAAGAGTCCTCAAAGAGCTGCCTCGGCCCTGAGCCACCCTCCACCTGCGAAGTTTATCGGGAATGAGGGTGACAGACAGCCTATGGGCCAACCCAAAGCCGACCGAAATTGCAGTGGGAGCCCCAATAATGGCTGTGGGCGGAGGTTCCACCAGAATCGGTGGGGCAGCTGGAATTGGCCGAACAACTGGCTGATAACAGGCTCTCGACTACAGCAGGGTTGTTTCGATTATCGGTGACAACCACTTAATGGCAGGGGAAAGGCGACTGGGTGGCTTATTCCCGTCAAAGGAACTGTTGCCACATAAGTTCCTTATACCTCCGGCGCAACTTGCGCTGAAGCCTCCCTAGTCCGAGGAAAGCAGGCCAAGACGCCTATGGCAAGGATCGGCTGGACACATGAGGATGTCCGAGACCGAGTCTCGCTGGGCCGAGGAGGCGAGAAGTGTCTGAAATCAGCACTCCCTCGGCTGGACGATCCACGACTCCGGAACGGAGGCACAGGCGAGCCGGCGGGATCCTCAACTCCACCGGGGCAGGAGAGGGATTCTCAGCTTCTCCAGCCGACAACCCGTCTTAGCGAGTGGAAAATCTAAACCAGCGTCGACAGGAGTCTCGGTCAACTGGCTGGCGGGGACACCGTGAAGCCAGTGGCCGAAGCTGAGGTCGACTGAAGTCAACTATAGAGACAGGGAGGGATCTTTCCGCTCCCAAGGCGTCGACCGGAGAGACGGCTTTTGCTCCTTTTGGACCTGGAAAAAGGCCCGAAAAGTTGGACCCTCACCTTTGGTCGAGAGGGTCAGACAAAAGCTCCTTAAAAGCAGAATGAGGCACCCGAGAAGGCGGAGACAAATGCGCAGCCGAGTGAAGCGGCCAGCGCCGCCTCCTCTTGAGGCGATCATCTGCTCTAGCTGATCCGCCCGAGCCCGCCGCGGACACCGCCAATCGGGCCTCTTTAGATTTCACCGGTGGAATTCTTTTTCTCGGGCGCCCAGTTGTGTCCGGGCAGCACGGTCTTGAGGGCGTGGGCCGAAAGGGAAGAGCACAAGTCGCCCAGGCCTGCAGGTGCGTGCTCAAGGCCCAGGTAGTAGGCATGCGTGGAGTGCGGATCCGTCCCTAGACATCTTCTGCCATGAGGGCACCTCTAAACAAGAGTCGATTTGTCCAGCCGCGGCCCGGAGGAGAGACCTAAGTCTTTTAGCAAAAACTTTTTAATTCGAACTTTTAGAAGGTGTGGAACCAGTCTTAAGCGCAGCACTCGTTAAGGAGGGAACCTGGGCTTCCAGCGGTAAGGAAGATCTGGCGTCATGGGGCGGAGCTGAGAGTTTTACCACCCGGGTGGGTGGGAGGAGCCAGCTTGAAGACCTTCCAGCAAGATTTAAAGCTGCAAGGAACCTGCCAAGTGTGGATGAACAACATATCCATGTCCCTAGAAATACCATTCCTAGAACTCCTGTTACAGGTGAGAAACCTGTATTTCTAGGGACATGGATATGTTGTTCAATCCACACTTATTGACAGACTCCTAGTAGTTCTCCGGGAGGAGGGAGGCAAGGTGCACACCCTCTACTTGGGAAATAAAGACTGGAGAACAGAGGTCCCAAAACCAGCATCCCAGCGTGACTCAAGGTCGATGTGGTAGTGGGTAATGAAGGTGTGTGCTGACTTCCAGGTATCAGCCCTGCAGATTTCCTGGATAGGGACGTCCCTGGAAGGAGCCACCGATGCTGCGGTATGGCGGGTAGAACAAGCTCTTATCCCTTTGGGAGGCTCCATGCCCGCCAACCTGTAGCAGAGATCTATGCAGGAGGTGACCCACCTGCCTATCATCCGCTTGGTTGCAGGTCAGCCAGGTGCGGCTTCAGTGTCGGTGACAAACAGCTGGCGAACCTCTCCCCGAACTTCAGCCGTCTGCTCCTTGTAGTAAAACAGCGCTCTTCTAGAGTCCAAAGTATGGAGCCTATATTCGGTCTCCAAGGTGTGACTAGGGTAGAACAGTGGCAGAGTCAACACCTGGTTAAGGTGAAACTCTGACACCACCGTCGGAAGGAATTTTAGGAGGGGACGAAGGACAACCTTGTTCCTGTGGAATACCAGATAAGAAGACTCGATGGAAAGCGCCTGGAGCACCACCCATCCTTCTGGCTGATGTGATAGCAACCAAGAAGGCAGTCTTCCACGACAGATGAGTGATATCACACCTGTGCATAGGTTCGAATGACTTGCCCATGAGCTTAGCCAGTACCAGCAGTAGATCCCACGGAGGTGGAGGTTCTCGCACCGGAGAGGATATGTGATGAAGGCCTTTGAAAAAGCACCTAACCACCTTCTCCTGTGTCACCAACTGCTTTCCGGCCCGCGCCCGGTAAGCAGAGATGGCTGCCAGGTGCACCTTAAGGGTGGTCAACCGATGCCCAAGCTGAGAAGAAAAATTTACTCACCTTAATAATGTTGTTTCTTCTAATGGAGTCTTGCTATATTCTGACATATGCAGTGAGTCCCAACCTTCGAACTGCCCCGGAGATGAGAGTTAAACTTTCCATGCCAGGCATGGAACGCTGAGCTCGAGCTCGGTTGAGACTCTGTCTGTTCTTCAAACTCAAACCGTCAGATCTTCTGAGCTAAACTCACTAAGGTCCTGTGTGGAAGCTGTAAACCTACACTAGCCAACTGGCTATCAAACATAAAACATATTTTTTGGTCACAAAACAAAGACTCAAGTCAGGAGACCCCAAAAATGAAAAACACAACACCAACTCACCCCAAGAAAAGAAGGGGTGAAAACAACAAGGTGGGCACCTACTAAGTGCCAACACTGCACTGCCCACCCACATCCCAAAAACAGAGGTTCGGAGAGGGGCAGGCGGGGAGGTCAGAATATGCAAGACTCCATTAGAGAAACAACATTACTAAGGTGAGTAATTTTTCTTCAAACAACATGAAATCTTGCTATATTCTGAGCATATGAACTCTAAAACAGTACCTCCATGGAGGAAGGACAGAACCTACTTAGGAAATAGGCTCTGAGGCACAGCTGTGCCAAACCGAGCATCACTCCTAGCCTGGATGTCAGGGGAGTGATACTTGGTAAAATCTGAACTGTTTTCCAGGTGGCTGCTGCACATCTCTAGAATAGGGGCGTCCCTGGCAGCAGCCAGGGAAGCAACTATTACCTCTGCTAGAGTGAGCCCTCAGGCCTGAGGGAGGAACCTTACCCAGTTTTTCATAGCAAGGTGGATACAAGAGAATCCACCTGGCAATGGATCTTTCAGTGGCAGGTTTCCCTTACCAACCTCACCATAAGTGAGGAACAGTTGGAGAGTCAAACCTGGGACCCTTGATACGCTCTATAGTAGTAACTGGGGCTCTTTTCATATCTAAACTGTGCAGCCTCCTCGCCGCAGAGAGGAATGGTCGTGAAGTACACTGGAAGAGACAGACTGATTAAGGTGGAAATCTGAAACACCTTGAGGCAAGAACTTCCTGTTAGTCCTGAGGACCACTTTATCTTTATGAAGGAGATAAAATCAGGCTCCACTGATAAACATATAATTCACTTATACATCTGGCAGAAGTGATGGCTATCAGAAATAGTCTTCCAAGTCAAGTACTTAAGCTCTGCTGAAGACAAAAGGCTCAAAAGGGGTTGCATAAAGCTAAGCAATGCAAACATTAAGATCCCAGGCAGGGCAGGGTCCCTGAATGGAGGTTAGTGTAAACAATCCATGGAAAACTTGGAGAATATAGGGTGAGCTGAAAGAAGAGGGCTTACCTGCTGAGTAAAGCAGACAGCTGCCAGAAGCACTTTCAGTGTAGCTGGTCTCAGTCCCAAGCTATTTAAGTGGACCACATAATCAAGGACTGTGGGCAGATCAGCAGATTCTGGAGACATATGCTTCCCAGAGCACCATATGGAAAATCTTTTCCATTTGGAATTATAAAGTAGCCCTGGTGGAAGGTTTTCTAGAAGCCTTCAGGATATCCATTACACCTTGGGAGGTGTAAATCCAACAACCGTAACTCTTCAAGAGCCAGGCCTTGAGATTGAGAGAGTTGAGGTTCGGGTACCAAACCCACCCCTGAGCACAGGTTAACAGGTTGTAATTCCTGGGAAGACACAGGGGAAGATGGACTGCTAAGGACAGCAGGAGTGGATACCAGGGCTGTCTGGCCCAGTCTGGAGCAATCAGGATCATCTTGCAGGGTTGAGATCTGATTTTGACTAACACTTTGAACAGGAGAGGGAGGGGGGGAAAAGCATAGAGAAACTTCCCTTCCCAATTGAGAACTAAAGCATCCAGGGGGACTGAGCCCAACACTGGGGGCCTGCAGCAAAAAAGGGGAAGTTGGTGATTGTCTGGGGTTGCAAAAAGATCTATCTGTGGGGTGCCCCATCTGGAAAATATCACCTCCAAGACCAGGGGGTCCAGTGACCATTTGTGATGGCCCTGGGAAATCCTGCTGAGAGCATCTGCCAGGACATTGTCCTTGCCTGGGAGGTGAACTGCCGTGAGGGAGGTGTCCAGGGAGTAAGCCAGAGACCACAACTTCATTGCTTCGGTGCACAAGGCCGTAGACCAAGTGCCTCCTTGCTTGCTGATGTACCACATTGTGGTGGTGTTGTCTGTTCTGACCTGTACAACTTTGTTCTGAACAGATTTGGAAAAAGATTGAAGTGCAAGAAATAGTGCTCCGAGTTCCAACAGATTGATGTGGAGCAGAGATTCCTGGGGGACCACAACCCCTGGGTGGTGAGGAGTCCCATATGAGCCCCACCCCAAGAGGAGGCATTTGTAGTAAGGATTAAAGAGTGAGACTGAGTGACAAAGGGAACCCTTGTCTCAGATTGTTCTGATCCTGCCACCACTGAGGGCCTGGATCAGGGTTGAAATTACTGGGATCAATTTGGTCAAGGGTCCTTCCTTTGAGACCAAAAGGCTCTCAAATGGAACTGAATGTCCCTCATCTGAAATCTTGCTCCCTGCACTACTGCTGTAGAAGCAGCCATGTGCCCAAGGCTGTAGAAAATGCCTTGCTGGTCGAGACACCTGCAGGGTGAATGAGGAGGCCAGAGAGACCCAGGGTCTTGCCCTGTCAGGAAGAAGGCTCTGGCCTTCTCTGTGCTTATGAAGGTGAGGAGCTGGACAGGCTCTAGAACTGACTTTGGAAGATTTAGAAGGAAACCAAAAGAAGTGAGCAGTTGCTGAGTTATCTGTAAGTGTAATTTGACTTGGTCTGGGGACTGGCCTACTATGAGCCAGTCGTCAGGTAAGGAAGATGGCAATTTTCTGCCTTCTTGGAGAAGCAACTACTACTGCCAGGCATTTTGTGAATACCCTTGGAGCAGAGGTGGGCGAAGGGCATTGCTCTGAACTGGTAATGGCCTGAGGGCAGCTCGAACCTGAGACACTTTCGATGGGAGCTTCAGTAGAATATGGAAGTAGGCATCATTGAGGTCCAGGGACACTAGCCAGTCCCTGGCTTTAGAGAGGTAGAATAATTCCCAGAGTCACCATTTTGAATTTTGGTTTTAAAGGTGCTTGTTTAAGTATCTGAGATCAGGATGGGCTGCCATTCTCCTGTCTTTTTGGGGTAAGGAAGTACCTGAATACAATCCTTTGCACTGGTGTGAGGGTGGAACCCTTTCCACAGCTCTGAGCTAGGAGGAAGAGACCTCTGCCTCTAAAGGCAAATGCCTCTGATGGATTTGCAGGTGGAAGGATCTGGTTCTCATCTTTGGAAACTTTTGAGCTGAGAACCAGTCCCTGGCTTACTACTTCCAGGACCCACTTGTCTGATGTCAGAGACTCCCAGTCCTGGACAAAGTAAGCCAGCCTGCCCCTACAGGTAGCTGAGAATCGGCCCTGGCAACCCCATCAGGGTGCCTGCCCAGAGGGGAGCTTTGGGCTGAGGGGTGGAAGACAGGCCTGCTTGTGCCCGTCTGCCTCTCCTCTAAGAACCCCTCTTGGCAAAAGCAGAAGAGGCCTGAGGCATGTAAAGGCCTATGAAAAGGCCTGCCCTGCCCCTAGGAAGCTGCCTTTGAGGTGGCCTGCCTTTCCTTGGCCTGTGCACTCCTATAGGTGGTCCTATACTCATCCATTTTCTTCATGTGAATTCTCTGTCTGCTCCCCAAACACAGAATTACACAACAGGAAAATCCATGGCCTTAGTCTGGGTATCCTGCTGACAAGCTAATACATCTGAGCCAAGCCATTCTGCGAGTGCCACAGATGTAGCCATGACTCTTGATGACATATCATTTGAGTCCACTGCAGCATGGAATTGCACCTTGGATGCCTCAATACCATCAGCAGCCACCTGCTCTAGCTCCTTGGCAAGCTGGCCCAGGGCCTGTTTTACTAAAGCCATGACAGTGTCCCATCTGGATTTCTGATACCTAGCCACATAAACCATATAATTCGCCTGTCTGAGTCCCAAGGATGCTGCCATGTACTGTTTCTTTGCCATGGCATCAATCCTCCTGGAGTCCTTGTCTGAGGGGTGTGAAGCCAAGGGAATATTAGCCTTGTCACAGGCTGCAGCCTGCACTACCCCAACATGGCTGCATTGTTGTGTAAGGAACTCCGTATCAGAGCCTGACAATGTGTACCTCTTGTCCATTCTCTTATCCACAGGAGGTATATACTGTTAGGAGTTTTTAGAATTTTAAATGTCTATTTCCCAAAAGATTTATGCAAGGAACAGACAGCCTCCTAGACTCTAGGATATCCATCATTTCCACAAAGTCAGGCTCTCGATCATCACAGCTTCCTCCATAGGGAGCTGGAGGGTTCAACCACTTTTTATAAAACATAAAATGAAGAGAATTCGAAAGCCTAGGAGAGACACTCTGAAGGGTCTGTCTGGAGGAGATGTCTGGGTCAATGGGCACATCAGACTTTTAAATCCCATTCACTTTCCTCATACTCCTCTTCCCCCTCCTCCGGTTCATAATATTCCTCTAAATCATACTCTTGACCGCGGTGGAACCGGCGCCTACCTGATGGTGCCGGTTCGGTCGAACGAAAGCGACTGGACAAATTTGATCGCTTTGGTTATTTCTTCAGCGGTTGGAGAGAGAAGTTCTGGCTCCACCAGCTGATTTTCTAAGTCCTTTTTGCTGGAACCGACTCCTCAGGAGTCGGATCTCCTTTGCCGAAGAAGTCTCGCCTGGTCAGAGGCACTCCTTCTGATTCGGTTTGAACCCGAACCCGGACTAGTCCATCAGTTCAGCGGACTTTTGGCCTCCCTGCCCTGAGACTACCAACTCTCTTTTCCAGGGTAGCTGCAGCAAAATTTTAACAAATCTGGCAGTCTGCATTAAGGTGGTCAGACCCCAGACAATAAACACAGGTGGTGTGGGAATCAGCCTTGGCAAAGACTTCCCCACACACACTACAGTGCTAAAACCCAGTGGGCCCGGTTTTTCTTTTGGGATTCTCAGACACAGTGCCAGTCCTATCCAAACTTACCCTTTTATGGCAATCCGCCAGGCAAGACCCTCTTATCGGTTCCTAACCATGTCACGGGTCATGGAAAAAAGCGTAATAAAATCGATTTTTTAAGAACCGATAAGAACTGATAATCCACACTCTAAAAGTACAATTTAAGATTTTTTAACAACAGTTGGTTCAAACGAACTGATGAACCATTTATAAGTTCCACAGAATAGAGTAAAATATAACCTATCTAGTACTCACAAATACCAAAGACAGGAGACTGAACACGACAGGTTACGGTTTAATTTCGATTGAAAACCAAGAAAACAGTACTTTAACCGACAAAATGAACCAAGCAGAAGGAGAAATCTCCAGAGCAACTGTTCAGTGAGGCGGAGTAAAGAATCTGACGGTTTGAGTTTGAAGAACAACAGACAGAGTCTCAACCGAGCTCGAGCTCAGCGTTCCATGCCTGGCATGAAAAGTTTAACTCTCATCTCCGGGGCAGTTCGAAGGTTGGGACTCACTGCATATGTCAGAATATAGCAAGAATTCATGTTTGAAAGGGACCACAGGTAGTCCAGAATGTTGGCCAAGAAACAGGAGGAAGGGTTCAACCCCTTATCCTGACACCAAATGGAGAATCTCTTCCATTTGAAGGCGTAGCATTTTCTGGTTGACTCCTTACGGGATGCCTCAACAACGTTGAGGACCTCGTCAGAAAGACCCAAGGCCTGGAACTCTAGCCGCTCAGGAACCAGGCTGTCAGGTGCAGGATTGAAGGTCTGGGTGGAGAACCTTCCCTGGTTGACTGAGATCAGGTCAGCCGGACGGGCTGGGAGTGCCGCCAGGAGCCTAGAGCTGAGGCTGAGGAGATCTAGGTACCAGAACTGGCCGTAGTCAATCTGGGGCCTGAGATACCCTTAGCCTTGTCCCTCCTCACAGCAGAGTAACACCTTGTGGATCAAGGGAAATGGAGGAAGCGTGAGGAGCCTGGGGTCCATGGTCCCGAAGGCATCCACCTGCAGCGAGCCCTGTTGAGGGGGGCAGGCATGGTACAGACTCAGCTTGGTGTTGTTTCTCCTGGGCAAACAGGTCCTCGTGGGTTTGAGCCAATGGGAGAACAGATTGTAAGCTACCTCTGGATGGAGAGACCACTCGTGGGATGTCTGGCCTAAGCGGCTGAGAGCATCCGCCAGCTGGTTCGAGACTCCTGCCACATGGATGGCTAGGAGATCTGCCTCCAACCTGCTGACAAGGGTCCAGATTCAGAGTGCCTCCTTGCACAGCAGATGGGAGTGCGTGCCGCCCTGTTTGTTGAGGTAGTGCATGGTTGTGGTATTGTCCATCTGGACTTGTACCACTTGACCCTGGAGCTGAGGAGTGAAAGCTAACAGTGCCAGTCTGACTGATCTGAGCTCCAACAGGTTGATGTGGCATCGGGACTCCCCAGGGGTCCAGAACCCATGGACCCTGTTGTCCCCCATGTGGGCTCCCCAGCCCATGAGGGGGGGCATCGGTCGTCAAGATGACTGTCGGCTCTAGTCAGACAAATGGGATCCCTTCCCGCAACCGTTCTGGGGCGGTCCACCATTGAAGAGCATCCCCACATCTTCTGTGATACAGTGATCAACTGGTCGAAATGACCCTGGCGCTGAGTCCGCTGGGCGGCCAGCTCCCACTGAAGGGGGCGTATGTGCCACCTGGCCCAACGAACCACTGAGGTGCACGCCGCCATGTAACCCAGAAGGTGCAGAAAGTCCCGGGCAGGGCAAAAGTGCCCAACCAGAAATGATCGGGAAAAGGAGGAAAGAACCTCCGCCCTGTCCACCGGGAACTGAGCTCTGGCTTGACGAAAGTCGAGCTCTGCCCCGATGAAGCCCATCACCTGAGAGGGCACGAGTTCTGACTTGGCCTCGTTGATAAGGAGGCCGAGATGGGAGCAGGTTCAGAGGGCCAGATCTCTGGACCTCTCCACCTCCTCAAAGGAGGAACCTGCCAAGAGCCAGTCGTCGAGATAAGGGTAAATCCGAACTCAGACGCCGAACATGGGCAGCCACCACTGCAAAGCACTTGGTGAAGACCCATGGGGCAGATAACAGGCCGAATGGCATGGCTCGGAACTCATACAGCATCCCCTCAACCCTAAAGAGAAGGAACCGCTGGTGGGACATGAAAGAATGCGTCCTGTAGATCCAGTGAACAGAACCACATGTTTCGCTCTAGGGATGGTATGATCTGGTTCAGAGTTACCATCCGGAAGTTACGAGACCTGAGATATTGATTCAGATCATGGAGATCTAGGATGGTGCTAACCCCATCAGCTTAGACTTTCAAGTACCTAAGACCCAGAAGCCTGGGTCTGTAGGAGGATCCCAGCACTGGGCTACCGCCTCCTTGCGGAGGGATTGAACAATATCTTCCAGAAGTGCAAGCTGAGATCCTTTTCCTCCGAGGCGTGGGTTTGGCTGGGAGGGTACTGCTCAAATTCAGAGGCAGTCCTGACCGACCACTTCCAGAACCCACCCGTCCGAAGTGATACCGGACCAGGTGGAAAGAAAGTGGTGAAGCCAGACTCCCCACGGGAGGACCCAGAGCTGGCGTGATGGGTGCAGGGGTGGCAACCCCCCACCTGTCACTTAGCAGGCTTAGAGGAGGAGGAGGAGGCTCCTGGACCAGCACCTCGGCCTCCTTTACGGGGCTGTTGGGGACCCTGCTTGGGCCTGGGGTGCCAAGCTTGAGCCTGCTGCTGCTGCTGCTGTTAATGGCCTCCTTGAAAGGAGGGCTGCCTAACCACAGCGGAAGAGTACCGCAAAGGCTTCTTCTTACTCGAAGAACCCTTCGTAGAGGTAGCATCCAAGGTGGCACTGGACTGTTCGATGCGCTGGAAGTGACCAGCCACTCCTGGACCAAAGAGGTCAGTGCCTAGGAAGGGCACGTCAGGTAACTTGTGCTGAGGACTTGCTTCACTGTGGTCTGCATGTCCACTGGGATATGAGGGAGGACTTCATCTAATGACCCTAAGAGGGCATGAGAGAAGTGTGCCATGATCATAGCCGAGCTGGCCTGACGAAGGCCTAAGGATGAGGCTGCATGGACCTTCCGGGCAGAATGGTCCATATTCTTGGACTCCTTGTCCAGAGGGCGGTCAGTGTCGGCTGAGCTACCAGTCCGTCTGAACACAGAAGCAGTCACAAGGCTTTTGGCTGAAGGATGCTCTGTGAACCCAGCCAGGGACCCCATGGGTACCATGTACCTGTGGGCCATGTGGGCAGACTGAGCTGGGCAGGAGGCAGGGGCTGCCATGGCTCAAGGGCAGGGCCAACATGGCCGGCACTGGAAGGCCTCCGTCGGGGTATCCCCCCTTTTTAGGACATCCGTAAGGGGGTATTCCGCCTTCTTTTGGATAGGCTCCAAGGGCATTCCAGTAGATTCCGAAATCAGGCAGAGGATGCCCTGAAAGGAGGAAAGATCTTCCTCCAAACCTGCCATTGATGACTCGTCATCCCCTGGATGCGAGTGCAAACCAGTGACAGAGTCCGAAGAGTCGGGATATAATGGCCTCCCGCCTACGTCTCCCTCGATGTGCCGAGGGTGATCGGGGACAACAGTAATGGACAGGCGACAGGGCAGTCCGGTGTCTGTCCAGTCCTCTTTCGAGGGAGCCCCTCCCTGAGGCTGCTTAGGTGGTGGTTCCACCAAACTAGGTGGGGAGACCGAAACAGGCCGAGCTGGAATACGTGCCGGCCCCACAGGTGGGGGAACCGAAGGCTTCGGTTCCGGAGGGATCGGCATCAGTCTGAGAGGCGGAGGCCAAGTAATGACCGGTGCTGCCGGCGGAGCCGGCTTTAGACCGGTCAGAATCAGCTGTTACCACATGAGATCCTCATAACGTTGACAGTTTCTGTCGAAGTCTCTCCTCATCCGAGGAGGATGAAGATCGATGGTGACGCCTCTTCCTAAAGTGCCTGTGACCTTTCTTCTGTTTTTCGACCGAAGGGGTCCTGATCCTCGATCGGGACCGACGGGGTCAGCTAGTTCGATTGGGAGATGCTGGAGTCAGAGAGAACCGAGGTTCCGGCACCTTTCCCTCGATCGGGATACCCAAGGGCAGGGTCTGCTCGTTAAGGAAGGAAAGGACAGGTGTCCTTTCTAAGGAGTCGGTGACCGGAGTCGGCAACAGCTCAACTGGGTCGAGAGTGATCTCGGCCGGTTCAGCCGTTTCCTCGTTCTCTGTGCCTTGGCCAGAAGGAAGGTCCAAAAAGCCAGCGGCCGAGGAAGCTATCTCAACCAAGGTCGAGACCGCATGTTCCTGAGAATCGGACCTTGCTCAGTCCCAGGAATGTCTTCTTCTGGATGAAGAAGACTTGGGATCCATGTCCCTCTTCTGAGGGCAGGAGGACTGCGAGCCCAATGGCATCTCACCCCTGGTGGGAAAAGACTGGCACAACTCCCGGAAGGACCTGGTAAAGGTAGAGCCAAGGTTGAGAGGTACGAAAAAGCTTCGGCTGTCCGAAGCTTGAGCAGCTTCCTCCTTGAAAGCCGCCATCTGATCGAGATGTTCGGCGGATCCCGTAGCCGCGGAAACCACCCACCTTGCCTCCTTCGATTTCACCGGTGGATTGTGAAGCTCCGGTCTCCCCAATTTTAGGCGCGCATTGAGGTCGTCCAGGATGTTGGGATGGAAGGCCAGACAGATGGTGCAAGAGGTGGTGTCATGTACACACCTAAGCAGTAGATGCACGAGAGGTGGGGATCGGTGCACCACATTTTCTGGCTGTAGGGACACCGGTGAAATCTGGGGGCTGATTTGTCTTCCATGTCCGATGCGCTAGGATCGGAATCGTAAACTCTAACGAGTTTTAAGGAAATTGGCGGTGAAAACCGACATGGAGAATCCAGGGCCTACCAACTGCTAAGATAGGACGAGGGAACCTGAATCTTCCAGCGGAAAGGAAGATCTGACGTCATGGGGCGGAGCCGCGGTATTTACCACCCGGGTGGGTGGGAGGAGCCAGCTAGAAGACTTTCTGGCGAGATTTAAAGGGGAAAGGGACATGCCAGAGTGTGGATGAACAACATATCCACGCTCCTAGAATCACCTCTTACCTGGCTTCTCACCTTAGACCACCTCCCCACCTCTACCAGTGAACCACCCCACTCACTCTACCAATGGACCATGCTCCCCCCAACCTCAACTCCCCCTACTGGCGCCACCATGGTACAGCAGTGGACGCTACTCTACCTTGCCTCTCCCTCGCTACGGGACCTACCCATCCCCATAAGCTGCTGTTCCCTCTCCCAACTGGTGCCTAAGCTAATGAAGAAGCAACTAAAATTAGCATCCTTATGCATCCTCCTGCTTCTCCTCTCCAGAGTCGTCCACCTGAACCCGGGACCCCCCGCCCAAGTTACTACTCCTAAGGATCTAATAATTGCCTCCCTTAATATATGTAGCCTCCTCAAGAAATTTAATTAATTTCAGGGCTGGGTTGCCCAGAATCACCCTGATGTCATCTCGGTAGTTGAAACTTGGCTCAACGACCGCATCCCAGATTCCGCAGTCTCACTTCCTGGTTTTACACTATACCGTGCAGACAGAACCTCAGAAAAGGGTGTGGATGTGCACTGTATGTCCAGGACTCATTACAGTGTCTTGCCCTCCCATCCCCAACCCTCAAACATGGGGTCCAATCTCTCACTCTGAAGATCACTCTTGTCCCAAGCAGAGCCCCACTGTTCCTTTCCACCATACATATCCCTACCTGAAATCGGAAGACTGCTTTCCACTCTGTCCTCACCCATCTCCAGACACTCCCCGACAGTGCTGACATCATTGCCATCGGAGACTTTAATATAAACTGGCTAGCTGACATATTAGCCCCCATTAGGGATGCTGCAGCCTCTCAAAACCTGTTCCAGCTTGTGACCACTGCCACTAGAATCAACCAGAAGACTGGCACTGTCGCCCTCCTTGATCTAGTGCTCACCAATGCACCATACAAAGCAACCCAGGTCAAGGTACTAACCAATGCCCTGAGTGACCATTCCACAGTGCTCTGTCAATGGTCATATAGTGTTAAACCCCCCAAAACTATCCTCCCACGTCACCTGAAACCCGGCAAACTTCAGTCCCTCAGACAGTGCCTCTTCGCTAGTGACTGGTCTCCCATCAAAACCGCATTGCACATTGACTCTGCCCGCGACCATTTCGTTGATACTTTCAACGCTGCCTGCAACTGGTATGCACCCCTAAGCAAACAAAAAGTTAAAGGGGTGGACACACTTTGGATATCACAAGCCCTGCTGGACCAGATGCGCGAATGTGACAATCTATGGCACACTGCGCTGGATACTGGTAAACCCACTGATAGGCAGCGCTACCTAAAAGCACGCAATAAATTTACTTGGAGTATTCGTAAGGCAAAGGCTGAGTACTACCAAACCTTGCTCACTGCCACATGGTGCTCGGGCTGCAATCTCTTGGACTCATACCAGGATTTCATACTAGGAAGGTGGTGGCATACAGAAGGCTAGCGCCCATACGTGTATGTCTCCAGCACGGCTGGTACAGGAACCATTTGTTTACAACAGGTAATTATCAAGTCTCTGTTTGAATGTACCTTTAATATTAGATTGTAAAATAGAGTAGGGAACAGAATTCCATAATGGTATGATTCTTTGAGTGTAATAAGCTCTTCTTTTCAACTCCCTCAAAGAGCTCAGTGGCAAAGCCTCCACTGCACCTCCCTCTCAACTCTGGGCCAATGAGTCTATCACCACAGACCCTGTCCTGATTGCAGACGCATTTAATAACTCCTTCTCAACCTTACTGGTGTCCCCCTCCCCCAAGCACCGCATTGCTCCCTTCCACCCCCATTCCGCTTTAAATCAATATCTCAGCGTGAAGCTGCCCCTCTTCTACTCAGAGCCCTCGGCAAATCATGTTTCAGCAGTGATACACTAGACCTTAAACTGCTTAGACTCACCTTCAATGAAGTTATCCCCTCTTTCACCATGCTTCTGAACCGCTCCCCATCGCTGGGCCAGTTTCCCTCTAAATGGAAATCTGCCCTTATCACACATATCCTTAAAAGTGGTGACCGCACCCTGCCTGGGAACTACCGCCCCATCTTAATCCTGCCTCCACTCTCAAAAACCTTGGAGAAAATTGTGGCCACCCAGCTAACGGACTCTCTCTCCAAATATAGCCTCCTGTGTCCTGAACAGCATGGCTTCTGCCATAACCACAGTACCACCACAGCACTCTTGGAATTTACAAACGCCCACCAAACATCTCTGGACACTGGCCACACTGCGGGTACTGTTTTCATAGACCTTTCTAAGGCGTTTGATACGGTGCACCACACACTACTCCTGGATTCCCTCAAACAGATAGGCTTGTCCCCTGAGACCACTGGCTGGTTTGCCAGCTATATGTCTGAGAGAACCCAGACAGTCAGGATTGCCCATACTCTCTCCTCCCCCCCTTCAAGTCAGGTCAGGGGTCCCACAGGGCTCTATTCTTGGCCCCCTACTTTTCTTCCTGTTCAACTCCCTGCCCAAGGCTTGCTCCAGGAAACTACTACTGTATGTGGATGATGCCTTCCTCTACAGCTCCTACACTGATCCCACAGCCCTCCGCTTTGTCCTTCAGAAATCTTTCACGGAAGCTGAATCCTGATTCGTTCAACATAGGCTAGCCTTAAATTACAAAAAAAAAAATAAATCCATGGTGTTTGCACACCCCCAAAACATAGGACGACCCCTGCTCATACTGAACTCCCTAAATGACCCCCTTGAGCAGGTTACCTCGTTCAAATACCTTGGTATCACCCTAGCCTCTAGGCTCACCTACCATGACCACATGCGAATACTGAGCACCGCTGTCAATGTGCGTATTGGTCTACTTTACCAGTACAAGCACTGCCTCTGACCAGAAGCTCTCCACCTAGCTGTCTCTGCATCTATACTATTACTCATAGACTATGAAATCATCATCTATGGGGCAGCCGACAACACGTACCTAAACAAAATTAGACTGGCCCTTAAGGCCTGTAGACTTGCTACTGGCTGTGCCAGACTCACACATGCCTGCACCCTTTACGCCTCAACAAACTGGCTAAACTTTGACAGGAGGCTCAAGTATCAGGCCTGCCTCTTTGCTAAAAAAACAACAGCAGGGCTACTCTCACCTGCTCTCTCCCCCCTACTCCAGGCACCATTTTCCATCCGCCTCACTTGGCAATCGGCGACAACCCACTTCAGAGTACCTCTCTACAAGACCACTTCAGGTCAAAGAACTTTTAGATACCTGGCCCCTAATTGGCTCAACTCACTTCCAAACTCCCTCCTCACAGAACCCAAACTTGGTCAGTTCAAGTGCCAACTAAGATCTAATCACTCATGAATCGGTCTGTGACTGCCCTTGAATTTGACCCATTCACTCCCATGACTATGGACTTAACTCTGGTCCAGCCCCTGGGTGTGCCTATATTTTGACAATGGACACCTCAATCCAGCCTAGGCCTGCAAATAACCACCAGGGCAAGGCTTGCGCCACCGCTCTGCAGTGTATGTTTTGTTACTTACTACCATCTGCACTGTGTACCTATGTTTGGCAGTACTCTAACTATATCACCAGCTGCTTTACTGTGTTATCTGTAACCATTTTGTAACCATTTCCATAATTATTGTGTCTAGTTCTTGCTATTGACCCTGATGTCTGTTTCCAATGACGTGGAACCTTTGTAAAGGAGTCTTTGACTCAAAGGTGTTATCTGATATCATCCATAAATAAAAAGTTCCTACGCATGTTCGTAACAGAGAATTTTTAATATTTTCAATCCAGATTTTCAACATTGCCAGTTTACCACACCTCCTTATGAACAGTACAGCTGTCTTTTTTCACATCTTGCCCAAAATGCGTTTCCGCACATGCAGCGCACATTGGCACGGTCGGTGTGCGAAATCAATGTTCAGGACACGTTAAAAATATCACAGTGACACTGCTCATGAGCAGAGGTGTTAAAATGGCTATGTTGAAAATTTGGTGAAAAAAGTCCATAAAATGACTGTTACGAGCGTGCATTGCGCTATTTCCACACACCCTCGTAAGTTCACAAATTTGTAATAATTTCAGTCCAGATATTTTCAACATTGACATTTTTCCACACCTCCTTGTAAACAGTACAGCTGTCATTTTTCACACCCTGGCTGAAATACATTTTCACACTTCTGACGCAGAATAGCGCGGTCGCTGTGGGAAATTAGTGTTCGGGACAGATTTAGAAAATCACAGTGACAATGCTCATGAGCGGAGGTCCCAAAATGCCTATCTTGAAAATCTGCTGTTAAAAATCCCCAAACTAATTACATCACGGGTGTACATTGCGCAGTTTCTACACACGCTTATGACTTCACCAGTTTTTGTATATTTTCACTAGTACCATTTTTTTTTTTTTTTATACCTCCTCATGAACAGTACACCTGTCACTTTTCACATCCTGTTCGAAATGTGTTTTCGCACCTATGGTGCCAAATGGCGCAGACGCTGTGCAAAATCATATTTCGCCTAACAAACTGATAGTGTCACTGTTCATGCGGTGGGGTCACAAAAAGCCCATGTTGAAAACAGAGTAAAAATACCAAGAAATGCCAGGGCGTTAGGGTTTTTGACCATAATCCCCTACCCTGTAGGGACTGACAGGTGTCAGGGGTGTGACTTGTGATCATCGACAGTAATGCTCATGCCATTCCACCCCACCCTGCAGCCAGTGACAGGCATTGAGGTCGCCTTGGACCCTTTGCACCCAGAGTTCACCCCATTCTCCTATACTGCGCCCATTTCAACGTATTTCCTTATGGAATGGGGGTGAATGTAAAGCCCAAACACCTCAAGGCACACCTTGACACTTGTCAGTGTCTGAAGGGTAGGGTGAGGTGAAATGTCATGACCGTCATGGGTGACGACCCTAAGGCACACCCCAATGCCTGTCTCTCTCTGCAGGATGAGGGTGAAGTTGGCATCAGTTCAATACTTTAATGCCATCCCTATACTGCATCTGTCTAACTCCTGCATTTTCACTGCTAATGCCAACAAGCAAACATTCGGCATTGACAAATGCTGGTTAATAAGGTTTTTGGGAAAACTTTAACAGGACTTACAGTTGCTAAAGTCCTGCTGTGGACATAGACAATTTAAACAAAGCTTGTGACTGTCTACCCTTGCCAGGAACCGGGAACAATTTTTGCAATTATTTGAAACTGAAGGTCCACAAGGTCTCTTGATGTACCAATATGACAGAACCTTAAATTTACAGAAAACTGTTCCTAAAAACAATGCAGTACAACCTCTTGTACTGGGGAAACAAACGCGAAAGCAAAAAGAGCACGGTAACATCGCTCATGGGAAACTAAACTCATGGGAGCAAAGGAAACGGGATGCCAGCATATGGAAGGCAATGGTAACAAATGTCAGGAGTCTAGCTAATGAAGACCCAGAACTCTCAGCCACAATGGAGGAAGCAGGACTGGACTGGGTTGCAATAACTGAGACATGGCTAAATGAGAGCCATGAGTGGGATGTTGCTATCCCGGGTTACAGGTTATTCAGAAAGGACAGAGAGGGATGTCATGGAGGGGAAAGTTGCATTGTATATAAGGGAAAAGTCATAGAAGTCCAAAGAACTCTGGGAGAACCAGAGACTCTATGGGTCTCTAAAACCTGGCAAAAACTTGGCTCTCAGACCGAGTGATTTATAGGGCCCCCCCGAAAAGGGGAAGAGGCAGACAAGGCACTGCTGGAAAGCATAGTAAAAATGTCAGAAAAAGGAGAAGTCATACTGATGGGGGACTTCAACCTCCCAGACATAGATTCTTCCTCCCGTACAGCATCCACAGCCAAAAGCAGGGATTTCCTGGACACCCTGCAAGGGGCTGGACTCAGTCAAGTTGTCACACCCTCCACTAGTGAAAACGCAGTCCTAGACCTGGTGCTCACAAATGGTAGCAAGGTCAAGGAGGTGGAAGTGGGGTGCCACCTGGGGACAAGCGACTACAAATTGGTCTGATTCAAGGTCAATACTAATGAGGAAACAAATCACTCTAAGATATGGGTCCTGGACTTCAGGAGGACGGATTTTAATCAGATGAGAATATGCTTTAGAGATATCCTCAAGACTAAACCAAAAGGGGGTGGAAGTATGCTGGACTGGCATAAGAGAAGCAATAGCAGAGGTCACTGAAAAATTTTCCAGGCTGGTCAGCAAGACGAGGAAAAGGAAAAATTTTTCCTGGTTCACAAAAGAGGTGGTGGCTGCAGTAAAAGCAAAGAGGCTAGCATTCAAAAAATACAAGGGCTCAAATAGTGACAAAGATAGGGACGCTTACAAAAGCAGCTTGAGGGAGGCTACTAAGGTAATTAGAGTGGCAAAGGTTGAACTGGCACAGGGGTAAAAGAAGATTAAAAAAACATTCTTTAGTTACATAGGTGACAAAAAGAAGAACAGGGGAGGTGTTAGACTCATAAGCAGTGATGGGAAGAAGATAGAAGAGGACAGAAAGAAGGCAAAGATCTTGAATAAGTAATTTTGCTCTGTCTTTGCAAAGGAGGAGCCCGGCAATGGGCACACCACTAAGGAAGTTAATAATCACAGAAGAGGTGTAGACACAAGCCATTTCACAGTAGAAAGGGTGAGACCTAAAGATAAGATAAAGCCATGGGACCGGACAGCATCCACCCACGCATACTGAGAGAACTTGGGCACCTCTAGCAGATCTTTTTAGCAGTTCCCCGAGAGAGGGACTAGTTCCCCATAACTGGAAAATGGCAATAGTGGTTCCCATACATAAAAGAGGGAGCAGGGAGGTGGCGGGTAACTAAAGCCATCAATCCCACCTTGGTAGTAGGCAAGATGATGGAAACTCTGCTAAAGGAAAGAATTTTAGCTTTCCTGGAAGAGACTGGGCAGCAGGACAGCAAGCAACATGGTTTCGTGGTAGGAAGGTCCTGCCAGACTAATCTGATAGAGTTTATCAACTTGGTTACTAAGATACTGGACCAGGAAGTGAGCAGCAGATGTTATATACCTCGACTTTAGCAAAGCCTCTGACGCGGTCCCCCACAGAAGGCTACTAAATAAGCTCGAGCATATAACAGGAGTGGGGCAGGAAATGGTAACATGAGTGAGGAGCTGGCTTAGTCAGAGGACTCGGTCAGCGATGGTCAACAGGGCAGCATTAGGGGATAGGGAAGTGACCAGCCGGGTGCCACAAGAGTCCATCATGGGTCCTTTACTTTTCAATATTTTCATAATTGACATCACCGAGGAGCTGAGCAGGAAGGCGAGTCAACAGAGCGGACACTGCTCAGGGAGTGGCACAAATGAAAAGTGACCTGCTCAAGCTAGAAAAATGGTCCAACATGTGGCAGTTAAAATTTAATGAAAAAAAATGCAAGGTTATGCATTTGGGCAGGAGCAACCCAGAGACGGTCTACTATCTGTGAGGGGAGCAGCTAGCAGCCACCAAACGAGCGGGATCTAGGGCCATGTCTGATGACTTGAAAGTGGGCAGACAATGTGAAAAAGCAGTGCAAAAAGCCAGCAAAATGCTGGGATACACAGGAAGGGGCATCACAAATAGAAAGAGGGACGTGATCATACCACCATACAAGTCCCTGGTAAGACCCCACCTTGAGTACTGCGCACAGTTCTGGAGGCCTTATCTCAAGAAGGACGTGGATAGACTAGAGACGGTGCAGAGGAGGGCACCAAAAATGGTACAAGGGCTCCATGAATTGCCATATGAAAGCAGATTACAGCAACTCAACATATACTCACTGGAGCAATGCAGAGATAGGGGTGACATGGTTGAGACATTCAAGTTCCTGAAGGGCATAAACATAATCATCTACCCAGGAAGTCTTTCTGGTCAATAGCTCTACAAGGACAAGGGGTCATGAAATGAAAGAAAAAATTACTCACCTTAGTAATGTTGTTTCTTCTAATGGAGTCTTGCTATATTATGACAGTAGCAGTTTGATCCAGCTCTAGAACTGCTCCGGAGGTGAAATGGTTAAAACCATTCCAAAATAGAATTTTGGCCACAAGCTCTAAGAAGCAGCTCTATCTGTGTTATTTCAAACCTGAACTGTCAGATCTTTCTGAGCCAAACTCACTAAGGTCTGTGTGGAAGCTGTAACCTACACTAGCCAAATGGCTACCTAAATAATAACAACCATTGCTGGTCCCAACACCCAAGACTCAAGTCAGGGGACCAGAAATACTAACACAACTCTAATCATATGAGAATAAAACATAAGTATAATAAAACACACACACACACACACACCCCCAAAGCCCCAAAAGGGGACAAAATGCTAACAGGGCATAAAAAGGTGCACACACCAAGTTGCCCGCACCCCACCCAAGTAGAGGTTCTGAGAGGGGCAGGATGGGGGGAGGTCATAATATAGCAAGACTCCATTAGAAGAAACAACATTACTAAAGTGAGTAATTTTTTCTTCAAACAACATGAAGTCTTGCTATATTATGACAGTAGCAGAATACACAGCAGTGCCTCCATGGAGGAGGGCAGAACCTACTTGGGAATAGGCTCTGAAGAACAGCTGTGCAAACCGAGCATCTCTCCTGGCCTGGACATCCAGGGAGTAATGCTTGGTAAAAGGTGTACCGTTTTCCAAGTAGCAGCCTGGCAAATCTCTAATAAAGGGATATCTCTGGCAGCAGCTAGAGACGCAGCTGTACCCCTGGTAGAATGAGCCCTCAAACCGGGAGGGGGTGCTCTGCCCAGTTTCTGTTAACAAAATTGGATACAAGAGACAATCCACCTGGCAAATGATCTCTTAGTGGCAGGTTTGCCTTTCCCAACTTCACCATAGGTAAGGAAAAGTTGGAGGGATTCGAACCTGTGACCTTTGGTTCGCTCTATATAGTAACTAAGAGCTCTCTTAACATACAGGCTGTGCAACCTCCTCTCACCAGAAGAGGAGTGATCAGTGAAAAATACTGGAAGGAGATAGATTGATTAAGATGGAAATCTGAAACCACCTTAGGCAAAACTTCCTATTAGTCCTAAGGACTACCTTATCCCTATGGAAAGAAATAAAGTCAGTTTCACTGACAAGGCTTGCAACTCACTTGTCGTCTGGCAGAAGTGATTGCCACTAGAAAACAGTTTTCCAAGTTAGGTACTTAAGCTCTGCAGAAGACAGAGGTTCAGGGGGGTTGCATTAATCGGGCAATGCAAACATTAAGGTCCCAAGCAGGGCCGGTTCCTAAAGGGTGGATTAGTATGGAGTAATCACTTAAAAAACTTGGAAAACACAGGATAAGAGGAAAGAGGGGATGACTTTCCTGCTGACACAAAAGCAGATACAGCTGCCAAATGAACTCTCAGGGTAGCTGGTCTGAGACCCAAGGAATTAAGATGCACCATGTAATCTAACACAATGGGCAAATCAGCAGATTCTGGGGAAATATTTTTTCCAGCACACCAAATGGAAAACCTTTTCCATTTAGAACTATAAGTAGCCCTAGTGGAAGGCTTTCTAGAAGCCTTTAGGATCTCAAGAACACCCAGAGAGAGATGTAAATCAGCAAACTCTAACTCCTCAAGAGCCAGGCCTTGAGGTTGAGGGATTTGAGGTCCAGATACCAAACCCTTCCCTGGGCACAAGTCAATAGGTTGTGATTCCTGGGGAGGCAAAGGGGAAGATGGATTGTCAGTGACAGAAGGAGTGGGTACCAGGGCTGCCTGGCCCAATCTGGGGCAATCAGAATCACCCTGCAAGGCTGAGATCTGATTTTGACTAGTACTTTGAATAGGAGAGGGAAGGGGGGGAAAGCATAGAGAAACTTCCCCTCCAAATCCAGAAGAGGGCATCCAGGGGAACTGAGCCCAGCACTGGAGGCCTGCAACAGAACAGAGGAAGTTTGTGATTGTCTGGGGCTGCAAAAAGATCTATCTGAGGTGTGCCCCATCTGGCAAAGACTATCCCCAGCACTTGAGGATCCAGGGACCATTCATGATGGCCCTGGGAAATCCTGCTGAGAGCATCCGCTAGGACATTGTCCTTCCCTTGAAGATGAACTGCTATGAGGGAAGTGTTCAGGGAATAGGCCAGAGACCACAACTTCATTGCCTCGGTGCACAAGGCCGAAGACCGAGTGCCCCCCTGTTTGTTGATATACCACATTGTTGTGGTGTTGTCTGTTCTGACTTGTATTACCTTGTCGTGGACAGATGCAGAAAATGCTTGAAGAGCTAAAAAGACAGCTCTGAGTTCCAGCAAATTGATGTGGAGCAGAGATTCCTGGGGGGACCACACTCCCTGAGTGGAAAGGTCGCCCATGTGGGCTCCCAACCCAGAAGGAAGCATCTGTAGTGAGAGTCAAGTCGAGTAGGGGGGAATGAAGGGACCCCCAATCTTAATTGCTCTGATCCTGCCACCACTGGAGGCTAGGATCAAGGTTGATCACTGGGACCAACTTGGAAAGGGGTCTCTTCTCTGAAACCAATAGGTTCTCAAGTGAAACTGAATGTCTCATCTGAAATCTTGCTCCCTGCACAACAGCTGTGGATGCAGCCATGTGCCCCAGGACTGCAGAAAGTGTCTTGCTAGTCGAGAGACCTGCAGAGTGAAGGAGGAGGCCAGAGCCACTAAATTCCTTACCCTTTCTAAGGGAAGAAAGGCTCTGGCTAGCTTTGTGTCCAATTCTGCCCTATAAAGGTGAGTACCTGGACTGGTTCCAGAACCGACTTTGGTAGATTTGCAGAAAGCCCAGGGAGGTGAGAAGCTGCTGGGTGACCTGCAGGTGAGATTTTACCTGTTCTGGGGACTGGCCTACAATGAGCCAGTCATCTAGATAGGGAAAAACAGCAATCCTTTGCCTCCTTAAGTGGGCCACTGCCACTGCTAGACACTTTGTGAATACCCTTGGGGCAGAGGTAAGGCCGAAGGGCATTGCTCTGAACTGGTAATGACCTGAGGGCAGTTTGAATCTGAGGCACTTTCGATGGGAGCTTCTGATTAGGACACGGAAATAGGCATCCTTGAGGTCCAGGGAGGCTAGCCAGTCCCTGGCCTTGGGAGAGGTAAAATCATTGCCAGAGTTACCATTTTGAACTTTGGTTTCAAAGATGCTTGTTCAGATATCTGAGATCTAATATGGGCTGCCATTCTCCTGTCTTTTTGGGGTAAGGAAGTATCTGAATACAGACCCCTGCCCTGGTGCAGGGAGGAACCCTTCTACTGCTCTGAGAGCTAACAGGGATGAGACCTCTGCTTCCAGAGCAAGGGTCTCTGAAGCACTTGCAGGTAGAAAAGTCTGCTTCTCAACTTGGGAAACTTTTGAAGCTGAGAACCAGACCCTGGCCTACTACTTCCAGAACCCACTTGTCTGAGGTTAAAAGCCCAATTCTGGCTGAAGTAAGCCAGCCTGCCGCCTACGGTACAGGAGAATCGGCCCTGGGCACCCCATCAGGGTGCCTGCTTAGCAGGAGCTTTAGGCTGGGGGGTGGGAGCAGGTCTGCCCACCCCTCGTCTGCCTCTGAAGAAGCCCCTCTGAGCATAGGCAGAGGAGGCCTGAGTCTGGTGAAAAGGCCTACCCCTACCCCTGGGGGTATGCCTTTGAGGAGTGGCTTGCCGCTCCTTAGCCTGGGCACTCTTGTAAGTAGTCCTATATTCATCCATCTTTTTCATGTAGTTCTCTGTCTGTTTCCCAAACAGAGAATTCCCCACCACAGGAAAATCCACAGCCTTAGTCTGGGTATCCTGTGACAGACTATTACACCTGAGCCAGGCCAACCTACGAAAAGCTACAGATGTGGCCATGACCCTAGAGGAAACATCATTAACATCCACAGCAGCATGAAACTGAACCTTAGAAGCCTCAATGCCATCAGCAGCCACCTGTTCTAGTTCACTAGCCAGCTGGCCATGGGCTTGCTTGGCTAATTGCATCACAGTATCTTATCTAGATTTCTGATACCTAGCTACATAAGTCATATGATTTGCTTGCCTGAGTCCCAGAAGCTGCCATATACTGTTTTTTGCCATGGCATCAATCTTCCTGGAATCCTTGTCAGGAGGATGTGAAGCCAGGGAATATTAGCTTTATCACAGGCAGCAGCCTGAACTACCTAACATGACTGCATTGCTGAAAGGAATTCTGTATCAGGACCTGACAATGTGTACCTTCTGTCCATCTTTTATCTACAGGAGGCACAGAATTAGGAGTTTTAAAATTTTTATTGTTTGCTTCCTAAAAGACTTATGTAAAGGAATAGACAATCTCTAGACTCTGGAATATCCATCATTTCTACAAAATCAGGCTCCTCTTGCTCATCCACAGCTTCTTCTAAGGGAAGCTGGAGGGTTTCAACAACTTTTTGTAAAACATGAAATGAGATGGGGACTCAGACAGCATAGGGAGATTCTAAAGGTCTGTCTGGGGAGACGTCCGGTTCAATGGGCACACCAGACCTTCCCAGCCACATTCATACTGTTCATAATCATCCTCCCCTCCTCTGGTTCATAAAATTCCTCAATATCATAATCCTGAACCACTGGGACCGGACGAACCGACCTTTTGCCAGATAGTGGCGGCGGATGCCCTGAACAGTGACTGGACAATTTGTATGGCTTTTGCTATCTCTGCAGCAGTTGGAGAAGGGTTTTGGACTCCAGACCTGCTGATTTTCTTGTTTTCTTTACTGGAATTGGTTCCTCAGAACCAGCTTTTCTTTGCCGAGGAAGTCTCGCCCTGGTCAGAGGCACTCCCTCCAGTTCGGTTGGCACCGAACGGGCCTCATCGCGTCAGTGGACTTTTTGCCTCTCGTTCCCTGAGCCTGCCCAATCTTTTTCCAGAGTGGCTGCAGGAAATTCTTACATATCTGGCAGTCTGACTGGAGGTGGTCAAACCCCAGACAATAAACACATGTGGTGTGTGGGTCAGCCTTGGCAAAGACTTCCCCACAAACATCACAGTGTTGAAACCCAGTGGGCCCGGTTTTTCTTTTGGGTTTCTCAGACATAATGCCAGCCTTACCAGAAAACTTGCCCTTTTAACGGCAGTGCCAGGCAAGACACCCTTATCGGTTCCTAACCGTGTCACGGGTATTGGAAAAAAACGTAATAAATCAGGTTTTTTTAGAACCGATAAGAACCGGGAACCGCACTCTAAAATATTAAATTTTTAGTTTTAAATGAGTTTTAAACCCAACTGATCGGTTCAAACCGAACCGATAACTTACAGTCCCACAGACAAAACCTTCAATTTACTCTACGGTTACCACAGATAGAGCTTGAACTGAACGTTTTATGTGTTAAAATAAAACTATTCTCGGTTGAATCCAACCGAGAAAACACTTTTAAACCGAGAAATGAACCGAGCAGTAGGAGAAATCTCCGGAGCGACTGTTCACTGAGGCGGAGTAAAGAATCTGACAGTTCAGGTTTGAAATAACACAGATAGAGCTGCTTCTTAGAGCTTGTGGCCAAAATTCTATTTTGGAATGGTTTTAACCATTTCACCTCCGGAGCAGTTCTAGAGCTGGATCAAACTGCTACTGTCATAATATAGCAAGACTTCATGTTGTTTGAATTAAGGGGTGGAAGATTCCAGGGTAACACGCGTAAGTTCTTCTTTACGGAAAGGGTAGTAGCTCCATGGAATAGCCTACCTGCAGAAGTCATTGACTCCAAACCAGCAGGGCAATTCAAATCTGCTTGGGACAGGCATAAGGGTGTTGTCTCTGAGAAATTCTAATAGGGCGCATAGGGCTCAGGGCAGGGTAGATGGACCTTTGGTTTGGAATACTGAACGAATATTTCTGCTCAGTATTCACAAAAGAGGAGGGGGAAGTGCCTAATCCAATTAGCAGAAGCACTCTTGATAGGGGGGTCTATCCCAGTCCTTTCACAGAAGAAAGGGTTCTGCAAGAACTCCTAAAACTGAAGGTGGACAAAGCAATGGGTCCTGATGGAAGTCACCCCAGAATTCTAAAAGAATTAAGGAAGGAACTAGTGAAACCACTGGCTACTCTTTTTAATAAATCATGGAGGATGGTGTGGTACCCGAGGACTGGAGGAAGGCGGATGTGATTCCCCTTCACAAAAGTGGGACCAAGACAGAGGCAGGAAACTACAGACCTGTCAGTCTGACCTCTGTGGTAGGAAAGTGATGGAGTCACTTCTGAAGGAAAGAATAGTTAAGTACCTAGAGGTCAGTGGAGCACAGGATCCAAGGCAGCATGGGTTCACAGCGGGAAGGTCATGTCAGGCAGATCTAATAGATTTCTTTGACTGGGTGACCAAAGTAGTAGGCCAGGGAGGGGCTGTGGACATGGCCTACCTAGACTTAAGCAAGGCATTTGACACAGTCCCACACAAAGATTATTAGTCAAATTAACCAGCCTGGGAGTGGGTCCCAGGGTGGTAGCCTGAGTAAAACATTGGCTGGACAACAGGACACAGAAGGTAATTGTAAATGGAGTCCACTCTGAAGAAAGGGGGTTACTAGTGGGTACCGTGAGGGTTCAGTATTGGGTCCAGTCCTTTTAATATCTTCATCAGTGGCACTGCAGAGGGACTGGAAGGAAAAGTATGCCTTTTTGCAGATGACACAAAGATCTGCAACAGGGTTGATACACAAGGAGGCGTGGAAAGGATGAAAAGGGACTTGGCAAGGTTGGAGGAATGGTCTGACGTATGGCAGCTAGGATTCAATGCAAAAAGTGCAAATAATGCACCTGGAAACAAGAACCCAGGGAAGAATACACAATGGGTGGGGAGGTAGTAACAACAACAAAACAGGAAAGGGACCTGGGGTAATCATATCAGATGACCTTAAGGTTAGCAAGCAATGTGAGAAGGCAGTAGGGAGGCCAGGGTATACTGGGATGTATAGGGAGAGGCATCAGCAGCAGAAAACAGGAAGTTGTTATCCCTCTGTACAGACAGTTGGTGAGACCCCATCTGGAATACTGTGTCCAGTTCTGGAGACCCCATCTCCCTAAGGACATAGACAGGATAGAGGCAGTCAGAGGAGGGCAACTAAAATGGTGCAGGGTCTGCAAAAGAAGCCGTATGAGGAGAGACTAAAGGAGCTTAATATGTATACCCTTGAGGAAAGAAGGAGAGGGGACATGATAGAAACTTTCAAGTACCTCAAGGGAATCAACAAAGTCCAAGTGGGTAGCATCTTTCAGAAAAGAGACTTGCAAGAACAAGGGACACAATTTAAAGATAGAAGGAGGGCGGTTCAGGGGCAATGTGAGGAAGTATTATTTCACAGAGAGGGTAGTGGATGCATGGAACAGCCTTCCTGAGGAAGTTATGAGAGTCTAAAACTGTGGGAGAATTCAAGAATGCATGGGACAGACATAAGGCAATTCTTGTGGGGGGCAGGAAGATATAGGCTGTTGGTTAAATAGGATCTGCGGCCTATCCTGTAGGTAGGGAAATTGGCAGACTAGATGGGCCTAGCGGTCCTTATCTGCCGTCAAAGTCTGTGTTTCCATGTTTCTATGGTCCCCATCTGCCGTCGCTTTCTATGTTTCTATGAAACTATGTACCATTCTTTTGTGATGACGTGACTATGCCTTTCAATTTGAGTGATACCAACTGTAGGAGAAAGGGCACAGAAACAGAACGTGAAAGTGCTCCATTTTTTTGTAACTTGTATAGTCAAAAAAATTTACCAAACCACTGAAGACTTAAATACAATGTGGTTTAGTAGAAGAAAATATATAAAAAGTAGAACAGTAGCCAGCTAGGATATTTTCCGATTCCTTGAAATCAATCGAGAACCACAGAAACCATACAGTACTGAAAAAACTCTAGCTAATGCACAGCAATGTAAATAAAGTACAGTCTGTCATTGAGGCACAGGTCAGGAAGCATAGGAAAACCAGGAGCAGTTGTAGAATTCACCAAAATTTTTTTATTCACACTAGCAGCATCATAAAATAAACTTGTTCAGTATAACTATTTACAAAGGCAAAATATAATGACGTTTTCTTTCAGTCTCTGTGTCCCTTGTTCTTCTAATCTCTCTTGTAGTTGCAACTTAGCTCTTTTATATATCCTTCCATCCTTAGCAAGCGTACTGTTTTTGTAAATATCAGGCAGGAGCTGCTAGAACACATTGTGCCTCAGCTGAGAGGCCCCCTTTCACAGCTTTTGCAAATAGCTCAAAGATTTGTACTCAAATAACCTCTGGAGTATTCCATTAGCTTTTTACAATCATCACAAATTATAATTATATACATTTCAACAGTAGTGCTATGTATGTTCTAAACAAAAGTAATCCCATTATCAGTTATATTTTCATACAATGATTTGCACATATTTTTATATTAGCACATATGCAAGGGAGGAAAAACAGACAGCAAGGGAAAACTGAGACAGTGAGATGCAAAGAATTGCGAGATTGTCAGTGTGATCAAATCGGAAGTCTCACAGGAAAATTGGGTTGCACAACCAGACAGAGAAGAGACAGAAAAGGACAGATCCTTGCATTTAAACACTTTCTCCATAACAAATGGACAGGGTCCCTTTCCACCCTGTCACACAGTTAAGTAAGAACTTACCACAACAGTAGATCTTCAAGAGGAGCTCTTGCAGCAGGCAACACTGGTAGGACTGAAGCTGCCAGATGCCAGGACCACACACAAAACTTCTAGCTAGCAGTCCACAGTGGGGGGCTGCCCCCACCGACATCAGCACACTGACGTCCGCCTATCCTATAAAAGGGGCGGTCCCCAAGACTTAACTCGGTTCTCCTGCTGGAGACCCCAGCGTAAAAAGTAAAAATGGAGAACAGAGGCAGTTCCTCAAGGCCAAGGAAAAGCAGTGAAGCTGTAAAGGAGAAGAAGCAATCAGGAGGAAGGGAAAGCAGCACCTGCTGCAAGAGCTCCCCTTGAAGATTTACTGTTACGGTAAAGTTTTGCGTAACTGTACTATCTTGCTTCGAGGGAGCAGGCAACACTGGTAGGACCGACTCCCAAGTAGTACCGGAACTGATCTTAAGTCAGCCGGGAGGAAGCAAAAACAGACAGCAGAAGGCTGTTCACAAGAGAAGGCCCTAAAAGACAGCTAGTCCAAAATTGGCCCTGCATCTGGAGGCACTATCCAGACTGTAGTGCCGGATAACGGTGTGACCCCGAACTCCAAGTGGCAGCTGGACAAATGTCTGCAACACATTCCTGAAGCAGGCAATAGAGGCTGCCGCCATACCTCTAGTAGAGTGTCCCTTAACCACCCCAGGCAAGGGCTGGTCGTACTTACAGTAACAGTACACAATGCAATTAGCTAACCATTTATACAAACACTGTTTTGAAATGGGTGCCCCTTCCCTCTTAGGGGCAAACGAAATAAATGATTAGTCTTACGAACATGTTGGGTGCGGTTAGTATAGTAACGTAGGACCCTGTGAACATACAGAGTATGCAACAAGGCCTCTCACTAATTAGAATACTCAGGAAAATAAATTGGAAGGTGGATGGATTGATTTATTGTAAACTCAGACACCACCTTAGGCAAGAACTTAGAGCTGGTACGCAAAGACACCCTGCCTTTGTGAAAAAACAAATAAGGCTCTTCACACATCAGAGCCACAAGGTCGGAAATCCTTCGAGCAGAAGTAATAGCAACTAAGAAAACAGGTTACTCACCTGTAACAGTAGTTCTAGGAGTGGTATATGTTGTTGATCCACACTTTTTGGCATGTCCCTTTCACCTTTAAGGATCACCGGAAGGTCTTCAAGCTGGCTCCTCCCACCCACTCGGGTGGTATATCCCTCGGCTCCGCACCATGATGCCACAACTTAGCTCGCTGGAAGCCAGGTTTTGTGCATCCGCAGCCGGGGAGGTCAGGTGGGTCTGCGTGGATGAACAACATATACCACTCCTAGATCTACTGTTACAGGTGAGTAACCTGTTTTTCTAGGATCGTGGATATGTTGTTCATCCACACTTCTTGGCAGACTCCTAGCAGTTCTACAGGAGGAAAGGCACCCCCCCCCCAGAAATACTTACTTGGGAAACAGATTGGAGAACTGAAGCCCCAAAACCAGCATTCCGGCGTGACTCAAGGTCAATGTGGTAATGGGTAATGAAGGTGTTTGCTGTCCTCCAGGTAGCAGCCAGACAGATTTCCTGTATAGGGATGTCCCTGGAAGCAGCCACCGATGCAGTGGTATTGTGGGTAGAATTATCCCTCTGGGAGGCTCCTTGCCCGCCAACTCGTAACACAGACTGATGCAAGATGTAATCCACCTTGCAACTGTCTGTTTTGCTGCAGGTCTGCCAGAAGCGGCTTCAGTGTAGGTGACAAACAGCTAGCGAACCTCTTCCTAAATTTCCGCCGTCCTCTCCCTATAATAGGAAAGAGCTTGCCTCAGGTCCAAAGTATGGAGCCTGTATTCGGCTTTCGAGGTGTAACTGGGGTAGTAAACCGGCAGAGTTAATACCTAGTTAAGGTGAAACTCTGACACCACCTTCGGAAAGAATTTTGGGTGGGGGCGCAGGATAACCTTGTCCCTGTGGAAGACCACATAAGGGGAGTCTACCGAGAGCGCCTGGAGCTCCACTGTCCTTCTAACAGACGTGATAGCCACCAGGAAGGCCACCTTTCACAAGTGTGACAGCTCACACTTGTGCATTGGTTCGAATGGCTTGCCCATGAGCTTTGTCAGTACCAGCAGTAAATCCCATGGAGGTGGAGGTTCACGCACTGGAGGTTATATACAAGGCCCTAGAATTCTGCTGCTCAGAATTTTCGCACAGAACTTGCAATCTACATTAGAGAACTTCTGCTGTGTGCATGAGAATTCACTCTTCTTGGTGAGTTTTTATTAATATTTCTGTTTATCCATAGAATCTGGTTCCCGTCCCCTCTTTTTATATCCAAACCCCCCTATATGCTCAGAATGTGATGTTATCATTGCTATAACATCATACATTAGCTAATGAAATGACTGCATTCTGCAATAGAAATGAACAGTCACTTACCTACCACAGTTCCCACTGCCAGAGACGGTGGCACAGCACATCATGCATGGTGATATTTGCCCAACCTGCACTACAGCCTAATACAATTTTCAGTCTTAAATTATTGCACTAGGGCCAACTTAAACAAAATCTTGTCAATAGCACAGACCTGTTAAGTCCATACCTCACTTTGTACAAACCTATTTGTGCCTTTAAGGTATAGAGATGCCATCTGAAATGAATAACTGGTAAAATTAATTTAACTCTCATTTTTAAGAAAAATAAAGTAATTATGCCCCGAAAAGTGGAATATAATAATGTGTAGACCTGTTGAAAGAATAGACCTGTTAAATAAATAAATTGCCATGTACGCATTTTTGCCAGGGTTATTGATTACATATTGTTATTGGTTGATAGAATCACCTAAAAGTTATGGAGAAATGTTGTGTGCAGGGACAGCTGTTGGGCCAGAGGGTAGCATGCTGTGTTTCCGTGCTGGCAACTTGGGTTCAGAGATTAGCTCTGGGCAGCACAAGGACTGGTGGAACACATCACTGCTCGGAGCCTGGGAAGGTATGGTGCAATGTTCTGTCACATGGTGGACACATTGTGATGGGCTGGAGAGCTCTATCTCACAATCAGTTCACATGCTTGTCATGGCCTGATGGTGTTATGCAGTGTGTCAGGGAAAGCAGGTTGACATGAAAAATGAGTTTTGCAATAACTCCTCTATTCCATTTCCAATGGGACCTGTATGAATGAGGATGCAAGTTCATGGAAATAAAAAAAAAATAAAAAAATATATAAATACACACACACACACACACACACATATATTTGTATGTATGTTACAGATTGCATATAAATATATAAGTGATGCACAGTGGGAACCTCATGAGTGGTGTAGAAAGCACATACAAATATATAAGTGATAGACAGTGGAAACCTCATTAGTGGGATAGATAGCATGCATAGAGAAATACCTTATTTATCACATAAGATCCCCTCTGCATATGTCATTTATGCAACAGGCTAGGACCTTAAGGGAGAGACATTTGTTATGCTTTTTTAGGCATAAATTATTTTTAATAGTCTGTTATTTTTTGAACTAGTGTTACTGTGCTTTCCACCATCCTGATTGCTATAACCACTGCCATGAAAGTGAAGTCAGGATGACAAGCTGACATGGTGATGTGGCAGTTTGTTAGTGCCGCAGAACTTCCGCAGAAATCACAAACCACTGCCGCAGAAGTTCTCCGGCAAATGGTAGTCTTGCCGCAGAACTTGGTCCCACTGTGCCGTAGAAAAGTAGGGGCCCTGGTTATATGTGATCCAGGCCTTTGAAAAAGCGCCCCACCACTGTCTCCTACACCGTCTGCTTACCGGCCAGCGCCCGGTAAGCAGAGATGACTGCCAGGTGCACCCTAAGGGTCGATGACCGAAGACTCCCCTTTGGAGAGAGACCAATGGTAGTCAAGAATATTAGCCACAGGCCCTTGCCCCGACACTAAATGAAAAACCTTTTCCATTTAAAGGCATAACATTTCCTGGTCAATTCCTTTCTGGATGCATCCACCATGGTAAGAACATCCTCGGAAAGACCCAAAGCATGGAACTCTAGCCGCTCAGGTACCAGGCTGTGAGGTGCAGGGATTGGAGGTCTGGATGGTATACCTTTCCCTGACAGAGATCAGGTCCGGGGGCCTGCAGCTAAGGCTGAGGAGATCTGGGTGCCAAAACTGGCAAGGCCAGTCTGGGCTACCAGAATCACCTTTGCCTTGTCCCCCTTCACCTTGATGAGCACCCTGTGGATCAAGGGAAATGGAGAGAAGGCGTAGAAGAGGCCTGGGGTCCACAGTCTTGAGAAGGCACCCCCCTGCAGCAAGTCCTGTTGAGGGGGGTGAGCATGAAAGCTTCAGCTTGGTGTTTTCCCGGGAGGCAAACAGGTCCACCATCTGTTTGCCCCAGTGAGAGAACAGGCTGTAACCTACCTCTGGAAGGAGAGACCACTCGTGGGATGTCTCGCCTAAGTGGCTGACAGCATCCGCCAGATGGTTTGAGGCTCCTGCCACATGGATGGCTAGGAGATTTGCCTCCAGAAAGCTCATGAGTGTCCAGCTGTAGAGCGCTTCCCTGCAGAGCAGACAGGAATGCGTCTCACCCTGTTTGTTGAGGTAGTACATGGTCGTGGTATTGTCAGTCTGGACTTGAACCACTTGACCCCGGAGCTGAGGAGCGAAAGCGGACAGTGCCAGTCTGACTGCTCTGAGCTCCAACAGGTTGATGTGGTAACGGGACTCCTCGGGGGTCCAGAACCCGTGGGCCCTGTTGACCCCCATGTGGGCTCCTCAGCCCAAGAGAGAGGCATCGGTTGTAAGGACTGCCATCAGCTTGGTGCGGACAAACAGGATCCCTTCCTGCAACCGGTTTGGGGGTTCCACCATTGGAGAGCGTCACATCTTCTGGGTTACAGTGATCAGCTGGTTGAAATGACCATGGTGCTGAGTCCACTGGGCGGCCAGCTCCCACTGGAGAGGGCGCATGCGCCACTGGGCCCAACAGACCATGGAGGTGCACACCGCCATCTAACCCTGAAGGCGCAGAAAGTCCCGGGCAGGGAGAAACTGCCCAACCAGAAAAGATTGGGCAAATGAGAGAACCTCCGCCCTGTCCGCCGGGAGCCAAGCTCTGCCACGATGAAGCACATCACCTGAGACAGCAGAGTTCCGACATGGCCTAGCTGATTAGCAGGCCGAGTTGGGAGCAGGTCTGAAGGGCCAGGTCCCTGGACCTCTCCACCTCCTGTTGGGTGAGATCTGCTAAGAGCCAATCGTCGAGGTAAGGGTAAATTCTGTCCCCACCCCAATGCCTGAGATGGGCTGCCACTACTGTAACACATTTGGTGAAGACCCGTGGGGCCGATGACAGGCTGAACGGCATGGCTCGGAACTTGTATAGGGTTCCTTCGACTCTGAAGCAGAGGAATTGCCGGAGAGACGGATGGATTGGGACATGAAAGAACGTGTCCTGCAGATACAGTGAACAGAACCACATGTTTCGCTCCAAGGATGGTACAATCTGGGACAGAGTGACCATCTGAAAGGTGCGTGACCTGAGATACTGATTCAGGTCGTGCAGATCTAGAATGGTGCGCCAGCCCCCCATCCACTTGGGAACCAGGAAGTACTGGAGATGAAGCCTGGGTCTGCTGGAGGATCCACCACTAGAGTTACTGCCTCCTTGAGAAGGAGCTGAGCAATGTGGTCTCGAAGAGCCAACTGAGTGTGAGTGAACACCCTCTCCTCCTTTGGGGCTTGGCTTGGAGGGTACTGCTTGAATTCCAGAAACAGTCCCTGGCTGACCACTTCCAGGACCCACCTGTCCGTGGTTATAACGGACCAGGCAGAAAGGAAGTAGTGGACCCAGTCTCCCACCGGAGGACCCAGAACTGGCGTGATGGGAGTGGGGGTGGCACCCCCCCACCCTGTCACTGAGCAGGCTTGGAGGAGGATCCAGGACCTGAACCTCGGAGTCCTTTACGGACCTGGGAGGGCATGGGTTTGGGCCGGGGACAAGATGCTTGAGCCTGCTGCCCCCCTTGGAAGGGGAAGAGTACCGAAAAGGCTTCTTCTGCTGCTTCTTACCAGAAGAATCTTTAGCAGAAGTGGCGTCCAAGGTGGGAGTGGACTGCTCAATACACTGAAGGTGACCAGCCACACCTGGGCTGAAGAGGTCGGTGCCCAGGAAAGGCACATCAGCTGGTTTGTGCAGAGTATCCACCAGGAAGGAGGAGAGCCTCAGACAGGCCCTGCGGCGAGAGGCAACTGCGGCTGCCAACGAGAGGGCGCAAGAGTCCCCAACATCCAGGGCCGTCTGAAGCTGCAGTTTGGTAACAGCCAAGCCCTGGTCCCAGACCTGCTTAACTGTGGTCTGCACGTCCGCGGGGAGGTGTGGGAGGACTTCATCCAAAGACTCCAAAAGGGCATGGGAGAAATGTGCCATGATGATGGCTGAACTTGCCTGATGGAGGCCTAAAGAGGAGGCCGCACAGACCTTCTGAGCTCAGTGGTCTAAATATTTGGATTCCTTCTCGGGAGGTTGGTGAATATCGGCAGAACTGCCAGTACGCCTGAACACAGAGGTGGTCACAAGGCTCTCGGACGAAGTGTGCTCTATGAATCCCGCAAGGGACCCCATGAGCACTGCATACTTGCGGGCCATGCGGGCAGACTGAGCTGGACAAGAGGTAGGGTGCTGCAAAAGTTCTAAGGCCAGGCCAACGATGGCCTCGGCCACAGGAAAGGCTTCTGTCAGGGTATTCCCTCTCAAGGATGTCCGTGAGAGGGTACTCCGCCTTTTTCTGGATAGGCTCCAGGAGTATCCCTGTAGACTCAGATGAGGCAAAGAATACCCTGAAAGAACAAAGGACCTTCCTCCGTCTCTATCCCACTGGCTTATTTATCATCCCCTGGGTGAGAATGGAGGCTGGTCTCATCCAAATCCGAAGAATCCGGATACAACGGTCGTCCTCCCAGATCACTTTCGACCCACTGAGGGCAGTTTGGGGTGACCGTGATCGAGACACACCGGGGAAGCCTGGTGTCAGGTCTAGCTTCCTTAGAAGGAGCCCTCCCACAGGCTGCTTGGGTGGTGGTTCCACCACAATCGGTGGAGAGACCGGTTTAGACTGAAATACAGGTTACTCACCTGTAACAGGAGTTCTAGGAATGGTATATGTTGTTCATCCACACTTATTGGCAGGTATCCTTGCCGCTTTAAATCTTGCCGGAAGGTCTTCAAGCTGGCTCCTCCCACCCACCCGGGTGGTAAAACTCTCGGCTCCGCCCCATGACGCCAGATCTGGCCCGCTGAAGCTCAGGTTGGCCGGCCGGGAGGTCGGAGAGTTGTGGGATGAACAACATATACCATTCCCAGAACTCCTGTTACAGGTGAGTAACCTGTATTTCTAGGGACATGGATATGTTGTTCATCCACACTTATTGGCAGACTCTAGCAGTTCTCCAGGAGGAGGGAGGCAAGACACACCCTCTACTTAGGGAAAGAGACTGGAGAACCGAGGCCCCAAAACCAGCATCCCGGTGTGACTCAAGGTCGATGTGGTAGTGGGTGATAAAGGTGTGTGCTGACTTCCAGGTAGCAGCCCTGCAGATTTCCTGCATATGGACGTCACCGATGCAGCAGTATGGCGGGTAGAATGAGCTCTTATCCCTCTGGGAGGCTCCATGCCCACCAACCTATAGCAGAGATCTATGCAGGAGGCGACCCACCTGCTTATCGTCCGCTTGGCTGCAGGTCTGCCAGGTGCGGCTTCAGCGTAGGTGACAAACAGCTGGCGAACCTCTCCCAGACTTTCAGCCGTGCACTCCTTATAGTAAGCGAGCGCCTTTCTAGGGTCCAGAGTATGTAGCCTATATTCGGCCTCCGAGGTGTGACTGGGGTAGAACACCGGCAGAGTCAACACCTGGTTAAGGTGAAACTCTGACACCACCTTCGGAAGGAATTTCGGGTGGGGATGCAGGACAACCTTGTCCCTGTGGAAGACCACGTAAGAAGACTCGATGGAAAGCGCCTAGAGCTCTCCCATCCTTCTGGCTGACATAATAGCCACCAAGAAGGCGGTCTTCCATGACAGGTGAGAGAGATCACACCTGTGCATTGGTTCGAATGGCTTGCCCATGAGCTTTGCCAGTACCAGCAGTAGATCCCACGGAGGTGGAGGTTCTCGCACCGGAGGGGAAATGTGATCAAGGCCTTTGAAAAAGCACCAGACCACCTTCTCTCATGCCACTGCTTCCTGGCCCATGCCCGTAAGCAGAGATGGCTGCCAGATGCACCCTTAGTGTCATAGGACCTGAGCCCTTGCTGAGAAAGGGACCATAAATAGTCCAAGATGCTTGCCAAGGGACAGGAGGAAGGATCCAAGCCCTTGCCCTGACACCAAATGGAAAACCTTTTCCATTTGAAGGCATAGCATTTCCTGGTCGACTCCTTACGGGACGCCTCAACTACACTGAGGACCTCGTCGGAAAGACCCAAGGCCTGGAACTCTAGCTGCTCAGGAACCAGGCCGTCAGGTGCAGGGATTGAAGGTCCGGATGGAACACCTTCCCCTGATTGACTGAAAGCAGGTCCGGACGAGCTGGAAGCTGCCTCGGGAGCCTGGAGCTGAGGCTGAGGAGATCTGGATACTAGCATTGGCGGGGCCAGTCCGAGGCTACCAGAATCACCTGTGCCTTGTCCCTCCTCGCCTTGAGAAGCACCTTATGGATCAAGGGAAATGGGGGAAAGGCGTAGAAGCGGCCCGGGGTCCACGGCCTCAAGAAGGCATCCCCCTGCAGCGAGCCCTGCTGGGGGGGGGGGGCGGGCATGGAACAGCCTCAGCTTCGCGTTCTCCCTTGAGGCAAACAGATCCACCTGAGGTGTGCCCCAATGGGAGAACAGATCTTGTACTACCTCTGGCAGGAGAGACCACTCGTGGGATACAGCTCCTCTCCGGCTTAGGGCATCGGCCAGGGTGTTGGAGGCTCCTGCCACATGAATGGCTAGGAGATCCGCCTCCAGGCTGCGCACGAGTGACCAAATGCGGAGAGCTTCCTTGCACAGAGGCATGGAGCGCGTCCCGCCCTGGCGGTTTAGGTAGTACATGGTCGTGGTATTGTCCGTCTGGACTTGAACCACTTGACTCCGTAGAAACAGAGCGAAGGCGGTGAGAGCTAGGCGGACTGCTCGGCGCTCCAGCAGGTTGATATGGCATCGGGACTCCCGCGGGGACCAGAGGCAGTGCGCTCTGTGCTCCCCCAGGTGGGCACCCCAACCCATCAGAGAGGCGTCGGTCGATAGAGAGACCGTTGGCTCGGGGCAGAAAAACGGGATGCCCTCCTGCAGATGAGCTGGAACGATCCACCACTGGAGAGCGTTCCACATCCCCTGGGTCACCGTCACTAGCTGGTCCAATGGATCGCAGCATTGAGACCACTGGCTGGCCAGCCCCCATTGAAGGGGGCGCATGTTCCAGTGGGCCCAACGGACCACGCTGGTACTGGCTGCCATGAGACCCAGGAGGTGCAGGAAGTCCCGGGCAGAGCGCGATTGCCCAACCAGAAATGATTGGGCAAAGGAGGAAAGAACCTCGGCCCTGTCCGCCGGGAGCCGTGCTCTGGCTCGAAGAGAGTTGAGCTCTGCCCCGATGAAGAGAATCACCTGCTTCGGTTCGAGTTCCGACTTGGCCTCGTTGATAAGGAGGCCGACCTGAGAGCAAACCTAGAGGGCCAGATCCCTGGACCGCTCCACCTCCTGTCTGGAGGGGGCTGCTATCAGCCAATCGTCCAGGTAAGGGTACATCCGGACCCCTCGGCGCCACAGGGATGCTGTCACCATTACCATGCATTTGGTGAAGACCCTGGGTGCAAGAGACAGGCCGAAGGGCATGGCTCGGAACTCGAAAAGGGATCCTTCCGCTTGAAAGCGAAGGAATCTCTGATGAGACGGACGGATGGGGACGTGAAAAAACGCGTCCTGCAGGTCCAGAGAGCAGAACCACAAGCCGCGTTCCAAGGATGGTATTATCTGAGCCAGAGTGACCATCCTGAAGGTCCGAGACCTTAGGAACTTGTTTAGGTCGTGCAGGTTGAGAATGGGGCGCCAGCCCCCCATCCGTTTTGGGACCAGGAAGTACCTGGACACAAACCCCGGGTCTGAGGGAGGGTCCGCCACCTCTCTGATCACCTCTTTCTCGAGGAGCAGAGTGATGTCGGCTCGGCGAGCCGACAGCGAGGCTGCAAACCCCGAGGCCCCCCTTGGGGCGACGGCTCGGATGGGTGGGGCCTGCTCGAACTCCAGAGGCAGGCCCTTTCCTACCACTTCCAACACCCACCGGTCTGTGGTTATAGCAGACCAGGCAGAAAGGAAGTAGCGGAGCCGTCCCCCCACGAGGGGAACCTGGGGTGAGGTGACGAGGTTGGGGGCGACACCCCTGAACCCGTCACTGTGCAGGCTTGGAGGAGGGACCGCCGAGGACCTCCTGGGCCTTACCTCCCTGCTTCCTGGACGAGGAAGCCACGGGCTTGGTTTGGGACGCAGCGCCAGCCTGCTGGCCCTGATGCTGCTGGGCGGACGTGCAGCAGGCAGAGCAGACAAAAGGGTCAGTTGCGGTCTGCGGCCCTTGTCCCTCTGGGCGGATGAGACCGAGTCCAAGGTGGCATTGGACTTTTCGATCCTCTGGAGGTGGCCTTCCACTCCAGGGCCGAAGAGGTCGGTCCCCAGGAAGGGGACATCCGCCAATTTGTGCTGGGTATCCGCTGTGAAGGTGGATATCCTCAGCCATGCTCGACGGCGCATAGCCACTGCGGCCGCTACTGACCTGGCGCATGAGTCACCGATGTCCAACGCAGTCTGAAGTTGCTGCTTGGCCACTGCCTGCCTGGTCCCGCACCTGCTTAACCGTGGTCTGCAGGTCAGCCGGGAGATGAGGGACTACCTCGTCCAGGGAGCCCAACAGGGCGTGAGAAAAATGAGCCATCAGTACGGCCGAGCTGGCCTGACGAAGGCCGAGGGAGGATGCAGCGTAGACTTTTCGCCCGGCGTAGTCCAACTTCTTGGACTCCTTGTCGGGAGGTTTGTCCACGTCCCTGGAGTTTCCAGCACGCCGGAAGACGCTGTCGGTAACTAACCCCTCGGCCGAGGGGTGTTCCGAGAAACCGGACAGGGAACCAGTAGGGACCGAGTACTTCCTTGCCATCCTGGCCGAATGCGCAGGGCAGGAAGCAGGACGCTGCCAGAGCTCCAAGGCCGGGCCTACAATGGCCTCGGCCACCAGAAAGGCCTCCGTAGGAGAATCCCCTCGGTCCAATATCTCCATGAGGGGATACTTGGCCTGCTCGGATACGGGCTCGAGCTGCATCCCGGTGGATTCCGAGATGAGCCTAAGCAAACCCATGAAGGACGAAGGGCTATCATCCAGTGACTGACCTCCCGAAGACTCCAAGTCAACCCGCATCGAGAACAGGGAGGAATCGTCGGACTCGGAGGAGTCCGCAAAGAGCTGCCTTGGGCCTGAGCCACCCTCCACCTGCCGAGGGCGATCGGGAGTGAGGGTGACAGACAGCCTATGGGGCAGACCTTGGGCCGACCGAGAATTTTTGCTTGGAGCCCCAAACAACGGCTGTGGAGGCGGAGGTTCCACCGGAATTGGTGGGACAGCCGGTTTTGGCCGAGCAACAGGCCTGGAAATAGGCGCCTCGGCTAAGGCGAGGGGTTGCTTCCGCCGCTCCGGTGACAGCCACTTGATAGCGGGGAAGGCGACGATGTTGGCTTGCTCCCGGACAGAAGAAGCTGTTGCCACACGAGGTCCTCATATCGTCGACAACTTGCGTCGAAGCCTCCCCTCGTCCGAGGAAGAGGATAAGGACGAGCAAGCGGCACCGCTGGCACAGTGCAGAGACCAAGACCGCCTGTGACGGGCGGGATCGGCTGGACGAAGAAGTCCGACCGAGACTGCCGAACCTCGCTTTTCCCGGAGAGGGTACGGGGTAGCTGGGAAACCCGCCTCCCTCGCTCGGAGGGCTCAACCGTGGACTCCGGAACCGGAGGCACAGGCAAGTCCACGGACTCCTCAAGCACCGCCGGGGGAACCGGGGAGTGAGGGTTTTCCGCTTCACCGGTCGACAGCCCGTCCAATGGGTCGAGAAAAATCTCGACTGCATCGACGGGAGTCCCGGTCAACTGACCTGACGGGGACACTGTGAAGCCAGTGGCCGAAGCCGAAGGATCGACCGAAGTCGATGGTAGACTACTCGGTGAGAGGGAGCTCTCCCACTCCCAAGAGCGTCGACGGAGGGACTTACCTTTGTGGTCCTTCTTTGACCGAGAGGAAGGCCCTGAAGATGTTGGTCCCTCTCCCTTAGTGGAGAGGAAGAGACAGAGGTCCTTAAAAGAAGCTGAATAGGAGGATCCCAGGGAGAGCGGGATAAATGCCGTGGCCGAGGAAGATGAAGATGCGGCCTGCGCCGCCTCCTACTCAAGGGCGATCATCTGCTCAAGCTGTTCCATGAGCCTGCCGCCCTTGAAACCGCCAACCGGGCCTCCTTCGACTTTACCTGAGGATAACGCTTGGTCAGCCAATGAATCGGCGGCACGGCCCTTCCAGAACTGAGGCCGAAAAAGAAGAGCACAGGTCGCAAGCCTGCGGATTGTGCCCAAGGCCCAAGCAGTAGACGCACGTGGAGTGCGGGTCCGCTAGAGACATCTTCTGCCCGCATGGGCACCTCCGAAACCAGGAGTCGATGGTCCATCGTAGCCGAGGGAAGTGAGTGGACCAAGTCTTGAAACCTAAAGTACTTTCGGGTAAACCGAAGAAATAGGAACCAGTCTTATACGCAGAGCGTTAAGGAGGGAACCTGAGCTTCCAAGCGGTAAGGAAGATCTGGCGTCATGGGGCGAAGCCGAGAGTTTTACCACCCAGGTGGGTGGGAGGAGCCAGCTTGAAGACCTTCCTGCAAGATTTAAAGCGGCAAGGATACCTGCCAGTAAGTGTGGATGAACAACATATCCATGTCCCTAGAACCAGAGGTTTCGCTGGCTCCGCAGGTGGAGGAACCAACTTGACCGGCTCCGAAGAAGTCAACTTCCGCCTGGGAGGCGAGAGCCAAGTGATGGCCGGGGTAGGCTTGTGTCCAGTGACAATCAGCTGTTGCCACATGAGGTCCTCGTAGTGCCGGAGTTTCCGCAGGAGCTTCTCCTCATCAGAGGACGACGAGGACGACAGATGGCATCGCCTCTTCTTAGAGCGCTTATGGTTCTTCCTCGGCCTATCGGTCGAGGGGGTCCGGGACCTCAATTGAGATCAGGCAGGCAGACTCAGTCGATTAGCAGACACCAGCGGGACCGGTGTTTTCCCAGGGTCGGGGACCACTGACTCGACGAGCTTCCCAGTGGGCAGGTCTCTTCATCGGGGAAAGCAAGGACTGGAGTCTGAGTGAGAGTTTCGTCGATCGGGTCAAGAATTATCTCAACATCGTCAATCAACACTTCAGTTGACTGGCCAGACAGCAAGGCTGAGAAACCAGCGTCCAAAGAGGCAATGTCGACCGAGGTCGAAACGGCCAGTTCCTGGGACCGAGATCTCTCCCAATCCCAAGAGAGTCTTCGCCGAGACGGAGATGATCCCGGGTATTTTTCCCGCTTACGGGACCAACAGGAGTGCATGCCCGCAGGACTCTCACCGTTAGTCGGGAGAGACTGGCACAAATCTCTGAAAGAACCCAAGAAGGTGGAGCCCAAGTTGAGCGGAACGAAGAAGCTCTGAGAGGAAGATTCCGTGGCATTAGCCGCTTCCTCTTCGAAGGCTTGCATGCGCTGCAATTGCTCGGTGGATTCACGCGGCAGTGGAAACCGCCCACCGAACCCTTCTGGATTTCACGGAGGATTCCGTATTTTCAGGCCTCCCCAACTCAAGGCATGCAGAGGCAAGTAGCGAGAATGTTAGGTTGAAATGCAAGGCAAAAAAAAAAAAAAAAATGGCACTTGGTGTCATGGTTGACACCCAAGCAGTAGACGCATGTGGTGTGCGGGTCAGTGAGTGACATCTTCGGGCCGCACGAACACTGGCGACATCCGGGGGAAGACTTGTCTTCCATAGTCTAAGAAAAACAGTCGCAATCGCTAATGTGAAAAAGGCAAATTTTCAGAATAACCGAAGGTTTGAAGCCAGGGCCTACAAAATGCAGGAGCACGAAGGAGGCAACCTGAATCTTCCAGCGGAAAGGAAGATCTGGCATCATGGGGCCAAGCTGAGGGATATACCACCCGGGTGCGTGGGAGGAGCCAGCTTGAAGACCTTCTGGCGATCTTTAAAGGGGAAAGAGACATTCCAAGAAGTGTGGATGAGCAACATATCCACGATTGTAGAGAAAACGCTTTCCACAACAGAAAGCGTACCTTGCAACTCACAGACGTCTCAAAGAGAGGCAGAGTGAGCTTTTCTAAAATGAAAAGAAAATCCCAAGGCAGGACATGGTCCCTGAATGGGAGGTTTCAAATGCAGAATGCCCCGCAAGAACGTGCAGTAGAGATCCAGTTGGGCAATAAGCCTTGCCCTTTACAGGTGCATGGTATGTAGAAATGGCGAAAAGATGCATCTTTAAAGAAGAGTACCCCAGACCGGAGTCCAAAAGGGAGAGGTGGTACTCCAAAACCAGGTGCACGGGACAGTTGAAAGGATCCAAGTGGCAAGCTGTAGCCCAGAGGGGGAAGCACCTCCACTTCATGGCACAGGTGGCTCTTGTGACAGCCAACAGGACATCGCAGCCCTGGAAGACACCTCAAAGCAGGCGATAGCTAAGTCTGCAGGTGCCACACATGGAGATGCAGGGACTTGAGATCTGGATGGACCAGGCTGCACCAATCCTGGAAAAGCAAGCGGTATGGTGGGGGGGCGGGAGGATAACTGGAGGTTCCACTGCAAGCTGCTGCAGAAGAGACTACCAAAGCTGACGCGGCCAGTACGGGGCTATGAGAATCATCTCCACCCTCTCCAACTGGAGTTTCAAGAGAACACTCTGCAGGAGCAGGAAGGCATACATAAACCTCCCTTCCCAGGAGAGGGAAAACGCGTTGCATCAGAAAACTCCAGGCCCTGGATCGAGCAAGCAGAAAAGCAACAGTTTTGTTTTGAGTGAGGTCGCAGAAAGGCCCAAGACTGGGTGTCCCTACCCGTCAAACTGATCTTCGACTGCTGAGGGCAGGAGTTCCCACTCATGTGCCCTCGACCTGGATCGTCTAAGCCAGAGTGTTTTGGATGCCTGGAACATGGATGTTTGAGAGTTCCAGGCCATGCTCTATGGCCAGTACCAGACCCTCATGGCTTCAACAAAAAAGAGCTAAGAGTGAATGTCCCCCGTTTGTTGATGTAAAAGACTACAGACATGTTGTCCGTCTGTACCAGTAGTGGGCCTGGAAGAATGTGGGTCAGGAACACCTGCAAGCATAACGAACTGCCCGCATCTCCACCACGTTGATGTGGAGATGCTGTTCCAACTTGGACCAAATTCCCTGGGTCTGACTGTCTCCTAGGTGAGCACCAGAGCCCAGCTCCGAAGCATCCGTGGTTAGAATCTGCTGAGGGGATACCGAGCAGAAAGGAACCCCTATCAGGAGTCTGGCAGGGTTCTACCACCACTCCAAGGTCCATTTCACTGGGTCTGAAACCAGCACGGCTGTTTCAAATCCTCAGTGCGTTGGTCCCACTAGGTTCGAAGGGTCTACTGGGAACTCTCATATACAGGTTGGCAAGGGAAAACGTGGTAATGGCCAATACTATGTGTCCCAGTAGATGAAGAAGCGCTCTGGCCGGAACTTGGCAACTGGAAGAGACCAGCCAGGCCTGTGCTCGCTGCTCTGTCCATCGCCAGGAAGGCCTTCCCCCAGGAGGAGTCCAAGACCACTCCTATACACAGGTGGCATTAACTCAAGGAGAGAGAAGACTTTGGCAAGTAGATAGTTATCCCCAAGAGCTGGAAGAGTTGAAAGGTGCCTTCCATGATCTGCAGCAAACTATTCCTTGAGGGAGCCATCAGCAGCCAATCATCCAGGTAAGGGAACACAAAATCCCTGTCTCCACAGAGCTGCCGCTGCCACTGCTAGGCACTTGGTAAAGACCCGAGGTGCTGAGGAAAAGCCAAAAAGGAGGGCCTGGAACTGGAAGACGTCCCCCTGAAGCAGAAAAGGAGGAAGCGGCAGTGGGCTGGGAAAACCAGAATAAGAAAATAGGCAACCTGCACATCCAGGGAACAGAGCCAGTCCCCCTTGTGAATGAAGGGTAACAGTCCCTGAAGAGTCACCATCCTAAAGCACTTGTACTCTATGTAGCGGTTCAGGTGACTTAGATCCAGGATCGGGCACAGATCCCCTGTTTTCCTGGGGACTAGAAAAAAGTGAGAGTGGAATCCTTCTCCCTTTTGACCTGAGAGGACAGGTTCTACAGCCCTCTTTTGCAAGAGTGCCTGAATCTCGGCTTGGATGAGGGAGATGTGGGCTTGTGGGTAATGGAAGAGCAAGTGAATACTTTTCGGGGGTCTCCAGAACCTCGGGTGTGACCCCTCTTAATGATCCTGAAGCACCCACTGATCTAAGGTTACAGTCGCCCACTCATCTAGCTGTAGGGAGAACTGAACCCTGACCGCCTCCCCAAGGCCTCTGATTTTTTGGGGGGCACATTGGAGCAGGAGTCAGGCAGTGGAGCCAGGGGTGGGCAGAGCAGCAAAGGGCGCTCTGGGGGCCCTAGCTCTGGAAGGTGGGGTGGAAGGACCATGGCTGGGAGCGGTACATGGAGAGTACCGCCCTCAAGGCCTTACCCGATTCCTGGAGGTGGGAGATGATATCCTGGGCATCTCCCCCACACAGGACCTAGCCCTGAAAAGGGGCGTCAATTATCTTGGCTTGGACATCAGGGGCAAACCCAGAGCCAGGAATGGCGGCGAATGCAGACTCCTGCCGCCACCCCATGTCCGGCAGCATCAACTGCATCGTAGGCTGCTCTGGGTACATGAATGCCAATGTCAGACCAGAACTTGGGTTTTGGTGGAATCATCGCGGACAGCCGCCACTAAATCCCTCGCCTGATCACAAATGGCATTCTGGTAGCACCATATGAGCTAAACAGTTCTGGGTCCGAATGGCCAGTGTAGCAGAAGAGTATACACATGCTTGCCCAATTGATCCAGCTGGAGAGATTTCTTGTCCAAAGGGTGGGTGCTTAAATGTCTCAGCATCTTAGTACGGTCGTGGACAGCATTAATGACCACCGAATCAGCCGTAGGCTGTTCACCATAGAAGGGCTTGCTCACTGGCGCGTGACAGAGTCAGTCTGCCTTCTTAGCCAAAGCTGGGGTGGAAGAAGAGTGATTCCACGTTGCCTTGGTAATGCCATCGTACGCCTCGATCAAGGGGGGGATCCAAAGGAAGGGTCTCCATCTTTCTCAAGTGCCAGGCGACGTTCTCCAGGTCAAGTTCCTCGGCATCCTATCTCATGAGGGACTGGACATGGTGCACCACATCCATGAAGGAGGGATCTTCTGGGGGAGGGGGGGGTTCTCTTTGGCTCACTCCAGGATGTCTGAAGAGTGCCCGGAGCCCTCCAACAACTCTGAGGAGGAAGAGGAATCATCTCCCGAAGAGTCACTTGTCTGGGAGCAGCGTCAGTGGGCGACGGTCCTCCATACGTGGGAGGGAGGCACCTGTATGACCCCCAAGAAGTCCCCGTAGTACAGGAGTTGATGGGTTCCGCCCAGTCTGGGTTTCAGTTGGGGGAGGGATCCCATGGGGATGGAGAGGGTGGCCTGCTAGGTGTGTCCTTGTCCTTCATAAAGGCCCTCCAGGCTGTGAACAAGGCATTATAATCCATCAGAGGGAGGATTATATGGTGGAGAATGATAGAGAGGTGTAGGGTACTGGTACATCATCGGGGAGGCAGCGTACGGTACCCTAGTGTCGGTCCAGCGGGCTTTGGCTGAGGCTGGGCTGGAGGCAAAGATGGTTGAGGTGTTGTTGGTGGAGCCGGCGCCAGCCTAGACGGCGAAGGCTGGCGTCGGTCCTGAGAAGGAGCCGACGTAAGCCCCAAAGGCGAGGCTGGTGCCTGCGAGATGGAGCTTCCCCGAGATGGGGCAGAGGCTCCGCCTGTGTAGAAGAAGAGGCGGGCACTTGCTCCAGGCAATGCCTGGCAGGGCTGGCACCAGTCCCGGGGAGTCAGGGACTGACTAAGACAACGCCTCGATTTGGGGGAAAGACCCACCGCTGGAAGTGCCAACCCTGGCCAAGCCGCCTGGCTGAAGACCCATAGGGACTAAGGGCCTCAGTGTCAGGAGCTGGGAGGCAGGGGAAGAAGTCCGCTGCCCCGAAGAGCCGCTGCCTATGCAGAGATGAGGGCAGGCAGCAAGGCCACTGGCAACCTGGAGTGAGCGAGGGCTGCCAAGGCCGGAGAGGCTGACCCCGCCATGGGATGAAAACTCTGAGGCGGAAGTCTGTTTATGTGGTGAGAGAGAGACTGACCAAAGACCGTCCTGGTGCTTATGCTTCCTGCTAGACGACTTCTCCTTCTGGGAAGGAGAAAACAAAGCTCCAGAAGCCGGGAAGGTAGAAGAACTTTTAGCCTGACGCTCCTTCTCCATTGCAGCTAGTTTCTGCTGAAGTAAGTGGCTCTGGAGGGTCTATAAGCGGCATCTCCGTGTGGCCTGGTTGAAGTCCTGGCAATGCTTGCAGGCATCTGTGTCATGGTTGGGGCCTAAGCAGAGGAGACAGGAGGAGTGGCCATCCTTGTTAGGTATCTGCTTGTCATAGGCATACTTCATAGCCCACTCATGAACATGAAACTGGAGAACAAACAAGGAGGAGAAAACACCGAAATTCGATATTAAAGTACACTGAAAAAAATAAATTGTGGGTAACGCGCAAAGAAAATGGCAGTAAACTGAAGCAGGCGTCCATGGAGGCTCGACGTGCACGGGTCGATGGCGGGAAAAGAACTGAGGTAGGTCTGGTGGACTACCCCTTTTATAGGATATAGGCAGATGTCAGCGTGCTGACGTCGGTGGTGGCAGTCCCCCACTGTAGACTGCTAGCTAGAAGTTTTCAGTGTGTTCCTGGCACCTGGCTGCTTCACTCCTACCAGTGTTGCCTGCTGCTAGAGCCCCCTCAAAGCAAGATCTAAGATTACACTTCTAAATGAACAAACCCAAATGGAAAAATGAAAATTATCTACCGACTGTAATTCTTAATCTTTTTGGACAAAGTCTGCACCACTCATTCATACTGATGGGGAGTACGCCGGAGGCGCTAGGACCCAACAGGAGTCAAACTTTTTCAGGAGGGCCAGCGCCAACACAGGGCCACGAGAAGCGGTACCATGAGCCAGGCTTGCGCTGAATAGACTACCTCGGCGTCGACCCTCCAACCACCTCAGTACCTTTTTTTCCAAGGAGGTGCAGCGTAACTAACCTAGAGAAGGATTAACCTAAATATCGGACATAAGATAGTCTGAATGCCCCGTGTAAGAAGGGTCAAAAAACAAAGTCTTCACAGCCCAATCACTGAAGGAGTGAAGACCAGAAACAGAGAAGTGAGCTCAGGGGATGGTACAGTAGGTGGACATGTGAATGAGTGGTGGAGACTTTGTCCAAGTAGATCAATAATTACGGTAGGTACGTAGTTTCCATATCTTCCTGGACATAAAGTCTCCACCACTCATTCACACTGACGGGAGAGTACTGAGCTAAAATAACCCCCCCCCCCACACCCGAGACGGGCGGCAGGAGAAGAATAAGAGCTCACCTAGGACAGTAGTCCATTAAGGATTGTCCTGCCAAAGGACTGATGTTGTCTGGCATGGACATCCAAGGCGTAGTGTTTTACAAACGTATGCACAGAGCTCCAAGTGGCTGCACTGCAGATATCCACAATGGGCACACTGTGGATTTCAGCCAGAGATGCCGCGACTGCTCTGGTAGAATGAGTGTATACTCTGCCTTCTAGCTTGACCTGTGCCATGGAGTAGCAGTGGCAAAGGCATGCCACTAGCCATGCTGAAATACACCTGATAGCAACAGGTTGACCCAGCTGGGCCGTGCTGAAGGAGACAAACAGTTGTTTAGATTTGCGGATTTCTTTTGTCCTGTCTAAATAGAACCGCAAGGCTCTCTTTACATCCAAGGAATGAAGGGTACGCTCTCCCTCATTCTGGAAATTTGCAAAGTATGTAGGAAGGACTAAAGGTTGATTCAGATGGAATTTTGAAACAACCTTAGGGAGGAACTTAGGGTGATTCCCAAGAACTACCTTGTCCTTGTGAAATACAGTGTACAGAGGGTCTGTGACCAAAGCGTGCATTTCGTATACTCTGCGGGCAGAAGTAATGGCCACCAGGAAGGACATCTTCCAAGTCAGAAATTTCAATTCGCAAGTAGCTAGAAGCTCGAAGGGTTTATGAGCATGTTTAGCACGAGGTCAATGTCCCAGGCTGTAACTGGACATTTAACAGGCAGTCTGGTATGCAGAACACCCTTAAGAAACCGCTTAACTACAGGTAACTGAGCCAAAGACATGGAAAGTACTGGCTCATGACATGCGGAAATTGCGCAAAGATGAATTTTGATTGCGGAGTATTGCAGATCTGTGTTAGAGAGGTCTAAAAGATACTCCAGGACTTTACTCGGTGGGCAGGAAAAGGGGTTCCATGATAATTTTGCACACCAGATAGAAAAGCGCATCCACTTAGCTGTGTAAGTCTTCCGAGTAGCTGAGTTGCGCGCAGCTAGAATAATATCTGAAGCTCTACGAGAAATGTTAAACCTGTTCACTTCTATCTCCTCAGGAGCCAGGCATGGAGGTGAAGGGACCTCAGGTTGGAATGAACTACAGTGCCCTGGGTCAGTAGGTTTGTCTGGAGTGGAAGCGGCTTTGGAGTGGTTTCCGATAGTCTACTGGGTAAGGGAAACAAGATCTGTTGAGGCCACAATGGGGCGATGAGGATCAATCTGCCCCCTTGCGCCTCCAGTTTGAGCAGTTCTCTCTGAACTAGGGGAAGAGGAGGAAATGCGTATAGAAAGCATTTTGTCTACCGCAGCCTGAATGCATCCTGACAAAAAACGCCAGGTCCTGGATTTCTGGAGCAGAAGAGAGGCAGTTTTGCATTGAGTGGGGACGCAAAAAAGTCCAGGTCTGGATTTCCCGATTCTTCGAAAAGTGACTGAACGACTGTTATGTCGAGGGACCAATCAGGAGGATCTGTGTCTGTTCTGTACCCCTGGCAGGTAGACCGCGTGAATTAGAGCTTTGTACTCTAGGCACCACTCCCACACCCTCATTGCTTCTCTGCAAAAAGGGTAAGAGCGTGCTCCGCCCTGCTTGTTGATGCAATACATCACTATCTTGTTGTCCGTTTGAAGGAGAATAGTCTTGTGACAGAGTATGTCCTTCAAAGCCTGGACTGCGTAAAGGATGGCTCTCACTTCCAGAACATTTATGTGGAGTTGGGACTCATCCTAAGTCTACGTGCCCTGGTTGTGGAGATCCTGGCAGTGAGCTCCCCAGCCCAGCAGGGATGCATCTGTGGTGATACAGATCTGGGGATCCAGAGGGGCAAAGGGATATCCTTCCAGAAGGTTGTTCTACTGAGACCACCAGGTGAGTGACCGTTTCAGCAGTTCTGTCACTTTGATGTGAAAGAACTGAGGATGTGTGGTTGACGACCAGAGTGCTGAGCATCCACTGAGTAGTTCTCATGTGAAGACGAGCCAGAGGCACAGTGAACACCGAGGATGCCATGAGACCCAGCATCCGCTGCCTCGAGAGAGCTCAAACTGCGTTCTCTCTGATGAAGCAGGCCATCTGGAAGATATAGCTCCTTCAGTCTTCCAGAAGGAAAGCTTTTGTGCAGGTGTTGTCCAGAAGGGCTCCTATGAAGAGAAGTTTCTAGGAGGGTTGCAACTGTGACTTTTTCAGGTTTAGCAGAGCTCCCATGGACACGAGGAATTTTGAGGCCGTAGCCACGGCCTCCAGAATCTCTCGTCTGAAGGGACTTGCAAGAAGCCAATCGGCCAGACATGGGAATACTTGAATTCCAAGCTTCCTTAGACGTGCCGCAAGAACTGCACAGCACTTTGTAAAGACTCGAGGTGCTGAGGAGACCCCAAAGGGCAGGACTCTGAATTAGTAGTGCTGACCCAATGCTACGAACCTTAGGTACTTGTGGTACTTTGGGTGTATAAGAATGTGTTGGTAAGCGTCCTGCATGTCCAGGGAGGCTAGCCAATCATGTTGATGAATCAGAGGTAACGGTACCGAGTGATATCATCTTGAACTTTTCTTTGTAAAGGAATCTGTTTAACTTTCCAAGATCGAGAATAGGGCTCATCCCGCCTATTTTCTTTGGAACCAGAAAGTAGTGGTAGTAGAAAAGTAGTTACGCAAGAACTTACCGTAACAGCAGATCTTCAAAAGGAGCTCTTGCAGCATATAATACCATTAGTACTAATGCCACCAGGCATTAGGACCCCACAGAAAACTTATAGCTAGCAAGTCTATAGCGAGGACCACCCCCGGCCGTGGCCCTGCCCGACGTCAGACATGGTATAAAGGGGGTGGTCCCCTGGTGCCATCTCAGTTCCCCCGCCGGAGACCAGCTAAAAAAATTACTGGAGAACCAGACAGTAACTCCCCAACCTTACATGAATATAATGGTACTGATACCTGGGAGATGGAGGGTGGGAAAGCCACCTGCTGCAAGAGCTCCTCTCGGGGATCTACTGTTATGGTAAGTTCTTACGTAACTGTACTATCTAACTCCGAGATGGAGCTCTTGCAGCAAGTAAAACCATTAGGACAGAGTCCCAAGTAGTACCCAAGAATAGGCCCCGGTCAATTTGGGAGGTGGAGAGAACTAAATGAAGTAAGCGAGACTGAATAACTTCAGGAAAGCAGGCCTTGCAGGACGGCTAGTCCAAAGCCAGCCCTCCTCTTAGAAGCAATGTCTAGGCTGTAATGCCTGATGAAGGTGTGGACCGTGCTTCATGTCGCTGCAGCACAGATGTCTGCTGATGAGACATTTTTTTAAAAGGCAAAAGAGGTAGCCAAGCCCTTGTGGAGTGACCCCTAATGGGTTCAGGAAGGCATCTGTTATGGTTCTGACAGAAAGAAATGCAGTGTACTAGCCAACGGGCTAGTGACTGTCTGGAGACAGGAGCCCCTGTCACACTTTTTGCAAAGGAGATGAACAACTGGTCAGTCTTCCTGAAAGGCTGAGTCCTGTGAAGGTAATATCTCAGGATACAATGAACATGCAAGGTGTTAGAAAATTCAGGTTAATAAACCGGAAGGTTGATGTCCCGGTTCAGCGTCAGTTCTGACACTACCTTCGGTAAGAACTTAGGGTTTGTATGCAGGGTCACCCTATCCCTGTGGAAAACAATGTAAGGCTCTTTTGCACATCAAGGCCAGGAGCTCAGAGACTCTTCTAGCAGAAGTAATGGCCACTAACAGAAGAGCCTTCCAAGAAAGGAAGCACAGCTCACAAGACGCGGCTGGCTCAAAAGGGGGGAGCGTGAGCTTCTCAAGAACGAAAAAAAAATTCCACGGAGGAACAAGGTCTCTCCTGAGAGGCCTAATGTGCAAAACCCCTCTGAGAAATGTTTTGCAGACATTCAGTTGTGCCAGAGTTCTCTCTCCTAGAGGGACATGATATGCTGAAACCGCACACATGTGCACCTTGATGGACAGGTAGCTTAGCCCCAAGTCCAAAAGGTGACGGAGGTATTCTAGCACATGTCTGACGGTACAATGCAGGGCACAAGCTGTAGCCCAAAGGCAGAAACGCTTCCAATTCATCGTGTACATAGCTTTAGTGAAAGGTTTCCAGGCTGCGACCAGAACTTCTGCCACCCTGCTTGACAATCCTAATCTCTCCTATGCCAAGACTGCAGGTGCCAGGCGTGCAGATGAAGAGAATGAAAAGCAGGATGGAAGAGTATCCCCTGCTCCTGTGAGAGCAGGTGGGTGGAAAGAGGCAACTGCAATGGAGGTTCCAATGACAGTTGCTGGAGCAGCGGATACCAAATTTGGCGGGGCCATAAAGGAGCGACGAGGCTCATCCTGGCTCCTTCCAACTGCAATTTGAGCAGTACTCTCTGGATGAGCAGGAAGGGAGGGAAGGCATACAGAAAAAACAGGTTACTCACCTGTAACAGTAGTTCTAGGAGTGGTATATGTTGTTCATCCACACTCTTAGGCATGTCCCTTTCCCCTTTAAATCTGTCTGGAAGTCTTCAAGCTGGCTCCTCCCACCCACCTGGGTGGTAAATACCTCGGCTCCGCCCCATGATGCCAGATCTTAGCCCGCTGGAAGCAAGATGATGCGCCTAAAGCCGGGGAGGTCGGGTGGGTGCATGTGGATGAACAACATAAACCACTCCTAGAACTACTGTTACAGGTGAGTAACCTGTTTTTCTAGGAGAGTGGATATGTTGTTCATCCACACTCTTTGGCAGATTTCTAGCAGTTCTCTGGGAGGAGGGAGGCAAGGCGCACACCCCCTACTTAGGAAACAGAGATTGGAGAACCAAGGCCCCAAAACCAGCATCCCGAAGTGACTCAAGGTCGATGTGGTAATGGGTAATGAAGGTGTTTGCTGACTTCCAGGTAGCAGCCCAACAGATTTCCTGGATAGGGGTGTCCCTGGAAGCAGCCACCGATGCAGCAGTATGGCAGGTAGAATCAGCTCTTATCCCTCTAGGAGGCTCCTTGCCCACCAACTCGTAGCACAGACCTATGCATGACATAATCCATCTTGCAATGGTCCGTTTGGCTGCAGGTCTGCCAGAAGCGCCTTCAGCGTAGGTGACAAACAGCTGGCGAACCTCTCCCCGAATTTCCGCCATCCTCTCCTTGTAGTAGGAGAGAGCATGCCTAAGGTCCAGGGTATGGAGCCTGTACTCTGCATCTGAGGTGCAGTTAGGGTAATATACTGGCAGAGTCAACATCTGGTTAAGGTGAAACTGACACCACCTTCAGAAGGAATTTCGGGTGGGGGCGCAGGACAACTTTGTCCCTGTGAAAGACCAGATAAGGGGAGTCCACTGAAAGCACCTGGAGCTCCTCTGTCCTTCTGGCTGACGTGATAGCCACCAGGAAGGCAGTCTTCCGCGACAAGTGTGAGAGCTCACACTTGTCCATGGGTTCGAAGGGCTTACCCATGAGCTTTGCCAAACCAACAAAAGATCCCACCGAGGTGGAGGTTCACGCACCAGAGGGGATATGTGATCCAGGCCTTTGAAAAAACACCTGACCACTGACTCCTGTGCCAATGTCGATTGACCGGTCTACGCCCGGTAAGCGGAAATGGCTGCCAGGTGCACCCTAAGGGTCGATGACAATAGACCCCCTTTGGAGACAGACCAAAAGTAGTCTAAAATGTTAGCCACAGAGCAGGATAAGGGGTCCAGACTCTTACCCAGACACCAAATGGAAAACCTTTTCCATTTTAAGGCATAACATTTCCTGGTTGATTGCTTATGAGATGCCTGCACAACTGTGTAGACATCCTCAGAAAGACCTAGAGCCTGGAACTCTTGCCGCTCAGGTACCAGGCTGTGAGGTGCAGGGATTGAAGGTCCGGATGGAATACCTTCCCCTGGTTCAATGATATCAGGTCCGGGCGCGTACCAAGCCGCTCCGGGGCCCTGCCGCTGAGGAGATCTGGATACCAGAACTGGCGGGGCCAATCTGGGGCTACCAGGATCACCTTCACCTTGTCCCTCCTCACCTTGAGTAACACCTTGTGGATCAAGCGAAATGGAAGGAAGGCATACAGGAGGCCTGGGGTCCACGGCCTCGAGAAGGCAGTCCCCTGCAGCAAGCCCTGCTGAGGGGGGCCTCGGGGCATGGTACAGACTCAGTTTGGTGTTCTCCCTGGAGGCAAACAGGTCCACCAATGGTTTGCCCCAACGGGAGAACAGACTGTAAGCTACCTCTGGATGGAGAGCCCACTTGTGGGATGTCTGGCCTATGCGTCTGAGAGCATCCGCCAGTTGGTTCGAGACTCCTGCCACATGGATGGCAAGGAGATCCGCCTCCAACCAGCTGACAAGGGCCAGACATGGAGCGCCTCTTTGCATAGCAGACGGGAGTGCGTGCTGCCCCTGTTTGTTAAGGTAGTACATGGTCATGGTATTGTCCGTCTGGACTTGAACCACTTGACCCCGGAGCTGAGGAGCGAAAGTTGACAGTGCCAGTCTGACTGCTCTGAGCTCCAGCAGGTTGATGTGGCATCGGGACTCCTCGGAGGTCCAGAAACCGTGGGCTCTGTTGTCCCCCATATGGGCTCCCCAGCCCATGAGAGAGGCATTGGTCGTGAGAACGACTGTCAGTTCAGGGTGGACAAATGAGATCCCTTCCTGCAGATGACCTGGGACGGTCCACCATTGGAGAGCGTCCCACATCTTCTGGGTGACAGTGACCAGCTGGTCGACATGACCCTGACACCGAGTCCGCTAAGCAGCCAGCTCCCACTGGAGGGGGCGCATGTGCAATCTGGCCCAACGGACCACTGAGGTACACACCACTATGTAACCCAGAAGGCGCAGGAAGTCCCGGACAGGGCGCAAGTGCCCAGCCAGAAATGACTGGGCAAAGGAGGAAAGAACCTCCGCCCTGTCCGCTGGAAGCTGAGCTCTGGCTTGACGAGAATTGAGCTCTACCCAGATAAAGCCCATCACCTGAGAGGGCACGAGTTCCGACTTGGCCTCGTTGATCAGGAGGCCTAACTGGGAACAGGTTTGGAGGGCCAGGTCCCTGGACTTCTCCACCTCCTGCAGGGAGGAACCCGCCAGGAGCCAATCGTCGAGGTAGGGGTATATCTGAACCCCTTGACGCCGTAGATGGGCCGCCACCACTGTGATGCACTTGGTGAAGACCAGAGGGGCCGATGACAGGCCGAACGACATGGCTTGGAACTCTTACAGAGTCCCTTCTACCCTGAAGCGGAGGAACCGCTGGTGGGACGACGAGACTGGGAAAAACGCGTCCCGTAGATCCAGTGAACAGACCACATGTTTTGCTCCAGAGATGGTATGATCTGATTCAGAGTTAACATCCGGAAGGTACGAGGCCTGAGATATTGATTCAGGTCGTGGAGATCTAGGATGGGGCGCCAACCTCCTCCCCCCCAGGAAGTACCTGGACACGAAGCCTGGGTCTGTAGGAGGATCCAGCACTGGAGTTACCACCTCCTTGCTGAGGAGCTGAGCAATGTCATCCCGAAGGGCCGACTGAGTGCAAACTGAGATCCTTTCCTCCCGAAGGGCATAGGCTTGGCAGGGAGGGTACTGCTTGAAATCTAGAGGCAGTCCCCAACTGACCACTTCCAGGACCCACCTTTCTGAAGTGATACCAGACCAGGTGGAAAGAAAGTGGCGGAGCCGGCCCCCCATGGGAGGACCCAGAACTGGCGTGACAGGTGTAGGGGTGGCCACCCCTGACCCATCACTGAGCAGGCTTAGAGGAGGAGGAGGATGCTCCCGGACCGGCACCTCGACCTCCTTTGTGTGGCTGTTGGGAACACTGCTTGGACCTGGGGCACCAAGCTTGAGCCTGCTGTTGCTGCTGACCTCCCTGGAAGGAGGGCTAACCGCAGGAGAAGAGTGCCGAAAAGTCTTCTTGCACTTCTGCTGGTTCTTGCCCAAAGAACCCTTTGCAGAAGTGGCATCCAAGGTGGCACTGGACTACTCTATGCGCTGGAGGTGACCTGCCACTCCCGGACCGAAGAGATTGGTGCCAAGGAAGGGCACGTCAGCTAACTTGTGCTCAGTATCCGTCGGGAAAGAGGATAACCTCAGCCAGGCCCTGCGGCGAGTGGCCACTGCGGCTGCTAGTGAGCAGGCACAGGAATCTCCAATACCCAAGGCCGTCTGGAGCTGCTGTTTTGCAACAGCACGGTCCTGGTCATGGACCTGCTTAACCATGGTCTGCATGTCCACTGGGAGATGAGGGAGGACTTCATCTAGTGACCCCAAGAGGACGTGAGAGGAGTGTGCCATGATCACTGCCGAGCTGGCCTGACGAAGGCCCAAGGATGAGGCCACATACACCTTCCGGGCAGAATGGTCCATATTCTTGGACTCCTTGTCTGGAGGGCGGTCAGTATCCGCTGAGCTACCCATGTGTCTAAACACAGAGGTAGTCACAAGGCTCTTGGCTGAGGGATGCTCTGTGAAACCCGCCAAGGACCCCATGGGTACAGTGTACTTGCGAGTCATGCGGGCAGACTGAGCCAGGCAAGAGGCAGGACACTGCCATAGCTCAAGGGCCCGGCCAACAATGGCTTTGGTCACGGGGAAGGCCTCCGTCGGGGTATCCCCCCTCTCAAGGATATCCATGAGAGGATATTCAGCCTTCTTTTGGATAGGCTCCAAAGGCATATCAGTTGACTCTGAAATAAGGTGGAGGGTGCCCTGGAAAGAGGAAGGACCTTCCTCCAAGCCTGTCACTGACGACTCATCATCAGGGTGTGAGTGTAGACCAGTGGTATCAGAGTCCGAAGAGTCAGGATATAAGGGTCTCCCGCCTATGTCCCCTTCAATACACCGAGGGCGATCGGGGACAACAGTGATGGACAGACAACGGGGCAGGCCCGTATCTGTCCGGTCCTCTTTCGAGGGAGCCCCTTCCTGAGGCTCCTTAGGCGGTGGCTCCACCAAAATTGGTGGGGAGACCGGAACAGGCCGAACAGGAATGTGTGCCGGTCCTACCGGAGGAAGAATCAGAGTCTTCGGTTCCGGAGGGGTCGGCGTTGGCCTAAGAGGCTGGGGCCAAATAATGTCCGGTGCAGCCGGCAGAGCCGACTTATGACCAGTCAGAATTAGCTGTTGCCACATAAGGCCCTCATAATGCCGATGGAGCTTCCGTCTACATCTCTCCTCATCTGAGGAGGATGAGGATTGGTGGCAATGCCTCTTCCTAGAGTGTTTGTGACCTTTTTTCAGTTTTTCTACCGAAAGGGTCCTGGTCCTCAATCGAGACAGACGGGGTCGGCTTGTTCGATCGGGAGAGGCCGGAGTCTGTGAAAACTGAGGTTCCGGCTCCTGTCCCTCGATCGGGATACCAGAGAGCTGGGTCTCCTCGTCGGGGAAGGAAAGGATAGGTGTCCTCTCCAATGAGTCATCGACCGGGGTGGGCGACAACGGCTCAATTGGGTCCAGAGATATCTCGGCCGGTTCGCCAGAGATATCTCTGCCGGTTCGGCTGTTTCCTCGGCGCCTTGGCCTGACGGAAGGTCCGAGAAGCCGGCGGCTGAGGAAGCGATCTCTATCGAGGCCGAGACCGCAAGGTCCTGGGATTCAGACCTCTCTTGGTCCCAGGAACGTCTTCTCAGAGAAGACGACTTGGGGTCCTTGTCCCGTTTTCTAGGGCGGGAGGAGTGCATGCCCGAGGGCGCCTCATCCCTGGTGGGGAAGAGACTAGCACAGCTCCCGAAAGGATCCTGTGAAGGTAGAGCCAAGGTTTAGCGGCACGAAAAAACCTCGGCTGGCCGAGGCCTGGGCAGCTTCTTCAAATGCTACCATCTGGTCGAGCTGCTCGGCGGATCCCACGGCCGCGGAAACCGTCCACCTTGACTCCTTCAATTTCACCAGTGGATTGCGAAGCTCCAGTCTCCCCAGCTTAAGGTGCGCCTTGCGATCGTCCAGAACTTTGGGAAGGAAGGCCAAGCAGATGGTGCATGAAGAAGTGTCATGCACGACACCCAAACAATAGACACACGAGAGGTGGGGATCGGTGCACGACATTTTCTGTCCGCAGGGACTCAGGCGAAACCCAGGGGATGACTTGTCGTCCATGTCCGATGTGCTCGGATCAGAATCATGAACTCGTACGAGTTTCAAAGAAAGCGACTTCGGTGAAAACCCTCGATAAGTATCCAGGGTCTATGATACTGCAGAAGTAGCACGAGGGAACCTGAATCTTCCAGTGGAAAGGAAGATCTGGCATCATGAGGTGAAGCTGAGGTATTTACCACCTGGGTAGGTGGGAGGAGCTAACTTGAAGACTTCCGGACAGATTTAAAGGGGAAAAGGACATGCCAAAGGGTGTGGATGAACAACATATCCACGCTCCTAGAACCTCCCTGTCCAAGAGAGGGACGATGCGTCTCGCCAAAAAACACCAGGCCCTGGAACGAACAAGCACAAATTTTGTAGTTTGGTGTTGTATGGGGACGCAAAGAGGTCCAGCTCTGGGAGGCACCAGTGACCGAAGAGGTCGTCTGCGACTTCCTGAAGTAGTTCCCACTCGTGGCTTGGAAAGAGAGCGACTGAGACTGTTGGCAAGAACGTTCTGGACCCTGAGTAGATGAACTGCCGTGAGGTCTAAGACGTGTTCTACTGCCCGGTCCCACAATCTCATGGCCTCCCAGCAAAGGGGATAAGAGTGGGTACCCCCTTGTTTGTTGATGTAGAAGAGCACTGGTGTGTTATCTGTCTGCACCAGAAGGGGACCCAGGTAGAGCTGGTCTCGAAAAGCCTGGAGCGCGTTTAGAACGGCTCTCATTTCCAGGACACTGATATGTAGACAGCGCTCTGTAGGAGACCAGGATCCTCGAGTCTTGTGATCCCCTAAGTGAGCCCCCCAACCTGTCAATGACACGTCCGTGGTCAGTATGAGGGATGGGGTTGGTCTCTGTAAAGAGACTCCTCCCTCCAGATTTATGTGGCAGAGTCACCAATCGAGGGAGCGTGGACCGCTCAGGAGACCCTGATCGGAAGATCGAGGTCGTCCACTGCCTGATCCCATTGTACCCCGTGGCGCCATTGAAGGACTCATATGCAACCTGGCAAGTGGGACTGTGGCTATGGCGGCCTCCACGTGGCCCAGCAGCTGTAGAATGACCCGATCAAGTACGGTGATGGCTGCCTGAACTCTGCATGCCACAGCCCGCAGACGTGTTGCCCTGTCCAAGGGCAGGAAGGCTTTTCCCTGCTCGGTGTCCAGGACTGCCCCTATGAACTGCAACCTCTGAGATGGCCAGGGTTGTGACTTTGGCCAGTTCACCGAAATCCCCAGGGAGCAGAAGAGGTCTTCTGTCTCTTTGAGAGTGACTTGAAGACTCGGCTCCGAAGCTGAGAAAAGCAGTCGTCTAGGTTGGGGTAGACAAAGAGGCCTCTTCAGAGGGCCGCTGCTACCACCACCGGGCATTTGGTTAAGACTCTAGGGGAGGAAGACAGGCCGATGGACAGAACCCTGAACTGGTAATGCTGGTCCTGAAACTGGAACCGAAGAAACCTTCTGTGATGTTTCAGAACTTTGATATGCATGTAAACATCTTGCATATCGAGGGAACAAAACCAGTCCACTTGATGGAGCAAGGGGAACAGACTCGCAAGACTGACCATCCAAAATCTCTGGTATTTGACCGACAGATTGAGTTGGCTTAAGTCCAGAATAGGGCGAAGGTCTCCCATTTTCTTTGGAACCAGGAAGAAGCGGGAGTAATAACCTTTGCCCCTCTGCGCCAGAGGAACAGACTGGATGGCTTTTTTCTTTAGGAGTTGTTGGATTTCCGCTGCTAAAAGTAGAGCAAGGGCCAGCAAACAATTGACAGGTGGGGGAGGGGGAGGATTGTCCGGTGGGATGTGGAGAAACTATACCATACCCGTTTCAAATGGTAGCCGGCACCCACTGGTCAGTGGTAATGGTGGACCAGGCGAATGGGTAAAGTTCAAATCTCCCTCCTACCTTCTTGCTCTGAGACTCCTGAGAGGGGGGAGGGAGAGGCATGAGTCAGGCGGTGGGAGAAGCGCTGGCCTGAGCCCTGGGAGCTTTGGGTTGCCTAGGGACTTGGGAGCCTTGGGGGTTAGGGTGACCCTGCCTCTAGAAACCCTTGCCTTGGGGGTCTTGCCTCCCTGTCACTGTCCATTGTGAAAGGGACGGCGACAGGATTCCTGAGTCTGGGACTTGTACATGTGGTGCATGTCGGCTACCGCCTTTCCTGACTCTTGAAGTCCTCTGACCAGAGATTCCACCTCTGGCCCAAAAAGCACTGAAAAGGGGAGGCCAAAATGGAGTCATGCAGGTCAGGTTGGAAACCGGTGAGTCTCAACCATGAATGCCTACATAAGCATACCCAAGGCCGCAGCTCTAGAGGCCATATCCACTGCATCAGAGGAGCAGCGCAAGACATGCTTGTCTATATCTAGGCCTGACCAGGCACAGGCAAGCACTTCCCTCTTTTGCTTCAGATTCAGGCATGGGCTTAAACCAGTTCCCTGGTCTTTTGCCACAGAGATTGCCCATAGGTGACCATATGGGCCATGAAGTTTAGAGACCACATGGCCCCTGTGGCTGAAGAGAATATTTTCCACCCCCAGCTATGATTTTCTTGGAGGCTGAGAACTCAAATGTTTAGGCTTGGTGCCACGGCCATGAGCGGCAGTGAGCACCAGTGAGTTAGCTTTCAGTTGCTCTACCAGAAAAGGCTCTGCTCTAGGAGGCTTATACAGCCTGTCGGCCTTTTTAGGAACCGCCGGAACAGAGGTAGGCATACACCAAGACAGGCAAGTGAAGTCCTGGAAAGGCTCAACAAGTGGTGGTATGACCAACAGTTTTGGCTCCTTGTCCCCCCAAAATTTAGCAAAACGTTTACATTCTGGGTCCAGATCTTCCATGTCCCATTTGTAGATGGCTTGGATGTTCGTCATGATGTCTAAATAAGACGGATCATCGGGGGACCTGGGAGAGTTCTTTGGGCCTGGTGAAGGAGGAAAGAACTCTTCCCAGAGGAGTCATGAGAAAAAGGACCCGCATCCCCCTCGTCCAAGGAAGATGTGCGGCCAGTAAAAGACGGAGCAGGAGAACGCTGCCTTTTCCATTTTCCCTTTGGATCCGGATGGGTGCCCTCGTCCCCACCTGGAACTGGCAGAGTTGGGGGAGGTTCCATAGGTGGTGGGGTGGGGTCTGGGCGTCTATAAAGTAGGTCCCCTTTGACCGTATTCCACCATGTTGTAAAACAGTGATCCTATATCAACCAAGGGGACAACTGCTGGGCCAGGCGTCAGGTTTTGGCTGACGTCCATATCTGGGCGACAGTCATCTCCTTCGCCTGGAGAGCTGACAACCGGAGTAGGCACAGGCTTATCGCGCGTCCTACCTCCAGAGGGAGGTATGGACGTTCGATCCTCTGCCGGTGACTGCCCCTTATCAGGTGTTGGGGTGCGGGATGCCAGGGAAGGCGAACGGCTGGATCTGCTGTCCGGTGGAAGGTGGACCTTAGCCAGTGGAGGCAGAGGAGGCATCCAATGTCGGGCAGCCTCCGGCTTCTTACATTCATCCCTACATTTCTCCGCGGGACTGGGAATGTCCTTATGCCTATATCCTTGGACTGGCCACTCTGGGTCAACCCTGAGGAGGATTTGTGGGGTCGGTGTGCCAGAGAAGATGAAGAAGTCCCGTAAGGGGCTGACTCCCGATGCTTGCCCTGAGAAGAGGAGGGAGCAGACTTACCCTCATGGAAGGCTTGGTCACATGGGCCTGAACCGAGCCGGACCTCAGGCCGGAGATCGAGGAAGAAGAGGCCTGTTTGGAGGGCAACTTAGGTCATGACTCTGATCTGGCCCTATCCTTGTGATGGTGCGTCCCTCCCGATGATTTCCCTGTGGGTGGGGAATCCCTAGCGGGAGAAGATGAGCTGGCCCCACAACTGCGCTGTACAGCTGCCACTTTTTGCTCCAAAAGGTGTGCTTTAAGTGCGTTGGCTCTTTTTATCCCGGTCTTCTGCTTAAACTTTTGGCAGTGCGGGCAGGTGTCGGGCTGATGGTCGGAGCCTAGGCAAATGAGATAGGCCACGTGGCCGTCCTTCGCTGGGATCTACTTCCCGCACACGCACTTAGATTTTCATTGTGGAGGAGAAGGCGACGACATAAACGATAACTGGAGATTTTTTTTTGAGAAAAAACAATATTTACGATGAACTTTTCTTCAGAGCGCTCGACTGTAAAGAAGGTGTCCGTGGAGCCAAACTACGTGGGTCGACGGCAGGAAAAGAACTGAGAATGTGCCAGGGAACCATCCCCTTTATACCATGTCTGATGTTGGCTGGAGCTGATGTCGGGGGGCAGTCCCCCGCTATAGAGTGCTAGCTACAAGTTTTCTGTGGGGTCCTAACGCCTGACGGCATTAGTCCTAATGGTATTACCTGCTGCAAGAGCGCCACCTCGAAGTTAGATCCTGTGTTCCGCTGATCCAGCAGAACTACCTCTACTGCCCTGTTGCTCAGAAGGCCTTGGACCTTGGAAGCAAGAAGGTCTGACTGAGCAGCGGACAGCCTTGGCTGCCGTCTGGGTGGATGATCTGGGGAGGTTTCTGACAGACAGGCAGTACCCCTCGCAGATTATCCTGAGAACATATTTGTCTGATGTTACTGACTTCCACCGGTCATAAAATTGAGTCAGATGTCCTCCTAACACCGAGGAAGAGTCCCCCTCGGACAGCTGAGGTGGGACCTGGGCCAGAAACTCAGAGTGGCACTGGACGCTTTGGGGCCTTGTGCCCTCTGCTGAGTTTTCTTTTGCGGCTTTGGTTTCTGTTACAACCTCTTCTGCCTCTGCCATGAAAGGACTGACGCTTGTTCCCGTCTCCACCCCCCCCCCACCCGAGAGGCAGCGGGAGGGGGTCTAGCTGTCTTAATAGCTGACCTAGTCTTCCGAGTGGCCTCTAGTGCCTTCTCCACTTGAGGTGCAAACAGATACATACCATTGAAAAGTAAGGCCATGACCTTTTCTTGGGCATCATTCGTGAAGCCCAAGGTGCGCAACCAAGAATGGCGACGGATGTGAATACCAGCCGCCGTCACTCTGGAGGCAGTGTCGAAAGCGTCTATGGCAGCTTTAATCTGTTGATTATTAAACTCAATGCCTTAAGTAATGGTCTGTAGGAGCTCCAAGCTAACCTCAGATTCAGGCAAAGCTTCTACTGCTGCTTTGAACAAATGCCAGAATACTTTTTTTTTTTTTTCCTTCTCACTCTTTGGTAACAAGGTAAGGTCCACTACGCACAAGTGCCTGTTTTCAGGGGCGACCTGGGAGCACTGCGCAATTAAGTGACTTGTTCAGAGTCACACAGTATGCAAGTGGAGGTTGTGAGAACCAAACTCAGGTCTGGTCTGCTGGATGTACCAAGCTCGTTCACACCTCATTCCTCTGACCTCTAGCCTATACTGCCAGCCCCTGTTGAGAAAAATAACCCTGGTAGCTAGCAATGTGTATGCCCAGAGCTGAAGCAGCAAAGACTCACTTACCCAAGGTGTCGATCATGCAAGATTCTTTGTTTATAAGATGAGCTGTAGTTTCCTGAGGATGGACAGCGTTGTCATTCTCTGCCAGGACCACAATGGCATCAGCAAAGGCTAGAGAAGCTAGAATGGAACGATCCTTGGGAGGGGCATATTTCCTATCTATGGACTTAACCACAAAGGGAATAAGAGCCGGATTGTTCTACACCATCTGGGAAAGAGTCTCGAAAGAGGGCTGCACCGAAGGGATTAAATCCATAGGGATTTCCGGAACATGTAGATATTGGAGATGCAGAATCTTCCCAGGATCAATATCCAAGGTCTGGAGAGAAAGAGTACAATTAAATTTTTTGAGCAGAGACTTAAAGGAAAGGTCCTCAACCACAGGCACTGCAGAAGGATTGGTCCCCGGCCCCAAGGCGGAAACATCATCAAAATCATCCCCCAATCGAAGATCAATATCAGGTTCAAAGTCATCTCCTGTCAGTCCAGAAGGGACTGCATAGACAGGAAAGGAATGAAAACCAGGAGGAAGAGGAGTAGACAGAATCGGGGTCGAAAACCTCTGAAAAACATGCGGCGCCACCAACACCCCCGGTGCCGCCATAGAAAGCGGAGCTGAGCGCGGCGCCACCAGGGACTACGGCCCAAACGTGGTGCCAGCAAGGGATGTGGCACCGAAACCATACATAGCGCATCACGCAGCACCGGGGAGGCCGGCACCGAACGTGGTGCCAGGGAAGCAGATGCCGCAGACTGCAGCACCGCAACAGAAGTTTGCAAACTGCGATTTGAAGGGAAAGGAGGAAAAAGAGCAGGAGATAAAGGCATCGGTGTGGACCCCTGCGCCGCAGCCACGTGAGGGGGATAGACATCAGAGCACAGAATCGACAGCACTGGAGATGGCGCCGCACGATTTGGAAGTCTCAACCACCCCACCTGCCGGTCCAAAGCTGACGGGCCCAAAGGACCAGGAGACGGACTAGCTGGTTTGGGCAGTCGGGACAACCTCCACACCCACTGCTCCACAGGAACAGCCCACTGGTGAAACCTCTTTACCGGAAGACCCTCCCTTCCTCCATGCGGTGGGGAGGGACTCCGGAGTCGAAGATGCCTCCAAGACAGAAACCGGAGGGGACTCCGTAAGAGGTGGAGACTATCCGCTGAACCCAGCAACTGAGTCTACGCGCAGACGTACCAGAGGGCGACCCTGAGTGATGCAGTCTCTTTTCTGACTGGGAGGCTGAAGAAGAGCTCGAGATCAAGCGGTGCAGAGAATGGGATGACTTCTTTTTGTGCTTTCATGGGGACCGCTCATCACCCCCCCCCCCGGAGAAGGCGGCAGATCAGACCCAGCCTGGCTGACTGAACAGCTTTCACGAGAAGTCTCCCTACAGTCACCTGCCCCACTCATGGTCGACTCAGTCAATGGAGGGCGGAAGACTACTTCTATGAATAAAGAAAATATACTTTTAAAATATAATCAGTACTTTGTGAAACTAGAAAACAATAAAACTGAAGACTATACCTGCTATCATATAGACAAAAAGTTTTGACTCCCGGCGGGTGGGCGAGCGATGTCGTCACTGAAGTGCAGGAAAAAAGGAACTCAGGTGGCTGGAGGGTCGACGCCGAGGTAGTCTATTCAGCGCAAGCCTGGCTCGTACAACTCCTTGTGGCCCCACCTCGGCACCGGCCCTCCTGAAAAAGTTTGGCTCCCGCTGGGTCCTAGCGCTTCTGGCGTACTCCCCCATCACTGTGAATGAGTGGTGGAGACTTTATGTCCAGGAAGATCTACTGTTACGGTAAGGTCTTATGCAACTGTGCCATCTTCTTCAAGGACATCTCCATCAGGCCACATCTATAGTAATGAGTCCCAAGCAGTACTGACAGAGACAGACAGTCTGGGAGGCTAAAGGGTATAGGCCTAAGAAAGGAGACAAAACTGGTTGTAAGGTAGAACGCAGAGGGTACATGTTAATGGAATGCAACTGATGGAAGGCAGGGTGACCAGAGGGCTCAGTGCTGGGGCCTCTGCTCTTCAATGTTTTTATAGCAGACATCGCTGACGGACCGGAAGGGAAGGTGTGTCTGTTCGCAGAGGACACCAAGATATGTAACAGCATGGACACCTCAGAAGGAGTAAGCAAGATGGAAGCTGACCTCAAGAATCTAGAAGAATGGTCTGGAGTGTGGCAGCTGAGATTTAACGCCAAAAAGTGCAAGGTCATGCACATAGGAAAGAAAAATCCAAGAAAGGAGTCTATTTTTTTTTATTTTTTATTTAGTTGTTTAACCAGGTATAGCACACTAAGCTGAAAGCTTTTTTTACAGGAGCGACCTGGGAGCACAAACCTAGGAGGCAAAAGACTGGTGGCCTCAAAACAGGAATGAGATCTAGGAATCATAATCTCAGACGACTTGAAGGTTAGTAAACAGTGTGAGAAGGCAACATTGAAGGCCAACCGAATGCTGGGCTGCATTGGGAGAGGAATCACGAGCAGGAGAGGTGGTACTACCACTGTATAGATCGCTGATCAGGCCTCACCTGGAATACAGAGTCCAGTTCTGGAGGCCTCACCTCAGGAAGGACATTGACTGGGTGGAAACAGTACAGAGAAAGGCAACAAAAATGATTCATGGTCTGCAGTACATGTCCTACGAGGAAAGACTTAGGGAACTGAATATGTACTCCTTGAAGAAGAGAGAGAGAGAGAGAGAGGGGACATGATTGAAATATTCAAGTACATAAAAGGCATTAACAAGGTACAAGCACAGGAACTTTTTCACTTCAAGAAAGGCTCCAGGACCAGGGGACATGACCTCAGGCTGCAAGAAGGGAGATTCTCTACCAACACCAGGAAGTTTTTCTTCACAGAAAGAGTGGTGGACGCCTGGAATAGCCTGCCCCAAGAGGTTATGGGAGTCAACACTGTGGGGGGACTCAAGAATGCATGGGATAGACACAAGGGAGCCCTGACTACAAAGGGCAACTAGAGTGTCAAAACAGGTCTATATCAAATGGGTAGACTACGTGGATCTAGTGGTCTCCTCCTGCTGTCAACTTTGATATTTCTATGTACAGCCAGGATGACCCCTGCCCTTCTAGAGGCAATGTCCACACTATAATGCTTAGTGAAAGTGTGGACAGTACTGCAAGTGGTAGCAGCAAAAATTTCTGCAGCTGACACATTCCTGAAACGGGCAACAGAAGTTGCCAAGGCTCTAGTTGAACGGCCACGCATCACCCCATTAAGTTTCTTACCATACTTCCTATAACAAAAAGTAATACAGTTCACCAAAAAAGTAATACAGTTCACCAACCATTTGGACAGGCAAGAATTGGAAACTGGTACGCCCTCTTTCCCAGGGGCGAAAGAAACGAAAAGCTGCAAAGGCTTCCTGCAGTCCTTTGTGCAGTAAGAAAAAATGACTCATCATAGTAATCTTTCTTCCAAGGTGTCCTTTAGCATCAGTAACATTAAGCAGTTAGCAGACTAGGTAGAACTGCCCCCGAGGTGTGGTTTATGCTAATAAATTAGCATAAGCCAACCAAAAGAGAGTTTGGGGGTATGCTGAGGAGAGCCTGCCAGAGAAAACACCAGAAATGTTTCGAAGATAAATGGACACATGCTCAGAGTTATGAACCAACAGGAATTAAAAACCATCCAAAAGCTTGCCCAATAGTAAACAGAAAACTTTGCTTAAAATGAAGTTCAAAGTGAAAACACAGCACATTTGGGGGAAGACAAAGGCAGAGTCCTCTCCTGTAAGGTTGTCAGGGAAGGTAGGGTGAGAGCTTACTGATGCTAAAGGACACCTTGAAAGAAAGAAGACGACTACGGTGAGTAATTTTTTCTTCTCACCCCAGGGGTCCTTTAGCATCAGTAACATTAAACAGACTAAAAAGCAGTGTAGTTGGGAGAAGAGTACAGAACCTACTTAAGAAAGAGGCTCTGCAAAAACCGCCCTACCAAATTTGGCATCAGATCTAGACTCTACATCCAGGCAGTAATGCTTTGTGAATGTGTGTACAGTCTTCTAAGAAGCTGCTTTACAGACATCCAGTAAGGGTTATATCCATTGCAGCTGCCACAGAGGCAGCAGTGCCCTTAATATAGTGGGCCCTGAGGCCCTCAGGAGGCTGTTTGCCAGCTTTGCCATAACAGAAACGAATGCAAGAGACTATACAATGAGAAATGGTTCTCTTCGTGGCTGATCTTCCTCTACCCACTTCCCATAGGCAAGGAATAGTTGAGTAGACGTGCCCCTGACCTGCTTGGTATGCTCCAAGTAGTGAAACAGGGCTTTTATGATGTCCAGACTATGAAGTTTCTGTTCCCCAGGAGTGGACTTTTTAGCAAAGAACACCGGTAAGGTAATGGACTGGTTAAGGTGGAACTCAGAAACCACCTTGGGCAAGAATTTTCTGTTTGTCCTAAGCTCAATCTTATCCCTGTGGGGGATAATGTAGTTTGGCTCAGTACAGAGTGCCTGCAGCTCTGAAATCCTCCTTGCAGAAGTAATAGCCACCAGAAAGTACAGTTACGTAAGAACTTACCATAACAGTAGATCTTCGAGAGGAGCTCTTGCAGCAGGCTATTACAATCAGGACTACGCTGCAGGCACTAGGACCTTCCGGTGAAACTTCTGCCAGCAATACACAGCAGGGACCGCCCCCGATGCCAGCCCCGTCCCGACGTCGGTCAGGGTACAAGAGGGGGCGGACCCAGCTCCACCTCAGTTCTCCCGCCAAGACCCAGAAAAAAGCCTGACAAGAAAAGGAGACGAAGCCTACTATGAAGAGAAATTGGAGAAGAAAACGAAAATGGATCTGCACACCTCGAGGCGGAAGGTGAGTGGGAAGTAGCGCCTGCTGCAAGAGCTCCTCTCGAAGATCTACTGTTATGGTAAGTTCTTACGTAACTGTACTATCTTACTTTGAGTGGGAGCTCTTGCAGCAGGCTATTACAATCAAGACTGAGTCCCAAGCAGTCCCACAACAAGGAGGTAGACGACCCCGGGAGGTGGAATATGCTGACTCCAGAGGCCTTAGGACAAAAGCCCTTGTAATACGGCTAGGCCGAAGCCGGCTCAGCATCTGGAGACTATATCCAAGCTGTAATGCTCGACCAAGGTATGCACAGCGTTCCAGGTTGCGGCCGCACAATTTCCTTTATGGCGACATTTCGCAGGGCGGTGAAAGAAGCTGACGCTCCTCTGGTGGAGTGATCCCTAACCGGGCCTGGTAGGGGTTTATTGTGTTTCTCGTAACAAAACGAGATACAACGAACTATCCATTTAGAGATAGTTTGCTTGGACACCGGTCGACCCAAACAATGTGGTGCAAATACCACAAAGAGTTGCTCCGATTGACGGTGCTGAGCCGTCCTTTTGAGGTAATACCTCAAAGTCCTGTGGACATCCAGTGTGTGGAGAAGAGCCTCCTCTCTATTGGAAGGGGAAGGAAAAACAGGAAGGTCAACCGACTGGTTGAGGGTCAATTCTGAGACCACTTTCAGAAGAAACTTAGGATTTGTTCTGAGGGAAACCCTTTCCCTGTGGAAAACCAAATAGGGCTCTTTACACATCAGAGCCTGAAGCTCGGAAACCCTTCGAGCTGAGGTAACAGCAACTAAAAAACAAACCTTCCAAGAAAGGTAATGCAGTTCACAATCCGCTGCTGGTTCAAAAGGAGGGAAGGTGAGTTTCTCCAACACAAAAAGGAGGTCCCAGGGTGGGACGGGGTCCCAGATGGGAGGTCTCATATGTAGAATTCCCCTAAGAATGATGCGGTGTACATCCAATTGTGCTAATGCTCAATCTCCCACGAGAGCATGATAGGCAGAGATTGCCCACATGTGCACCTTGATAGAGGAGTAACTCAGACCCTTATAGTACAAGGAGAGGAGATACTGTAATACGGAGTTCACAGGGCAGGTGACGGGATCCAAACGCTGCGGCGATGCCCAGAGACGAAAACGCTTCCACTTCATAGCGTAGGCGGAGCGAGTAGAGGGCTTTCTTGCCAACACTAAGACCGCTGCCACTTCCGGGGAAACCCCGTATCTATGTTGAGCTACATCTGAAGGAGCCAAGCATGTAGGTGTAAGGACTGAAGATCCGGATGGACCAGTGACCCTTGGTCCTGGGACAGCAACTGCGAGCACATGGGCAGCGGAATTGGAGGTTCCATTGATAACCGCTGCAGCAGTGGGAATCAAATCTGCCGAGGCCATTTGGGGGACACTAAGATCATTCGGGCCCCTTCTGCCTGTAACTTGAGCAGCACTCTCTGAATGAGAGGGAAGGGAGGAAAGGCATAGAGAAACCTCCCTGCCCAGCAAAGGGATAATGTGTCTGGCCAAAAAACTCCAGGCGCGTGCTCTCGCGAGCAGAACGTTGGCAGTTTGGTGTTGCGTGGTGACGCAAAGAGGTCCAGCTCTGGAAGACCCCACCTGTCGAACAGCTGGTCCGCCACAGACCAACAACTCCCACTCGTGCGCTCTGGAACGCGACCTGCTGAGGCCGTCGGCCAGACTGTTTAGGATGCCTGGAACATGCACTGCGGATAGCAGAATGGCCCGCTCCAGCGCCCAGTACCAGACTCTCATCGCCTCCCTGCAAAGAGGATACGATTGAGTGCCCCCTTGCTTGTTGATGTAAAAGACGACCGCCATGTTGTCTGTCTGGATTAGAAGACAGTCTGGCACCAGGTCCTCTGGAAAAGTCTGTAGGGTGTAGAGGACCGCTCGCATTTCCAGTACACTGATGTGAAGGGACTGCTCCTCGGTGACCAAACCCTTGTGTTCGACGAGCACCCAGGTGTGCCCCCCACCCCAGGTCCGAGGCATCTGTTGTCAGAGTTTGATGAAAGCTGACCCCTTTCTCTAGATTGCTGGGGTCCATCCACCAAAGCACAGTTCTCCTAACTGGCTTCAAGATCTTGACCAGGGAGTCTAGATCGTCATGGTTCTGGTCCCACTGCACCCTGAGCATCCATTGAGGGACTCTCATGTGGAGGCGGGCCAAGGGAGTGACAGGAATGGCTGCCGCCATGTGCCCCAGTAAACTGAGGAAGTTCCGAGCTGGAACTCGAGGAGTTATGGAGATCCGTTCTGCTATCTCTCGCAAGCGAGCTCCCCTGTCCTGGGGAAGGAAGACCATGCCCTGGACGGAATCCAGGATTGCTCCTATGAAGGCGAGCTTTTGGCTGGGCTCCGGGGACGATTTTCGTAAGTTCAGAGTGATCCCCAGCTCTCAGAACAGAGTAGAAGTGTCTTCGAGAGCTCGTAAAAGGCCTACTTTTGACGGGGCCGTAAGCAGCCAATCGTCTAGGTTGGGGAACATGTAATGCCCCATATGCCTTAGAGCCGCAGCCACCACTGCTAGGCACTTGATGAAGACTCGCGGAGCGGAAGACAGGCCGAACAGAAGTACTCGAAACTGAAAATGCTCCCCTTGGAAGTGGAACCTCAAAAACTTCCTGTGGGGAAGATAGACCCCGATATGCATATAAGCATCTTGCATGTCGAGAGAGAGCAGAGCCAGTCCCCCTGGTGCAGCAAGGGAAGGAGTCCTTGAAGAGTCACCATCCTGAACCTTTTGTACTCGATAAAGAGGTTTAGAGGACTAAGGTCTAGAATGGGACGAAGGTCCTGAGTCCTTTTTGGGACCAGAAAGAAGTGGGAATAGAACCCCTGCCCTTGCTGATGCAAGGGGAACCTCTCTATTGCTCTCTTCTGCAAGAGGGTCTGGATCTCTCCTTCTATTAGTGGGATGTGAGAAGGATGATAACGGGAGAACTTTGATGGAGTGTGCGGTGGAAACTCTGAACTCCAGCATGTGTCCTCTCCTGATGATATCCAAAACCCACTGGTCTGCGGTGATTGACTTCCACCCTTCTAAATGAAGGGAGAAGCGCCCTAACCGCTCCCTGGATCTTCCCGCGGAAGGGGGGGGGCAGAAGGGAGTCATTGGGCAGAGCCGGGAGTGGGGGGGGGAGAGAGGCCTGGGAGGACTTGGGCCCACAGGCAGGAGGTCCACCAGATTGCTGGTTTCCGGATCTCCTGCAAAAGCCTCCTCTCTGCCCCTGTTGGTTGCCACGGGCTGGACCTTGACTGCCTGAGGACTTATGAAAAGGCCGTCTAAGGTGTTGTCGCTGATCGCCACGGTGCATCTGGCGGACCGACCAGATCGAATGGCCAGACTCCTGGAGGTGGGAGATCAAGGCCTCCGTCTCCTGCCCAAACAGTACAGTACCCTGGAAGGGTAGATCCTTGATACTGGCCTGCAGATCCTAGTGAAAGCCCAAGACTCTCAACCAGGCATGGCGGCGGAGGCACACCCTGGAAGCAGCTGCCCTGGCTGCCGTGTCTGCAGTGTCACACGAGGCCCTCAGTACATGGGAGTCTACGTCTGAGCCCGACTGGAGGAGAGCCAGGAGCTCTGCCTTTTGGTCAGAGTCTGGCATGGTCTTCATCAGCTCTAGTCCCCTTTCCCACATCGCATTCTCGTACTGTACCATATGCGTTAGAAAATTGAGGGAACGGATGGAACAGGTGGAGACAGCATATACTTTCTTTCTCACCTGGTCCAAGTAGCAAGACTCCAGGTCAGGAGGCTGGGAGCTGAGGTGCTTCGGTTGCCTGGACTTGTCATGGGCAGCCGTGATCACCGAAGAATTGGCTCGAGGGTGTTCCGCTAGAAAGGGTTCTGCCCTCGGGGCCTTATACAGCCTGTCCAACTTTTTTGGAACTGCCGGGATTGAGGCCGGATGCATCCAGGTGGTTCTGGTAAGGTCCTGAAATGTATCGACCAAAGGAGGGATAACCAGAGGCTTTGGCTCCTTTTGCCTCAGGTACTTGGCCAGTCTCCGGCGTTCCGGATCCAGGACCTCCGTGTCCCACTCATTGGAGGCCTGGATGTGCCTCATGACATCCATAAAGGTAGGATTGTCCGGAGGCGAGCAAGGCTGGTCCTTCTCTCCCGGGGAGCGCTTCAGACAGAGAGGAAGAGGAGGTAGACGTCAGTGAGGAGGATCGACTATCCAACTTGGAATAGTCTGACCCTGTCCTATGACCATGCCTTCGCTGACGTCGATAGCTAGGGGACCGGCGACGGAGCAGTGACAGACGTTGGCAGAGTTCTCGCCTGGAGCGAGAAGGGCTCCTGGAGCATGACCTAGACCGACGTCGGTCACCCGAGTCCCGGGAGCGACGTCGGTGGTCCTGAGACCCTGTGCGGGAACGAGCCCTGGAGGGAGGTGTAGGCTGGCACTCCAGCGACTTCCTCGGGGAAAACACCTCCCAGCTGTGGTTTTTCCGCAGGGTCCAGTACCGGTGTCTGGGCCGGCGACGGGGAGGACCGCTTATGGACCTGCCCCCACCAAAAGGAAAAAAGATCCTTGAGCTCATCCTGGTGAATATTTTAGCCACTGCTTTCAGGAAGGAAGTCTCCGGAACGCCGGGCACGAAGGAGAGCTCTCCTGAGGGCCCAGGGGAGGGAGGACTTGGGCGACGGGGACGCCGGCTCTTCCGCACGCTCCCCGCCCTCGCCTCTTCGACCAGCGCCGTGTAGGCACTGATGACGGGTGCCGCTGGGGCGCCTGGAGAGTCCTGGTCTCCGGAGGCACACCTTTAGCAGGCGGCATCGGCGTCTTAGCAGGTGGGGCCGAAGCAGGCACCTCTAAGGGCTTAGCAATGACCCTTAGCGGGGTCACCTTTGGCTTGGCCAGCTTCTCCCCTGACGGGTTGGCCTTAGTCAGAGTAGTTTTTGGGAGCTCTCCAGAACACGAGGGACGGGCCTTTTTAGGAGAGGGCCGAGAGCGCGACCGGTGTCGGGACCGACTACGGTCCTTGCTATGGCGCCTTTTTCTCTTTCCGCTTCACCTCCGAGGAGTGCAGATCCATCTTCCGCTCCAACAGGTAGGCTTTAAGGGCCTTGAGGTGGCGGATGCAGGTCCGGCTGGTAAAGGCCTGGCAATCTGCGCAGTTGGCAGTGTCGTGGTCCGGGCCTAGACAAAAAATGCACCGCCGATGGCTGTCCCTTGCTGGGATCTGCCTCCCACACTCACACTTGTTTAAGTGTTCAGGAGATACCGACTCCCGAGAAGACATCGACAACGGCTGACATCGGACTCGATAACTAAGATAAGAGCAAGGAAAACAATGCTCAAAGGACGGAAAAACACAACCGACAGGCAGCGGACTGACATCAGGTACCTTCGGACGAGAAAACCCGTCGAAAACAAGAGTAGAATCTTGATTGCAGAACGAAATCCACAAGTTTTGAGCTGCAACTGCAAGCAGTAGCTGTTCCTTCTTCATGTGCAGGACGTGGCAGGAAAGAACTGAGGTGGAGCTGGGTCTGTCCCCCTGTTGTATCCTGACCGATGTCGGGGCACGGCCAGTGTTGGGGGCGGTCCCTGCTGTGTATTGCTGGCAAAAGTTTCACCGGAAGGTCCTAGTACCTGCGACGTAGTCCTGATTGTAATAGCCTGCTGCAAGAGCTCCCACTTGAAGTAAGATAAATTGTTTTCCAGGTAACATACTTGAGATGAGCCATACCTATGGGCTCAAAGGGAGGCTCCATGAGCTTGGCAATATACCGATTCAGACTTCAAGTGGGGGAAGGGGGCAGGTTCCCTGACAGGAGACTGAAGATGTGAAAGGCCTGTTTGAACACCGGCTAGGAGTAAACAGATTTGGAATCTACTACAGAAAGATGGGCCAAAATTGCAGCCAAATGCAGCTTAAGGGAGGCAGGCCTCAAGCCTGAGGCCTGGAGATCAACAAGATAGTCCAAAAGGATGGTGTTAGAAGCTGAGATGGGGTTAATCTTCCTGCCTTTACACCAGATGGAGAATCTCTTCCATTTGGTTGCATAGGTCTTTTTTGTGTTGGTCTTTTTAGCCATCCTCAGAATCTTAAGGACCTGTTCTGAGTACTGAGAAGCACAGAATTAACTCCTCAAGAGCCAGGCTTTGAGGTGAAGAGACTGCAGGTCTGGATAAATCACTCCTGAGTGGGGAAGAGTCAAGAGTGAGTGACTGAGGGGGGAAGGGTGGCGCCACCAAAATCATTAATGCTGGTTGAAGCCAGAGTTTCAGTAGTACCTTGAAAATGAGAGGAAATGGAGGGAAGGCATGTAGGAACTTTCCTGACCAATCCAGCACTAGGGCATCTGCTGGGGGAGTTCCCACGACTGGTGGCCAGCAGCAGAAGAGGAAGCTGGTGATTGAGAGGGGAGGCAAACAGATCTATTTCTGGGGTCCCCCAGCTCCTAAATACTGCGGCTAGCACTTGTTTGTGAGGCAACACTCGCTGTGTCCGACTGATGCAACTGAGGGCATCCGCCAGGGTGTTGTCTTTGCCTGGAAGGTGAATGGTCGATAGTCACACTGAGAGAATAGGCCAGGGTCAAAATTTTCATGAACTCTGTACAGAGGACTCCTGATCTTGTGCCACCCTGTTTGTTTATGTAGACTATAGGAATGGTGTTTTCTGTCCTGATCTGCATCCTGTGACCTTTGATGTGAGGGGCAAAGGTCTTTAGCGCCAAATAGATGGCCCGGAGTTCCAGGCAGTTGATGTGTGACCATGACTCCTCTGGAGTCCAGGTACCATTGACACAGGAATTGTCCAGGTGAGTCCCCCATCTTAGCAGAGAAGCATCTGTAGTGATGATTTTTTGGAGGAGGTGGGATCTGGAAGGGGACACCTACCGACAGGTTGGCAGTGTCCTTCCACCAGCACAGGACTTGAAGAAATGTCTGTTACTGGCAGTAGTGTGGATAGAGCATTGCTCTTTTGGGAGCAGTGAGAGTGTAAGTGATACTGAATGTCTCATCCTGTACCTGAATCCCAGGACCACAGCTGTCAAAGATGCAATGTGTCCCAGGAGTCTTAAGAAGTGTCTGGCCGGCCTTGGTTGCCCCAGGATGAAAGAATTTGCCACTGTCAGGAAATTCTGAATTCTATCTGGTGGCAAAAAGGCCCTGCTGTGCTTCGTGTCCAACTGTGCTCCTATAAATGTTAGGAGCCGAGTTGGTTCTAGGTATGATTTCTTTAGGTTTATGAGAAATCCTAGAGACAGCAGGGTGCTTCTTTGAGAGAGATAGGAACACCTGGACCTGAGCAGGCGTTTTTCTCACTATTAACCAGACGTCCAGATATGGGTAGACTGATACCCATTGTTTCCTGAGATGTGCTGCCACGACAGCCAGACATTTGGTAGAACACCCTTGGCACAGATGTTAGGCAGAAGGGCATGGCTGTAAACTGGTAATGCCCTGAAGGAAGCCTGAATCTCAGAAATTTTCTGTGGAACTGCCTTACGGGTATATGAAAATAGGCATCCTTGAGATCTAGGGAGACTAGCCAGTCTCCCTGTTGCAGGGACTGAATGACCATACTCAGTTTAACCATCCTGCATTTTGGTTTCAGGAGGTGTTGAGATATCAGAGGTCCAGAATAGGTTGCCACACCCATTTTTCATTTGGGTGAGAAAGTACCTGGAGTACAGGCCTTTATCTGTAAGGCTGGTACTCTTTCCACCACTTTTGATGCCAAGAGGTTTTTGACCTCCAACTCCAGCAGGAGTTTCTCTGCTGGGGTTAGGGATTTTGAAAACAGAGTGCCCCTTAAGGCTGGCATCTTCTTGAACTGAAGAGGCAGGCCCTTTTCCAGTATCTCCAAGACCTACTTGTCTAATGTTATGAAAGTCCAGGCTTGGAGGCAATGAGAGAGCCTGCCCCCTATGGGCAGAGGAAAGGTGACCTGGGCACTTAAGTCAGGGCTTGGACTGAGTTGCAGGGGCCTGGGTAGTGGCTGGCTTTCTCAGGCCTCTCCTGCCCCTCCCCCCGTACTATTCTCTCATCTGGGAGTAGTCATATTGTGGAAGAGGACAGGGGTAAATAAGGCTTAGGAAAATAACCCCTTGCTCTGTTTGCCTTGGGCTGTGACTTCTGAGTGGAAATCTTGCTTGGCAGTATTGCTCTGACAAGTGGACTTGTACTCAACCACTTTTTTTTTTTTTTTTTTTATGTACTACTCTATCCTGGAATCGAACAAGAGATTTTTATCGGAGTGAAAGTCCATGGCCTTGGACTGAGTAACCTGTGTCAAGTTAGTAGTTCTCAACCAGGCAAACCTTAGGGAAATGGCCTGGGCCATTACGCTCGATGCAGCATCATTATTGTCTTCTGTCACGTGGAACTGATATTCGGTAGCTTCTAGGGCAGTCTTAGCTGTTTCTATTAAGTCCTGGACCACAGACTCACATTCTTGTAGTGCAATGATCAATACAAAATTCCACAAAGCTTTCTGATACTTGGCTGTGTAGGCCAAGTATGAAAAAAGATGGAAAAGCAAAGAAGCAGAAGTACCAGTCTCTTTGCAATGCAGTCTATTTTTCTGGAGTCCTTGTCCGGAGGGGGGAAAAAAAGCGCCCCAGCTTTATCACAGGCAGCTTGATGCTTTACTCCCTCATGCCCAGAGTGGACAGACAGAATGTCAGTATCCACTCTGGAGAGCTGGTATTTCTTTTCAAATTGTTTATCAACCCCAAGTAAAGAGGATGGGGATCTGTAACAACTTCATGGTGTTTCTCCTGAAAGCTTTATAAATCGGGAGAACCATCTTTTTAGAAGGAGGGAGACCTTTCATTTCTCTATAGTCATCATCCTCCTTTTCCTCCTGATTGTACTTTTGGCAGGGTATGTTAAGAGTATCCACCATGTGCTGGAGGAAAGTTAACAGAGGAATTTTCCTCCTGATCCGAAGGGGAAGCATCAAAATTAGGACCAGGGGAAATGTCAGGCTCCAGGGGATTACTGTCTGAGATACTGTCTGGAGCATCATAAGGCGCTTTTACACACAGGTTTATGTAACGGAATGACTGTTACAGAAACAGTATTCCGTTACATCCCTTGTGTGTAAAGTGCATCTGTTTCATTCCCCTGGTGAACGTTCGTCCAAAACAGCAACCTCTGCTTCTCATGGTTTGCACCGATGTGTTCCATTTTGTCTGGCTGTGTATAACAGCCATTCCGAAGCAGTGCACAAACAACTATAGAGCAGCAAGCTCTGTGGGGGTGCCGAAACACAAATGGAGGTGGGAGCTGCTGGAAAACTCGCTGTGTGTAGACATGATCCTAAGGAATGCAACAGAGTACAATGGCGCCACAGGTAACACTCATTTCATTTTAAAAATGTGTGTAAAAGCGCCTATAGTAATCATCCTCATCCTCACCCTCTTAGGCCCCTGCATCAGAGGGGGCTGCAGAAAGGTGTTTGACAAAGCAAAGAAAAAGGACCCCATGCCTTGTAGGGTCTGGAAAACGTGCCAAGCCTCTGCCATATCTTCTGCCGAAGGCAGCTCCTTCTGAAAATCTGGGCGACTGTCAGGCTGTGGAGTGCTCGTCTTTTTCTTTATACTTTTTACCTCCTGCTTGATCACCCTTACCATTGCCGGGAGGAACAGGAGGTTGTTTTATCTTTACATAATTTTTTGGGTGCCACCTCAGAAGTGCCTGAATCTGGCTTCCTTTTTGATCCATGCACTTCATCGGTACCCCTATTATTCTAAGATTTTGAAGGAGCTTCATCAGCCCCTTTGGAAGCTTCTGTTTTTGAAGGCACTTCATCAGTACCCGTTTTATTTTTTTCATTCAAAGGGAATTCAGCACCTCTTCTGGGCTTAGAGCTTGTGGATGCTTCATCAGCACCCCTCCCAGGGACCACCAGGGCCAATGCCACTACCTCAGAGGTTGCCAAGAAAGAGGAGAGGCTGGACCAGGGTGGGCTCAAGGAGGGAGAGGGTGGTGGAAAAGAGTTGCATCCCTCCAGCTGTACCTCTCCACAATTCATTCGCTCTTCTGGTGGATAGTGGTTCCTCTATGGAGGCACCTGCAGTGGAGACCAAGGAGGATGCTGGGAACCTTCACAAAGGAGACCCAAGGGAGGTGGCATGGGACCCACAGGGGAAGGAAACAACTCCTGGTGGGGACTCAATCATTAGGGGGTAGAAATGGGGAGAAGGGGAGAGGGAGGCAAGTGCTTTCCTGGGCTCATCGCTTGGACGGACAGGAAGGTAATCCTCAGGATCGTGGGAGGAGCTGCACGAGGGAGGAGCTGGATGTCATTGTCCACCTAGGGACAAATGACCTGGCTAGGAATGGGATCAGAGCAGTGTAAGAGGAGTTTGTAGAGTTGGGAAGGGGCCTGGAGACAAGTAGCATCCCAGTAACCTTCTGGAGGTGCTGCCTGTCTATGGCAAGGGAGATGCTAGGGCACTTCTCACCAGGGAATTCAATGAGTGGTTGAAAACTGGTGTGGAGCTCAGGTTTTGGCTTCATTGGGGACTGGGGAGCCACTGGAGGATGCAGACCTATACTGGTGCGATGGTCTGCATCTGTCCAGGAGGGGAACCAGGATCCTAGGTGAGAGGTTTAAATGCTTCATTGGCAAGCATTTAAACTAGCCAAGGGGAGGCACTGAAAAGAAGCAGGAAATCCCAGCCTCCCCACACAACATGGTGATTAGTGAGGTAAACACCAAGGTACAGAAGTTATTAGGAGCAGAACAGATTTAAATGTAAAAAAGGCAAAGGCAGTAAGGACAGAAATGGGGCTAAAAGGGTAAGGCTATCAAAAAGTGGAGGGTGATGAGTACCAATGCCCGTAGTCTGTGTAACAAGCTCCCTGAACTAGTGGCCTTGATGGAAGAGGTTGCCTGGATATTGTGGCAGTCACAGAAACATGGTACACAGAGAACCATGACTGGGATGTCAACATACCAGGATACACAATCTACAGGAGGGACAGGGAGGGTAAAAGAGGAGGAGGAGTAGCTCTCTATGTAAAGGAAGGATCAAAGCAACAGAACTAAAGAGTAAACAGGGAACAGATGAGGCACTTTGGGTCACCCTGGAGACAGGAAATGGCACCACAATCCGCATGGGGGTTGTATACAGACCCCCATCTCAGGGGGAGGGAATGGACAAGGAAATGATAGAAGGCTTTCTTAGAATGGCAGAAAAAGGGGAGATATTGTTGATGGGGGACCTGAATATGCCAGATGTAAACTGGAGCACCTTTGCTGCAGGCTCATCCAAGAGCAGGGTCATTCTTGATGCCCTACAGGGGGCATGCCTCAGACAGCTAGTATCGGAACCCACTCAGGAGGGAGCAATCTTAGACCTGGTACTTTCAAATGGGGATGGAGAAAGAATCTCAGATTTAGAAGTGGGTAGCCATCTGGGAACAAGCGACCACCAAACAGTGTGGTTCACGATAAACACAGCCATACAATCAAGCCATACAAAAGTAAGAGTACTAGACTTTAGGAGGGCTGACTTTGGGATAATGAGAGAGTGCCTCAGAAAAGCACTAGCAAACATCAAGAAGGAGGGGTGGAGGAACAATGGGGAGTGATCAAAACAGCCATCACAGAGGCAACAAGCCTTTGTGTAAAGTAAATCAATAAAACACAACGAAGGAAAAAAACGCTATGGTTCACAAAAGAGGTGGTAGGAAAGGTTAAGGAGAAAAGGACAGCATTCAGAAAATATAAGGAAACACAGAAGGAGCAGGACAGAGAACTTTATCAGTTAAAGCAGAAAGAGGCTGGGAAGGCAGTCAGAATAGCAAAGGCCCAAACAGAGGAAAGGATAGTCAATTCTGTTAAGAAGCGGGATAAGACCTTTTATAGGTACATTAGGGAGCGAAGAAAGACCAAAGGAGGGATAGTGAAGCTTAATAAAGGGGAGGGAATGTGGGTAGAGGTTGACAGTGAAAAAGCAGGGATACTGAATGAATATTTCTGCTCAGTATTCACAAAGGAAGAGGAGGGGGAGTTACCTAAATCAAACAAGAGAAACACTCTGAAGATGGGGGTTGATACCAGTCCATTTACAGAAGAAAGGGTTCTGAAAGAACTAATAAAATTGAAGGTGGACAAAGCAATGGGGCCTGATGGGATTCACCCAGAATTCTAAAAAGAACTAAGGGTAGAATTAGTGACACTGCTGACTACCTCTTTAACAAATCATGGGAGGATGGGGTGGTACCCGAGGACTGGAGGAGGGCAGATGTGATTCCTTTCACAAAAGTGGGAGCAGGACAGAGGCAGAAAACTACAGACCAGTTAGTTTGACCTCAGTGGTAGGGAAAATGATGGAATCACTTCTGAAGGAAAGAATTGTTGAGTACCTAGAGGCCAGTGGGGCACAGGACCCAAGGCAGCATGGACTCACGATGGGAAGGTCATGTCAGACGAATCTAATAGATTTCTTTGACTGGGTGACCAAAGTAGTAGACCAGGGAGGGGCTGTGGACATGGCCTACCTAGATTTTAGCAAGGCATGTGATACAGTCCCACACAAAAGATTAATACACAAGATAGCCAGCCTGGGAATGGGTCCCAAGGTGGTAGCCTGGATAAAAAATTGGCTAGACAACAGGACGCAAAGGGTAGTAGTAAATGGAGTACACAATGAAGAAAGGAGGGTAACTAGCGGGGTACCGCAGGGTTCAGTACTGGGACCGGTCCTTTTTAATGTCTTTATAAGTGACATTGCAGAAGAACTGGAAGGATAAGTATGTCTCTTTGCAGATGACACAAAGATCTGCAACAGGGTTGATACACAAGATGGAGTGGAAAGGATGAGAAGGGACTTGGCAAGGTTGGAGGAATGGTCAAATGTATGGCAGCTCAGATTCAATGCAAAGAAGTGCAAGGTAATGCACATGGGAAACAAAACCCAGGGAAGCGTACACAATGGGGGGTGAGATACTGACAACAGTAAAAATAGAAAGGGACCTGGGGGTAATCATATCAGATGACCTAAAGGTGGGCAAGCAATGTGAAAAGGCAGTAAGAAAGGCTGGGGGGATACTGGGATGCATAGGAAGAGGCATCAATAGTAGAAAACAGGAAGTTGTTATCCCTCTGTACAGACAGTTGGTGAGACCTCATCTCCGCAAAGACAGACAGAGTGGAGGCTGTCCAGAGGAGGGCAACCAAAATGGTGCAGGGTCTGCACCAGAAGACATACGAAGAAAGACTAAAGGAGCTTAATATGTATACTCTTGAGGAAAGAAGGGAGAGAGGGGACATGATAGAAACTTTCAAGTACCTCAAGGGAATTAAAGTCCTAGAGGGTAGCATCTTCCAGAAAAAGAGATGTGCAAGAACAAGGGGGCACAATTTGAAGATAGAGGGGGGACGGCTCAGGGATAATGTGAGGAAGTATTTTTTCACAGAGAGAGTTGTGGATACATGGAACAGCCTCCCTGAGGAGGTCGTGGAGTCAAGAACAGTGGGGGACTTCAAGAATGCATGGGACAGGCATAAGGCAGTCCTAGGGGCGGGTAAGAGGAAGTAAGCTGTTGGTTAACTAGGATCTGCAGCTTATCTGTTAGGTAGGAAAATGGGCAGACTAGGTGGGCCAAGCGGTCCTCACCTGCCGTCAAATTCTGTGTTTCTATGTTTTCTATGTTTTTAAAAGGCCCCTCACAGGTAAGCCTGGGTTTTTGTTTTAGAACAGAAGAGGAGCCCTACCTCAGCCATTTCTCTAAGCCTCTTAGCTCCGTTTCTCAAAGTTTAAGAACAAAATTTTGAGCAACGTGAACAGTAATGGTCTGGACCTAAACACTTCAAGCACAGGTCGTGGGTATCAGCCTTAACCACAATCCTGTGAAAGTTTAAACAATTTTTAAAACCTGTGGGTCCAGTCCTCTTTTTGGGGACTTCTGACTTTCCAATCCTCCGAAACCGTTTAAATTTAAAGATTCCAATACAGTTAAAAGATAGAATGCAGTCAGTTCCCTTGCTGTGAAGAAAGTACAGTTACGCAAGAACTTACCATAACAGTAGATCTTCGAGAGAGGCTCTTGCAGTAGGTAATTACATATAGGACTGACGCCAGCAGGCGGCAAGACCCCACGGAAAAATTTCTAGCTAGCAGTCCCTGGCGAGGGACTGCCCCCACGTCAGGTGACCGGCGTCAGGAGATGTCGGTATAAAGGGGCGGTCCCGGACGCCTGCCTTCCAGTTCTTTCCCGCCACAGGCCAAAAGAGGCCAGACGAGAGAGAAGCGGATATTTCCCTCAATGGAAAAGGAGCTGAAAAAGCCTAGGGGGATGGAGGGCGGGAAGGTATTACCTACTGCAAGAGCCTCTCTCGAAGATCTACTGTTACGGTAAGTTCTTACGTAACTGTACTATCTTACTACGAGAGGGCTCTTGCAATAGGTAATTACATATAGGACAGAATCCCAAGCAGTCTGGAACAAGGTAGGCACTGGGAGGAGGAAAACTACTCCAATAAGTAACTTTAGCCATGCAAGCCTCAAGACAGGAGGCCTGCAAAACAGCTAGCCCAAGCCCGCCCTACGGCGAGAGGCAATGTCCAAACTGTAAAGTTTAAGTAAAGGTGTGGACGAAGTCCAGTGGCAGCAGCGCAGATGTCTGCTGCGAAACATTCTTGAAATAAGCCGCCGAGGCCGCAACTCCTCCTCGTGAGTGGTTCTGACTTGACCCAGAAGGGTCTTGTTGTACTTGTCATAACAGAAAGTGATGCAATGAGCCAACCACTTAGACAGGCGTTGCTTGGAAACAGCATTGCCTTCCCTTTTGTGAGCAAAAGAGACGAACAACTGGTCAGTTTTTCTCAGATCCTTCGTCCTGTTGGTGTAGTATCTCAGAATCCGGTGAACATCCATAGTATGGAGCAAGTACTCCCCCTGGTTAGAGTGCTGCGTAAAAAAGGCAGGTAGCTCTATGGACTGATTCAAGGGAGACTCTGCTACTACTTTAGGTAGAAACTTAGGATTCGTGCAAGAGCCACTGCCTTTGTGAAAATCAAGTAGGGATTTTGCACATCAGGCCTGAAGCTTCGAAATCTCTCCTAGCCGAGGTAATGGCCACCAAGAAGAGCGCCTTCCATGAAAGAAATTTCAAATCTGCAGAAGCTGCAGGTTCAAGGAGGAAGAGTAAGTTTCTCGAGGACAAAATTCAGGTCCCAAGGGGAGCAGGAGTACTGAATGGGGAGCCCTCAGATGGAGGACCCTCTGAGAAAGGTCTTGGAGACCTCCAGTTGAGCGAAAGCTTTACCTGCGAAGGGGACATGGTAGGCTGAGATAGCTGCCATGTGAACCTTCAAGGATGAATGGCTGAGACCCAGATCGAATAAATGACGCAGGTACTCCAGCAGAAAAGCCACTGAACAGGAGAAAGGCTCCACGTTCTTAGAGGCTGCCCAAATAGAGAATCTCTTCCATTTCATGGCATAAGTAGACCTGGTGGATGGCTTTCTAGCCTCCACTAAAATTTCCGCCACTTTTGGAGAGACTCCAAAACGAGACTGGGCTAGGTCTGCAGGAGCCATGCATGGAGTTGAAGGGATTTGAGTCCTGGATGAACCAGGGTCCCCTGGTCCTGGGTCAGCAACCCCCGAGATAGAAGAAGAGTAAGAGGAGGATCCTCTGAATATTGTTGTAGAAGAGAGAACCAAATTTGCCTGGGCCAGAAAGGAGTGATCAGAATCATTCTGGAATTGGGGGAAAAGCACAGACGAATCTGTCCTTCCAGTCTAGAGACAGAGCGTCATTCCAGAAAGTGCCTCGCTCTGGAACGAGCGAGCAAAAGGTGGGAAGTTCTGCATTTTGGGGGGAAGCGAACAGGTCCACCTCCGGAGTCCCCCAAAGCTTAAAGATGTTGTCTACTACCCCTTGATCCAGTTCCCACTCGTGAGCTAGGGCAGAGGAGCGGCTGAGCTGGTCTGCCAGAGTGTTGTCGACTCCTGAGACGTGAATCGCCGTTAGGTGAAGGTCGTGCTGTGTCGCCCAGTCCCAAACCCTCATTGCCTCTCTGCAAAGAGAGTAGGACAGAGTTCCTCCCTGTTTGTTGATATACCACACTACGCACATGTTGTCCGTCTGAACGGCTAGGTGGCCGGGAAGGATGTATTGGTGAAGGGCTTGGAGAGCGTGCAACACAGCCCGAAGCTCTAACACATTGATGTGGAGAGCTTGTTCCAATTTGGACCAGGAGCCCTGGGTCCGATGACGTCCTAAATGGGCTCCCAACCTTCGCCTGACGCGTCCGTAGTCAGAGTCTGGGAGGGGAGGAGGATGAAAGAAGGAGACCCCCGAAACAAGTTCTCTCGGACCATCCACCATTGCAAATCTTGTACCATCGGTGATGAGGTCAGGACTAGTTGATCTAGGTCGTCCGTAAGTTGATCCCATTGAGAGCGAAGAGTCCACTGGGAGATCCTCATGTGGAGCTGAGCTCGGGGGATCGGCGGGATGGCGGCCGCCATAAGCCCCAGAAGACGGAGGACCGATCTCGCCGAGATTTTCCTGCGTTCCAATAGCAGGAAAATCTGGGATTGAAGAGACTGCCCTGTCCGGAGGAAGGAAAGCCTTGCTGACAGTCGTAACGAGGATAGCCCCGATGAACTGTAGTCTCTGGGAAGGATCCAGATGAGATTTGGAATGGTTGATGGTAATACCTAGGCAGGTGAACACCCGCTGGGTAAGGGAGAGAAAACGCAGGAGTTCCTCCCTTGATGGGGCCGCCAGGAGCCAGTCAGCCAGGTAAGGGAACACCTGAACTCCCACTGCACGTAGGTGGGCCGCTAGCACAGACAGGCATTTGGTAAATACTCAGGGGGCCGAGGATAGACCAAAAGGGAGTGCCTTGCCTTGGTAGTGGTCCCCCTGAAAAGCAACGCGAAGATACTTGCGGTGAGAAAGGCGAATGGGGATGTGCGGATAGGCATCCTGCATATCCAGGGCACAAAGTCATTGACCCGGCCGAAGGAGGGGCAGAAGGCTCTGCAGAGAGAGCATCCTGAACCTTTTGTATTCGACAAAGATTCAGGGAACTGAGATCTAGAATTGGTCTGAGATCTCCAGTCTTCTTCGGGACCAGGAAGAAATGGGAATAGTAACCTGTTCCCTGAAGATGCAGGGGGATGGGTTCTATCACTTGCTTCGAAAGAAGAGCCAAAATTTCTTCCTGGACCAGAGGAAGGTGTTCCCCTGAATAGGTCGACTTCAGAAGTGGGTGGCGGGGTGGTTTCTGAAGAAACTCTATGGAGTGCCCTTCCGCTATGAGCTGGAGCACCCAAGAATCCGTAGTTATCCTCTCCCATCCCAGAAGGTGGAGGGAGAACCTCCCTCCTACCGGTTCCTCTGGAAAGTCCAGAGGCGGTGGGAGAGGAAAGGAGTCAGGTGGTGTGGGGCAGCGCCGCAGCCGAAGCACCCGCTGCTTTTTGGGTGGGGAGGGGGCTTGGCGGCTGTGGAGGCCCGACGTTTGGTGGCCCACCTTCCCTGAGGTTTCGCTTTTGGCCGAATCAGTGCGAAAGGGACGGTGCTGCTGTTGATGGGGATGGTACATGGAATCCACGGATTTCAGAGCCGTCCCCTTTTCCTGCAAATCAGTGATGATGTCCTTGACATCACCCCCGAAAAGCACTGACCCTTGAAAAGGTGCTTCCCGAATAGCAGATTGCACCTCCGGGACCAAACCTGACACACGGAGCCAGGCATGACGCTGTAGTCCCACGGCGAAAACGGAGCTCCGTCCGGCAGTGTCCACTGCATCGTATGTCGTCCCCAAAATGTGGCGACTGGCCGAACAAGCAGAACGGACGAGGTCGGCTAACTCCTGTTTGACCTGGGAGTCAGGCAAGGAGTCCAGCTTGGATTCCACCTGGGTAAGGATAGCCTTCTGGTAATCCCCCATGTGGGCAACGTAATTCAAGGCCCGAATTCCCAGTGTGGAAGAGGCATAAATCTTTCTTCCATACTGGTCCAGAAGGCAAGATTCCTTATCTGGAGGAGACGAGTTCAGATGCTTTGGATGTGCCGACCGGCCATGAGCGGCGCTAATCACGACTGAGTTGGCACGAGGGTGAGAATCGAGATATTCTACACCCTCAGGAGCCTGGTATAGCCTATTAGACTTCCTAGGAAGTGGGGCCAACGCCGACGGTTGTCTCCAAATCGTGGAGACAAGGTGGGCATGAGGCTCTATCCAGGGTGGCACTAGGGTTGGAGCTGTCATGGGCAGGTCCAGATGCTCACCGAGTTTCACCCGCTGAGGGTCTGGTTCCAAAGAGCACCACTGGTGAACTTGCTGGATTTTTCTAAGCAACTCCGTGAAGGATGGGTCCTCCGGAGGAGACTTCGGAGGGGTCCTTGGCCGGGGCTTAGATGGAGAGCGGGGCTCGTCTTTCTCGGAACATCCGTCGAAAGAGTCCAAGGAGTCCAAGAAGGAAGAAGAAGAAGCAGAAGAAGAAAAAGACTCCCTGACTAGAGGGAGGAACGGGTTCCTTGGGTGGTACCCGGGAAAACGTGTCTTGCCCCTCTCAGGATCCAGAAGGAATAACCCTGGAATCTGAAGGTGGTAAAGGAGTGTGCCGCCTCAGACGTACGGGAGCTGGTAGCAGCACTGTCATCATAAGGCGGCTCTCTACCTCCTTGGTGAGTTGAGCCTTGGCCTCGGCCCACCAAGTGGCCAGAGTCTCCTGCAGGTCCACTGGCAGCCGTGGGGGCGGTGGAGGAGGAGGGGGAAAGGCGTACAGGTTGTACCGTGGTGAGTATCAGGGAAACCGGCGTGGTGTTGTGGCGTCGGTACTGCGGCTGGATACTCTGCGGTCCCACAGGTATGAGCGGCGGGTACCTGGGAGCCAGGGAGCTGTTAGAGCAGATGGCCCCACAGGCGGGTCCATATTAAGGGCCCGAGAGCCGGAGGGCCCGACGGAAGGGGAATATCCCTGCCGGCGTCAGCGGTGCAGGCGTAGGTGGTACCGGCGCCGGAGCCGGCGTCCAGGGTCCGACGTCAGATCCGTTCCATCGGAGGAGGGTCTGACGGAGGAGGAAGATCCCGCATCACCGGGGATGGAGGAGAAATCCCTGGGGTCAGGCTTGGGTGACTCAGGCTCCCCAGGCGGCAGCGACAGCTGAGGGGAACCGGTACCGACGGACGGGGGGCCGGCCATCGGTTCCGTCGCCCGGCGCACATCGGAGGAGCCGACGTGCGGCTTAGGGGCCAGTTCCCGGCGGGCGCCTGAGGAGCCAGCGTCCGGCTTACAGGATCCCTCTCCGGAGGCGGGCCGAGGGGAAGGATCGGTCCGGTCCAGGGGGAGGCGGTTGTGCACCGCCCCAAAGGGTCGGGAGTCTTATCGACCCTCTCATGCGGACGTCGGAGGAGCAGACGTTTGACTTAGTGGAGTCACCCACACCAGTAGGCTGCAAGCCTGCGGCCAAACCGGGGACGGAGGCCTCCTTTCGCCCGGAGGCGCCCGCTAGGCCCGAGCGCGAGCCAGACGGGCGGGCCGACGCCTCCTCCAAAACCTTGGAGGCTGACGTCGAATGGTCCCCCGGGGACGTTACCGAGTCAGCGCCTCCAGCGGAGTGCGGTAGAGGAGGGACTTTCTCCGGTGCCTTCCTGTCCTTTTCCGATGTCCTCGGGGAAGTGGACGCCTGCCTCAACATTTTCAACTCTTTCTCCATCGAAGACATCTTTTTCTTAAGGAGATGGGCTTCCAGGGACTGTTGGCGCCGTTTACGGGTAGCCGCGTTGAAGTTGAGGCAATGCTGGCACTTGTCGACCGGGTGATCGGGGCCTAGGCAGAAGAGGCACTGGGAATGGCCGTCCTTGTGTGGCAGTTGGGCGCCGCACGAGTCACACTTGCTTTTGTGCTCGGAGGTGTAGGGGACGCATACATCTGACGCTATATACCTGACGCTTGAAAAAGAATATTTTTCGGTAAAACCGCAAAGACAGGGTTGATGAAGCACGCAACTTTACCGCGAGATGCTGCACGCAGCTAACGGGCGGAAAGAACTGGAAGTGAGGTCCTGGGACCTGCCTTTATACCGGTGTCTCCTAACATGGGGGCGGTCCTCGCCAGGGACTGCTAGCTAGAAATTTTCCGTGGGTCCTGTCGGCGGCCAGTCCTATATGTAATTACCTACTGCAAGAGCCCTCTCGAAGAAAGATCCGCTATTTATGAAGAAAAAAAAAAACACATATTGAAAACCATGGTTCTTGAAGAAAAGAGGGAACTGCGATCTAAAAGTTAAAAGGAACTGTCGAAATACACAAACGCGGTTTAGAAAAAGTAATAAAAAAAAAAAGAAAGGAACTGTGGAACTATCCGACAAGAACATGTTACTCACCTGTAACAGTAGTTCTAGAAGTGATATATGTTGTTCATCCACACTTCTTGGCATGTCCCCTTCCCTTTAAATCTTGCCGTAAGTCTTCAAGCTGGCTCCTCCCACCCACCCGGGTGGTATATACCTCAGCTCCGCCCCATGATGCCAGATCTTAGCCCGCTGGAAGCAAGGTTGTGCGCCCGAAGCCGGGGAGGTCAGGTGGGTGTGTGTGGATGAATATACCACTCTAGAACTACCGCTACAGGTGAGTAAATACGGTTACTCACCTGTAACAGGAGTTCTAGGAATGGTATATGTTGTTCATCCACACTGTCTGGCAGGTATCCTTGCCGCTTAAATCTTGCCGGAAGGTCTTCAGCTGGCTCCTCCATCCACCCAGGTGGTAAAACCCTCGGCTCCGCCCCATGACGCCAGATCTGGCCCGCTGGAAGCTCAGGGTTAAAGGCCGGCCGGGAGGTCGAGAGTCAGATGAACAACATATACCATTCCTAGAACTCCTGTTACAGGTGAGCAACCTGTATTTCTAGGACATGGATATGTTGTTCATCCACACTGTCTGGCAGACTCCTAGCAGTTCTCCGGGAGGAGGGAGGCAAGGCGCACACCCCCTACTTAGGCAATAGAGACTGGAGAACCGAGGTCCCAAAACCAGCATCCCGGCATGACTCAAGGTCGATGTGGTAATGGGTGATGAAGGTGTGTGCTGACTTCCAGGTAGCAGCCCTGCAGATTTCCTGGATAGGGACGTCCCTGGAAGCAGCCACCGATGCAGCAGTATGGCGGGTAGAATGAGCTCTTATCCCTCTGGGAGGCTCCATGCCCGCCAACTTATAGCAGAGATCTATGCAGGAGGTGACCCACCTGCCTATCGTCCGCTTGGCTGCAGGTCTGCCAGGTGCGGCTTCAGCGTAGGTGACAAACAGCTGGCGAACCTCTCCCCGAATTTCAGCCGTGCACTCCTTATAGTAATCGAGCGCCCTTCTAGGGTACAGAGTATGGAGCCTATATTCGGCCTCCGAGGTGTGATTGGGGTAGAACACCGGCAGAGTCAGCACCTGGTTAAGGTGAAACTCTGACACCACCTTCGGAAGGAATTTCGGGTTGGGGCGCAGGACAACCTTGTCCCTGTGGAAGATCAGGTGAGGAGACTCGATGCAGAGCGCCTGGAGCTCTCCCATCCTTCTGGCTGACGTGATAGCCACCAAGAAGGCGGTCTTTCACGACAGGTGAGAGAGTTCACACCGTGCATTGGTTCAATGGCTTGCCCATGAGCTTTGCCAGTACCAGCAGTAGATCCCACGGAGGTGGAGGTTCTCGCAACTGAGGGGAAATGTGATCAAGGCCTTTGAAAAGCGCCAGACCACCTTCCTCCCACATCACTGCTCTGCCCGCGCCTCCGGTAAGCAGAGATGGCTGCCAGGTGCACCTTAAGGGTCGTCGACCTAAGCCCTTGCTGAGAAAGGGATCAAAGGTAGTCCAATATGCTCGCCAAGGAACAAGAGGAAGAGTCCAGGCCCTTGCCCTGGCACCAAATGGAAAATCTCTTCCATTTGAAGGCATAGCATTTTCTGGTCGACTCCTTACGGGACGCCTCAACTATGTTGAGGACCTCGTCGGAAAGACCCAAGGCCTGGAACTCTAGCCGCTCAGGAACCAGGCCGTCAGGTGCAGGGATTGAAGGTCCGGATGGAATACCTTCCCCTGATTGACTGAGAGCAGGTCCGGGCGAGCTGGAAGCTGCCTCAGGAGCCTGGAGCTGAGGCTGAGGAGATCTGGTACCAGCATTGGCGGGCCAGTCTGGGGCTATCAGAATCACCTGCGCTTATCCTCCTTGCTTTGAGAAGCACCTTGTGCATCAAGGGGAACGGGAGCAGAGAAGAGGCCTGGGGTCCACGGCCTCGAGAAGGCATCCCCTGCAGGATCCCTGCTGAGGGGGCGGGCACACAACAGCCTCAGCTCAGATTCTCCTGGAGGCAAACAGGTCCACCTGAGGTGTGCCCCAATGGGAGACTAGATCTTGTACCACCTCCGCAGGAGAGACCACTGTGGGACGCAGCCCTATCCGCTTAGGGCATCGGCCAGAGTGTTGGAGGCTCCTGCCACATGAATGGCTAGGAGATCCGCCTCCAGGCTGCGCATGAGTGACCAGATGCGGAGAGCTTCCTTGCATAGAAGCATGGAGCGCATCCCGCCCTGGTGGTTTAGATAGTACATGGTTGTGGTGTTGTCCATCTGGACCCGGACCACTTGACCCCGAAGAAACGGAGCAAAGGTGGTGAGAGCTAGGCGGACCGCTCGGAGCTCCAGCAGGTTGATGTGGCATCGGGACTCCCGCGGGGACCAGAGGCCGTGCGCTCGGTGTTCCCCCAGATGGGCACCCCAACCCATCAGAGAGGCATCGGTCGATAGAGAGACCGTCGGCTCGGGGCGGACAAACGGGATGCCCTCCTGCAGATGAACTGGAATGGTCCACCATTGGACAGCGTTCCACATCTCCTGGGTCACCGTCACTAGCTGGTCCAATGGATCGCAGCGTCAGGACCACTGGCTGGCCAGCCCCCACTGAAGAGGGCGCATGTTCCAGCAGGCCAACGGACCACGCTGGTACAGGCCGCCATGAGACCCAGGAGGTGCAGGAAGTCCCGGCGGGCGCGGTTGCCCAACCAGAAATGATTGGGCAAAGGAGGAAAGAACCTCGGCCCTGTCCGCCGGGAGCTGCTCTTGCTCAAGAGAGTCGAGCTCTGCCCCGATGAAAGAATCACCTGCTTCGCTCAAGTTCAGACTTGGCCTCGCTGATGAGGAGGCCACCTGAGAGCAAACCTGGAGGGCCAGATACTGGACCGCCGCCCTCCTGTCTGAGGGGGCTGTATCAGCCAATCGTCCAGGTAAGGTAAACCCGGACCCCTCGGGCGCCACAGGGAATGCTGTCACCACTGCCATGCATTTGGTGAAGACCCTGGGAGCTGGAGATAAGCCGGTGGGAATGGCTTGGAACTCGGAAAGGGATCCCTCCGCTCGAAAGCGAAGGAACCTCTGATGTGACGGACGGATAGGGACGTGAAAAAACGCGTCCTGCAGGTCCAGAGAGCAGAACAACATGCCGTGTTCCAAGGATGGTATTATCTGAGCCAGAGTGACCATCCTGAAGGTTCGAGACCTTAGGAACTTGTTTAGGTCGTGTAGGTCGAGAATGGGGCGCCAGACCCCCGTCCGTTTCGGAACCAGGAAGTACCTGGACACGAACCCCAGGTCTGAGGGAGGGTCCGCCACCTCTCTTATCACCTCCTTCTCGAGGAGGAGAGCGATGTCGGCTCGGCAAGCGGACAGCGAGGCTTCGGACCCCGAGGCCCCCCGAGGTGCGACAGCTCTGAAGGGTGGGGCCTGCTTGAACTCCAGAGGCAGGCCCTTTCCCACCACCTCCAACACTCACCGGTCTGTGGTGATAACGGACCAGGTGGAAAGAAAGTGGCAGAGCCGCCCCCCCACGGGGGGCACCTGGGGTGAGGCGACGGGGTTGGGGGCGACACCCCTCAACCCGTCACTGGGCAGGCTTGGAGGAAGGACCGGCCGAGGGACCTCCAGGGCCTTTACCTCCCTGCTTCCTGGAGGAGGAAGCTGAGTGGGATGCCAAGCTCGAGCCTGCTGGCCCTGACATTGCTGGGCCGGATGTGCCGTGGGCGCAGAGGGATGAAAGGGCTTAGGCTGTGGCCTACGGCCTTTGTCCTTCTGTGCGGATGAGACCGAGTCCAAAGTAGTATTGGACTTCTCGATCCTCTGCAGGTGACCTTCCACCCCAGGGCCAAAGAGGTCGGTCCCCAGGAAGGGGACATCCGCCAACTTGTGCTGGGTATCCGAAGTGAAGGTGGATATCCGAAGTGAAGGTGGATATCCTCAGCCATGCCCGATGGCGCATAGCCACTGCGACCGCTACTGACCTGGCACACGAGTCTCCAATGTCCAGAGCAGTCTGTAGCTGCTGTTTGGCCACTGCCCTGCCCTGGTCCCGCACCTGCCTGACCGTGGTCTGCAGGTCCGCCGGAAGATGAGGAACTACCTCGTCCAGGAAGCCCAACAGGGCATGAGAGAAATGTGCCATGAGTACGGCCGAACTGGCCTGACGAAGGCCGAGGGAGGACGCAGCGTAGACTTTGCGCCCGGCATAGTCCAATTTCTTGGACTCCTTGTCGGGAGGTTTGTCCACGCCCCTAGCGTCTCTTCGCTACGGAAAACGCTGTCGGTAACTAGCCCTCGGCTGAGGGGTGTTCAAACCGGACAAGGAACCGTAGGACCAGATATTTTCTGGCCATCCTGGCCGAGGGCACAGGACAGGAAGCAGGGGCGCTGCCAGAGCTCCAAGGCCGGGCCCACTATGGCCTCGGTCACCGAAAGGCCCCGTAGGGGAATCCCTCGTCCAGTATCTCCGCAGGGGATACCTGGCCCGCTTAGACACAGGTTCGAGCTTCATCCCGGTAGACTCCGAGATGAGCCGAAGCAATCCCAGATAGGACGAAGGGCTATTGTCCATCGACTGACCTCCAGAGGACTCCAAGTCTACTCACCTGGAGAAAAGGGAGGAATCGCCGGACTCTGAAGAGTCTGCAAAGAGCTGCCTCGGGCCTGAGCCACCCTCCACCTGCCGAGGTCGATCGGGAGTGAGGGTAACAGACAGCCTATGGGGCAGTCCCTGAGCCGACCGAGAGTTCTTGGTCGGAGCCCCAAATAACGGCTGTGGAGGCGGAGGTTCCACCGGAATCGGTGGAGCAGCTGGTTTTGGCCGAACAACCGGCCTGGGAACAGGCTCCTCGGGTAAGACAAGGTTGTTTCGGCCGCCCGTGACAGCCATTTAATGGCGGGGAAGGCGACAGGCGCTGGCTTGTTCCCGTCAGAAGGAGCTGCTGCCACATGAGGTCCTCGTATCGGCGACGAACTTACGTCAAGCCTCCCTCGCCTGAGGAGGAGGACGAGGACGAGCGGGCGGCGCCACTTACCGCGGTGCCGAGACCGAGACTGTCTATGATGGCGGGATCGGCTGGACCGCGAAGAAGTCTGAGACCGAGAACCTCGGCTTTTCAGAGGATGGTGCGGTGGAACCGGCTCCCCCCTCGGCTCAGAGGGTTCACCCGAGGGCTCTGGAACCGGAGGCACTGGCAAGCCCACGGGATCCTCAACTCCCACCGGGGGAACCGTGAGAGGATTTTGATTCGCTGGTCGACAACCCGTCTCAACGGGTCGAGAAAGATCTCGACTCGCATTGACGGGAGTCTCGTCAACTGACCTGACGGGACACCATGAGACCAGTGGCCGAAGCCGAACGATCGACCGAAGTCGATGGCTGACAACTCGGGAAGAGGGACCTTTCCAGCTCCCAAGAGCCTCGACGGAGGGACTTACCCTTGTCTTTCTTCTTGGACCGAGAAGAAGGTCCAGCAGAGATATTGGTCCCTCTCCTCTAGTGGAGAGGACAGACAAAGCCCTTAAAGGAAGCTGTATAAGAGGAACCCAGGAGAGCGGATAATGCCGCTGTCGAGGAAGTTATGCGCCTGCGCCCGCCTCTTCAAGGGCGATCATCGTCTTAGCTGATCCGCTAGCCCGCCGCCATGAAACCGCCAACCGGGCTTTTGACTTCACCGAGGAAAACGCTTCAGGGCGCCCAGTTGTAAACGGGCAGCACGGTCTTCGAGGACGTAAGCTGAGAAGGAAGAGCACAGGTCGCAAGCCTGCGGGTCGTGCTCAAGGCCTAAACAGTAGACACACGTGGAGTGCGGATCCGTCCGAGACATCTTCTGCCCGCAAGGGCATCTCCGAAAACCGGGAGTCGATTTGTCCATCGCAGCCACGAGGGATAGAAGACCGAAGTCCAGAAATGCAAAACTTTTAATTCGGAAAACCAAAGAATTAGGAACCAGTCTTATACGCAGAGCGTTAAGGAGGGAACCTGAGCTTCCAAGCGGTAAGGAAGATCTGGCGTCATGGGGAGGAGCAGAGAGTTTTACCACCCGGGTGGGTGGGAGGAGCCAGCTTGAAGACCTTCCGGCAAGATTTAAAGCGGCAAGAATACCTGCCAGACAGTGTGGATGAACATATCCATGGCCCTAGAACCTGTTCTTCTAGAAGTGTGGATATGTTCATCCACACTTCTTGGCAGACTCCATGCTGTTCTCCAGGAGGAGGGAGGCAAGGCACACGCCTCCTACTTAGGAAATAAAGACTGGAGAACCAAGGCCCCAAAACCAGCATCCCAGCATGACTCAAGGTTGATCTGGTAGTGGGTAATGAAGGTGTTTGCTGACTTCCAGGTAGCAGCCAGACAGATTTCCTGGATAAGGATATCCCTGGAAGCAGCCACCAATGCAGCAGTATGGCGGGTATATTGAGCTCTTATCCCTCTGGGAGGCCCCTTGCCCGCCAACTCCTAGCACAGACCTATGCTTGATGTAATCCATCTTGCTATGGTCCGTTTGGCTGCAGGTCTGCCAGAAGCGGCTTCAGCGTAGGTGACAAACAGCTGGCGAACCTCTCCAGGAATTTCCGCTGTCCTCTCCTTGTAGTAGGACAGAGCACATCTCGGATCCAAGGTATGGAGCCTGTACCCGGTGTATGAGGTGCAATTAGGGTAGTAAACCGGAAGAGTCAACACCTGGTTAAGGTGAAACTCTGACACCACCTTCGGAATGAATTTTGGGTGGGGGCGCAGGACAACTTTGTCCCTGTGAAAGACCAGATAAGGAGGTTCACCAAAAGCGCTTGGAGCTCCCTTGTCCTTCTGGCAGACATGATAGCCACCAGGAAGGCCATCTTCCACGACAAGTGTGAAAGCTCACATTTGTGCATGGGTTCGAATGGCTTGCCTATGAGCTTTGCCAAAACCAGCAACAGATCCCACGGAGGTGGAGGTTTACGCACCGGAGGGGATATGTGACCCAGGCCTTTGGAAAAGCGCCCGACCACTGTTTCCTGCCCCAATGTCGGCTGACCGGACCACGCCCAGTAAGCAGAAATGGCTGCCAGGTGCACTCAAAGTCGATGACCACAGACCCCCTTTGGAGAGAGACCAAAGGTAGTCGCGAATGTCGGCCACAGAACAGGGTAAGGGGTCCAGACCCTTATCCTGACACCAAATGGAAAATCGTTTCCATTTGAAGGCATAGCATTTCCTGGTCGATTCCTTTCTAGATGCCTCCACCACAGTGTAAACATCTTCGGAAAGACCCAGAGCCTGGAACGCTAGACGCTCAGGTACCAGGTTGTGAGGTGCAGGGATTAAAGGTCCGGATAGAATACCTACCCAGATTCAGAGATATCAGGTCCGGGCGTGTTCAAAGCCGCTCCGGGGGCCGGCAGCTGAGGCTGAGGAGATCTGGGTACCAGAACTGGCGCGGCCAATCTGGGGCTACCAGATCACCTTTTGCCTTGTCCCTCCTCACCTTGAGTAACACCCTGTGGATCAAGGGAAATGGAGGGAAGGTGAGAGGAGGACTGGGGTCCTTGGCCTTGAGAAGGCATCCCTGCAGAGAGCCCTGCTGAGGGGGGGGGGGGTGCATGAAACAGCCTCAGCTTGGTGTTCTCCCTTGAGGTAAACAGGTCCACCATCAGTCTTCCCCAATGGGAGAACAGGCTGTAAACTACCTCTGGATGGGGAGACCACTTGTGGGATGTCTGGCCTATGCGGCTGAGAGCATCCGCCAGCTAGTTTGAGGCTTCTGCCACATGGATGGCTAGGAGATCTGTCTCAAACCGGCTTACGAGGGTCCAGATGTGGAGCACCTCCTTGCACAGCAGACAGGAGTGCATGTTGCCCTGTTTGTTGAGGTAGTACATGATCGTGGTATTGTCCGTCTGGACTTGAACCACTTGACCCCGGAGCTGAGGAGCGAAAGCTGACAGTGCCAGTCTGACTGCTCTGAGCTCCAACAGGTTGATGTGGCATCAGGACTCCTCGGGGGTCCAGAACCCGTGGGCCCTGTTGTCCCCCATGTGGGCTCCCCAGCCCATGAGAGAGGCATCGGTCATAAGGATGACAGTTGGCTTGGGGCGGACAAACGAGATCCCTTCCTGCAACCAGTCTGGGGTGGTCCACCATTGCAGAGCGTCCCACATCTTCTGGGTTACAGTGATCAGCTGGTCGAAGTGACCAAATCGCTAAGTCAACTGGGCGGCCAGCTCCCATTGAAGGGGAGCACATATGCCACTGGGCCCAACGGACCACTGAGGTGCACGCTCCCATGTAACACAGAAGGCAGAGAAAGTCCCGGGCAGGGTGCAAGTGCCCAATCAGAAATGATTGGGCAAAGGAGGACAGAACCTCCGCCTTTTCTGCCAGGAGCCAAGGTCTGGCTTGACAAGAGTCAAGCTCTGCCCCGATGAAGCCCATCACCTGAGAGAGCACTAGTTCCGACTTGGCCTCGTTGATCAGGAGGCAGAGTTGGGAGCAGGTTTGGAAGGACAGATCCCTGGACCTCTCCACCTCCTGAAGGGAGGAAACTACCAAGAGCCAGTTGTTGAGATAAGGGTAGATTCTGACTCCTCGACGCCGAAGGTGGGCCGCCACCACTGCAATGCATTTGGTGAAGACCCGTGGGGCCGATGACAGGCCGAACGGCATGGCTCAGAACCCGTACAGGGTCCCTTCGACCCTGAAGCGGAGGAACCGCTGATGGGACGGACGGATTGGGACGTGAAAGAACGCGTCCTGTAGATACAGTGAACAGAACCACATGTTTCGCTCCAGGGATGGTATGATCTGGTTCAGAGTGACCATCCGAAAGGTGCAGGACCCAAGAAATTGATTCAGGTCGTGGAGATCTAGGATGGGGCGCCACCCCCCCAATCCGCTTGGGCACCAGGAAGTACCTGGAAACAAAGCCTGGGTATGTCAAGGATCTGGCACTGGAGCTACTACCTCCTTGCGGAGGAGCTGAACCACATCGTCTCAAAGAGCAGACTGGGAGCATGCGGAGATCCGTTCCTCCCGAGGGCTCGGCGGGGAGGGTACTGCTCGAATTCCAGAAGCAGTTCCTGACCGACCACTTCGAGAACCCACCTGTCTGAAGTGATAGCGGACCAGCGGAAAGGAAATGGCAGAGCTGACCCCCCCACGGGAGGACCCAGAGCTGGTGTGACGGGTATAGGGGTGGCCACCATCAACCCGTCACTGAGCAGGCTTAGAAGAGGAGGAGGAGGAGGCTCCAGGACCTGAGCCTCGGCCTCCTTTATGGGGCTGCTGAGGATCCTGCGGCCGAGGGCGCCAAACTTGAGCCTGCTGTTGCTGTCCTCCTTGATAGGAGGGCTGCCAGACCACAGGGGAAGAGTGCAGAAATGGCTTCTTCTTTCTCTTCGGCTGGTTCTTGCCCGAAGAACCCTTGGCAGAAGTAGCATCCAAGGTGGCACTAGACTGCTCTATACGCTGTAGGTGACCGGTCACTCCTGGACTGAACAAGTCGGTACCCAGGAAGGGCATGTCAGCAAGCTTATGCTGAGTATCTGCCGGGAAGGAGGAAAGCCTCAGCCAAGCCCTGCAGCGAGAGGCCACTGTGGCTGCCAGCGAGCGAGCGGGCACAAGAATCTCCTATATCCAAGGCCATCTGGAGCTGCTGTTTTGCAACAGCATGACCGTGGTCTGCATGTCCGGTGGGAGATGAGGGAGGACCTCGTCCAATGACCCCAGAAGGGCATGAGAGAAGTGTGCAATAATAACAGCCGAGCTGGCCTGACGAAGGCCCAGAGAAGAGGCTGCATAGACCTTGTGGGCAGTGTGGTCCATATCTTTGGACTCCTTGTCCGGGGGTCGGTCAGTGTCGACCGAACTACCAGTATGCTTGAACACAGAGGCAGTCACCAGGCTCTCAGCCAAAGGGTGCTCTGTGAACCCTGCAAGGGACTCCACTGGCACCGCGTACTTACGGGCCATGCAGCAAGATGGTGCTGGGCAGGAGGTAGGATGCTGCCAAAGTTCAAGAGCTGGGCCAACAATGGCCTCAGCCACTGGAAAGGCCTCTGTTGAGGTATCCCCTCTCTTAAGAATGTCGGTGAGAGGGTACTCCCGCCTTTTTTTGGAAAGGCTTCAGGGGCATTCCGGTGGAATCAGAGATGAGGTGGAGAATGCCCTGGGAAGGAGGGAGGGCCTTCCACCATCCCTGCGTCGACCAACGACTCATCATCTGCAGGATGTGAGTGCAAGCCGGTGATGTCCAAGTCCGAAGACTTGTGATAGAGCGGTCTACCGCCTAAGTCACACTCGATCTGCCGAGGGCGGTCCGGGGTGACCGTTATCGACAGAAGTCGGGGAAGCCTGGTGTCCTGTCAGTCGTCTCTCGAGGGCGCCTCTCCCTCTGGCTGTTAGGCGGAGGTTCCACCCGAATCGGTGGAGAGACCGGGATAGGCCTAACCGGACATGGGCCGACTCCACAGGTGGAGGAATCGAGGCTTGGTTCCGAGGGCTCAGCCGCCTAGGGAGGCCGGCCAGGCTGATGGCCGGGTAGGAGGTGGAGCCGGCTTTTGCCCGGTCAAGACCAGCTGCTGCTGCTGCCACACGACGTCATCATAGTGCCGGAGTTTCCGCCGGAGCCTCCCCTCGTCCGAGGAGGATGAGAACCTGTGGCATCACCTCTTCTTTGAGCGCTTATGACTCTTCCTCGGTCGATCATCCGAGGGGGTCCTAGACCGAGACAGAGATCGGAGAGGCCGACTCGGTCGATCAGGTGACACTGGAACTGGTGAGACCCGGGGGTCCGGGACCGGTTCCTTGATGGGGACAACAGCAGGCTGGGTCTCCTCATCCGGAAAGACCAGGACCAGAGTCCTTTCCAATGAGTCGTCGGGCACAGCCGGAAACAAGGGGTCGAGGATAATTTTGACTTCGTCAGCCACTTCCTCTGTCCCTTGGCCAGACGGAAGGTCCGAAAAGCCAGCGGCCGAGGTTGCAATCTCGACCGAGATCGTGTTTTCTTGGGAAGCAGACCTCTTCCAGTCCCAAGAGCATCTTCGTTGAGATAAAGACACCGGGTCCTTCCCCTTCTTGCAAGAGTGGGAGGAGTGCAAGCCCAAGGTCGCCTCACCCCGAGTGGGCAGAGACTGGCACATCTCCCTGAAGTAGCCCGTAAAGGTGGAGCCTAGGTTAAGCAGAACAAAGAAGCTTAGATTGGCCGAAGTGCGAGCTGCTTCTTCCTCGAAGGCCTTCATCTGTTCCATCTGTTCGGCAGAGCCCGCGGCCATGGAAACCGCCCACCAAGCCTCCTTCGATTTCACCAGTGGATTTCTTTTATCCCATCTCCCCAGCTTCAGATGTGCCTTGCAGTCGTCAGAACATTGGGATGAAAAGCCAGGTAAAAACTGCATGACGAGGAGTCATGGCTGACACCTAGGCAGTAAACGCATGTGAGGTGAGGATCGGTGTGCGACATCTTTTGACCACAGGGGCACCGGCGAAATCCAGGGGATTATTTTTCCTCCATAGTCGAGACAGCGAAAGCACGATCGCCAACTCTAACAAGTTTAATTTTCGGTTAAACCGACAATTTGAAATCCAGAGCCTAGGATATGCTGAGAGCACAAGGAAACCTGTATCTTCCAGCGGAAAGGAAGATATGGCATGGGGTGGAGCCGAGGTATATACCACCCGGGTGGGTGGAAGGAGGCAGCTTGAAGACTTCTGGCAAGATTTAAAGTGGAAGGGGACATGCCAAGAAGTGTGGATGAACAACATGTCCATGCTGCTAGAAATGCAGTTCCCGGGAACCAAGGGGAACCGTGATAAATCCTCAAAGAACACTCAGCACAGTAAAGAAATATAAAAAGATAAAGATTTACTACAAAAGTTTAAGAAAAAAAACCTTTTTTGGCCAAATGAGTGGGAACACCTCAGAGGCAGTGTTGCTCAGTCAATGGAGAAAAAATTTTGGTGCCTTCTCTGGCAGGCTCTCCTCAGCACACCCTTTTGATTGCCTGATGCTAATTAATTAGCATAAACCACACCTCCAGGGCAGTTCTACCTAGTCAGCCAACTGCTTAATGTTACTGATGCTAAAGAACCCCATGGGGCGAGAATGTCTGAGGTCGCTCCCGAAAAGGGCAGGTCCTCTAAATGTAGTGTTCTGGATGGCCTTCTGGACATCTTTGGCCAATCTGAATACCTGCAGCCAAAGGTTTTAGCATAGGAATCAGGCAAGGCCTCGAAGTCCAACTTCAGCTGGCCCAGGATAGATTTCTGGTACACAGTCATGTGTGCCAGGTAATTCAGTGCTCTAAGGGCCAGGGTGGAAGACAAATAAACTTTGTGCCCAAACTGGTCTATTTGCCTCGACTCCTTGTCCGGAGGGGAGGTGCTCATATGTTTAGGCTTAGCTGTATGGTCATGGACTGCATTAATGACCACAGAGTCCACTTTGGGATGGGAACTAAGGTGGTCTTTGCCAAGGGCTCGATAAAAAAAGTCTGTCGGCCTTCTTGGTGAATTCGGCTACTGACAAAGGCTGCTGCCAGACTGTGGAGGCCCAGTCCTCGTGTGGTCCAATCCACAAAGGAATGGGCAGTGGGGACAGCTCAGGCATATCTACGTGCTCCGCCAACCTCTTACGTTGCAGATCCTGATCCTCAGTCTTCCACCCATTCACCTCCTGAATCTTCCGGAGGATCTCTGTGAAAGAGGGGTCCTCCTGAGAGGATTTGGGAGAGTCTTTGGGCTTGGGATCCTCCAGAGGAGGGGTCTCAAAGCCCGAAAGAGAGAAGGCGGAGAAGTCAGAGTCTGATGACGGGCTTCTGTCCAGGCACAGAGCCAGTGGGAGAAAAATCTCCTGCAATGAAGCCGTGTGGTCCCTGTCAATACCAGCTACCGCGGCAGGGCACGTTGGCCTGTCCCGAGGTACAGGGGCGAGACTCCCCTGGTGAAAAGGATCCCAGCATAGGGTCCATGTGGACCAGTGTGAAAGCCGCAGCCGGCTGATGCCAGTCCAACTCAGAAACCAATTGTGACTTGGTCTCAGACCCCCAAGACTGAAGAGTGAGGGGCCTAACAGATGGGCAGGCAGACTTGAAAATGATAACCCAGCATCATATAACCGAGCGCCGGGTAATCAAAACCCGGCGGACCACAGGTCAAATAGCCTGGCATTGGATACCCCGGCGTGGGGTATACTGGCGATGGGTGGTGTGGCACAGGGAAGCCTGATGTCGGGAGGCCTAGCGAAAACCCTGAGAGCAGAGCCAAGGGTCCTGATGGAGGCCCTGATGCCGGGTAACCAGGCAAAGGCCCAGACGGAGGGGCTGTGGTGCCTGACCGGAGCCCTGACGGAGGGTGAGAAGGGCCTGGTAACGTCGGGTCTGATGCTGGACCCACCGGAGGAAATTCTGGCATTGGCACCAAAGGGGCGGAGGGTCCTACTGGAGTCTGGGGCTGGGAAACTGAACCAGATAGGGGAGCCAATGGCTTACGAGACACCAGCTCACGAGGTAGATCAGGCATCAGGCGTTCCGGCCCTGGCACCAGGGTGATGTCAGGCGGACACTCCTCCAACTCCGGTTCAGAATGGACAGGAGAGGCAGGAGAATCCAGAGAGGAAGGACCGTCTGGGGAGAGCTGCGGAAGGAGCGGCAGCGTGTGTTGATCTGAAGGATCAATGTGAGACCTGTAATCGGGGCCTAATGAAAGCGCAGTAGCTGGGAAGACACCAGAGGAGCTGGCAAGCAGCTTATCAGCCTGGGCCGGGCAGTTGTCAGAGGAGCTGATGAACGACTTCTCGGCCGCACCACCAGACTTGGGTCCAGGGCTTTTGAGCTGCCTAAGGGTGGTGGAGCTCTCCGAAACATCGGAAGCGCCCATCCAAACTGTAACCATCTCAGGCGGGGAAACCAAGGGCTGCTCCGTGGAAGAGAAGCAGGCTTTCCTGGAGGAGCAGAACCCGCGTCAACAGGAAGCAGCTTGAGGGTCACGGGTGGGAAGGAGATCGATCGTGGACCTGGTGCTTCTTCTATGGGAGTCTGAAGAACCCCCCCCCCCGGGGGAGGAGGACGACGATCCCCGCAGCTTCCGCAGCTCCTTCTCCATGGAAGCCATCTTCAGTTTGAGAACGTGGGTTTCCAGGGCATGTTGGCGGTGTTTCCAAGTGGCCTGGTTGAAACTCTGGCAGGCCTCACAGTCCTTGGTCTTGTGCTCGGGCCCTAGGCAGAAAAGACAGAGGGAATGGCCGTCCTTGTGCGGGAGCAGAGTGCCGCAGGAATCGCACTTGTTCTTATGCAACTTGGAAGGCGTCGGAGAAGACATGCATGAAAGAGACTGACTTTTCTAGAAGTGCAGAAAATAAAGAAAAGATGGTGAAACACTCATACGAAAATGGCAGTCAACTGAAGCAGTGTTCCCTTCGAGGTCTGACTTGCGCAGGTAGACAGCGGAAAGAACTGGAGGACGGGCATGGGGACCATCCACTATACAGTGTCACGCTGACTTCCATCACATGATGTCTGGTGGGTGGTCCCCTATCAGACACTGCTACCTAAAGTTTTCCGTGTGGTCCTAGTGCCTCGCGGCTGTAGTCGATTACCACCTACTGCAAGAGCCCTCTTGAAGTAAAATCTTGTGTTTCCACACAGACTGCTTAAGATTGTGCAGATCCAGTATGGAGTGCAAACAAACATCTGCATTTGGGCCGGAAAGTACCTGGACACATAACCTTGACTGCACAGGGTGTCTGGGACACAGGCTGTTAACTTTTGGGACACCTTGTGCTCCCAAGGCATGTGGAGGCAGTAAGATGGGAAAGCCTCAAAGTCCAGAGGCAACCCACAGCACAATACATTCAACAGCCACTTGTCCGATGTGATAGACAAACATGGCAAGAAGTCACGTAGCTGATCTCTGATGGGGAGTGCAGACAGGGGCAGGATGAGTGGAGGGATGACGCCTCCTGACCCAATCACTGGGCAGCTTTTGCAGGGGGCACTGGTGGCTGTGGCCAAAGGGGCACTACTACGTCTGCTACTCCTTTCTTAGGAGCCTGACCCTTGGACTTCTGCTTGGAGTACCACACTCGGTACTACCCCTGCTGGGGCTGCTGCCAAGAAGGCTGTGGCTGAAAGGACCAAAAAGACTTGTTTCTTAGGCTTCATTTTCAGGTTCTTCTGAGACGATGCCACAGGATCTATCGTGGTACTGAACTTCTCAATTCTGGTGAAATGCATCTCCGAGGGTCAAAGAGGTTGGGGACCAAGAAAGGGACATCAGTCAGCTTACACAGCCAGGCCCGGGAACGCATGGAGATGGCTGCTGCTATGGCACAGACACACGAGTCGCCCATGTCCAAGGCCTTCTGGAGATGGTGTTTAGCCAGCTATTTATCATGATGACCATCATTGCCCTTTGCTGACCTCCAGTGATGTGAGGCAGGACTGCATCTAAGACCCCCATCAGGGAGTGACCAAAGCTGGCCATCATTATGGTGTAACTAGCCTGACCAAGACACAGAAACATGGACTCTGACGGCAGATACGGACTGCATGGCCCTCCCAGTCTGCCCATTTCCCTACCTATTGGATAAACATAGAAACATAGACTTTGACGGCAGATAAGGACCGCTAGGCCCATCTAGTCTGCCCATTTCCCTACCTACAGGATAGGCCGCAGATCCTAGTTAACCAACAGCCTTTATCTTCCTGCCCCCCACAAGAATTGCCTTATGTCTGTCCCATGCATTCTTGAATTCTCCCACAGTTTTAGACCCACAACTTCCTCAGGAAGGCTGTTCCATGCATCCACTATCCTCTCTGTGAAATAATACTTCCTCACATTGCCCTGAACCGCCTCCTTCTATCTTTAAATTGTGTCCCCTTGTTCTTGCAAGTCTCTTTTCTGAAAGATGCTACCCTCTTGGACTTTGTTGATTCCTTGAGGTACTTGAAAGTTTCTATCATGTCCCCTCTCCTTCTTTCCTCAAGGGTATACATATTAAGCTCCTATAGTCTCTCCTCATAAGGGCTTCCCTTGCAGACCCTGCATCATTTTAGTTGCCCTCCTCTGACTGCCTCTATCCTGTCTATGTCCTTGCGGAGATGGAGTCTCCAGAACTGGACACAGTATTCCAGATGGGGTCTCACCAACTGTCTGTACAGAGGGATAACAACTTCCTGTTTTCTGCTGCTGATGCCTCTCCCTATACATCCCAGTATACCCCCGCCCCTACTGCCTTCTCACATTGCTTGCTAACCTTAAGGTCATCTGATATGATTACCCCAGGTCCCTTTCCTGTTTTGTTGTTGTTACTACCTCCCCACCCATTGTGTATTCTTCCCTGGGTTCTTGTTTCCAGGTGCATTATTTTGCACTTTTTGCATTGAATCTAGCTGCCATATGTCGACCATTCCTCCAACCTTGCCAAGTCCCTTTTCATCCTTTCCACGCCTCCTTGTGTATCAACCCTGTTGCAGATCTTTGTGTCATCTGCAAAGGCATACTTTTCCTTCAGTCCCTCTGCAATGCCACTGATGAAGACATTAAAAGGACTGGACCCAATACTGAACCCTGCGGTACCCCACTAGTAACCGCCCTTTCTTCAGAGTGGACTCCATTTACAATTACCTTCTGTGTCCTGTTGTCCAGTCAATGTTTTACCAGGCTAACACCCTGGGACCCACTCCCAGGCTGGTTAATTTGACTATCAATCTTTGTGTGGGACTGTGTCAAATGCCTTGCTAAAGTCTAGGTAGGCCATGTCCACAGCCCCTCCCTGGTCTACTACTTTGGTCACCCAGTCAAAGAAATCTATTAGATCTAGTCTGACATGACCTTCCCGCTAGAACCCATGCTGCCTTGGATCCTGTGCTCCACTGACCTCTAGGTACTCAACTATTCTTTCCTTCAGAAGTGACTCCATCACTTTCCCTACCACAGAGGTCAGACTGACAGGTCTGTAGTTTCCTGCCCTGTCTTGGTCCCACTTTTGTGAAGGGGTATCACATCCGCCTTCCTCCAGTCCTCGGATACCACACCATCCTCTCATGATTTATTAAAAAGAGTAGCCAGTGGTTTCACTAGTTCCTTCCTTAATTCTTTTAGAATTCTGGGTGAATTCCATCAGGACCCATTGCTTTGTCCACCTTCAGTTTTAGGAGTTCTTGCAGAACCCTTTCTTCTGTGAAAGGACTGGGATCGACCCCCTATCAAGAGTGCTTCTGTTAATTGGATTAGGCACTTCCCTCCTCTTTTGTGAATACTGAGCAGAAATATTCGTTCAGTATTCTGCTTTCACTGTCCCCTCTGCCCACCCACCGTTCATTCTATTCAGCCTCATTATCCCTCCCTTTGTCTTTCTCATCATTGATGATGCCTATAAAGGTTTATCCCCTTCTTAACTGAGTTGGCTATCTTTTCCTCAGTTTGGGCCTTTGCTATTCTGACTTCCTCCCTGCTTCTTTCTACCTTAACTGGTACAGCTCTCTGTCCTGCTCCTTCTGTGTTTCCTTATACTTCGGAATGCTATCTTTTCTTCCTGACTTTCACAGCCACCTCTCTTGAAAACCATAGTGGCTTTTTCTTTCATTTTGATTTGTTTATTTGCTTCACACAAAGGCTTGTTGCGTCTGTGATGGCAGTTTTGATAATTCCCATTGTTGCTCCACACCTCCTTCTAGCCTGTTTGCTAGTGCTTTCTGAGGCACTCTCCCATCTTGCCAAAGTCAGCCCTCCTAAAGTCCAGTACCCTCACTTTATATGGCTCGACTCTGTAGCTGAGTTTAACGTGAACCACACTGTTTGATGGTCACTTGTCCCCAGATGGCAACCTACTTCTAGATCTGAGATCCTCTCACTGCCCCTCTTGAGAGTACTGAGGTCTGGATTGCTCCCTCACAAGTGGGTTGCGAAACTAGCTGTCTAATGCCTGCCACCTGTAGGGCGTCAAGAATGGCCCTGCTCTTGGATGTGGCTGCAGCAAATGTGCTCCAGTTAACATCTGGCATATTCAGGTCTCCCATCAACAGTATCTCCCTTTTTCTGCCATTCTAAGAATGCCTTCCATCATATCCTTGTCCATTCCTTCTCCCTGACATGGGGTCTGTACACAACCCCTGTGCGGATTGTGGTGCCCTTTCCAGTCTCCAAGGTGACCCACAGTGCCTCCTCTCCTCCCTGTTTACTCTTTTGTTCAGTTGCTTTTATCCCTTCCTTTACATAGAGAGCTACTCCTCCCCCTCTTCTCCCCTGCCTGTCTCTCCTGTAGGTTATGTACCCTGGTTTGTTAACATCCCAGTCATGGTTCTCTGTGTACCATGTTTCTGTGACTGCTACGATATCCAGGCATCCCTCTTCCATTAAGGCCACCAGCTCAGGGAGCTTGTTGCCCAGACTCGGAACATTGGTACTCATTACCCTCCATTTCCTGATGGCCTTACCCCTTTGCCCCATCCCTGTCCTTCTTGCCTTTGTCACTTTCTCCATTTACCCTGCCCTTCTCCTATCGACACCTCCATGTTGGTGTTTGCCACACTTACTACCGTGATTGTTTGGGGGCTAGGATTTTCCTGCTCCTTTCCAGTGCCTCCCCTTGGCTGTTTAAAAGCTTGCCAATGAAGCATTTAAACCTATCACCTAGGATCCTGGTTCCCCTCCCGGACAGATGCAGCCCATCATGCCAGTATAGGCTTGCATCACTCCAGGTGGACCCCAAGTCCCCAATGAAGCCAAATCCCTGAGCTCCACACCAGTTTTTCAACCACTGATTGAATCCCATGGTACGGAACACCCTAGCCTCTCCTATGCCATAGATGGGTAGCACCTCTGAGAAGGTTACCGTGCGTGCTACTTGACTAAGGCCCCTCCCCAATTCCACAAACTCTTCCTGCACTTCTCTAATCCCTTTCTTAGCCAGGTCATTTGTCCCTAGGTGGACAATGACATCCAGCTCCCTCCCCTGTGCAGCTACTCCGGCAATCCTGAGGATTCGCTCCCTGTCCCTCCAAGCCATGGCGCCAGGCAGGCACCTTACCTCCCTCTCCCCTTCCTCCCCCAGTTCTACCTTCCTAACAATGGAGTCCCCCACCAGGAGTTGTTTCCTTCCCCTGCAGGGTCCCCTGCCACCCTCCTGTGGGTCTCCTTTGTGGAGGTTCCCAGCATCCTCCTTGGTCTCCACTGTAGGTGCCTCCATAGAGGAACCACACTTTGCCAGAATGGCATAGGAATTGTGGAGAGGTACAACTGGCGGATGTGCCTCCGTTCCACCACCCTCACCCTCCCTGAGCCCACTGTGGTCCAACCGCTCCTCTTTCTTGGCAACCTCTGAGGCAACGGCAGTGGCACTGGTGGTCCCTGGATGCAAGAGGAGGTCCCACAAATCCTGGCCAACTCAGCCTGGAGATGAGCAACCTCCTCCCTCAGCCCAGAGAGGTGCCTGCAGATGGGACAACACCGCATCCTCCAGAATATCTCCCGGAAGACTGCTGCTCCACAGCCACTGCACCACTCCAATCATGTCTTATTTCCGACCCCTTAACTGTTTGCAATCCTTACTCTTTCGTCTGTTTTTTTTTTCTCTCTCTCTCCTTACTTTCTGCCTGTGTGCCCTTTAAGCTCCTGATTGTCCAGTTCTGAGACAAGAATATCCTATATTTCTCAGTAGACCACTTGCTTGTTCAGAGGCAGACCTCCAGCGGCTAGAGGGGGCCAGAGAGCTACTCTTGCCCTTCTAGGATGGTGGGTCCTTGGTGGGTCTGTGATCACTCACTTCCTGCCCCTAAACAGGAAGTTCCTGTTGTCAGTCAAATCCTGTGCCTATAAAAATAGAACTAGCTTTCAGTGGAGGGGAGGGAAGGAGGGCAATATAGTCCCAGCAGAGAAGTTCAGTCACACAGGAGTCCTTGCTCTTGGTGTCTTCTGCCAAGCTATTAGCAGAATCTTTCTAAGGCAGTTTTTAAATGTAGCTTCCTTCTAGCTAAGTCACTCCCCCTACTTACCAGATCTTTCTACAAGTAATTTAAACCTCACCGCAGTTAAGTCCTTTCAGTCACCTGAGATTTACACCTAAATGACTTTTCAGTTACCCATTCAGTTCAGTTAACCCAAACACACTTTTTTTTGGTTTTGTTTTGTATGTTAGTTTTACCCTAAATTAAAGGTCCAAATACAAAGTTCTTCTGCTTTAGTCCCAGCAGAAGTTCAGTCACACAGCAGTCCTTTCTCTTGGTGTCTTCTGCCAAGCTATTAGCAGAATCTTTCTAAGGCAGTCTTTAAATGTAGCTTCCTTCTAGCTAAGCCACTCCCCTACTTGCCAGATCTTTCTACAAGTAATTTAAACCTCACAGCAGTTAAGTCCTTTCAGTCACCTGAGATTTACACCTAGATGACTTTTCAGTTACCCATTCAGTTCAGTTAACCCAAACACACACTTTTTTTTGTTTTTGTTTTGTATGTTAGTTTTTAACCTAAATTAAAGGTCCAAATACAAAAGTTCTTCTACTTCAGTCCCAGCAGAGAAGTTCAGTCACACAGCAGTCCTTTCTCTTGGTGTCTTCTGCCAAGCTGATAAGCTGCAGATCCTAGTGAACCAACAGCGTACTTTCTTCTACCACCCACTATGTCTGACCCATGCAAGGGGTGCCGCAGCATACACCTTTTTAGCAATCTGGTTAATCTTGTGGTACTCCTTGTCCAGAGGCTTGTCCACATCCCACTTGTGTCTGAACCTGTGGAACACTGAATCAGTGATCAACCTCTCTGGAAGGGTGGTCAGAGAACCCAGGGAAGGATCCCATAGGGACCGCGTAACTGCTGACAAAACATAGGGTGCCGAACAGGATGCTGGATGCTAACAAAGCTCCAGAACCAGTCGTAAAATGGCCTCAGCCACTCGGAAGGCAACCCCTGGGGATTCGTCATGGTCCAAAATGTCCATAAAGGGATACTTGGCCATTTTTTGGACTGGCTCAAGTGGTGAAGACATGGACTCAGTAATGAGTCTGACAAGCACCCCGAAGGACACCAGGCCATGCTTGGTTACCTCCTCCACTGATCCTTGGCTAAGGACGGGCATCCCAGAGGAGGATACGGACTTGTGATCAGTCACCCAAGGGCTCCTCAATAATGGCCCTTGACAGTTTTTCGACACAGATCTCCTGGGTACCTTCTCCTGGGGTGATCCTCACCGATAACTGGCCTGTCAAGCCAGAGGCCAAATGGGCCTCCTTGGCTGGAGTGCCACTATCGTCTGCAGTGGTGGCAGCTCCACCCGAAGACATGCAGATGTGAGCAGGGCACTTGCACTGTGTGCCCAGCGGGGATGTCACTGGCATCGACCAGATGATCAGGTGTCCAAAGGGTAGAACCCTACCCTGCCCTGCGATGGCCCACTATTGCCAGAAAAGCTCCTCTTAGCACCGCCAGTTTGTGATGGTGCCTCTCCTCACTCGAGGAGGAGGTTGAAGAGCGATGACAGATACACCTCCCAGTGGAGCGGGATCAAGACCAGGAATGCCACAATGAAGATCTTGACTGACTGGCCGGTCGATGGCGAGGGAGCTTCTTGGCTGATCATGGTGAACCACATGCTGGCCCACATTAAGCAGCAGGGGCATTGAAGGCGCAACCGCTGATGGAGGCAGCTCCCACTGAGAAACTGACAGGGACACAGACTGGACCACATCCTGGGTGAAGACCAGGAGCACCGGGGCCTGTGAGATCGAATCTTCAGCCTCATCTGACAATTGTTCGACAGACTCAATAAATATCTCGACAACCTGCTCAACTGGAGTCAAAATATGAAAATTATGTACCTACCGTAATTCTTGATCTTCTCTTGTATCTTCAGTATTCATTACTGCTTGGGTGTAAGCCGGAGGCGCGCACCCGCCACGGGAGCTTTTTTTTTTTTTTTTTTTTAAGAGTTGGCTCTAACGGCGCCACCCTCGAGGGCGACGCATTGTGTCATGCGCGACAGGTGGCCGTTAGCAGCCACGGACTCCTCCTCCATCTCAGTTCTGTTAGCCGGAGAGGCAAAATAAAGTGTGAGAAAAAGAGAAAGCGAGGCAAGCTAGCCAAGGGATAGCAAAGGAAGGAAATAAACTGAAAAAGGAATAAGCCGATGGAGAATAGACAGAGGAGAGAGAATTCCTGCCCTAAGGGATCGCAGGGCCTCCTTTCTGGGGCGGCTCTAGGGAGGAACAGAGAGAGAGAAAAGGGAAGGAGAAAGAAAGGAATGAAGGAAGCAGAGAGAAAGAAAAGAGTGGCATGTTGAGGAGGCAATAGTGCCACTGAGCATTGTTGGTTGAGAGGCTTAAGGCTCGAATTAATGAGGGGGCAAGAATCCCCGTTGGTAGGGCTGAAGAGAAGGTTCACCGAACCCGCTAGACAGACCAAGGGAGGGCAGAGCCTCTGGACTCTCAACATGCCAATTCTCTTCATCCTAGTTGAGGGCTCCTGGACTGATTGTGCAGAATCTGTTCCAGAAGAGCGCCCATCTAGGAAGAGGACTAAGTTTCAAGCAGCTTGATAAGAGCTACTCTAGAAGAGTACAGGAAGAAAACTGAGCCTTCTCAAAGGCAGTTTGTAAGAAAATATAGAGGGACTCAATCGGACTTGCTATGTCAAGGCAGATAGAGACTTGAAGCTGACAAGGCTAGCCAGCAGCTGTAAGGGCTTTTCTGCAGTAATGCCTGCCAAGGATCCTAGCAAAAGTGTGTCGAGGCAGAGCATGGCCACCAGGCTGTGAGGCAACATGACCTGAGAAGGCAAGGGATTGCACTATAGAGCAGTCCGAAGAGTTCCCTCAGAATTAAGGAAAATTTTGTAACCGTACTCGTTCTCTTCACCTTGAGGAAAAAGAAAGAGGGGTTCCAGGGTTTAGTAATTAATTAGCAGTTGTTTCTTGGGACTATACTAACTGCACAGACAGTATTACACAGAGTCCCTAGAAGTGCCTCGCCTGTCAACACGGCGGTGCAAGAGTCGTGCATCTCCCTCATGACCCAGCACTTCTACCAGCAAATGCCAATGAATCTTAGAGTAAAGTAATCCCTGGGATCCATTCAATAAGAATGGGAAAAACGGAAAATGTGTTTTTTTCTTTTTTTTTATTATTTATTTATTTTCTTTTTTTTTTTGGGCATAAAGGCCAAGAAGTGAGAGGAACGAGACGGGAGGGGGAGACGCCACAGAAGGAGGCCACTGAGGGGAAGGTGGGTGGGTATCAGTAATGAATGGTGAAGATACAAGAGAAGATCAAGAATTACGGTAGGTACGTAATTTTCATATCTTCCCTTGTCAATCTTCACCATTCATTACTGCTTGGGTGAGTACAAAGCCCCCTTCCCCCTTAGAAGGGGGAAGGGTAGAACCCTGAGGGAACAAGACCCCCAGCCTCCTGTTGGTGAGAAACAGAAGGGGAAGACCCTGGCTAGTACAGAGAAAAGGCTATGTGGGAGAAGAGCTAGGAGGTGCCTCCCGAGGACGGGGAGACGGAGGAAGCCCCTGCAAAAGTCTCCTAGCTCTGGAGGAAAAGAGACGGGTCCCCCGGAAAGCGGAGCATCACCCTACGCCGGGCCAGGGGTGACAACCTCGATAGACGAAGCCATGCCGTCCGCCTAATGCAGATCGCTGTCCCCGCAAGCCTGGAAGCCACCTCACTGGCGTCGTAAGATGCCCTTGCTTGGTGTCTTGCCAGCTCCAGGCCTATAGCGGAGAGGGCAACAGCTTGTCTGGTTTGCTCCGTATCAGGCATTGATGCTAGGAGCTGAGAGAGCATCGACCACAGATGCCGATTATAGGCAGCGTGGTGAGCCTGATGAGATGCAATACAAGCCACCGCACGAGAAGAAGAGAACACTCTTCGCCCCCACCGGTCGAACTGTAGAGAATCCGGATCCGGTGGGTGGTCGTGCGCCAGGCAGCGGCGCCCGGAAGGAGTCTCTAGGCACACCAAGCCTGAGGGCGGGTTGGGAAGCGTACCCAGGGATTCCGAGGGGGCACAATACCTACGACGGCAGTCAGCCGGGGCTGGAGAAAGGGCGGCTGGCGACTGCCAGGAACGGATAGACGCCTCCTGGAAGGGGATAGGCCAGGAAGGTACCACCAAGTGCTGGGCACTGAATTCTCCAAGGAATTCATGCGTCTCCCGTTCGGTATTGTCTCTCCTTACATACGAGATCCGAAGGTCCCTCACCATCCTCGAAAGGAATCGCTGATATTCAGTGAAATCAGCGTCGGAAGAAAGGTGAGCAAGGGGTTCCTCTCCCTCAGAGGAGGGAGACGAGGATGGTGGAGAACTCAAATGCCCAGAGGATTCCCGCGGCGGTGGGGAGAGTCGAAAGACCCGCTCATGCATACATCTAACGTATGAGGGGAAGGCCGCTGCAGAACCCCTGAACAGCTCCCAGGATAACGGACCCGTAGGACCGACATGGCCCGGAAGCGGGGGGGGGGGGTGGAGGCAGAGATATAGGAGAAGGGCACCTACGAAGAGGCAAATGACCTCTGCCAGGACTCTGAAATCCGGGGAACGGAGCCTGAGCTGGCGGGATCCCGGACAGCAAACCAGGCCGCAAGACGGAACCCTGAGGAAGCGATGCCTGGAAGAGCCCAGGGGGGAGAACCTCCCCTGTGACGAACCCGGGACTGCATGGTTCCAGAAGGGCAGTCCACAGCAACGCCACCAGAGGGCACCCTAGAGCCCAAGAGGGAAGGGTGGGGTTCAATGCTACGGCTCCTAGCCACCCCACCAGAGGTGGCCGACAGAGACCGGGGCCCCGCCCCCCTGCCCCTCAACCCCTCGGACTCCGAGAGAGCCCTCCTCCTCGACCGCAGCGTTCCCGCACCCCCAGAGGGAGCAACAGCACCCGGGAGGGCTGCTGTCACCGGTCCCCCGGGAGGGGGAGCCTCTTCCTTAGTCCCCACCACATCACCCCTCTGGGACTCAGGGCCACCCCTAGCCGGAGAGCCCTCAGGGGAGGACGGGAGGGGGGACAGTGGGAGGGGCCCGCCGCGCCGCCTGGCACTCCGTGCCACCGGAGACCCCCAACTCCGAGGAGTGAGGGTGCCAGGATGGGTCCACATCCGAGTCATCGGCTTCCGAAGAAGACGAGACCAGCAGGACCTCGATACTGGCAACTCCGGGGGCCCCCGGGGCAACGGCACCGCGCACGGCGCCACCGACACCCCGACACCCGCCGCCAGCCAGACCCGCCCTACCCTCCCTGTGGCACCAGCGAGGCCCACGGCGCCACTCCCGGCGTCGGAACCCGACCTGGCACCACAGAAAGAAGAAACCGGGCCCACAGCGCCACGAACAGCGCCGGGGGCCAGAGCGGCGCCGCTTCGATCACCGGCGCCGGGATCCGAAACGGCGGCGTCGAGGGTCCACCGGTGTCCGGCCCAGAAATCATGGGCCTCGACACTGGGGGAGCCTGCACCTCCGAGGAGGTGACTGCCGAGGCGGTGTCACCGCCGGCCCTGGGAGGGACACGACGCTCCCGACACCGCTAAGAAGCTTCCTCTTCGGCAAGAGAAGAGGAGGAAGCTCCTCCTCCATGACGTAGTAGGCCCGGAGGGGACCCGGGGGAAGGGCCTAGAGACCTTACCTGGGAATCCCTGGAGCGACGCCGTCCCCCGAAAGTCGGCGGGGCCTTGCCGAGCTTGAACGCGCGGACTTCGAGGACACGACGGTCCATGGAGAAACAAGCGTCGCACGCGTCCATGTCATGGTTGGGTCCCAGGCAACGGAGACATACATCATGCCGGTCCGAGACGGAAAAATGCCGGCCACAGGAGCACCGACGCATAGGGGTGCGGCCCGCCTTCCAATAACGCTTTGCTCCAGAACCGGACATAATGCGAAACAATTAAGAAAAAACAGTAGGAAAAACACTCGATGCCATAGAAAACAATAAAAGAACGGTCTTACCGGAGTATGGCGTCGAATGCAGACTGAGACGACAACGAGGAGTCGAAGAAAGTTTTTTATGTAACTACGTATACTTCTCGCTAACCGCGCAGCAGGTGCAGCCTCGACGGCGGGAGAAACAGAACTGAGATGGAGGAGGAGTCCGTGGCTGCTAACGGCCGCCTCGCATGACGCAATGCATCGCCGAGGGCGCCTGGGCCATAGAGCCTAACCCAAAAAAAAAAGCTCCTGGCGGTGCGCTCCTCCAGCTTACACCGAAGCAGTAATGAATGGTGAAGATTGACAAGGGAAGATCAACTGACTATGGCGGAACCAAAGAGCCCTCGAACTGCCTGATCTGCCTCACAGCCGAGGGGCCCTCGACAGGTGGTGATCAGTTGGACGAGTCAAGGGACAGGGGGTACCACGATTTCTCTCAGCCCCATGACTACCGCCGGTGGCACTTGTGCTTCTATCCACTGCGGTGGGCAGGGCTCTCCTACAGGGTCTAGTGGGCCAAACACGTCTCGGAATCCATTGGCAAATGACGCTCCAGCACTGGCCCAAGCTGGAAGCAGTGCCAAGACCAAGGAGGTGCCCACTGCAGATTCCGCCTCAGGGGCTGCAAGTTGCAAAGCTGACCCTGCCATAGCCAAGGCCTTCTTGCAGCCCTTAGGGCAGTCCTTTGGATCCTGTTCCGAAGGACGACCCAGCAAGAGAGTTTCCTGTCCTCGATGGACTCTGGAACCATGCTTTAAGGAAAGGAGGGAGGGGAGGAGGCATTGTTTAACCAGGAAAGGCACACTAAGCTGACGCTTCTTTCCAGGTGCAACCTGGGACCACAAGGAAGTTGAGTGACTTGCTCAGAGTCACACAGTATGCAAGTGGGGGCTGTGGGATTCAAACCCAGGTCTCCAGGTTTGCAGCTCAGTGCCCTTAACCACTGCGCTATACTGCCTAAGCAAAGGCCACACCTGACCACACTGTACTGCATACCCACGCAGTACATGATTGTGGTATGTGGGTACTCCAATGCTCATAGAGGACGTTGACAATTTTCTGGGTGAGTTCCCACTCACCTGAATGCACATCTGGACTTGCCATGTGGTCTGACTATTGCTAGTAATTGCCAGGAGCGTCCCTGACTGGGAAACTAGATTTGTTGCTGACCATTGAAGTAACCTGCATGCCGCCAACATCACTGCTGAGGTTTTTATATGGACTGGTGTAGAATGGTCACTATGGTCTCCGCACTGTCCAACCATACTAAAACATGTTGGCTCTACATCCTGCCCTTGAATGTGAGCAGCGCCCGGAATATCGCTCTCTCTGATGGAGTTCCCATTCTGCCACACTCTGAGACCCTTGAGCTGATGCCATTCCTAACCTCGTTCTAAAGCCTGACATACATCAGTGTGAGCAGCTGCCCCTCCAGTATACACATTATATGAAGTTCATCTGCCTGACCACTACCTGATAGGTGATCTCACTGATTTCAGCGGGATCCTGGCAGACAGGGACATTGTCTGAAGATACCACTAGCACAGAAGGTGGAGCTGAAGTGGCCAATAGTAAAGTCTTACCCATTGTATAAAGTTTATGCTTGCTGCCTTGAGATGCAGCACATACCAGATGTACCTTGCAGTTGCTACAGGCTTGTATATGAGCCTTCTGCAAGACAGAGGAAAAGGGTCCAGCATTAAGAGCTAATTTCACATGGGCACTTTAGACTTTCTGAGCAGAAATGACAGAGACCATCTGCCATGGAGTTCTGCAAGGCAGTACCATGATCCTCAATTAACACTATTGCTAGTAGCTGTATGCACATATCCAAACCAAAGTGGCTGTGTGGCTTTATACCAGAAGTGCTGATCCTAGTGGCTGTGTGTTTGTTACCCTACTGTTCTGCAGAGATAACTCCACTTGCTCTCTGTGTAGTATTTATTTAGAATTTCTGGCAAGGAAAGCCACACCGAGCCAATATTTGTTTCCAGGTTGAAAGAATTAAGCAGAGAGAGGTTGGGAGGTTAAATGACTTGCTCAGGGTCACACAGAAGGTAAGTGGTAGATCAGAGTTGTGGGATACAAACCCAGATTTGCTGGGCCACCATGGTTCATGGTTATGTGTTTCAACCCCTAGCTTACGTTGCCCTCTTCTATATTACCTATATCTCATACCAGCACTCAGCAAGGCAAACTGCAGTGGTTGTGTGCAGATTATCCTAGCACTCATCACAATTAACCCCAGTGGCTGTGTATGGATTTTCCAAGCACTCAGCATTGCTAATCCCACTTTTTGTGCTCACATTACCACAGCACTGAGCATTGCAAACCCAGTAGTCATGGTGTGCATTTGCAGCACTAAGCGGTGCAAACCATAGTAATACTCACAGAAAATCAGTAGCAGTCTCTCTGCCTCAGCTTCCTCCAGTGATCCCTTTCCATGTTCTTCATCAAAGCAACAATTCAGAGCCTGACATGTCTGATGAATGATGGTCTGTAAACTGTTAATTTCATTGTTCAACATCTAGAGAAGGGGGGAAAAGTACAGTTGAGTAAAACTTACGGAAATAGCAGTTAAGAACTTACCGTAACAGTAGACCTTTGAGAGAGGTTCCTGCAGTAGGTCTTCACACATAGGACTGCACCCCCTGGCGTCAGGACCGCATGGCAAACTTGTAGCTAGCAATCATCGGAGGGGACCGCCCCTGGCATCAGGTGATGGACATCAGCGTGACTATAAAAGGGGCGGTCCCCCGCCAGCCCTCCAGTTCTTCCACCGGAGACCTCTAGAGAGGAAGCGGGGGGAAAAAATAAAGGAGTGAAAAACTCCTTTACCCTGTGCCCTGGATGAAACAAAGTCCTAGGAAGGGAATAAAGAGGAAAAAACACGGGAGCTGGGGGGAAGGTGGGTGGGAAATATAGACCTACTGTAGGAACCTCTCAAAGATCTACTGTTATAGTAAGTTCTCATGTAACTGCTATATCTTACTTCGAGAGGGTTCCTGCAGTAGGTCTTCACACACAGGACTGAATACCAAGCAGTCAATTGAAAAGACCGAGTCGGAGACGAGGTTCCGGGAGGAGAAAAAATGTCTGCCAACTACAGGTCTTTCATGGCAGAAGACCTTGCAGGACCGATAGGCCGAAGCCAGCCCTGAGCCTAGAAGCAATGTCTCAGAATGTAATGTTTAGTGAAGATGTGGACGGAGGACCAAGTGGCTGCTGCACACATGTCCGCAGTGGACACATTCTTGAAAAAGGCAGTGGAAGTGGCCACACTCCTCCTAGTAGAGTAGCCCTTAACCGTCCCCGGAAGGGGCTTTTCCTACTTCTGGTGAATGTAGTGAATAAAATTTTCCAGCTACCTAGAAAGAGTGTTTAGACACAGCTTTGCCCAGGCACTGAGGGGCAAAGGCGACAAAGTTGGTTCGATTTGCAAACCTCCTGGGTCTTTGAGACATAATATCTCAGAATCCTGTGTATGTCAAGAGTAAGCAGGAGATAATCCCTCCCGTTTAAGTGTTCGGGATAAAAAAAACTAACACTCTGGTTTAAAGTAAGTTCAGACACTACCTTCAGCAAAAAGGAAGTGTTAGTCTGCACAGCCACCCAGTGTCTGTGGAAAATCAAATAAGGCCCTCTACAAACTAGAGCCTGGAGCTCTGAAACTCTTCAAGCTTAAGTGATAGTAACTAAAGAGTGTGTTTTCCACACTAAGAAGCATACCACAGCTTGCTGTCGGCTCAAAGGAGGCAAAGTAAGCTTTTCAATCATAAAATTAAGATTGGGGACCAGGATTCGGACCGGAGGTTTTAGATATAGGATTCCCTTCGGAAAGGTTTTAGAAACCACCATCAGAGTGAGGGTATTGCCTTCCACCAGTAGATAGTAGGCAGAAATCACAGAGAGAGATGGACCTTCAGAGAGGAATAGCTGAGGCCCGAATCTGAGAGGCGCAAGAGGTACCCTAAAACCAGGGAAGCCGAGCACAAAAAGGAGTCTAAGCCTTTAACTGTAGCCCAAATAGTAAATCTCTTCCACTTCACAGCACATGTGGATCTAGTGGAAGATTTTCTGGCCTCCACTAGGACCTGAGCGACTCTGGAAGAGGTGCCAAAGCGAGAAGCTGCCAAGTTCACAGGTGTCATGTGTGAAGCTGGAGTGATCCGAGGCTCAGGTGTACCAAGTTGCCCTGCTCCTGGGACAGAAGGTCGTGGGAGAGAGGAAGAGGTGCTGGAGATTTCAGTGTTACCTGCTGTAGTAGAGGGAACCAAATTTTCTGAGGCCACAGAGGGGTGATGAGAATCACGTGGGCCCCCTCTGCCTGGAGCTTCAGCAGAACCTTCTGTAAGATAGGAAAGGGAGAGAAAGTGCACAGAACTCTCCCTGTCCAGGATAGAGACAGTGCATCTCACCAAAAAGCACCACGCCTGGGAACGAGCGAGCAAAAGCTGGGTAGTTTTGCGTTGGATGGGGATGCAAAGAGGTCTATGTCTGGCCGTCCCCACTGAAGATAGATAAGTTCTACTACCACCTGTTTTAGCTCCCACTCATGAACCCTGGCGACTGATCGGCTGAGACTGTCCGCCAGAATGTTGTGAATGCCTGGCACGTGGACTGCTGTCAAAGACAGGCCGCACTGAACAGCCCAGTACCACATCCACATGTCCTCCCTGCAAAGGGGGTAAGACCGTGTGTGCCTCCCTGTTTGTTGAGGTACCAGACAGTGGCCATGTTGTCTGTCTGGATGAGTAGTGTTCCCGAAACCAAGAGGGACTGAAGAACATAGAGCACTGCTCTTGTCTCTAGGATATTGATGTGAAGGTTCTCCTCCATGGGCAAACAAATGCCCTGTGTCTGATGGTCTCTTAGATGTGCTCCCCATCCCAGGTTCGAAGCATCGGATGTGAGAGTCATGGTAGGAGATGGAGGGTGGAATGAGACCCCCACCGAAAGGTGGGATAAGTCCTGCCACCAAAGGAGATCCCTTTAAAGGTTGCTGGAGACTAAGACATTCTGGTCCATGTCATCCAGGCGCTGCTCTCATTGGACTTGTAGAGACCATTGGGTTACCCTCATGTGCAGTCTGGCCAGAGGGGCTGTGGAAATGGTGGCTGCCATAAATCCCAGTAGTCGCAGGACCGAACGCGCTGTGGTCCATCGGGAGGAAGCCACCAGTGCCGCTTGTGAAATAAGGGTCTATGCTCTGACGGGAGAGAGAGAAAGGCCTTGTTCTGGACTGTGTCCAGCACCACTCCAATGAACTGGAGGCACTGGAAGGGTAATAGCTGGGACTTGGGGCAACTGACCGAGATGCCCAGACTGGAGAAAAGGTCCAGAGTGAAGGAAAGGGATTCCTTCAGACTGTCCAGGGAGAGGGCTGAAAATAGCCAATCGTGCAGTTACAGGAACACAAATGCCACTAAGGCATAAAAAATGCCGCTATCACCACTAGGCACTTGGTGAAAACCCGAGGTGCCAAAGAGAGGCCAAAGGGAAGGGCTCTGAATTGGAAATGTTCCTCCTGAAAGGAGAATCTCAGGAAGTGGCAGTGGGCCAGAAGAATGGGGATATGCAAGTAAGCATCCTGCATATCCAGGGAACACAGCCAATTGTTTGGTTGGAGCAGGGGTAACAGTCTCTGGAGGGTCAACATGCAGAACCTCATATTCTACGAATAGGTTGAGCTTGCTGAGATCTAGGATAGGCCTGAGATGTCCTGTCTTTTTGGGAACCAGGAAGAAGTGGGAGTAAAATCCCCTTCCTTCCTCTTCTGGTGGAACTCGCTCTATGGCAGACTTCTGCAGTAGAGCTTGAATTTCTTGTTGGACCAGATATTGTTGGCTGGAAGAGTAATGCAACCTTCCCGGAGGGTTGGAGGGAGGTCTCTCCAAGAGCTCCATCGAGTGTCCTCATGCAGTGAGTTGAAGAATCCATGCATCTGCGATTATGGCCCTCCTCCCGACCAGGCGGAAACTGAATCTTCCCCCCATCAGTTCCTCTGCGGGAATAGGAGGGAGCGGGAGGGGGAGTTGGGACGCAGAGGGGAGAGGCACTTTTCCTCCAGAGGCAGTTTTGGGAAACTTGGCCTGGGGGGTTTGATCACCAGAACCAGAGGGGCGACGCTTGTTCTGGCATCTACTCTAGTTCTGTTTATTCCATTTCTGCTGGCAATGAAAGGGCTGCCAGGGTTTCAGGCCTGAATGGTACAGGAACGGACATCCTTCAAGGATTTGACGCTGTCTTGCAGTTTCGTAATATCATCTTTGGCGTCGCCGCCAAACAGAACTGGACCCCTAAAGGGAGCATCCAGAAGGGAACTCTACATGTCTTGTGCCAACCCTGCCAGGCGAAGCCAAGCAAGGCATCTGAGACATATGGCTGTAGCCACACCACATGCCACTGAGTCAACAGAGTCGTAGGTGGCATGGAGGGCATGGTGGCAGGATTTATTCATCCTGAACTTTTCCAGGAGTTTGTTCCTCAGCTGTTCATCAAGTATCTCCTGGAGGTCCTTTCCCAGATCAGACAAAGTTAATTTCTGAAAAGCTATCATGAGTGCTAAGCAATTTAAGGAGCGAATGGCACAAGTACATGAGGCATAGATCTTGCAGCCATACTGGTCCATCTGCCTCGACTCCTTATCTGGAGGGGAGGCACTGAGCTGCCGTGATCACAACAGAGTTGGCCTTGGGTTGAGCAGTGAGGTGGGAAACCCCTTCCTGGGGGTGGTAGGTCCTATCGTCCTTTTTTGAGACAGCTGGGATGGACAACGTTTGTTGCCAGATTGTAGAAGTGAGATATTCGTGCAGCCCCGTCCAGGGTGGAACGGGGAGGGGGTCCGCACTAAACAAATCCAAATGTTCTGCCAGTCTTCTGCATTTGGGATCCAATTCCTGGGAAGCCCATCCACAGGATTTTTGAATTGACTGGAGAAGCTCAGCGAAGGACGGGTCTTCCAGAGGGGATTTAAGGGATTCTTTCGGCTGAGGCTCAATTGGTGAATGAGGCTCTGAATGATCCCCCATATCAGAGTTCTCATCAAACTCTGATGACTCCGGCCTACTGGGCAGAGGGGCCTCTGGTACCGGAACCAGAAGCCTATGTACTGTGTTGTCCGAGGGAAGAACACCCATGCCTCTGTCCGAAGCTCTACTGGAAGGTGCTGGGCTACCAACTAGCACCCTGTGAGGTGGGGCAGCCCTGACCACCTGCTGAGGCTGACCCAACTCCCGAAGTAGCTGAGATTTAGTGTCCTTCCACCAGGCTGGAATGGATTCCTGTTCCAGCTGTGGAGGAGGAGGGGGTGGAGGATAAACTGGATACCCTGTGGGGTAAGAAGGGTAGCTAGGAAGTGGGTACCAGAAAGGATACTGGTATCCCTGATAATGGAGAGCCTGACCTGGTGTCGGATAACCCGGCATCAGAGGGGAGTAGCCCGGTATCTGATACTGCGGCATGTAGCTGGGATAGTACCCAGACGGTGGAACGTGAGGCGGTGCAGAGGGACCACTAGATAATGGGTCCATAGGCGGTGCAGACCCCTGAAGGTCCAGAGGGAGACTGATCCATACCGCCTCAAAAAGTGTCTGGCGAGGGATCTGGTGTCGGGTGGAGATCCATTGATGGAACAGAGGCCGGCGAGGGGGGCAGATCTGGAAAAGCTCCTGTCGACAGGTCTGACAAAGGGATATCCGATGGAAAAGGGTCCTGGTGATGAGGTCGGAAAAGGACAGCGAATCTCTAAAGAGAGAGCCATGGTGGGATGAGGTGGAACCTGCAAGCTTGCTCTGCCTGGCGTCGGAATCCACGAGGGAGTCCAATAAGAGAGAAGTCATCACAGGTGGTCCAGTGTCAGATATAGAGGTGGCGTCCTGGCAGGCATTGGAGGAGCAGACAACCAGCTTACAGAAGCTAGGAGGCTAGAGTCAGGCTGATCAGCCTAGGCCGGGAGCCCAGCTGCGGAGCCGAAGGGCGACTTAACGGCTGAGCTCAAAGCAGGGATCGTAGCTGGTTCCTCTGAAGAGGAGATCCCAGACTGCCCAGCGTCCAGTCCGCCAGAGCGGAAGGCGGCCCTGGAGGTGGGGTACTCACGGGGATGGAGGCCCCACCCGAGATGGCGTCGGCTGCCTAACTGGTTTTCCTCTGTTGAGTGTGGCTCCGCTCCTGGCGTTTCTCCTCCGTTTTCTTCTTTTCCGGGGCCAGCGAAGACGATCTTTCCCTCAGCTCCTGGAGTGCTTTTTCCATCGATGCAAAGTCTGAGTCAGTATATGAGCATCGAGGGTCCTCTTGCGATGGGTGTGCGTGGCCTGGTTGAAGCATGGGCAGATGGAACACACTGCGGTGTTATGCTTAGGCCCCAGGCAGAGGACACAATGGGAATGGTTGTCCCCATGCAGGATCTGCGCGTCGCACTTGGAGCACTTTTTCTTGGGCCGACGAGATGACATACACCACTGCGAGGAAGGAATAAACGAAAGAAAGAATGGCACAAAAATGCTGAAAATCACGGGCAACTCAAGCTGTTCTACTGTGAGGTCCAATGGTTCAGGTCGACGGCAGGACAGAACTGGTGGGCAGGGGACTGCCCCTTTTATAGTCACGCTGACGTCTGTTACCTGACGCCAAGGTCGGTCCCCACTGATTGCTAGCTACAAGTTTGCCGTGCGGTCCCGGCGCCAGGTGAAGCAGTCCTGTGTGTGAAGACCTACTGCAGGAACCCTGTCAAAGTAAGATCAATAGATCTTCAAGATAATCTCTCATGAGGTCACACCTATGGAACTACAGCCGTCAGGTGCCAGGACTACACGGAAATTTTTTTTGCTAGCAGTCCTCTAGGGGCCACCCATGTCGACACCCTCCTTACAGTATATAAATGTGGGTGGCCCCTCTCCCTCCTCAGTTCCCCGGTGAAGATCATATTCAGAGGACCTCCCTCTAGGGAACCAGGAGAGAGCCAAAGTTTTAGCTACCAGACTGGAAACAGCAGTTAGTCCGTCCTGAAGAGACAGGCAGGATCGAAGAAGTTCCAAGTCTAAGGGGACGGAGGGTGGGATGATATGGCCTGATGAAAAAGATTCTCTCGAAGATCTACTGTTATGGCAAGTTCTTACACAACTGTACTATCTTCTTCGAGGATATCTCATCAGGCCACACCGATGGAATGAGCCCCAAGCAGTACTGCCACAGAGACAGTCTAGGCAGCTGGAGGCTACAGGCCTAAGAAAGGAGGCCTTGAAGCACAGTGAAGCCAAAGTCTACCCTATTGGAGGCCATGACGACTGTAGTGTTTAGTGAAAGTGTGGACAGAACTCCAAGTTGCAGCAGCACAAATTTTTGCATCCGATACATTCTTGAAACAGAAGTGGCCATGCCTCTGGCTGAATGGCCACGAACAATTCCAAGAAGCTCCTTGCCATACGTCCTTTAACAGAAAGTGATACAGTTAGCCAAGCATCTGGAGAGGCACTGTTTAGAAACCGGTACGCCCTCTTTCCCAGGGCAAAGGAAACCAAAAGCTTCAAGGACTTCCTGCAGTCCTTTGTGCGATGAACATAATATCAGAGTGCTCTATGTAAATCCAAAGTATGGAGCAATGCTTTCCCAGGATTGGTATGCTCAGGAAAATAAACTGGTAAGTGGATAATTTGGAAGAAACTTAGGCTGGTCCATAAAGACACCATGTCTATGGAAAATCAAATAAGGAGGCTTCCAAATGTTGGAAATACTTTGAACAGAAGCAATAGCAACTAAAAATAATGCTTTCCAAGAAAGGAAGCCATAAGTTGCAGCTGGCTCAAAAGAAGCCAAAGTGAGTTTCTCCAGCACAACATTCAGGTTCCAGGTCGGGACTGGATTGAGAATGGGAGGCTACAAGTGCAAGATGCCTCTCAAGAACATACGGGCCACATCTAACTGAGCAACCATATGGCCATCAATCGGCTATACGCACATGGACAGCTGAAACAGCAGCCAAGTGCACTTTGATAGAAGACTATTGCAGTCCTGCGTCAGAAAAAGGCAACAAATACTCCAGAACCTGATTCACTGGATAAGTGAAGTGATCCAAGTGATGAGAAACAGCCCACAAAGCAAACTGCTTCCACTTCATTGAATAAGTAGCTCTGGCGGAAGGTTTTCGGTCAGCCACCTTTGGGGACATTCCAAATCTCGCAATGGCTATGTCCTCAGGAGCCAAGTATGGAGATGGAGTGATCCAAGGCCTGGATGGACCAGGGTTCCCTGTTCCTGTGATAGCAAGCCCTTGCACAGGGGCAGGGGGTTCCACTGCCAGCTGTTCCAGTAAGGGAAGCCAAATCTGGAGAGGCCAAAAGGCAGCCACAAGAAATAGAGTAGCTCCCTCCATTTGGAGTTTGATTAGCACCCTCTGAATCGGTGGGGGGGGGCATAAAGGAACCTCCCTTTCCAAGAGAGGAACAACGCATCTTGACAGAAGACTCCAGACCCTGGAACGAGCGAGCAGAAAAGTGGCAGTTTTGCATTGAGAGGGATGCAAAAATGTCAAATTCTAGATGACTACACCTGTCGAACAGGTCTTCTGACCACCATGGTCAGCAGCTCCCACTACTGCATTCTGGACTGAAACCTGCTTAGCTTATCTGCATGGATGTTTTGGACACCTGGAACATGGACGGCCGACATCTCAAGATTGTGTGCTAAAGTCCAGTACCAAACACTCATCGCTTCCCTGCACAGGAGGCGAGAATGAGTCCCCCCTTGCTTATGTACTATACTTCACTGATGTTGTCCATGTGTACTAGCAGATGCCCCAGGGGCGGATGGTTTTAGAAGCCTTGCAGAACATACAGAAGGCCCTCATCTCTAGGACATTTATGTGGAGGGAAGTCTCCACCCTTGTCCATGGTGTCTGTTGAGGTCCCAGATGGACCCCCCATCCCAGCCCCGAAGCATCTGTGGTGAGAATCTGCTGAGGGGAGGGAATGGGAAAGGGAAACCCTTTCAACAAACTGCTTGGTTCAATCCACCGCTGGAGCACCTTTCGGACAGAAGAAATTACTAGAACCTGCTGTTCCAGATCGTCTGTGCGTTGATCCCTCTGGACTCAATGTCCCTTGGGAGATCCTCATGTGCAGCCTGGCCAGGGGTACCATGACAATGGCTGTTTCCATCAGACCCAACAATCTCAGGAATGTCCTGCTTGTGACATACCTGCTGTTGTAACGCAGCTGGGCCTGTGCTATGAGGCCCTCCACCCTGTCTATGGCAAGACGGCTAAGCTCTGAACAGTGTCCAGTACTGCTCCTATGTACTGCAGATGGTGACAAGGGATCAAGACTGACTTGGGAAGATAGACCGTGATCCTTAGGGCATTGAATAGCTGTCTGGAGCACGCTAGAGTGTCAGACAGTTGCTCCTCAGACTGAGTTCTGAGCAATCAGTCGTCAAGATACGGGAAGACATGCAGTCACTCTCTCCTGAGAGCTGCTACCACAACTGCCAAGCATTTGGTAAATACCAGTGGCACAAATGAGAAGCCAAAGGGCAATACCCTGAACTGGTAGTGTTACCCTGAAACCTGAACCTGAGGTGGTACTTGTGGGGTAAACAAACCTTGATACACAGGTAAGCATCCTGCATGTCCAGGGAGCATATCCAGTCCCCTTTTCGCAGGAGGTGCAGCAGGCTTTGCAGAGTGACCATCCTGAACTTCATGTACAGAATATAGAAGTTCAGATCCCTCAGATCCAGAATGGGCCTGAAGTCCCCTGTGGATATGGGGACTAGAGGAAATGACAATAGAACCCCATTTGCTCATTCCCAGGGAACTGGTTCTAGGGCCCTCTTGCGCAGCCGTGTACGTACTTCCTCTAGTAGCACTTGTATGTGGTCTGAAGGATAAATTGGAATTGGTGGAAGGTCTGGAGGTAACTCCAGAAATTCTAGGGCATGACCCTGTTCTATTAACTGCAGGACCCAATCATCTGTTATAACCTCTCTCCACTGTTCAGGTGGAGGGAGAAGTGACCCACTTCCACCACAGCCAGATTTTGTACAGGAGCGTGGGGATCTAAGGAGTCATGCTAAGCAAATCCGTCAGCCGCACCTCCGCTAGGGGCTTTGGAGCGGGTACCTGTGCAGGAGGTTGGGGCCGGCAAAGCTGCTCTGTTTTTGCTCTGCTGCCTGGGCCCTGACTTAGGTCTCTTGGTAGCCCTGCCAAAGGACACCCTCTTCCTACTTCTTGGTTGTGTGTAGTAGAGGGAATGGACTGACAGAGTCCTTCCCAAGGCTTGCAGGTCAAACAGGACATCCAGAATGGATTGCTGGACATCACTAGCAAATCCTGACACCCTCAACCAAGAATACCTACTTAGGCAGATGCCAGCCCAGCTGCTCTGGCAGAGACATCCGAAATTTCACAGGTAGACCTTAATAGGCGTTTACCCAAGTCAGTCCCAGTGTAGTCTAGAGGGTCTTGAGCATCTCCTGCTGCTGGGGACCCACTGGGAGGGAAAAGGCTGCTGCTTTAGCCTTTCTCCAGAGTATTCTGGTATTTGACCATGTGGGCATGATAATTTGCTATTCTGAGGCCTAGTGTGGCATAGGAAAGGTTCTCCTTCCCATGAGGTCCAGTTTTCTCGACTATCGGGGACAGGTTACTCACCTGTAACAGTAGTTCTAGGAGTGGTATATGTTGTTTATCCACACTTATTGGCTTGTCCCTTTCCCCTTTAAGAATCGACGGAAGTCTTCAAGCTGACTCCTCCCACCAACCTAGGTGGTATATACCTCGGCTCCGCCCCGTGACACCAGATCTTAGCCCGCTGGAATCCAGGTGTTGTGCGTCTGCAGCCAGAGAGATCGCGTGGGTCCGTGTGGACGAACAACATATACCACTCCTAGAACTACCGTTACAGGTGAGTAACCTGTTCTAGGATCGTGGATATGTTGTTCATCCACACTTATTGGCAGACTCCTAGCAGTTCTCCGGAAGGAGGGAGGCAAGGTGCACACCCCCTACTTAGGGAACAGAGATTGGGGAACTGAGGCCCCAAAAACAGCATCCCGGCGTGACTCAAGGTCGATGTGGTAGTGGGTGATGAAGGTGTTTGCTGACTTCTAGGTAGCAGCCCGGCAGATTTCCTGGATAGGGATGTCCCTGGAAGCAGCCACCAATGCAGCAGTATGGTGGGTAGAATGAGCTCTTATCTCTCTGGGAGGCTCCTTGCCTGCCAACACATAGCACAGACCTGTGCATGATGTGATCCATCTTGCAATAGTCGGCTTCGCTGCAGGTCTGCCAGAAGCGGCTTCAGCGTAGGTGACAAACAGCTGGCAAACCTCTCCGCGAATTTCCGCCATCCTCTCTTTATAATAGGAGAGAGCACGTCTCAGGTCCAAAGTATGGAGCCTGTATTCGGCCTCCGAGGTGTAATTAGGGTAGTATATCGGCAGAGTCAACACCTGGTTAAGGTGAAACTCTGACACCACCTCTGGAAGGAATTTCAGGTCAGGGCACAGGACAACTTTGTCCCTGTGGAAGACCAGATAAGAGGAGTCCACCAAAATCGTCTAGAGTTCCCCTGTCCTTCTGGCTGACATGATAGCCACCAGGAAGGCAGTCTTCCACAAGTGTGACAACTCACACTTGAGCATCAGTTTGAATGGCTTGCCCATGAGCTTTGCCGGTACCAGCAGTAGATCCCACAGAGGTGGAGGTTCACGCACCGAAGGGGATATGTGAACCAGGCCTTTCAAAAAGCACCCGACCACTGTCTCCTACGACAACGTCAGCTGACCTGCCCGCTACCTGTAAGCAGAGATGACTGCCAGGTGCACCCTAAGGGTCGATAACCGTAGACCCCCTTTGGGGGGGGGAGAGAGAGAGAGAGAGAGAGACACAGACCAAAGGGAGTCGAGAATGTTAGCCATGGGACAGGGCAGAGGGTCCAGGCCCTTGTCCTGACACTGAATGGAAAACATTTTCCATTTAAAGGCACAACACTTCTGGTCGATTCCTTTCTAGATGCCTCCACCACAGTGTAGACATCTTTGCAAAGACCCAAAGCCTGGAACTCTAGCTCCTCAGGTACCAGGCTGTGAGGTGCAGGGATTGAAGGTCCGGATGGTATACCTCCCCTGATTGAGTGATATCAGGTCCGGGCATGTAGAAAGCTACTCCGGGGGCCTGCAGCTGAGGCTGAGGAGATCTGGATACCAGAACTGGCAGGGCCAATCTGGGGCTACCAGGATCACCTTCGCCTTGTCCCTCCTCACCTTGAGGAGCACCTTGTAGATCAAGAGAAAAGGAGGGAAGGTGTAGAGGCGGCCTGGGGTCCAAGGCCTCGAAAAGGAATTCCCCTGCATTGAGCCCTGCTGAAGGGGGCGGGCATGAAACAGCCTCAGCTTGGTGTTTTCCCTGGAGGCAAACAGGTCCACCATCAGTTTGCCCCAGTGGGAGAACAGGCTGTAAGCTACCTCTGGATGAAGAGACCACTCGGGGGAGGTCTGGCCTAGATGGCTGAGAGCATCTGCCAGATGGTTTGAGGCTCCTACCACATAGATGGCTAGGAGATCCACCTCCAACTGGCCCAGGAGGGTCCAGATGCTAAGCGCCACCTTGCACAGCAGATGGGAGTGCGTGCTGCCCTGTTTGTTGAAGTAGTACATGATTGTGGAAATATCTGTCTGGACTTGAACCACTAAACCCCGGAGCTGAGGAGCGCAAGCTGATAGTGACAGGTTTGATGTGGCATCTGGACTCCTCGGGGATCCAGAGCCTGTGGGACCTTTTGTCCCCCATGTGGGCTCCCCAGCCCATGAGAGAGGCATCGGTTGTGAGAACGACTGTCAGCTTGGGGCGGTCCACCATTGGAGAACGTCCCAAATCTTCTGGGTTACAGTGACCAGCTGGTCGAATTGACCGTGGCACTGAGTCCACTGGGCGCCAGCTCCCACTAAAGGGGGCGCATGTGTAACCGGGCCCAACGGACCACTGAGGTGCATGCCATCATGTAACCAATAATGCACAGAAAGTCCCTGGCAGGGCGCAACTGCCCAACCAGAAATGATGGGGCAAAGGAGGAAAGAACCTCCACCCTGTCCGCCAGGAGACGAGCTCTGGCTTGACAAGAATCGAGCTATGCCCTGATGAAGCCCATCACTTGAAAAGGCACCAGTTCCGACTTGGCCTCGTTGATTAAGAGACTGAATTGGGAGCAGGTCTGGAGGGCCAGATCCCTGGATCTCTCCACCTTCTGCAGGGAGCGACCTGCTAGAAGCCAGTCAAGGTAGGAGTAAATTCTGACCCCCTTCCCCAGACACCATAGATGGGCCACCACTGCAGTGCATTTGGTGAACACCTGTGGGGCCGATGACAGGCCGAACGGCATGACTCTGAACTCATACAGGGTCTCCTCGACCCTGAAGCGGAGGACCACTAATGGGACGGATGGATTGGGATGTGAAAGAATGTGTCCTGCAGATCCTGTGAACAAAACCACATGTTTCCCTTCAAGGATGGAATGATCTGGGACAGAGTGACTATCCGAAAGGTGCTAGATCCGAGATATTGATTCAGGTTGTGGAGATCTAGAATGGGGCGCTAGCCCCCCGTCCACTTGGGCACCAGGAAGTACCTGGAGACAAAGCCTGGGTCTGCTGGAGGATCCGCCACGAGAGCTACTGCCTCCTTGAGGAGGAGCTGAGCACATCGTCTCAAAGAGCTGACTGGGAGTGAGCAGATATCCGTTCCTCCCGAGGGGCATAGGATCAGATGGGAGGGTACTGCTCAAACTCTAGAGGCAGTCCCTGACCAACCACTTCGAGAACCCACCTGTCCGTCGTGATGACGGACCAGGCGAAAAGGAAGTGACTGAGCCGGCCCCCCACGGGAGTACCCAGAAATGGCGTGACAGGAGTAGGGGTGGCAGCCCCCAGCCCATCACTGAGCAGGCTTGGAGGAGGAGGAGGCGGCGGCTCCAGGACCTGAGCTTCAGCCTCCTTTACGGCCCTGTTGGGGTCCCGGCTTGGGAAGAGGGCGCCAAGCTTGAGCCTGCTGCTGATGCTGCTGTCCCCTTGGAAGGAGGACTGCTGAACTGCAGGGGAAGAGTGCCAAAAGGGCTGCTGCTTCTTCTGCTGGTTCTTGCCCGAAGAACTCTTAGCAGAAGTAGCGTCCAAGGTGGCACTGGACTGCTCTATGCGCTGGAGGGGACCGGCCACTCCCGGGATGAACAAGTCGATTCCAAGGAAGGGCACATCAGCTAACTTGTGCTGAGTATCCGCCAGGAAAGAGAAGAGCCTCAGCCAAGCCCTCCGGTGAGAGGCAACTGCGGCAGCCATCGAGCGGGCACAAGAGTCCCCAATGTCAAGGGCCGTCTGGAGCTGCTGTTTAGCAACAGCTCGGCCCTGGTCTTGGACCTGCTTGACTGTGGTTTGCATGTCCGCGGGGAGATGTGGGAGGACTTCGGCTAACGACCCAAGAAGGGCATGAGACAAGTGTGCCATGATGACAGCCGAACTTGCCTAACGAAGGCCCAAGGAGGAAGCCACATAGAGCTTCCTCGCCGAATGGTCCAAGAGCTTGGACTCTGTCAGGAGGTCGGTAAGTGTTAGCAGTACTGCCAGTACGCCCAAACACAAAGGCAGTCACCAGGTTTTCGGCCGAAGGGTGCTCTGTGAACCCCGCAAAGGACCCCATGAGAACCACATACTTGCGGGCAACGTGGGCAGACAGGGCTGAACAAGAGGCAGGAGCTGCCAGAGTTCGACTGATGGAACAACAATTGCCTTGGCCACAGGAAAAGCCTCCATCAGGGTATCCCCTCTTAAGGATGTCCATAAGAGGGTACTCTGATTTTTTCTGGATGGGTTCCAGGGGCATTCCTGTGGACTCAGAGATGAGGCGAAGGATCCCTTGGAAGGAGGAAGGACCTTCCTCCATCCCTAGGTCAACGGACGACTCATCCACAGGATGAGAGTGAAGCCTGGTGACGCCCCAATCCAAGGAACTGGGATAGAGCAGCCTTCCACCCAAATCACCCTCGACAAGCCGAGGGTGGTCCGGGGTGACCGTGACCGACAAACGCCAGTGAAGCCCGATCTCTGGTCGGTCATCTTTGGAAGGAGCCCCTCCCACAGGCTGTTTAGGCGGCGGTTCCACCATGATCGGTGGAGAAACCAGCTTAGGCCAAACAGGTAGTTGAGCTGGCCCCACAGGTGGGGGAACCGAATGTTTTGGCTCCGATAGGGTCGGCTTCGGCCTAGGAGGCAAAAGCCAAGTCATGGCGAGGGTAGGAGTCGAAGTCATCTTGTGCCCGGACAAGATCAGCTGTTGTCACATGAGGTCCTCGTAGTGCCGGAGTTTCCGCCGGAGCCTCTCCTCATCCGAGGAGGACGAGGACTACCGATGGCATTGCCTCTTTTTGGAGTGCCTATGGCTCTTCCTCTGCCTTCCGGACGAGGAGGTTCTAGACCTCGTCCGAGATCGAGCGGGCCAACTCGGTCGCTTGGGAGACACCAGCGGAGATACTGTACCTGGGGGTCCAGAACCAGGTCCTCCATGGGGACACCAGTGGGCTGGGTCTCCTCATCGGGGAAGACAAAAACCAGAGTCCTCTCTAAAGAGTCTTGACCGGGGTTGGCGACAGTGGGTCGACTGATTTGAGAACAATCTCGACCTCATCGGCCGCATCCTCGGTTGGCTTGCCCGACGGAAGATCCGTGAAGCCGGCAGCTGATGAAGCGATCTCAACCGAGGTAGAGACCGCATGCTCCTGGGACTGAGACACCTCTCAGTCCCACGAGCGCCTTCGCTGAGACGAAGACTTGCTCGGTTCCTTCTCACGCTCACGGGATCAGGAGGAGGAGCCCGCGGGCATTTTTCCCCTGGTGGGAAGAGACTGGCACAACTCCTTGAAGGAGCCCGAGTAAGTGGAGCCCAGGCTGAGTAGAACGAAGAAGCTTTGAGAGTCCGCAGCACAAGCATCTTCTTCCTTGCACGCTTGCATGCGTTCCAATTGCTTGGCGGTTCCCGCAGCCACGGAAACCACCCACCTAGCCTCCTTGGGCTTCACCGGAGGGTTCCTCTTCTCCGGTCTCCGCAGTTTCAAACGTGCAAGATTGTTCTCCAGGACGTTGGGATGGAAGGCCAAGCAGTAGCTGCAGGATGAGGTGTCATGGCCGACACCAAGGCAGTAGATGCACGTGAGGTGGGGATCGGTGCGCAACAGTTTTTGGCCGCAAGGATACCGGCAAATTCTGGGGAAAGATCTCTCTTCCATAATCGAAGATGCGAAAAGGCAATCGCTAACTCAAACGATTTTTAATTTTGGTAAAACCAAAGCTTTGAAAGCCAGGGCCTACAAAATGCGTGAGCACAAGGAAGGCAATCTGAATCTTCCAGCGGAAAGGAAGATCTGGTGTTAAGGGGGTGGAGCCAAAGTATATACCACCCGGGTGGGTGGGAGGAGCCATTTTGAAGACTTCTGGCAATTTTTAAAGGGGAAAGGGACATGCCAATAAGTGTGGATGAACAACATATCCACGATCCTAGAACGGAGATGTTTATGACCTTAGACCTATCATGGGCAGCATTTATCACAACTGAATCAGCCTCAGGCTGGCCTGTGAAAAAGGGCTTTCCTTAGGGGGCCTGGTATAGCTTTTGTATGTCTTTCTGGGCATGGGAAGGATCAAGCTTGGTCCTGTGCAGGCAGCAGAGGTAGTATCCTCTAATGCAGCCAAAGAGGAAGCATGATAGGAAGTGGAGAATTTGGTAGCTCTAGAAACTCTACCAAACTTCTCCTAGTGATGTCTTGCTCCCCAGCATCAAACCCCACTGCAGTTTAGAGTTGCTTCATAATAGAGGTGAAGGAGGGATCTTCAGGAGAGGACCTCAGAGTATACAATGTAGAGTCCTCACTCCTGGTGGAAATGGCAGAGCCAGACCTGTCAGAGGAGCTCCCATTCATATCTTCCTCCTCCTCTCCTTCCTCTTGTAATATGAGGTTATGGTTGTATTCCCGATCCTCATCGACGGGATCTGAAGATCAAAGGAAGGAAGAGAGCATGTCGATGCCCTGGAGTGTGGGAGGCATGTCGACTGAGTAGGTGTCAACATGGTGACTGGTCCGAGAGGCCCCGTTGTTGTGCCTGGAGAAGGAAGAGGAGGTATAAGGCAATGTGTTATCTCCATAAAGGAGAAGAGCACCCTCTGAATGTTGACTGTGGTCTGCAGTGCAGGGGTGCCTTGCGATGTCGACAGGGATGACTGGAGCCCCGACGTCGATAGGCCATCGCCATTCGCCGGACTTAGTAGGTCCGGCTGAACTCACTGCCAGCCAACCTTCAGGGTTCTGAGGGGCAGGACTTGCGATATAGAAGGGGATGTCAGCAGCCCCAGTGTTGATGGGCCTTTGCCGGCCATGGGAGGTCCGGTGGAACTCACTGCCAGAGCAGACCTTGTGGGTGTTAAGGTCTGAGAGGCAGGAGGAGTCGCCGCTGAAGCGGTCAACGATGCTACAGCAGTTGGCGCCAACAACAGTGGAGACCGGGAGCGTATTGGGGGGGTTCTCCTTGCTGAGCTCCCTCTCCCAGTGTCTGTGCTTCCTGAAGACTTCTCAGGCCCTGGAGGACTGGGAGCCCGAGAAATGGGCCAGCGACATGGTGGACCTGTTATCCTGGAGCTCTCTCTCTATTGTCTAGCTACCTGCTGCTCAATGAGAAAAGTATGTAGAGCTTTTTGATGGTATCACCGGGTAGCCTGATTAAACTTCTGGCAGATCTTGCGGCCCTTAACGTTGAGGGCCTCTCCTAGACAGCACATGCAGATGAGCTCGTCGCTTGAATAGATTTTTTTCACTACATTTGCAGGAATGGAAGAGTTTAGCAGCATCTTTTGTCAACATACACGATGATGGCAATCACTTTAAAATAACGTGATGACTACTAGGGTGAGAAAAATAATGTGTAGGAAATTTGAAGATTTAGAAGTTTATTGTAGTGTCAGCGTCTCCGTGGAGTCCATCAAGTATGGTCAACGGCAAGAAAAGAACTGGGGATGGGGGCTAACCACATTTATAGGGGACGTCGACATAAGACGCCGTCATGGGTGGCCCCTAGTGGACTGCTAGCAAAAAAGTTTCCATAAAGTCCTGGCACCTGACGGCTATAGTTCTGTAGGTGTGAGCTAATGAGAGATATCCTCAAAGAATATCAGACAGACTCTGAAATGGCTGTGAACCGCAACACAGAATCATCATTTAACAACTCCAGTTGGAGCAATAGGGATGCACTAAGTGCACAGATTACATATTTCTCAATTATTTATTATGATACTATTATGATGGTCAGTTAAAAGTCCCCCATCATATGCCAGTTGAGCTTAGATAAATATTACAACGGTTCTCAAGTTTTATGTTTTGAAACACTGCTGGACAGCAATATCCAGAGATTCTCTGGTAAACAAGGTCAAAGCCTTGCATCTGCACCAACTAATCACACTACCGACATGCTTCAACCCCAAATCAGACCATCACAGCACAATAGACTGGGTGCTGGTAACTCACCTACAAAGAATCCTGTCCTGTTGCACCTTGCCAGACATTTTTAGCAACCACTGAATAAGGTATTGTGTGCGGAAAATAGAAATTACGTACTTACCATAATAATTGATCTTCTTGGACAGTCTCCATCACTCATTCACACTAATGGGATAGCGCCAGAGGTGCTAGGACCAAGCAGGAGCCAGAATTTTTCAGAGGGGTCGTCGCCGAGACAGGACCACGCATGTGCGACACCACAAGACTAGCTCGCGCCTGTGTAGGCTATCTCGGCGTCGACTCTCCAATCGCCTCAGTACCTTTTCGACTGAGGAGGTGCAGCGTAACTGAGAATAACTTATCCTGAGTTTCTGGGCCTGAGAGTGCCCAGATGGCCCTTGCAAGAAGGGTCAAGAAACAATGTCTTCACAGCCTGAACCATAGGATCATGAAGATCAGAAAAGAAAATGAGTGAACCCAGGGGATGGTGGGTGTGCATGTGAATGAGTGATGGAGACTGTACAAGAAGATCAATAATTACGGTAAGTACGTAATTTCCATATCTTACTGGACTAAGTCTCCATCACTCATTCACACTAATGGGAGAGTACCGAGCTAAAAACAAGAACCCTGAGTAGGGTGGAGAAGATGGGGTTCACTCAGAAAGGACGGCCAATGACTGTCCTGCTAATAAAAAGAGGAGTCTTGGAAAGAGCATTTAGAATATAGTGCTTACAAGATAAGTGCTTGAGTGGTCACTCACCACTTTGCAGATGACTGCAATGGACACAAAATAAAACTCTGCCAGGAAGCCGCAACCACTCTAGGAGAGCGGTGAAGAAACGGCTTCACAGTTTGGTATAGGACCAAAATTAATAGTGTCAAAGACATGTACTAATGTAACGCAAAAGGACTTCAGGAGCTGAAAAAGCCGGAGATAAAGTCTACTGGTTCAGGGTAGACCAAAAAGCGCAGATGGAAACCCCCACTATTCAAGTATGGCTGACTTGTGAAAAACGGGTCTAAGAGCATTTGAACTCCTTACTTTGTGAGCAAAGGGGGGTCCGGGTGGGGTTAGCCCATCAAGGAGAAAGGCTTCCACTTAAGTCACTGAAACCTTCCTGATGGAAGGCCAAGCATGAGTTAAAAGCCTCTTGTGGTGGTCTAGAAAAAACAGATCCCATCCACTTCATAGTTCAAAAAGGAATCATCCTGCCCCTATGTGTACAACTGTTGTAGCAGTCTTTGAACTCAGGGAAGAAAGGAAGGGTGTACAGGAGGACGTGTCCGCTGCAGAAAAACATTCAGACAGAAAAAAATGGCTGGATTTCTAAGGCAAATAGAGGCAAATGTGCATCGAGGAAGGACACAGCAGGACCAATTTAGGGCTAACCCATTCGTCGAAAGTGACTGAATAGTGGCAGAAGTGACAATGCGGTGAGGCACTACTCACTCCGGTCTTCCTGAAGGGGGTAGGAAGGACTCTAGTTTGCTTTGCAGAAAAAACAAACCTCACAGCTCTGTCACGTACTCGGAGGGGATAGCTTCGCGAGTGACTGGCACGGAACCAGTGCACAGGAACCGAAGGTGTGAATATTTGAGAAGCCATCTCAGAAAAGACCTGTGGTCAGGAAAGGAGCATGTCATCTGTTACATTGAAGCAAGCAAGCAGGAAAGTACAGTTACATAACAACTTACCATAACAGTGGATCTTTGAGAGAGGCTCTTGCAGTAGGTAATCACATATAGGACTGATACCGGCAGGCGTCAGGACCACATGGAAAAATTTCTAGCTAGCAGTCTCTGGCGGGGGACCGCCCCCATGTCAGATGACCGACGTCATACGACGTCAGTATAAAGGGGCGGTCCCCCACGCCAACCTTCCAGTTCCTTCCCGCCAAAGGCCCAAAAGGGCGAGATGAGAGAAAAACTGTTATTTCCCAACCTGGAAAAGGAGCTAAAAAAGCTTAGGGAGATGGAAGGCGGGAAGGTATTACCTACTGCAATAGCCTCTCTCGAAGATCTACTGTTACGGTAAGTTCTTGCGTAACTGTACTATCCTACTTCGAGAGGGCTCTTGCAGTAGGTAATTACATATAGGACTGAGTCCCAAGCAGTCTGGAACAAGAAGAAGCAAACCGGAGGAGGAAAGTTACTCAAAGGAGATCCTCTAGCTGTAAAGGCCCTAGGAAAGGAGGCCTTGCAGAACAGCAAGCCTGAAGCCTGCTCTACGGTGAGAGGCAATATCCAAACAGTAATGTTTTGTAAAGGTATGGATGGAAGTCCAAGTGGCGGCAGCACAGATGTCCGTCGCTGACACATTCTTGAAACAAGCCGCTGAGACTCCTTTGGTGGAGTTGGCTCTCACTTGACCCAGAAGGGTCTTGTACTTGTCATAACAGAAAGTGATGCAATGAGCCAACCATTTGGACAGGCATTGCTTAGAAACAGCACTGCCTTCTCATTTTGTGGGCAAAAGAGACAAACAGTTGATCAGTCTTTCTGAGATCTTTTGTTCTGTTAGTGTAGTATCTCAGAATTCGGTGAATGTCCAGCGTGTATAGAAGATACTCCCCTTGATTGGAGTGTTGCATAAAGAAAGCAGGTAACTCTATGGACTGATTCAATCTAGATTCCTTTACCACCTTGGGGAGAAACTTAGGGTTGGTGCGCAGAGCCATACATTCCTTGTGAAAAATCAAATACAGGATTTTACACATCAGGGCCTGGAGTTCGGAAATCCGTCGAGCAGAAGTAATGGCCACTAGGAAGAGAGTCTTCCGTGAAAGGAACTTCATGTCTGCTGAGGCTGCTGGTTCGAAAGGAGGCAGAGTACACTTCTTGAGGATGAAATTCAAATCCCAAGGAGGGGCAGGAACCCAGACAGAGGGTCTCAGGTGGAGAACCCCTCTAAGGAAAGTCTTGGCGACCTCCAGCTGAGCAAACGTTCCATCTGCAAACGGGACATGGTAGGCCGAAATAGCCGCCATGTGTACCTTCAAGGACGAGTAACTGAGATCCAGATCAAAGAGGTGGCGCAGGTACTCCAGCAGCCGCCCAACAGAGTACGAGAAAGGCCTGAAATCTTTTGAAGCGGCCCAAATTGTGAACCGTTTCCATTTCATGGCATAGGTAGACCTAGTGGAGGGTTTTCAAGCCTCCACCAGACTCTCAGCCACTTGGGGTGAAACTCCCAAATCGGGCTTGAGCTCTGTCTGCAGGAGCCATGCGTGTAGTTGAAGGGACTCGAGACCTGGATGGACCAGGGTCCCCTGATTCTGGGTCAGTAAAAGTCACGACAGAGGCAGAGGAAGAGGAGGTTCCTCTGAGTATTGTTGCAGAAGAGAGAACCAAACTTACCTGGGCCAGAAAGGAGCGATCAGTATCATTCGAGCTCCTTCTCAACCAAGTTTCTGTAAGACTCTCAGAATCAAAGGGATCAGGAAGAAAGCATAGACAAATCTGTCCTTCCAACCTAGAGACACAGCATCTCTCCAAAACATGCCACACTCTGGAGCAAGCGAGCAGAAGTCAGGAAGCTTTGTGTTTAGAGGTGAGGTGAACAAGTTCACTTGTGGTGTCCCCAACGTAGGAAGATATTGCCTAAGACCCCTTGATCCAGTTCCCACTCGTGAGCTAGAGCAGACGAGCGGCTGAGTTTGTCTGCCAAGGTGTTCTCGACCCCCGGGACGTGAACTGCCATGAGGTGGAGGTTGTGCTGAACTGCCCAATCCCAAACTCGCATCGCTTCCCTGCAAAGACGGTAGGAACGAGTCCCTCCCTGTTTGTTGATGTATCGTACCACACACATATTGTCCATCTGTATGGCTAAGTGGCCAGGAAGGAGGTGCAGAAGCGGAACTTGAAGAGCATAAAGCACTGCCCGAAGCTCAAGCACATTGATGTGAAGCATTTTCTTGAATTTGGACCAGGTGCCCTGGGTCCTGTGAGGTCCGAGATGGGTTCCCCAACCTTCACCCGAGGCGTCTGTGGTTAGAGTCTGGGAGGGGGAAGAAAGACAGAAGGGAACTCCCAGAGAAAGGTTCTCTTGAACCATCCACCACTGCAAGTCGTGAACCATGGGAGAGGAGACCAAGACAAGCAGGTCCAGGTCATCCATCAACTGATCCCACTGAGACCGAAGGACTGTTGGGACTGTAGCCGCCATAAGCCCGAGGAGGCGAAGGACCGACCTGGCAATGACCCACCTGCTGCTGGACAATAGGCTGACCTGAGCCTGGACTGTGGCCGCCCTGTCCGGTGGCAGAAAGGCCCTGCCAGAGGTCGTGTCCAGGACCGCCCCGATAAACTGGAGCCTCAGGGACAGGATCAAGTGGGACTTGGAGTGGCTGATGTGATGCCCAGGGAGAAAAACACCCCCTTGGTAAGGGAAAGGAAGTGCAGGAGATCCTCCCTGTACGGGGCCACCATGACTCAATCGTCCAGGTACGTGAAAACCTGCACCCCCTTGGTACGCAGGTAGGCCGCTACCACAGAAAGGCATTTGGTGAACATCCGGGGTGCTGAGGAAAGACCAGTTAGAAGGGCCTTGAACTGGTAGTGGTCCCCCTGGAAAGCAAAACTGAGGTATTTGAGGTGAGAAGGGCGGACAGGGATGTGCAAGTAAGCATCCTGCATGTCCAGAGCGTACAGCCATTCTCCTGGCCGAAGGAGGGGCAGGAGGCCCTGTAGGGAGAGCATCTTGAACCTACTGTACTTCACGAACAAGTTCAGGGAACTGAGGTAGAGAAGAAAAAATTACTCACCTTAGTAATGTTGTTTCTTCTAATGGAGTCTTGCTATATTATGACTATTGCAGTTTGTCCCACCATTAGAACTGCTCCGGAGGTGAAAGAGTTAACTTCCATGCAGGGCATGGAACTTAGAGCGTGAGCTAGGTTAGAAAAGCTCTGTCTGGAATATTTCAAACTGAAACCATCAGATCTTTACGAGCAAAACTCACTAAGGTTCTGTGTGGAAGCTGTAACCTACACTAGCCAACTGGCTACTTAAATATTAACACGTTTTCCTGGTCCCAACACCAAGACTGAAGTCAGGGGACCAGAAAAAGAAGATAAGAAGATAAGATAAAATAAAACACAACACCCAAACACCCCAAAAAAGAAGGGGTGGAAAACATAAAAAGGGGCATCAATAAGTGCCAACAGTGGACTGCCCACCCCATACCCAAAGTAGAAGTTCTGAGAGGTGCAGGTTGGGAGAGGTCATATATACAAGACTCCATTAGAAGAAACAACATTACTAAGGTGAGTAATTTTTTCTTCAAACAACATGAAGTCTTGCTATATTATGACTATTGCAGACTACACAGCGGTACCTCCATGGAGGAGGGACAGAACCTACTTAGGGAATAGGCTCTGAAGCACGGCTGTGCCAAACCGAGCATCCCTCCTGGCCTGGATATCCAGGAGTAATGCTTGGTGAAAGTGTGTACTGTTTTCCAAGTAGCTGCTTGACATATCTCTAAGATAGGGATGTCTCTGGCAGCAGCTAGAGACGCAGCTGTACCTCTGGTAGAGTGAGCCCTCAGGCCTGAAGGGGGAACCTTACCCATTTTTTGATAGCAAGATTGGATACAAGAGACAATCCACCTGGCAATGGATCTCTTAGTGGCAGGCTTCCCTTTCCCAACCTCACTATAAGTGAGAAATAGTTGGAGGGAGTCAAACCTGTGACCCTTGGTACGCTCTATGTAGTAACTTAGGGCCCTCTTAACATCTAAGCTGTGCAACCGCTCTCACCAGAGGAGGAATGGTCAGTGAAGAACACTGAAGTGAAATAGATTGATTAAGGTGGAAATCTGAAACCACCTTAGGCAAAACTTCCTTTAGTCCCGAGGACTACCTTTATCCCTGTGAAAGGAAATAAAGTCAGTCTCCACTGACAAAGCTTGTAACTCACTTATGCGCCTGGCAGAAGTGATGGCTACTAGAAATACAGTTTTCCAAGTCAAGTACTTAAGCTCTGGCCAAGACAGAGGTTCAAAGGGGGTTGCATCAGCTGAGCAATGCAAACATTAAGATCCCAGGCAGGGCAGGGTCCCTGAATGGTGGATTGGTATGAAGCAATCCCCTAAAAAACTTGGAAAATACAGGTGAGCAGAAAGAGAAGAGGGCTTCCCTGCTGAAATAAAAGCAGAGACAGCTGCCAAATGCACTTACAGGGTAGCTGGTCTCAGTTCCAAAGAATTAAGATGGACCATATAGTCCAAAACAGTGGGCAAATCAGCAGATTCCGGGGAAATATGCTTCCCAGAACACCATATGGAGAACCTTTTCCATCTGGAGTTATAAGTAGCTAGTGGAAGGCTTCCAGAAGCTTTCAAGATTTCGAGAACACCTTGAGAAAGTTGTAGATCAGCAACTCTAACTCCTCAAGAGCCAGGCCTTGAGGTTGAGGGATCTGAGATTGGATACCAGACTCTCCCTGGGCACAGGTTAACAGATTGTGGTTCCTGGGGAGACACAGTGGAAGATGGACTGCTAAGGACAGAAGGAGTGGGTACCACGGCTGCCTGGCCCAGTCTGGAGCAATCAGGATCATCTTGCAGGGCTGAGATCTGATTTTGATTAGCACCTTGAACAGGAGAGGGAAGGGGGGCATAGAGAAACTTCCTTCCCAATCAAGGAGAAAGGCATCCAGGGGACTAAGCCCAACACTGGGGCCTGCAACAAAAAGTGGAAGTTGATGATTGTCTGGGGCTGCAAAAGATCTATCTGAGGGTGCCCCATCTGGCAAAACTATCCCCAGTACTGGGATCCAGTGACCATTCGTGATGGCCCTGGGAAATCCTGCTGAGAGCATCTGCCAGACATTGTCCTTGCCTGGGAGGTGAACTGCTATGAGGGAAGTGTTCAGGGAATAAGCCAGAGACCACAACTTCATCGCTCTGCACAATGCAAGACCGACTGCCCCTTGTTTGTTGATGTACCACATTGTAGTGGTGTTGTCTGTTCTGACCTGTACCACTTTGTTCTGAACAGATGCAGAAAAAACCTGAAGTGCTAGAAAAACAGCTCTGAGTTCCAACAGATTGATGTGGAGCAGAGATTCCTGAGGGGACCACAATCCCTGGGTGGAGAGGTCGCCCATGTGAGCTCCCCATCCCAAGAGGGACACATCTGTAGTAAGGGTCAAGGAGTGAGATAGAGGGATGAAGGGCACCTCTTGTCTCAGATTGCTCTGATCCTGCCACCACTGAAGGGCCTGGATCAGGGTTCGAGTCACTGGGATCAACTTGGATAGGGAATCTCTTCTTTGAGACCAAAAGGCTCTCAAATGGAACTGAATGTCCCTCATCTGAAATCCTGCTCCTGCACTACAGCTGTGGAAGCAGCATGTGTCCTAGGAGCTGTAGGAAATGCCTTGCTGGTCGAGAGACCTGCAGAGTGAAGGACGAGGCCAGGGCCACCAGGGTCCTTAACTTTCTAGAGGAAGGAAGGCTCTGGCCTGCTTTGTGTCCAGTTCTGCACCTATAAAGGTGAGTACCTAGACAGGTTCCAGAACTGACTTTGGAAGATTGAGAAGAAACCCAGAGAGGTAAGCAGCTGCTGGGTAACTTGCAGGTGTGATTTGACCTGGTCTGAGACTGACCCACAATGAGCCAGTCATCTAGGTAGGGAAAGATGGCAATCTTTGCCTTCTTAAATGAGCAACTGCTACTGCCAGGCATTTTGTGAATACCCTTGGGGCAGAGGTAGGCCGAAGGGCATTGCTCTGAACTGATAATGGCCTGAGGGCAGTTCAATCTGAGGTACTTCGTGGGAGCTTCTGATAAGAACATGGAAGTAGGCATCCTGAGGTCCAGGGAAGCTAGCCAGTCCCTGGCCTTAGGGAGGTAAAATCATTCCCAGAGTCACCATTTTGAATTTTGGTTTTAAAGGTGCTTGTTCAGATATCTTGGGTCCAGGATGGGCCGCCACTCTCCTGTCTTTTTTGGGGTAAGGAAGTACCTGGAGTACAGACCCTTGCCCTGGTGTAGGGGAGAAACCCTTTCTACAGCTCTGAGAGCCAGAAGGGTTGAGACTTCTGTTTCCAAAGCAAGAGTCTCTAGAGGGTTTGCAGGTGGAAAAGATCTGATTCTCATCTTTGGAAATTTTTTGAAGTTGAGAACAGACCCTGGCTTACTACTTCCAGGACCCACTTGTCTGATGTTAAAGACTCCCAGTCCTGGACGAGTAAGCCAGCCTGCCCTCACAGGTAATGGAGAACCAGCCTTGGGCATCCCATCAGGGTGCCTGTTTGGCAGGGGCTTAGGGTGAGGGTGGGAGCAGGCCTGCTTGTACCCCGCCTGCCTTCCCTCTGAAGAACCCCTCTGAACATAAGCTGAAGAGGAGGCCTGGGTTTGGTGAAAAGGCCTGCCCCTACCCCTGGGGGGCTGCCTCTGAGGAGTGGCTTGCCGTTCCTTGGCTTGCGCACTCCTATAAGTGGTTCTACATTCATCCATTTTCTTCATATAATTCTCTGTCTGCTCCCCAAACAGAGAATTTCCCACCACAGGAAAATCCATAGCCTTAGCCTGGGTATCCTGTGACAAACTAGTACACCTGGGCCAAGCCAGTCTACGAAAAGTCACAGATGTAGCCATGACTCTAGAGGATACATCATTAGAATCCACTGCAGCATGGAACTGCACCTTAGATGCCTCAATACCATCAGCAGCCACCTGCTTCAGCTCCTTGGCAAGCTGGCCATGGGCCTGTTTGGCTAAAGCCATTACAGTATCCCATCTAGATTTCTGGTATCTTGCAACATAGGCCATATAATTTGCTTGTCTGAGTCCCAAGGACGCTGCCATGTATTGTTTTTTAGCCATGGCATCAATCTTCCTGAGTCCTTGTCAGGAGGATGTGAAGCCAGGGGAATATTAGCCTTATCACAGGCTGCAGCCTGAACTACCCCAACATGGCTGTATTGCTGTGAAAGAAATTCTGTATCAGGACCTGACAAAGTGTACCTCCTGTCCATCTTTTTATCCACAGGAGGCACAGAATTAGGAGCTTTTAAAATTTTTATTGTTTGTTTCCTAAAAGGATTTATGTAAAGGAATAGACAATCTCCTGGACTCTGGGATATCCATCATCTCTACAAAGTCAGGCTCCTCTTGCTCATCCACAGCTTCCTCCAAAGGAAGCTGGAGGGTTTCAGCAACTTTTATAAAACAGAAAATGAGAAGGGACTCAGAAAGCCTAGGGGAGATTCTCCTAAAGGTCTGTCTGGGGAGATGTCCGGTTCAATGGGCACATCCAGACTTTCAAAGTCACATTCACACTGTTCATAATCATCCTCCCCTCCTGGTTCATAAAACTCCTCTATATCATATTCTTGAACTGTGGAACGCGCCGAATCGACCTTTTGCCAGATAGTGGCGGTTCGGACGGAACCGGGGAAAGTGACTGGACAATTTGGATTGCCCTGGCTATCTCTGCAGCAGTTGGAGAAGGAATTTTTGACTCCACACCTGCTGATTTTCTAGTTCTCTTTGCTGGAACTGGCTCCTCAGAGTCAGCTTCCGTTTGCCGAGGATGTCTGGCCTGGTCAGAGGGCACTCCCTCCGGTTCGGTTGGCACCGAACCGGGCTGGCCATCCGGGTCAGCGGACTTTTTGGCCTCTCGTTCCCTGAGCCTATCAACTCTCTTATCTAGGGTAGCTGCAGGGAAATTCTTGCAAATCTGGCAGTCTGCATTGAGGTGGTCAAACCCCAGACAATAAACACATGTGGTGTGTGGGTCAGCCTTGGCAAAGGCTTCCCCACAGACACTACAGTGTTGAAACCCAGTGGGCCCGGTTTTTCTTTTGGGTTTCTCATACATAATACCAGCCTAACCAAAAACTTGCCCTTTTTTTCAGCAGTGCCAGGCAAGACACCCTTATTGGTTCCCAACCGTGTCACGGGTCGTGGAAAAAACCGTAATAAAATCTTTTTTTTAGAACCGATAAGAACCGGGAACCGCACTCTAAAAAGCTTTTAAAAGCTTTAGAATAAAGTTTCAAGACAACCTGATCGGTTCAAACCGAACCGATAAACATTTACAAGTTCCACACAGAAATAAACCCGTCTATTACTTACAATACCACAGACAGAGCTTGAACCGATCGGTTTGCGGTTAAAATAATAATAATCGCGGTTAAATTTAACCGAGAAAAAACTCTTTAAACCGAGAAATGAACCGAGCAGTAGGAGGAATCTCCGGAGCGACTGTTCAGTGAGGCGGAGTAAAGGATCTGACGGTTTCAGTTTGAAATATTCCAGACAGAGCTTTTCTAACCGAGCTCGCACTCTAAGTTCCATGCCCTGCATGGAAGTTAACTCTTTCACCTCCGGAGCAGTTCTAATGCTGGGACAAACTGCAATAGTCATAATATAGCAAGACTTCATGTTGTTTGAAGCGGCCTTATATCTCCTGTCTTCTTCGGGACCAGGAAGAAGTGGGAATAGTAACCCGTTCCCTGAAGAGGAAGGGGGATGGGCTCTATCGCCTCCTTCAGCAAAAGTGCTGAAATCTTTTCCTGGACCTGAAGGTGGTGTTCCCGAGAGTACAACAACCTTGGGGGGAGGGTGACGAGGTGGTTTCTGGAGAAACTCTTGAGTGTCCTTCTGCGATCAGCTGGAGCACCCAGGAGTCTGAAGTTATCTTCTCCCAACCCGTGAGGTGAAAGGAAAACCTCCCTCCCACTAGTTCTTCCGGAAGGCCAAGAGGCTGTGGGAGAGGAAAGGAGTCAGGTGGTGTGGGGCAGCGTCGCAGCTGAAGCACCTGCTGCTTTTTTGGGCGGAAGGGCCCGGCGTTTACTGGCCTGCTTTCCCTGGGGTTTCGCCTTTTGCCAATTCCGTCTGTGAAAGGGACGGTGCTGTGTTTGATGGGGAAGGCACATGGAATCCACAGACTTCAGTGCAGTCCACTTCTCCTGCAGATCAGTGATAATGTCCTTGACATCATACCACCGAACAGCACCGAAGCCCAGAAGGGCGCTTCCTGAATAGCAGACTGCACTTCCGGGACCAACCCTGACGCACGGAGCCAGGCATGACGCCGTAAGCCTACGGCGAAAGCGGAGCTCCTACCAGCAGTGTCCACTGCATCGTAAGTAGCACGAAGCATGTGCCGACTGGCCAAACGTGCAAAGCAGACGAGGTCAGCCACTTTCTGTTTGATTTGAGAGTCCGGAAGGAAGTTCAATTTGGATTCCAGCTCACTAAGAATCGCCTTCTGGTAGTCCCCATGTGACCGACATAATTTAGGGCCCTAATACCCAGAGTGGAAGAAGCATAGATCTTCATCCCGTACTGGTCCATAAGACGGAATTCTTTGTCAGGTGGAGATGAGCTCAGATGTTTCCAGTTCGCTGTTCGACCATGAGCGGCACTAATCATGACCGAAAAAGCTTGAGGGTGAGAATCTAAAAAGTCAACACCCTCGGGAGCCTGATATAGCCCGTTTGACTTCCGAGGAAGTGGAGCTAAAGCCAACGGTTGCTTCCAAATAGTGGAAACAAGATCGGCATGAGGCTCAATCCAGGGTGGCACCAAGGTGGGAGCCATCACGGGCAGATCCAGATGCTCAGCGAGTTTCTTACGCTGGGGATCCGGCTCCAAGGAACGCCACTTATGAATCTCCTGGATTTTGGGTAGCAACTCCGTAAAAGAAGGATCCTCCGGAGGAGACTTTGGAGGAGTCCTTGACCTGGGCATGGACGGACAGCATGGCTCGTCGTCTGGCTTGGAACAACCATCGGGGTCGTCCGAGGTGTCCGAGGAGGAAAACTCCCTCTCCTGGTGTGGGGGAGGAATGGACCCCTTGGGAAGCATGTCCTGCCCTGCAACCAGAGGGCTCGGCCCTGGTGTCTGGAGGTGGGGAGGGAGTCTGTCGTCATGGACCTATGGGAACCGGAACCAGCACAGTCGTCGGGAGATGACTCTCCACCTCTCAGGTGAGCTGAGCCTTGGCCTCAGCCCACCAGGAGGCCACAGTCTCCTTCAAGGCCACCGGCGGCTGAGGGGGCGGGAAAAGGAGGAGGGAGATATGGGTATGGATTATACCCATAAGCACGTGATCAATAACGACGCGGAAGCCTGGGGTCCGCATTGAGGCCTCGGGTACTGCGGCCGGGGATAGGTCAACATCGGTACTGGGGACCCGGTAAGATGGTGTCGGATACCGGGAACTAAGGGTCTGTTGGAGCAGATGGCCCAGCCGGAGGGGCCCATGGGGCGGTCTGGAGCAGAAGGCCTGGTGGGCGGAGGGCCCGGCGTTGGGCGGCATCCGGAAGAGGATGTCGGCCGAGGTCCAGCAAGACCAGGGTCGATATCTGGGGAGCAGACGTCAGGTCAGTCGGCCCAGCGGGTGGTCGGTCTGACGGGGGCGCAGCAGGAACCTCAGTATCACCCGAGGAAGGAGAAGAAAAATCCCCAGGGTCAGGCTGCGGAGACCCAGGGTCCCCAGAGAGCAGCGAAGGCTGCAGGGAGCTGGAAACTGCAGATGTTGGAAGGTCCAGCGTCTGCTCAGCTGCCGTGCGGACATCAGGCAAACAGACGTCCGACTCATCAGTGGGGTGCGGGTGGACGCTGGAGGAACCGACGTCCAGCTTAGCGGACCCGTCACCCGAGGCAGGTCGCGAAGGAGGGACGGCCTGGTCGGGCGGAAGAAGGGCCGTGTGCAGCCCCAAGGGGTTGGGCGACTTATCAACCTTCTCCGTGCGGGCATCTGAGGAGCCGACGTCCGACTTACTAGAGCCGCTCGAACCAGTAGGCTGCACAGTGGCGGCTTTACCGGAAGCGGAGGCCTCCAATAGCCTGGAGGCGCCCGAAGGGCCCGAAGAATGCGCTGACGCCACCTTGAAACCTCCAAGATGGCTGTCTATGGATCGTCTCCTGGGGATGCTACTTGGAGCACGGCGACTCCAGAGGAGACGCGGTGGATGAGGAGTCCTTGTCCCGTGCTTCTCCTTGTCTTTTTCTTGCAATGGCCTTCGGGAGTGGACACCTGCCGGAGCTTTTTAACTAATTTTCTATGGAGGATATTTTCTTTTAAAATATGGGCCTCCAGGACCGCGGGTGGTCGCGATGAATTTAAGACAGTGCTGGCACTTCACCTGATGATCTGGGTCTAGGCAGAAGAGGCACTGGGAATGGCCGTCCTTGTACGGGAAAATAACTTGGTAAAAACTACTGACTATTGAAGCTGACGAGCGCTGAACCTTTCTGCAAGGCACTAACATGAGCCAACGGCGGGAAAGAACTGGAAGGCGGGCGTGGGGGACCGCCCCTTTATACTGACGTCGTACGACGTCTGTCACCTGATGTGGGAGCAGTCCCCCGCCAGAAAAGTACAGTTACGTAAGAACTTACCGTAACAGTAGATCTTCGAGAACAGCTCTTGCAGCAGGTTACACCATTAGGACTGAAGCCGGCAGGCGTCAGGACCCCATGGAAAAAGTCTAGCTAGCTGTCTTTAGCGGGGACTGCCCCCAATGTCGGTCCCGCCTCAGACATCAGGCGTAGTACATAAGTGGGCGGTCCCGCCAGATTCCCCAGTTCTCCCGCTGGAGACTTCCGGCTGCAGGCTGACATCGAGATGGGAGACCGAGGATCCACCATCAGAAGACAAAAGGGTATAAATCCCTGTTAAAAAATGCTTAAGCCATGCCTCCTCCAAGGGGGAAGGTGGGCGGGAAGGTACCTGCTGCAAGAGCTGTTCTCAAGATCTACTGTTACGGTAAGTTCTTACATAACTGTACTATCTTACTCGGTGACACAGCTCTGCAGCAGGTTACACCATTAAGACTGATTCCAAGCAGTAGCGCTTGCAAACACACTGGGAGGAGGAACTGAAAGTTCATTCCAGGTCCCATTCTAGGACAGGAGACCCTGTAGCATAGCCAGGCGTGCCGGCTCACCGTGAAGCGATGTCCAGGCTATAATGCCTGATAAAGGTATGTACAGAGCTCCAAGTGGCTGCAGCACAAATGGCAGAAGCGGAGACGTCAAGTGTTGCAGGAGGTGGCCACTCCCCTAGTGGAATGGCCCGGACTGATCCCGGAGGCTTTTGTTTGATATCATAACAGTATGATATGCACTGGACAAGCCAGCGAGACAGGGACTGTTTGGATACTGGTTGGCCCATCATCCTTTCAGTAAAGGAAACGAAAAGTTGCTCCGATTTACGAAGCTGCTTAGTTCTGCTCATGTAGTACTTTAAGCTGCGGTGAACATCCAGGGTGTGGAGCAGCGCCTCTCCTCTATTAGAATAATTAGGAAAGTAGACAGGCAGGTCAATGTCCTGATTGAGAGTGAGTGTGGAAACCACCTTAGGCAAGAATTTAGGATTCATCCTCAGGGATACTCTGTCCCGGTGGACAATTAAATAAGGTTCTTTACACATGAGAGCATGAAGCTCAGAAACTCTTCTCGCTGACGTAAGAGCAACCAAAAACAACGTTTTCCACGACAGAACACACAGCTCGCAATCCGCGGCAGGTTCAAAGGGGGGGAGCGTGAGTTGCTCCAGGACAAAGAGCAAGTCCCATGGAGGCACTGGGTCCTTAATGGGCGGCCTAAGATGTAACACCCCTCTCAAGAATTCTCGACAGGCATCTAATTGTGTCACTGTGCGCTGTCCCACTGGGAGTTGATAAGCTGAAATGGCACAGAGGTGCACTTATAGAGTGCGAGACGAGAGGCAGGTATCAACGCTTTCACCGGACAACCCTAAAAGGAAAAGGGCGTGTTTGCGACTATAGCCAAAATGATGCATTTCTTGGCTGTGTCGCATGCGTTGCCGGCTTTCTGGCTGAAAGAACTTCGCAACCTTTTGCGACACCTCGTGTCGCAAGATGGCTGTGTCTCTAGGAGCCATGCATGCAGGTTCAGTGAACGTAAGTCCGGGTGGACCAGTGAACCGTCCTCCTGAGACAAGAGATGGGAGCTGAATGGCAACGTGAGTGGAGGTTCCCGGGATAGCTGTATTAGCAAAGGGAACCAGATCTGTCTGGGCCAGAAAGGGGCCACCAGGATCATTGTTGCATGCTGCCTGCGCAGTTTGAGAAGAACTCTCTGGATCAACGGGAAGGGAGGGAAAGCGAGAGGAATCTGTCCACCCAGGAGAGGGACAACGGCCCGCCAGAAAACACCAGGCCCTGGATCTAGCAGCAAAATTGGGCATTTTATGCTGGATGGGGAAGCAACAAGTCCAATTCCTGGAGTTCCCCATCGAAGAAACAGATCCTCTGCTCCTGAAGAAGGTCCCACTCAGGGACTCTGGCCTGGGAGCGACTCAGGCCATCTGCAATTGTGTTGTCCACCCCGGGAACATGTACTGCGATCAGGTTCGCGCCGTGTCGGATTACCCAATCCCACACCCTCATAGCCTCCCTGCAAAGGGGGTAAGAGTGCGCCCTTGTTTGTTGAGGTAATACATCACCACCGTGTTGTCTGTCTGGAAGCAGGAGAGTACTCGCGGATCTCTGACTGAAATGCCTGCAGGACATAAGGACCGCCTCATCTCCAGAACGTTGATATGAAGGTGAGCCTGAGGGGTCCACGCTCCTGGGATATCACCCCATCCAGGTGTGCTCCCACCCCAGTCCTGAGGCGCCTGTGTGAGGATTACCCGGGACGCGCTTACAAACGGAACACCCGTGAGAGAGTGTCCCTGGGTCTAGCACCATTGCTAGTCTCGAATCACGGTGTTCGTGATTCTGACCGATGCTGCATATGGTATTGCCTTTGGTCCCATTGCACCCTGAGCATCCACTGAGTTACCTGCATGTGGAGCTCATGAAGAGACGGTCGAATGGTCGCAGCCATGTGTCCGAGCAAGCGAAGGACCGACTTGGCTGGGACGGTCTTGTCAGACGAAAGCTCCCTGATGAGGGATCTGATGCGCTCCGCTCTGTCGCCTGGAAGAAATGCTCTTCTCTGAACGGTGTCCAGGACTGCGCCTATGAACTGCAGTTTCTGCGACGGTACCAGGAGAGACTTCTCATAATTGATCAAGATGCCCAGAGACCGAAACAGATCCTGGGTAATCTGGATAGCCAATAACAACGCCTCTCTGGAGGCGGCCATGAGAAGCCAATCGTCCAAGTACGGGAACACATAATGGCCCTGTCTCCTTAGAGACGCGGCCACGACTGCCATGCATTTGGTAAAGACCCTGGGGGCTGATGACAGTCCGAATGGAAGTGCTCGGAACTGAAAGTGGTGGCAGAGAAACTCGGCGTAGGAACCTCCTGTGTGCCTGAGCTACAGGGATGTGCAGGTATGCATCCTGCATGTCTAGGGACGCTAAAAATGCTGCTCCTTTAGCATGGGGATAAGACCCGGAAGGGTCACCATGCGAATCTTTGTATGACCGACATATTGAGGTCGTTGAGGTCCAGAATCGACGGAGGTCCCCTGTTTTCTTTGGAAACCAGGGAAGAAGTAGGAGTAGTGGGAATCTATCCTCTCTGGTTCTCTGGGACATACTCTGTCGCCCCTTTGCAGGAGCGCAGTATTTCTTGCCTGATCAGAGGCTTGTGCTGACCGAGTAACGGAGAGCAGAGGAGGCCTCGAGGGTGGCTTTTCATAATTCTATAAAGTGGCCTCTTTCGACTAACAACTGAAGAACCCAACGATCGGTGGTTATGGACTGCCATCCTGGCAGGTACTTCGCAATGCGACCCCCGACCATGATGCCCCGTTGATCCTGAGGGGCGGGGCGGAAAGGAGTCAGGCTGTGGCGGCGGAGGGGCCTGCGAGCTGGGCCGGTTTAGCTGGGCGTTGACCTCGCCCGCGGGCTGTCTACCCTGGGCGCTTACGGGAACTGGAGCTCTCTGTTGTGGACCGTGGACTGTTGTCTCTGCCCATCCATAAAATCGCTTTTGTTCCTATGAAGAACTAAGCTCGGTCGGCATACATTGCCTGACCGACCTCACCGCCTTCCCTGCCTTCTGAAGCTTGGTGATGACCCTCTCAGAGGGCTCACCAAAAGAACTTCTCCTCAAATGGGGCGTCCATGATGTTTTTGTGGACGTCCGGGGTAAAGCCAGAGACACAGAGCCAAGAGTGTCTCCGGAGGCATACGCCTGAAGCTGCTGCTCGGGCCGCGGAGTCGTACGCGGCTTGCAGCACTTGGGTCCCCACGTCCGAACCCGTCCGGAGGAGCTGCAACATCTCCTCCTTCTGCTCACCTTCTGGCAACTTCTCAGCCAGATCCAGACCCTGCTCCCACAAGGCATTTTGGAACTGCACCATGTGGGTCAAGTAATTCAGAGATCTGATGGCGCAAGTAGCGGAAGCATACGTGCGCCTACTCATAGCGCTCCAGCTGTTTGGACTCGGGTCCGTGGCAGAGTGCTCAAATGTTGCGGTCTCTGGGACCGTCATGAGAGGTTGTTATGACCAGAGAGTCGGCCTGAGGATGCTGGAGCCAAGTACTGGTCTTCCCTTGGAGCCTTGTACAGGCGGTCAGCTTTCTTCCGCATCGCCGGGAGTGAATGTGGACGCTTCCACGCTGCCTTGGTGACGTCCACGAAAGTGTCTACCAAGGGTGGCACCACCACAGGCTTGGGGTCCTTCTGCCAAAGATATTTCCCAAGGCATTGCCTTTCGGGGTCTAACTCTTCAGCATCCCATCCCATGTTCTCCTGGATGTGTTTCATGATGTCTGAGAACGAAGGGTCATCCGGAGGAGACCTTGGAAGCTCACGTGGGTCTGGAGAAGGGATGTGGAGGGGAGATGGGGATCTAGATCCTGTTGAAAACTCTGATCCCGTGTCCTCCGTCGAAGGCGAACGGCGGCGTCTTTTGGGTCTCTTAGGGCTGGGTGACCCAGAAGAGGATCTGGATGGAGGTCTCCTTTTATCTGGTCTCCCCCCTTGAAGGGATCCTGGGCCCCCGGGGAGGAGGTAACCGGCCTGCAGACCCGAATGGAGAAGGGGGCGCAGGAACCGGAGGAGTAACCGGCCTAGGAGGAGGAGGTGGAGTGGGGACCACGTCCTTTTTGATGGTATCCCACCAGTAAGTGAAAAGCTCCTTAACCTCTGAGAAAGAAAGACCCGACGACGGACCGGGCGCCGGTGGTCGGTCGGGTTCCGGCGTCGGCTCCACAGGGGCCTCGGGTTGCGGGTAGGGTTCCCTGGGAGGCTCGACAGGACCGGGGTCGCCCGTCTGGTCCTCGGGCTGTATTAACTCCTCCTCTGTAATGGTCTCCTGACCGATGTTGGTCGGAGGCGTCGAGGTCCTCTTCTCAATCCGGACAGGCACGGACGTCCGGTCCCCTACCGCGCCCGGGGTGCGAGGGCTTGGCCGCGCACGGTCTGGTGGTCGACGGCTCTGGGGACCTGTGAGGAGGAGTCGACGCCGGGCGGGCCGACGTCGGGTCCGATGGTCTCTTAAGAGAAGTGAGCTCCTTGGTCTTCTGCTGGGGAGGAGGAGGCAAAGAGGCAGACCTGACGTCGGGTTCAGAATGGCGGGAACCCGACTTGTGGTGATGGTGGCGGTCCCCCGACTTGACCAGGGCCTTAGAAGATGAAGGAGGCCTGGAAGTCTAGGCCTGAGAAGAGAAGCCCGAAGATTTTCTCACCGCAGCAGGGAGAACATCAGACAACAAACTGACCGAAGAAAAAAACAAATTTTCCAAAGGAAAAACTTTACCACGCGTCGCGCGCTAGAACTGTGAACCGAAGGGTCGAGATTTACAGAGTCGGCCTGAAGGAAAACTAGAATCTGGCGGACCGCCCCTTATGTACTACGCCTGACCAGAGGCGGACCGACGCCGGGGCAGTCTCCGCTGAAGATAGCTAGCTAGACTTCGCGGGGTCCTGATGCCTGCTCGCTTCAGTCCTAATGGTGTAACCTGCTGCAAGAGCTGTGTCTCAAGTAAGATCACAGCTAGAAATTTTTCATAGTCCTGACGCCTACTGGCGTCAGTCCTATATGTAATTACCTGCTGCAAGAGCCCTCTCGAAGTAAGATCCTGAGTTCTGACTCGCTGGAGAGTCACTTCTGTTGCTGCGAGGCTCTGATCCAGAGAAGAAAGCCTGATTTAAAATAAAAGGGGGTGCCAACAGACTGGGCAGTCACCTAGGTCTAGGAAGTATCTTGGAATAAGAAAACTATCAGAAAAAAAGAGATGACCCATACCTCTGCTGAAGTGGACTCCCCCTAGGGGTAGAAGAAATCAGGTACTTTTTACTGTAGTTTTAGAGATGACCGCCTCTGAGGCGGTACCTGACCAGATCCAAAAATGTGGTATCAGATAATTTCAACCAGGCCCTGTACTGTGATAATTCTAACCTTTTTTTTTTTACCATTAGTCCGAGCCTGACAAGGTTTCAGGCTGCTATTTTGCAAGGATTGCCTGATACAAAAATGACGAAGATGTCATCCCTCTGAGGAACAGGAGGAGCCTGAGCATCCATAACTGAAATCGTGACCGGACTAATAATAACAGCTGAACAGATGTTAACCACCTGTGCCGAAGAAGCCACCAAAGGGGCAATATCAGAAGGGGGCTATACACTCCTATCAAAGGAGCGGAAGAGTCTGTGCGGCTCCCGACCATTTGAATCAATGTTCCGCAGAGTGTAATTGTCTTGATGACTGAAAGAGCCTAGACGCAGGGGTATATGATCCACGGATGCAGTCCAAATACTATGGTGGACCCCATTACTGAGGAACTACTGAAAAGATCTTCCATCGCAGACTCTGATGATAGAGAGGGCGTGCTCTTCAGTATATAAGATGAGTCATCCACTGTATCACTGACCAGAAGTACAGGGAGAGACTCCTCTAAATACACTTCTACCCCAGAAGGACCCCCTAAGGGAGGTCTAGGTAAGAGCCACTAGAGACTCCACCACCAGGAAGGATGTCGAGGAGCTTGGCACCACGTAGGTAGAAAGTGCTGAGCAGAATGAGAGATTCCACTGGCAGAACAGAATACAAGAGTTCCATCAGCAGACAACCGCTGGATGTCACAAGATCCTATGCAGACCGCCACCCACTAAGATGCGTGGAAAAACTATCCGCAGAACAGGACTTCATTCTGTGGAAACATCCTGCCACAAGTCCTGTGGAAGAAGAGGTCTGCAGAAGGAAATCCGTCACTAGTTTTGCCGGACAGCACCAACTGGCACCCCTTCGGGACCAGCATCACTCGTGGTACAAGATGGCACCAAGCAGTTCCTATGCTATCAGGGTGACACCTGAGGGCACCAGCGGTGGTACCCACAGGTACCCGCAGCACCCATGGCAGCAATGGCACCCGACACCTGATACCCATGGCAGCAGTGGCACCTGAGGGCACCCATGGCACAAGTGATGCTTGTGGCACCCCATGGCACCCAAGATACCCATAGTACCCATGGGTCCCCACAGCACCCGGGGTGTCCGGCACGCCGCACCACCCACAGGCATCCATGGCACCAGGAGACACTCACGCGGCACTGCCAGCGGTTGCCAGCAACCAGGTATGACCACGGTGCCCTGGCGTCGCACAGAGCCAGCGGCGCAGTGCACGGTAAGAATAACAGCAGCAACTCCGCGCCAACCCAAACACCAGCAGGCGTTTCACGGGCACCAACACCAAAAACAGCGGCCATGACGCTTGACCTGCGGTGCCACCCATGCGTCGGGCACTGTGCCAGGATGCCAAGGAAGAGTTCTGAGAAGGAAAAAGGTGCTGCCCGAGCCGGCCCCTGCATGGCAAGGGGGGGGTAGACACAAGGGGTTGATGCAAAGGCACCAAGAGGGCACAGCGCTCATCGTGATCCAATCGACCAGACTCTAGTCCAGTGGCTCCGAGGCCCAGAGGCCCCGAAATCAGGAACACTGGTCAGGAAAACTGTATAAGTTAAACCCCCTGCTCCACGGGAGTGGCCCCGAGGTGAAACTGCTCACTGGAGCTCCAACGAGACAGAGATGGAGTCCGGAGTCAAGAATGTGGCCGTTAGAGCGGGCCGGGGAACCTAACAAAGTTGTCAGCCCATCGGCCTCTGATGAAGCCAATCTTCGCGGCAGATCGCATCACAGACGGGCAACCTCGAAAGTGGTACAGATTCTTCTTCCCCAGCGAGGAAGAAGAGCTCGAGGTTGCGAGCCGGATCCCTATTTTGTGCTTCAGTGGTCTGTCCTCTCCCCTCCATTCATCAAAGGGCGGCAGACCGGACACAGCCCCTCTGCCATAACAATTTTCAAACAAAGTCTTCCTACCATCACCGCTACTGTCTAGGGACAACTCTGTTGATGGCAGGTGAGAATTTCTTTTTCTTCTTCATAATCTTCTTTTCTTGTTCGTAAAATAAGAAATTACTACTATTAAGATGTTAAATTAAACACTAAAAGCTGCTGTTGTAGAGATGAAAACTTTGACTCTGGCAAACGAATGACGTCGACATCCAAGTGCACTCGACGGAGGGAGAAAAGGAACCGAGGCGGTTGGAGGGTCAATGCCGAGATAGCCTACACAGGCGCAAGCTAGTTTCGTGGTGCCGTGCATGCGTGGTCCTGTCTTGGCACGGACCCCTCTGAAAAAGTTTGGCTCCCGCTTGATCTTAGTGCCTCCGGTGCTATCCCATTAGCGTCAATGAGTGATGGAGACAGTCCAGAAAGATCTTAAATCTGCCAAAGTCCACCCCACATAACTTACACCAGATCATTTAAACCATTCTGCCTCGACAGTTTCACTTAGGATCTCCTGGCCCCTGCCCTATCAGCCCTTGATCAGTATGAAGCAATGACACACTTTTCCTCTATATTCCTAGAAATCTGTGAAAAAACAGGCACCAACTAAGCAGCACAGAGTCCATGGCTGTCACCTCCCCTGGCTCACACCTGGATACCATAGGGTGTTCTGGTACTGTACCATGTGGGCCAAATAGTTTATGGTCCTAATAGCGAGGGTGGTGGACGCATACATGTGCTTACCCCACTGGTCAAACTGCCTGAACTCCCAGTCAGGAGTATGGGTGCTGAGGTGTGTGGGTCTCAGTGTGGTCGTGAGCCACATGGATTACCACAGAGTCCACTTTGGGTGTTCCCCAAAGAAGGGCTTCCCAACTGGAGCATGATAGAGGTGGTCTGCCTTCTTGGGCAAAGGTGGAATGGTAGAGGGGTGGTTCAATGCCACAATGGTGACATTCTCATTGGAGCCGATTAGTGGGCATACCACTAAAGGAAAGGTATCCTTTAAATACAAGAGAACTGCCAACTGGCGCTGCTCCGGGTCCAGCCCTTCTGTCTCAGCCCATGAGGGACTGGATATGATGCATAACATCTAGGAACGTGGGGTCATTTGAGGGAGGCTTAGGGGCCTCCTTAGGCTGATCCTGCCCCTCAGAGAAATTGCCAAAGCCCTCGGAGGACTCCTCTCCGGAATGCTTGCTATCAGGGACCAACACGAGGGGGGGGCGCACCTCCGTATGTGGGCCAGAGCCAAAGTCGGGGCACACCCCCGGAGGATCCCATGGTATGGGGGCCACTGAGTCCTGCCCAGTCCGGATCCAGAGAGGCCTGGGGGAGGCGAGTAAGAGACAGCCAAGATGATGTGTCCTTGTTCTAGATGAAAGGCCACCATGCAAAGAAAACAGCACGGTAATCCAGCCGTGGAGGCAGATTATAGACAGGAAGATAAGGGTACTGCGGCTGTGGGTAGGTGTACGTCAGTAGAGGGGCTGGCGTAGAATAACCAAGTGTAATCCCACCCGGCGCTGGCTGCAGATCCAGAGGGGGTCCAGCAGGCGCCAGCTGTGGCATGGACAGAGGCAACAATGGCTGTGGAATCGTCAGCTGAGGTGTCGGTGGGGCCGGTGTCAGCGTGACTGGCAAAGGCTGATGACAGTCCGGAGAGGAGACTGATGTTAGCCCTACGGGTGAGGGCACTGCCTGCAGGAAGGGCCCCCCGAGTCAAGGGCAGAGGCGACACCTGGGTAGATGAAGAGGAGCGCTTGCTGAGGGCAATGCCTAACTGGGCTGGTGTTGGTCCCAGAATCAGGCACCAATGAAGACAACTCCTTGGCTGGGATCCCAGAATCGGGCACCGATGAAGACAACTCCTTGGCCTGGAGGGGTAGGGGGCATGGTCTGAGAACTGCTGCCAGAAAACCCAGAACCAGCTGAGCTGCTCGGCTGAGTGCCTGTGGGTGCTAACAGCCTGAGCGTCAGGGGTTGAGGGGCCGAGCCGCCGCCCAAGATAGAGATAAGGGCAGGCAGCGTAGCCACCAATAGCCCAGAGAAGGTAAGGGCTGACAGGGCTGGAGGAACTGACCCCCCCGCAGGAGGAAGACCCGGAGGTGGTCACCGGTCTATGCGGAAACCACGAGCGAAAGGCTGACCGAGTACGGTCCCAGTGCTTGTGCTTTCTACCAGATTTCTTCTCCTTCTGAGAAGAAGGGGCCCTGGAGGATTGAGTTGGGGAAGCCAAAGAACTCCTGGCCTGCATCTCCTCCATCGAGGCCACCTTCTGCTTAAGGAGATAGCTCGCCAAGGTCTTCAAACCATGACTCAGAGTTGTTCCCTTAACACTCTTGGTGTGTAAGGTAAATAATACAGATTCCTGTGTCTCTGAGTCTGCCAAGAAACATTTGTAAACAAGCAAGGAGTACTAATGAAGTTTATTATACTACTTACGCCAAGCATGTGACAGAGAAAATCACAAGGGAGATGGGTTTCTCACAACTCTCCTGAAGAATGTACATAATCTCCAGGATTGTAGATCTTAGGTTCTATAAGATCTTATTCTCTCTCCCTGTCCTCCAGCTCTCTGCCCTTCTAGAGATCTTGCTTCTAGAGAAGCTACATTGGGATGCAGACAGCTATATACTACAGATATCAGCATAGGAAGAGAGGTTACCTCATAGTTACAAATATGAGAAACAATATGTATTGGTCCCAAGTCATTCTCCATTGGATAATGACTTAGGAGACAGAATTAGTAATGAGATTATAGGAGACAGAATATGCTTCCATTAGCATTACAGCTTGGGCAAAAGAAATGCCGACTGGTTCAAACTACATGTGGCATTTCTTGCTTATGTACAATATAAGACAAAGACAAAGGCTTTCTCTCTCTGTTAGCTTGATTAGAGACAAAGAGAACTGCTAACAGGGCTCTATTACACGTGGCATATCTGCCTGACTGTAAAACACGCACTACATATAATTATATGAGAATGTAAGTATACAATAATCACTGATGATCCCTCAGAGTCATCATATCAGTAAATAAGTAGATTATATATGGAATATCTATGAAAGACAAAATCTAGATAAATGTATTATAGTGAGGTAAAATGAATCAGACATGATAAACATTAGCATATATTAGCAGCAAAGCACATCCCTAGCACTCATGCTTATATGATTTGTGCTCATATCTATGTGTTAGTGCAAAATAGCAGTATCACAGTATAATAGACCAGGAATACAATGTGTGGTGTATGTGGGACGATAGGGGGCATAACCCAGGCATAACAATCCCCTCTTTGTTGCTCTAATTGCAAAAGTGGCAACACAACAAAAAGACGGCGGTAGGCGCCATTCTTCTACAGGCCCAAGGCGCGACCCTGATAGAGGAAGTTTAACTCGTCACAGTGGTGTTTCAGGGATTTCCTTAAACAACAAAATGTAATTATAAGGGAAAATGTTAGTAAACCTGTTATTACTATAAACATTTGGAATAAAACTTCACAATAGGGTTTTCCAATATCAAAACAATCAGTAAATACTGATATGTATCGGGTGTGCATCTGTCCTATTGGGAAGAAACCGAAGAGACAAACTTAAGTTGCCTGTATGGATATTAAAAATAATTATAAATCGAGAGAGCATCAAGATAGTTAGGACTAGACTTGATATCTGGTTCCGGGATAGGAACAGGTGTGATTACCTGTTTAGGGAGTAAAAACAGAAGTTAGAAAAGTTCACTTTGCATAACTTTTAGTCATATCAGAAGAATGTATAGTTGGTCACCACACAATGTTCCACATCAGCAGAATATACCACCTTGAAGGATGGCATTTTTTCAGTTGGCAAGTTGAACAGGACAAAATGTCAATGCCCACAATGCATGAACTATGAACAGTTCCAGGGATAAATCCAAGGTTTCTTCAAGTGTTAGATGAAGATTCATAGTTCAAATCTGATGCATTCAGATTTTCTGAAGGTAGATCAAAATGTTCAGGAGGCAGCAGTATTTACATAGGCCTCAGCAGGGGGTGCATTAGATTGCCCATTAAGTTTTACAATGGAACAGCATCAGTGTTCAGCTGAAGATGATCACACGTATGCACAAAGTGTAAAAGTTTATGAAAGTACTCAGTTTGTATGAAGTGCCAGCCGGGCTTGGAAAACAAGTAGTGAAGAAAATGGATTTCTTGATTGTAGATCAAATGAAGAACAGTCTTCTTGCTGAAGTTAGGGTACTGCCCCCACCCCAGACTTGCTTCATATTATGCATAACAATGAGCTTGATTGTAGAATCTTAATTGGCTGGACAGAATACAGTTTATTTTAAAGTTCACAAGTGAAAGCCTAATTTCAGTTATTAGGCCAGTATTCACAAGTTGGTAAGACAAGTTGGAAGATGTCACATCTGCATAAAAGGATGTTCCTTTCAGGTACGACATTCAATGTTCAGAGTCGGTCACGATTCCAAGACCTCATGGTAAACAAGGAAAGGAGGTGGTTTCAACCTTTCACAATAAAAGTTCCCATCAAGTTGACCAATAGAATGGACAGTTGCCAGACGAAAATGCGGTAATGACACTGTGAGAGTCAGAAACATGGCTTCCTGGATTGTGCAGGAATACGTTTTGAAACATGGAGCAACACTTGTGTGTGTGGTGACATATCCAAGGTTCCTTGCCATTGGCAAGGGAATAGTGCTAGATTCAAATAAACATTTGTTAACACATGCAATAGAAGTACAACATGTGACAAAGCCACTGACCCATACGTCTCATGTATGAGATCAAGATACATCCCAATTCCAGATCCTGGAAGAGATAACCAAAGGGTTGTAAGAAAATAATAGCTGTAGGCAGTGCAAAGGACTTTCCTAGCTATGTGATGCTCATCTGTTTCCTTAATGTGTGCAGAAATTCATGAATGTGAACATCTGTCAGGTCAAACCCCTTCACAGTATCCCTAATATTGTAAATGTATATTACTCTCAATGAGCAAAACCATGTATACCATGCAAGAGGGGGTATGATATTACATTTCACACTATCATGAACCTTTAACATATGTGCATGAATAATGGCTATATCAGCCCTATTACAAATAGACATGTCACAGCCAAGTAGGCATGAGTCAGTACCTGCGTGTTTTCTTTTTTTTATTAAAAAAATAAATGCCTAGTGCGTTTGGGTAGGTTTACACTCATGAGATGCATCACTAGCAGTCAGGATGTGAAAAACATAAGTGTGTGTATTTACTATCAGTCCCTGTGTAGGGGGGGTCATTAATGAGTACCTGGTATACGGTCAGGGTATACAATCACATCATTATTATAAAATAAAAAAATAATGTGGTAAATGTTTGTTGTGAAACATATAACGAATCATTTCAAGTTTAAAGGGTGAGATTTAAAATCAATGGGATGAAATCAATAGGGTTGCGCCTGCGCAAGTCCGAAATTGCACCATTCTGCCATATTCAGCAGGAGGCAGTTGCACCCCCAAGTCATGCTGCGCAACAGCGCAATGCTAATGAAGGCATGCTGAACCGGAGGGGGAGGAACCATGCATAAACTGCACAGCCCGATATTCAGCCAGGCTGTGCAGGCGCAGCCCCCAACCTGCGCCTGCACAACTTTGAGCAAAAAAAAAAAAAGGGAGCAAGTCAAGGGCCACCCACAGGTGAGCTGCCACATTGCAGGGCACAACACAGCAGCTGCCACCTGTAGGTGGCCCTCCACTTCATCTCTGTGCCCCCCCTGCAGCTCAATCGCTGGCATAATAGTAATCCCCCCCTCCCCCCGACTGGCCCGTTGTAGGTAAACCCATAGTAATCCCCCCACCTACCACTAGCCCGATCGCGGGCAGAACAAGTTCAACCCCCACCCCGAAGCAATATCCTGGTGGTCCAGTGGACTGCGAAGCCAGATCACAGGCATTAGAGTCCATCCCCTAGGTCTAAGTACCCTGGTGATCTGGTGGCCCCCACCCCACCCACAGAGCCGCACCACCGCTCCCCCCCCCGTCGGCCAGCGGGCGGCAGCACCCCACCCGCTGACTGCTCGGTAGGGCTGCACGAGACACAAGAATCTGTATTATTTACCTTACACACCAAGAGTGTTTAGGGAACAACTCTGAGTCATGGTTTGAAGACCTTGGCGAGCTATCTCCTTGAGCAGAAGGTGGCCGCGATGGAGAAGGAGATGCAGGCCAGGAGTTCTTTGGCTTCCCCAGCTCGATCCTCCAGGGCCCCTTCTCAGAAGGAGAAGAAATCTGGTAGAATTAATTCATTCACATATCTGGACTGCCTCGTACGGTATGGGCTGCACGCCCATTGGCTCTTGCTCTGAACCAATGGGCGTGCAGCCCACCAGCAGTCAATCGGTGGAGTGGCGGGGCAGCAGGCGGGGGGTGCTGCCGCTCACCGGGCTGACTGGGTGGGGGAGCGGGGTGGTGGGGCTCGTGGTGGGGTGGGGGGCCTAGGATCACCAGGGTACTTGGACCTTGGGTGGACTCTAATGCCCGCGATCGGGCTTCGCGGTCCACTGGACCACCAGGGATATTGTTCTTGGGGCGAGGGGGTTGAACTCTGTTCTGCCCGCGATCGGGCTAGTGGGGGTGGGGGATTACTATGGGTTTGCCCGCGATCGGACCAGTCGGGGGATGGTTCATGCCGTGATCAGGCTGCAGGAGGCATCGGTCCCCGACGGCTGCTGCCTGGCAGGGCGCCAGGCGCAAGTCGTTGGGGATCGGCGCACCTGCATGCTAATGGGGCCATAAGTAGATGCAAATGGCCCCCCTTGCCCTTGCATGAATTATGGCCCCATTTGCATGTCACCTTTTGAATATCGGGAATTTGCACATGGCGCAATGGAACTTGCGCCACCACATCTTGAATGCTCCACTCTGACCACTTGCGGTGGCGCAAGTTCCACTGCACCATGCACTGTGGCTGGGGTGATATTCAAGGAGGTTGCTCAGTAGCGCAACTCACTGAATATCGCCCCAACTCCCCCTAGCACAACTTATTTGAGCAGCGCAGGGCTTGCGCCACAGAATGGCGCAGTTTGAATATCCAGCCCTCAGTATTTTTTTTGTAAATATTTTTTATTGATAGTTTTCATTTTTTCACAGTCACAGTTTCATACAGTGATAAAAAGCAGTTGTTACTGTATTGACAGAATTCTAGTACGTATACTGGTCCAGTATTAGTAGCAGTGCCATCCTAACCTCAAATACAATTCATTTTTCATTTCCCTCAGTTTTTCTATTACCATATTCTGATATCCCCATCATTCTGTCTGTCACCTCTCTGCTTAAGTAGATCCCCAAACATCTGGGTCTCCTTCACGTCCATTCCTTCCCTCCACCTCGAGCAGCCCGAGCCCCTCAGACTCCCTCAGCACTAGACAAGCCCACCTCACCTAGGTGGAATCCTCTTGTAGTAATATCCTGAAGGGGGGGGGGTGTAGGGACATCCACGGTGATACCATGGGGTGTGTGTTATCCTGCTTTAGGGGACAAAGTCAGGGTCCTTTGACGTTATCCACCTACTCCATTTCATATAGCAAAGTCTTGCTTTGTCATTCAGGGAATATGTAATTCTCTCTGCCCTATAAATAGAGTTAACTATGGCTCTCCAATTTTCGATGGAGGGTATCAGTCTGGTGAGCCAGCATTTAATAGCCTTTTTCACTGTGAGTAGTAGGATCCCCAGTAGATGACCAATGTATGAGCCTCTCAGCCCACTTGGGAAGACATCCAACAAACTCCCCAGTCAAAGGCACCCTCACCTCCCCACAGCTCCTCCAGCTCTCCCTGGAGGTCCCCCATAAATGGCTGTAGCTTGTGGCACAACCACAGTACGTGTGTGTGGTGCTCATTAGTTTTGTCACACAAGCGCCAACATGCTGCCATTGTGGTACTACTAAAATGTGAGGTTATGGCCGGGGTGCGAAAAAATCTTTGAGGAGCTGCCAGAAGAACAGCCGCCATGCCATGCATGGGAACAAGCGAGTCTGGAGGATGAGAGACAGATTACACTCCATGTTTCTTGAGTAAGATGAAGTTCCAGTTCTGAATTCCATCTTTCCATTATTGCGCAGGTATTGTCTCCACTAGAGTACTGAAATGGCGTGTGGTAGCCCACTGGCTCGGAGAACCTGTTGTAGCAGTTTTATCAGGTGAAGGCGCCCCTCAGGGTTACGGACTACGGCCAGGAGGGTGTCACAGTAGTGACAAATTTGTAAAAAATGGAAGAAGTCCAACTGTCATAGGTTAAATTCTTGTTTAATCTCATTGAACGTTTTGAGCAGAGTTCCCTTAATGAATTGTGTGAGACTCGTAAGGTGTAAATGCCTCCAGCCACTAAATGTGTGGTCAGTCAATGCTGGGGGAAAATTCTCTAAGAGTCCTAATGGACATAGCAACATTAAGTATGGGGTGAGCTGTAGGAACTTACAAATAGTGTGCCAGACTCGAACATGGTGTATAATCCAGGGATCTGAGGTGCACTGCCCCAGGAAGGGGGGTTCTGTAAAACCTCAATCTTTCCACTCAGGCTGAGGGAGTATATCTACCTCCATTTCCTTCCAACATGCTGGTGTGGTACCCATACAATGTCTGAGTAGAAACGCCGTACGGGAAGCCCAGTAATATAGTTTGAGGTTAGGGAGTACTAGTCTCCCTTGGGACTTGGGCAGAGTGAGCGTACTGGATCTAATTCTTGGGTGTTTGCCTGCCCAGATAAATCTGGAGATGGTTCAATTCCATGTTCGGAATAGTTTTACCGGCAAGCTAAGTGGTGCATTTTGAAAAAGGTACAGGGCCCTTGGGAGGACCACCATCCTTACCACCTCAACCCTCTGTACCAAATTCAAAGGTAGGGGGCTCCATCTCTCCAGATCTTGCTTCACTTGTGTGAAAAAGGGGGCATAATTATAGCGCATAGCATCTTCTGACCTATGTGAAAGATAGATGCCCAGATATTTCAGTTTGTCCAGGTTCCACCTGAAGGGGTACCTCTCCCTGATCCAGCCAGGTGGATCAAAGTGAAAGATAAGGACATCCGTTTTGTTAGTGTTAAGCCTATATCCTGAACAGGCTCCATACTCCTCCAGAATACGGAAAACCGCTGGGGTAGATTGGGTAGAGTTGCAAAGGAAGGAGGAGGACATCGTCGGCATACAGCGCTATACGATGCTCAGTGTCCTCAATCCGTACTCCCGACACCCATGGAGCCAGCTGTATTGCTTGCGCTAAGAGTTCAATAAAAATAGAAAAAAGGCCTGGTGATAGAGGGCAGCCCTGTCTTGTCCCTCTATGCAAGGAGAAATAGTCAGAGTGATGGCCGAAGAACTTTACGCATGCTTCAGGAGAGGAATACAGTGCCCGGATGGTGGCTATAAAAAGGGGAGGAAAGTTCATTTTAGCCATGGTGGTGAAAAGAAAGGACCAAGACACTTGGTCGAACGCCTTCTCTGCATCAAGACTGACCCGTGAGTTTATTTTATTTTTATTTATTTATTTGTTCTAGGATTACAAATACCTTTGAGCCGAGGCTCTTTTACAAAGGTTCCACGTCACTGGTACAATTGAGACGATCATCAGCAAAGATAACAGTTTATAAAATTAAAAAAAAAAAAAAAAACAGTCTTGTAGATGAAAAAAGAACAATAAGGTGAAACTTTGGGGAAGGGGAAAGGAGGAGGGTGAAATCAGGGAGACTAAGTGGATGGGAGAAAAGGGAGGTAGTTGGGGGGAGAGAGAGGAGAGGTGGAAGGCGGATAAGAATAGAGGTAGTGCAGCCAGGTGGCATTTGTCATGGGCCAGCAGGGGAGGTGAAGATAGGAGGAGGAGGGGGGGGGGGTGCTGGCAAAGTGCAGGAGTAGATGTGAATCCAAAAAGGGCATCTTCAGCTATGGAACCAAAAGACACGTTGAGCCACAACAGTCACAGTAGTGGGAGGCAGTGAGTGTTAGGCGGAGATGAGTCTTGAAAGTGCTGAGCGATAGTGAGGATGAGATGTCACTGGGAAGACCGTTGTACCAACTAGCGGCCCGGTAAGCAAAGGATCTTTGGCCTTGTGTTGTGTAGCAATGCAGGACTTGCAGAAGCTGAGGTTTCGATCCCCTGGTATGTCGGATGTGGATTCTCGATTGTATGAGGACACAGACTCCAGGGGGGTGCAAGGCCCAGCAAGATTTTCTGATTAGTAATACAAGTTTGGTGTTTTATTCGATTGGCAAGATTCAACCATCCAGTCTGAGAACAGAGGTCATAGGCGTGAGTTAGGTGCTGGGAGCCAGTGACAAGTCGACAGGCCTTGTTGAGGGCGGTGGATACACGTTTGAGTGCAGTGGCTGTAGCAGAGCCGTAAATGATAATGCCATAATCAATGATGGATATGATGGAGCTCTGGACAGCGACAGCGAGGGCTTCGGGTGTCAGGTGTTTCCTATGACGGAATAGCAGGCCTAGCTGGGAGTTAGCGGCTTTAGCGACATGGTCGATGTGGGCAGTGTATTAGAAGTGAGGGTCAAGGGTGATCCCAAGGTATTTAAAGTTTTTGACCTGTTCCAGTGTGGCACTTTGTCTGGTGATAATGGAGAGTTGGAAGTGCTCGTTTATTATGGGAGCAGCTGAAGATCATGGCCTTTGTTTTTTTTTGATTAAGGATCAGTTTGTGCTTCGTGAGCCAATTCTCAACCAAGGAGAAGCAGAGTTGAAGATTTTCTTGCAATTTCTTTGGGTACTGGTGTGTGGCAAGGATTACTGCATCATCGGCATACAGGGTGATATGTTCAGTGCAGGAGTCCGGTAGGGTGTTAAGGAACAGGCTGAAGAGTAGGGGGCCCAGTACTGAATCCTGGGGGACTCCAGAGAGGACAGGTTTGGAATCTGAGTGCACATCTCCAATTTTTACACGCTGGGTGCGGTTTTCAAGATAGCTTTTGAACCAAGAGATTGAATCATTGGAGACACCAGCATTTTTTAGTTGGCTCAGCAGGAGGGAGTGGTGGACAGTATCGAAGGCTTTGGTCAGGTCGATGAAAATAACACCAGTTAGTTGTCCATTGTCGAGGGAGCTGTGAATGGAGCTGGTGAATTTGAGTAAGGCAGAGGATGTACTATGACCTTTTCTAAAGCCATGTTGCTATTTATAGAGATTATTATAATTGTCCAGATGCTCAGTAAGTTGGTCCGCTACTATACATTCCAGTGCCTTCGATAGGGGAGGCAGAATGGTCAGTCTTATCACCACTTTTGTGAATCAGGGTAACAGTGGCCATTTTCCATTTGTCTGGGAATTGGCTAGAGGAAAAAGAGATTAAAGATCTTGGTGAGGGGCCCAAGTACCTCATCAAGCGTTAGGGCCAGTAGCTTGAGGTCAAGTGTGTCATTGCTTATTCTAGATTTGCTGACGGCTTTGGCAATGTAGTTTTCGGACTTGATGATTCTTTAGTGTTTTAAAGCAGAAAGGTGGGTGACAGGCGTGGGTGGAGGAGTTGGGTGGATGGGAGTTGACATCTTGGAAGAAGTCAGAGAGGAGAACACTGCTAAGGTCAGTGAAAGCAATGTTAAAAGTGTTCGTAATAGTTTTAGAGTAGAGTGTAGTGTGCCCATTTATGTTCAGTACGTTCAGCGGAGATTTTGACTGCTTCCCAGTGACACCTTTAATGTTTTTCCAGAAATCCCTCCCATTTCCCCATCTCATGAACCAAGTGTAGGGCTCCTGCAGTTGTTGTCTGTAGTGGATCTGGCACTCACAAAGCCTGTTTGGTCCAAGTTTATCAAGGTTGGCAGAACAGCGTCCATTCTTCAGGCCAGTATGAATGTAAGGTATTTGTAATCTGTATTGAGGACTGATATCGGTCTATAGGAACTGTACTGGAGAGGGTCCTTATTCGGTTTAGGGATGAGAGAGATTGTAGCATATGACCACCTTTTGGAGAGGGTGCACCCCATACATAACCTCATTCAGGACATTTAACAGTAGGTGACTTACAGGCTGAGCCATACATTTATAAAACACTGCCCCATATCCGTCGGGCCCAGAGGCCTTCTGTGTTCTGGATCTAGCAATGGCTGCAGTCAGTTCCATTAGAAAGGTCTGTTGATCACCAGTGAGTCGGGGAGGTCAAGCGTGGCCAGAAAATTGTTGATATAATTGGGGTCTGCCTGTTCTGGGGAGTATAGTTCCTTATAGTAGTGAGTAAAGGTTTGGGAAATATCTAAGTTTGGTTAGATGAGTCCCTGTATTTGGGTCCCTTATAACCGCAATCGGTGACGGTTTACGCTGCTTGCATAACCTGTAAACCAGCAGGCGGGAAGTCCTCGGACCCATCTCACCGTACTTTTGCCTTAGGAATGACAAGGCCATTTCCGCCAGCTGAGTGCACAAGGTGTCTAGGTCTTTTTTGGTTAGTTTGATATGAGCCAGTACATCACCCTATTGATGTGCATACTGCAGAAACTGTAGTGTCTGTAAAGCTGTGATTGCCTCTTTTGCCAAGCTTTGGCCAGCGTGGCTGTATGTTTTATAAGGTGACACCTAAGAACAGATTACTCACCTGTAACAGTAGTTCTAGGAGTGGTACATGTTGTTCATCCATACTTCTTGGCATGTCCCTTTCCCCTTTAAATCTTGCCGGAAGTCTTCAAGCTGGCTTCTCTCACCCACCTGGGTGGTATAAACCTCTGCTCCGTCCCATGATGCCAGATCTTAGCCCGCTGGAAGCCAGGTTGGGCACCTAAAGCCGGGGAGGTTGGGTGGGTGCATGTGGATGAACAATATATACCACTCCTAGAAAGTACAGTTACGTAAGAACTTACCGTAACAGTAGATCTTTGAGAGGAGCTCTTGCAGCAGGCTATAACAATCATGACTATGCCACAGGCACTAGGACCCTCCGGAAAACTTCTCAGCCAGCAGTACCAAGCAATGTCAGCCCCGCCCCGATGTCAGCCCTGGTACAAAAGGGGACGGACCCAGCTCCATCTCAGTTCCCCTGCCAAGCCCCAAGAACAAGCCCTGACAAGAGAAGGAGATGAAGTATTAAATGAAGATCTGCACACCTCGAGGGGGAAGGCGGGTGGGAAAGTAATGCTTGCTGCAAGAGCTCCTCTCGGAGATATACTGTTACGGTAAGCTCTTACGTAACTGCACTTTTTCGAGTAGGAGCTCTTGCAGCAGGCTATAAAAAAAAAATCAGGACTGAATACCAAGCAGTCCCACGCCAAAGAGGTAACTGACCCCGGGAGGTGGAAAATACTGACTCCAGAGGCCTAGGACAAAAGTCCCTGCAAAACAGCCAGACCAAAACCGGCATGACGTCTGGAGACTATATCCAAGCTGTAATGTTTGACAAAGGCATGCACAGAGTTCCAGGTAGCGGCCGCACATATGTCCCTTATGGAGACATTCCTCAGGGCGGCAAAAGATGCACACTCTCCCCTAGTGGAGTGACCCCTGACCGGACCTGGCAGGGGTTTATTGGTGCTTTTCATAGCAGAAGGATATGCAGTGGACGATCCACTTCAAAATAGTCTGCTTGGTCACCGGTTTGCCCAAGCATTGTGGTGCAAAGGCCACAAAGAGTTGCTCCAACTGACGGTGCGCAGCTGTCCTTTTGAGGCAATAGCGCAATGTCCTGTGGACATCCAATGTGTGAAGGAGAGCTTCCCCTCTATTAGAAGGGGAAGGGAAATAGACTGGAAGGTCAACAGACTGGTTGAGGGTCAACTCAGAGACCACTTTTGGAAGAAACTTAGGATTTGTTCTAAGGGAAACCCTTTCCCTGTGAAAAGCCAAATACGGCTCTTTACACATCAGAGCGTGAAGCTCAGAAACTCTTCCAGCTGAGGTAATAGCAACCAAAAAACACACCTTCCAGGAAAGGAAACGCAGCTCACAATCCATTGCTGGTTCAAAAGGAGGGAGGGTTAGCTTCTCCAACACAAAAAGGAGGTCCCAGGGTGGGATAGGATCCCTAATGGGAGGTCACATATGCAAAATTCCCCTCAAAAAGGTGTGAGCTACATCTAACTGTGCTAAAGCCTTGTCTCCAATCAGAGCATGATAGGCGGAGACAGCCCACATGTGCACCTTAATAGAGGAGCAACTCAGGCCATGTTGGTAAAAGGAGAGGAGATACTGTAACGCTGAGTTCACTAGACAGGTGACGGGGTCCAAATGCCGTGACGAGGCCCATAAACAAAACCGCTTCCATTTTATAGCATTGGCGGAGCGGGTGGAGGGCTTCCTCGCCGACATTAGGACTGCCGCTACCTCTGGGGAGACCCCGTATCTCTTTTGGGCTACGTCTGAAGGAGGCAAGCATGCAGATGTAAGGAACGGAGGTCCGGATGGACCAGCAATCCCTGTTCCTGGGATAGCAACTGCGAGCATATGGGCAGCGGAGTTGGAGGTTCCGTGGATAACCGCTGCAGAAGTGGGAACCAAATCTGACGAAGCCACTGGGGGGCTACTAGAATCATTCGAGCCCCTTCTGCCTGCAACTTCAGCAAGTGACTGAATGAGAGGAAAGGGCGGGAAAGCGTACAGAAACCTCCCTGCCTAGCAAAGGGATCACGTTTCTGGCCATAAAACTCCAGGCGCGTGCTCTCGCGAGCAAAAAATTGGCAGTTTGGCATTGTGTGGTGACGCAAAAAGGTCCAGCTCTGGACGACCCCTCTTGTCGAAGAATTGATCTGCTATGGACTATAACAGCTCCCACTTGTGTGCTCTGGATTGAGACCTGCTGAAGCTGTCGGCCAGATTGTTTAGGATGCCTGGAATGTGCACCACTGACAGCAGAATGTGTCATTCCATGCCCAGTACCAGACTCTTATTGCCTCTCTGCAAAAGGGATACAAATGAGTGCCCCCTTGCTTGTTGACGTAAAAGACGACCGCCATATTGTTTGTTTGAATTAGAAGACAGCCCGGCACCAGGTCCTCTTGAAATGCCTGTAAGGCACAGAGGACCGCTCGCATCTCCAGAACATTGATATGGAAAGATCACTCCTCGGGTGTCCAAACTCCTTGCGTTTGATGAGCACAGAGGCGCACTCCCCAGCCCAGATCTGATGCATCTGTCATAAGGGTCTGACCTGGAGGCTCTTGACGAAACCAGACCCCTTTCTCCAAATTCCAGGGGTCCATCCACCAAAGCAGTTCTCCTGACTGGCTCGGTGATCCTGACTAGAAAGTCTAGCTCATCGGAGCCCTAGTCCCACTGCACCCTGAGCAACCACTGTGGGACCTGCAAGTGGAGACGGGCCAGAGGAGTGACTGGAATGGCCGCCGCCATGTGCCCCAGCAGCCTGAGGAAGTTTCTTGCTGGAACCTGAGGAGTTACTGAGATCCATTCGGCAATCTCCTGCAGGCGATCACCCCTGTCCAGGAGTAGAAAGGCCATGCCCTGAACAGAATCCAGGACCGCTCCAATGAAGATGAGTCTTTGACTGGGCTCGGGGGATGATTTCTGAAGGTTCAGGGTGATCTCCAGTTCTCAGAACAGAGTATAGGTGTCTCCGAGAGCCTGAAGCAGGCTTGACCTGGACGGGGCCATAAGTAGCCAATCGTTGAGGTAAGGGAAGACGTAATGCCCCTGACGTCTTAGAGCCGCAGCCACCACTGCCAAGCACTTTGTAAAGACTAGAGGAGCGGAGGAGAGGCTGAACGGAAGAACTCTGAATTGGTAGTGTTCCCCTTGGAAGTGGAACCTCATAAACCTCCAGTGGGGAAGGAAGACCCCGATATACATATATGCATCTTGCATGTCTAGAGAGCAGAGCCAGTCTCCTTGGCGCAGCACGGGAAGTAGACCTGGAAGAGTCACCATCATGAACCTTTTGTACTCTATAAAGAGACAGAGAGCTGAGGTCCACAATGGGGCGAAGATCCTGCGTCTTTTTTGGGACCAGGAAGAAGTGGGAATAAAATCCCTTTCGCCACTGACTACCTCTATTGTCGTTTTCTGCTAGAAGGTCTGAATTTCTCCTTCTATAAGTGGGATGTGAGAAGGAGGATATCAAGAGTACATTGGTGGAGTACTTGGAGGGAAGTCCGTGAAATCTAGCGTGTGCCCTCTCCTGATAATATCCAGGACCCATTGGTCTGCAGTTATCGAGCGCCACCCTTCGAGATGAAAAAGGGCCCCCGACAATCGCCCCAGAGTCTTCCTTTTGGGGGCAGTCGATGGGCTGAGCTGGGCTTAGGCAGAGAGTCCTGGGAGGACTTGGGCCCACAGTTGGCGCCTCCAGGTTGCTGGTTACCAGCTATCCTACGAAAGCCGCCTCTCTGACTCTGCTAGTTACCACAGGCTTGTCCACCTTGACCATCCGAGGGCTTGCGAAAAGGCTGTTTTCGATGCCGCCGCTGGTCGCCACAGTACATTTGGCGGACCGACCAGATGGACTTGCCCGACTCCTGGAGATGTGAAATCAGAGCTTCCGTCTCCTGCCCAAACAACACGGTACCTTGGAATGGCAGATCCTTGATACTGGACTGCAGATCCTGCTGAAAGCCCGAAACTCAAACAGGCATGGCGCCGAAGGCAAACCCCGGAAGTGGCTGCACAGGCTGCCGTATCTGCAGTGTCGTACAAGGCTCTCAGGACATGAGAAACCACGTCGGAGCCCGATTTAAGTATGTCCAGAAGTTCAGTCTTCTGCTCGGAATCTGGCATGGCTCTCAGTAACTCTTGTCCCGTCTCCCACAGAGCATTCTGGTACTGGACCATATGCGTCAGGAAATTGAGGGAACGGATGGAGCAGGTGGAGGCAGAGTAAACCTTCTTGCCCACCTGGTCCAAATACTGAGACTCCAGATCGGGATGCTGCGAGCTAAGGTGTTTTGGCTGCCTGGACTTCTCATGGGCAGCCGCAATGACCAAAGAGTCCGCCTGAGAGTTCTCTGCTAAAAAGGCTTCTGCCCGCAGGGCCTTAAACAGCCTGTCCGATTTCTTGGGAACAGCTGGGATGGAGGCCAGACACTTCTAGATAGTCCGGGTCAGGTCCAGGAAAGTGTCCACCAAAGGAGGGACCACCAATGGTTTTGGCTCCTTTTGCCTCAGGTATTTGGCCAACCTTAGGCGTTCCGGATTCAGGTCTTCCGTTTCCCACTCACTGGAGGCCTGGATATGCCTCATGATGTCCATAAAGGTCAGATCGTCCAGAGGCGAGTGAGGCTGGTCCTTCTCTCCCGGGGATTCCCCGATCCAAGAGAGGAAGAGGATGCCGATGAAGAAGAGGAGAACCGACTAATAGGTCTGGAATAGTCCGATCTCTCCTTGTGACCAGTCTCTGTCATCAGTAGTTGGGGGACCGGCTCCGGTCCAGAGACCAGCGACGAAGCGTAGACAGACGTCTGTTAGAGGACCGACGTCAGGAGTGCTCTCGCCCAGAGGAACAAGTAGTATGCAGCGGGAAAAGAACTGGGGTGGAGCTGGGTCTGCCCCCTTTTGTACCAGGGCTGACGTTGGGGCGGGGCCGATGGGGGCGGTTCCTGCTTGGTACTGCTGGCGAGAAGTTTTCCTGAGGTCCTAAGCGCAATGCATAGTCCTGATTGTTATAGCCTGCTGCAAGAGCTCCCACTCGAAGTAGGATCTACTGTTACAGATGAGTAACCTGTTCTAGGAGCATGGATATGTTGCTCATCCACATTTCTTGGCAGACTCTAAGCAGTTCTCCGGGAGGAGGGAGGCAAGGTGCACACCCCCTACTTGGGAAATAAAGATTGGAGAACCGAGGCCCCAAAACCAGCATCCCGGTGTGACTCAGGGTCGATGTGGTAGTGGGTAATGAAGGTGTTTGCTGACTTCCAGGTAGCAGCCAGACAGATTTCCTTGATACGGATGTCCCTGGAAGCAGCCACCGATGCAGCAGTATGGCAGGTAGAATGAGCTCTTATACCTCTGGGAGGCTCCATGCCCGCCAACTCATAGCACAGACCTATGCATGATGTAATCCATCTTGCTATGGTCCGTTTGGCTGCAGGTCTGCCTGAAGCGGCTTCAGCGTAGGTGACAAACAGCTGGCAAACCTCTCCCCAGATTTCCACTGTTCTCTCCTCATAATAAGAGGGAACGTCTCGGGTCCAAAGTATGGAGCCTGTACTCGGCGTCCGAGGTGTAGTTAGGGTAGTATATCGGCAGAGTCAATACCTGGTTAAGGTGAAACTCTGATGCCACCTTTGGAAGTAACTTTGGGTGGGGGGCGCAGGACAACTTTGTCCCTGTGAAAGGCCAGATAAGGGGAGTCCACCGACAGTGCCTGGAGCTCCCCTGTCCTTCTGGCTGACGCAATAGCCGCCAGGAAGGCCATCTTCCACAAGAAGTGTGAGAGTGCACACTTGTGCATAGGTTCGAATGTCTTACCCATAAGCTTCGCCAAAACCAGCAACAGATCCCACGGAGGTGGAGGTTCACGCACTGGAGGAGATATGTGATTCAGGCCTTTGAAGAAGTGCCCAACCACTGTCTCCTGCACCAATGTCGGCTGATCAGCCCGCGCCCGGTAAGCAGAAATGGCTGCCAGGTGCACCCTAAGGGTCGACGACTGCAGACCCCCTCTGGAGAGAGACCAAAGGCAGTAGCGAATGTTAGCCACAGAGCAGGATAAGGGATCCAGACTCTTACCATGACACCAAATGGAAAATCTCTTCCATTTGTAGGCATAACATTTCCTGGTTGATTCCTTACGAGATGCCTCCACCACGGTGTAGACATCCTCGGAAAGACCCAGAGCCTGGAACTCTAGCCGATCAGGTACCAGGCTGTGAGGTGCAGGGATTGAAGGTCCAGATGTAATACCTTCCCCTGGTTCAGTGATATCAGGTCCGGGCATGTACAAAGCCGCTCTGGGGGCCTGCAGCTGAGGCTGAGGAGATCTGGATACCAGGACTGGCGCAACCAATCTGGGGCTACCAGGATCACCTTCACCTTGTCCCTCCTCACCTTAAGTAGCACCTTGTGGATCAAGGGAAATGGAGGGAAGGCGTAGAGGAGGCCTGGGGTCCATGGCCTCGAGAAGGCATCCCCCTGCAGCGAGCCCTGCTGAGAGGGGCGGGCATGGTACAGCCTCAGCTTGTTGTTTTCCCTGGAGGCAAACGGGTCCACCGACTGTCTGCTCCAGTGGGAGAATAGATTTTAAGCTACCTCTAGATGGAGAGACCACTCGTGGGATGTCTGGCCTATGCGACAGAGCATCCGCCATTTGGTTCGAGACTCCTGCCACATGAATGGCTAGGAGATCCACCTCCAGCTGACTTACAGTGCCTTCAGAAAGTATTCACCCCCCCTTGGATTTTGTCACATTTTGTTGTGTTACTACCAGAATTTTTAATGCATTGAAATAATTTTTCTCCCCTTGATTCACATAGCATACTCAACAATTTAAAGGGGCCAAAATATTTTTATTGTGTAACAAAAATTTATGAAACATTAAAAACTGAAACATCTTGTTTACTTAAGTATTCACCCCCCTGAGTCAATACTTTGTAGAAGCGCCTTTGGCAGCAATTACAGCTTTGAGTCTTCTTTGTATGTCTGTATCAGCTTTGCACATCTTGATTTGGGGATTTTCACCCATTCTTCCTTTAAGATTTGCTCAAGCTCTGTCAAGTTGGATGGGGAGCGTCAGTGAACCGCAATCTTGAGTCTTTCCACAGATTCTCAATGGGATTCAAGTCTGGGCTTTGCTGGCCACTCAAGGACATTCACCTTCTTGTTCTGAAGCCACTCCAGTGTTGCTTTGGCTGTATGCTTGGGAGTCGTTGTCCTGTTGGAACGTAAATCTTCGCCCCAGTCCAAGGTCTATTGCAGACTGATGCAGGTTCTTCAAGGATATGCCTGTATTTGGCTCCATTCATTGTTCCCTCTATCGTGACAAGTGCCCCAGTCCCTGTCGCTGAAAAGCATCCCCATAACATGATGCTGCCACCACCATGCTTCATGGTAGGGATGGTGTTGCACGGGTAATGAGCTGTGTTCAATCTGTGCCAGACATAGCACTTTGCATTCAGGCCAAAGAGTTGAATTTTTGTTTCACCAGACCAAAGAATCTTTTGCCACATGGTCTCAGAGTCTGCCACATGCCTTCTTGCAAACTCCAGGCATGCTATTATGTGGACTTTTCTCAGGAGTGGCTTCCATCTAGCCACTCTCCCAGAGAGGCTACATCTGTGAAGTGCTGCAGAGATTGTTGTCCTCTGGACAGGTTCTCCCATCTCAGCCATGGAACTCTGTGTTCTGTCAGGGTGGTCATTGGGTTCTTGGTCACTTCCTGACCAAGGTCCTTCATGCCCGTTGCTCAGTTTGGGAGGATGGCCTGCCTCTAGGAAGCGCCTGTGGTTCCGTCATCTTTCCATTTCCTAATGATGGACTTGACTGTGCTCCTGGGAACTTTCAACACCCTAGAAATGTTTTTATACCCCTCCCCAGATCTGTGCCTCCTCACAATTCTATCATGGAGTTCTACGGACAGCTCCCTGGTCTTCATGGTAGAGTTTCTGCTCTGACATGCACTGTCAACAGTGGGACCTTATACAGACAGGTGTATTTCCTCTGAAATCATGTCAACCATTTGAACTGCCCACAAGTGGACTCCATTCAAGCTTCAGAGTGATCTCACAAGGAAATTGGATGCACCTGAGCTCAATTTGGAGTGTCATAGCAAAGGGGGTGAATACTTATCAAATCAAGACATTTCAGGTTTTTATTTTAAATTACATGTAAAAAAATTCCAGAAGTTTCATTCCACTTTGACATTAGAGAGTAATTTGTGTAGATACGTGACAAAAAAATCCCATGTAAATGTATTTTAATTTTAGTTTGCAACATCACAAAATGTGACAAAATCCAAGGGGGGTGAATACTTTCTGAAGGCACTGTACGAGGGTCGAGATGTGGAGCACCTCCTTGCACATCAGACGCGAGTGCATGCCACCCTGTTTGTTGAGGTAGTACATGGTCATGGTATTGACCATCTGGACTTGAACCACTTGACCCCGGAGCTGACAGTGCCAGTCTGACTGTTCTGAGCTCCAACAGGATGATGTGGCATCGGGACTACTCGGGGGTCCAGAACCTATGGGCCCTGTTGTCCCCCATGTGGGCTTCCCAGCCCATGAGAGGCGCATCAGTCGTAAGGACGACCGTCTGCTTGGGGCGGACAAATGGGATCCCTTCCTGCAACCATTCTGGGGCCGTCCACCATTGGAAAGTGTCCCACATCATCTGTGTTACAGTGATCAGCAGGTCGTAAGGACCGTGGTGCTGAGTCCACTGGGTGGCCAGCTCCCATTGCAGGGGGCGCATGTGCCACTTGGCCCAAAAGACCACAGATGTGCACGCCACCATGTAAGTCAGAAGGCGCAGAAAGTCCCGGGCAGGGCACAAGTGCCCAACCAGAAATGATAGGGCAAAGGAGGAGAGAACCTCCGCCTTGTCCACCAGGAGCTGAGCTCGGGCTCGGCAAGAGTCTAACTCTGCTCCAATGAAGCCCATCACCTGAGCAGGCACGAGTTCAGACTGGGTCTCATTGATCAGGAGGCCGAGTTGGGAGCAGGTTTGGAGAGCCAGATCCCTGGACCTCTCCACCTCCTCAAGGGAGGATCATGCCAAGAGCCAGCCGTCGAGATAAGGGTAGATTCGTACTCCTTGACGCCGAAGATGGGCTGCCACCACTGCAGTGTACTTGGTGAAGACCCACGTTGCCGATAGGCCAAATGGCATGGTTCAGAACTTGTACATGGTCCCTTCGACCCTGAAACGGAGAAACCGGAGAATGTGAAAAAACGCATCCTGCAGATCCAGTGAACAGAACCGCACGTTTCGTTCCAGGGATGGTATGATCTGGTTCAGAGTTACCATCCGGAAGGTGCAGGCCTGAGATATTGATTCAGGTCATGGAGATCTAGGATGGGGCGCCAACCCCCGGATCCGCTTGGGCACCAGGAAGTATCTGGACCCGAAGCCTCAGTTTGTAGGAGGATCCGGCACTGGAGCTACCACCTCCTTGCGGAGGAGCTGAGCTATGTCGTCTCAATGAGCCGACTGAGTGCAAGCTGAGATCCTTTCCTTCAGAGGGGCGCGGGCTCGACTGGGAGGGTACTGCTCGAACTCTAGAGGCAGTCTCTGACTGACCACTTCGAGAACCCACCTGTCCGAAGTGATATCAGACCAAGCGGAATGAAAGTGGTGGAGTCGGCCCCCCACGGGAGGACCCAGAGCTGGCGTGACTGGTGTAGGGGTGGCAACCCACAACCCGTCACTGAGCAGGCTTAGAGGAGGAGTAGGCGGCTCCTGGACCTGCACCTCGGCCTCCTTTACAGGGCTGTTGAAGACCCTGCCTGGGCCATGGGCGCCAAGCTTGAGCCTGCTGCTGCTGCTGTTGGCCTCTCTGATGACGGCTGCCTGACCGCAGGGGAAGAATGCCGAAATGGCTTTTCTTTTCTGCTGGTTCTTGCTCGAAGAACCTTTTGCAGAGGTAGCATCCAAGGTGGCATTGGACTGCTCGATACGCTGAAGGTGACCGGCCACTCCTGGACCGAACAGGTCGGTGCCAAGGAAAGGAACATCAGCTAACTTGCACTGGGTATCCGCCGGGAAGGAAGATAGCCTCAGCCAGGCCCTGCGGCAAGTGGCCACTGTGGCTGCTAAAGAGTGAGCACAAGAATCCCCGATATCTAGGGCCATCTGGAGCTGCTGTTTTGCAACAGCACGGCCCTGGTCACGGACTTGCTTGACCGTAGTCTGCATGTCCGCCAGGAGATGAGGGAGGACTTCATCTAATGACCAGAGGAGGGCATGAGAAAAGTATGCCATAATACCAGCCGAACTGGCCGATGAAGGCCTAAGGAAGAGGCCGTGTAGACCTTGTGGGCAGAGTGGTCCATATTTTTGGACTCCTTGTCCAGAGGTCAGTCTGTCGGTCGAGCTACCAGTACGTCTAAACACAGAAGTGGTCACCAGGCTCTCGGCCAAAGGGTGTTCTGTGAATCACGGTAGGGACCCTATGGGCACTGCATACTTGCGGGCCATGCGGGCAGAGGTGCTGGGCAGGAAGTTGGGTGCTGCCAGAGCTCAAGGGCTGGGCCAGTGATGGCTTCGGCCACTGGAAAGGCCTCCATCAGGGTATCCCCCCTTTTTAGGATGTCCGTTAGGGGGTACTCCAACTTTTTCTGGATAGACTCCAGGAGGATTTCGGTACATTCGGAGATCAGGCGGAGAATGCATTGAAAGGAGGAAGGACCCTCCTCAAAACCCACCATGGAGGACTCATCTCCAGGATGGGTGTGCAGTCCTGTGATGTCAGAGTCCGAGGAGTCGTGGTACAACGGTCTCCCATCTAGGTCCCCTTCGATCCGCCGGGGGCAGTCAGGGGTAACCGTGATGGACAGACATTGGGGAAGCCCGGTGTCTGTACGGTCCTCTTTTGAGGGAGCCCCACCCTGAGGCTGCATTGGTGGAGAGACCGAGATGGGCCGAGCCGGGATGCGGGCCGGCCCCGCGGGTGGGGTAACTGAAGGCTTCGGTTCCGGAGGGGTCGGTATCAGCCCAGGAGGCAGTAGCCAAGTGATGGCCGGGGTGGACGGCGGAGCTGGCTTCTGCCCGGTCAAAATCAGCTGTTGCCACATAAGATCCTCATAGCATCGACGGAGTTTCCGTCGAAGCCTCTCCTCATCCAAGGAGGATGAGGATCTGCAGCGAATCCTCTTTTTAGAGTGCTTATGACTGTTTTTCGATCGTTCGTCCAAGGGGGTTCTGGACCTCGATCGAGATCGGGCTGGCAGGTCCAGAACCATTTCATTGATGGTGACACCAGCGGGCTAGGTCTACTGTTTGGGAAAGACAAGGACCGGAGTCCTTTCAAAAGAATTGTTAACTGGAGTCGGGCAAATAGGGTCGATTAGGTCGAGAGAAATCTCAACCTCAGCCACTTCGGTCTCTTGGCCAGACGGAAGATCCGTGAAGCCAGCGGCCGAGGATGCGATCTCGACCGAGGTAGAGACCGCGTGTTCCTGGGACTCAGACCTTTCTCCATCCCAAGAACGTCTTAGTTTCGACGAAGACTTCGGGTCCTTATCCCTCTTCCAAGGGTGGGAGGAATGCGAGCCCAAGGGCGCCTCACCCCTGGTGGGAAGAGACTGGCACAGCTCCTTGAAGGAGCCCGAAAAGGTGGAACCGAGGTTCAGAGGAACAAAAAAGGTCCAACTGGCCGAAGCTTGAGCCACTTCTTCCTCGAAAGCCTTCATTTGTTCCAACTGTTCGGCGGATCCCGCAGCCATGGAAACCGCCCACCTTGCCTCCTTCGATTTCACTGGCGGGTTCCTCTTCTACGGTCTCCCCAATTTTAGACACGCCAAGCAGTCGTCCAGGATGTTGGGATGGAAGGCCAGGCAGAATGTGCAGGTGGAGGTGTTATGTCCGACACCTAGGCAGTAAACGCACGTTAGGTGGGGATCGGTGCACGACATCTTCTGGCCGTAGGAGCACCGGTGAAATCCAGGAGCAGATTTATCCTCCATGTCCGATGAGCTACTACTATCGGAATCATTAACTTGAACAAGTTTTAAGGTAAGTTGAGGTAAAAACCGCCGCTTTGAATCCAGGGCCTTCGAATTGCTGTGAAGCACGAGGGAACCTGCATCTTCCAGAGGAAAGGAAGATCTGGCGTTATGGGGCAGAGCCGAGGTTTATACCACCCGGGTGGGTGGGAGGAGCCAGCTTGAAAACTTCCGGCAAGATTTGAAGGGGAAAGGGACATGCCAAGAAGTGCGGGTGAACAACATAGCCACGATCCTAGAACAACTGTTTTCAGGGTGTCTCACCTAATGGTTGCAGGAATGTCTGGGTCTGAATTATCCCTTATGACCTCCTCTACCCCCCCCACCCCGAGGAATTCTCGGAAGGGTTCGCTTTTAAGATGGGCCAGCTTGAATCTACATCTAGTAATAAGTCTCTCTGGGCCTAAGTGCCAGGAGGTCACTAGAGGGGCATGGTCCACATGTGCTATTTCACCCATTTTGACATCAACCAACTTTCCCAAGTTTTCTTTTTGTGTGTAGCACTGATCTATGCGGGTATAGGTGCCATGAACTGCTGAATAATATAAATACCCCCTAACCCTAGGATGGAGAGATCGCCAAACATCTAGCCAGCCCATTTCCTGAATAAAATGCTTAAAGAATGTGTGTGGAGCTGGTTGCTTGCCCATAGAGACCTTAGTGGTGTCTAATGAGGGGTTAGGAGCAATATTAAAATCCCCTGCTAATAAGTGTTCTTTTAGACATGGCAACCACCTTATCAAGTAAAAAATAATTTGTTGACATATTTGAATCTGGGGGAAGATATATATTAGCCATTGTCACCTCCTGTTCTTGCAGCCTACCCTGCACAATTATTAACCGACCCTCCGGGTCTGCCCATTCCTTTGTCAATCAGAAAGGAGTATGGCCCAAGATCAGTATGGCGACCCCTCGCTTCCTTCCCCTACTCCCCATTGCTGCCGAGAAGATCTGCATGAAGCCCCTCCCCTTCAGTTTTTTATGCTCAGCTTGCGTCATATGAATCTCCTGCATGTGTACCACCTCTGCCTTAGTTTTTTTTTTTTTTTTTAAGTAGTGTGATAATTCTGGACCTCTTAATGGAACTCCCCAAGCCATTCACGTTCAATGAACATAATGTTAAATGCTGCTTAGCCATCCTCATAACTCGCCGGAGTGGGTATTACAAACCCCCAGATAAGTGCACATTTCAATCCAACCTAGTTAATAGAAACCTGTGACTGCCTACTGATACCCGGAAGTGCAACCCCTTGGGGTTGAGGGTGAGGGAGATCCTAAATACAGTAGATAATCATTTGCAACCACTGCCATTCAGCGTCTAACATACAAGTTGACAACAGGAAACCGATTTATAACCTGATAAACTAGTAAACTATGGAGGGAGGTCTCCTCCCTGGTCCCGTGACTCCAGGAAAACTTTTGGGCCAACTGGGCCAATGTTATAAGCCTGATCAACCACCGGATTGTGAATCTTCCATCAGTATGGCCAAACATCATGGCCTTGTTGCGCACGCAAGGCATGCAATTGTGTGCCCCTGATGGGGTTGGGGCCCTTTAAGCACTCTAAGGTGCAAGTAGGGAAAGGGTATAGAGGGGTTTGGGACGTCACAAGCTTCCTCATTCCTCCCCTGTGGACCAACTCTGTATTTATAAGGGGCAATTTGGTTGGACACGTAGCTAAGGAGAACCATCCTTCTAACTCATTTATAGGCGAGCAGTAGTAGGCTCGGCAGTACACAATCTTATTCCCTGTTTGGTGGGGGAGGGAGGGTGTTTTATTTCCTTCAAGTCTCTTTAGACCTTGGGCTATCTGCCTTGTGCACCACCCATCCCCATGTCCTTTACCTACTTGTGCCAGGATTGCATTGGATAGTCATTTAACTAATCATAACCCACCCACCCCCGGGCCTCATTTAGGTGTCCTCCAGAGAAATTAGTTATTAATACGCACTTGTTAACAGCTGTCCCAGTCTAGTACAGCAAAGTGGAAGCAGCCCCTGCCTTTGTAGCTCCGATACTGAAGAGCTGTTAGTTCCTTGAAAATGCAAACTGGAGCCAAAGGAGAGATTTGTAGGTGAAATTGAAGAGATGCTGCTTTGCACACAAAAGTTTGGGGGGGGGGAGGGGAAGAGATCAAGACTGTTAGAACTGAACACCTTTGTTAATAATGGGGGTATTAAGTATAGGCCGATTAGGATAGAACAAAAAGTAAAAGGTTAGTAAGACTAGGACTTATTTGCGTCATTGGTGTATGGCAGGTCTGTCTCTGAGGTTCTTCGGAACATAGTTAGGAAGAAGGAGGTAGCGTCCAGAGTGTTTGGTTCCTCTCCTTCAGCTGGGTTTCACTCAGTGCAGTCCCCAAATCCTAAGTGCTCCTAAGGGAGAAAGTCTTCTCCCTCAGATATTTGTCCGGTAGTCCTCAGCGCAGGGATCCAGGACCAGTCATCTTTACTAACATACTAAAATGCCAGCAGAATAGGCCTAACGGTCTTTCGTGTCTGCTCGTTTGGTCAGCACCCACCCTGGGTGCTGACCTTGCTGTCCCCCTCGCCTTCTCTGGCTTCTCCCTTCCCAGTTCCGGATATTCTTGCTGCATTGGATTTTGCTTCCAGAACCCTTCCCTGTACCTGTCCCACCCTCTTGAACCCCTCCACTGTCTCTGCCTCCACCAGCCCCCTAGGCAGTGCATTCCATGGCTCCACCACCCTCTCAGTGAAGTAGCACCTCCTCCTTTCTCCCTGAATCTTCCCCTCCAGCTTCACCCATGCCTCTAGTGGCCCCTCCTCCTTCCTTCAAGCACCCTGACTGTTCCTCCCGTATTTACCTCTTCACGTACTCTGAAGACCTCTATCATGTCCCCCGGTCCCTTCTCTTCTAATGTGTACATATTTAGCTCTTCGAGCCTCTCCTCATAGGTCCTGTCCCCAAGCCCCAAATCATTTTGGTTGCCCTCCTCTGAACCCTCTCCAGGAGGTTAATGTCCCTCTTCAAGTGTGGCCTCCAAACTGCACAGTACTCAAGGTGTGGCCTCACCAAGCAGTTATACAGAGGAGTATCACTTCTCTCCTTCTGGGGGTGATCCCCTAGTGATGCATCCCAGCATCCTGTTGGCCTTGGCTGCTGCCCTCCTACAAGTCTCAGAGTTGTTCATCTTGACATCCATCACCCCCCAGGTCCCTCTCAGCCATCGAGACTTGTAGCATCCCCCCAGGGTGTACACTTGGCCCGGGTTTCTGGCCCCAGGTGGAGTACCTGCATTTCCTGCATTGAACCTCAGCTTCCACTTTCTAGACCATCTTTCCAGAGCCTCAGGTCCCCCTGTAGGCCACCCTCCCTCCTCCCCATCCACCACCGCCCCAGTTTGAGTCATCCTAAAGAGACTCATCTCACTCCTGATTTCTGTCCTTATGTCAGGAGACGTAGGCGTTGAACAGAAGGGGCCAAAGGACTGATCCCTGTGGACCCCACTAATGACCCTCCTTGGGGATGAGACTATCCTCAACTACGACCCTCTGGGTCCGGTCCTGGAGCCAATTGCCTATCCATCTGATCATCTGGTTCCCCACTCCCATTTCTCCCAGCTTATCCAACAGGCCCACTGAGGAACAGAGTCAAATGCCTTGCAAGTCTAGAAAGAGGACGCCCACTGGTCTACCCAGGTCCAAGGCACCAGTCACCCAGTCATAGAACTCCACCAGGTTTGTCTGACACGATTTCCCCGGGATGAATCCATGCTGTCTATCGTCCAGGCACCCTGACTTATCCAGGTCCCCCCCAGCCTCTCCTTGACAATGCCCTCCATCACCTTGCCCACCACCGATGTCAGACTGACAGGCCTGTAGTTCCCTGCCACCTCCCTGTAGTGGGGGTGTGAACCAGGAGAAGCATTCCGAGGCTGACCAAGGAGGGCATTGGCAATCTACTGGATCGCTTCTTTCCCCTGTCGTCTACGAGTGTCCCTTTGGCCTGAGTTCCACACTCAATACAAGAGCCTGGAGGCTATTGTTGGCCTTTGGGCTGCATGGCTCTGTGCCACCTCAATGTTAGTGTTTTTGAGCTCTGCTGCTGCCTCTGCTGCAGTTTCAAATGACTGGGCCCCCCCTCTGGGAACTGAATTACCAGCTTGGCCAGGTATGGTGTACAAAATTGGAGCTCCGCTATTTTTAGGGCCCACATCATCAGAATGTACTGTCTGTGTCTAGTCATGACCTCTGGGGAGTAGTCATTCTCCAGAAATAGCCAGTGTAAATGGTACAGTACAGCCCCTTGTTTCCGTGCAGAATGTAAAATTGTCTCCTTTTCCAAGAAGCGGAGGAAACGTACCCGTACAGTGCGGGGACGAGCTCCTGGGGCAGGCTTGGGGCCTAGTGTTCGATGTGCCCTCTCTAGCTCCAGAGTGAGGGTTTCTGGGATCTTTACCGCCTCTCGGATCAGTTGCTGAATTAAAGCAATCATGTCAGGGCCCTCCATCCCCTCAGTGACCCTGGCTATCCGAATATTGTTTCTGCGATTACAGCTTTCCCTATCCTCCGTCCTCGCCTGCAGACCCTGAACCTCCTGGTGCAGCTATACGATCGCGCTTTCAGTGCAGTCTACCCTCTGGTAGACTTCTGCAGCCTGCCTCTCAAGGACCTCATGTTGCTTCTCCAGTTTCGAGATGTCCATATGAAGAGCCATTGCCGTGGACCTAATCACTTTTACTGAAGTCCCTTAACTCCGTGAGCATCAGGGACATCTGTCTTGTATAGTTGTTAGGAGTGGTTGTCTTGCCTGGGACGTACCACGGCGCAATGAGACACAGGTCTGCAAGCCATCACTCCCACAGTCCCTGTCCGACAATCTGCAGTCATTCCGCTCCTCATCGAGCTTTGTGTTGGTTAAGTCCCCTTTCTTAAGCATTTCCACTTGCCTCCATGCTTTTTCTGTGAGATTTAGTCATTACCGCTGTAATTCTGGAGGTATTATTTTGGGGAGGTTTGGAAGCCATCCAAACTAGTCTGCCATTAGGTAAGTGATGTCAACGGAAGTCCCTTGGGCACTCAGTATTAAGTGTCACAAATTATGGGGCATCACTGGGTAAAAACCTTAAGGTCTAATGGCTTTTATTAGCATATAAATTTGGATGCAAAATTCCTGATTATAAATAAAATGTGAACAGGAGTCCAGATCAAGTCTAGCTGCTAGAATTGATCCAAAGCAATGATCATAATGTTCAGTAGGGCCTCACTACCGTCCTGGATGATGAACATGTCTTTTAGGACTTTAGTGTGAATTCCACAGGATGCAATTAAATCATGTGGGCTGGTGAGGTATTCTGCCTCAACAATCTGTTTAGGATTAGATCACTGGTTCTCATCTGCAATATGATGTGCAGTTTGGGCTTGTAAAAGACCCATACTTTTAAAAAGAATATTAAGTATAAAAGCAAGCATCTCTCCTTCAGGAATCTAGAGGAATGAGAACAAGAAAAACAGTTTAGTACTATTCCTCCCACTGGGGTTTGGAAAAGTAATTGTATCTCCTTTAAACAGCTTCATTTGATTGGCATGTAGCCATTTGTCAATGACTGTTATTATGAGACAGTCTAACTTGGTAGACTGCTAGACTGAGACTGTTTACAATGGGATAGGGCTTGTTGGGCCTTGCCCATACACTGTGCTGCAAACAAGTGTACCTTTTGGATGTCTTATTTGAGATATATTTAACATATTAATCTACAGATGCTCCATCAGCCGTGGCAGTATACAGGACCAGAAGTAAATGTTCTGGGAGTCTCATGGACCGTCCAGTTATGGTTTTAAAAATGAGGCATGCTGTTTGTGACACTTGGACAGCTGGTTCTGATCGCTGTATGATAATATAAAATTGTGTCATGGAGTGTCTCTCATGAGACATGCTCTTTCAGCTAAAATATAACAGCCAGGAGATAATTACAGGCTAGAAGAGACTAAATTAAGGACCCCTGTTTATCTAGCTTAATTGTAGCTTGCCAGCTGCTAGGATGGGAAATCAAACTTTTATAACGTTTAGAGGAAGAGAGCAGGTTATGACGCTTTAATGCAAAGTCATAAAAGATTCTTTGGTGTGTGCTGGGAAGAACAGCTACTGAGATCAAAGAGGGGATGTTATTTAAAGAAAGTCATGTGGGGACATGAGTTTTGCTGAGGTCACCTTTATTAATTTACCTCCTGCTGGACAGACATCCTGATTGTATAATTTTTAACAAACAGAGGAGGAGCTGGGTGACATCATGGAGAAGGCAGGGTCAAGACAGTGTTTTAATTATGCTGTAACAGACCTTTACTGACACACGTTTGGACTCTCTTGACAACATCATCTGTATCAGCACTATTAGAAGAGATACATTAGATATATGTCTAATTGTCTGGTGGTAGGAATTTTGCACTTTTCTTAACCCTTGTTCTTTAAAATGATTGTTTTTGTGATATATGGCTCTGCATTTACATTTTACATTTTTTTGGTTTTTAATAAACCTCTACTTTAGCGACTACTTCGTGTGCCTTTGAAATTCTTTTTCTTGACAAGTGAAGCATACATGGTTAAAGCTGACACTGTACAAAGTTTACTGGTTTTGCCAAACTGGGAAAAATACAGGTAACTCACCTGTAACAGGAGTTCTAGGAATGGTATATGTTGTTCATCCACACTTACTGGCAGGTTCCTTGCCGCTTTAAATCTTGCCAGAAGGTCTTCAAGCTGGCTCCTCCCACCCACCCGGGTGGTAAAACTCTCGGCTCCACCCCATGACGCGAGATCTAGCCCGCTGTAAGCCAGGCTGTGTGAAGCTGGGGAGGTCGGGTGGGTCGTGTGGATGGACAACATATACCATTCCTAGAACTCCTGTTGCAGGTGAGTAAAGTACAGTCACGTAAGAACTTACCATAACACTAGATCTTCGAGAACAGCTCTTGCAGCAGGTTACACCATTAGGACTGAAGCCGGCGGGCCCCATGACCCCATGGAAATTTTTTAGCTAGCAATATTCAGCGTGGGACCGCCTCCGACGTCAGTCCCGCCCCCGACGTCAGTCATAGTACATAAGGGGGTGGTCCCCCAGAATTCCCAGTTCTCCCGCTGGAGACTCCCAGCCGCTGGATGACATCAGAAGAGGAGACTGAGGATCCGCCATCAAATGGCAATCAGAGTAGTGTTAAAAACACCTGATCCTAGAAGAAAGATATTGCAACTAGAGATTACCTCCAGCGGGGATGGTGGGAGGGAAAGTACCTGCTGCAAGAGCTGTTCTCAAAGATCTATTGTTACAGTAAGTTCTTACGTAACTGTACTATCTTACTTTGAGAAACACCTCTTGCAGCAGGTTACACCATTCGGACTGATTACCAAGCAATAATGGAAATCCCACACCATTGGGAGGAGGGAAAGTAGAGATCCTTAACAAAATGTAAATCTAGGACAGAAGTCCTTGAAGGACTGCTAGACCAAAACCTGCTCTTCGCCTTGGTGTAATATCCAGGCTATAATGCCTGAAGAAAGTGTGCACGGAGCTCCAAATAGCTGCAGCACAAATGGCCGAGATGGACACATTCTTTAGGGCCGCAAAGCAGGTAGCCACCCCCCTTGTGGAGTGACCCGTAACAGCACCCAGTAAGGGTTTGTTGCACTTCTGGTAACAGAACGTGATGCACTGAATGAGCCACCTGGACAGCAACTGTTTGGAAATAGGAGCTTCGATCATACTGTGGGCAAAGGAGACAAAAAGCTGGTCCGATTTTCGGTGGTGTTTGGTTCTGGTCAGGTAGTATTGAAGACATTTATGCACATCTAAAGTGTGCAACAGGGCCTCTCCTCGATTAGAATACTTGGGGAAGTACACTGGTAGATCGATGTCCTGATTAAGGGTGAGAGCTGAGACCACCTTAAGCAGAACTTTAGGATTAGTCCATAGGGATACCCTGTCTTGGTAAAAAAAACAAAATAACGTTCTTTGCACATAAATGCGTGAAGTTCAGATATTCTTCTGGCCGAGGTGACGGCAACTAAAGACAACGTCTTCCAAGTAAGAAGACGTAGCTTGCAATCCGCGGCTGGTTCAAAGGGTGGCAGCGTAAGCTGCTCCAGGAGGAAGGGTAGATCCCATAGTGGAATCGGATCCTTAATTGGAGGTCTAAGGTGGAGAACACCTCTCAGGAAGGCTCGTGTCGAGTCCAACTGAGATATAGTGCATTGGCCTATAGGAATGTGATAGGCTGAGATGGCAGAGGTGTACCTTAATCGAGCAGTAGGCCAAGCTTGTTTGAAAAAGGGACAGGAGGCAGTCCAAGACCAACCTTTCTGGACAATCCATAGGCGAAAAACTGCGTGCTTGAACCCATATACAAAATCTACGCCACTTCATGGCATAAGTAGTATGGGTGGCCGGTTTCCTAGCAGCAGCAAGAACGTCTGCTACCTCTCACGAGACCCCGTATCGCATCATGGCTATGTCTCTAGGAGCCAAGCGTGCAGGTTCAGCGAATGAAGTTTCCGGATGAACCAAGGAACTCGCCTCCTGAGACAGCAAGTGGGAGCTGACTGGCAGAGGCACTGGAGGCTCCCAGGACAGCTGATGTAGTAGGGGGAACCAGATCTGCCTGGGCCAAAATGGCACGATAAGGATCAGTGTCGCTTGCTCCTTACGAAGTTTCAGAAGAACCCTCTGGATCAATGGAAAGGGGGGGGAGGCATAGTGGAATCTGCCCGGCCAAGAGAGGGACAACGTGTCTTGCCAGAAAACACCAGGCCCTGGATCTAGCGAGCAAATATTGGGCAGTTTTGAGTTGTATGGGGATGCGAAAAGGTACAACTCTGGCGTACCCCATCTGTGAAACAGATCCTCTGCTACCTCCTGGAGTAGTTCCCACTCGTGGACTCTGGCCTGAGAGTGGCTCAGGCCATCTGCGATGACATTGTCCACTCCTGGGACATGAACGGCAATGAGGTTTGCGCCATGTTGCAAAACCCAATCCCACACCCTCATGGCCTCCCTGCAAAGTGGGTAGGCATGGGTGCCTCCTTGTTTGTTGAGGTAATACATCACCGTGGAATTGTCTGTTTGTAACAGAAGGGTACCCGGTGGAATCTGACTGGAAGGCCTGCAGGGCGTAAAGAACGGCTCTCATTTCCAGAATATTTATGTGGAGATGAGTCTCTTGGGCTGTCCACAGGCCCTGAGACTGGACACTGTCGAGGTGTGCTCCTCATCCAAGCCCTGAGGTGTCAATGGAGAGTGTTACAATCGGAAACGGCGCAGTGAAGGGGATTCCCACCAATAAATTCTTCGGATGTAGCCACCATTGCCAGTCCCGGATTACGGCATTTGTGATTCGGATTGGGAGCTGCAAATGGTCTTGCTTTTGATCCCACTGGACCCGTAACATCCACTGGGTCACCCGCATGTGGAGACAGGCTAGGGGGACTGTTGCAATAGCTGCAGCCATGTGTCTGAGCAGGCAAAGGACCAATCTGACAGGAACGGTCTTCGCCAAAATGTCCCTGATGAGGGATCTGATGTGTTCCGCTCTGTCCTGGGGGAGGAAAGCTTTCCCATGGACGGTGTCCAGAACTGCGCCTATGAACTGCAGAGTCTGTGACGGAACCAGGCGTGACTTGTCTTGATTGATAATAATGCCCAACGCCTCAAACAGAGACCGAGTATAATGAATGGCGGACATCAGGGCCTCCCAAGAGAGCGTCATGAGAAGCCAGTCATCCAGGTAGGGGAACGCGTAGTGGCCTTATCTCCACAGAGTCGCCGCTTCCACCGCCATGCACTTCGTGAATACCCGAGGTGCCGATGACAGCCTGAAGGGGAGGGCTCAGAACTTGTAGTGATGGCCCTGAAACTCGAAGCGCAGAAACTTCCTGTGCGCTTGAGCAATGGATATATGCAGGTAAGCGTCCTGCATGTCCAAGGACACTAGAAAGGCGTCCTGCTTGAGCTGGGAATCAGACCTGGGAGGGTCACCATGTGGAAGCGTTTGTACAGGACTGACTCGTTGAGATCGCTGAGGTCCAGTACTGGACGGAGGCCCCCCGTTTTCTTTGGAACCAGAAAGAAGTGAATAATATTCTGCACCCCTCTGGTTCCTTGGGACGTGCTCTATAGCTTCTTTTCCGAGAACCGTGAGCACCTCCTGCTGTATGAGTAGGGTGTGCTGACCCGAGTAACAGGAAAGCAGGGGAGGTCTTGCCGGTGGGTGGTAGAGAAATTCTATGAAATGGCCTTTCATGACCAGTTGAAGAACCCAACGGTCGGCAGTTATCGACTGCCACCCTAAAAAGTAGCGAGCGATCCGACCCCCGACCTTTTGTGCCCATTGATCCAGAGGAGGGGCAGAGGCCGGGAAGGAGTCATGCTGTGGCAGCACTAGTCGCTGCAGGCTGGGCCGGTTTAGTGTAGCGTTGGCCTCTGCCTGGGGATGATTTAGCCCGGGCTTTACGCTGAAAGGCGCCCCTTTGTTGCTGGCTGGAACATGGCTGCTGCCTTTGTTCCCTGGCTGCGAAAACGGCTCTGGTTCCTACAAAAGGAACAAGGCCTGGATCTGTTCATGGCCTGTACAGACCTGACTGCCTTCCCAGCATCCTGGAGTTTGGTGATAACCTTCTCCAAGGGTTCACCGAAGAGTACTTCGCCATTGTAGGGGGATGTCAGGAATGTTCTTCTGTACATCCGGGGTGAAGTCGGAGACACGGAGCCAAGAGCATCTCCGGAGACAGATGCCTGAAGCTGCAGCTCTGGCAGACGAGTCCGCAGAATCGTATGCGTCTCATAGTACTTGGGTACCCACATCAGACCCAATGTGGAGAAGGTTTAGGAGCTCCGCCTTCTGATCGCCATCTGGAAGTTTATCGACCAGGTCCTGGCCCTGCTCCCACAGGGCGTTCTGAAACTGTACCATGTGGGTTAGGTAGTTTAGGGACCTGATGGCGCATGTAGCATGTAGGTGTCAGCATGGCTCAGTTGGTAGCACATCCACCTCTGGATCAGAAGGTTGTGGGTTCTCGTCCCACACCGGGACTGGACTTGCACCTAAAAATCGCTGGCATCCGAATGTAGTATTGGGGGGTGCTGTACTGCTGGGGTGTGCCGCCCTTCGGATGAGACGTTAAACCGAGGTCCCTTCTGTTCATCCTGCATCCTGGTGTTGTCCTGGTGGGTGTCCAGGTGGAAGGAAAAGAACCCAGGGCACTCTTTGCAAAGAGCAGGGAACATTTCCGGTGTCCTGGCCAATATTCCCCTTCCCATAAACCGGTTCATGCAATCATCCAGGCTGTGTGTGGGTGATGTGCGATATGGCCGCCACCACACATTCAGTCACTTCACTACCAGTCTAGCATTGCTTGTAAAGCGCTTTGGGATACTTTGTATGAAATGTGCTATATAAATGCTGATTTTTCTCCTCTTCTTCTTCTGTAGCAGCCGCATGCGTGTGCCTCCCCAGGGAATCCAATTGTTTGGATTCCTGGTCTGGTGGCTGTGTGCTCATATGTTGCGGTCTTTGGGACCGGTCATGCAAGGCCGTAATGACCAGGGATTCTGTCGGAGGTTGTTGAGCCAAGTACTGGTTCTCTCTCGGGGCCTTGTACAGGCGGTCAGCCTTCTTCGGCATGGCGGGAGGTGGAGTGTGGATGCTTCCATGCTGCCTTGGTGACGCCCGCGGAGGCGTCCACCAAGGGTGGCACTACCACAGGCTTTGGGTCTTTCTGCCAAAGATAACGGGCAAGGCGCTGTTGTTCGGGGTTGAGGTCTTCAGCATCCCACCACATGTTGTCGTGAATGTGCCTCATAATTTCAGTGAAGAGGGATCATCTGGAGGAGACCTGGGAAGGTCATGTGGGTCAGGTGATGGAATGCTGAGTGGAGGAGGAGATCTGGAATAATCTGAGGTATACGATCTGGAGTCCTCCCCCAACAGAGTGTACCGACGACATCTGGGTTGCTTGGGGCTTGGGGACCCTGACGGAGATCTTGAGGAAGGCTTTCTCCTGTCTTTGGATCTACCCCAGGAGGTGGAGTCTGCTCCTTAGGTGGAGGAGGGGGTGTAGGAGGTGAATGGGTAGGAGGAGGAGGAGGTTTTACCGGGATCACATCCTTTCGGATGGTTTCCCACCAGAAAGTAAAGAGATCCTTTACTTCTTGCAGATTCATGCCCGACGACTGGCCTGGCGCCGGTGCTCTGTCGCCAGGTCCGCGGGTGCCTCCGGGGTTGACGAAGGTTCCCTCGGGAGCCCGGCATCCTCAGTGTTTCCCACCTGGTCTTCAGACAGTGTAGTGTCCTCCTCCATGGAGTCCTTGTGACTGGTGTCCACCGGTGACGGGGGGTCTTCAGTGAATGCCAGGACGACGGTGGTCGCTTGGCCGACGCCTTCGGGTTCGGAGAACGCCCGGCCGGTGTCTGATGCCTGACTGGTGTCCTCTGTTCCGAACGCCTGTCCGACTTCGTATAATTGACTGACGTCGGGTCCGACGTCTGCTTAAGGGACGTCAGGTCTTTGGTCTTCCTTGGTGGTGGATCCGGACCTCTGGGAGGCTGGGAGACCGATCTGGAGTCGGGATCCCGACGTCGGGTTGATGAGGAAGACTTATAGTGTTCGGAAGACTTGGAAGAGGCCCAAGAGGGTGTGGAGGAAGCCGAGGGCCTTGAAGTCTTGATGGGCTGGAGAGTCGAAGAACCGCCTGAAGCGGGCTGAGATAGAGCCCTGGATGGAGAGCAGTCCAATCTAGTGGAGCCTGAACTACAGGAGTCCGAGGCCCGGTTTGGGGATCTGGACCTTACTTTCTCCCGGTGTTTATGGGCCTTGGAAGAAGAATTGCCCCTGGAAGAAGGTTCTTGGTCCATCCTTTTTAGTTTTTCTTCCAGCCTTTCTTCCAGTGCCTTCTGACGGTGGAACCTGGTGCGGCTGTTGACCCCTTGGCAAACGGTGCAGGCCTTGGTATCGTGGTCTGGACCTAAGCACCACACGCAGGAGGAATGAGGATCCTTAAAAGGGATCTGTTTTCCGCAGGCACACTTGGAAAGGTGTCCCTCAAGTGAAGGAGTTGAAGAGAACATCAGTTTGAAGAAACTCTAGAAGTTCTAAATCATCGTGCGCTAGGTAGAGACAGAGGCCGATGCTGGCGAGTCGACGGAGGGAAAAGAACAGGGGATTCTGGGGGACCACCTCCTTATGTACTATGACTGACGTCAGGGGTGGGACAGACGTCGGAGGCAGTGCCCCGCTGAATATTGCTAGCTAGAAAATTTCTGTGGGGCTTCAGTTCTAATGGTGTAATCTGCTGCAAGAGCGGTTTCTCAAAGATAGATCCTGTATTTCTAGGGACATGGATATGATGTTCAATCCATACTTACTGGCAGACTCCTAGCAGTTCTCTGGGAAGAGGGAGGCAAGACGCACACCCATTACTTGGGAAATAAGGACTGGAGAACAGAGGTCCCAAAGCCAGCATCCCGGCGTGACTCAAGGTTGATGTGGTAGTGGGTAATGAAGATGTGTCCCGACTTCCAGGTAGCAGCCCTGCAGATTTCCTGGATAGGGACGTCCCTGGAAGCAGCCACCGATGCAGCGGTATGGCGGGTAGAATGAGCTATTATCCTTTTGGGAGGCTCCATACCCACCAACCTACAGCAGAGATCTATGCAGGAGGTGACCCACCTGCCTATCGTCTGCTTGGGTGCAGGTCTGCTAGGTGCGGCTTCAGCGTAGGTAAACAGCTGGTGAACCTCTCCCTGAACTTCAGCCTTCCACTCCTTGTAATAAGAGAGCGCTCTTCTAGGGTCCAAAGTATGGAGCCTATATTCAGCCTCCGAAGTGTGACTGGGGTAGAACACCGGGAGAGTCAACACCTCGTTAAGGTGAAACTCCGACACCACCTTCAGAAGGAATTTCGGGTGGGGGGCACAGGACAACCTTTTCCCTGTGGAAGATCAGATAAGAAGACTCGATGGAAAGCGCCTGAAGCTCTCCCATCGAAGCCCTAGCTGAGAAAGGGTCCACAGGTAGTCCAGAATGCTGGCCAAGGAACAGGAGGAAGGGCCCAACCCCTTATCCTGACACCAAATGGAGAATCTCTTCCATTTGAAGGCATAGCATTTTCTGGTTGACTCCTTACAGGATGCTTCAGCAATGTTGAGCACCTTGTCAGAAAGTCCCAAGGCCTGGAACTCTAGCCGCTCAGGAACCAGGCCGGGATTGAAGGTCCAGGTGGAGTACCTTCCCCTTGTTGACAGATCAGGTCTGGGAGGGCTAGAAGCCGCCTCAGGAGCCTGGGGTTGAGGCTGATGAGATCTGGATACCAGAGCTGGCGGGGCCAGTCTGGGGCTACCAGAATCACATGCACCTTGTCCCTCACCTTGAGAAGTACCTTGTGGATCAAGGGTAATGCGGGAAAGGCACAGAAGAGGCCCAGGGTCTACGGCCTCGAGAAGGCATGGGTGGTCCCCAGACAGAGTCTGCAAGCTAGAAATTTTTCCGTGAGGTCCTGACGCCTGCCAGCTTCAGTCCTATAAGTAATTATCTACTGCAAGATCTACTGTTATGGTAAGTTCTTACGTAACTGTTCTATCTTCTTCAGGGTATCTCAGTCATCAGGGCACACCATAGGAATGAGTCCCAAGCAGTTACAGGTGCAGACAGTCTGGGAGGAAAGCCAACCATAAACTTAAGACAGGAGGTCATGCAGCACAACCCTGCATAACCTGCACAGGTCTTGAGGCAATGTCTAGACAGTAGTGCTTGGTGAAAGTATGGACAGCACTCCAGGCGGCAGCCACACATGTCAGCGGCTGTGACCCCTCGGAAACGAGCCACAGAGGTAGCCATGACTCTTGTGGAATGAGCTTTAATGGTTCCAGGCAATTCTTTGCCGTACTTGTAGCAGAACACAATGCGATTTGCCAATCATCTGGATAAACACTGCTTAGAAACTAAAGCACCCTCTCTACCTGGGGTGAAGGAAACAAACAACTTGTGACAGGGTTGAATAAAGCCCTACCCCATTTGTTATGCAAAAAGAAGGGTCTTTTCTTTCCTCTCTTTTTCTCTCTTGTCTGTCTGGTTGCACAACCAAATTTTCTTGTGAGACCTAGGAATTGATCACTCAGACGGTTTTACAATTCTCCGCCTCTCGCGATCTCTCTGCCTTCCCTAGCTATTCCTATCTTTTCTTCCCCCTTGCATATCTGCAGGTATAAAAATATATGTGAATCTTTATGTGGAAATGTCACGGATACAGGGATCCCTTAGTTTAAAACTGTATGTGGTTATACTGTGAAATGATTGCAAAAAGCTATTTGGAACTCAAGGGGTTAACCAGAGAAGTAGTTTTTAAGCCTTCTGCAGAACTGTAAACAAAAGGTCAGTTCTGGGTCACCATGTTCTTTTTGTTGCACCTGCATCAAAACTTACAAGAACATTGTGTGAGAAGCAGGCTGTCTTAACGAGTTCCCTAAGACTTATAAAAAGAGCAGCAATGCTTTCGCTAGAGAGACGATAGAGTGAGAGACAGTGAGACAAACTTGAAATTAAGAGATATCCTCAGAAGGACTTAAGTTTTCTATGTTTATACTGCCTTTGCAAATAATTATACTGAATAATTTTTCTTTTTTATTTTGCTTTTATTAAGAAAAATTAAACACTATATGCGAATTCTGAAACTGCTCCTGGTTTTCCTATGCTTCCTAGCCTGTGCCTTGACAACACAACTACTTCGATTTTCTACATTCCTTGGTGCGAAGTAGACAGTACTTCAAAGTTCTGTGTACATATAACGTATGGAGCAGTGCGTCCCCTGGACTGGCACGCTCACGGCAACAAACAGGAAGGTGGATAGATTGGTTGAGTGTAAACTCAGTGACTACCTTAGGGAGAAACTTAGGATTTCTGCACAAAGACACCCTGTAGCTCTGATATTTTTCGAGCAGAAGTAATGGCAACTAAAAACACCACTTTACAAGACAGAAAGCATAGTTTGTAAGTTGCAGCTGGCTCAGAAGAAGACAGGGTCAACTTCTCCTAAACAAAATTCAGATCCCCAGCTGGTACAGCAGAACAGATTAAGGGTTTCAGATACAGGATGGCCCTCAGAAATGTATGGGAGACATGCAGCTGAGCTACAGTGAGGTCACCTGCGGGCTCATGAAAGGCCAAAATAGCTGAAGGGTGCGCCTTATGCATGCTGGACTGAGTCCGGCTGAGGCGGTCCACCAGAGTGTTTAGCACGCCTGGTATGTGGACCGCCAAGAGTGTCAGACCGTGATCCAACGCCCAGTACCACACACTCATGGTCTGCCTGCATGGGGGGGTATTAAAGAGCCCCCCCACTTTTTTTTTTTAACATTCTTTGTTTATGCCCCCGCTTCACCACCTTGGACCCTATCCTCAGGCATCCTCTAGGCTGGCGCACTCCTGTAGGTCCTCGCAAGATATCTCCTCTCAGGGCTTCGACAGCACTGCCCCATCAGGCTGCAGCTTGATTCCCAGGCGGAGAGGAGAGGGAACCCCCTCTAGTCCTATCCAGTTCATTAGTGCACGGCAGGTATGCTTGCCTAGACCCCCTCCTGGAGCCTGGTTGTAGATTTTCTCAGGCAGCTGAGTTCCCATCTCCAGGCATCCAATGCAGGTTTTCTTCTTTTTTCCTGTTGCCACTCCCCACAATGCCGACATGCTAGGAGAGCCAAGGGGCAGAGCATGTAACCAAGTGCTGTTGTCCCAGCTCCTGATCAACATTCTCCTTCGCTCCCTCCCTCTTCATGCCATCCCGCTGCACCTCCACCTGTTGTCACCCAGGTGGCGGTAAAGCAGTGAGACATGAATCCCACCTCTCCAGAGAACAGCAGCCTGTGGGCGCCAAGCCCCGAGTGTCTATTCCTGAACCAGGGTTGCTGGTGTCAAACGGTAGCCCTACCACTGCAACGGCAGGCCAGCCAGTCCCCCCCCCACCGCTGCTTGATGTAATACACTACACTGAGATTGTCGGACTGCACCAACAGCTGACCTGGAGCAAGGTGGTTATGAAAGGCCTGAATGGCAGATATCACTGCCCACATCTCCAGGATACTGATATGCAGGGAGGCCTTGACCTGCGACCAGGAGCCCTGGGTATCAAACGGACCTAGATGACCTCCCCAGCCGGACCCAGAAGCATCCATGGAGAGGATCGGCCGTGGAGAAGAGATCTGGAATGGGACTCCTTGCAGTGGGTTCAAGGGGTCCATCCACCACTGAAGCATTTTGCGGACTAGGAGGAGACCAGCATCAACTGATCTAATTCGACCATGCGTTGGTCCCATTGCACTCAGAGAAACCACTTGAGGATGTGAACATGGAGTCTAACCAGTGGAACAGTGGGAATGGCAACCGCCATTAGACCCAACAGCCTCAGGCACACCCTGGCAGGAATAAAAAGGCTCTAGGTCATCTCCTGATTCTGGGTTATAAGGCACTCCACCCTGTTCTGAGGCAGGAAAGCCTTCCCCTGCACTGAGTCTAGAACTGCTCCCATGTATTACAGCCTTTGGGACAGAACAAGAACGGATTTTGGCAGACTGACCATAATGTTCATGGAGAGGAACAACTGGAGAGTTCTCTCCAGAGTCTGAAGGAGCTGCTCTCTGGATGGGGCCTTTAGAAACCAATCGTCCAGGTATGGGAAGACTTACAGCCCTCCCTTCTGAGGGCTGCAGCTACTGCTCGTAAGCACTTGGTAAAGACCTGCGGCGCAGAGGACAAGCCAAAGAACAGCACCTTGAATTGGTAATGCTCACCTTTAAACTGAAAGCAGAAAAAAATCCTGTTTTGGGGGGACTGAAATATGCAGATAAGCATCCTGTTTGTACAGTAAGCAGAGCCAGTCGCCTGTCTTAAGGGGCATCAGGCCTGGCAAACTTACCATCCTGAACTTTCTATACTGGACATATATGTTGAGGTCATGTAACTCTAGACTGGGCCTCAGATCACTAGTCTTTTTGGGGACCAGGAAAAACCTGGAATAAAACGTTTTGTTTCTCTGGTGCCTGGGTACTGGCTCGAGGGCCTGCTTGCGCAGAAGTGACTGTACCTCCTCCCGGAGAGCAGACAAGTCGGGGGGGGGGGGAGTGGAGGGGTTTCTGGGATGCTGGTCTATGAGCTCCAGTTGTGTGACCCCTTTCTATGATTTGCAGAATCCAGGCATTCGCAGTTATGGTTCTCCACTGATTTCGATGGAGGTAAAACCAACCTCCGACCACCACCTCTTGGTCAGGGACCAGAAGTGGGGGGGGGGTCTGGCAAGGAGTCAAGCAGAGGCAGATAGAATCATGGGGCTGATCCGCCATTTCATGGACACTTGGCCACAACTCTTGCATTGGAGGCAGTGGAGGTTCTTCGTTTGTCCAGGGGCAGAGAGGCTGCTCCAGGTCTATTGGACGCCTTGCAAAAGGGAGGGCACTGCCTACCCTTAGACTGCGTATGGTAGAGGGAGTGTACACACTTTATAGCCCTGCCAGATGCCTGCAAATCATTAATGATGTCCTGGACATCAGGGCCAAAGAGCTTAGTGCCATTAAAGGGGGCATTAAGCACCTTCTGCTGAACATCAGCAGCAAAGCCAGAGACCCTCAGCCAGCAGTGCCTACGTAGGCAGATACTGGTGGCTGCAGCCCTGGCAATAGTGTCAGAGATATCAAAGAAGGCCCTGAGGAGGTGCTTGCTAACATCCTCAGCAGTCTGCAAGCACTGATAACGTCCTGTTTGTGTGCCATCTTGGACAGCCTGAGTGGCAGCTTTTCCCTTCTTCCAGTTGGTGTTCTGGTATTTTACCATGTGAGGCAGGTAACTGGCAATCCTTAGCCCATGGGTGGAGGAGGGATAAACCCTTTTGCTCCAAAGGTCAATCATACAAGACTCTATCCAGAAGAAAGAACTAAGGTGCTTAGGTGCATTAGACCTGTCATGAGCTACCTTGAGGATCACAGAGTCGGTCTCTAGCTGGGCAGCATAGTAAGAAAACCCTTGGGGGGCATGATAAAGTTTGTCTGCCCTGTGGGGCATAGCCAGTACCATGTCTGGTCTGTTCCAGGCTGCAGTGGTAGCATTCCTCAATGCAGGTAAAATACAAGAAATAGTCTTTGATGGAGACTCTGGGATCTTCAAAAAGCCCACCAGATCCTTTCTGGTGACATCTTCCTCCACAGTATGGAAACCCATGGCTGAGGACAATTGTTTTATCACATTGAAATATGTGGGGTCCTCAGAAGACCACCTAGGGGTATGCTTGACAGAATCCTCACTAACAGAGGAGGCTGTGGACATGTCTGAAGTAAAGACCTCCTCTTCCTCATCAGGAAAAATGAAGTCAGGATGGTACTCCTCCTCAACGTCTACTTGTGTCGGGGGAGGGACTTCCTGCAGCCGATGAGGAGGTGTCGACGCGGTGGCTACCATTGACTGCGCCGGTGAAGTGGGCATGTATGCACCTAATTGATGAACGATCACAGAGTTAAACTTGGTGAGGATTTTGTTCAGGTTGAGGACCGTGAAAGGTTGTGTCGGGGGACAGCAGGTGTCGATGGTACAGGGATTGGTGACATGTCTGAGGGGCTCTGTGACCCCAAGAGCCTGTAGCCCTGGTAGAAGATCAGACCTTGGCGAGGCAGTCATCGATGAAGGAGGGACCGATGACCCAGAGCTCAAAGACCGGCCGCCCTGTGCATCAGGCGCATGCAATCTTGCTATGGGTCTGGAGGGCATAGACACATGGACAGTAATTTTATGTGTTAGTGCAGCCACCGCCGATGAACCCCCAGACAAAGGAGGAGAGGCCATCGGGGAACAAGACTGCCTCCGGGGACCACAGTCCCGATCTCAGTCCTTATGACTCCCACCCCGAGGATTTGTCTTGGGCCTTAGAGGCCGAGAAGCTAGACGACCATGCCAGCAGTTGAGAGGTGGGACCCCAGAGGATCACTGCCTGTAACTGGCTGCTTGTTATTCCATTAAGAAATTTTTTAAAGCCTTTCTGCTTCACCTGAGGGTTGTTTGATTACACTTCTGGCAGAGCTCACAGTTAGAAACTTCATGCTCAGCCCAAGACAACAGACAGAGAATGTTCATCTGTGGAGGCAATCTTCTTTCTGCAATGGCAGCAGCGGAAGAGAGAGGTGGAAGGATTACCTCTCAACATAAACAAAAAAAATGAATCACTTATCAAAAAGATTTAATCTCTTATCAAAACAATTCAAAAAGTAACAAGTAAGAAAAAAGGAAAATCCTGGAAGCAAAATGGCACGCAACTGCATCGGAGCTCCTGCAGAGACCCATGCAAACCAGTCAATGGCAGGAAAGAACTGAGGAGAGAGCAGGGCCGCTCATGCCTTTGTAGGGTTGATGACGTTGGATGACTGCATGGGTGGCCGTAGTAGTAATGCTGAAAATCTTCCATATAGATACTGCTTCACCGACTAAGTTCCTACGGTGAGACATGATGACTGAGATGCCCCAAAAAGAGATCTTGGAGATATCCTCAGAGGAAGAACTTTGTTTTGTTTGAACTGCCTATGTTTACAAACGATTCTGTACGCTGGTTTTTATTTTACTTTCTCGTTCTCGGAAATAGTTACTTGAGACATTTACAACTGCTCCTGGTTTTCCTATGCTTCCTGAGTTGTGCCTCGATGACAAGAAGCCCTGAGCAAATGGCTCTGGAAGAAGTAGCAAAATGGGAGGTCCAACATGAGACACTGCAAATGAGATAGCAAAAATGTCCAAAAAATTCAAAAAGAGCATCTGGACTCACAAAAGAAAAGCTCCATGCTAGTAGATAAAACTTGAGTAAACATGAGAGTAAACTCATAACCCTGTTTTCTTTATGACAGAGTGGAGAAATATGGATGAAGAGCATAGGAGCTGTAGGAGTAACAGTCCTAGGGAGGCAAGATGTGGTTCTCTCCTTTGGCAGGCTCCAGGTGGAGTGGACGAAGCCCAACGTACAGAGAGAAGTGAAGAGAGATGCCAACCAAAGATTCCAGCATGAGAATAAGAACATGCCCCACCTCTTCATGCAACCATAGGCATGCACCCTGTTTGAAGCTACTGCACAGATCCAAGCAATTGCACCGCAACCTTTCACAGACAGAGCATCTGCTCAGTGCAGTTAGACTGGATGGTGCCCAGGGCACATGTCGCATTTGGCAATTGATACACATTATAAGGGATATACACCAGACAGGGAGGACAGGGAAGAAAGGAGGGAAGGTGGCCACTTACCCACTCCATGGAAAAAAAACAAAAGCTCTCCAAGTGACCTCCGTTCCTATTTTTTTTTTTTGGGGTGTTTGGTGAAGGTTGGCAACACTGTTCTGCCCACCCATCCCCACTCCCAACAAAAAACAGATGCTATTTAAGAGTCACGGTAGAGGAGATATGCAGACAAGTGCTGCCAGCACATACTGGGTGAGCTGCCAGAGGCCCTGGCTCTCAGCTAAACGGGCATGTGAATCAATGGTGAAGATATTCTGGAAGATCAACAATTACAGTGAGCAGACAATTTTCATGCCTTCCAAGAATTAATCTTTACCACTAATTCAAACATATAAGTCTCAGTACCAAGCTTCTGAATTAGGGAGGAGCCAGCTCAGCCTGAGGGTAACTGTCACCTTCAGCACGGGACAGAATACCTGCGGGCAGGGGCTCCTCACAGATTTGGTGAGACCTGAGAATTTCACAGTCGGAAAGAGGAGCAGATAGTGCCCTGAAATCTCTTGTCTGATCCTACGGGAAAAACAATAAACCCCTAGGAACTGGGAGTGAAACACCTTTTGCCAGGCCATACATGTCAGTAGAGATGTGAAGCCGCACCATCTCTCACATGCAAGGTGAAGTTCCCACCAGCCTGGAGGCCACCTCACTGGCATTGTTCCTCACCAACTACAGCCTTTTGGTGGACAAGCAGATGGCCTGCCCGACTAACTCAGTTTGTGGCATGCCAGTCAGGAGCTGTCCTAGCTACACCTACAGGTGCTACTTGTAAGCTGCCAAGTGTGCCTGATGTGCAGAAATGCACATCATGGCGCAAGCCGAGAACACCTTCCTACCCAAAGCATCTGTCTACACAGAGCCTGCTTCAGGAGAGCATACATGCATTAGGTGACGAGGCCCTCTTCGGATTTGCATGACATGACTCCCTGAAGTGGGGTGAGATACTGCACCTGCAGAGCCTACAGGTGCAAAATACAGTAAAACCCTGTTTATCTGAACGTCTTGGGGACATGAAAAACGTTTGGATAAACTGTTTTGGATAAGCAAGGTTTCAATGCGTTTGGGCACTTTGGTACTCACAATAAGTTTCAGCATTTCTTTTGTTGGAACCTACTCTTGGACCGCATGCATGCAGTTTCTGGAGGATGGGGTTTGAGGTTTCTCGGGGGGGGGGGGTTAAAAAAAAATTCACATACCTTACAGGCAGAAGTGTAACAGGTATGGCAAACAAATTGAAACAGTCTGAAACGGTCTAGCAGGGCGACAGGCGAGTTCGGGATCAAAACGGCTGCCACTGCTGGTTTGATAATTAGAGGTACTGGACAGTAATGCAGTGTAACTACCTGATCAGTTTTTTCCTTTATTGACACCCACTGAATTAAGAGAGAAGACTTCGGCACCCGCTGTAGGACTGTATGTGCACTGTCAATATGTTTCTGCTACTGGCTGATTGCTTCAGGTTTCAGTGCTACAGCGATTTTTTTTTTTTTTTTTCTTTTCGGGGGGGGGGCATTCTTTACAAAACAGATTTCTTTTCTTGTGAAAGTCTTGGCTAAATGAGGTGACCGACATAAGTGCAGGCATTGCTATTCACCTGCTGGCGATGAAATGTTTTTGCTGATAACCACCAATGCATGAATGAATGTGATAATGGCTGTGATTCACAGCTCTCGTCGGGAAACGTAACTCAGTTTCAGAAAACTGAGGTTTTCGGTTAATTGGGGTATGGATAAATGGAGTTTTACTGTTCCTTTGGCAGATGTCCCTGAGGGCTGGAGGAAGAGCGAAGGGATGCCTCCAAACTGTCCTGAAGAATTCCTCAAAGGCTCTAGACCAAAGAAGGATAACACAGTGGTCCTCTCTTAAATCTCCTAAGAGTTCCAGCTATGTGGACAAGATATTGCCTGCGGCTATGGTGCCAACGTCCAGTGCCCTCCACATGTTTGTCAGGAATCTCTGGTACAGAAAGTACACAAACAGAGCACAGGTGGAGGGAGGATTCTGTGCCCTGGGAGAAGCACGTAGACAGAGTAGATACTGACCTGGAGGCAGATGGTGGTAGAGGGATGGGGAGGAGCTGAACCGGTCTGCACTAGTGTGGTTTTGAAATAGCACAGCAGCTGTGCTTCCAAGATGATTCCAGGTAATGGAGCCATGAATCCTGGAGACTCAGGAAGAGGTAACAGAGCCGGGAGGTAAAGAAGAGCCAGAGCTGTGGAGTCTCTAAAGCTGGGCTGTGGGAACACTCAGCAGACCCCACCATAGGGGAGGCCATGACAAACCTACCCCAACAAGGTCATCCTACTGATGAGCCATGACCAGGTCAGTGCAGATGGTGGGGAACCCCCAGGTGAGGGGAGCACAGCCATTCAGTCCCCTCAGGACAGTTAGGGTTCTCAACTGCAACAGGTTCAGCCAGCGGTCCAAGGGAAAAATCCATGACCTGGCTGCTCTCCAACTCCAAAAGGGTGTAACCTCTGGCACCAAGTTCAGGGTCAGCAAGAGGCCTAGTCACAGGGTTCTCCTTGACCGACACCGTCCAGTGTAGGGCCCTGTGTCTGTCCTGACACCTACCTCGGCTCCAACCCCAACACAGACACCACAAGAAGTGTTGGAGGCTGGTGTGGTGTCGCAAGCGGCACACAAGTGACACCAGAACAAGGGACAGATTTAGAGGCGGCACCTATGCCAGCATCATGTTCGGTGTAAAGCCCAGAACAGACACCATGGCCACAGTGATGCCAGTCGCTGAGGCCCGTGTCAACCCAATTCCTGGAGCCGCAAGGGCTATACAGGGGAGAGAACACCAGCACCTTGGCCATCCGATGTCACCCAGCCTCAGTACCAGGTGGGGGCCCAAAATCACGACCGGCACCACCACGTTCACCAACACCAAAAACAGTGTTAGGAGCCAAGACAGCACCAGGCCATCACACCAAGGTTTCCACTGGTGTACACCGAGCACATAGTTTTGGCCTTACCACCAGGGACATCAGCTGCCTAGGACAGACATACTGGTGGGGGGGGGGGTCCTGGGGCAGCGGCTCAGTCGGCTGCCCAGAAGGAGTCGGTTGACCACCAGACCCATCCCTGGGGTCTGCAATGCCTTGGCAAGGCAAAGTCGAGACGGACCCTACTTTAACGCACCAGAGGTTCTGAAAAGGGACCCAGGTAACAGCCCAGAGATATGTCCTTAGCGACGTGGGTGTGGTGCCTGCCTCCGAAGGTGGGAACCGGGCAATCCAACTTCAGCGTGCAAACTTAAAAGGTGCAGCGGTCCACTGAAGAGCAGGTGTCACAGGAATCCTTATGTGACAGACCAAGGCAGGTCCAGAAAACTTCATAGCAGCTTTCTGTCGATCTACCTCCCACATGGGCTCCAACACATAAGGAGGTCCATTTTCACCTCTTTTTCTTCTTCTTCTCGGACTTCGACATCATGGTAAAAATAAAAGGGACGTCGTAAACCAGAAGACTAAACAGTGGTGACAGTAGAAATTTCACCTGTCCAACTGAGGTGTTGTCGCTTCCACGGTGTACACTCGACAGGAAGAAAAGAACTAGGGTACGTGAGGTAACCAATCGTTACCAGTTAGCGTACAGCACCACGTGGTGTGTAGGCGACATCAGTAGCCTAGGTCTGCTCCCTCCCTGTAGAAAAAAGCTCCCGCAAGGACCTAGTGTCTCTGGCCCTATGCCCACATGTATCAATCAACAGAGAAGACTTACTTGGAACACTGAGCTCTTTTCCACAAGAAGATTCCCTGCTAAGCACCAAGTAATTTTCCACAAGAATAATCCATACTGAACAGTAAGCTGTCTCCAGCTATCAGAGCCAACTGAAAAGACTGAGGGGGTTGGGATAGAGGCATGTCCTTATACTCGTATCTTTAAAGCTGCTCCAGTTGAAAGAGGAAGACTGCCTGTTCCATTTACTGCCTACCCACAGAAGCAGTCACAAACACAGTTATGACACTAAGTTGTATAATTTGTATAACATTCGTATCGTACCTGCTCTACACCTTTCACATCCCCATTGCATTCCAGCAAATGAGGTGGTTCTGGACGTAACCACAGATGATCGTGCAGCCGGGAGTGTTTTATGCACAGAGGTTGGGGGTACTGTGACAATGGATCTATGGCTGAATATGGTCAGAGTCAAATGGATTAAGAGGATGAAACAAATTCGATTTCGGTGAGGGGGCAGATGCACAGAATTTATTGGCAGAAGATGACTGCTTGGCACAAACTTTTGCCCAGATGGTCCCTACCTAATTCGTCTCCGGCAACCCTCCTGCTTCCCTGCGTATTTTCTAGAATACACCTATGTCTATCCCATTTAAGCCCCCCAGTTTTACCCTCCACCACCTTCTCTGGCAGTTTATTCCAGGCATCAATCACTCTGTCAGAGGAAATATTTCTCTCACATCTTTCAAACTCAAGCCCGCACCCCAACCTTAATCGCATGCCCTCCAGTTTTGGCATTTTCATTTGAAGGAGACTCTCCTCCTGAACCCCATTTATCCCTGTGAGGTACTTGTTACAAACCCACTTGTGAGGGTCAGATCACTGAGCGCACAGTGCCCACCCCTAAGTGCAATCTGTGACAGGGACGGGGAAAACAGGGATACCCTCCTCGTGTCCCCCCAGAGTGTTCGTTGGGTTTACAACTATCCCTCTAGACTTTGGATCAGGGCGCAATACCAGTCTCAAGTCCTGTGGCCAAATATGAACCCTTTTCCTGGCTATTACACAAAGTATGAAGACCCAGGTAAGTACATGCAGCAGTGCAAAAACCTGATTTGGCCTTCACCCTACAGGACATGCAACAGCCCAGTTCACAATCCCTGCAGACTAGTATGTGACTCTAGCATTCTCCCTAATCTTGCCGGATCCCCTACTGACCTTTTTCAATTTGGTTGCTATTTGGTGACACTTCTAAGCATAAACAGTTGTCACAGATTTGTAATAAAACTTCTATAGTCACACATACAATATAAGGAATCTCACACAGGCAGAATTCTTTAGAAAAACCAAAGTCCTTACTACAATAATTAAATAAATGCAGTAAAAGAGAACATATACAAATGTATGTTACAGTATTAGATAAATGGAAAGTATGCAGTAAACACCTTAAAACTGTTCAACTACATGTCTACCTGTTATGAAGACTTTCAAATGTTCAGAGAAAATCACTGGTTTGTAACTGCTGCAGTCTTGTGCTGGCAGCTGCAGTTGTGTAGCCAAGAAAGCATCCCAAACAGAATGGCTCTGAGTGACTGTGCTGAGAGTTTAGTGGGGTACCTCAGGGATCAGTCCTGGGTCCAGTTCTCTCCAATATATTCATCAGTGACATTGCAGATGGACTGGAGGGTAAGGTTTGTCCATTTGCAGATGACACCAAGATCTGCAACACAGTAGATAATCCAGATGGGGTGGGCAGAATGAGAAGAGATCGGGATAAACTAGCAAAATGGTCGGAAGAATAGCAACTGGGGCTTAATGCAAAGAAGTGCAATGTCATGCACATAGGGAAGAGAAACCCTGAAGCCACCTATAGGCTGGGAAGGGAGTCGCTGGCAGTCACAAAGGAAGAAAGAGACTTGGGCATCATCATCACAGATGACCTGAAATCATTGAAGCAGACCACTAAAGCAGTAGGTAAGGCTAGAGGGATGTTGGGGTGTATTAATACAGGTATCGCAAGTCGGAAGAGGGAAGTACTAATCCCTCTTTACAAGACACTGCTTAGCACACCATCTGGAGTACTGTGTGCAGTACTGGAGGCCACATTAAATCAAATTGAGGAAGTCCAGAGAAGGGCAACCAACATGGTGCAGGGACTGCATCAAAAAACATATGAGGACAGATTAACTGAGCTCAACATGTGTACCCCACAGCAAAGGAGGAAGAGAGGTGATATGATCGAAACAATCAAAAACCTTAAGGGCATTAACAAGGTGAGAGAGTCCAACATGTTTCAATATAAGAAAAATAGCCGGACAAGAGGACACAGCATAATATTAGAGAAAGGCAGATTAAGGAGTAATGTGAGGAAATACAGGTTACTCACCTGTAACAGGAGTTCTAGGAATGGTATATGTCGTTCATCCACACTTATTGGCAGGTCCCTTGCCGCTTTAAATCTTGCCGGAAGGTCTTCAAGCTGGCTCCTCCCACCCACCCGGGTGGTAAAACTCTCGACTCCGCCTGACGCCAGATCTAGCCCTTTGGAAGCCAGGTTGTGCGTCGAAGTCGAGGCAATGAGATCGGTGATGAACAACACATGTACCATTCCAACCCTGTTACAGGTGAGTAACCTGTATTTCTAGGGACATGGATATGTTGTTCATCCACACTTATTGGCAGACTCCTAGCAGTTCTCCGGAGGAGGGAGGCAAGGCACACACCCTACTTAGGTAAAAAGACTGGAGAACCGAGGCCCCGACCAGCACCCCGGCGCGACCCAAGGTCGATGTGGAAGGGGAACGGTAAAGCCTGCTTCCGGGCAGAAGCCCTGCAGATATCCTGGACCGGAGAGTCCTTGGAAGCAGTCACCGATGCAGCGGAAGGACGGGTATCCCTCTGGGAGGCTCCATGCCCGCCCGCCTATAGTGGAGACCTTTGCAGGGGTGACCAGCCCGCTTGTCTTCCACTGGGCTGCAAATCTGCCAGATGCGGCTTCAGCGAAGATGATGAACAGCTGGCGAACCTCTCCCGAACTTTAGCTTTACGCTCCCAAGAGGTGAGCGTTAAACGGTTCCTACGGAACTGAATACGGCCTCTGAGGTGTGAATGGGGATAAACCCCGGCAGAGGCAATACCCCCGAAGGGAAGACTCCGCCACTGCCTCCGGAGGGACTTCGGGTGGGGCACAGGACAACCTAGTCCCTGTGGAAGACCGGATAGGGAGGTTAAAGGAGCGCCTGGAACTCTCCCTGCCTTCTGGATGGCAGAGTGGCCCCAAGAAGGTGTTCTTCCACAACAGGTGGGGGAATCGCACCTGTGCAAAGGTTCGGATGGCTTGCTCATGAGCTAAGCCCATACCAGCAAGGATCCCGCAGAAACGGGGATACTCTCCCCAAAAGGGGAGGCGTGATCGAGGCCTAGAAGTGCCAGACCACCTTCTCCGCACCACCAGCTGCCTCCCGGCCCGCGCCCGGAAGACAGAGGTGACCCGCAGAAGCACCTAGAGGGTCGTCGGCCGAAGCCCTGGTCTAAGGATGGACCGCAGATGGTCCGGAATGCTCGCCCAGGGACGGGGAAGGGCACGGCCCTATCCCATCATCAAAAAAGGGAGAACTTCTCCCAGAGGACGAGCATCTTGGACGACTTCTTAGCAGGACGCCTCGAAGGTCGAGGACCTTGCCGAAAGACCCAAGGCCTGGCCCCTAGCCACACAGGGGTCGGCCTACAGGGGCAGGGATTTAAAGTCCAGATGGATAACCTTCCCCTGAAAAGAAAAGCCAGGACCGGGCAGACTAGAGGCCGCCTCGGAAGCCTGGGGCTGAGACTGAGGAGAGCTGGATACCAGAACTGGCAATCCAGTCTGGGGCTACCAGTATCACCTGCGCCAAGTCCCTCCTCGCCTTGCCCGTAGGTCAAGGGAAATGGGGGAGAGGCACGGAGGGGTCCGGGGTCCGTGGCCCCGATGGCATCCCCTGCAGCAGGCCTTGCTGAGGGGCGGGCCAAAAACAGTCTCTGCCTGGTATTCTCCCCGGAGGGAAGAGGGAGAAGATCCTGTGCTACCTCCGCAGGGGAGACCACTCATGAGGCGCAGCCTATGCCCGGCCCAGGGCAGCAGCCAGGGAATCGGGCTCCTGCCATCAAATGGCTGGGAACCCTCGATTGCGCAACAACCCAATGCGGAGAACCTCCTTGCACCGAGACAAGGGGATAGACCGAACCTGGCGGAGTAGGTAGCACATGGTCTTGGAATAGTCCTACTTGGACTTAGACCTGTAGACCCCGTACAAGCGGAGCGAGCGGTGCAGGCTAAGCGGACCGTCTGTCTCCAGCGAGCAGGAAGGACATCGGGACTCGCAAGAGGACCAGAGGCGAAGCACTCTGTATTCCCCAAGATGGGCACCCCACCCATCCGAGAAGCATTGGTCGGAGAAGGCCGCCAACTCAGGGCGAACAAGCAGGATGTTCTCCTGCCGAGGTTAGAACGGTCCAAGGGAGCGTTCTCTTAACTCCTGGGCTGTAAGTCACGAACTGGTCCAAGGGACGCAGCGCTGTGACCTCTGGCTGGCCCCTCCCACTAGGGAAGGCCGCCTGAGGCCCAGGAGGTCCTGGCAGGACGTAATTTCCCGGCCAACCCGACCGGCAAAGGAGGAAGAACCTCAGCCCTGTTCGCCCGGAGCCGAGCTCGGACTCAAAAGTCGAGCTTAGTCCTGAAGAAGCTTCACCGCTAAGATACGAGTTCTCATTTGGCTCCGAAAACGGAGCCCAGTCTGCCTTCCGGTGGGTGACATCCGACCTTCAATGCCGCAGAGACTGCTGAGCAAGGAAGTGCTAGGAACTCGTAAAGAGCTCCCCCGCAAGAAGGGGTGGAGCCTCCCCAGAAATGGACGGAACGAGGGGTAGGTACATCCTGGAGACCAGGAAAACAGCTACAGACCACGTTCTGAGGATGGGATGTCTGAAGAAGAGAGACCATCCAGGCGAGCAGGAGAATGGGCGCAAGCCCCCATCCGTATGAGACCAGGAATACCTGGACACGAACCCAGGGTTGAATTGGGGAATCCACAGCCTCCTGATCACCTCTAACTAGAGAGCCAGGCATGTCGGACGACCAACACAGGGCAGTGAACTCAAGATCCCCATGGGGCAACAGCTCAAAGAGCGGCTGCAACCTCATGACAGGATCCACCTTAAATAGCTCCAGAACGAGGTGCAGAGTCGCCCCCATGGGAAACCCGGCTGGGACACCGGGCGGGCAATGCCCTTGGCCCGCCACTGAGCAGGCTTAGAGGGGAAGGAGCCGAGGAGCTCCTGTTTCCTGCCTCCCCGCCCTTTGGAGGAAGACGCTGGTCTGGCAACAGGCCGCCCAGCGATGCCTGCTGCCTCATGCTGGGCCGGGGCCCCAGGGGCAAAGGGGTTACTTAAAGGCTGACTGCCGTCTTGACCTCCTGGCGAGAGTGACCGAGTCCGGAGGTGGCTCGGACTTTCGGCCCATGGATGTATCCTCCACCCAGGGCCGAAAGGTCAGTCCCCAAGAAGGGATGTCCGCCAACCCGTGCTGGGTTTCCAAAGAGAAGGAGGATAACCTCAGCCATGCCCCGCGGGCAGATGGCCACCGCGCCGCCACCGATCTGGAACAGGAGTCGCCAGATCCAGAGCCGCCTGAGCTGCTGCTGCCGCCACCGCCTACCCTGGTCCCGCACCTGCCGAACCGTGGTCCGCAGGTCACCTGGGAGATGAGGGAGAACCTCGTCCAGGAAGCCCAAAAGGGTGTGGGAGAAATGTGCCATCAGTGCAACCGAGATGGCCTGACGGAGGCCTAGGGAGAATGCAGCGTAAACCTTACGCCCGACATAGTCCATCCTTCTGGACTCCTTGTCAGGGGGTCTGTCTACATCCCCAGCGTTTCCAAGACATTGGAAAACGTCGTCGGTAATTACCCCTTCAGCCGAGGGGTGCTCAGAGAAACCGGGCAGAGAACCGACAGGGATAGGGTACCTTCGAGCCACCCTGGCCGAAGGCGCAGGGCAGGAAGTAGGCCACCGCCATAGCTCCAAGGCTGGGCCCACGATAGCCTCAGCCACTGGGAAGGCCTCTCAGGAAGAACCCCCGATCCAGAATTTCCATAGGTAAGGTGCCCGATCGAGACGGCTTGAGCTGCATTCCAGTAAATTTGAAATGAGTGAAGGTAGACCCTTCAAGACGATGGGCTGTCGCTCACTGGATGTTCCTTGAAGACCGGGTCCTCCCTTGTTAGAAAACATGGCAGAGCCTGCTCCAGACCCGAAGGGTCTGCAGTGCCGTCAGAGGCCCGAGGCACTCTTCGTTACCGGGGCGGCAGGGAGTGAGGGACCGAGTGACTTGAAGGACAGGCCATGGTCTGGTTTGAACTCCCGCAAGGCGGAGGGGCAGCGAGGGTCGGACGAGCAACCGCCCTGAGAAGGCTCCTAACCGATTCAAATGGCTGCCGACCAAGCGGCGGCTGCTTGCTATCCGGAGAATGAATCGGGGTCGACTGAAACCCAGACAACAACTGCTGTCGCCACATAAGTTCCGCGTAACACCGACGCCAACGGCATCGAAACCGCTCCTCATCCGAGAGGGGGATGAGGAAGAACGGCAAAGCCACTTAACTCAGTGCCTCGACTGAGAACGCCGAGATCAGTGTGAGCGGCTAGACCGAGAGGTTGACTGAGACCCAAATCCTCGGGGGGACCGAGGGCGGGCCTGGGAAGAAGCGGGGTGCACCAGCTCCTCCCTCGGCTCGGAAGAAAGGACCGAGGCTGTCGGCCAAGGGAGGACAGAGCTCTCAGCTTCACCGAAGGCGGCAGGAAGATGGCATCAGCAGATCTCGAAAGACGGTCGAGACTCGACAACGCCGATGGGAACCTGGCCTGCTGACCTGACGGGATACCGTGAGGCCAGTGGTCAAGTAGAATCCTAATCAAGCCTAGCTTCGGCCCGATGAGGGAGGGGAAGAGATCCCACCTCACGATGAAGAGACCCCACTTGCAACCCTTTAGCCATAGGCCGAGCGACAGGGCTCCAGGTTCCTCCCTTGAGGAGAAGGAATGATGAAGCCCCTAAACTAAGCTGCATGAGAAGAATCCAAGGAGAGCAGGATAAGTCGCAACCGAGGGGGGGACCGCCTTCCCGCAGGATCAGACTGCAGAGAAATAGTCGAAGCGGACACCCGCCGGTCCGATGGAATCTCCGGAGCGGAGAAAACTACCGGATGTCCGAGCCCCGAACGGGCCGCGCGGTCCTCCAGAGAGCTGACCGAAAGGGCAGAACAAAAGTTGCAAGCCTGAGGATCATGATCCAAGTCCAGGCAAAAAGCACGGAGTGCGGGTCCTTACTGGAGGAACTAACCAGACGCCTTCGGGCCGGAAAAGCTATCGCCAGAAAGAAAGAAGAAAAGATCAAGATTCAAAGGACACTTCAATAAATTCAAGACCGAACTTTCAGGAACCAGTCGCAACGCAGAGCGCTAAGGAGGGAACCTGAGCTTCCGCGGTAGTAAGATCTGATGCCATGGGTAGAGCAGAAGTGCACACTGGTAGTTAGCTTGAAGACCTTCGCAAGATTGAAGGCAAGGACTCGTTATTGCGTGATGAACAACATATCCATGTTCCTAGAAATACAGGTTACTCACCTGTAACATGAGTTCTAGGAATGGTATATGTTGTTCATCCACACAGTCTGGCAGGTTCCTTGCTGCTTTAAATCGCTGGAAGGTCTTCACGCTGGCTCCTCCCACCCACCCGGGTGGTAAAACTCTTGGCTCCACCCCATGACACCAGATCTAGCCCGCTGGAAGCCAGGTTGAGGATGAACAACATATACCATTCCTACAACTCCTGTTACAGGTATGTAACCTATATTTCTAGGGACATGGATATGTTGTTCATCCACACTGTCTGGCAGACTCTTAACAGTTCTCCGGGAGAAGGGAGGCAAGGCACACACACCCTACTTAGGGAATAATGACTGGAGAACCGAGGCCCCAAAACCAGCATCCCGGCGTGACTCAAGGTCGATGTGGTAGTGGGTAATGAAGGTGTGCTGACTTCAGGTAGCAGTCCTGCAGATTTCCTGGATAGGGACGCCCCTGGAAGCAGCCACCATCAGCGGTATGGCGGATAGAATGAGCTCTTATCCTCTGGGAGGCTCCAAGCCCGCCAACCTATAGCAGAGATCTATGCAAGAGGTGACCCACCTGCCTATCGCCTGCTTGGCTGCAGGTCTGCCACGCAAGGCTTCAGCACAGGTGACAAACAGCTGGCGAACCTCTCGCGAACTTCAGCCATCCGCCTCTTGTAATAAGCTAGCGCTCTTCTAGGGCCAAAGTATGGAGCCTATATTCGGCCTCCGAGGTGTGATTGAGAACACCGGCAGAGTCATCACCTGGTTAAGGTGAAACTCGACACCACCTTCGAAGGAATTTCGGGTTGGGGCGCAGGACAACCTTGCCCTGTGGAAGACCAGATAAGGAGACTCGATGGAAAGCGCCTGAAGCTCTCCCATCCTTCTGGCTGACGTGATAGCCACCAAGAAGGCGATCTTGCACGACAGGTGAGAGATGTCACACCTGTGCATCGGCTCGAATGGCTTGCCCATGAGCTTAGCCAATACCAGCAGTAGATCCCATGGAGGTGGAGGTTCTCGCAACAGAAGGGATATGTGATCAAGGCCTTTAAAAAAGCACCCGACCACCTTCTCCTGCGCCACCGACTGCTTCCCGGCCTGCGCCCGGTAAGCAAAGATGGCTGCCAGGTGCACCTTAAGGGTTGTCGACCGAAGTCCTTGCTGAGAAAGGGACCACAGGTAGTTCAGAATGCTTGCCAAGGAGCAGGAGGAAGGGTCCAGGCCCTCGTCCTGACACCAAATGGAGAATCTCTTCCATTTAAAGGCATAGCATTTTCTTGTCAACTCCTTACGGGAAGCCTCAACGACGTTGAGGACCTCGTCGGAAAGACCCCAGGGCTGGAACTCTAGCCGCTCGGGAACCAGGCCGTCAGGTGCAGGGATTGAAGGTCCGGATGGAATACCTTCCCCTGATTGACTGAGATCAGGTCCGGGTGGGCCGGAAGCCGCCTTGGGAGCCTGGAGCTGAGATTGAGGAGATCTGGATACCAGAACTGGCGGGGCCAGTCTGGGGCTACCAGAATCACCTGTGCCTTGTCCCTCCTCGCCTTGAGGAGAACCTAGTGGATCAAGGGAAATGGGAGAAGGCATAGAAGAGGCCTGGGGTCCATGGACTCGAGAAGGCATCCCCCTGCAGCGAGCCCTGCTGAGAGGGGCGGGCATGAAACAGTCTTAGCTTCGCATTCTCCCTGGAGGCAAACAGGTCCACCCGAGGCATGCCCCAGTGGGGGAACAAATCTTGTACTACCTCCAGCAGGAGAGACCACTCGTGGGACGCAGCCCCTATCCGGCTTAGGGCATCGGCCAGAATGTTGGAGGCTCCTGCCACATGGATGGCAAGGAGATCCGCCTCCAAGCTGTGCACGAGGTACCAAATGCGGAGAGCTTCCCTGCACAGAGGCATGGAGCGCGTCCCGCCCTGGCAGTTTAGGTAGTACATGGTCGTGGTATTGTCCGCCTGGACCTGGACCACTTGACCCCGTACAAACGGAGTGAAGGCGGTGAGGGCTAGACGAACCACTAAAAGCTCCAGCAGGTTGATGTGGCATCGGGACTCACGAAGGGACCAGAGGCCATGCACTCTGTGCGTCCCCAGATGGGCACCCAAACCCATCAGAGGCGCAACGGTTGATAGAGAGACCATCGGCTCAGGGAGGACAAACTGGATGCTCTCCCGCAGATGAGCTGGAACGGTCCACCACTGGAGAGCGTTCTACATCTCCTGGGTCACTATCATTAGCTGATCCAAAGGACTGGAGCGCTCTGACCATTGGCTGGCCAGTCCCCACTGTAGGGGACGCATGTACCAACGGGCCCAACAGACCACGCTGGTGCAGGCCGCCATGAGGCCAGTAGGCGCAGGAAGTCCCGGGTAGCGCACATTTGCCCAACCTGAAATGATTGGGCAAAGGAGGAAAGAACCATGGCCCTGTCCGCTGGGAGCCGTGCTCTGGCTCGAAGAGTGTCGAGCTCTGCCCCGATGAATTGTATCACCTGCCTTGGCATGAGTTCCGACTTGGCCTCGTTGATAAGGAGGCCAACTTGAGAGCAAACCTGGAGGGTCAGATCCCAGGACCGCTCCACCTCCATTCTGGAGGAGGCCACAATCAGCCAGTCGTCCAAGTAAGAGAATACCCGGACCCTTCGGCGCTGCAGAAATGCTGTCACCACTGCCATGCATTTGGTGAAGACCCTGGGAGCTAGACAAAGGCAGAAGGGCATGGCCTGGAACTCGTAGAGGGACCCCTCTGCCTCAAGCGGAGGAACCTCTGGTGGGACGGACGGATTGGGATGTGAAAGAACGCGTCCCGGAGGTCCAGAGAACAGAACCACATGCCTCGTTCGAACGATGGAATGATCTGAGCCAGAGTGACCATCCTGAAGGTTCGAGACCTTAGGAACCTGTTCAGGTCGTGCAGGTCTAGAATGGGGCGCCAGCCCCCCCATCCGTTTCAGGACCAGGAAGTACCTGGACACAAACCCCAGGTCTGGTGGGGGATCCGCCACCTTCCTGATCACCTCCTTTTTGAGGAGCAGGGCAATGTCAGCTCGACGAGCAGACAGGGAGGCTGCGGACCCCGTAGCCCCCCACAGGGCGACGGCTCGGAAGGGCGGGGCCTGCTCGAACTCCAGAGGCAGGCCCTTTCCTACCATCTCCAACACCCAGCGGTCCGTGGTGATAGCAGACCAGGCGGAAAGGAAGTGGCGGAACTGTCCCCCAATGGGGGCACGATGAGGCTGGGGGCGACACCTCTCAACCCGTCACTGGGCAGGCTTGGAGGAAGGACCAGCAGAGGGACCTCCTGGGCCTTTTCCTCCCTGCTTCCTATTAGAGGAAGCCGCAGGCTTGGCTTTGGGGTGCCAAGCGCGAGCCTGCTGGCCCTGATGCTGCTGCTGCTGGGCTGGACATGCTGCAGGAGCAGAAGGGCGAAAGGACTTCTGTTGCTGACGACGGCCCTCGTCCTTCTGGGCAGAGGTGACCGAGTTCAGGGTAGCGTTGGACTTTTCGATCCTCTGGAGGTGGCCTTCCACTCTAAGGCCGAACAGGTCAGTCCCCAAGAAGGGGGCGTCTGCCAATTTGCGCTGGGTATCCGCCGTGTAGGTGGATATCCTCAGCCAGGCTCTGCGGCGCATGGCCACTGCAGCTGCTACTGATCAGGCACAGGAGTCTCCAATATCTAGAGCCGTTTGGAGCTGCTGTTTCGCCACTGCCCTTCCGTGATCCCCACACCTGTTTGACCGTGGTCTGCAGGTCGGCCGGGAGATGAGGGATCACCTCATCCAGGGAGCCCATGAGGGCATGGGAGAAGTGTGCCATCAGCACGGCCGAGCTGGCCTGTCTGAAGCCGAGGGAGGATGCAGTGTACACCTTGTACCCAGCATACTCCAGCTTTTTGGACTCCCTGTCGGGGGGGCTTATCCACAACCCTGGCATTCCCGGAGCACCGGAAAATGCTATTGATGACCAGCCCCTCCGTAGAGGGGTGCTCTGAAAAACCAGATAAAGAGCCAGTAGAGACCGCATACTTTCTGGCTGAAGGCACAGGACAGGAAGCCGGCTGCTGCCAAAGCTCCAAGGCTGGGCCAACAATGGCTTCAGCCACCGGAAAGGCCTCCGTGGGAGAATCCCCTCGGTCCAGTATCTCCGTGAGGGGATACTTGATCCGCTTGGATACAGGCTCAAGCTGCATCCCAGTGGACTCCGAGATGAGCTGAAGCAGAAACAAGGACGACGGATGGGCTCTCGTCCATCAACTGCCCCCCCCCCCCCGAAGGGGCCTGGAAAACAGGGAGGAGTCATCGGACTCCGAGGAGTCTGCAAAGAGCTGTCTGGGGCCTAAGCCACCCTCCACCTGCCAAGGACAGTTGGGAGTGAGGGTGACTGACAACCGGTGGGGCAGACCCTGACCAGACCGAGAATCCTTGGTCGGGGTTCCCGATTTTGGTTGTGGAGGCGGAGATTCCACCACAATCGGTGGGGCAAGTGGTTTCGGCCGAACAACCGGCCCAGGCTTGGGCACCTCGACTACTGTGAGGGGTTGTTTCGGCCTTTCGAGTGACAGCCACTTAATGGCTGGGGAAAGCGACACCGTCGGCTTGTTCCCGGACAAAAGGAACTGCTGCCACATTAAGTCCTCGTAGGGTCGACGCAATTTGCGCCAAAGCCTCTACTCTTCTGAGGAGGAAGACAAGGACGAGCAGCACTGCCGCTCACCTCGGTGCTGAGACCGAGACCAGGTCCGAGACCAAGATCCTTGGTGTTTCCGAGGGTGGGTCTGGGAGGAAGTGGGGGACACCCGCTCCTCCCTCGGCTCAGGAACCTTGACCGGGGACTCCGGCACCGGGAAGTCCTCGGTTTCCACTGGGGGAAACCAGTGAAGAAGAGTTGTCCGCGTCACCAGTCGACAGTCCATCCGATGGGTCGAGAAAAATCTTGCCCGCAGCGACGGGTATCTCGGCAGGCTGACCTGACGGGGACACTGTGAAGCCAGCAGCCTTAGTCACAACCTCGACCGAAGTTGAGTGTCTACTGACCGGAGAAGGGGACCTCTCCCGCTAACGTCGAAGGTGGGACTTACCCTTCGAGTCCTTCTTTCTTAACAGAGAAGAGTGTCCCGATGGCCCCTTTCCCTTCATGGAAAAGGATTGGCAAAGCTCCTTAAAAGAAGCTGTGTAGGAGGATCCCAGAGAGAGCGGGATAAATGCCACAATGGAGGAGGATGAGGATGCGGCCTGGGCTGCCTCATCCTCGTGGGGGGCGATCATCTGCTCGAGTTGCTCAGCCAAGCCAGTCGCTGCAGACACCGCCCAATGGTCCTCCTTAGGCTTCACCGGCGGGTAGCGCTTCTCAGGGCACCCAAGTTATAACCGAGCAGCGCGGTCTACAAGGACGTTGGCTGAGAAAGATCTACACAACTCGCAGGCCTGCGAGTCGTGATCAAGGCCGAGGCAGTAGACGCACGTGGAATGCGGGTCCGTCCTGGACAACTTCTGCCCGCATGGGCACCACCAAAAACCAGGAGTCGATTTGTCCATCGCAGCCGAGAGGGAAGAATTTGACCTTAGTCTTGAGAATTTTAAAACAATTTTCAGGCGAACTGAAGAGTTAGGATCCAGTCTATACGCAGAGCATTAAGGAGGGAACCTGAGTTTCTAAGTGTTAAGGAAGATCTGGCATCATGGGGTGGAGCCGAGAGTTTTACCACCCGGGTGGGTGGGAGGAGCCAGCTTGAAGACCTTCCGGCAAGATTTAAAGCGGCAAGGAACCTGCCAGACAGTGTGGATGAACAACATGTCCCTAGAAATTCTTTTTCACAGAAAAGGTAGTGGATGCATGGAATGGCCTACCTCAGGAAGTGGTGGATATGAATACAGTGCAGGGCTTCAAACAGGCATGGGATAGGCATAACGGAGCAATACAGATGAATATGAATAGATAGGTTATTGACAGAGCAAAGGTCGATGGAACATTTATGAGGCAGACAAAGAAATGGCCAGACTGGATGGGCCTTGCGGTCCTTATCTGCCATCAACTATGTTTCTATGTTTAACTATCTTTTCTGAACTGCAGTGTCAGCAATATTCCAGTCATAAGGTAACCAGTTTATTTTCCCCACCAGTGACCTACAATTTCATGGCCACCTGGTGATGTCACCCACCTTCAACATAAATTCTGCCTCCATAATTAACTAGTGAAAGGGCAGTCACTGTTAAAACTTTGATGCATCAATATAGCATCCTGTAAGTTAATTGACAGTCATGTTAAAATTTCACATAGTACTACTAGAATGGTCTTTCCTGGTGACTATATCCTGTTCCCTCATAAAATGTGACATAATAGTTTCACAGCTCAAAAATTATCCGCTTCTGTAGTGCCAGTTTATGGCAGGTAAATGGCTTTTGCCATCTCTCTGTCAACAGAACCTGAAAATGAACATCTCCCTTCTTGGTAAGCAGGTGGCCTTAGAGTTAAAAGGTCAACCCTTTAAAAAAAAAACAAATAGGTGTTTCCCTATGCCTTGAATTAACACTGGCATGGGCATACACAGAAATCCCATAAAACAATATATAACAGAAATACAAATTGCAAATTATTATTGGCAGTTGGAGGATAGCTTGCGACACTTGTCTCTCGTGTCACCTCTCTCTCTCCCCTCTCTGCCAACTGTGTACATGCTAAGATCCCTTCGTCTCTCCTTTCAGGGCTTCTCCTGCAACCACTGCACCATTTCAGGTGCCCTCTTCTGAACTGCCACCACCTGTCTATGTCCTTACTGAGATTTGGTCTGCAAAACTGGACACAGTACTCCAAGTGAGGTCTTATCAGCAAGAAATACAGCAACACTATCTAACATACTAACATACTAAAATGCCAGCAGAATAGGCCTAACGGTCTTTCGTGTCTGATCGTTTGGTCAGCCCCCACCCTGGGTGCTGACCTTGCTGTCCCTCTTGTCTTCTCTGGCTTCTCCCTTCCCAGTTCCGGATATTCTTGCTGCATTGGATTTTGCTTCCAGAACCCTTCCCCTGTACCTGTCCCACCCCCTCTTGAACCCCTCCACTGTCTCTGCCTCCACCAGCCCCCTAGGTAATACATTCCATGGCTCCACCACCCTCTCAGTGAAGTAGCACCTCCTCCTTTCTCCCCTGAATTTTCTCCCCTCCAGATTCCACCCATGCCCTCTAGTGGCCCCTTCCTCCTTCCTTCGAAGCACCCTGGCTGTTCCTCCCCTATTTACCCTCTTCATGTACCTGAAGACCTCTATCATGTCCCCCCGGTCCCTTCTCTCTTCTAATGTGTACATATTTAGCTCTTCGAGCCTCTCTTCATAGGTCCTGTCCCCCAAGTCCCAAATCATTTTGGTTGCCCTCCTCTGGACCCTCTCCAGGAGGTTAATGTCCCTCTTTAAGTGTGGCCTCCAAAACTGCACGCAGTACTCCAGGTGCGGCCTCACCAAGCAGTTATACAGAGGGAGTATCACTTCCCTCCTCTGGAGGTGATCCCCCTAGCGATGCATCCCAGCATCCTGTTGGCCTTGGCTGCTGCCCTCCTACAAGTCTCAGAGTTGTTCATCTTGACATCCACCACCACCCCCAGGTCCCTCTCAGCCATTGAGACTTGTAGTATCCCCCCCCCAGGGTGTACACTTGGCCTGGGTTTCTGGCCCCCAGGTGGAGTACCTTCCATTTCCCTGCATTGAACCTCAGCTTCCACTTTCTAGACCATCTTTCCAGAGCCTCCAGGTCCCCCTGTAGGGCCACCCTCCCCTCCTCCCCATCCACCACCGCCCCCAGTTTTCAGTCATCTGCAAAGAGACTCATCTCACTCCTGATTCCTGTCCTTATTTCAGATATGTAGGCGTTGAACAGAAGGGGCCCAAGGACTGATCCCTGTGGGACCCCACTAATGACCCTCCTTGGGGATGAGACTATCCCACAACCACTAACCCTCTGGTCCAGTCCTGAGCCAATTGCCTATCCATCTGATCATCTGGTTTCCCACCCCATTTCTCTAGCTTATCCAACAGGCCCACGTGAGGAACAGAGTCAAATGCCTTGCTGAAGTCTAGAAAGAGGACATCCACTGGTCTACCCAGGTCCAAGGCACTTGTCACCCAGTCATAGAACTCCACCAGGTTTCTCTGACACGATTTCCCCGGGATGAATCCATGCTGTCTATCGTCCAGGCACCCTGACTTATCCAGGTCCCCCCCAGCCTCTCCTTGACAATGCCCTCCATCACCTTGCCCACCACCGATGTCAGGCTGACAGGCCTGTAGTTCCCTGCCACCTCCCTTGATCCCCCCTTGTGGATAGGCACTACATGCGCCACCTTCCAGTCTTGGGGCACCCACCCTGTCCTTAGAGAGATGGTGAAAAGCTCTGCCAGGGGTTTTGCCAGGACATCTACAAGTTCCTTCAACACTCTAGGATGTACTTTATCCGGCCCCGGTGCTTTCTCCGTCTTAAGGGAGCTGAGGGCTTCCCTCACTCTCTCTGCTGTGATTTCCACTTCTGGTACCTCTTCTCCCTGCTTAGCCCTCCCCCCACCTGCCAGTGATGCCTTCCCCTCTCCCCAGACCTGCCGATCGGTAAGGGTCCCCCCTCCTCATTATCTGCCTCCTCCTACAGGAGACACCCCTCCTTATGCATCACCTAGCCCTACCCACTGCTCTGTCCCACTGCCCTGCCACTTTGAGGTCATCAGATATGATAACCTCAAGGCCCCTTTCCCAAATGGTGCATTCTCTTCAACCTCTGCAGGGTGCCCTCCCTATTGCAAACGTTATCTGCAAAAATGCATACCTTCCCTTACAGTTCTTCTGCAATATCACTTATGAAGACATTGAAGAGAACCAGTCCCAGTACTAAGCCCTGTGGCAAACCGCTGGTCACTCATATCCCTAGAGTTCTAATAACTACCAACCCTCTGTCTCCAATCCATTAACCAGTCTAACTCAACTGAACACTGCAGATCCTACCCTAGTGCTCTTCAGTTCCACCTGTGTGGCACAGAAAAAAAAAAATTGAGCTTATTCTTACCTTCATTTTTTCTTTTGGATCCAGGTTCGGGCTCTCCAAGGACTTCTCTATTCTTCCCTCTGTGTGGTGCTTTATATCCATCACACTTGGTCCAGACTGCCGGACACTGCGCCATTGTGTCCTGTAGGCATCGATACTGTAAAGCAAAAAATAATTTAGTTTGTATAGAAGTATGCATAACAACCAGTAGATTAGGAAGTGGCTAATAAAGATGCCATTCAGATTAGACAGCAATCTTCCATTCTCAATGCAGACACAATTAGTGCCCCAATCTAGCCTGACTTTACTGGAGTAACGCTGTTTTACTTGGGGAGATGTAAAGTTAGCAAAGCCCCTCCACTTCAACCACACCTATGCCACTGTTGGATTTTTCAAAGACAGAGCTGAAAAAGAACAGTAAGTACTTACCGTAACAGTAGATCTTCGAGAGAATCTCTTATCGGGTCACACCTATGAAATTCATAGCCGACAAGCATTAGGACCATATGGAAACTTTTGTGAGCAGTCAACCAGGGCTGCCCACAATAACATGAGACATCTGCGTATACATAACCATGGGCGGCTCCTCCTCTCCTCAGTTTCCTGCCAGAGACTGGAGAACCTCCCTCTAGGAAACCAGGAGAGACCCCAGCCCTCCACATATCAGGCGAGACAGAGGGCTGGAAGACATAGCAATGCAAACAGCAGCACAAGAATGGAACAGTTTATTTATTTGTTTATTAAATTTTGGTGACCGGGTAGTCCCACTGAGCCCCGAAGGTCCCTTTTTCAGGGGCGACCTGGGATAACAATACAAGTTATAAGAATGAGCAAGGACACAAGGAACATTTAAGACATTGTGAGTTACACCATGAGGTGGTTACAGTAAAGAAAAATAGTGCATACAGGCATAGTAAAAGAAAAGCAGTGGATACAGGCATGGTAAAAAAAAAAGCAGTGTATGCAGGCATGGGTACAGGCATGGTTATCATCATGACATGTAAGCAATTGGTAGTACTTTGCATATAGTTTATTCAGGGGTTACACGTGGCCTCTGGCGAGCAGTCTGTATAAGGCAGGTAGTAGGAAGGTTAAGCTAGGAGACGGAAGATGGAGAGGAGGGGAGTACCTTAGGAGCTTTAAGTGCCATGACAGTGGCATGTGCTTGAGGTCAGCAGCTGGGTCTTAAGCCTGGTGCGGAAGTTCATGAATGAGGTGGAGGCCTGGACCCGGGGAAGGAGCTTGTTCCATTGGCAGGCTGCTTGGGAGGAAAGAAAAAATTACTCACCTTAGTAATGTTGTTTCTTCTAATGGAGTCTTGCTATGTTCTGACAGTAGCAGTGAGTCCAAACCTTCGAATTGCCCCAGAGATGAAAGAGTTAACTTTCCATGCCAGGCATGGAACGCTGAGCTCGAGCTCGGTTGAGACTCTGTCTGTTCTTCAAACCCAAACCGTCAGATCTTTACGAACTATACTCACTAAGGTCCTATGTGGAAGCTGTAAACCTACACTAGCCAACTGGCTACTAAACATAAAACACATTTTTTGGTCCCAAAACAAAGACTCAAGTCAGGAGACCCAAAACATGAAAAACACAACACCAACTCACCCCCAATAAAAGAAGGGGTGAAAACAAAAAGGTGGGCACCTACTAAGTGCCAACACTGCAATGCCCACCCACATCCCAAAAACAGAGGTTCTGAGAGGGGCAGGCGGAGGTCAGAATATAGCAAGACTCCATTAGAAGAAACAACATTACTAAAGTGAGTAATTTTTTCTTCAAACATGAAGTCTTGCTATATTCTGACAGTAGCAGACTACAAAGCAGTACCTCCATGGAGGAGGGACAGAACCTACTTAGGAAATAGACTCTGAAGCACAGCTGTGCCAAACTGAGCATCACTCCTAGCCTGGATGTCCAGGGAGTAATGCTTGGTAAAAGTGTGAACTGTTTTCCAGGTGGCTGCTTGACATATCTCTAGAATAGGGATGTCCCTTGCAGCAGACAGGGAAGCAGCTGTACCTCTGGTAGAGTGAGCTCTCAGGCCTGAGGGAGGAATCTTACCCAGTTTTTCATAGCAAAATTGGATACAAGAGACAATCCACCTGGCAATGGATCTTTTAATGGCAGGTTTCCTTTTACCAACCTCACCATAAGTGAGGAACAGTTGGAGGGAGTCAAACCTGTGACCCTTGGTACGCTCTATGTAGTAACTAAGGGCTCTTTTCACATCTAAACTGTGCAGCCTCCTCTCGCCAGAGGAGGAATGGTCAGTGAAGTATACTGGAAGAGACATAGATTGATTAAGGTGGAAATCTGAAACCACCTTAGGCAAGAACTTCCCGTTAGTCCTGAGGAACACCTTATCTCTATGAAAGGAGATAAAATCAGGCTCCACTGACAAAGCTTATAATTCACTTATGCGTCTGGCAGAAGTGATGTCTACCAGAAACACAGTCTTCCAAGTCAAGTACTTAAGCTCTGCTGAAGACAAAGGCTCAAAAGGGGGTTGCATCAGCTGAGCAATGCAAACATTAAGGTCCCAGGTAGGGGCAGGGTCCCTGAATGGAGGGTTGATGTGAAGCAATCCCTTGAAAAACTTGGAGAATACAGGGTGAGATGAAAGAGAAGAGGGCTTACCTGCTGAAATAAAGGCAGACACAGCTGCCAGATGCACTTTCAGTGTAGTTGGTCTCAGCCCCAAGCTATTTAAGTGGACCATATAATCAAGGACTGTGGGCAAATCAGCAGATTCTGGGGAAATGTGCTTCCCAAAGCACCATATGGAAAATCTTTTCCATTTGGAATTATAAGTAGCCCTGGTGGAAGGTTTTCTAGAAGCCTTCAGGATATCCATTACACCTTGGGAGAGGTGTAAATCAGCAAGCTCTAACCCTTCAAGAGCCAGGCCTTGAGATTGAGAGATTTGAGGTTCGGGTACCAAACCCTTCCCTGAGCACAGGTTAACAGGTTGTAATTCCTGGTAAGACACAGGGGAAGATGGACTGCTAAGGACAGTAGCAGTGGATACCAGGGCTGTCTGGCCCAGTCTGGAGCAATCAGGATCATCTTGCAGGGTTGAGATCTGATTTTGACTAACACTTTGAACAGCAGAGGGAAGGGGGGAAAGCATAGAGAAACTTCCCTTCCCAATTGAGAACTAAGGCATCCAGGGGGACTGAGTCCAACACTGGGGCCTGCAGCAAAAAGGGAAGTTGGTGATTGTCTGGGGCTGCAAAAGATCTATCTCATGGGTGCCCCATCTGGAAAATATCACCTCAAGACCAGGGGTCCAGTGACCATTCGTGATGGCCCTGGGAAATCCTGCTGAGAGCATCTGCCAGGACATTGTCCTTGCCTGGGAGGTGAACTGCCGTGAGGGAGGTGTTCAGGGAGTAAGCCAGAGACCACAACTTCATTGCTTTGGTGCGCAAGGCCGTAGACAGAGTGCCTCCTTGCTTGTCGATGTACCACATTGTGCTGGTGTTGTCTGTTCTGACCTGTACAACTTTGTTCTGAACAGATTTGGAAAAAGCTTGAAGTGCTAGAAATACTGCTCTGAGTTCCAACAGATTGATGTGGAGCAGAGATTCCTGAGGGGACCACAACCCCTGGGTGGTGAGGTCGCCCATGTGAGCCCCCCACCCCAAGAGGGAGGCATCTGTAGTAAGGATTAAAGAGTGAGACTGAGTGACAAAGGGAACCCCTTGTCTCAGATTGTTCTGATCCTGCCACCACTGTAGGGCCTGGATCAGGGTTCGAGTTACTGGGATCAATTTGGTCAGAGGGTCCTTCCTTTGAGACCAAAAGGCTCTCAAATGGAACTGAATGTCCCCTCATCTGAAATCTTGCTCCCTGCAATACCGCTGTAGAAGCAGCCATGTGCCCCAGGAGCTGTAGAAAATGCCTTGCTGGTCGAGACACCTGCGGGGTGAATGAGGAGGCCAGAGAGACCAGGGTCCTTGCCCTGTCCAGGGGAAGGAAGGCTCTGGCCTTCTCTGTGTCTAGCTCTGCACCTATAAAGGTGAGAAGCTGGACAGGCTCTAGAACTGACTATGGAAGGTTTAGAAGGAAACCCAAAGAAGTGAGCAGTTGCTGAGTTATCTGTAAGTGTAACTTGACTTGGTCTGGGGGACTGGCCTACTGTGAGCCAGTCATCCAGGTAAGGGAAGATGGCAATCTTCTGCCTTCTTAGAGAAGCAACTACCACTGCCAGGTATTTTGTGAATACCCTTGGAGCAGAGGTGAGGCCAAACGGCATTGCTCTGAACTGGTAATGGCCTGAGGGCAGCTCGAACCGGAGGTAGTTTCGATGGGAGATTCTGACAAGAATATAGAAGTAGGCATCCTTGAGGTCCAGGGACACTAGCCAGTCCCCTGGCCTTAGAGAGGGTAGAATAATTCCCAGAGTCACCATTTTGAATTTTGGTTTTAAAAGGTGCTTGTTTAAGTATTTGAGATTCAGGATGGGCCGCCATTCTCCTGTCTTTTTTGGGGTAAGGAAGTACCTGGAGTACAACCCTTTGCCCTGGTGTAGGGGTGGAACCCTTTCCACAGCTCTGAGAGCTAGGAGGGAAGAGACCTCTGCCTCTAAGGCAAGTGCCTCTGATGGATTTGCAGGTGGAAAGGATCTGGTTCTCATCTTTGGAAACTTTTTGAAGCCGAGAACCAGTCCCTGGCTTACTACTTCCAGGACCCATTTGTCTGATGTCAGAGACTCCCAGTCCTGGACAAAGTAAGCCAGCCTGCCCCCTACAGGTAGCTGAGAATCGGCCCTGGCAACTCCATCAGGGTGCCTGTTTGGCAGGGGCTTTGGGCTGAGGGGTGGAAGCAGGCCTGCTTGTACCCAGTCTGCCTCGCCCTCTAAACAATCCCCTCTGGACATAAGCAGAAGAGGAGGCCTGGGCTTGGTAAAAAGGCCTATGAAAAGGCCTGCCCCTGGGAAGCTGCCTTTGAGGAGTGGCCTGCCTTTCCTTGGCCTGTGCACGCCTATAGGTGGTCCTATACGCATCCATTTTCTTCATGTAATTCTCTGTCTGCTCCCCAAACAGAGAATTACCCACAACAGGAAAATCCATGACCTTAGTCTGGGTATCCTATGACAGGCTAGTACATCTGAGCCAAGCCATTCTTCGAGGTGCCACAGATGTAGCCATGACTCTAGATGACACATCATTGGAGTCTACTGCAGCATGGAAATGCACCTTGGATGCCTCAATACCATCAGCAGCCACCTGTTCCAGCTCCTTGGCAAGCTGGCCAGGGACCTGTTTTGCTAGGGTCATAACAGTGTCCCATCTGGATTTTTGATACCTAGAAGTATAGGCCATATAATTGGCCTGTCTGAGTCCCAAGGATGCTGCCATGTACTGTTTCTTTGCCATGGCATCAATCCTCCTGGAGTCCTTGTCCGGGGTGTGTGAAGCCAAGGGAATGTTTGCCTTATCACAGGCTGCAGCCTGCACTACCCCAACATGGCTGCATTGTTGTGTAAGGAACTCCGTGTCAGAGCCTGACAATGTATACCTCTTGTCCATTCTTTTATCCACAGGAGGTATAGTGTTAGGAGTCTTTAAAATCTTCAATGTCTGTTTCCCAAAATATTTGTGCAAGGGAATACACAGCCTCCTAGACTCCGGGATATCCATCATTTCCACATAGTCAGGCTCCTCCTGGTCATCCACAGCTTCTTCCATAGGAAGCTGGAGGGTTTCAGCCACTTTTTTAAAAAACATGAAATGGGAGGGGGACTCAGAAAGCCTAGGAGGAGACACTCCTGAAGGTCTGTGTGGGGAGATGTCCGGGTCAATGGGCACATCCAGACTTTCAAATCTACATTCACTTTCCTCATACTCTCCTTCCTCCTCCTCCGGTTCATAAAATTCCTCTAAATCATACTCTTGAACCGGTGGAACCGGCCGAACCGAGCGCCTGCTTGATGGTGCCGGTTCGGTCGGAACCGGGGAAAGCGACTGAACAATTTTGATCGCTTTGGCTATTTCTTCAGCGGTTGGAGAGGAAAGTTTCGGCCCCACACCAGCTGATTTTTCTTTTCTAGTTCTTTTAGCCGGAACCGACTCCTCAGAATCGGCTCTCCTTTTGCCCGAAGAAGTCTCGCCCTGGTCAGAGGGCACTGCTTCTGGTTCAGTTTGAACCGAACCGGGTTGGCCATCTGGTTCAGCGGATTTTTTGGCCTCCCTTTCCCTGAGCCTACCAGCTCTCTTTTCTAGGGTAGCTGCAGGAAATTTTGCAAATCTGGCAGTCTGCATTGAGGTGGTCAAACCCCAGACAATAAACACAGGTGGTGTGGGGGTCAGCCTTGGCAAAGACTTCCCCACACACACTGCAGTGTTGAAACCCAGTGGGTCCGGTTTTTCTTTTGGGTTTCTCAGACATAGTGCCAGTCCTAACCAAACTTACCCTTTTATGGCAATCCGCCAGGCAAGACCCTCCTATCGGTTCCCAACCGTGTCAAGGGTCGTGGAAAAAACCCATAACAAAATCCGTTTTTTTTAGAACCAATAAGAACCGGTAACCACACTCTAAAAGCACAATTTAAGATTTTTTAAACAACTTGATCGGTTCAAACCGAACCGATAAACCGATTACAAGTTCCACACAGAATAGAATAAAAATAAAACCTATCTAGTACTCACAAATACCACAGACAGAGACTGAACCGACAGGTTATGGTTTAAATTCGGTCGTAAACCGAGAAAAGCCGTACTTTAACTGACAAATTGAACCGGGCAGAAGAACAAATCTCTGGAGCGACTGTTCAGTGAGGCAGAGTAAAGAATCTGACGGTTTGGGTTTGAAGAACAACGGAGAGTGTCTCAACCGAGCTCGAGCTCAGCGTTCCATGCCTGGTATGGAAAGTTAACTCTCATCTCCGGGGCAGTTCGAAGGTTGGGACTCACTGCTACTGTTAGAATACAGCAAGACTTCATGTTGTTTGAAAGGATCTTCTGCCAGCATTTGTCCTTACCCTAGGGACTTCTAATAGCGTTCTATCTGAGGTCCTTAGGTTCCTTGGGTTGTGTTTGAGGGTTATGGTCCTGGCAATGCTTGCCGGAGCATGGGGTTTGAAAAGCTTGTAGGCCTGGACAAGCAAGGGGTGTTGGAGGCGGGCGACCAATGTGGGCCAACTAAGATTGGCCAAAGTGTCACAGTGGTGACGTCTCGGGTGGTCTAAGGTTGCAAAACAAGCTATTTTATTACATAGGGTTTACATCCTGGTAATCTCTTGTTTAGCCATGCCCTGTATAATAGGGGCCGCAAAGGTCAGGTTGGGTAGGACGACGCTGGTAGCTATGGAGAGCCTGGCTTCAGGGATGAGTTGGTCCGTGAGTCGGTACAGGGTGCCAAGTTTCCGATGTAGGGTCTTCGTGACCTGGTCCACGTGTTCCTTGTATGTGATATTCTGATCCAACATGAGGCCTAAGTATTTAAGGGAGGGTACTACATTAATGGCTTTACCAGAGAGTGAGGTTAAGGAGAGGTTTGAGGACCTGTCAAATCCCAGAGATCTTGGCCCAAATAGCATTGCCTTGGTCTTGTCGGCATTTAGTACCATTTTTGTTCTTACATAGCCAAGTCTCTAGTGAAGTGAGATCCTTTTGGAGTAGAGGGCCTAGGGCAACCAAGTCATGCAGGGGTCGGAAGATGACAGTATCATCAGCGTACTGCACAACTGAGCTCTCCCCGCAGTGGGTATGCAGGTCATTGGTAAACAAGGAAAACAGGAGGGGGCCTAGAACTGAGCCCTGAGGTACACCCTGGTTTAGGGGTAGTGGGTCAGACATGGTCCCTTTCCACGAGATCCCCTGTGCCCTGCCTGATAAGTAGCCCCAAACCACTTCAGGGCATGTTTGTCTAGGCCTACATTTTGCAACTTCTGTAGCAGCAAGTTGTGGTCCACGAGGTCGAACGCCTTGGATAAGTCTATAAAGACTGCACCAGCGGGGTATCCTTTGTCCATTGCCCTGAGAACTTCATCCGTGAAGTTAATGAGGGCAGTGTCAGTACCATGGTTTGTTCTAAATCCATGTTGGGAGGGGCAAGGAGCTGATGAGTTTCCAGGTAGTCCCTGAGTTGATTGTAGATGACTCTTTCTTGCACCTTAGCAAGTGAGCAGAGGAGGGAGATGGGCCTGTAGTTCTTGAGTTTTTCCTTGAGCCCCTCCTTTGTGAATAGGGACAACATTGGCATGTTTCCACAGGTCAGGGACTGCTCCTTCCCTCAGTGATCGATTGAGGAGCATGGTTATAGGCCAGGCTAAGGAGGTAGCTCCTGCCTTGAGTAGCCAAGGGTTGAAACTGTCGGGTCCCCCTGACCCTTTTGGTTTCAGGTTCCTTAGGAGGTTTAGTACTTCAGTGCGTTTAGCCAGTCTCCGGTGAAATGGGGGTCTTTCCATGTGAGGTGGTTCATCTGAGGTAGGGGGGAGAGTCTGGGGAGACAGGCAGGTCTTGTAGGCCTCGAGGTCTGAGAAGTGCCTGTTAAGGGCGGCCGATATTTGAGAAGGGTCAGTTGTGAGCTGACCGTTAATCTCCATGGGATAGGACTCAGGCTTTTTCCTGCCCTTGATCAGGTCATTGATATGATTCCAGAATTGCTTGGGGTTGTCCAGGCTGGTTTTCTGGAGGTGTGCTAAGTAGTCTCTCTTAGCGTGTTTTATGGCTCTCTTGGCTTTATTCCTCAGGGCTTTGTATTCAGCGAGATCTGCCGGGAAGGAGGAGAGCCTAAACTTTTTCCAGGACACCCCCCCCCCCCCTGAGTAGCCATTAGGGCTTTGAGGGAGGGAGAGATCCACTTGTAGCAGCTGCCTGTAGCCCTCATTCTCTTCACTGGAGCAAAGAGGTTGGCCGCTGTGGTTAGTTCATCCTGGAAGTATTGCACAGCCTCAGTAAGAGTAGAAAGAAGATTTTTGGGGTTCCAGTCCAGACTAACTAGGTAGCGATTGTATTGTAGTTCAGAGAACTTGGAGAAGTCACGGGCAGACAGAATTCTAGGTTGGATCTTGGGTGGTTTATTTTTCCATATACAGAAGATCGGGGAATGGTCACTCAGGGAGTCTGCCATTGTGCCCGCACTCTGTATATTAGTGGGGTTAGACACCAGAGCCCAGTCAAGGGTGGTGCGGTTCCCAGTTTTGTAATTAAGTCTGGTCGGTTCAGAGAGGACCTGCGTCAGACCTGCTTCATGGGTAACTGACTTTGAGGCATGACCAGGGTCCTGGGCCCAGTTAATGCTGAAGTCGCCCAGGATTAGTTGCTCCATTGTTACCTTGATAGCCGTATCGTTTGTGATGGCTTCAAGGGATTTGAGGGCTGATTTTGGTGGGTGGTAGACACAGCCAATTGTTAGTTTGGCGTGCCCTAGGGTTATCCGGATGTATATGCTCTCTCCCTCAGCAGTATGATTAGTCTGCAGGGGTAGAGGTGACAAGAAGAGGTCATCCTTAGAATAGATTAGGACCCCACCCCCTTTTTTGGTTTCTCTGTCACTGCAGTAGCTATTGTAGCCCACGACCTGAATCTCGTGGTCATGGATGTGGGCTTTTAGCCAGGTTTCAGAGATGGCTAGTAAGTCCGGTTTGTAGAGGTCCAACCAGGCCTGGACTTCATGTATTTTTGGTCTAAGACTACATATGTTCATATGTGCTATCTTCAGACCTTAGATGGACGCCCATTGATGGTTCTGGGGGGATGCTACCAAGGTATTGGGTACGTATGGGCCAGGGTTAGGTTGGATATCACCTGATAGGAGAAATAGCAAGACTAGTAACCTGAGCAGTTTAGTGCTAGGTATTGAGATGAGGTGTCTTCGACGTGTCCTGCTCGTATAGTAAAGCAGGTCATAGCATACACCCTTTTTTATGATCTCACGCTCTGTTAAAAGAGTAGATATACTTGAGATAGGGTAGCTGCTAAGGAAGTCGTGTGGGGGAGATATTATGTAGATTGCTCACTGGTTCTGGGGGGAATGGGTCTATGAGCCTGTCCACCCGGAGTAGGGTCAGTGAGTAGATTATGGCAAGTAGTACACCCCTATTAGGGGGAGGGACACTTGGGTTCCTAGCACACCAAGGAGGGCGGAAGGAAGGAAGCATATAGTAAGTAAGGCATTATTAGTGGATGATGTCAGTGTAGCGTAGGTAAGAGTAGGGTGCTTAGAGTCTATCTGACTTCAGTCTGAAGGGTGGATGGCAGACACTGAGGGCTTCTTGTTTTCAGCTGCAGAGCTGTCGCACAGGCAGTTTTAAGGAACTTGTCAGCCTGTTCAGTGAAGCTTAGGGGAACCTCAAACTACAACCTCCCCTTGTAGCAGCACCGGGAAAGTAGAATGATAATGCAGACCATATTGCCCACAATTAAGTACAGTGATTTGTGTAGAAAGACCAAGAATCCCTCTAGTGGCAGGTCTGTATAACCTGCTAATGGGAAAACTAGCCACTTAAAAAAAAAAACAAACAAACAAAAAAAAAAAAACTATTACACAGTTGAAATGTGCTTAGTTCTATTGAAAAATCTATTTGTAAAAAGTGCCAGGTGGCTGAAGCAGGGGAAAAGTCCTGGTCAATCAGAGCGGGTTTGCTGGAAGCACCAGCGTTCCAATTGGCTGCGCTGTCCCGTACCTTCCAAGGAGCTGCAGGCAGGTGTCCTGGTCTCGGTCGGTGGCTGGCTGGGTGCCGGCCGACCATGGGGGAGTTGAAGCAGCCCTGTTCAAGGGCAGACAGCTTCCAAGGAGCTTCAAGCGGGCGCCCTGGTCTCGGTCGGTGGCTGGCTGGGTGCCAGCCAACTGTGGGGGAGCTGAAGCAGCCCTGTTCTAGGGCAGGCAGCTTCCAAGGAGCTGCAGGTGGGCATCCTGGTCTCGGTCGCTAACTTACAGTAACAGTAGATCTTAGAGGGGCTCTCAGTCATCAGGTAACACCGCACAACTTCACAGTCTGTGAAGCAGGATCCACACGGAAGATTTTCAGCAGTACAACTGAGGCCGCCCACACCATCAATGTAATCAACCCTATAAAGGCATGAACGGCCCCGCTTCCTCCTCAGTTCTTTCCCCCAGAGACAAAGGGAGCATAGTCCTATTCATGGGGGACCAAGGGGAAAGAGAGAGACAGAGAGGTTCCCAGGACTATATGAAAGGCTGGATATACCAGACAGCCACTTCCAGAACAAGAGCTCCAAGAAGGGGGATGGTGGGAGGGAAAGCAGACCGGATGACTGAGTTCCTGGAAGATCTACGGTTACAGTAAGTTCTTGCATAACTGTTCTATTTTCTTAGGGGGTATCTCAGTCATCGGGTCACACCACAGGAAAGAGTCCCAAGCAGTTACAGGTGCAAACAGTCAGTCTGGGAAGAAGGCCAACTATAACCTTAAGACAGGAGGCCTTGTAGCACAGCCCTGCGAAAACCTGTATGGGCTCTTGAGGCAATGTCCAGACTGTAGTGCTTGGTGAAAGTATGGACAGTACTCCAGGTGGCAGCCACACAAATGTCAGCAGCTGAGACCTCTCAGAAACAAGCCACAGAGGTAGCCATGCCTCATTTGGAGACCCTGCGGCTTCTTTGTGGACTGTCAGGTACAGTTCTCAAAAGGTTTTGATCATTCCTGATAGGCAGGTCTCAGAGGGTGGACACAGGAATTTATTCCTCTGATGCCCTCCTCCCGCCTTGCAGGGTGCCCCAGGGCTCCGTAGTGGCACCCATAATGTTCGCAGTGTCTACGCTGCCCTTAGGGGATATCATCAGGCGATATGGCTTGAGTTTTCACTGCTTTGCAGATGATACTCAGCTGTATATGTCCTTTGTACCCAGACAGGTTGATGCTGTCTCTGTGCTAAACAGTTTGCTTCTCTGAGATCAAAGACTGGATGAGCTCTATTTGCCTGAGACTGAATCCAGATAAGACTGAGGTGCTGGTTGTGGAACCGGGTCACCTGGGGGCAAGTGTTGGTGCTGGGCAAATGGGCCTTTGGCTTGATGGTGCCCAGCTCACCACCTCAAATCGGGTGCAAAACCTGGGTGTTATTTTTGATGATCACTTGACCCTGAAGCCTCAGGTGTCAGCTGTGGTCAAATCCTCATTTTTCCATCTCAGGAATATTGCCCAGGTGAAACACCCGATGCCCCCAGGTGACCTTCCAACATGGGCCCACGCCTTTATTACTACTCGTCTTGACTACTGGAATGCCCTCTACCTAGGGCTGTCAGGGGTTGATATCCGCTGCCTGCAGTGGGTGCAGAACGCTGCCACCAGTTTGTTGACTGGTACCTCTAGGTCCAGTCATATTTCACCTGTCCTGCGCGAACTGCACTGACTGCCAGTTCAGTGGCGGATCACCTATAAGGTAAGCTTGCTTAGCTTTAAAGCCCTACAAGAACAGGGACCCAACTATCCTAAAGATCTCCCGACTCCCTACTCACCCAATCGTCTGCTCCGCTGACGTGGGATTGCTGGAGACTCTCCGGGTTTGTCTAAAAACATCTGGCGCTCGTGCTTTTTCATTTGCAGCACCGACCCTGTGGAATTCTCTACCTCATCGGTCAAGAGACTGCCTGACCATCAGTAGTTTTAAAAAAATGTTAAAAACATTTGTTTTCACTGGCCTTCCTCGACTAATTGACTTGGATTATAATGATTTGATTTTTAAATTCTGTTTTTATTGTACTTTATTGTATTTATCATCTGTACAGCGCCTTGGTTTTGAAGAAAAAATTACTCACCTTAGTAATGTTGTTTCTTCTAATGGAGTCTTGCTATATTATAGACATTAGCAGTTTGATCCAGCTCTAGAACTGCCCCGGAGTGAAATGGTTAAAACTATTCCAAAATAGAATTTTGGCACGAGAGCAGCTCTATCTGTGTCATTTCAAACTTGAACTGTCAGATCTTTACGAGCCAAACTCACTAAGGTCTGTGTGGAAGCTGTAACCTACACTAGCCAAATGGCTACCTAAATAATAACAACCATTGATGGTCCCAACACCCAAGACTCAAGTCAGGGGACCAGAAATACTAACACCATTCTAATAATATGAAAATGGAACATATTAATAAAACACACACACACACGCGTACACATACACCTCCCCAAAGTCCCAAAGGGACAAAATGCTAACAGGACATAAGTAGTGCCCACACTAAGTTGCCCACCTACCAAGTAGAGGTTCTGAGAGGGCAGGTTGGGGAGGTCTATAATATGCAAGACTCCATTAGAAGAAACAACATTACTAAGGTGAGTAATTTTTCTTCAAACAACATGAAGTCTTGCTATATTATAGACATTAGCAGAATACACAGCAGTACCTCCATGGAGGAGGGCAGAACCTACTTAGGAATAGGCTCTGAAGAACAGCTTGTGCAAACCAAGCATCTCTCCTGGCCTGGACATCCAGGGAGTAATGCTTGGTAAAAATATTACCGTTCCAAGTAGCAGCCTGGCAAATCTCTAATAAGGATATCTCTGGCAGCAGCTAGAGACGCAGCTGTACCCCTGGTAGAATGAGCCCTCAAACCGGGGGGTTCTGCCACTTCTGATAACAAAATTGGATAAGAGACAATCCACCTGGCTACTGATCTCTTAGTGGCAGGTTTGCCTTTCCCAACTTCACCATAGGTAAGGAAAAGTTGGAGGGATTCAACCTATGACCTTTGTACGCCTCTATAGAACAACTAAAAGCTCTCTTAACATCCAGGTTGTGCAACCTCCTCTCACCCGAAGAGGAGTGATCAGTGAAAAATACTGGAAGGGAGATAGATTGATTAAGATGGAAATCTGAAACCACCTTAGGCAAAAACTTCCTATTAGTCCTAAGGACTACCTTATCCCTGTGGAAAGAAAAGTCAGTCTCCACTGACAAGGCTTGCAATTCACTTATGCGTCTGGCAGAAGTGATAGCCACTAGAAAAACAGTTTTCCAAGTTAGGTACTTAAGCTCTGCAGAAGACAGAGGTTCAAAAGGGGGTTGCATTAACTGGGCAATGCAAACATTAAGATCCCCAACGGGGCGGTTCCCGAAAAGGAGGATTAGTATGGAGTAATCCTTAAAAACTTGGAAAACACAGGATGAGAGGAAAGAGGGATGACTTTCCTGCTGACAGAAAAGCAGGCACAGCTGCCAAATGAACTCTCAGGGTAGCTAGTCTGAGACCCAAGGAATTAAGATGTACCATGTAATCTAACAAAATGGGCAATTCAGCAGATTCTGGGAAATATTTTTCCAGCACACCAAATGGAAAACCTTTTCCATTTAGAACTATAAGTAGCCCTAGTGGAAGGCTTTCTGGAAGCCTTTAGGATCTCAAGAACACCCTGAGAGAGGTGTAAATCAGCAAACTCTAACTCCTCAAGAGCCAGGCCTTGAGGTTGAGGGATTTGAGGTCCGGATACCAAACCTTTCCCTAGGCACAAGTCAACAGATTGTGATTCCTGGGGAGGCACAGGAGAAGATGGACTGTCAGAGAGAAGGAGTGGGTACCAGGGCTGACTGGCCCAATCCGGGGCAATCAGAATCACCCTGCAAGGCTGAGATCTGATTTTGACTAGTACTTTAAATAGGAGAGGAAAGGGGGGGAAGCATAGAGGAACTTCCCCTCCCAATCCAGAAGAAGGGCATCCAGGGGAACTGAGCCCAGCACTGGAGGCCTGCAACAGAACAGAGGAAGTTTGTGATTGTCTGGGGCTGCAAAAAGATCTATCTGAGGGATGCCCCACCTGGCAAAAACTATTCCCAGCACTTGAGGATCCAGGGACCATTCGTGATGGCCCTGGGAAATCCTGCTGAGGGCATCCGCTAGGACATTGTCCTTCCCTGGAAGATGAACTGCTATGAGGGAAGTGTTCAGGGAATAGGCCAGAGACCACAACTTATTGCCTCGTGCACAAGGTCAAGACCGAGTGCCCCCTGTTTGTTGATGTACCACATTGTTGTGGTGGTGTCTGTTCTGACTTGTATCACCTTGTCGTGGACAGATGCAGAAAAGCTTGAAGAGCTAAAAAGACAGCTCTGAGTTCCAGCAAATTGATGTGGAGCAGAGATTCCTGGGGGACCAAACTCCCTGAGTGGAAAGGTCACCATGTGGGCTCCCAACCCAGAAGGAAGCATCTGTAGTGAGAGTCAAGCCGTGAGAAGGGGAAATGAAGGGACCCCGGCCTAATTGCTCTGATCCTGCCACCACTGGAGAGCTAGGATCAAGGTTAGAGTCACTGGGACCAACTTGGAAAGGGGGTCTCTCTCTGAGACCAAAAGGTTCTCAAGTGAAACTGAATGTCTCTCATCTGAAATCTGGCTCCCTGCACAACAGCTGTGGATGCAGCCAGTGCCCCAGGAGCTGCAGAAAGTGTCTTGCTGGTCGAGAGACCTGCAGAGTGAAGGAAGAGGCCAGAGCACTGTAAATTCTTGCCCTTTCTGGGGAAGAAAGGCTCTGGCTAGCTTTGAAATCCACCCTGCCCTATGATGTGGGAGTACCTGGACTGGTTCCAGAACCGACTTTGGTAGGTTTAGGAGAAACCCAGGAGGTGAGAAGCTGCTGGGTGACTGCAGGTGAGATTTTACCTGTTCTAGGGACTGGCCTACAATGAGCCAGATGGTCTGGAGTGAGGAAAACAGCACCTCTCTGCCTCCTTAAGTAGGCCACTGCTAGACACTTTGTGAATACCCTTGGAGCAGAGGTAAGGCCGAAGGGCATAGCTCTGAACTGGTAATGACCTGAGGGCAGTTCGAATCTGAGGTACTTCCGATGGGATCTTCTGATTAGGACATGGAAATAGGCATCCTTGAGGTCCAGGGAGGCCAGCAGTCCCCTGGCCTTAGGGAAGGTAAAATCATTGCCAGAGTTACCATTTTGAACTTTGGTTTCAAAAGATGCTTGTTCAGATATCTGAGATCTAAAATGGGCCGCCATTCTCCTGTCTTTTTGGGGTAAGGAAGTATCTGAATACAGACCCCTGCCCTGATGCAGGGAGGAACCTTTCTACTGCTCTGAGAGCTAACAGGGATGAGACCTCTGTTTCCAGAGCGAGGTCTCTGAAGCACTTGCAGGTAGAAAAGTCTGCTTCTCAACTTGGGAAACTTTTGAAGCCGAGAACCAGACCCTGGCTTACTACTTCCAGAACCCACTTGTCTGAGGTTAAAGAAGCCCACTCTGACTGAAGTAAGCCAGGCCTGCCTCCCACTGGTACAGAAGAATGGGCCCCTGGGCACCCCATCAGGGTGCCTGTTTCAGGGAGGTTTAGGCTGGGGGTGGAGAAGGTCTGCCCACCCTGCCTGCCCTGCCTCTGAAGAAGCCCCTCTGAGCATAGGCAGAGGAGGCCTGAGTCTGGTAGAAAGGCCTGTGAAAGGCCTCACCCCTACCCCTGGGGGCATGCCTTGAGGAGTGGCTTGCCGCTCCTTAGCCTGGGCACTCTTGTAGTAGTCCCATATTCATCCATCTTCTTCATGTAATTCTCTGTCTGCTCTCCAAACAGAGATTTCCCACCACAGGAAAATCCATAGCCTTAGTCTGGGTATCCCAGACAAACTAGTACCTGAGCCAGGCCAACCTACGAAAAGCTACAGATGTGGCCATGACCCTAGAGGAAACATCATTAACATCCACAGCAGCATGAAACTGAACCTTAGAGGCTTCAATGCCATCAGCAGCCACCTGTTCTAGTTTACTAGCCAGCTGGCCATGGGCCTGCTTGGCCAATTGCATAACAGTATCCCATCTAGATTTCTGATACCTAGCTACATAAGCCATATAATTTGCTTGCCTGAGTCCCAGAGAGGCTGCCATATACTGTTTTTTTGCCATGGCATCAATCTTCCTGGAATCCTTGTCAGGAGGATGTGAAGCCAAGGAATATTAGCTTATCACAGGCAGCAGCCTGAACTACCCCAACATGATTGCATTGCTGAGAAAGGAATTCTGTATCAGGGCCTGACAATGTATACCTTCTGTCCATCTTTTTATCTACAGGAGGCACAGAATTAGGAGCTTTTAAAATTTTAATTGTTTGTTTCTAAAAGACTTATGTAAAGGAATAGACAATCTCCTAGACTCTGGAATATCCATCATTTCTAAAACCAGGCTCCTCTTGCTCATCCACAGCCTCTTCTAAAGGAAGCTGGAGGGTTTCAGCAACTTTTTGTAAAACATGAAATGAGATGGGGACTCAGACAGCATAGGGGAGATTCTAAAGGTCTGTGGGGAGATGTCCGTTCAATGGGCACACCCAGACCTTCCCAGCCACATTCATACTGTTCATAATCCTCCCCTCCTCTGGTTCATAAAATTCTCAATATCATAATCCTGAACCACTGGGACCGGACGAACCACCTTTACCAGATAGTGGTGGTTCGGACGGACCCTGAGACAGTGACTGGACAATTTGTATGGCTTTTGTTATCTGCAGCAGTTGGAGAAGGAATTTTGGACCCAGACCTGCTGATTTTCTTGTTTTCTTTACTGGAATTGGTTCCTCAGAACCAGCTTTTCTTTTGCCAAGAAGTCTGGCCCTGGTCAGAGGGCACTCCTCTGGTTCTGTTGGCACCGAATCGGCTGGCCATCCGGTCAGCGGACTTTTGACCTCTGCCCTGAGCCTGCCCAATCTTTTTTCCAGGGTGGCTGCAGGAAATTCTTACATACCTGGCAGTCTGACTGGAGGTGGTCAAACCTCAGACAATAAACACATGGTGTGGGTCAGCCTTGGCAAAGACTTCCCACAAACATCACAGTGTTGAAACCCAGTGGGCCCGTTTTCTTTTGGGTTTCTCAGACATAATTCCAGCCTAACCAAAAACTTGTCTCTTTAACGTGCAGTGTGTAGCAAGACACCCTTATCGGTTCCTAACCGTGTCACGGGTATTGAAAAACGTAATAAATCCGGTTTTTAGAACCGATAAGAACCTGGAACCGCACTCTAAAATAGTTACTTTAGTTTTAAATGAGTTTTAAACTCACTGATCGGTTCAAAACCGAACCGATAACTTACAGTTCCATACATACAAAACCTTCATTTACTTATGTTACCACAGATAGAGCTTGAACTGAACGGTTTTGGCGGTTAAATAAACTATTCTCGGTTAAATCCAACCGAGAAAACACTTTTAAACGAGAAATGAACCAGCAGAAGGAGAAATCTCCGGAGCGACTGTTCACTGAGGCGGAGTAAAGAATCTGACAGTTCAAGTTTGAAATGACACAGATAGAGCTGCTCTCGTGCCAAAATTCTATTTTGGAATGGTTTTAACCATTTCACTCCGGGGCAGTTCTAGAGCTGGATCAAACTGCTAATGTCTATAATATAGCAAGACTTCATGTTGTTTGAAAGGCGCTATAGAAAAGATTGATTTGATGTGGAATGAGTTTTAACCGCTCCAGGCAATGCTTTGCTGTACCTGTTGTAGCAGAACACAAAGCAGTTTGTCAATCATTTGGACAAACATTGCTTAAAAACTGAAACACCCTCTTTTCCTGGGGCGAAGTTAAAAAACAACTGCTTTGACTTTCTACACTCTCTGCAAAGCAGGTAGCACTTCAAAGTTCTGTGAACATCTGGACCTAATGTATTGAGCAGTGTTTTCCCTGGACTGGCACACTTGAGAAAGAGGAAGGTGAATGGATTGGTTAAGTGTAAACTCAGAGACCACCTTAGGGAGAAACTTAGGATTTGTGAGCAAAGACACCTTGTATGTGAAACATTAAATATGGCTCCTCGCACCAGAAGGCCTGAACCTCTGAAATTCTTCGAGCAGAAGTAATGGTAACTGAAAATAATGCCTTCCAAGAGAGAAAGGGGAGCTCGCAAGATGCAGTATCCTCAAAAGGAGACAGGGTCAACTTCTCCAAAACAAAATTGAAATCCCAAGCCGGGACAGGAGAACCGATTGGGGGTTTCAGATGCAGGATGCCCCTCAGAAAAGTACGGGAGACATCCAACTGAGCTATCATGCGGCCACACACGGGCTAATGAAAGGCCAAAATAGCAGAAAGGTGTACCTTGAGGGAGGAGTACTGGAGACCAGAGTCCGACAGAAAGTCCAGAATCTGGCTCACCAGAAAGGTGAAAGAGTCCAGATTGTTTGGCAGCCCAGATAGCAAACTGCTTCCACTTCATGGCATACGTGGCTTAAGTGGAAGGCTTCCGGATGGCCACCAGGATGTCCGCCACTCTATTGTAAAGCACAAACCTGGCAATGGCTATATCCTCAGGAGCCAAGCGTGCATATGGAGGGACTGGAGGTTGGGATGGACCAGGGTTCCCTGAGCCAGTGTCAACAGGTTCCTACAAAGCGGTAGTGGAAAGTAAAGTTACATAAGAACTTACTGTAACAGTAGATGTTCGAGAACAGCTCTTGCAGCTGGTTACACCATAAGGACTGAAGCCAGCAGGTGGCAGGACACCACGGAAAACTTCTAGCTAGCTACATACAGCGGAGGACTGCCCTCGACATCAGCCCTGCCACCGACGTCCAATACATCAAAAAAGGGGCAGTCCCCCAGCATCCCTCAGTTCTCCCACCAAAGAGACTGGCAGAGCGGTAATTCTGAAGGGACACTAAGGATTCACTTCTAAGAGAAAGACTAGTAATTATGCTGCCAATGCAAATGACACTCCTGAGAAGAAGGTGGGTAGGAAAGGATCTGCTGCAGGAGCAGTTCTCGAAGATCTACTGTTAACGGTAAGTTCTTCCGTAACTGTACTATCTTACTTCAAAATACAGCTCTTGCAGCAGGTTACACCATAAGGGCAGAGTCCCAAGTAATATGCGATAACCCATAAAACGGGAGGAGGCCTGGAGAAAGAGAACTCCTCATGACAGAAGCCCCTGCAGGATGGCAAGGCCAAATCATGCTCTGCTCCAGGAGGCAAGGTCCAGACTGTAATGTCTTATGAATGTGTGCACAGAACTCCAGGTAGCTGCTGCATACATGTCAGAAGCCAACATTTCTAAGAGAAGCAAATGAGGTTGCACGCACCTGTGCCCCCCCCCAGTGGAGTGACCCTTTACCGGTCCTGGTAAGGGTTTGTTCTGCTTCTGATAAAAGAACACAATGCAGTTCACCAGCCATTCTGAAAATGTCTGCTTGGATGCAGGTGCCCCTAACATCCTGGAGGAAAAAGAAACAAATAACTGATCTGACTTTCAGTGATGCCTTGTCCTAGGCATATAGTACCAGAGTAGCCTGTACATATCCAAAGTGTGCAGGAGAGCCTCTCCTCTATTGGAGTACTCTGGGTAATAAAAAGGGAGGTTAATCTCTTGGTTGAGAGTAAGCTCTGACACTACTTTTAGTAAAAACTTAGGATTACTTCTTAAGGGGCCAGCCGGGTGGTGCTGAGGGTTGAGGCACTGGACGACGCACCTTGCACCACACTGGCGACATGGGTTAGGGAATAGATTCGGCCCGCCGGGGGTTCGCAGGGAAGAGGGTGGATTGAGCATCCCAGGACTGCTCTCCTCCCTCTTTGGTGGGTTTGGGGAGCATGTTGTGCTGGAGTGGCCCATGGTGACGATCAAGGGCAGCACAGTTGGAATGCCAGGCAGGGAGGAGTATGGCAAGACAACCACATATGCGCAGTACATGACTGCACTGCCGGCTCCAGGGCAAAACACAGGAAAAAGGCTGGGCGCGAACGAGCAGCTTGATGGTCGCACTCCCGCCAACCCGGAGAACCGTCGTGGAATTGCACTGGGGGATCCGCTCCAGCCCGATGTGGAGAGGTAAAGGGAGACCCTCCGGTGGGTTGGGGCAGCCACACCGGACCCCCACCATGCGAGTGAGCCTGCTACTCTCCGGGTAGATGCAGGCCAGCAGCTAGATGCCCCCGCCAGTAGTGCTGCAGAGGAGCAAAAATAAGGAGGAGAGAAAAACAAAACAAAGGATTACTTCTTAAGAACACCGTGTCCCTATGAAAAACCAAATATGGCTCTTATCACATAAGTGTCTGGAGCACTAAAATGCTTCGGGCGGAAGTAACTGCAACTAAAAATAATGGCTTCCAAGAGAAAAGGCGAAGCTCGCAATACGCGGCTAGTTCAAAAAGGGGAGGTGTGAGCTGTTCCAAAATACAAAGGTCTGAAGGAGGGATTGGGTCCCTAATGAGTGGTATCAGATGGAGAATACCACGCAGGAAGGTGCGTGACAGACCCAATTGGGCGAAAGATGCGTCTCCAAAACGGTGCATGATATGCTGACAATGCGGAGAGATGCACCTTTATAGAGGAATAACAGCCCTGTATCAGATAGGGAAAGATGGTACTCTAGGACCAAGTTCACTGGGAAGGTCAAAGGGTCCAGGCCACGGGCAGAGGACCAAATACAGAAGTGTCACCATTTCATGGCATACATGGCTCTAGTAGAGGGTTTCCTCACCACCACAAGGATATCTGCCACTCAATCTGAGACCCCATGGCCAGAAATCGCAAGGCCTTCAGAAGCCAGGCGTGCCGGTGTAAGAATCGCAAGTTCGGGTGGACTAGGGATCTGTTGCCCTGCGACACTAAGTGCAAGCTCAGAGGTAGAGGGAATGTAGGATCGAACGCTAGATGTTGAAGTAAAGGGAACCATATCTGTCTGGGCCAAAGAGGGGCCACCAGAATCATCTCTGCTCCCTCTGCTTGCAATTTGAGCAGAACTCCCTGGATCAGTGAATGTATGAATAAGGCTTACCTGTTTAACAGGTATCACATAAGATTAATTTATTCCTATACTAGGACAAATGTTGATATAATTTAAAACCTTTTGCCTGAATTATTTAATTAAATGGGGTATTTGAACATGGTCTTGGTGGCCTAACTCCACCCCCTGCAGAAGACCCACATGGCTGGGTCGATACATAAGGGTGATAGCCCCGTGTCTCTACATGCTGTGGTTCTGTAATAAATAATCCTTAATGAAACTCAGCATTCTGGTGTGTGACCAGTTTTTCAATTTTCAAGCAGTATATTAATATGACTGGAGCACTCCTGGGACAGCTGATGTGCCTCCCTCTGCTTTTCTTCTATTAGACTCTTTGGATAGGATTGCTCTTGCTTCCCAGGAATGTTATTCTTCCAGTCCTCAACTCCCTTCACAGGGCTATTTCAACTTTTCCAAATTTTCACTACCATCTAAGAGGTGAACCCCCCCCCAAAAAAAAAAGAAAAAAAAAAAAGTACTAGCTGGATAAAACATTTCCTGTGTACTATTTTCATATATCCAGACCATGAAGGCATGCAGGCTGCAGCCTGTGACAGAGATAAAGTGCCCCTACTACCCAGTTTCCAGAAACACAGTACAGGATTCTGGATACTACGGGTAAGATATCTTCCACTCCCCTTCTACTTGCAGGGCGTACACAGTTCTTTTTCAGAGGGCAGTGTCAGACTCTATCCTGGCTATTCAGCCGGAAACCTCTATATAACATTGCTCACAGGGCAAAATCTGTTAAGCTGCCCTAAAAGCCACTGAATACCATTTTTTTGCACAGTTAGATGCCTTTGACACGGTCCTTGGACTAAATGCTCAGGGCACATTTTCCACAGGGGTTGCCTGGTAGAAAACTACTAATCCCCTCCAGGTCTCCCAGACTAAACCTATGATTTTCACCTACAGAACAATTCTTTTTAAGGGACAAAAACACTATATAACAGTTTAAATTCATGTCTCTTATAGTTAGTGCTCTGAGCATACCATTACATGTTCACGTCATTTTATTTTCACTGGTGCTACTATTCTATACTGAGTCACCTAATATTCAGTCTTTTTATTTTTGCTCTAATATATAAATCAGCAAAAATAAAGAGTGAATATTTCCTGTTATACAGTACATGACTGTAGGAAAAGGGTGGAGGCATTTTAAGCCATCTTTCACAATAGTGCAGTTAATGAGAAATCTCTAACCACACACGCTATGCCTTTGGATTGCTCCTAAATGAGAGGTATCTACAGAGTGGTAGGAGGGCTAAAAACGTGTCGACACCCTCCCTCTGCAAAATTTGTGAGACCCATATTGCCTTTCCATTCACCTGTCACTACTGGGGAAAGGCCATCTCACAACCTCCATCAGTGGTATACATCTGCAGGAGGTTGTTGTGACAGGGCGGAACAGGACCCTGTCCCAGTTGTTATGGAAATAGTTTGAATGCAGGGATATGTTTTATTCTCTCCTTTCCTATCTTCTCTGTCTGGTTGTGCAACCAAATTTTCCTGTGGCACCTAGGATTTGATCACCCCGACAGTCTCGCAATTCTCTGCCTCTTGCCATTTCTCAGTCTTCCCATGCTGTGTCTTTTTCTCCCTTGCATGTCTGCTGATATAAACATATATGCAAATCATTATGAGTAAATGTAACTGATATTGGTATCCCTTTACTTTAGAAATTATATAGTGTTACTGTTGAAATGTATATAACTATCGTTTGAGATGACTGCAAAAAGCTATTGGAAACTCAAGAGGTTACGCGAGTGCACGTTTTAAGCCTTTTGCAGAAGAGCTGCGAAAAAGGGGTCTCATTTCTGGGATACTGTGTTCTAGCTGCACATGCCTGATACAAGAACATGATGCTTGCTAAAAATTGGGGTTGGAAGGACTTATAAGAGCTGAGCTGCAATTGCTTAAGAAAAGAAAAAGGGACACAGACGGAAGGAAAACTGTTCTACATTTTATTTTGCCTTTGTAAATTGTTACACTGAACAAGTTTATTTTTTATATTACCGCTAGTGTAAACAAATATTTTTGGTGAATTCTACAACTGCTCCTGTTTTTCCTATGCTTCCTGACCTGTACCTTGACGACAGATGGTGTCAGCCTAAGTGGGATTTATGCCGCACATACCCCAAGACAGGGGTTTTGTGCATGGGTACTGGACTTATTACTAGGAAAGCACAGAGAAAGGTAAGGATTATGCAGCAGCAAGTCCAGGAGAATGGCAGCCAAACTAGCGGAGAAAGAACCTAAAAGTCTGATGGACTTTTTCAAATGGTGGGCTATACAACAAAAAGACTGAGAAGCAGAGAGAAAAAGAGTCAATGTTTAGAAGCACAGAGGAGAGAAAAGATGCAGCAATAGGAGCAGCGATGGCTGTATGCCTTGCAAGCTACTGTATCAAAGGCACAGATCCAGATGGGCAACAAAACACAAGCAACTTAAAAGCCATTAAAATTACAAAGTTGTGTCCCTCGGATGATATCGAGGCATACCTCAACTTTGAAAGAGTTGCCACAGCCTGCCAATGCCCAAAGCAGCAATGGACAATCAGACTGGTACCCTATCTGACAGGGAAAGCCCAACTTGCCTACAGAAATATGGACACTGCACAGTCAGAAAACTAACTTGGTGAAAAGCGAAATTCTGAAAAGGTATGACATCTCCGGAAAGACCTACAGGCAGAGTTTTTGATCTCTGAGGTACAACTCAGTCGACAATCCTCGAGAAGCCTTCACCCGATTCAGAGAACTCCTGATAAGATGGCTCCAACCAGAGAGCAAGACAATCACACAGATCGACACATTTGCCATGGAGCAATTCATCAACACCCTGCCTACAGATGTGCAGCTTTGGGTAAAGGAACATTGACCAGAGTGTGTGGAAAAGGCCATTTCTTTGGCCGAGGACTACCAAATGGCCAGAGAGATGCCACACCAGCGAGGTAACAACCAAGACACTTTCCCATTTACACTCCAAACCTGATAACTCTGGTGAGGGTAACAAATCTGTGCCCAGACATTATTTTCCATAATTGTAATAAGCCGGGCCATATTGCCAGAAACTGCCGTAGTAAGAAGAGCGGCACTAAAGCAGATTTGTCCTTGGCAAACTGGGGCAAGTACTTAACAGATGTGAATGTAGGGGATAAGTCTGTAAAGGGACTCATTGATTTGGGAAGCAGACAGACCCAAGTGCATGCTGAAGTGCTGGGAAAACGTACTGCAAAAGAACCAGGTACTGGTGTCATCTGCATCCACAGGGACACTCTATACCATCCCACCACCCAACTGACTCTGACCATTAAGGGTGTGTCGCACCAAATGAAAGTTGGGGTAGTACCTAAGTTACCAATACCTGCGATTATTGGAAATGACTTTCCAGGATTTACTGAGTTAATCAAGGAGGGAGCAAATCCTGATGTTTCAGCAGCTGTGGTGACAAGAGCTCAGGCAAAGAAAATCTCAGATGGTGGGGACACTTTTCCTTTCAGTGATTTTGATTCAGACTTGTTTGAGCACAGCTCCAAGATTCAGAAATCTAGGAAAGAAAGAAGACGCCTGAAGAAACTGTGGCGACAAATGACTGATGGACATAAGGGGCTAACATATGAAAATGCTAAAACTAAGTTGCTAACTTGATTGTGATTTTCTTTCAGAACACTCTTATGATGTTTCTCTCCAGGGTTATTTTAAGCAGCGGGGGGGTGAAATCAAAACAGGGTGGACCAATGTTTAAAAATGTAATGGGTTACTATACAGAGTTTAGGTTAAACAGCCACAGGACCAGACAGAACTGGTTATACCACAGAAGTATAGTACAGAGTTGTTACAGATAGCACAATAGTCCTATGGCCATTCAATCAGGGAAGGATCGTACCCTTGCCAGATTGCTGTATAGATTTTACTGGCCTGAAATTCATGAAGATGTTGATACCTATGGTAGTTCCTGTGCCGGGTGTCAGAAAGTCGCCCCAGTCACTAGAAAAGACAAGGTGCCCCTGGTGTATCTACCCTTGATAAATGTGCCTTTTGAGAGAATTGCAATGGATGTGGTGGATCCTTTAGACAAAAGTAAAAAGGATAACAGATTTATCCCGGTAGTATGCAACTATGCTACTCGATACCCAGAAGTTGTTCCAATGCGTACTGTCAAAGCTTCAAAAGTGGCAGCTGAGCTTGCAAAAATTTTCAGCAGAATGGGCATAACGAAATAAATTATTACTGATCAGGATAGTCATTTTGGTGCTGCATTACATAAGGAGCTGTACAGACTGCTAGGTATCACTGCCATAAGATCCTCCCCTTACCACCCTCAGACAGACAGCCTTGTTGAGCCTTTTAACCAAACCCTAAAACGCATGTTAAAAACGTTAGTAAAATTGGAAGGGAAAGATTGAGACCAATACTTGCGTTACCTACTATTTGCTTACAGAGAAGTGCCACAGGCATCAGCAGGGTTTACCATTTGAAATGCAGTATGGTAGGCAGCCAAGAAGGCCACTGGATGTGATAGGAGAAACGTGGGACGATGACCCCACTCAGAAACAATCTATAACTTCTTATGTGTGCCCTAAGAAAGAAGCTGGCAAAATATGTTGAAATTGCCCACAGTAATCAAGAAGAGGCCTAAAACCAGCAGAAGGTATATTATGACCATGGGGTAAAAGAAAAAGGTTTCGAGACAGGTGAAAATGTTTTGCTACTGTTACTCACAACAAAAAAAACTATTAATGAAGTGACAAAGGCCTTATAAAGCGCTTAGACATACTGGCACCGTTAACTACGAGATTGAGACCCCTGACAGGAAAAATCTTACTAAGATATACCATGCTAACCTCGTCAAGAAATGGGTTGAAAAAAATGCCAAAAGCTGCTTTGCTAGTTTTATCACAAACTGATAAAGAAGATATGGGTGTAGCTTATGATAGACTGGAACAAACTGTAAATGCTTGCTGATGCTGTAAAGGTGAATGTTTCCTTAACCTCAGAGCAAACAGCAGAAATTTGTAGTGTACTGAAGACATTTAACAGTACTTCTACCACAGTACCAGGCCAAGCAAAAGGGGCTGAGCATGCTATAGGGACAAAGAATGCTCATCCTATTAAGCAAAAGACATACAGGGTACCAGAGCGGTTAAGAGCCGACATGGTTAAGGAAATACAAAAAATTAAAGAACTGGGTATCATAGAGGAGTCGAGGAGTGCTTGGTTATCTCCAATGGTAACTGTAAACAAAAAAGAAGGGACTGTTAGAATCTGCCTTGATTTCAGGAAACAATCAAGTGGCAGAATTTGACAGTTATTCTATGCCCAGAACAGATGATTTGGTGGACAGATTGGGGAGTGCAAAGTATATCAGTACCCTCAATCTCCCCAACGGTTACTAGCAAATACCTTTAGCTAAAGAATCCAGAGATAAAACTGCATTTGCCACTCCTGTTGGATTCTATCAGTTCACCACCATGCCATTTGGTTTACATGGTGCGCCAGCTTCATTTCAGCGGTACATGGATGTAATTTTATACCCTCACACTGGTTATTGTGCTGTGTACCGGGATGATGTTGTGGTGTACAGTCCAGACTGGAAAAGCCACCTAGAACAACTACGAGCAGTAATCCAAGCTATCAAAAATGCAGGTCTCATTATTAATCCTGCCAAATATGCATTGGGCACGCAGGAAACCAGATATTTGGGTTATGTGTTTGGAAATGGAGAAGTTAAGCAGGAAATTTCTAAAATAGAAGCTGTTACTAACAGCCCTGTACCTAAAACAAAGAAACATGTTGGGTCATTTTTAGGGCTGGCTGGTTATTATTGGAGATTTGTTCCAAACTTTGTAGAGTTAGCTACTCCCCTCACCGAGCTCACGAAAAAAAACGGTACACAAAAAATATGAAATGGACCCCAGAGTGTGATGAAGCTTTTCAAGCCATTAAGGCTGCATTATGTTCAGCACCCATTTTAAGAAGGCCAGATTTTAAGATACCATTTTTGTTACAAACAGATGCATCAGAGGTAGGCCTAGGTGCAGTACTGAGTCAAAATATAGAGGGGACGGAACATCCTATTCTGTACATAAGTAAGAAGTTGCATGACAGAGAGAAAAGGCACTCCACCATTGAAAAGGAATGTTTAGCAGCAAAGTGGGGCATGGAGTTCCTTAAGTTTTATTTACTGGGAAAGAAGAGCCCGAGTAATATGGCCGCTTTAAAATAGAGATCCTCATCAAGATTAGCTTTCCGAGATAAAATAATTATTTTTTGGACCTTCCCGAACCAACCTAACTGCAAATAAGGCATTCAGAAGATCCCAGAAGCAATATGGGGAATCCCAGAAAGGATCATACTCCACATGAAAGAGCAAAATCGAAAAGTGCTCTTGCACTCTCTACCACGCGATCCTCCTTGCAACAGGCCGCAGATGATGGAAAAGATGAGGAGGAAACTTTACAATCCTTGGGCCATAAAATAAATAGACTGATCACCTCGGTATCTGGATTGGCTGAGAAAATAGATAGCATAGCGAACAGAGTTACAAACTTGGAAACAAAGAACGATTTTGTATCAGAGGAAACGTCAGATGCTAAAAAATGCTCGGAAGCGGCAATGGGAGCTGTTAATGCGGTAATTAAAGAAAACAGACGTTTTCAAATGCGGTTGGAAAATCTGGAAAATCAAACCAGGGCCTCAAACATCCGCTTCATAGGGCTCCCAGAGGGCTGCGAAGGGGACCATTTAGTCCTTTTCTTACAAGACTGGTTACAACAACAGTTTAGTGAGGAAGCAAACACACGTATAAAAGGCATACAAAAGGCCTACAGGATTGCAATCACAGGTAGGCCGGATAACCCTGAAACCCCGTGAACAGTTCTGGTGATCACGGATGGTGTGGCTACCAGGGACTATCTGCTGGCTTTAGCCAGGCAACATCGGACACTGCTCTGTGAGGGTGAAACTGTTCGGCTATACCCAGATATAAGCTTTGCTACAAGACAGCGACAAACAGTTTGATGGGACCAGGGCTCTCTTACGCTAAGCAGGGATCCAGCACAGCATTATATTCCCAGCTCGATTAAGGATAGCACACCAGAGGAAAATCTGTTTTCTCAGAACTAAAGGAGGCTAACAGATGGATCCAAAGCCATGTTCCGAGAAGGAAACGCACTGCGGAATAAAGCGACTTGTCATCTGATGAAAATGAAGCATGAAGATTCCGAGGGGATTAAATACACGGAGGATCGAGAGGGAAGAGAGACTTTTGCCCACAAGTAACTATAAAATTTCCTGAGCCGGAAGAATGGTTCGAATGAATACTTTAACAGTACTAATGCCGGGACAGTTCATTCAGAGTATTAAACTTGCTATTACTGGTCATACTAGTATATCCTTTTGAGTGACTGGCATACGAAATGAAAAGTTATGTAACTTTTACTTGTAAAAACCCTAATTCTTTGGTTTTGGTTGGTTTGGGTTCAAGTAAGAGAAAGCTGGATGAGTATGCCCTCTTACTTAATTGAGGCTTGTGCAAGTGGAGATTTATTATTTCTAAAGCGGCACGACTGTATTGAATTATCACAATAGTGATGTATTTATCAGTAAAAGCATGGCCGTTCTCATAATCCTCTGATTTAAGGGGATATGAAAAGGTGGACTACCTATATAAAATTGTTTTAGTAATTTTTCCATGCAGCTCATGGGCTTAAATTCTAGCAAGTTTTGTATTAGAAATTGTTAAAAAAGTAATTAAATATCCCTCCTAGATGTATCTTAAAGCAGCAGAATAATATCATTGTTGGGTGTATAAGAGGGGTGGCGTCCTCAATGGGCATCATTTGAAATGTCTCTGCTTGGAATGTATTTTATGTACGAATACATTGAAAATAATAAATATAAAGTTTAAAAAAAGTAAAAAAAAAAAGTTATTTACTGGGAACTGACTTTGTACTTAACACATCACAATCCTCTCTGTTGGCTTAACCAAATGAAATATAAAAATTCCAGAATCAGAAGGTGGTACCTGGCACTACAGCCATTTAAATTCACGGTGATACACAAATCTGGTAAAGAGAATAGCAATGCTGATTTTCTGTCAAGATGTGGATCAGGAATTGACGGTTCTGAAGGTTGAAAAACAAATGTATGTGTGAACTTTACTATTTCCTGTACTGTTACAGAAAAAACTAATAATGCACACGTGCTTAATTTCTGTAAGCAGCAAATATCAGTAGAGAATTAATAATAAAAAGTTTTGGAAACCTGCTTGATAAAACAGTTTCCCTCTTAAGGAAGGGGGTGTATGTAATAGGGTGGAATAGGACCCTGTCCCAGTTGTTATGGAAAGAGTTTCAATGCAGGGATATGTTTTATTATCTCCTTTCCTGTCTCTTCTCTGTCTGGTTGCACAACCAAATTTTCCTGTGAGACCTAGGATTTGATCACAACGACAGTATCACAATTCTGTCTCGCTATCTCTCAGTCTTCCCTAGCTGTCTTTCTCCCTTGCAGATCTGCTGATATAGACATGTATGCAAATCATTATGTGGAAATGTAACTGATATTGGGATCCCTTTGTTTAGAAATTATATAGTGTTACCGTTGAAATGTATGTAACTATGGTTTGAGATGATTGCAAAAAGTTATTGGAAACTCAAGAGGTTACATGAGTGCATGTTTTAAGCCATTTGCATAACAGCTATGAAAAAGCGGCCTCATATTTCTGGGACACTGTTCTAGCTGCACATGCCTGATACAAGTACAGGATTCTTGTTAAGAATGGGGGCTGGTAGGACTTAGAGAGCTGAGCTGCAATTGATTAAGAAAAGAAAAAGGGACACAGACTGAAGGAAAACTGATGGAAGTTCTTTTATTTTATTTTTGCAAATAGTTATATGAACAAATTTTTTTTTGTGTGTTACTGCTAGTGTAAATAAATATTTTTGGTGAATTCTACAACTGCTCCTGGTTTTCCTATGCTTCCTCACCTGTGCCTTGATGACAACTGTGGGTCAAGATCTTACCCTACTGTACAGAAATTTCTATATAGCGGGGTAGCAAAAGTCTCAAGCTTCTAACTCGCACAGATAGCATTCTTTTACAGCTACTAGCAAGACCTCTTCTATCAACAAATGGAGTTGAAATAGCTCCCCTCTTATAATGGGCCTCCACTCCAGATACTTCCTCTACAAGAAAAAATGGACTTGGTCTATTCTGAATTCAAGATGGTCACCCTCCCAATGGTGATGTCCTCCTTGCAAAAGGGAAACTAGCTAGCCTCCCTAAGACACAGATGTCTATTTTCAGATCCTATCAGGCCTTCTTCTCAGAAAGCATCTCAGATTTAGGCTGCTCTCTGGCCGCTACCAATTTGCAGCTCTACCATTAGATTTTTCTTCAGTTCCACAGCAGTGTCTGGCAGTATTGGAGATTTGTTCCCAACTTTGCAGATTTAGCTACTCCCCTCACCAAGTTCACGAAAGAACAGTGCCAGTCCATCTCAGGAAACTGGAGGTCTCTGTCTTCCCCTATCGGGAAGTCTGATGAACAATGGACAAGCCTCTCCAAAAGATCAGAGACTTGCTCAGCCACACAGTACTCACCCTGGAGGCCTTGGACTTCCTATTCAACATGAAGTCCATCTTGAGCCAATTCAACTCCTGGAGGTTATGGGAGTAGAGCAGAATACACAGTAAGACAAAGTCCTGTTCCCTCTAGACAGGGTAGTGAAACTCCACGTCCTGGCATACTTGTCTGTCTTCGGCCAGCCAGGCACTTCCTTAGTCTTCTAAGCCACATGGCATCTGCAATTCGTGCAGTCCCAGGTGCCAAGTTTTGGCTAGAGGATATACATTCTATTGCTCCCAAGAGAGGCTAGTCCCAGTCTCAAGGACATTCAGCCCCTGTACTACAAGCTAGGACAGGGACAACCTCAGTAAGGGAACTCCTCTCGACATACGGTACCCTTCACAATCCTCACTAGAGTCAGTTGTCCCCCATCCTGGGATAGGGAGAATACCAGGGGAACCAGTCCATAACTAGAGTGTGGGCTCCCAGAGAGCCCAACTATCATTTAAATCTTCTCATGCTCAGAGCTGTGGTCCTGGCTGTCCAATACTTTATCCCCAGTTAAAAATCTAATCTCTTAGTTTGTATACAGAATGGTTAAAAATGATGGAGGAATTAATTAAGTTAGAAAGAATTCATTATAATTTTGAAAAAAATGAAAAATTTAGTTTAATATGGCAAACATTTATAGATAGAATCTTTAACTGAAAAGAAAAAGGCACATCTGCACCAGGAAGAATCTTAAATACAACCAAATGTATATAAGAAAATGATGACTGGCACCAAATACCAGATGGAAAATCATCAAGAACTTGTATGAAATGATGGTATCCCCCATTCTAATACAATTCTCAAAAAACACGCACAAAAAAACCAAAACAACAAAAAATAGAAAAGCTAGTCTGTCCGAATCAAGACAGACAATACTGTTGCCATGTTCTACATCAGCAAGCAAGGGTGCAAGATACTCTCACAGCTCTGCACAGAGGCCATGAGGGTCTGGTCACTGGCATGTTCCCTGGATCTGCATATGATTTGCCATTCACATTCCAGGCAGGGACAATATGCTGAAAGACTCAGTCAGCCACTTCAGTCTGGGTTACCGTAACTGTTCCTTAAACAAGCTAGGGTTGTTTACAACCTTCAAAAGGTGAGGCAGTCCACAGATTGATAACTTAGTTTGAAGGCACAGAGGTCTAATTCCCCCCTGTACTATTTTAGGCCTCTGGCTCTGGGCTCAGTGTCAGTGGATCCCCGGTCCCTGAACTGGACAAGCAGTTTTACTTGTTTCTCTCCATTTCCCAGTTTCTCATGGTACTCCTCAACTTCAGAAACCAGCCAACAACTACATTTCTGGTGGTTCCGAACTGGGCAAGGAAGCCTTGGTACTTCTGCTCCTTGCACTGACAGCTAAATGGCCTATTCGCATGCCCTTGGCCCAGTGTCTCCTAACCCAATATACCCAAGCATAGAGTTTCTTCGCCTCAAAGCGTGGTACATTCAAGACCCTAGCCCTGGGACTCTTCAATATTCTAAACAAGTTCACAAAATCCTTAAAAAAAAAACAAAAAAAAAACAAACAACATGTACCAAAAAGACCTATTCTTTCAAGTGGAAGAGATTTCTTTCTGGCATAACGCAGGAAGACTGACCCCTAAATGTCTAACTGTCCTCTTTGCTTAAGCTCTTAGGTACACTTGCAAGCATCAAACCTTGGAACCAAATTCGTAAGAGTCCATCTAACAGCCATTTCAGTTTCGTTTCAGCTGGCAAAGAGAAAACACAGGTTACTCACCTGTAATAGTTCTAGGAGTGGCATATGTTGTTCATCCACACGTTCAGGAAGTATCCTTTCCCCTTTAAATGTTGCTGGAGTGTCTTCAAGTTAGCTCCTCCCACCCAGGTGGTATAACCCTCGGCTCCGCCCCATGATGCCAGATCTTGCCCGCTGGAAGCAGTATTGTGTGCCGAAGCCAGTGGAGGTCAGGTGGGTCTGTGTGGATGAACATATACCACTCCTAGAACTACTGTTACAGGCGAGTAATCTGTGTTTCTAGGGATGTGAATATGTTGTTCTATCCACACGTTCTGGCAGACTCCTAGCAGTTCTCTGGGAGGAAGAAGGCAAGGCCCACACCCCGTATTTAGGGACCAGAGACTGGGGGACTGAGGCCTCAAAACCAGCATCCAGGCATTTCCCGCGAGGTCAATGTGGTAATGGGAAATGAAGGTATGTGCTGACTTACGGGTAGCAGCCCTACAGATTTCATGGATAGGGACGTCCCTAGAAGCAGCCACCAATACAGCGGTAAGGCGACTGGAATGAGCACTTAGCCCTCCGGGAGGCTCCCTACCCGCCAACCTACAGCGGAGATCAATGCAGGAAATGATCCACCTGCCAATCATCTGCTTGGCTGCAGTCTGCCAGGTGCGGCTTCAGCGTAGGTGACAAACAGCTGGCGAACCTCTCCCTGAACTCCAGCCGTGCGCTCTTTGTAGAAAGCAAGTGCTCGCCTCAGGTCCCAAGTATGGAGCCTGTGTTCAGCCTCCGAGGTGAGATTCAGGAAGAACACCGGAAATCATCACCCGATTCAGGTGAAACTCCGACACAACCTTCGGGAGGAACTTCGGGTTGGGGCACAGGGCAACCTTGCCCCTGTGGAAGACCAGGTGAGGAGACTCCACCAAAAGCACCTGGAGCTCGCTGATCTTTCTCGCTGACGTGATAGCCACCAAGAAGGCGGTCTTTCATGACAGGCGAGACATCTCACACCTCTGCATCGGTTCAAATGGCTTGATCATGAGCTTTGCCAAAACCAGCAGCAAGTCCCACGGTGGTGGTGGTTCATGCACCAGAGGGGAAATGTGATCTAAACCTTTGAAAAAGCACCAGACCACCTTCTCTTGCACCATCGACGGCTGACCAGCCTGCACCCGTTAAGCAGAGATGGCTGCTAGGTGCACCTTAAGGGTTGTTGACCGAAGTCTCCCTTTGAAGAGAGACCATACATAGTCCAAAATGCTAGCCACTGGACAGGCCAAGGGGTCCAGTCCCTTGCCCTGACACCAAATGAAGAATCTTCCATTTGAAGGCATAGCACTTTGTGGTCAATTCCTTTCTAGATGCCTCTACTACAGAGAGGACATCTTCAGAGACACCCAAAACCTGGAACTCTAGCTGTTCAGGAACCAGGCTGTCAGGGTGCAGGGACTGAAGATCTGGGTGAGTACCTTTCCCTGATTGATGGAATTCAGGTCTGGGTGTGTGGGAAGACACCTTGGGAGCCTGTTGCTGAGGCTGAGGAGATCGGGGTACCACAACTGGGGTGGCCAGTCCGGAGCCACCAGCATCACCTGTGCCTTGTCCCTCCTGACCTTGAATAGCACCTTGTGCATTAAGGGAAGGCACAGAAAATGTCTGGGTTCCACGGCCTTGAAAAGGCACTCCCTGCAGCAAGCCCTGCTGACTGGGGTGGGCACAATACAGCCTCAGCTTTGCGTTCTCCCTTGAGGCAAACGGGTCCACCTGAGAGGTGCCCCATTGGGAGAACAGACTGTTAACTACCTCCAGATGGAGGGACCGCTCATGAGATGCCTTGCCCACATGGCTGAGAGCGTCTGCCAGCTGACTGGAACGGATGGCTAGGAGATCTGCCTCCAGCCTGCACACGAGGGTCCAAACTCGGGGAACTTCCTTGCACAAAGTCAGGGAGTGTGTCCTGCCCTGCTTGTTGAGGTAGTACATGGTCATGGTGTTGTCTGTCTGGACTTGAACCACTTGACCCCGAACAAATGCAGCAAATGCAGACCGCACCAGCCGAACTGCTCGGAGCTCCAGCAGGTTGAGGTGGCATCGGGACTCCTCGGGTATCCAGAGCCCATGGACTCTGTTTCCCCCAGATGGGCACCCCAGCCCATTGGAGAGGTGGTTGTCAGGATGACTGTCTGTTCAGGGCGGACCACTGGGATCCCTTCCTCCAGATGCTCTGGGCCTAGCCACCACTGGAGGGTGTCCCACATATTCCAGCTCACAGGGACCAGTTGGTTCCAAAGTGACCTTTGTGCGGAGGGAGCACATATGCCAACGGGCCAGTCAGACCACACTGGTGCAGTCTGCCACGTAACCCAGAAGGCGCAGGAAGTCTTGGGCAGGGCACAATTGCCCAACTTGAAATGATCGGGCAAAGGGGGAGAGAACCTCCGCCCTGTCTGCTGGGAGCTGGGCTCTGGCTCGATGAAGCTGATCATCTGCGAGGGCATGAGTTCCAACTTGGTCTCATTGACCAGGAGGCAAAGGTAGATGCAAGTCGGGAGGACCAGGTCCCTGGAATGCTCCATCTACTGCCTGGAGGGACCTGCAATCAGCCAGTCATACAGATAGGAGTACACCTGGAACCCTTGGCATCTCAGGTAAGCTGCCAATACTGCTATGCATTTAGTAAAGACCCTGGGGGCCAAAGAAGACCGAATGGCATGGCCTGAGCTCGTAAAGGGTTCCTTCGGCTCAGAAGCAGAGGAACTTTCGGTGGAACGGATGAATAGGGACATGAAAGAATGAGTCCTGAAGATCCAGGCAGCAAAACCCCATGTTTTGTTCTAGCGATAGTATGACCTGAGACAGAGTTACCATCCTGAAGGTGCGGGACCTAAGGAATTTGTTCAAGTCATGCAGATCTAAAATGGGGTGCCAGCCCCGTCCACTTTGCCACCAGTAAGTACCTGGAGACAAACCATGGGTGTTCCGGAGGATCTGCTACTCTGACCATGCTCTCCTTGCAGAGGAGTTGGGCTATGCCATCTGGAAGAGCCGACTGAGTGTCTGTGGACACAAAGTCCTCCAGTGGGGAGGGCACTGCTCGAATTCCAGAGGCAGACCGCGACCAACCACTTCTAGAACACACCTATCCATGGTGACAATGGACCAGGCAGAAAGCAAGTGGCGGAGCCAGCCCCCGAAAGGAGGACCCAGGAGAGGCATGACGGGTATGAAGGTGGTACCCCCCATTCCATCACTGAGCAGGGTTGGAGGAGGAGGAGGAGGAGGACCCAGCTAATGAGCCACCGGGTCCCTTCCCTCAGGACGTTTGGACCACTGAGGCTACAGACCTGGGCCTAGGTTGTCAGGACTGAGGCTGCTGGCAAGACTGATGCTGGGCTGGTTTTGCCACAGGAGTGGAGGACCGAAAGGGCTTACGCTTCTGCTATTTAGAGCTCTTGGGATCCCTCTGGAAGGATGTAACAGAATCCAACGTGGCATTGGACATCTCAGTACGCTGGAGGTAACCTTCCACACCGGGCCCGAACAAGTCGGTGCCTAAGAACAGAACTTCTGCCAGCTTGTGCAGTGTCTCTGACATTAAGGTCACGATCCACAGCCAAGCCCTATGGCGCATGGCAACTGCGGCCACCATCGAGTGGGCACATGAATCTCCAATGCCCAGAGCTGTCTGAAGTTCCTATTTGGCCACAGCTTCGCCCTGGTCCCATACCTGCTTGACCGTAGTCTGGAGGCCCACAGGAAGATGAGGAATCACCTCATTCAGAGAGCCCAGAAGAGCATGGGAGAAGTGTGCCATCATGACAGCCGAGCTCGCCTAGCAGAGGCCGAGCAAGGAGGCAGCATACACCATTTTAGCGGAGTGGTCCAATTTCTTGGACTCCTTATCCAGCAACCTATCAATATCCCCGGTACTGCCCGAGCGCCGAAACACGGAGTCTGCCACCAACCCCTCAGCAAGGGGTGCTCCATGAACCCCGAGAGGGTACCAGTGGGCACCACATATTTACGTGCCATCCGGGCCGAGGGCGCAAGGTAGGAGGTGGGGCACTGCCAAAGCTCCAGGACAGGGCCGACAATGGCCTTTGGCCATTGGGAAAGCCTCCATCAGAGAGTCCCCTATGTCCGGAATCTCTGTGAGGGGATAGCAAGTCCACTTCTGGATGGGTTCCAGTTTCATCCCCATGGACTCCCGAGATGAGACGGAGGATGCCCATGAAGGAAGAGGGTCATTCCTCCATCGAGAGTTCCCCCACCCACTCCATGTTGACCAGACTGGAGTGCAGTGAGGAATCCTTGAACTCAGGATTCCAGATAGAGCAGATGACCACATGAGTCATCCTCGACCTGCCACGGGCGGCTGGGTGCAAGAGTGACAGACAGCCAATGGGGAAGCCCTGACCCTGCCAAGACTCCTTAGTCGGAGCCCAGGTCGGTGGCTGCTTGTGCGATGGCTCCACCATAATTGGTGGAGAGGTCAGCTTCGACTGAACGAAGAAGGCCTGAACTGGCTCGGCTGGCGGAGGAACGGCATCAAGCGGCCCTGCCGGGGGCGTCTGTGTCAGTCTGTCAGGCGACAGCCAAGTGATGGCCAGCGTGGGAGCCGGGGTCGTATTTAGACCAGCCAATACCAACTGTTGCCACATGAGGTCTTCGTAGCGTCGAAACCTCTCTTCACCCGAGGACAATGTAAAGTGGCAGCAGTGCTTTCCATGGTGCTGAGAGTGGGACAGATGATGGCAGGACCTACTTGACCCAGAGGAAGACCTAGGCCTCTACCTCGGTCGCCGGGGGTGCAGATGGCGGGGCTCCTCCTGGTCTAGGTCAGTGACTGGAGGGTCCGGCTCAGCGGGTTGAGCCGCCCCTTCGGAGATCACCAGCAGGATCGAAGTCCTGAACAAGGAGTTGTTGGCCTCTTCTGACGACTACCGGTCGACCGAGTTGAGAAAAATCTTGGCCGCATCATCAGCAGGCATCTCGACCAACTGGCCAACGGAGTCTCAGTGAAGCCAGCAGCCAAGGCCGTGGTTTCGACCAAGGTCAAAACCTGAGATTCCTGAGACTGAGAACATTCCCGGTCCCAAGAACACAGATGGGGAGTCGTCTTTTCCTTTTTGGACTCCTTCTTGCGGGAGCTGTGCTAAGCCGAAGGGCCCTCTCCCTTGGTAGGCAGAGACTGGAACAGCTCCTTTAAGGAGCTCGAATAAGTGGAGCCAACTTGAACGGAACAAAAGCCGAAGCTGAATAGGACTGCACGGTGGCCTGAGCCGCCTCCTCCTCAAAGGCCATAAGTTGCTCCAACTACTTGGTGGACTCCGCAGTGGCAGAGACCACTCAAGAGGCTTCCTTGGATTTGACCGGCAGATGTCGTTTTGCCAGGCGGCCCAACTTCAGGCAGGCGAGGTGGTCCTTGATGATGGACACATGAAACGACCGGCCAATATTGCAAGCCTGGGGATCATGCTCATGGTCCAGGCAGTAAATGCATGTGGCATGGGGGTCGGTAAGTAACATCATCTGCCCACATGAGCACTGGCAAAATCCAGGCGAGGACTGGTCCTCCATCATGGTCAAACTGAAGACAAAACTCGTTAGAGTTTTAAAGTTATGGAAGTAAATCCTAAGATTTGAGCGTTAAGGCCTACTCAACGCAGGACCAGTAAGGAGGGAACCTGCTTCTTCCAGCTGAAAAGAAGATTTGGCATCTTGGGGTGGAGTCAAGGGTTATACCACGGGGGGGGGGAGCTTTAATTCTTTCTGGCAACATTTAAAGGGGAAAAGGACACTGCCAGAACATGTGGATAGAAAGTACAGTTACGTAAGAACTTACCGTAGCAGTAGATCTTCGAGAACAGCTCTTGCAGCAGGTTACACCACTAGGACTGAATCCGGCAGGCAGCAGGACCCCACAAAAAACTTTTAGCTAGCTATATACAGTGGGGGACCACCCCCGATGTCGGTATTGCCGCCAGCGTCACATACTTCATAAAAGGGGAAGTCTTCCAGCATCCCTCAGTTCTCCCGCCGGAGACTCCAGCATAGCTCTGTAATTCTGATGGGAGACCAAGGATCCACTTCCAAAGAAAGACCAAGTAAGTACTATTACTGCAAATGCAGTCGACCTCCTGAGAGGAGCGTGGGTGGGGAAAGTATCTGCTGCAAGAGCTGTTCTCGAAGATCTACTGTTACGGTAAGTTCTTACGTAACTGTACTATCTTACTTCGTGAAACAGCTCATGCACCAGGTAACACCATTAGGACAGCATCCCAAGCGGTGATAAGATGACCCCTAAATTTGGGAGGAGGATAGGAGAAGGGTGAAAGGAAACCCCTGCAGGACAGCAAGGCCAAAGCCCGCTCTGCGCCTGGAGGCAATGTCCAGACTGTAGTGTCGGATTAATGTGTGCACTGTACTCTAAGTAGCTGCTGCACATATGGCAAGAGCTGAAACATTTTTTTCAGGGAGGCAAATGATGTTCCCATCCCACTGGTAGTGACCCTTTACCAGTCCCGGTAAGGGTTTATTCCGCTTCTGATAGCAGAATACAATGCAGTTTACCAACCATTTTGAGAGTGTCTGTTTAGACACCGGTGCCCCGAACATCCCTTGGACAAAGGACAAGAATAGCTGGTCAGACTATCGGTGCAATCTGGTCCTAGTCGGGTAGAACAGTACAGTTACGTAAGAACTTACCGTAACAGTAGATCTTCGAGAACAGCTCTTACAGCAGGTTACACCATTAGGACTGAAGCCAGCAGGCGCCAGGACCCCACGGAAAATTCTAGCGAAGAGCCCAGCGGGACCGCCCACTTCGGGTCCCGCCTCCCGACGCCAGGCGTGGTACATATAGCGGTCCCACAGATTCCCAGTTCTCCCGCCCGGAGACTCCCGCCGCAGGGATGACATAAGAGTGGGAGACCGAGGATCCATTAGAAGAAGATAAGGGAGGAAATTCTAAAAGAAAAGGCAAAGCCATGCCTCCAAGGGGAAGGTGGGCGGAGGTACTTGCTGCAAGAGCTGTTCTCGAAGATCTACTGTTACGGTAAGTTCTTACAACTGTACTATCTTACTGAGACACAGCTCTGCAGCAAGTTACACCATTAGGACCGATTCCTAGCAGTAACGCTGCCAGAAATTCCGGAGAAGGAAATAGGAAATAAATTCCAGGTCCTGAACCTAGACAGGAGACCCTGTAGCACCACCAGGCCGAACCAGCTCCTTCGCCGAGAGGCGGCGTCCAGGCTATAATGCCTGATAGCGTATGCACAGAACTCCAAGTGCCTGCAGCACATATAGCTGAGGTGGAGACGTTTCTGAGTGCTGCAAAGGAGGTGGCCACACCTCTAGCAGAATGACCCCGGACTGTGCCCGGGAGGGGCTTTTGTTTTATATCTTAACAGTAAGAAATACACTGGACAAGCCAGCGAGATAGAGACTGTTTAGATACGGGTTGGCCCATCATTCTCTCAGAGAAGGAAACGAAAAGCTGCTCAGTACTACGAAAAATTTAGTTCTGTTGAGGTAATACCTCACACTGCGGTGAACATCCAGGGTGTGAAGCAGAGCCTCTCCTCTATTCGAGTAACTCGGGAAGTAGACCGGAAGGTCAATATCCTGGTTCAGAGTGAGTGAAGAGACCACCTTAGGCAAAAATTTAGGTTGGTTCAGGATACTCTGTCCCGTGGAAAACTAAATAAGGCTCTTTGCACATAGAGCGTGAAGTACAGATATTCTTCTCGCAAGTAACAGCAACTAAAATAACGCTTCCACGACAGAAAACGAGCTCTGAATCCGCTGGCAGGTTCAAAGGGGGGGGAGCGAGAGCTGTTCCAGGACAAAGAGCAGATCCCATGGGGGCACAGGGTCCCTTATGGGAGGCCTAAGGTGTAACACTCCCCTAAGAAATTCCCGAGAGGCGTCCAACTGAGCCACTGTACGATGTCCCACCGGGAGGTGATAGGCCGAAAGGAAAAATTACTCACCTCAGTAATGTTGTTTCTTCTAATGCAGTCTTGCTATATTATAGACATTAGCAGTTTGATCCAGCTCTAGAACTGCCCGGAGTGAAATGGTTAAAACCATTCCAAAATAGAATTTTGCACGAGCAGCTCCATCTGTGTCATTTCAAACTTGAACTGTCAGATCTTTTGAGCCAAACTCACTAAGGTCTGTGTGGAAGCTGTAACTTACACTAGCCAAATGGCTACCTAAATAATAACAACCATTGATGGTCCCAACACCCAAGACTCAAGTCAGGGACCAGAAATACTAACACCATTCTAATAATATGAAAATGGAACATAAGTATAATATAACACACATGCGTACACATACACACTCCAAAGTCCCAAAGGGGACAAAATGAACAGGACATAAGTACTGCCCACACTAAGCTGCCCGCACTCCACCAAGTAGAGGTTCTGAGAGGGGCAGGTTGGGAGGTTCATAATATAGCAAGACTCCATTAGAAGAAACAACATTACTAAGGTGAGTAATTTTTCTTCAAACAACATGAAGTCTTGCTATATTATAGACATTAGCAGAATACACAGCAGTACCTCCATGGAGGAGGGCAGAACCTACTTAGGAATAGGCTCTGAAGAACAGCTGTGCCAAACCGAGCATCTCTCCTGGCCTGGACATCCAGGGAGTAATGCTTGGTAAAAGTGTGTACCGTTTTCCAAGTAGCAGCCTGGCAAATCTCTAATAAAGGGATATCTCTGGCAGCAGCTAGAGACGCAGCTGTACCCCTGGTAGAATGAGCCCTCAAACGGGGGGAGGGGCTCTGCCCACTTTCTGATAAAATTGGATACAAGAGACAATCCACCTGGCTATTGATCTCTTAGTGGCAGGTTTGCCTTTCCCAACTTCACCATAGGTAAGGAAAAGTTGGAGGGATTCGAACCTGTGACCTTTGGTACGCTCTATATAATAACTAAGAGCCTCTTAACATCCAGGTTGTGCAACCTCCTCTCACCCAAGAGGAGTGATCAGTGAAAATACTGAAGGGAGATAGATTGATTAAGATGGAAATCTGAAACCACCTTAGGCAAAACTTCCTATTAGTCCCAAGGACTACCTTATCCCTGTGGAAAGAAATGAAGTCAGTCTCCACTGACAAGGCTTGCAATTCACTTATGTGTCTGGCAGAAGTGATAGCCACTAGAAAAACAGTTTTCCAAGTTAGGTACTTAAGCTCTGCAGAAGACAGAGGTTCAAAAGGGGGTTGCAATAACTGGGCAATGCAAACATTAAGGTCCCAAGCAGGGGCCGGTTCCCGAAAGGGAGGATTAGTATGGAGTAATCCCTTAAAAAACTTGGAAAACACAGGATGAGAGGAAAGAGGGGATGACTTTCCTGTTGACACAAAAGCAGACACAGCTGCCAAATGAACTCTCAGGGTAGCTGGTCTGAGACCCAAGGAATTAAGATGTACCATGTAATCTAACAAAATGGGCAATTCAGCAGATTCTGGGAAACATTTTTCCCAGCACACCAAATGGAAAACCTTTTCCATTTAGAACTATAAGTAGCCCTGGAAGGCTTTCTGGAAGCCTTTAGGATCTCAAGAACACCCTGAGAGAGGTGTAAATCAGCAAACTCTAACTCCTCAAGAGCCAGGCCTTGAGGTTGAGGGATTTGAGGTCCGGATACCAAACCCTTCCCTGGGCACAAGTCAACAGATTGTGATTCCTGGGAGGCACAGGGAAAATGGACTGTCAGAGACAGAAGGAGTGGGTACCAGGGCTGCCTGGCCTCAATCCGGGCAATCAGAATCACCCTGCAAGGCTGAGATCTGATTTTGACTAGTACTTTGAATAGGAGAGGAAAGGGGAGCATGAGGAACTTCCTCCCGATCCAGAAGAAGGGCATCCAGGGAACTGAGCCCAGCACTGAAGGCCTGCAACAGAACAGAGGAAGTTTGTGATTGTCTGGGGCTGCAAAGATCTATCTGAGGATGCCCCACCTGGCAAAAACTATCCCCAGCACTTGAGGATCCAGGGACCATTCGTGATGGCCCTGGGAAATCTTGCTGAGGGCATCCGCTAGGACATTGTCCTTCCTGGAAGATGAACTGCTGGAGGGAAGTGTTCAGGAATAGGCCAGAGACCACAACTTCATTGCCTCAGTGCACAAGGCTGAAGACCGAGTGCCCCCTGTTTGTTGATGTACCACATTGTTGTGGTGTTGTCTGTTCTGACTTGTATCACCTTGTCGTGGACAGATGCAGAAAAGCTTGAAGAGCTAAAAAGACAGCTCTGAGTTCCAGCAAATTGATGGGAGCAGAGATTCTGGGGGACCAAACTCCCTGAGTGGAAAGGTCGCCCATGTGGCTCCCCAACCCAGAAGGGAAGCATCTGTAGTGAGAGTCAAGTCGTGAGAAGGGGAAATGAAGGGACCCCGCTTAAATTGCTCTGATCCTGCCACCACTGGAGAGCTAGGATCAAGGTTAGAGTCACTGGGACCAACTTGGAAAGGGGGTCTCTTCTCTGAGACCAAAAGGTTCTCAAGTGAAACTGAATGTCTCTCATCTGAAATCTGGCTCCTGCACAACAGCTGTGGATTCAGCCATGTGCCCCAGGAGCTGCAGAAAGTGTCTTGCTGGTCGAGACCTGCAGAGGAAGGAAGAGGCCAGAGCCACTAAATTCCTTACCTTTCTGGGGAAGAAAGGCTCTGGCTTAGCTTTGTGTCCAATTCTGCCCCTATAAAGGTGAGTACCTGGACTGGTTCCAGAACAGACTTTGGTAGGTTTAGCAGAAAACCCAGGGAGGTGAGAAGCTGCTGGGTGACCTGCAGGTGAGATTTACCTGTTCTGGGACTGGCCTACAATGAGCCAGTCGTCTAGATAGGGAAAAACAGCAATCCTCTGCCTCCTTAAGTGGGCCACTGCCAGACACTGTGAATACCCTTGGAGCAGAGGTAAGGCGAAGGCATTGCTCTGAACTGGTAATGACCTGAGGGTAGTTTCGAATCTGAGGTACTTTCGATGGGAGCTCTGATTAGGACATGGAAATAGGCATCCTTGAGGTTCAGGGAGGCTAGCCAGTCCCCTGGCCTTAGGGAAGGTAAAATCATTGCCAGAGTTACCATTTTGAACTTTGGTTTCAAAAGATGCTTGTTCAGATATCTGAGATCTAAATGGCCGCCATTCTCCTGTCTTTTGGGGTAAGGAAGTATCTGGAATACAGACCCTACCCTGATGCAGGGAGGAACCCTTTCTACTGCTCTGAGAGCTAACAGGGATGAGACCTCTGTTTCCAGAGCGAGGGTCTCTGACGCCTTGCAGGAAGAAAAAGTCTGCTCTCAACTTGGGAAACTTTTTGAAGCTGAGAACCAGACCTGGCTTACTACTTCCAGAACCCACTTGTCTGAGGTTAAAGAAGCCCAATTCTGACTGAAGTAAGCCAGCCTGCCCCCACTGGTACAGGAGAATGGCCTTGGGCACCCCATCAGGGTGCCTGTTTAAGTAGGAGCTTTAGGCTGGAGGTAGGGAGCAGGTCTGCCCACCCTCGTCTGCCTGCCTCTGAAGAGCCCCTCTGAGCATAGGCAGAGGAGGCCTGAGTCTGGCAGAAAGGCCTGTGAAAAGGCCTACCCCTCACCCTGGGGCATGCCTTGAGGAGTGGCTTGCCGCCTCCTAGCCTGGGCACTCTTGTAAGTAGTCCTATATTCATCCATCTTCTTCATGTAATTCTCTGTCTGCTCTCCAAACAGAGAATTTCCCACAGGAAAATCCATAGCCTTAGTCTGGGTATCCTGTGACAAACTAGTACACCTGAGCTAGGCCAACCCACTTAAAAGCTACAGATGTGGCCATGACCCTAGAGATATCATTAACATCCACAGCAGCATGAAACTGAACCTTAGAGGCTTCAATGCCATCAGCAGCCACCTGTTCTAGTTCACTAGCCAGCTGGCCATGGGCCTGCTTGGCCAATTGCATAACAGTATCCCATCTAGATTTCTGATACCTAGCTACATAAGCCATATAACTTGCTTGCCTGAGTCCCAGAGAGGCTGCCATATACTGTTTTTTTGCCATGGCATCAATCTTCCTGGAATTTTGTCAGGAGGATGTGAAGCCAAGGAATATTAGCTTTATCACAGGCAGCAGCCTGAACTACCCAACATGACTGCATTGCTGAGAAAGGAATTTGTATCAGGGCCTGACAATGTATACCTTCTGTCCATCTTTTATCTACAGGAGGCACTGAATTAGGAGCTTTTAAAATTTTAATTGTTTGTTTCCTAAAAGACTTATGTAAAGGAATAGACAATCTCCTAGACTCTGGAATATCCATCATTTCTACAAAATCAGGCTCCTCTTGCTCATCCACAGCCTCTTCTAAAGGAAGCTGGAGGGTTTCAGCAGCTTTTTTATAAAACACAAAATGAGATGGGGACTCAGACAGCATAGGGGGAGATTCTAAAGGTCTGTCTGGGGAGATGTCCGGTTCAATGGGCACACCCAGACCTTCCCAGCCACATTCACACTGTTCATAATCCTCCTCCCCCTCCTCTGGTTCATAAAATTCCTCAATATCATAATCCTGAACCACTGGGACTGGACGAACCGACCTTTTACCAGATAGTGGTGGTTCGGACGGACCCTGAGACAGTGACTGGACAATTTGTATGGCTTTTGCTATCTCTGCAGCAGTTGGAGAAGGAATTTTGGGCTCCAGACCTACCGATTTTCTTGTTTTCTTTACTGGAATTGGTTCCTCAGAACCAGCTTTTCTTTTGCCCGAGGAAGTCTGGCCCTGGTCAGAGGGCACTCCCTCTGGTTCGGTTGGCACCGAACCGGGCTGGCCATCCGGGTCAGTGGACTTTTTGGCCTCTCGTTCCCTGAGCCTGCCCAATCTTTTTTCCAGGGTGGCTGCAGGGAAATTCTTACATACCTGGCAGTCTGACTGGAGGTGGTCAAACCTCAGACAATAAAACATGTGGTGTGTGGGTCAGCCTTGGCAAAGACTTCCCACAAACATCACAGTGTTGAAACCAGTGGGCCCGGTTTTTCTTTTGGGTTTCTCAGACATAATGCCAGCCTAACCAAAAACTTGCCCTTTTAACGGCAGTGCCAGGCAAGACACCCTTATCGGTTCCTAACCGTGTCACGGGTATTGGAAAAAAACGTAATAAATCCGTTTTTTTTAGAACCGATAAGAACCTGGAACCGCACTCTAAAATAGTAACTTTTAGTTTTAAACCTACTGATCGGTTCAAAACCGAACCGATAACGTACTAGTTCCACACAGACAAAACCTTCATTTACTTACGGTTACCACAGATAGAGCTTGAACCGAACGGTTTTGCGGTTAAAATAAAACTATTCTCGGTTAAATCCAACCGAGAAAACACTTTTTAAACCGAGAAATGAATCGAGCAGAAGGAGAAATCTCCAGAGCGACTGTTCACTGAGGTGGAGTAAAGAATCTGACAGTTCAAGTTTGAAATGACATAGATAGAGCTGCTCTCGTGCCAAAATTCTATTTTGGAATGGTTTTAACCATTTCACTCCGGGGCAGTTCTAGAGCTGGATCAAACTGCTAATGTCTATAATATAGCAAGACTTCATGTTGTTTGAAGAAAAGCTCTTCCCTGAACAGTGTCCAGTACTGCGCCTATAAATGCAGTTTCTGCGACGGTACCAGGAGAGACTTCTCGTAATTTATGAGGATGCCCAGAGACCGGAACAGGTTCTGGGTGCTTTGAACCGCATGTAGCAACGCCTCTCTGGAGGCGGCTATGAGAAGCCAGTCGTCCAGGTACGGAACACATAATGGCCCTGTCTCTCAGAGACGCTGCCACGACTGCCATGCACTTGGTAAAGACCCTCGGTGGGATGACAGTCCGAACGGAAGGGCCTGAACTGAAAGTGGTGGTCAGAAACTTCAGCGCAGGAACCCTCATGCGCCTGAGCTATAGGATATGCAGGCACGCCCTGCATGTCTAGAGACGCTAAAAAGGCCCTGTTTCAGCATGGGAATAAGACCGGAAGAGTCACCATGCGGAATCTCTTGTAGGCGATCGACACGTTGAGATCGCTGAGGTCCAGAATCGACGGAGGTCCCCTGTTTTCTTTGGAACCAGGAAGAAGTGGGAATAATATCCTTGTCCTCTCTGGTTCTCCGAACGCATTTATCACCCCTTTCGCAGGAGCGGTACTTCTTGCCAGATCAAAGCTTTGTGCTGACCCGGATACCGGAGAGCAAAGGAGGCCTCGAGGGTGGCTTTCCTGCGATTCTATAAAGTGGCCTAGACTGACCAACTGAAGAACCCACCTGTCGGTGGTTATAGCCTGCCATCCCGGCAGGAAGTTTCATGCACGACCCCGACCATGATTTCCGTTGATCCTGAGGGGCGGGGACGGAAAGGAGTCAGGCTGTGGCGGAGATGGGCCCGCTGGCTGGGCCGGCTTAGGAGAACGCTGACCTCGGCTGGCGGGCTGTTTCTGGGCTCTACGGTGGCCGGAGCCCTCTGATGTAGCGGAGCGAGACTGCTGCCCTCGTCCGCTCCACAAAGCGGCTTTGGTTCCTACGAAAGGAACCAAGCTTGGGTCGTCACATGGCCTGAACCGACCTCACCGCCTTCCGGCCTCTTGAAGTCTGGTAATGATCTTCCGAAGGATTACCAAACAAGACTTCTCCTCAAAAGGAGCGTCCATAATATTCTTCTGGACGTCTGGGTAAAACCAGAGACGCACAACCAAGAGTGTCTCCGGAGGCATACGCCAGAAGCTGCTGCTTGGACCGATGAGTCCGCGGAGTCGTACGCGGCTCATAGCACTTGGGTCCCCACGTCTGAACCCATACGGAGGAGCTGAAGCATCTCCTCCTTCTGCTCACCTTCAGGCAATTTTTCAGCCGTTTCCAGACCCTGTTCCCACAAAGCGTTCTGGAACTGAACTATGTGGGTTAAATAGTTCAGGATCTGATGGCGCAGGTAAGGGATGACATGCGCTACCCAACACGCTCAACTGCTTGGACTCTGGGTCCGTGGTGGCAGGGCGCTAAATGTTGCGGCCTCTGTGACCGGGTCATGTGAGGCTGTGATGACCAGAGAATCGGCCTGAGGCTGCTGCGTCAAGTACTGGTCTTCCTTAGGAGCCTTGTACAAGCGATTAGCTTTTTTCCGCATCGCCGGGAGCGAATGTGGACGCTTCCACGCTGCCTTGGTGACGTCCACAAAAGTGTCCACCAAGGGTGGTACCACCACAGGCTTGGGGTCCTTCTGCCAAAGATATTTGGCGAGGCGTATCCTTTCAGGGTCTAGCTCTTCTGCATCCCATCCCATGTTCTCTTGTATATGTCTCATATCATCAAGGAACGAAGGATCATCCGGAGGAGATTTAGGCATCTCACGTGGGTCCGGAGAAGGGATGGAGAGTGGAGATGGGGGATCTAGAGGAAGAGTAGTCTGATCCCGTGTCCTCCGTCGAAGGCGAACGTCGGTGTCTCCTGGATCTCTTGGGGCTGGGTGATCCAGAAGAAGATTTCGACAGAGGTCTCCGTTTTTCTGGTCTCCACCTGGGAGAGGATCTAGGCTCCCGGGGAGAAGGTAAACGGCCTGCCGACCCCGATGGCGAATGGGGTGCAGGAACCGGAGGAGGGGGAACAGTGGGAACCATGTCCTTCTTTATGGTGTCCCACCAGTAGGTGAAGAGGTCCTTCACTTCCGCTAAAGAAAGGCCCGACGACGGCCCGGGCGCCGGTGGGCGGTCGTCGGGTCCCGGCGTCTGCTCTACAGGGGGCTCTGGTAACAGTGAGGGTTCCCTGGGAGTTTCAACGCAACCGGGGTCGCCCGTCTGGTCCTCTGGCTGCGTTAAGTCCTCCTCAGTTAAAGTCTCCTGACCGACGTCGGTCAGAGGTGTCAGGGCCCTCTTCTCAGGAGGAGCGGACGTCGGTCCCCACCGGCGTCCGCTGAGGTGTTGGTTTGGCGGCGGTCATCTGGCCGGCAGCGGCTCAGGGAGGTATGACACGGCCGACGACGGTCAGCCGAGCGCCGGGTCCACAGGTCTCTAAGGCGGAGCTCCAGCGCCTGTAGAGAGGTACAGAAGAAGACCTGACGTCAGGTACCGAAAGGCGGGAACCCGACTTGTGGTGATGATGGTGGCGCTCCCCGGACTTTGCCAAGGCCTTGGAGGAAGACGACGAGGATGGCCTGGCGGACTTGGCCTGAGAAGAAGGCTTCCTTACTGCAGCCGGGGGAGGCTGAGAGGTGGCCCTGGAGGGAGAGCAGTCGGACCTTAGAACTGGAGCCATGTAATCAAGCCCTGATGGGGACCCTGAAGGCCTTTCCTCTTTTTCTCCGCGTGCTTGTGGTATTTTTGAGAAGAATATTCCCCCTTGGAGGACATGGTCTTCAGCTTTTCCTCCAATAAAAAAGTCTGAAGGGCCTTCTGACGTCGGATCCGGGTACGACTGTTGAACCCCTGGCAAAACGAGCAGGCCCGGGTATTGTGGTCTGGGCCCAGGCACCTAACGCAGGCTGTGTGGGGGGGTCCTTGAAGGGGATCTGTTTCCCGCAAGCACACTTGGAGGAGTGACCAGAGGTCGGAGAGGACATCAGCTAAGGTCTTGCTTGAAGAAAATCGAATTTCTCGAAGAGAAGCACTAAACCACACGTCGCGCACTAGACTGTAACCGAAGGGTCGAGACAAGCCAGTGACGCAGCGGGAAAGAACGGGAAATCATGGACCGCCCTTTATGTACCACGCTTGACGGAGGCGGACCGGACGCCGGGTGAGGTCCCCGCTGAAGATAGCTAGCTAGAATTCTTCCATGGGGTCCTGACACCTGCCGGCTTCAGTCCTAATGGTGTAACCTGCTGCAAGAGCTGTGTCTCGAAGTAAGATCTGAGTATTCTGTGTACAGTCAGTATGTGCAGGAGAGCCTCTCCCCTACTGGAATACTCTGGATAGTAATCTGAGAGGTCGATATCCTGGTTGAGAATCAACTCTGACACTACCTTGGGTAGAAACTTAGGATTGGTTCTTAAGGACACCTTGTCCTTGTGAAAAATCAAATATGGCTCTTTGCACGAATGCCTGGAGCTCATAAATTCTCTTTGCAGAGGTAACTGTGACTAAAAAAAATACCTTCCAAGAAGGCATAGCTCCTAATTCGTGGCTGGTTCAAAGGGAGGTAGTGTGAACTATTCTAAAACAAAGAGAAGATCCCAGGAAGGCATCAGATGCCTAATAGGTGGCTTCAAATAGAGGATGCCACATAGGAAGGTGCGAGACAAGTCCAGTTGGGCCCAGGATTTGTCCCGAAAGGGTGCATGGTACGCAGACACAGCAAAAAGGTGCACCTTTATTGAGGAGTAACTCAGCCCCGCTTCTGATAAGGAAAGAAGGTATTCTAGTACCGATTTCACCGGGCAAGTAAAGGGATCAGGTCACGAGCCAAGGACCAAAAGCAGAACTTGTGCCATTTCATGGCATATGTGGCGTGAGTAGAGGGTTTCTTTCCTGCCACCAGGACGTCAGCCACTTTGTCTGAGACTCTGTGGAGAGAGACACTGCTAGATCCTTAGAAGCCAGGCGTTCAGGTGTAAGTATCTGAGATTCGGGTGAATCAGAGACCTGTTGTCTTGTGACAGTAAGTGCAAGCTGAGCGGAAGAGGAAAGGGTGGCTCGCTCGTCAAGCATTGAAGAGGAAAATGAAAATTACGTACTTACTGTAATTCTTGATGTTCTCTTGTATCTTCACTATTCATTACTGCTGGGTGTAAGCGGGCGTGCACCAGCTAGGAGTTTTTTGGGAAGGAGGAGTCGGTAGCCGACAAGCTATCCATGAGTGGCAGCATCACATGATGCGTGAGGCGGCGCTGAGTGCCACAGACTCTTTCTCCCAGTTCTGTAAACTGGAGAGGTGAAATAAAGGAATTAGGAGAAAAGGGGCGAGGCAAGAGAGCAGAGGGATAGACAAAGGAAAGGAAACAAACTGAAAAAGGAATAAGCTGATAGAGGACAGGAAAGAGGAGAAAACTACCCTAAAGGACCGCAGGACCCCACTCCTAGGGTGGCTCTGAGGGAGGAACAGATAAGGGAGAGGAAGAAACAAGGAAGAGGAAGGGGATATTGGGATGAGGGAAAAAAGTCTGCCACGAGTTGCAAGTTAAATTGGCTTTAAGGCTTATCAGCTCGGAACTTAAAGCAAGGGAGCAAGGATCCCTTCCAACAAAACTGGTCTAGATGGTTCGACCAAACCTTCTGCACAGCTTGGTACAAGAGGCAGATTTTCCTACCCATCCCACTATCCTATTACCCATCACTTAAGCTGAGAGCTCACAAATTGCCAAGGCAGATCATCTGTTCTGGGAAGGAGAACCCCCCCAACTAGGTAGAAGGAAAAAGACTCCACTAGCACACAGACATGCATTAGTACTGGGGGGGGCCTAAAAGAGGGCAACCTCTTAGTAAGGTGGACAGAGACAGAGAAAGAAACTCATTCTGACTCCCGGGGGAGGCAGGGGCCAAGAGAAACCAGACCACCAGTTCAAGAAGGTAATTTTCAAATTGGGCTAGAGCAGCTGTTAATTAGCCCCAGACTGGCATAAACAAGATTCAGGGACACCAGCGAGGTCATAGAACCGAAGGAGAAGACTGTCTAAATAAACTAGCCCTGTTGGCTTGTGATTGAACTAACTTGGCCTGAAGGAAAGGTGCCCGAAGGAACACCTTCAAGAAAAAGAACGCGTTCCCTCAGAAGGAAAAGAAAGTTCCACTCGCTCTCCTCCCTCTCCAATCATTTGCTGCTCTTTTGAGAGAAGAATGGAAGGTCTCAAGGACCAGGGGATTTAGGCTCCAAGGGCCATGAGAGAGGAAGAGGGGGGTAGGGCGAGCAGGGCGGGGAAGATGCCGAAGAAATGAGGCCCACGAGGGGAAGGTGGGTGGGATTCAGTAATGAATCATGAAGATACAAGAGAAGATCAAGAATTACGGTAGGTATGTCATTTTCATATCTTCCCTTGTCAATCTTCACCATTCATTACTGCTGGGTGAGTACCAAGCCCCCTGAAGGGGGTCCAGCACAGCCTTGAGGGAACATGACCCTCAGCCTACTGCTGGTGGGAAACAGGAAGAAGAGACCCTGGCCGTACTAGACTGGAAGCCTAAGGCTGAGGAGAACTAGGAGGAGTCCCCTGAAGACAAGGGGATGGAGGAGGCCCCTGCAGAAGCCTCCTAGCCCTGGTGGAAAAAAAGGTGGGACCCTCGGAAGGCAGAGAGAATCACCCTATGCCAGGCCAGGGGTGTCAATCTCTATAGACGTAGCCATGCCATCCGCCTAATGCAGATCGCTCTCCCCACAAGCCTGGAAGCCACCTCATTGGCGTCATAAGACACCCTTGCCTGGTGCCTTGCCAGTTCCAGGCCTATGGTGGAGAGGGCAATGGCTTGTCGAGATTGCACCGAATCAGGCATCGATGCTAGCACCTGAGCCAGCATTGATCACAAGTGCCTGTTATAGGCAGCATGTTGTGCCTGATGTGATGCAATGCACAACATCGCACGAGAAGAAAAGAAAACTCTTCGCCTCCACCTGTCGAATTGTAGGGAATCAGAGTTTGGTGGTCAGTCGTGCGCCAGGCGCAGATGCCCAGAAGGGGTCTCTAGGAATACCAAGCCTGAGGGAGGGCTAGGGAGAGAACCTAGAGACCCCAATGGAGCACAATACCTTCTCCTGCAGTCTGCTGGGGCTGAGAAAGAGTCGGCTGGAGACTGCCCGGTGCAGATAGACGTTTCCTGGAAAGGAATAGGCCAGGATGGGCACCGAATTCACTGAGGAATTTGCGCGTCTCCCGCTCAGTATTGTCCCATCTGACAAAAGAAATATGGAGATCCCGAACCATCCTCGAGAGGAAGCGCTAATATTCACTGAAATCAGCATCGGAAGACAGGTGAATAGTAGGTTCCTCTCCCTCCAAGGAGGGAGTCGAGGAGGATGGGGAACTCAAATGTCCAGAAGACTCCTGCAGCAGTGAGGACAGGCAAAAGACCCGTTCATGCACGTACCTAATGTATGACGAGAAGGCCGCCGCAGTGCCTCTGAACGTCTCCCAGGATAAAGGCCCCATAGGATCCACGTGGCCTGGGAGAGAAGGGAGTGGCTGCAGAGGAATGGGGGAAGGGCACCTACAAGGAGATGTCTGTCCTCTGCCAGGGCTCTGGAATCCAGGGAACGGTGCCCGAGCTAGAGGGATCCCCGAGATCTGACTGGGTCGCATGGCAGAACCTTGGTAATGCAAACTCTGGAAGAGCCCAAACAGGGAATATCCCCTGTGATGCACCTGGTGTTGCATGAGTCCAGAAGAGCAACCCTCGGTGGTGCCACCAGAGGGGACCCCGGAGCCCGAGAAGTATAGGTGGGGCTCAGTGCTACAGCTCCTCCCTGCACCCCATAGGGTGGCAGAGGAGTGGTGCAGCCACTCGCCCCGACCCCTCAACCCCTCAGACTCCAAGGGTGCCCTCTTCCTCGACCCCCAGCTAAGGAGTCCCCTAATCCAGAGGCTCCCAGAGGGAGGCCACTGAAGCCAGGGCTTCCAATCCCCCCGAGAGGGCGCAGCAGCACCAAGGCTGGCAGCTGCCGTGCCCCCCCCCCCAGAGGGGACAATCCCCTCCCCAAACCCTGAGCTGTCCTCCCCAATGGACCCCAGGCCACCCAAGCCTGGGAATCCTCAGAGGCAGACTGCTGTGGAGATTCAGGAATGGGGGCGCTTGGCTGCCTGACACCTTGTCCCACAGAGATCTCCGATTCTGAGGAATTGGGCAGCCAATCCAGGTCCACAGCTGAGTCAACACCCTCCGAAGAGGAGTCGACCAGCAGGACCTCAATACTGGCCACCCCAAGAACACCCTGAGGGACGGCGCTGCAAACGGCGCTGGCATCTTCAGCGGTGCCAGCCGTTCCCAACGCACAGCCCATGGCCCCGGAATCCAATGCTGACCCATCCACAGTCCCAGCTGGACCACCAACGCAGCACACGGCCTCAGAATCAAAAACAACACCACAAAGCAGCAGAGGGTCTGCCAGTACCGGACCCAGTAACCCTGGGCCACGACACTGGGGGAGCCTACACCTCAGGAAAGGTGACTACCGAGGTGGCGCTGACATGACCCCGGGAAGGGCCACGCCGCTCCTCCGACGCCGCAAAAGAAGTCTCCTCCTCAGCAAAGCTTAAAGATGAGGCCTCCTCCTCACCAGACCGTATAGATCTGGGAGAGGACCCGGGGGAAGGGTCTAAAGACCTGGCCTGGGAGGCCCGAGGGGCCCGAGAGCGACATTGTCCTCCGAAAGTCGGCAGAGCCCTGCCGACTTTAAACGCGCAGATTTCCAGAACACGGCGATCCATGGAAAAACAGGTGCTGCATCTATCCATATCATAGTTAGGTCCCAGGCACCAGAGGCAATCATGCCGATCCATCACAAAAAATGTTGGCCACAGGAGCACTGACACATAGGGGTGCAGCCCGCTTTCGATTTAAGCTTGGCTCCTGAACCAGACATGATGCAAAATAAAATAAAACACAGCGAAAAATCCCAGTGCCATTGAACAAATACTTGGAATGAACTTACCGGTGTCAGGATGTAGAACCGGGATGAGGAATCGTCGAAAAGACGCGTCAACAAGGTAGGCCTAATGGCACACTACGAAATGCTAACTCGTGCAGCAGGTGTAGCCTCGACAGCGGGAGAAACAGAAATGGGATGATGGAGGAGGAGGAGTCTGTGGCACCTAACAGCCACACCACACAGAGCATCGCTCTCATGGGCGGCGCAGACCCCCCCCAAAAAAAATCTCCCGTAGCAGGTGTCCGCTTCCAGCTTACAACCAGCAGTAATGAATGGTGAAGACTGGCAAGGGAAGATCAATATCCGTCTGGGCCTAAATGGGGCCACCAGAATCATGACTGCTCTCTTATCTTGCGACTTGAGTAGGATTCTGGATCAAAGGTAAGGGAGGAAAGGCATAGAGGAACCTGCCAGTCCAGGAGAGGGATAACGTCTCGCCACAAAAAATAGGCCCAAGATCAAGCAAGCAGAAACTGGGCAGTTTTGCATTGTATTTTTTTTGGGGGCCAAACGGGTCCAATTCTGGCATTCCCCATTTTGCAAACAGATTTTCTGTCACTGGTTGTAGGAGCTCCCATTCATGTGCACTGGGTCAAGATCTGCTGAGTAGATCCGCAAAAGTGTTCTGTAACCCGGGAACATGGACTGCAGACAGGGTGATATTGTGCTGTATTGCCCAGTACCATACTCTCATCACCTCTCGACAGAGTTGGTATGAGTGGGTTCCCCCTTGTTTGTTGATATAACACTACTGACATGTTGTCCGTTTTTATCAGTAGATGCCCCAGGGATAGGTCTGTTTGCAAGGCCTGAAGGGCATAAAGGATCACCCTCATCTTGAGGACATTAATGTGAAGGGCTCCTTCTGTTCCTGACCATATTCCTTTTGCCGCCCAGATGGGCGTCCCAGCCTGATCCTGATGCATCTGTGGTCAGGATCAGTGAAGGCGTAGGAGACAGGAAGGTAATTCCTACCGTGACGTGTTCCGGAACTAGCCACCATTGCAAGACTCTGAGAATAGAGTTGGGGACCGAGACCAGCTGATCCAAGTCATCCTGGTGTTGGTCTCACTGGACCCTGAGTGTCCACTGAATGGTTTTCATGTGTAAGCGTGATAGAGGAACTGTGGCTATGGCGGCCGCCATGTGGCCTAGAAAACGCAACTTGGTACTTGCTGAGATCTGTTTTTGTCCCATAATGTGCCTTGTCAAGCTTCGTAGACGTTCTGCCCTGTCTACTGGTAGAAAGGCCATTCCCTTTGTGGTATCCAGTACCACGTCAATGAACTGCAGTCTTTGGCATGGTGTAAGGGTCAATTTTGACAGGTTGATGGTGACACCTACAGAGTCGAATATCAAACAGATGTCTTGCAGAGAGTGATTTAGCTCTCCCTGGGACGAAGCCATCAGGAACCAGTCGTCTAGGTAGGGGAAGACAGTGGCTCCTTCTCCTGAGTGCCTCAGCCACTACTGCCAAGTATTTGGTGAATACCCTCTAAGCCGATGACAGGCCGAAAGGCAGGGCTCAGAATTGGTAGTGATGACCCTAGAATTCGAATCGCAGGAACCGCCAGTGATGTTTCGGGAGTGGGATGTGGAGGTAGGCATCTTGCATATCCAGCAATGCAAGCCAAGCATCTGGGCATAGCATCGGAATTAAGCCTGGCAAGGTGACCATCCTAAAGCATTTGTATGCCACAAAGGAGTTCAGATTGCTGAGGTCCAGGATGGGGCATAAGTCCCCTTTCTTTTTGGGTACTAGGAAGAAGTAGGAATAGTACCCTTTCCCTCTCCGGATCCATGGGACTGTCTCTATGGCTGCCTTCTCTAGAAGGCCCTGGATCTCCTCTTGAATCAGTGTGGCATGTTGTCTCGACTACTGAGAGTGTAGTGGTGGTCTGGATGGTGGTTGCCCGGTGAATTCGATAGAGTGCCCTCTGAATTAGCTGAAGCACCCATTGGTCTGAAGTGATTTGCTGCCATCCCGCTAGGTGCTTTGAGAAGCGACCCTGACCTTCTCTTCTCTTTGAACTGGAGGGAAAAGAGGGGGCCTGCAAGAAGTCAGGCAGTGGAGGGGGAAGGGAGTGTTGCCTGAGGGGCTTGTATGTTCCTAGCACCTGATCCTCCTGCAGTTCGAGAGATGGGCCCTTACGATTAAAGCCGCGCCTCTGCTGCTGTCCAAATCGGGGCTGCTGTCCCTGCTTGCCTTTAAAGTGGTTCTGTTGCCTCCAAAATGGCTTCAGTTTTGGTCTGTTCATGGCCTGCACAGATCTTACCGCCTTTATGACATCTTACAGTTTTGTGATCATCTTTTTGGATTCTTCTCCAAAAAGAACAGAGCCTTTGAAGGGGACGTCCAGAATGTCTTTCTGGATATCCGGGGTAAAGCCTGATACTGAGTCAGGAGTGTCATCTTAGGCACATGCCTGATGCTGCACTTCTTGTGGCTGAATCCGCAGAGTCATATGCTGCTCTGAGTACTTGTGTGTCTACATCAGAGACTGCTTGGAGGAGTTTTATTAGATCTTCCTTTTGGTCTCCATCCGGAAGATTCTTAACCAAATCTTGGCCTTGTTCCCACAGAGAATTTTGAAATTGGACCATGTGGGTCAGGAAGTTTAAAGAGCAGATGGAACATGTTGCCAAGGCGTAAATTTTCCTCCTCATGGAGTCTAGCTGTTTTGACTCCCAGTCTGGGGGTTGGGTGCTCAGATGCTAAGGCCTCTCTGACCCGTCATGTGTGGCAGTGATCACCATGGAGTCTGCCACGGGTTGCTCTCCCAGATAAGGATCCTCCAAGGGGGCCAGATATAGGCGGTCCGCCTTCTTAGGGACTGCTGAGGAAGTAAAGGGATGCTTCCAAGCAGCTCTGGTCATGTCCTGGAAAGTATCAACTAACGATGGGACCACCACTGGTTTGGCATCCTTTAATCTTAGATATCTGGCGAGGCGGCACCTCTCAGGATCCAGATCCTATGTGTCCTACCCTATGTTGTCTTGGATGTGCCTCATTATATCCATGAACGTTGGGTCGTCTGGGGGGACCCAGGCAAATCTCTTGGATCTGGTGAAGGGATGCTGAATGGAGAGCCTGATCTGGAAGATACATATGAGGAGGAGGAGTGAGACTTGTCCGAGGAGAAGGAATCTGACCTCATGTGATGCTTTTTTTTTTTTGCCTGTGCACGCTTGGTGAGCAGAAGGGGGTCTGTGACGGAGACCTTGGCCGCTTCTTTTCTTTGTGTGTCTTGTCCTTAGGTTTGGGACCTTCCTCTCTACGGGGTGTTCTGGCTGGGCATTGTTCTTTTGGAGGAGGTTGGTTCTCCACCAGTAGTTTGGTGGGAACTACGTCCTTCCTAATGGTTTCCACCAATAGAAAAACAATTCCTTCACCTCAGAAATGTTGAGACCTGCCGGCCCGGTGACGCTGAGGGTTGAGGCGCTGGATGCCACACCTCGCGCCACGCCGGCGACCTGGGTTCGGAGGGGAGGAGGAGGATCGAGCGTCCCAACAGATGCTCTCCTCCTCCAGGGGTGGGTTCCTGGGGTGCAATATGCACCCGACGCTCCGGGGCCGGTGGAAGCACGGGCACCGGTACACAGGCGGCCAAGAGCCGGGGAGAGGAGGACGTCGAGGGCACTTGACAACGGAGTGCGTCAGCACGCTGTCTGTCTGGACGTCAGTCCTGCATGCCGACATCCTCGGGATAGAGGGAGAAAACGGATAAACCCCTTGGTGGTCCTAGATGAAGATGGCTCCACCCAAGACCACCAAACCCAGAACAGACCCCAATGTGCAGAAGGAGGGAGGAGAGAGGCACTCTAAGGGCAGATCCTGGTAAGTGGTGAAGGGGATGAGCAGTCTGAAGGAGTGGACACCGGGGTAGGAAAGGAGGATAAAGAGGAGGGTTAAAATAAAAAAAAAAAAAAAAAATGTTGAGACCTGACATCTGTCCCTCTCGAAGTGCCATCTGACAGTTTCCTATGCTTGACGGTCTGTGGCCTGACGCAACCATCGTCTGATCTTTGGGTGGTGTTGGGTCGTGTGGGAGGGCTGCATCCTCCTCATCACCTAATGCCTGGTCACTACTCTGGCGTCGGTACCTTCGCCTGGACAGGCCAACATCCGGTATGGATGAGGTGATGTCCTTTCTGTGGGAGTGGACCTCTGCCGGTGGTCGTTGGTCCATAAGATGTTTTGAGGGTGTTTGCTCAGATGTTCCTCTAGGGAGGTCGACCTCCAGTGGTCGGAGTCCCACCACCAGTCCAGGGAGTCTGGGTTTGTAGTAGCAGCCTACTTGGAGTGTGCCTTGGCTGGGCAATCTGTGGATGCAGATCGGCCTGTGGAGCCCGAAGGCTGGCTATGAGAAGGTTCTTTCGGATGGACCTTAAGTGGTTGGAGGGTGGATGCAACACCAGTGCCACCAGACGTCTGGACTTTGACCGGCAGAGGTTGGGTCTTTGTCCGAGATGGAGACCTGTTAGAGTGGGTAGTGGAATCCGAGCTCCCCCTGGAGTTGTATGACCATGTAGATGGAAAGCGCTCTTTCTCCCTTTCCCTCCATTTCTCTCTATGCTAACCTGATTTATGGGAGGACTCGACATCACAAAATAGGCACTGCTCTTTAAGAAAGCTTTAAATCTTTGATATAGCAATAAGACAAATAAGGGTGCACATTACCAGGCTGAAAGTACCAAATACACTTTAGGAGAGAAAATCCCAAAAGATGGTCAGCACCCCTTGATGAATTTCTTTTAAACCTTTAATCCACAGTTTTCACAATTTTCGTCAGCAGTGGCGAATAGTTCTCAATCTAAGCCAGTGCAAAAGTCCAATAGCAGTTTTAAATGCTTTTTAAATTACCTGCGGACATGCAAATGCCGAAAACTAAAAATGCCATCACAGCATTCGTTTAAGTTTCAGAGCCACAGCAAGCCCCTTCCTCTTGGAGGACTCTTTTGCATTGCTGCCAATTTATTTTCTAATAAGAAGGTCTCCAAAACGTTTTGGTGGAGGATCCTTGTGCGGCTGTTAAAAGTTTTGGCAAATGGGACGGGCCTTAGTGTAGTGTTTTGGGCCTAAGCACCTGACACAGGCCGTATGCTTGTCCTTGAAAGGAATTTGTTTGCCACAAGCACACTTTGAGGAGTACCCTTCAACGGAAGATGGGGAAGACGACACACAAAAAGAAAAAATCAAACTTCTTCAGAAAAAAATAAATAAAATAAACTCAAACTCAAGTGATGGTGTCATTCGTTAGCTGAAGGTGTCCCTGGAGCCGATGCTTGCGAGTTGATGGGAAAAGAACAGAGGTGCTGGGGGACCACCCCTTTTATGATGTATGTGAAGCCAGGAGCAGGGCCAATGTCGGGGGCTGTCCCTCGTATGTAGCTAGCTAGAAGTGTTCTGTAGGGTCCTGTTGCCTGCCCGCTTCAGTTCTAATGGTGTAACCTGCTGCAAGAGTTGTTTCTCGAAGTAAAAGCAATATATCCATGTCCCTAGAATCTATAATTTCTCACTCCATCTTATTAAGTCCCTAAAGGCCTGCTGCACCTTCTATCCCCACTCAGGGAACCCGTCCCCTTGAGAAATGGACCTTTATATAGTTAAGTTCCAGCAATTTCCACCAGAGTCCAGGACTGCAACAGACTTAAAATGTGTCACCTGGAAAAAAGGGTATTCTTAGTGCCATTCACTTCAACTAGGAGGTGGTGAGAGCTGCAAGCTCTATATAATAATTAAACCACTTCATACCCCACAAGGATAAATAGTTTCAGAACTATCAGAAAATTCCTTCTCAAACTAGTATTTAAATTTCATCCTTATTCCATGACATTCCCCGTCTCTTTTCAGACAAGTCCACTTCTCGTAAGTGCAGGCTTCACAGCCTGCATGCCAAATAGGCACTGACCCACTACCTGGAACGTACCAAGCAGCTCAGGTCCTCGCACACCCAACTTTTCCTCATCTACAGTGAGGGACACAAACTTAGGCCAGCCTTTAATAGGACTACGTCAACTTTGGTAGTCTTCTGTTTTCACATCTGATACAGCAGGCCTTGCAGTCACTCTCCACAAAGCTTCAGAATCCATCCCATTAAGGACACTGCAGCCTCAGGAACAGCAGCAAGGGACATTTCCTTGCAAGACATCTGCAAAGCAGTTTCCTGAAATACTGTACCTTTATGAATCAATTACTGCTTGGATGCACAGTACAATTTAGATGCCAAATTTGGCACTGCAGTCCTGCAGAACCAGTTTCTAAATCCTGTTATTCCCTCCTCCCAAATGCATGGCTTTGTAGTCTGCATTAGTCAAACATGCTGAGGGATTCTTGAGGTGAGAAGAAAAAAAATACTTACCATAGTAATATTGTTTCTTATAAGGAATCCCTCAGTATGCGTGACCTCCCACCTATCCTCCCCTCACATAACCTCACTGAGAATGGTCTTGCAGTCCTTGCTGTGGGCCAAATTTATGGCTGGGGAGTTTCAACATGTCATGTTTCGCAGTTTAGTATTGTGTATATAGTTTGCCTACAGTTGATTTCCTTTTTTTTTTTTATCTCTCCCCCCCCCCCCCAAAAAAAAATACTTTTTCTATATTAGGTTAGGTTTTGTACTTGGGGCCTTTTGCCCCTCAGGCTACAAAATTAATCTGACTGGCTTACAGCAGCACCTGCAGGCAGCACTCTTACCACTTTCTGACTGGCTAATTCCTTTTTATTAGCACAGACTCCACTTCCAGGGCAGCTGAACCCAGCTGGCATACTGCATTGGTCAAGCATACTGAAGGATCCCTTGGAAGAAACATTACTATGGTAAGTAATTTTTTCTTAGGTGCTCTAGACCTAATATAAGCAGCCATGATGACTACAGAGTCAGTATCTAGCTGGTCAGCATAAAAAAGCTAAGTAAAATGTGCATAATATGCGCATCAGCCTTTCTAGGCACTACAGGCAGTGAGTTAGGTCTGTACCATGCAGCAAAGGTAGCATCTTCTAATGCAGGATGTATAGGTGGAATTATAACTGAGGGAGAGCAGGACACCTCCAAACATTCAATTAGATTTCTCTTTGTGGAATCTTCCTCTTCCACAGCAAAGCCCATGGCAGAGTGCATTTACTGCATCATGACTTGGAAAGTAGGATCTTCAGGTGCTCTCCTGGTACAAACTGCCAAGTCCTCACTGCAAGATGAGAGGGTAGAACTAGAGCAAGGTGATAGATATTGTTCTTCCTCATATTCCTCCTCTAAATCCTTTAACACCATGAGGTCAGGGTTATATTCCACCTCGATGTACCTACTGAAGATGAGAGCCGCAGAATGCATCAACGGCAGCTGAGAGGGAGGAAACTGCAGTATGCTCATAGAACTCATATCAAATTCAAGAGGACATATCCCTTTTCCGTAGACTGTGGGTGGGACAAGTTTTTGGCTCCAGAGCCTCATCCAAGTGGAAGGAGGGGGTACAATTATTTGAATTGCTAAATCTGTTCCATTTGTATTGACCCACGAATGGTGGGACCCATCAGGGCGTTTTACTATTCTCCGAGGTACCCTGGAATCGTCCACAATCATACTGGGCTCTGTTTATGGTCCTAACACCGATTCGCCCCATGTTTTATCTACTCTCATTATTGGTTCCTGACTCACCCATTCTGACTGTCCTAGGGGGCAACTGGAACTTAGTTCCTCAATCTGATGTAGATCGGTCAGATAGTACGCGAGTACAACTCACCCCAGCCCAAAGAGCATTAAAGGACCTTATGTCCGGCCTGGTGGCAGTGGACATATGGCACATCTTGCACCCCTCAGAAAGACAGTACACGTATTTTTCCCCACCACATGGTACTCTGTCCCGTATCAATTACTTCCTGGTTACCTCCTCAGTTCTCCCCGGTATCATTGACGCTACTATTCACCCCAGAGTGCCATCGGATCACTCCCCGGTGACTGTCACTTGCATTTTGAGCCCGGGAGGCCGCAAGGACTTCCTCTGATGCCTTAGCACCCAGCGTTTGCGAATTTCTTCCACTTTGACTCATATCCAGGAGTCAATCTCTGATTTTCTCCTGAATAATGGAGGCTCAGTTGACAGGATTGACAGTGTGGGCTGCTCTTAAGTGCGCCCTTAGAGGCATATTTGTTCATATTGCCACTACCCGATCCTGGAAGACTAGAGACTCTTTGGATGTTCTCCTGGAAGAAATTTGCCAGTTGGAACACTCCATTAACTGTTCCGACCTGGACTCCGACTGGGCACATCTACATTGCCTGTGGTCTCAGTATGTGGGTATCATGGCCCAGAAAGTGGAACTTGCCCTTCATAGCACTAACCTTACTTACCTAGACACAGGGGAGAAGGTAGGAAAGCTTCTAGCCCGTAGACTACAGCAGGCCAAAAATACGAGTGTGATTCCTGGAGTACGAGTGTCCCCAAGGGCAGGCATTACCTCTGATCCCAGAGACACTGTCTCAATTTTTAGAAAGTTTTACCAGGAACTTTACTCTCTCAATCAGACAAGCATCCCCATGAAGCGCAGGAAATAGAAGACTATCTGACTTCTGCCACCCTTCTCACTTTATCTTTTCCCTCCGTGGAACATTTAGGGACTTCAAACTCCCCATCTGAAGCAGAGCAAGTCATAAGGCAATTATCCCTAGATAAAGCCCCTGGACCAGATGGCCTGCTGAGTAATTTATATAAGGCCTGTCTTCTCCAACTTTCATCTCTCTTGGCCAAAGTCTTTAACCTCTGTTTCAAAGAAGGAATTAAGGATCCTACCTTTTTGGAGGCTTTGATAACACTAATCCCTAAACTGGGCAGAGATCCTTTACAGCCGGAGAATTAGCGTCAGATTTCCCTATTGAACACCGATGTAAAAGTGTTAGCTCAGATCCAGGCCAATCATCTGACTGGAGTGATGAAAGAGGTTATAGGTCGTGAGCAGGTGGGTTTTATGGTGGGCGGTCACTCGAGTGACCAGACAAGAAAGCTCCTTCACTTAATTTTGGTGTCTAGGGAATCGGAGGCACCAGCGGCCTTTGTTTCCCTAGATGCTGAAAAAGCCTTCGATAGAGTTTCTTGCCATTTTCTGTTTACCTCCCTTGAGTACTCTGGGGTCCCTGCTGATTTTATTAAATGGGTCATGCTCCTATACTGCTCTCCATCGGCATGGATTTGGTGCAACGGATATCTTTCCCAACCTTTAACTCTCCAAAGAGGCACCCGTCAAGGTTGCCTACTCTCCCCTCTTTAACTTCTATTTTGAGCCACTAATACACAGAATCCTTAATTCTCCCTCCACATAGGGGATTCAATTGGGGAGAAGAGGTACAGCATATGCAGATGACCACCTCCTGCACACTGAAGACCCTGGAACTTCCATTCCCAGCTTATTGGCAGAATTGAAGGATTTTGCTGCAGTCTCGTTTTATAAACAAAACCTCTCCAAGTCAAAGATACTCCCCGACAATAACCGCATGACTAAGGCGGACTGTGATTTTTTTAGCTTGGCCTACGTACCAAAAACCCTTACATATTTTAGTATCAGTATCACTAGGAACATCCCCACTATGGTTAAAAGAAACATTACTGACCTTCTACAGGTTCTAAAGTCAGATTTAGATAGATGGGGTACACTTCCTCTCTCCTTATGGGGGCACATCAGCACTCTTAAAAAGAATGTATTACCAAGGTTACTATATCCCCTGGAAGTATTGGGTGTTTTTCTCCCCAAGTCTTGGTTTGTGAGACTGCAGCAAATTCTCAAAGCTGTCTTATAGAATAATAAGATGGTCCACAGGGCGTACATAAAGTTAGCGGCTCCAAAAGTTCAAGGGGGTCTGGCCCTCCCATCCCTTTTCACTTATTATGTTACCCAACTTATGCGCAGGATAGCCCTCTGGTTCAAACTGGACTCTCTTCCCCAGTCTAATGCATATACCCCCATATGGTTAGACATAGAGGCTATCTGGCTCGCAAATCAGCCTGTTCCCCATCGGCCCTAGGCTACCTACAGCCCTTTCAACTTCCCCATACACTCAAGGGGTCACCTCTTGCTTGGTCTCTTGGGGCCTTCTACCAGATGCAGATACATCTGTCTATGGCCTGGGATCTGTCTCCAGCTCCACTCCTTCTTAATAACCCCCATTTTCGGATAGGCAATCGCCCTATTCCCCTCTCCTTTTTGCCTCAACTAAGGCATGCCACACTGATGGATTTCTTTCAGGGTGATGACCTTGCTCCATTTCCGGTCCTTCAGGACCGATTTCACCTCTAACAGAGGGATATTTTTAAATATTTTCAGATCAAGAATGCGATTCTTGCTTTTCTGGGTCCCACACCATGGGTTCTGCATTCCCCGGAATGCTTGGCTGGAGTGTTTGCTGCTGCAGATCAGCCACATGTGGTCTCCGGTATGAATAAACAAATACAAACTTTGGATCCACATCTCCCCACATGGGTCTGTTTTTATTGGGTGCACACTATCTCTCCCCATAGAGACTGAATTCTGGAGGACAATCTGGAGGGGGATTTATAAAATTATCAAGCAGGACAGACTGCACTTGATTCAGTTCAATGTCATGCATAATCTAGATTATACCCCAGTCCGACTACACAGAATTGATCACCTTACATCTCCTCTTTGCACCCATTGTAAGCAGACTCCGGGTACCCTTTTTCACCTATTCTGGTCCTGTCCCCACACGCAAGCCTTTTGGAATGCAATTAAAAATGTCCTAGACCCACTTCTAGGACTGGAATCTGTTTACTCCAGAATGCTATATGTTATCCTTTTTTCCATATGGACACCCCGGATAAGCAGAGCTCACCTTGCATTGGTGGCTTCCACTGCAAAAAATACAGGTTACTCACCTGTAACAGGAGTTCTAGGAATGGTATATGTTGTTCATCCACACTGTCTGGCAGGTATCCTTGTTGCTTTAAATCTTGCCGGAAGGTCTTCAAGCTGGCTCCTCCCACCCACCCGGGTGGTAAAACTCTCGGCTCCACCCCATGACGCCAGATCTGGCCCGCTGGAAGCTCAGGTTGTGCGTCGAACCGGAGTGTCGAGAATGTAGGATGAACAACATACCATTCCTAGAACTCCTGTTACAGGTGAGTAACCTGTATTTCTAGGGACATGGATATGTTGTTCATCCACACTGTCTGGCAGACCCCTAGCAGTTCTCCGGGAGGAGGGAAGCAAGGCGCACACCCCTATTTAGGGAATAGAGACTGGAGAACCGAGGCCCCAAAAATAGCATCCCGGCGTGACTCAAGGTCGATGTGGTAATGGGTGATGAAGGTGTGTGCTGACTTCCAGGTAGCAGCCCTGCAGATTTCCTGGATAGGGACGTCCCTGGAAGCAGCCACCGATGGAGCAGTATGGCGGGTAGAATGAGCTCATATCCCTCTGGGAAGCTCCATGCCTGCCATCTTATAGCCGAGATCTATGCAGGAGGTGACCCACCTGCCTATCGTCCGCTTGGCTGCAGGTCTGCCAGGTGCGGCTTGAGCGTAGGTGACAAACAGCTGGCGAACCTCTCCCCGAATTTCAGCCGTGCGCTCCTTATAGTAAGCGAGCGCCCTTCTAGGGTCCAGAGTATGGAGCCTATATTCGGCCTCCGAGGTGTGACTGGGGTAGAACACCAGCAGAGTCAACACCTGATTAAGGTGAAACTCCGACACTACCTTCGGAAGGAATTTCGGGTGGGTGTGCAGGACAACCTTGTCCCTGTGAAAGACCAGGTAAGGAGACTCGATGCAGAGCACATGGAACTCTCCCATCCTTCTGGCTGACGTAACAGCCACTAAGAAGGCGGTCTTCCACGACAGGTGAGAGAGTTCACACCTGTGCATTGGTTCGAATGGCTTGCCCATGAGCTTTGCCAGTACCAGCAGTAGATCCCACAGAGGTGGAGGTTCTCGCACCGGAGGGGAAATGTGATCAAGGTCTTTGAAAAAGTGCCAGACCACCTTCTCCTGCGCCACCGACTGCTTCCCGGCTTTCGCCTGCGTAAGCAGAGATGGCTGCCAGGTGCAACTTAAGGGTCGTCGACCCAAGCCCTTGCTGGAAAGGGACCAAAGGTAGTCCAATATGCTCGCCAAAGAAAAAGGAGGAATGGTCCAGACCCTTGTTTCTGACACCAAATGGAAAATCTTTTCCATTTGAAGGCATAGCATTTTCTGGTCAACTCCTTACAGGACGCCTCAACTACGCTTGAGGACCCCGCCGGAAAGACCCAAGGCCTGGAACTCTCAGCGCCAGGAACCAGGCCATCAGGTGCAGGGATTGAAGGTCCGGATGGAATACCTTCCCCTGACTGACTGAGAGCAGGTCCGGGCGAGCTGGAAGCTGCCTCGGGAGCCTGGAGCTGAGGCTGAGGAGATCTGGGTACCAGTACTGGCGGGGCCAGTCAGGGGCTATCAGAATCACCTGCGCCTTGTCCCTCCTTGCTTTGAGCAGCACCTTGTGCATCAAAGGGAACGGGGGAAAGGCGCAGAAGAAGCCCAGGGTCCACGGCCTCGAGATGGTATCCCCCTGCAGCGATCCCTGCTGAGGGGGGCGGGCATGGAACAGCCTCAGCTTCGCATTCTCCCTGGAGGCAAACAGATTCACCTGAGGCGTGCCCCAATGGGAGAATAGATCTTGTACTACCTCCAGCAGGAGAGACCACTCGGGGGACGCAGCCCTTATCCGGCTTAGGGCATCGGCCAGGGTGTTGGAGGCTCCTGCCACATGAATGGCTAGGAGATCCACCTCCAGGCTGCACACAAATGACCAGATGCGGAGAGCTTCCTTGCATAGAAGCATGGAGCGCGTCCTGCCCTGGCGGTTTAGATAGTACATGGTCGTGGTGTTGTCTGTCTGGACCCAGACCACTTGACCCCGAAGAAACGGAGCAAAGGCGGTGAGAGCTAGGCGGACCGCTCAGAGCTCCAGCAGGTTGATGTGGCATCGGGACTCCCGCGGGGACCAGAGGCCGTGCGCTCAGTGTTCCCCCAGATGGGCACCCCAACCCATCAGAGAGGCATCGGTCGATAGAGAGACCGTCGGCTCGGGGCGGACAAACGGGATGCTCTCCTGCAGATGAACTGGAACGGTCCACCACTGGAGAGCATTCCACATCCCCTGGGTCACAGTCACTAGCTGGTCCAATGGCTGGCCAGCCCCCACTGAAGGGGGCGCATGTTCCAGTGGGCCCAACGGACCACGCTGGTACAGGCTGCAATGAGACCCAGGAGGCGCAGGAAGTCCCGGGCAGGGCGCAATTGCCCAACCAGAAATGATTGGGCAAAGGAGGAAATAACCTCGACCCTGTCCACCGGGAGCCGTGCCCTGGCTCGAAGAGAGTCGAGCTCTGCCCCGATGAAAAGAATCACCTGCTTCGGCTCGAGTTCCAACTGGGCCTCGTTGATGAGGAGGCTGACCTGAGAGCAAACCTGGAGGGCCAGATCTCTGGACCGCTCCACCTCCTGCCTGGAAGGGGCTGCTATCAGCCAATCGTCCAGGTAAGGGTAAACCCGGAACCCTCGGCGCCGCAGGAATGCTGTCACCACTGCCATGCATTTGGTGAAGACCCTGGGAGCTGGAGATAAGCCAAGGGCATGGCTTGAATCGGAAAGGGATCCCTCTGCTCGAAAGCTTAAGGAACTTTGATGGACGGACGGATAGGGACGGAAAGAACGCTGCCTGTAGGTCCAGAGAGCAGAACCACACACCGTGTTCCAAGGATGGTATTATCTGGAGCCAAAGTGACCATCCTGAAGGTTCAAGACCTTAGGAACTTGTTTAGGGTCGTAGGCTCAGAATGGGGCGCCAGCCCTCGTCTGCTTCGAACCAGGAAGTACCTGGACACGAACCTGGTTTGAGGGAGGGTCCGCCACCTCTTATCACCTCCTTCTCGAGGAGGAGAGCGATGTCAGTTCAGCGAGCTAACAGCGAGGCTTCGGACCCCGAGGCCCCCCGAGGTGCGACGGCTCTGAAGGGTGGGGCCTGCTCGAACTCCAGAGGCTGGCCCTTTCCTACCACTTCCAACACCCACCAGTCTGTGGTAATAGCAGACCAGGTGGAAAGGAAGAACTGGAGCCGTCCCCCCACCGGGGGAACCTGGGGTGAGGTGACGAGGTTGAGGGCGACACCCCTCAACCCGTCACTGTGCAGGCTTGGAGGGGGGGGACCAGTCGAGGGACCACCTGGGCCTTTACCACCCTGCTTCCTGGAGGAGGAAGCCGCGGGCTTGGGTTTGGGACGCCAAGAGCGAGCCTGATGGCCCTGGTGTTGCTGAGCCGGATGTGCTGGGGGCGCAGACGGATGAAAGGGCTTGGGTTGTGGTCTGCGGCCCTTGTCCCTCTGAGCGGATGAGACCGAGTCCAAGGTGGCATTGGACTTTTCGATCCTCTGGAGGTGGCCTTCCACTCCAGGGGCAAAGAGGTCAGTCCCCAGGAAGGGGACATCCGCCAATTTGTGCTGGGTATCCGCCGTGAAGGTGGATATCCTCAGCCATGCCCGATGGCGCATAGCCACTGCAGCCACGACTGACCTGGCGCATGAGTCTCCAATGTCCTGAGCAGTCTGAAGTTGCTGCTTGGCCACTGCCCTGCCCTGGTCCCGCACCTGCCTAACCATGGTCTGCAGGTCAGCCAGGAGATGAGGGAATACCTCGTCCAGGGAGCCCAACAGGGCATGGGAGAAATGTGCCATAAGCACGGCCGAGCTTGCCTGACGAAGGCCAAGGGAGGACGCAGTGTAGACTTTTCACCCGGCATAGTCCAATTTCTTGGACTCCTTGTCGGGAGGTTTGTCCACGTCCCCAGCATTTCCGGCATGCCGGAAAACGCTGTCTGTAACTAATCCCTTGGCTGAGGGATGTTCCGACAAACCGGACAGGGAACCGGTAGGGACTGCATACTTCCTGGCCATCCTGGTCGAAGGCGCAGGGCAGGAAGCAGGGCGCTGCCAGAGCTCCAAGGCCGGGCCCACAATGGCCTCAGCCACAGGAAAGGCCTCCGTAGGGGAATCCCCTCGGTCCAATATCTCCGTGAGGGGATACCTGGCCCACTTGGATACGGGCTCGAGCTGCATCCTGGTGGACTCCGAGATGAGCCTGAGCAAACCCAGGAAGGACGAAGGGCTGTCGTCCAGCGACTGACCTCCAGAGGACTCCAGGTCCACTCGTTTGGAGAAAAGGGAGGAATCATCGGACTCAGAAGAGTCCGCAAAGAGCTGCCTCAGGCCTGAGCCACCCTCCACCTGCCGAGGGCGATCGGGAGTGAGGGTGACTGACAGCCTATGGGGCAGACCCTGAGCTGACCGAGAGTTCTTAGTCGGAGCCCCAAACAGCAGCTGTGGAGGCGGAGGTTCCACCGGAATCGGTGGGGCAGCTGGTTTTGGCCGAACAACCGGCCTGGGAACAGGCCTCGGGTTAAACGAGAGGTTGTTTCGGCCGCTCCGGTGACAGCCACTTAATGGCCGGGGAAGGCGACGGCGTTGGCTGGTTCCCGGTCAGAAGGAGCTATTGCCACATGAGGTCCTTGTATCGTCGATGTAACTTACGTCTAAGCCTTCCCTCATCCGAGGAGGAGGACGAGGACGAGCAGCGGCGCCGCTTACCTCGGTGCCGAGACCGAGACCGCCTATGATGGCGGGATCGGCTGGACCGCGAAGAAGTCCGAGACAGAGACCGAGAACCTCGGCCTTTCCGAAGACGGTGCGGGGAGGGGACGGGTGGAACCGGCCCCTCCCTCGGCTTGGAGGGTTCGCCCGAGGGCTCCGGAACCGGAGGCACTGGCAAGCCCGCGGGATCCTCACCTCCCACCGGGGGAACCGGGGAGACGGGATTTTTGGCTTCGCCGGTCGACAGCCCGTCCAATGGGTTGGGAAAGATCTCGACTGCGTCGACGGGAGTCTCGGTCAACTGACCTGACGGGGACACCATGAGACTAGTGGCCGAAGCCGAACGATCGACCAAAATCGATGGTCGACAACTCGGGGAGAGGGACCTTTCCCGCTCCCAAGAGCGTCGACGGAGGGACTTAGCCTTGTCTTTCTTCTTGGACCGAGAAGAAGGTCCAGCAGACGTTGGTCCCTCTCCTCTAGTGGAGAGGGACAGATAAAGCTCCTTAAAGGAAGCTGTGTAACAGGAACCCAGGGAGAGCGGGATAAATGCCGCAGTCGAGGAAGATGCAGCCCGCGCCGCCTCCTCTTCGAGGGCGATCATCTGCTCTAGCTGATCCGCCAAGCCCGCCGCAACGGAAACCGCCGACCGGGCCTCTTTTGACTTCACCGGAGGAAAACGTTTCTCGGGACGCCCCAGTTGTAAACGGGCAGCACAGTCTTCGAGGACGTAGGCTGAGAAGGAAGAGCACAGGTCGCAAGCCTGCGAGTCGTGCTCAAGGCCTAAACAGTAGACACATGTGGAGTGCGGATCCATCAGAGACATCTTCTGCCCGCAAGGGCATCTCTGAAAACCGGGAGTCGAATTGTCCATCACAGCCGCGAGGGATAGAAGACCGAAGTCTATAAAAACCTTTAAATTCGGAAAACCAAAGAATTAGGAACCAGTCTTATACGCAGAGCGTTAAGGAGGGAACCTGAGCTTCTAAGTGGTAAGGAAGATCTGGCGTCATGGAGCTGAGCCGAGAGTTTTACCACCCGGGTGGGTGGGAGGAGCCAGCCTGAAGACCTTCCGGCAAGATTTAAAGCGGCAAGGATACCTGCCAGACAGTGTGGATGAACAACATATCCATGTCCCTAGAAGTACAGTTACTTAAGAACGTACTGTAACAGTAGATCTTCGAGAGAGGCTCTTGCAGTAGGTAATTACATGTAGGACTGACGCCGGCCGGCGGCAGGACCCCACGGAAAAATTTCTAGGTAGCAGTCCCTGGCGCAGGGACCGCCTCATTATCAGGTGACCGCGCCATACAACGCCGGTATAAAGGGGCGGTCCTGACGCCTACTTTCCCAGTTCTTTCCTCCCGCCACAGGCGAAGAGGCCGGATGAGAGAGAAGCGGATATTTCTCTATATGGAAAAGGAGTTGAAAAGCCTAGAGGGATGAGAGGGAGGAAGAGTTATTTATAAGCCTCTCTCGAAGATCTACTGTTACGGTAAGTTCTTACGTAACTGTATTATCTTACTTCGAGAGGGCTCTTGCAGTAGGTAATTACATATAGGACTGAGTCCCAAGCAGTCTGGAACAAGGAGAAGCACACGGGAGGAAAACTACACAACCATAGAACCTCTGGCTGTAGGTAATTACATATAGGACTGAATCCCAAGCAGTCTGGAACAAAGAAAAGGCACCGGGAGGAGGAAACTACTCCAAAAAGTAGCACTAGCCTTGCAAGCCTCAAGACAGAAGGCCTTGCAAAACAGCCGGCCCGAAGCCTGCTCTACGGCGAGAGGCAATGTCCAAACTGTAGTGTTTCGTAAAGGTATGGACGGAAGTCCAGGTGGCAGCAGTGCATATGTCCACCGCAGACACATTCTTGAAACAAGTCGCAGAGGCCGCTACTCCTCTTGTGGAGTGGCCTCTAACCTGACCCAGAAGGGTCGTCTTGTACTTGTCATAACAGAAAGTGATGCAATGAGCCAACCAGTTTGACAGGCATTGCTTAGAAACAGCATTGCCTTCCCTTCTGTGAGCAAAAGAGACGAACAACTGATCAGTCTTTCTAAGATCCTTCGTCCTGTCGGTGTAGTATCTCAGAATCCGGTGAACATCCATGGTATGAAGTAAATATTCCCCTTGATTAGAGTACTGCGTAAAAAAGTCAGGTAGCTCTATGGACTGATTTAAGGTAGACTCTGCTACTACTTTAGGTAGAAACTTAGGATTCGTGCGAAGAGCAACTCGTTCTTTGTGAAAAATCAAATAGGGGATTTTACACATAAGGCCCAGAAGCTCGGAAATTCTTCGAGCCAAAGTAATGGCCACCAAGAAGAGCGGCCTTCCACTTAAAGAAACTTTGGGATCTGCAGAAGCTGCAGGTCAAGGGAGGAGAGTAAGTTTCTTGAGAACAAAATTCAAGTCCCAAGGGGAGCAGGGCACGGATGGGGGGCCTTAGATGAAGGACCTCTAAGAAAGGTCTTAGAGACCTCCAGCTGAGCGAAAGTTTATCTGCGAAGGAACATGGTAGACTGAGATAGCTGCCATGTGAACCTCTCAAGGAGGAATGGCTGAGACCCAGGTCAAGAGATGATGTGGGCATCAGCAGAAAAGCCACTGAACAGGAGAAAGGCTCCACGTTCTTGGAGGCTGCCCAAATAGAGAATCTCTTCCACTTCATGGCATTAGTGGACCTGGTGGAGGATTTCCTAGCCTCCACTAAAATTTCCGCCACTTTTGGAAAAACGCCAAAACGTGATTGGGCTAGGTCTGCAAGAGCCATGCATGAAGTTGAAGGGATTTGAGGCCTGGGTGGACCAGGGTCCCCGATCCTGGGTCAGCAAGCCTCGAGATAGAGGAAGAGAAAGAGGAGGAACCTCTGAGTATTGTTGTAGAAGAGAGAACCAGATTTTCCTGGGCCAGAAAGGAGCGATCAGGATCATTCTCGCTCCTTCTGTGGTTAGTTTCTGCAATACTCGTGGGATCAGAGGAATTGGGGGAAAAGCAAAGACGAATCTGTCCTTCCAGTCTAGAGACAGAGTGTCGCTCCAGATAGCGCCTCGCTCTGGAACGAGCAAGCAAAAGGTGGGAAGTTTTGTGTTTTGGGAAGAGGCGAACAGGTCTACCTGCGGAGTCCCCAAAGCTGAAAGATATCGTCTAGCACCCCTTGGTCCAATTCCCACTCGTGTGCCAGAGCAGAGTAGCAGCATAGCTTGTCTGCCAGAGTGTTGTCGACTCCTGGAACATGAATCGCTGTGAGGTGAAGGTCGTGTTGAGTTGCCCAATCCCAAACCCTCATTGCTTCCCTGCATAGAGGGTAGGAGCGAGTTCCTCCCCGTTTGTTGATGTACCACACTACGCACATGTCCGTCTGGACGGCTAGGTGGCCGGGAAGAATGTATTGGTGAAGGGCTTGGAGAGCGTATAGCACAGCTCGAAGCTCGAGCACGTTGATGTGGAGAGCTTGTTCCAGTCTGGACCACAAGTCCTGGGTCCGATGGCCTAGGTGGGCTCCCCAACCTTCGCTTGATGTGTCTGTAGTCAGAGTCTGGGAGGGGGAGGATGAAAGAAGGGGACCCCCTGAAACAGGTTCTCTCGAACTATCCACCATTGCAAGTCTCGTACCATCGGCGAGGAGATCAGGACCAATTGATCTAGGTCGTCCACAAGTTGATCCCACTGGGAGCGAAGAGTCCACTGAGAGATCCTCATGTGGAGTCGAGCTCGGGGGACCGTAGGAAAAGCGGCCGCCATGAGCCCCAAAAGACGGAGGATCGACCTCGCCGAGACCCTCCTGTGTTCAGATAACAGAGAAATCTGTGATTGAAGAGAGGCCGCCCTGTCTGGAGGCAGGAAGGCCTTGCTCACAGTTGTATCGAGGATAGTCCCGATGAACTGTAGCCTCTGGGAAGGGTCCAGACGAGACTGGGAATGGTTGATGGTAATACCGAGGCAAGTGAAGACCTGCTGGGTGAGGGAGAGAAAATGCAGGAGTTCCTCCCTGGACAAGGCTGCCAGGAGCCAGTCGTCCAAGTAAGGGAACACCTGCACTCCCATTGTACGCAGGTGGGCCGCTACCACAGCCAGGCATTTGGTAAATACTCAGGGGGGACCGAGGATAGACCAAAGGGGAGCGCCTTGCATTGGTAGTGGTCCCCCTGAAACGCAAAACAGAGGTACTTGCGGTGGGAAAGGCGAATAGGGATGTGCAGATAAGCATCCTGCATATCCAGGGCACAAAGCCATTGACCTGGCCGAAGGAGGGGCAGAAGGCTCTGCAGAGAGAGCATCCTGAACCTTTTGTATTCCACATAAAGATTCCGGGAACTGAGATCCAGAATGGGTCTGAGATCTCCAGTCTTCTTTGGGACCAGGAAGAAATGGGAATAGTAACCCATCCCTTGAAGATTGGGGGCAGATAGGTTCTATCGCCTCGCTTCAGAAGAAGAGTCGATATTTCTTCCCGGATCAAAGGAAGGGGTTTCCTGGATAGGACGACTCTGGGGGTGTCGGGTGGTTTCTGAAGAAACTCTATGGAGTGCCCTTCCGCTATAAGCTGGAGCACCCAAGAATCCGTAGTTATCCTTTCCCATCCCGGCAGGTGGAGGGAAAACCTCTCTCCCATCAGTTCCTCCGGGGGGTCCGGAGACAGTGGGAGAGGAAAGGAGTCAGGTGGTGTGGGGCATCGCCGCGTGAGGCACCCGCTGCTTTTTTGGGCGGAGGGGGCCTGGCAGCTGCAGGGGCCCGACGTCTAGTGGCCCGCCTTCCCTGGGGTTTCGCTTGAGGCCGACTCAGTCTGCGAAAGGGACAGCGCTGCTGGTGCTGGGGACGGTACATGGAATCCACTGATTTCAAGGCCGTCCCCTTCTCCTGCAAGTCGTTGATGTCTGACACCACCGAAAAGCACCGACCCCCTGAAAGGTGCCTCCTGAATAGCGGATTACACCTCCGGGACCAAACCTGACATGCGGAGCCAGGCATGATGCCGTAGACTCACGGCGAAAGCGGAGCTCCGCCTGGCAGTGTCCACTGCATTGCACGCCGCCTGAAATGTGTGATCATCGAACGAGCAGAACGGACGAGGTCGGGTTAACTCCTGTTTGACTTGGGAGTCAGGAAAGGAGTCCAGCTTGGATTCCGCCTGGGTAAGGATGGCCTTCTGGTAATCCCCCATATGGGCGACGTAATTCAGGGCCCGAATTCCCAGTGTGGAGGAGGCGTAGATCTTTCTTCCATACTGGTCCAGGAGGCAAGATTCCTTATCCGGAGGAGACGAGCTCAGATGTTTTGGATGTGCCGACCAGTCGTGAGCGGCGCTAATTACGACAGAGTTGGCACACGGGTGAGAGTCCAGGTAATCTACACCCTCGGGAGCCTGGTATAGCCTGTTAGACTTCCTGGGAAGCGGGGCTAACGCCGACGGTTGTTTCCAGATCGTGGTAACAAGGTGGGCGTGAGGCTCGATCCAGGGTGGCACTAAAGTTGGAGCTGTCACGGGCAGGTCCAGATGTTCGGCGAGTCTAAGTCGCTGAGGATCTGGTTCCAGAGAGTGCCACTGATGGACTTCCTGGATTTTTCTAAGCAACTCCATGAAAGATGGATTCTCCGGAGGAGACTTTGGAGGAGTCCTTGGCTGGGGCTTAGACGGAGAGCGGGGCTCGTCGTCTCTCTCTGAGCATCCCTCGGAAGAGTCCAAGGAATCCGAGAGGGAAGAAGAGGAGGAAGAATAAGACTCCCTTACTCAGCTAGGGAGAAGAACGGGTTCTTTGGGAGGTACCCACAAACGCGTGTCCTGCCCCTCTCTGGATCCAGAGGGGAGAGCCCTGGAGTCCGGAGGCGGTGAGGGAGTTTGCCTTTTCCGACGTACGGGGGCGGCACTGTCATCGTAAGGCAGCTCTCTACCTCCTTGGTGAGTTGAGCCTTAGCCTCGGCCCACCAAGAGGCCAGAGTCTCCTGCAGATCCACTGGCAGCCGTGGGGGCGGTGGAGGTGGAGGAGGAGGGGTTAAAGTGTACGGGTTGTACCCGTAATGCAAGTATCCGAAACCCGGCGGCAGGAAACCTGGGGTTGGGTATTGCGGCGTCGAGAAGACCAGTGTCGGGTACTGCGGCGTTGGATACTGCGGACCTGGGTACGACGGCGTCTGATAAGACGGCGGGTACCCGGGAGCCGGGGGAGCTGCCGGAGCAGACGGCCCAGTCGGCAGCCCTAAGGGTGGGTCTACATTAGGGAGTCCAGAAGGCCCAAAGGAAGGGAGATATCCCCAGCCGGGCGCCGGAGGTACCAGCGCCTGGGGGCCGACGCCAGAGGAGGGTCTGATGGAGGAGGAAGATCCTCGCACGCCGGGATGGAGGAGAGAAATCCTCGGGTCAGGCTGGGGTGACTCGGCTCCCAGACGGCAGCAAAGGCTGGGAACCGGGCACGACGGACGGGAAGGTCCTTCGCGGCCCTGTGTTGCCCGGCGACGTTGGAGGAGCCGGGCGGGCGCTTAGGGCTAGTTCTCGGGCGGGCGCCGGAGGAGCCGGGCGCCCAACTTACGGGAGCCTCGCCGGAGGCGGGCCGAGGGGAGGAGCGCCCAGTCCGGGGTCATGCGCCGCCAAGGGTCGGGCGTTTTATCGATCCTCTCCATGCGGATGTCGGAGGAGCAGACGTCCGACTTAGAGGAGTCGCCACACCAGTAGGCCGCGAGCCTGCAGCCAAATCTGGGGTGGAGACCTCCATTCGCTTGAGGCGCTCGCTAGGCCTCGAGCACGCAGCCAGACGGGCAGGCTGACGCCTCCTCCGAACCCTTGGAGGTGGCCGTCGAACGGTCCTCCGGAGGGGATGTTACCTTATCCGCATCTCCAGCGGGAGACGCGGTACAGGAGGACTTCTCCTGGTGCCTCTCCTTGTCCTTTTTCCGATGTCCTTCGGGGGAAGTGGACGCCTGCCTCAACTTTTTCACCTCTTTTTCCATAGAAGACATCTTTTTCTTGAAGAGATGGGCTTCCAGGGGCTGTTGCCGCCGTTTTCGGGTAGCCGTGTTGAAGTTGAGGCAATGCTGGCACTTCTCGACCGGGTGATTGGGGCCTAGGCAGAAAAGGTACAGGGAATGGCCATCTTTGTGTAGCAGTTGGGCGCCGCATGAGTTGCACTTGTTTTTGTGCTCTGAGGGTGTAGGGGACGACATACACCGACGATATACCTGACGACTAAAAAGAAATTATTATTCGGTTAAAACCGACGAAAGACAGGGCTGACTAAGCACGTAACTTTACTACCATTGCACGAGCTAATGGCGGGAAAGAACTGGAAGGCGGGCGTCCAGGACCACCCCTTTATACCGACATCGTATGACGCTGGTCACCTGACGTGGGGGCGATCCCTCCCCAGGGACTGCTAGCTAGAAATTTTTCCGTGGGGTCCTGCTGCCAGCTGGCGTCAGTCCTATATGTAATTACCTACTGCAAAAGCCCTCTCGAAGTAAGATCTAGTGATGCTCAGACACTGAAGAGGAGGGTCCTTTATTTGGAAGCCTTGACTACAAATAAATCAACAGGCTGGGACATTTCTTTCAGTGTTCACCATTATCTTGAGGTATTAGCATTTTATTAGTAGCTCTATATATAAACATTTATATAAATATATAGACATTATGTGAACCTGATTTGATCAATCCATTTCACTGTTTGGGTTTGCACTTTTTTCATTGCATAGCACTGTGATTGGTTAATTGTAAATGTTTCTTCATGAGACTTGTGTTTAAATTTGTGAGCTACCTCACTAGTGCCACCCCCTGAGGAAGACTCAGTCGAAGCACTAGGGCATTAGCTAGGCTGGCAGTTTGCTGCTGTGTATTTTTGCATTTGCATCGTTTGATATGTATTCCCAGTAAATCTACTTCCTGCATCAAATACACCGTGTGCTACCCGTTCTTTGATTGTTCCATGTGTTTTAGGCTGGTCGACCATTGTGAGTAAGCACCGACCCGTTTTGAGCTGATTGGCAAAACATTACGTTACCTTTCGAACTGTACTCACAGAACTCTGAGGCCGAGTACCAAGAGGTCCCATTGACTGAATAACTGCCTGCGTTGAAAGTGCAAGCAGAATGTGTCTCCTCTCAAAACACCAGCACAGCCTGAGAGTCGATGGCGCCCTGTAAAGGGGCTGGGACTAGTTGCACTGACAGGCATTAGCCCAGTGACGATGGTGTCCTAGTAAGCACCGCAGTGTCTAAGCCAAGCACAGACATTGGTGTTTCATCAACGGTCATAGGGGCTGTAATCAATGCTGCAGGTGCTGGCGATGATGCAGATTTACCTTGTCTCGATGGCAATCGGGACCTCACCAACGAGGCAGGTCTTTCTTTTTCTTTAAGTCCGTGCTTCTGGCCAGATGACAAGGAGGGCCACAATGACTATTTCAACAGCCGCGTCTCGGGCAACTTAGAGAGACAGACTTTTGGCCCTGTTCCTTCTCCATGGCTTTTAAAGTTTTGAGAAGGAAGTTTTCTAGAGCTTTCTTATGGCATCACCTTGGAGCCTGGATGAAGCTCTTGCAAATCCACAAGTCATCACGTGGTCAGAACAAGCCCAGAGAGCACACACAAATTGTGTGTGTATCTGTAAATGTTATCTCTGCACTTAAAATACCACAATAAAGGTTCTATCAACTTCACTGGCATGCAGAGATGATGAAATAAGCACTTAGTCACGGCTCGGTTGACAGCATTTCCTTCAACAGGTCCGAAGAGGATGAATGGCAGGAATAGTCCTGACGAGTGCTACGGTCACCCACACTTATATACGTGAAGATAGCATGTCATCATGGGTGGCCCCTGGCTAGCCAAAGTTTCTGTGTGGTCCTAGCGCTGACAGCTACAGTTCCAAAGGTTTGGTTAATGGAAGAGATATACGAATATCTGGTTATTGATCCAGCAGGGGGACATCAGTGAAAGGGGATGAAACACTTTCTAAACTGACATAAGGAATATACTTCAATTACATAAAGTTACTTCTTCACTGGACGAACATGCACTTGATAACAATCAGAAAGTTCTGAAGTACATAAGGGGTGCTCACTTCATACAAGTACTGCCGAGGTGTCGGATAACAAGCATAGGGCAGACACTGATGGCTCTAGCTATTTCCCATGAACTTCTGATGCTGTCAGCTTACAGTCAGATGGGTGGGGTTTATTTATTTATTTAGCTTTTGTTTACCGGGTAAGTACACTAGACAAGTATTATGCCTATTTTCAGGAACGACCCGGGAGAATACAACATGAGGAACAACAGTCAAGGAGACATGGCAAAGAGTACAGTTTTTTGTCACAGTAAACAAACATGTGGGAAATACATCATTTGACGCTGGGGAAACATATAGTAATAAGCACATTTCAGATTATACAGTCTAGACTAGCTAGTTCAACTGACAGATATATACAGGTCATCATACATAGGAGTGGAGCATAGCTCAAGGACTGGATTGGTCATAATATAACTTATAACATTGTCGTACACACCCCCTAGGCTAGTTGTATCGTGGAAGGTATATACAGCTCATCACATTTTTCTAAATATGCACGTTAGACAGAAACAGAAACACTTCGTAGTACAAGTTACTACCAAGTGACCAAGGTGCAATATGCCATGGTTAGCCTATGACCGTGGAGCAATAATGGGTGTAAAAATGCCCAAGGCTTTTTAGGCAGGAGTAATCAGAAGTCATTGATACAATGGGGAAAATATCTCCAGGGTTCTGATGAGATATATTCAAACATCTTAAAGGAGAACAGTCAGCACAAAGAGCCCCACACTCATGTGTAGAGCTAGTCCTAAGCTACATTTTGTGTGCAAAAACATTTTGGTTAACTTACAATCTACTGTTCTACAGTAACAGTGGATTGTATCAAACTAATTTTACTGAATTGTAGGCAGACATCTGTTACTAAAAACACCAGAATCCCCTGCAGCTGATATGAGAGCAGTATGCAGCATAGAGAGTTTCAATAACCTGCAGTGTGTGTTAAGAGCTTTTATAATATCCAGTCAGATGTTAGTCATTTGTGACTGCACTTTGCACAGGGAGGACAGCAGGACCAGCAAACATAACATAACATCTTATATACAGTAAATGCAAGCATGCACAGCAAACTATTGAATCTCCCACTGATGCCTACTGCTCTGACGTCAGCTGCAGGGGATTCTGGCATTTATAGTAACAAAGATGTCACCCAAGAACAAAGTAAAATTAATCTGAAAATCTACTTTACTACAGTACACAGTAAGTAAACCAAAATGTTTTTGCACAGAAAGTGCACATTGGGACCATCGCCACACTTTAGTGTGGGGCCTTTGGTGCAGACTGTTAATCTTTAAAGATCTCACAAAACATGTTTAAAAAAGCAGAAGCTATCCCAGAAGACTGAGTCACCAGCTTCTTTCAAAAAGATGCTAATGAAGTTTATGATTGCGTATGTGATACAATGGAACATATAAAAGACTGCTCCATTCTGTTCTGTTTGCCTGTTATCCACACACTACCAATAGCTAAACAGCAGTAAAATAAAAATATACTACTAAATAAACAAATAATGATCACAATGAGGGAGGTGAAAAGAGACAGACAGACCATGCAAAATACCTGTAGAGAGGAGTGCAATCTTCTGCTGTGTGAGAAGTTGGACATCGGACAGGGGTTGTACCTCCCTGCTGGCTGGGGTCCTGCAGTTCCTTGAGTTCTGAAACCATGGTCTTTTGCCAAGAAAACAAACATCTGATGTTAGATTCTACCCAAAGAACAGATAATTAGATTCTAAACAGACAGATCCTAAAAGCCACAGACAAACTATTCAATCAGTGCGTCTAAGAAAACAGTAGCTTTTGCCAAAAGATCTTTTACAGTGAAGAGAGATCCCAGTGGTGCATACCTGCAACCCAGATTCAGGAACAGACCATGGACTTTCGGCAGGGACACACACACACAAAGTCGTCATCATCCCATGGACAGCTCTCGTGGGGGGGGGGGTCTACGGTGTCCCACTGTGCTGACACTACCAAGTGGAGGTTGGAAGGTGCACCAGGCAACTGCCATGGGAAAAGGACCCAAAGCAGATGCCTGCAATGTGTGCACACATCATTGCATGCCACTAGGCACCAGAGGGAAACCAAAGGAAGAAAACGGGAGGAAACTGTATATGCCCAAAGGATAATAGCCCCGGAGCTCCATGTCCCACCCCATGTGGATCTTAGTCTACAGTACTGATTGCCTTAGGTTGAAATGGGAACAGGACATTTTTCTTTAGAGACTCACAGTGTAGGAAAATCTGGAAAGGGATGTGGTCAAGGGTCAACCTCCTCCTCTCCAAAATGGAGAGAATTTGTCTGGCAGGTCCATACCTGTGATTTTCCAGTTCCACATATTACAGCTAAATGGGATCCCTCTGTCTTATCCGCATGCAAGAAGCAATGTGGGGAACCTGTAGCCACTCATGTTCATATATTCTGGCATTGCTCTAAGCTTTCTACTTTTTGGGGAGACATCCAAACAAGTACACAACAAAATTATAAATTTGCATTCTGCTCTTTTGGAAGAACTATTAGAACTGGCTCTTAAACCTCCTGGGAAGGGATCTATCTTTAGAACATTATGGTGGCAGCAGCCTTTAAGACTTACTGGGAAATGGTTATAGACTGATCCCCCGGAATATGCTCAACAGGTGGCGGTCATCTCGCAAATCCGAAATATGGAGAGGCTCACCTTTGCAGTACAGCATAGAACTCCTGCCTACATTAATAGCTGGACACACTGGGAACTGTTTATACCAGAAGAAAAAATTACTCATCTTAGTAATGTTGTTTCTTCTAATGGAGTCTTGCTGTATTTTGACTATTGCAATTAGGTCCTGCCTTTCAACTGTCCCGGAGAACAAAGAGTTAACTTTCCATGGCCAGCATGGAAAGTTCAGCGCAAGCTCGGTTGAAGCCCCTGTCTGCAGCTGTTTAAACTCCAACCGTCAGATCTTTATGAGCAATACTCACTAGAAATTCTGTGTGGAAATTGTAAAACTCACACTAGCCAACTGGCAACTAAATTTGTTAAAAAGGTTTTTTTGGTTTCAAAGCAAAGACTCAAGTCAGGAAACCCAAAAAACAACACATAACACACACCCAAAGTGAAGGAGGGTGAAAAAGGGGGCACCCCCAGGGTGCCAATACTGCTCCTGCCCACCCACATCCCAAAACCAGGTTCTGAGAGGGGAGGTGGAGTCAAAATACAGCAACACTCCATTAGAAGAAACAACATTACTAAGGTGAGTAATTTTTTCTTCAAACAACATGAACTCTTGCTGTATTCTGACTATTGCAGACTACCAAGCAGTACCTCCATGGGGAAGGGAACAGAACCTACTTTGGGAATAGGCTCTGAAGTACTGCTGTGCCAAACTGAGCATCACTCCTAGCCTGGATATCTGGAGAGTAATGCTTGGTGAATGTATGGACTGTTTTCCAGGTGGCTGCTTGACAAATTTCTAAGATAGGAATATCCCTGGCAGCAGCCAGGGAAGTAGCTGTACCTCTAGTAGAGTGAGCCCTCAGGCCTGAGGGTGGGGTTCTACCCATGTTTTTATAGCAGAATTGTATACAAGAGACAATCCACCTGGCAATAGATCTTTTAGTGGCTGGTTTGCCCTTACCGACCTCTCCATATGTGAGGAACAACTGGATGGACTCAAACCTGTGACCCTTGGTGCGCTCTATGTAGTAGCTGAGGGCCCTTTTAACATCCAAGCCGTGCAGCCTCCTCTCTCCAGAGGAGGAATGGTCAGTGAAGAAAACAGGGAGAGACAGACTGATTAAGGTGGAAATCTGAAACCACCTTAGGCAAAAACTTCATGTTAGTTCTTAGGACCACTTAAACTCTATGAAAAGAGATGAAATCAGGCTCCACTGACAGGGCTTGCAATTCACTGATACACCTGGCAAAAGTAATGGCTACCAAAAACAGTTTTCCAAGTCAAGTACTTAAGCTCTGCAGAGGACAAAGGCTCAAAGGGTGGTTGCATAAGCTGAGCAATGCAAACATTAAGGTCCCAAGCAGGAGCAGGGTTCCTAAAAGGGGGATTGGTGTACAGCAATCCCTTGAAGAACTTACAAAACACAGGATGGGCTGACAGTGGAGAGGGCTTGCTACTGACAAGAAGGCAGAAACAGCTGCCAAATGCACTTTAAGTGTAGCTGGCTTAAGTCCTAAGTCATTAAGATGGACCATATAGTCCAGAACTGTAGGCAGCCCAGCAGATTCTGGAGAAATATGCTTATTAGAGCACCAAACAGTGAACCTTTTCCATTTGGAGTTGTAAGACTTTCTGGTGAAGGCTTTCGAGAAGCCTTAAGGATATCCAGAACCCTTGGGAAAGGTGCAAATCAGCAAACTCTAACTCTTCAAGAGCCATGCCTTGAGATTGAGCGACTTGAGGTTCGGATACCAAATCCTCCCCTGAGAGGATGTCAATAGGTTGTAATTCCTGGGAAGAGACAGAGGAAAGTGGACTGCGAAGGACAGCAACAGGGGGTACCAGGGCTGTCTGGCCCCATCTGGAGCAATCAGAATCACTTTGCATGGTTGTGACCTGATCTTGACTAACACTTTGAACAGGAAAGGGAAGGGGGGAAAAGCATACAGAAATTTCCCTTCCCAATTCAGAATGAGAGCATCCAGGGGGATTAAGCCCAAGACTGGGGGTCTGCAACAAAAGAGAGGAAATTGGTGATTGTCTGGGGCTGCAAAAAGATCTAACTGTGTAGTGCCCCATCTCGAGAAAATCACTTTCAAAACTAGGGGATCTAGGGTCCATTCATGATGGCCCTGAGATATCCTGCCGAGAGCATCCGCTAGGACATTGTCCTTCCCTGGGAGGTGAACTGCTATCAGAGAGGTTTGCAGGGAATAGGCCAGGGACCACAACTTCATTGCCTCTGTGCACAAGGCTGTAGACCGAGTGCCTCCTTGCTTGTTGATGTACCACATGGTGGTGTCTGTTCTGATCTGGACCACCTTGTTCTGTACAGAGTTGGAAAAGGCTTGCAGTGCCTGAAACACTGCTCTGAGTTCCAAGAGATTGATGTGAAGCAGAGATTCCTGAGGTGACCAAAGTCCTTGGGTGGTAAGATCCCCCAGGTGGGCTCCCCAGCCCAGCAGGGAAGCATCTGTGGACTATCGCTGAATGAGACTGAGTGACAAAAGGAACTCCTTGTCTCAAATTGTCCTGATCCTGCCACCATTGCAAAGCCTGGATCAGGGTTTGAGTCACTGGGACTAGTTTGGTAAGGGAATCCTTTCTTTGGGACCAGAAGGCTCTTAAGTGGAACTGAATGTCCCTCATCTGGAATCTTGCCCCTGGACCACTGCTGTGGAAGCTGCCATGTGGCCCAGAAGCTGAAGGAAATGCCTTGCTGGTCGAGACACCTGTAGGGTGAATGAAGAGGCCAGTTCCATAAGGGTCCTTGCCCTGTCCAGGGGAAGGAAGGCTCTTGCCTTTACTGTATCCAGCTCCGCCCCTATGAAGGTGAGGAGCTGTACTGGCTCGAAAACTGACTTTGAAAGGTTGAGGAGGAATCATAAGGAAGTGAGCACTTGCTGAGCTACTTGCAGATGTGACTTGACTTGGTCTGGAGACTGACCCACTATGAGCCAGTCGTCCAGATATGGAAAGATGGAAATCTTTTTTCTCCTTAGGAAAGCAACCACTACTGCCAGGCACTTTGTGAACACCCTTGGGGCTGATGTTAGGCCAAAGGGCATTGCTCTGAATTGATAGTGGCCTGAGGGCAACTCAACCTTAGGTACTTTCTGTGGGAGCACCTGATGGGAATGTGAAAGTAGGCATCTTTGAGGTCCAGGGAGGCTAGCCAGTCCCCTGGCCTTAGAGAGGGCAGAATTATTCCCAGAGTCACCATTTTGAACTTTGGTTTTAAAAGGTGCTTGTTCAGATATCTTAGATCCAGGATGGGCCGCCATTCTCCTGTTTTTTTTTTTGGGGGTAGGAAGTACCTGGAGCACAATCCTTTTCCCTTGTGTAGGGTAGGAACCCTTTCTATGGCTATGAGAGCCAGGAGGGTAGAAACCTCTGCCTCTAGGGCAACGGTCTCTGATGGATTTGCAGGTGGAAAGGATCTGGTTCTCATCTTGGGAAATTTTTTGAAGCTGAGAACCAGTCCCTGGCTTACTACTTCCAGGACCCACTTGTCTAATGTCAGAGACTTACAGTCTTGGACAAAGTAAGCCAGCCTGCCCCCTACAGGTACTGGAGAATCAGCCCGGGCAGACCCATCAGGGTGTCTGCTTGGCAGGCGCTTTAGGCTGAGGGGTGGAAGCAGGCCTGCTCATTCCCCATCTGTCTCTCCCTCTGAGCATAAGAAGAAGAGGAAGTCTGGGCTTGGTATAAAGGCCTTTGAAAGGGCCTGCCCCTGCCCCGGAGTGCTGCCTTGAGGAGTGGCATGCCTTTCTTTGGCCTGAGCACTCCTGTAGGTGGTCCTGTACTTGTCCATCTTTTTCATGTAGTCCTCTGTCTGCTCCTCAAACAGAGAATTACCAATGACAGGGAAATCCATGGCCTTAGCCTGGGTATCCTGTGATAGGCTAGTACATCTGAGCCAAGCCATCCTCCGAAGGGCCACAGATGTAGCATGACTCTAGATGAATCATTGGAGTCCACAGCAGCATGAAATTGCACCTTGGATCCTTGGATGCCTCAATCCCATCTGAAGCCACCTGCTCCAGCTCCTTGGCAAGCTGGTCAGGGGCCTGTTTAGCCAGAGCCAGCACAGTGTCCCACCTGGACTTCTGGTATCTAGCTGTATAGGCCATATAGTTAGTCTGCCTGAGTCCCAAAGATGCTGCCATGTACTGCTTCTTTGCCATGGCATCAATCCTCCTGGAGTCCTTATCTGGGGGGTGTGATGCCAAGGGAATATTTGCCTTATCACAGGCAGCAGCCTGCACTACCCCAACATGACTGCATTACTGAGAAAGGAACTCAGTGTCCGAGCCTGAAAGGGTATACCTCTTGTCCATTCATCTGTCCACAGGAGGTATGGAGTTAGGCGTCTTTAGAATTTTAATTGTCTGTTTCCCAAAAGATTTATGGAGGGGAATAGACAGGCTCCTGGACTCTGGGATGTCCATCATTTCAACAAAATCAGGCTCCTCCTGATCCTCTACTGCTTCTTCCACTGGAAGCTGGAAGGTTTCAGCCACTTTCTTGTAAAACATAAAGTGGGAAAGGGACTCAGAAAGCCTAGGAGGAGAAACACCTGAAGGTCTGTCTGGGGAGATGTCTGGGTCAATAGGCACATCCAGACTTTCATAATCACCACCACCATCATCATCCTCATACTCTCCCTCCTCCTCCTCCGGTTCATAAAATTCTTCTAAAGTGTAATCCAGAACCAGGGGAACCGACCGAACCGAGCCCCTGCCACATGGTGCCGGTTCGGTCGGAACTGAAGTTAGCGACTGCACTATCCTTATCGCTTTGGCTATCTCATCAGTGGTCAGAGAATGAATTTGTGGATCCGAACCGGATGATTTTTCTCTTCTCTTTCTTTTAACCGGAACAGACTCCTCAGAATCGGCTCTCCTTTTGCCCAAAGAAGTTTCACCCTGGTCAGAGGGCACTCCTTCTGGTTCGGTCGGAACCGAACCGGGCTGGCCATCCAGGTCAGCGGACTTCTCGGCCTCCCTTTCCCTCAGTCTATATACTTTCTTATCCAGGGTAGCTTTGGGAAAGCTCTTACAAATTTGGCAGTCTGAATCAAGGTGGTCAAACCCCAGAAAATAAACACAGGTGGTGTGGGGATCAGCCTTAGCAAAGGCTTCCCCACACACTGCAGTGTTGAAACCCAGTGGCTAACTTTTTTTGAACCAAGCAATGGAGAAATCTCCGGAATAACTTTCTCAGACATGGCCAATCCTATCCAAAGCTTACCCTTTTTTTGGCAATCCGCCAGGCAAGACTCCCCTATCGGTTCCTGACTGTATTACAGGTCTTGGAAAAAAACTTAATTAAATCCATTTTTTTTTTTTAGAACCGATACGGACTGGTTACCACACTCTAAGTAAATTCACAAACTTTTTAAGACTAAATTGATCAGTTCAAACCGAACCAATCTGAAATTTACAAGTTTTACACAGAAACTAAATGTAAAACCTACCTAGTACTCATGGTACCACAGACAGAGACTTAAACCGACAGATTTGGTAGCAGAAATTCGGTAGGAACCGTTCAGTGAGGCGGAGTAAAGAATCTGACGGTTGGAGTTTAAACAACAGCAGACAAGGGCTTCAACTGAGCTCGCGCTGAACGTTCCATGCTGGCCACGGAACGTTAACTCTTTGTTCTCCGGGGCAGTTGAAAGGCAGGACCTAAATGCAATAGTCAGAATACAGCAAGACTTCATGTTCTTTTATGCTGCTGGTTAATCCCCAGCAAGTGTGCAGAGTTGTGGGTTGACAGCTCTGCAACATAATCTCCCCCCACACCATCTGGGATATCTGGATTGTTTCAACAGTAATGAAGATGTTACTTTATTCCTTGTTTTGATCATGTGAACAATACATTCCAGTGATATCTGCTGGTTGTTTTTTCCGTAGTTTCTTTGTCTAAGCCTGTTTATCTATTTTAAGGTATAACTATGTTATCAATGGTTTCACGTACTTACTCATTCACTTTACAGATGTTTAGTAAACATGCTGTATGGTTTATGCATTTATCAAATTCAATGAAGTATGAAAAAAAAAAAAGACCTGACAGTAAGAGAGACAGTCCCCCACACCACAAAGGAGAAAAAGAAAAGCATTTGGCATCAAACTATTCATCAAAAGTCAGAGTCAGCACAGAACAAACTGTGCCATCAAAAAATGGTGAACAGGCAGCAAAAAACTGAGAAAAGTAGTGACACACAGGTGAACGTTGCTGCCACAGTGTGCACTCGACGATGGGAAAAACAGAATGGGGGGTGGTGTTTGTACTGGCCTACCCATGAACATGGCATCATTACGTCTGCCTTGTGGGTGGCACCGGCACGAACGCTGGTCCCCTAGGCTGCAAAAGACTTTGCTCCCTCTGAGTCCTAGCCTCAAGCACCTCAAGCTTAGACACACAAGTGGGAATGAATGGCAAAAATTGATTCTTGGAAGATCTGCCTAATGCAAAGAAGTGTAAAGTCACACACAAAGGAAGTAGTAAGAACCCATGGACAGGATACAGTCGGGAGGGGATCTGATTACCAATTCAGAAGAGGAAATAGACTTGGGGTTGCCATCATCAGTGACCTGAGGCAAGCAAATCACTGTAGGATAGTGTGACAGAGTTGAATAAAGCCCTGCCCCATTTGTTATGCAGAAAGTGTTTAGACGCAAGGATCTCTTTCTAGCCTCTCCCTTTCTGTCTCTTGTCTGTCTGGTTGCGCAACCAAATTTTCATGTGAGACCTAGGAACTGATCATTCTGTTTCACAACTGTCCACCTCTCACTGTCTCTGCCTTCAGTTGCTGTTCCGTCTTCTCCCCCCTTACATATCTGCAGTTATAAACAAATATGTGAATCTCTGTGTAAAACTGTATGTGATACTGGGATCCTTTGTTTAAACTGTATATAGTTATACTGTTGAAATGATTGCAAATAAAAATATTTGGAATTCAAGGGGTTAACCTGAGATGCAGTTTGTAAGCCTTTTGCAGAGCTGTAAGCAAGAGGTCAGTTCTGGGTCACTATGCTCTTTTTGCTGCACCTGCAAGGAACGAAACCGACGAGAACATTCTGTAAACTTATAAGAACGTTCTGTGAGAAGCAGGCTCTCTCAACGAGTTACAAGACTTGTAAAAAGAGCAGGCATGCTTCTGCAAGAGAGACAAGGAGAGTGAGACAGAGACTAAAACTTGGAATTAAGAGGACACTCAGAAGGACTTTTTGTTCTCCATTTGCACTGCCTTTGTAAATAGTTATACTGAATAATTATTTTGCTCTCATTGAGAAAAATAAAATGCTATTTAAGAATTTTGAAACTTCTCCTTGTTTTCCTATGCTTCCTGACCTGTGCCTCAATGACATACGACAGTAGCCAAAGCAAACAAAAGGCTTGGTTATACTTCCAGGGGGGTCACAAGCAGGTGGGAGGACGTCATATTGTTACTGTACAGATCCTTGGTGCATCAACACCTAGAGTATGCCATATAATATTGGAGAGCCTACCTGAAAAACGATATACAACTGCCAGAGGCCTTTCCAAAGGGGGGGGAGCATGACAATGGTTTAGGGATAGCAGGGCAAGGTATATGAGGACAGACAAAATGACTTAAACATGTACTCTCTCAAAGAGAGGAGGGAGAAAGGAGAAATGTTTGAAACCTTCAAGTACCTAAAAGGTATTGACAAAGTACATGTGGAGGGCTGTCTTCAGTCTTAGTGGGAACAAGACCACAAGTGGGCATTGCTATAACATGGCAGGAGGAAGGTTCAAGAGGGAGGTCAGAAGACACTTCTATACAGAACGAATGGCGACAGGGTGGAACAAACTCCCTGGGAAGGCATTCCTAGAAATGGTGGACAGATTCAAAAGGGGATGGGACAGGGTGAAAGAGCAGGTCAGTGAGGAAGTAGACAAGAAAAAGGCACTGGGAGGGTCAGGTTTGATGGGAAGGGGCGCAGCCCTCAGTAGCAGCTAAGGGGCTCTGCAATTCAAGCAGACTTGATAGACCAATAGGCCTTCTTCTGCTGGTGGTTTTCAGCGTTCATATATTTGTTCTTTAAAATTGACCAGATTAACAATTTTCTGCATTCACAGTATAACAACTTATCACATGAGGTGGAGTCACTTACTCCTTCGGACAAGGAACCACCATTGACTGCTCATGAGATGGAAGATCAACTTATCTGAATTATGGAACTGAATAGAATTTGACTGGATATAAAGTTAAATTAACTGATAAGCATGCTATGCACAAACCAGAATGAACAAGTCATTTAAATTATATGGCTTTTCACGGTCTGTTTTATCTTTAGAAAACAGTAATTCGGTAACCTGTCTAAACATTTTGAGCTGCCAAATATAGACATTTATAATTTCTGGTTATCTAAAAATTTGTTGACTTGTGAAGTAAAAGTTCTTTGACACCTGGGTCATATGGGAGTGACAATTACACATAGTTTAATGAGAGACTTGAAAATATTCATTTATTAGCAGACTATGCTGGAAATGTTATTTGTATAAAACTATCTTGCTCTCTCCTTCCATGAAATGGAGTAGTCAATGTCACGTATGTATATATAATCTGTATCCATGCATATTATGCTTAAAACATCTTTAAAGGGAGAACAGGAGGTTCACCACCTCCTGATTTAGGGAACACTCGAGAGACATCTCTCCCACCCGGCTGAAAGTGTCTGACACCTGACTGTCCACTCTGGCGACATAGATCACAAGGAGATCTGCACCAGGCTGTACACGCAGGTCCAGGTAAGGAGGGCTGCCAACACAAGAGAAGGGAGTGCAAGCCACCCTGCCTATTCAGGGAGAACATGGTTGTGGTGTAGTCCATATAGATCTGCACAACGTCACACGAGTAGAGGGGAGAATTCCTTCAGACCTAGATGCACTGATGGACTCCAGTAGGCTGATGTGATGACAGGAGATGAGACTCTGTGGGTGAACAAAACAGGTGGGCCCTTTGGTGTCTCCCCCCACCCATGTGCACTCCCCACCCCAGAGACATGCCAGACGTGAGAGCGATGGTCTATTCTGGGCAGACAAATGAGACTCCTTCCAGCTGCTCAGGGATCAGACATTGGCTGGGTCACTGTGACTGCTTGGTCCATGTGTCCTAGGTGCTGGAACCACTGACGTCATAAATCCCACTGCAGGTGCCTCATCCACCAGTGGGCCCAACAGACCACCCTAGTGCAGGACACCGTGTACCCCAGCAGCTGCAGAAAATCCTGGGCAAGGCGCACGAGCTCAACCTAACATCATTGGGAAAAGGAGGTAAGATCCAGTGCCTGTTCCACAGGAAGGCGGGCCTTGGCCACAGGGAGTATAGCTCTGCCTTGATGACGTGAATAATCTGCGAGAGGATCAGCTTGGACTTGGCCAGGTTGACCAACAGGCCCAAGTCTCTACAGGTTTGGAGGGCCAGATCGTTGTTTTGCTCCATGGCCTCCTTGGACAGCCGGCTAGCAGTCAGATGTCCAGGGTAGGAGTAAACCCAAATATCCTTGCACCGCAGAAAAGCTGCCACCACTGCAATGCAGTTGAAGACACTAGATGCCGAGGACAGGCCGAAGGGCATAACCTGAACTGATATAAAAACCCTTCTGTTCAGAACCAGAGGTCTCGCCAGAGGGACAGACAGACAGACAGGGATGTGGAAGAACTTGTCCTGGTGGTCAAGGGAGCAGAATCACATGACCTGCTCTGGGATGGTATAATCTGGTTCACAGTGACCATCTGGAACTTGCGCTTCTGAATGAACCGATTGAGATCGTGCGCATACAGTATGGGGTGCCACCCCCCCATCCATTTCAGGACAAGGAAGCACCTGAAAACATACTTGAACATATACCCTTACTTGCCAGAGCATATGGCGCACAAGCTATAGCCCCGTTAGCAAGGATCTGAGCAGTGTCCCCCCGAGGGTGGACAATGTGTCCTGTGACAGTGAGGACTCCCTTGGAGCAGGGGATCGGTAAGGCACAAGAGCCTTAAAAATAGAGAGGTGACCTTTCATTAAAACCTTTAGAACAAACTTCACTATAGTAATGATGGGCCAGTGTTGCCAAGCTGCCCCCTCACCCCTGGGAGCTGGGTCTGGATTAGAAAGGCAGACAACCCGTGATGCATCATTAGACAGTGGTCACAGGGGCCAGAGGGGTACCACTTCCCCAACTACCACATCTTTTTGGCCACTGGCCAGGGAACTTGGCCTTGAGGTGCCAGGCTTGCTATTGCCACCAAAGCTGGTGTGCCTGAAAGGACCGAAACTGAAAGGCCTCCTATTTTGTTTTTGGGGCACTCAGGTCCTTCTGGAACGAAGCCAAGGAGTCCAGGGTGGCAGTGGACTACTCAAATCCATATGAGATGACTTTTCTCGACAGAGAGAGGGGTCTCTGCTCAACAAAGGGACATTGGCCTGCTTATGCCAAGTGTCCACCATCAAGGTGAAGAGCCTCAGCCAGACCCTGCAACGGATTGCGATGGCGACTGCCATGGCACTGACACAGGATACACCAAAGTCTAAAGCCATCCGGAGCTGGTGTTTAGCCAGCACTTGACTCTGGTCTCTGACCAACATCACCAGCAAATGCTTATTAGAAGGGGAGGTGAGGAAAGACATGATCAAACACTCCCAACAGGAATTATTATTTTTTTTAATCACCTTTTATTGACAATTACACAGCTGTCCCAGCTAATAGTGTCTTAATTAAGGATCACATGAACCACTCAGCCATAAAAATGCTTTATGTGTATCCAGCCGTCAGTGCCAAGCTTGCACAGCAGTGATGCTGAATGGAAAGTCCATTCAAATCAAGACTTGCTGTTGCTGTACCAACATGAGCAGCAGGTGCATTCTCAATTCACCTCGTGTGATCGGTATTCTAAGGAGACAGTCATTTTCATTCTCTCTGTATGTGGCAGGGTGGAAGCTTACAGATAAGAGAAACAACCTTATCAAGATAATAGGAAGAAATTACTGTGAACACGAAAACACTCCACTGGCTCCTCCGTCCTCCCCCAAAAAAAGAGTTGCTGAAAAATAATTGTGAGAGAGTTAAAAAAAAAAGATCAAACAAGCGCTACAGTGGCTCTGCTCCCCACCCCCCCAGACATGGACAATGTAAAAATGCTCGTAGAGGGTCACTAAGATCTCACTTTCAGAGAAAGCACTTGCAGCAGGCAATTACCATCAGGACTATACCGCCATGTACCAGGACCACACGGAAAAATTTCTAGCTAGCAGTCCAAGGTGTCAGCCCCGGCCCGACGTTACCCAGTCGTATAAAAGGGTGGTCCCTCAGCACCACCTCAGGTGTTTGCTGCCGTCAACCTGTTCATCTCGGCTCCACGGACACCTCCTGCTAACATCGACCGCATTTTTTCGCACTTCGTGTAGTTACCATTTATCGTCGCTTTCAGACTTTATCATGTATGTCGACCTGGTCAACTTCATCAACAGAGTGGAAATCAAACTGCGCGTGCGACAAGAAAATCCTGGTGAAAGACGGCCATTCAGCCTGCCTTCTGTGCCTGGGCCCCGACCCCAAGCTAGACACCTGCCTCAGCTTTAATAAGAGGACTTGCATCCACTGGAAGACCTTGAAAGTCTACCTCCTAGAATGACTACAAGTGGCTGCCTTGCAGAAGACCCACTTGGGGCACAGCTTGTCTTCTTCGGCCAGGGACACCTCCCCTATAGAGAAGAAATCTAGTGGGAGGCACCATCACTGAGACAAGGACATAGCCAGGTTAAAATCCTGGTCCAGGTCTCATCACAAGGCTTCTAAGAGTTCCACCTCTAGTGTGAGGTCGGGCTCAGCCCCTCTGGCTTCCCTTGTTCCTCCCGGGTTACCGTTGAGGAAGCCTCCCACCTCTACCCAGTCGTCCGGCAGGGGGTCTTCCGGGCTAGGGCCTTCTAAGACCCTCATTTCCACGGGTATCAGGCCCCACACACACTCTACTGGGTCTCAGCCAGAATTGGCCCACTCTTCGTTGGGTGGCAGGTTGGAGCCTGCCATTTGCAAGACTGTTCCCTCAGGGTGGGACAAGACAGGGTTCGACAACACCAATAGGCATCAGGAACGAGCACCACAAGAAACTGCGCTCACCTTCCAAGCCGTTGTCAGCTGGGGCTCCGGACAGACGACAGACAACAACCCCCTCTGACTCCACTTCCACAGAGCTGGATCAGACGACACCCTCCAAGCTATCGCCTGAAGCAAAGGGATCCAAAAAGTCCCCACACACTCCATCACCACCTCCACCACAGGAGCCTGAGGAATGGATGCCAGCGCACAAAACGCTGAGGGATGAGATACTGTCAGACCAGACCTGATGCACAAGACGACGAAGCTGTTAAGAGGCCCAATGACAGGGGAGTCTAAACCGAAGTGCCAGATGCCAGACTCCTCGGACACTCCTACCACAACGCCTGCACCACCAACAGCCCCTATGGTACCTCTGACTGAGGTCGAGGCCCTATTTACCAGTATGTGGAACAAATCAAGGGAAATCTGTTACCCAGACTGCTGGAGCCGAACCCCACACCAGCTCCGCCTAGGCAACTTACCCCCCACCACCACAGACCGCCTTTGCCACTCCCCCGATGCCAACACGCCTGACTCTAGGTGGCACAGGACAGGGGTCCCACGAATGATGGTGACACGGTCGCCACTGGTCATCCTGAACCTCCTTTAGATGCCAGAGTAGCTCTAGCAGACACTGGTCCACATCCTCAGAGGAGTCAAGCAGTGGTTCCACCTCATATGATTCTCCAGAGGACGATTTGTCTCTTCCATCTCCGAACCCAAGGAAAGAGTCCCCAAGGTCTCCTCCAGATGATCTCGCTTTCCTAGATGTGATGAGGCACATACAATTCCTTAACCAGTGGGAGACACAAGAATTAGACCCCAAGAGATGCCGTGTGGCAAAGTTCTTAGAGGCCAGTGATCCAAAATCTTCGGTCATCTCTCCATTAGTGCAGCCCTTCCAGGACACAACGAAACTAGCCTGGAAGCACACTTCGACAACCACGGTGGTCTCTTAGAAAGCTAATCACTTATACAGGACCCCGAGGAAAGAAGAAAAAATTACTCACCTTATTAATGTTCTTTTTTCTAATGGAGTCTTGCTGTATTCTGACTATATGCAGTTGGCCCCAGCACTTGAACTGCTCTGGAGAGTAAAGGTTTAATTCTATGCAAAGGCATAGAATGTTGAGCTCGAGCTCGGTTTTCAAACCTCTGTCTGTGGTACTCTGAAGTCTAACAGTCAGATTCTTACGAGCACTAAACTAACTTACTAGTTAGAAATTGTTTCTAAAATTTTAAATGCCAACAGGCACCAAACAGAATTTTAGGGTCAAAAGACACAAGTCGAGAACCCCGAAAAGAATTTAAGCAGGTAGTGAAAATGAAACAATAATAAAAAACCCTAGAAATATAGGGCATGCCAAGTACACCTCTGGGGTGCAGCACTGTGCCCGACAGACCACATCCCAAAACGACTAGGTTCCAGGAGGGGAGGCAGAGAGGGAAGGAGGTCAGAATACAGCAAGACTTCATTAGAAGAAACAACATTACTAAGGTGAGTAATTTTTTCTTCAAACACAAAGTCTTGCTGCATTCCGACTATATGCAGACTACCAAGCAGTATCCACCCCCTTGGAGGAGGGAATCACAGAACCTATTTTTGGAACAGGTTCTGTAGCACAGCTGTGCCAAACCTAGCATCACTTCTTGACAATGTCCAGAGAGTAATGCTTGGTGAATGTGTGAACAGTTTTCCAGGTGTCTGCTTTACAGATTTCCACTAATGGTATGTCTCTAGCTGCTGCGACCGAAGCAGCTGTACCTCTAGTGGAATGAGCCTTCAAGCCTGAGTGAGGCTCTTTCCCCATCTTTGAACAGCAGAACTATATACAGGAGACACTCCACCTGGCAATAGTTCTCTTGGTGGTAGGTTTGCCCTTTCCACTTCCCCATAATTGAGAAACAACTGAGAACAGCCATTTGCATGGGCCTTAGAGTGTTCAATATAGTAACTAAGAGCCTTCTTAACATCAAGACTGTGTAATCTTCTCTCCCCACAGGAAGAATGGTCAGTGAAAAATACAGCCAAAGACATACACTGATTCAAATGAAAGTCTGATACCACCTTGGGAAGAAGCTTGCTGTTGGTTCGAAGGACCACCTTATCTCTATGAAATGAAATCAAGTCAGGTTCCACTGATAAAGCCTGTAATTCACTGATCCTCCTGGCAGAGGTAATGGCTACCAGGAACATAGTCTTCCAAGTCAAGTACTTTAACTCAGCTGAAGATAGAGGCTAAAAGGGGGCTGCATAAGCTGTGCAATACAGATGTTTAGGTCCCAAGAAGGGGTAGGGCTCCCGAAAGGAGGATTAACATCTACCAGGCCCTTGAAAAATTTCTTGAAAACTGGATGAGATGCCAGGGAAGAGCCCTTGCCAGCCGAAAGGAAGGCAGACACAGCTTCCAAATGTACCTTTACCTTGAGAGTAGTAGACTGGAGGCCTAAGATGCACCAAATAGTCCAAAACAGTAGCAATATCAGCCAGCTCTGGCAATACATGCTTCTGGGAACACCAAAACCCAAATCTCTTCCATTTGGAGTGGGAAGTCTTTCTAGAAGCAGGTTTCCTGCTAACCTTTAAAATGTCCAAGATTGATTGGGAAAGATGCAGGCTTGCATATTCTAGTTCTTCAAGAGCCAGGCTTTGAGCCTGAGAGTCTGAATGTTGGGGTAAAGAATCCTCCCCTGAGAAGAGGTAAGGAGACTGAACTGTCTGGGAAGACACAGAGGCACTGACAATGACAACAGAAGGGATACCAAGGCTGTCTGCTCCAGTCTGGAGCCACTAGAATTGCCTTGCAAGGCTGAGACCTGATCTTTATCAGGACCTTGAATATCAGAGGATAAGGAGGAAATGCATAGAGAAACCTGCTTGCACAATCCAAGAAAATAGCATCCTGAGGGACAGAACCCAGAAGAGGTGGTCTGCAGCAAAAAAGAGGAAGTTGGTGATTGTTCGGGGCTGCAAAGAAATCAATCTCTGCAGTGCACCGCCTCTTGAAGATGACCTGAAGAAAGTACAGTTACGTAAGAACTTACCGTAACAGTAGATCTTTGAGAACAGTTCTTGCAGCAGGTTACACCATTAGGACTGAAGCCGGCAGGCGTCGGGACCCCATGGAAATTTTCTAGCTAGCAGTCTTCAGCGGGGACCGCCCCCGACGTCAGGCGTAGTACATGAGGAGGCGGTCCCCCATAATCCTCGGTTCTCCTGCCAGAGACTCCTGGCCGCTGGATGACATCAGAAGAGGAGACCGAGGATCCGCCACCAGATGGCCAAGACTATAGAATAGGAACGTCCCATCCCATAAGATGGGTGTCTGACTATGACCTACCTCCAAAAGAAGGGGGATGGTGGGCAGGAAGGTACCTGCTGCAAGAGCTGTTCTCGAAAATCTACTGTTACGGTAAGTTCTTACCTAACTGTACTATCTTACTTTCGAGATACAGCTCTTGCAGCAGGTTACAATATTAGGACAGATTTCCAAGCAATAGTGGCAATCATGCGCCACTGGGAGGAGGAAAGGTAGAGATCTCGATATTACTCGAGCCTAGGACAGGTCCCTGAAGGACGGCTAGACCGAACCCCGCTATTCGCCTCGATGCAATGTCCAGACTGTAATGCCTGATAAAGGTATGCACAGAGCTCCAAGTAGCTGCAGCGCAAATAGCTGAGGTGGAGACGTTCTTTAACGCCGCAAAAGAAGTAGCCACCCCTCTTGTGGAATGACCTTTGACCACGCCTGGTAAGGGTTTATTGCGCTTATCATAACAGAAAGTGATGCACTGGATGAGCCACCTCGAGAGTGACTGTTTGGAGACAGGAGCACCTTTCATCCTATGAGCAAAGGAGATGAAAAGTTGGTCCGACTTTCGGAGCTGTTTGGTTCTGGTCAGATAGTATCTGAGGCACCGATGCATGTCGAAGGTGTGCAGAAGGGCTTCTCCTCGATTAGTGCACCTTGGGAAATACACTGGTAGATCAATATCCTGGTTAAGGGTGAGCGCTGAAACCACCTTAAGCAAAAACTTTGGGTTTGTCCTTAGGGATACCCTGCCTGATGGAAAACCAAATAAGGGTCTTTGCACATAAGAGCATGCAATTCCGAGCTCCTTCTAGCTGAAGTAATGGCAACTAAAAATAAAGTTTTCCAAGAGAGAAAACATAGCTCACAATCCGCAGCTGGTTCAAAAGGTGGCAGCGTAAGCTGCTCCAGGATGAAAAGTAAGTCCCAAGGAGGAACTGGATCTTTGATTGGCGGCCTACGGTGGAGGACTCCCCTTAAGAAGGCACGAGTAGTGTCCAGCTGGGCCACTGTCCGATGGCCTACTGGGGCATGGTAAGCAGAAATTGCATAAAGATGCACTTTAATCGAGGAGTAAGCCAGTCCGGAGTGGAAGAGGGAAAGAAGGTAGTCCAGAACCAGCTTTTCGGGACAGTCTAATGGCGAAAAGCCGCGTGCTTGAGCCCACAAACAGAATCTACGCCATTTCATGGTGTACGTTGCGTAGGTTGCCGGTTTTCTGGCAGCAGAGAGTACATCTGCCACTTGTTGCGAAACCCCGTATCGCATCATGGCTATGTCTCTAGGAGCCAAGCGTGCAGGTTCAATGAACGCAAGTCTGGGTGGACCAATGAACCCACCTCCTGAGACAACAGATGGGAGCTGATCAGCAAAAGAACTGGAGGTTCCCGGGATAGCTGGTGCAGAAGAGGGAACCAAATCTGTCTGGGCCAGAAGGGCGTGATCAAAATGAGCGTCGCTTGCTCCCTGCAAAGTTTTAAGGGAACTCTCTGGATCAACAGGAAAGGAGGGAAGGCATAGAGGAATCTGCCCGCCCAGGAGAGGGACAACGCATATCGCCAGAAAACACCACGCCCTGGATCTAGCAAGCAAAAATTGGGCAGTTTTGCATTGGATGGAGACGCGAAAAGGTATAACTCTGGAGTGCCCCATCTGTGAAAGAGATCCTCTGCCACCTCCTGTAGAAGTTCCCACTCGTGGACTCTGGCCTGAGATCATCTCAGACTGTCTGCGATGGTGTTGTCCACTCCCGGGACATGTACTGCAATTAGGTTTGTGCCGTGTTGCAATATCCACTCCCACACTCTCATGGCCTCCCTGCAAAGTGGGTAGGAGTGAGTGCCTCCTTGTTTGCTGAGGTAATACATCACCGCGGTATTGTCTGTAATAGGAGTGTACCCGGTGGAATCTCCGACTGGAAGGCTTGCAGAGCATAAAGGACTGCCCTCATTTCCAAAATGCTGATGTGGAGATGAGACTCCTGAGCTGTCCACAGGCCCTGAGACCAAATCCCGTCGAGGTGTGCTTCCCACCCGAGCCCTAAGGCGTCTGTGGAGAGGGTCACAGTCAGAGACTGTGCTGTGAAGGGAGTCCCCACAGAGAGGCTCCCTGGATTTAGCCACCATTGCCAATCCCGAATTACGACATTTGTGATTCGGATTGGATGCTGCAGATGGTCTTGCCTTTGGTCCCATTGCACCCTTAGCATCCACTGGGTTACCCGCATGTGGAGACATGTCAGCGGGACCATTGCAATGGGCGCAGCCATGTGTCCGAGCAGGTGAAGGACTGATCTGGCCAGGACGGTCTTCTTCACCGACAAATCCCTGATGAGGGATTTGATGTGTTCCACTCTGTCCGAGGGAAGAAAAGCTTTCCCTCTGATGGTGTCTAGAACTGCTCCTATAAACTGCAGTTTCTGGGATGGCACCAGGAGTGACTTCTAGTAGTTGATGAGAATACCCAGTGATTGAAAAAGGGACTGGGTGCAGTGGATGGCCATCATCAGTGCCTCCCTGGAGGGTGCCATGAGAAGTCAGTCTTACAGGTATGGGTACACGTAGTGGCCTTGTCTCCTCAGAGACACCGCTACGACCGCCATGCACTTCGTGAATACCCGAGGTGCCAATGACAGCCCAAAGGGAAAAGCTCGGAACTGATAATGGCGGCTCTGAAACTCGAAGCACAGGAACCTCCAGTGCACTTGAACAATCTGAATATGCAGGTAGGCATCCTACATGTCCAAAGACGCCAGAAAGACATCTCGCTGCAGCATGGGAATTAGGCCCGGAAGGGTCACCATGCAGAAGCGTTTGTAAACGACCAAAAAGTTGAGGTCGCTGAGGTCCAGTATTGGACGGTGGTCACCTGTTTTCTTTGGAACCAGGAAGAAGTAAGAATAGTACCCTAGTCCTCTCTGGTTCTCTGGAACGTGCTCTAAGGCCTCCTTTTCCAGAAGCGCAAGCACTTCCTGCTGTATGAGCAGGGCATACTGACCCAAACATCGGGAGAGCAGGGGAGGTCTTGTGGGTGGACTGCCTACAAATTCTATACAGTGGCCTTTTTTGACCAGTTGCAGAACCCACCTGTCGGTGGTGATCGACTTCCACCCTGGCAAGTGGCATGCAATGCGACCCCCAACTTTCTTTTCCCGTAGATCCCGAGGAGAGGCGGGGGCCGGGAAGGAGTCATGCTGTGGCAGCGTTTGATCCGGCAGGCTGTGCCGACTTTGCAAATCGTTGGCCTCTGCCTGGGGATGATTTGGCCTGGGCCTTGCGGGTGAAAGTGCCCCTCTGCTGTTGGCTGGAACGTGGCTGTTGCCTTTGCAGCTGGCCATGGAAGCGGCTCTGGTTCCTATGAAAGAAACTGGGCCAAGACCTGTACATGGCTTGTACAGATCGGACTGCCTTCCCTGCGTCCTGAAGTTTGGTGATTACTCTCTCGGAGGCTTCACAAAATAGGACCTCGCATTTATAAGGGACATCTAAGATGTTCTTCTGGACGTCTGGGGTAAAACCGGAGACACGGAGCCAAGAGCGTCTCCGGAGACACACGCCTGAGGCTGCAGCTCTGGCTGAAGAGTCCGCAGAGTCATATGCGGCTCTGAGCACCTGGGTCCCCACATCCGAACCTGTGCGGAGGAGGTTCAAGAGTCCTCCTTTGGTCGCCATCGGGCATCTTCTCAACCAGGTCCTGTCCCTGTTCCCACAGTGCGTTCTGGAATTGAACCATGTGGGTGAGGTAATTCAGTGACCTGATGGCGCAAGTCACAGCCGTGTATGTGCACCTACCCAGGACATCCAATTGCTTGGATTCCTGGCCTGGTGGCTGTGTGCTCAAATGCTGATGTCTCTGAGACCGGTCATGCGAAGCAGTGATGACCAGGGAGTCAGCCAGAGGATGGTTCGCCAGATACTGGTCCGCCCTAGGGGCCTTGTATAGGTGGTCAGCCTTCTTCGGCACTGCTGGAGTGGAGTGCGGACATTTCCAGGCGGCCTTGGTGACGTCTGCAAAGGTATCCACCAAGGGTGGCACTACCACAGGCTTCGGATCTTTCTGCCGAAGGTAGCGAGCAAGGTGTTGTCTCTCTCGGGGTCAAGTTCTTCGGCATCCCACCCCATATTCTCCTGGATGTGCCTCATGATCTCCGCAAAAGAGGGATCATCCAGAGGAGACCTAGGTAGGTCGTGTGGGTCCGGAGAGGGGATTCTGATGGAAGGAGGAGATCTGGAATCCTCCCCAGACGGGGTGTACCGGCGTCGTCTGGGTCTCTTGGGACTGGGTGACTCTGAGGTGGATCTGGAGGGAGGTCTTCTCCTTTCTGAGGATCTGCCTCGAGCAGGTGGTGTCTGCTCCATGAGGGTTGGTGACTGTCCTACAGGCCCCTTGGGCGGAGGAGGGGGTGGAGGCGGTGAAGGAGTAGGTGGAGGCGGAGTAGGAGGAGGACGTGTGGCGACCACATCTTTTCTGATGGTGTCTCACCAAAAGGTAAAGAGTTCCTTTACCTTTTCCAAATTCATGCCCGACGACAGGCCTGGCACCGGTGGCCTGTCGCCAGGGTCGGGCGTCGGGTCCCCAGGGGTCTCCCGCTCCGGGGAAGGTTCCCGTGGGAGCCCGGTGTCGCTCGCCTGGTCCTCGGGCTGTGTGGTATCCTCCTCCGACAAGTCCTTCTGACCGGCATCCACCAGCGACAGTGGTACGGTCCTCTTCTCTGGGGTAGCCGACGCCTTCGGGGGCGAATGCCTGGGCGGCGATGGGTGTTTAGGTGTCTCCGGCTCCTGGGAGTGCTGGTAATGCTTGGCAGACGTCGGGTGGGCCGACGTCGGGTCCAACGTCCGTTTGAGGGATGTCAGGTCCTTGGTCTTGCAAGGAACCGGATCCGAACCACGCGTAAGCTGGGAAACTGACCTGGCGTTAGAGTCCCGCCGGTGGGAAGATGATTTATGGCGTTCCCTGGACTTCGACGAGGCCTTAGATGGAGTGAAAGAGGCAGACGGCCTGGAAGTCTTCAGGGGCTGCAAAGAGGAGGAACCGCTGGAGGATCTGACCTGAACAGGGGGAAGTTGCGATCAAGCCCTGGAGGGAGAGCGGTCCGATCGCGAGTCGGAGATTTGGGAGTCCGAGGCCCTCACAGGGGACCTGGGCCGTTCCTTTTACTGGTGTTTGTCCTGGTGCTTGTGGGTTTTACCCAACAACTCCCCCCTGGAGAAAGGTTCATTATCCATGGTTCAGTTTCTTCTCCAACAGAAATGCTTGAAGGGCCTTCTGGCGGCGGATCCTGGTGACTGTTGAAGCCCTGGCAGAAGGAGCAGGCCTTGGTGTCGTGTTCCGGGCCTAGGCAGTGCATGCAGGCTGAATGTGGATCCTTGAAAGGGATCTGTTTGCCACAGGCACACTTCGAGTGGTGACCCTCAAGAGAAGCAGTTGGAGAGGACATCAGTTGAATCCAAAGTCGTGAAGACAGACGAAAATCGTAGAAGTTCTAAAGGTCGTCGCACGCTAGAAAAGGAGACCGAGAGGCCGATACTGGCAATGTCGACGGCGGGAAAATAACTGAGGATTATGGGGGGACCGCCTCCTTATGTACTACGCCTGAAGTCGGGGGCGGGACCGACGTCGGAGGTGGTCCCCGCTGAAGACTGCTAGCTAGAAAATTTCCGTGGGATCCTGGCGCCTGCCGACTTCAGTCCTAATGGTGTAACCTGCTGCAAGAGCTGTATCGCGAAGTAAGATCTTGTTTTTCTAGGGACGTGGTTATGGTGCACTTATCCACACTTCACGCAGACTCCTAGCAGTTTTCTGGAAGGAGAGAGCAAGGTGCACATCCCCTAGTTAGGAAACAGATTAGAGAACTGAGGCCCCAAAACCAGCATCCCGGCATGACTCGAGGTCAATGTGGTAGTGGGAAGTGAAGATGTGTGCTGACTTCCAGGTAGTAGCCCTGCAGATTTCCTAGACAGGGATGTCCCTGGAAGCAGCCACCGAGGCAGCGGTATGACAGTGGTGGGTCGACTCCTTCCGAAAAGCCTCAACCACGATGAGGACATTTTTGGAGAGACACAAAGCCTGGAACTCTAGCTGCTCAGGAACCAGGATGTCAGTTGCAGGGATTTAAGGTCTGGATGGAGTATCTTCCTCTGACTAAGAATAGAGGTCTGGGTGGAGAGGAAGATGTCATGAGAGCCTGCTGCTGAGGCTGAGGAGATCAGGGTACTAGAACTGGTGGGGCCATTCCAGAGCCACCAGGAACATCCATGCCTTGTGCAGCCTGGCCTTGATCAACATTTTGTGGATTAGGGGAATGGAGGGAAGGCATAGAGGAGGCTCACAGTTTAAGACCTCGAGAAAGCATCCCACTACTGTGCTCCCCGTTTGGGGGTGTGTGCACAAAACGGCCTCAGCTTTGATTTCTCCCTAGGAATGCCCCATCAGGAGAACAGGCTGTGTACACCCTCTGGATGGAGAGATCACTTGTGAGAAGCCTCGACACAGGGCTGAATGCGACTGCCAGCTGGTTGTAGACAGCGGCCACATGGATCGGCATCCAGGCTAAGCACGAGGGTCCAGATGCGGAGAGCTTACCTTCAGAGAGAAAGGGCGTGCGACCTGCCTATTTGTTGAGGTAGTACATGGTTGTGGTGTTGTCCATCTGGACCTGAACAACCTGACTCAATGTGTGGAGCAAAGGCCATCAGCACCGCCCCAAAGTTCTAGCAGGTTGATATGGCATTGAGATTCCTTGGGAGTCCAGAGTCCATGGACTCTGTGCTCCCCAGGTGGGTGCCCCAGTCCACCAGGGAGGCACTGGTCGTCAGGATGACTGTCTGCTCTGGGCAGACAAAAGGAATCCCTTCCTGTAGATGTTCCAAAACTAACCACCACTGGATGGCACCGCACATCAGCCAAGTCACAGTGACCAGCTGGTCGAAGTGGCCCTTGCACTGAGACCACTAGTGGGCAGGCTCCCATTACAGAGTGCACATTCTCCAATGGGCCATATGGACCACGCTAGTGCATGCTGCAATGTACCCCAGAGAGGAAGGAAGTCCTGACCATGGCGCAACTGCCCAATCTGAAATGATTGGGCAGAGGAAGAGACAGTCTCTGCCCGGTCCACAGGAAGACAAGCCTTGGCTCTGCCCTGATGAAGTGTACCGCCTGCGAAGGTACGAGTTCCAACTTGGCCTCGTTGACCAGTAGGCCAAGGGACAAGCAGGTCTGGAGGGCCAGATCACTGGACCGCTCCATCTCCTCCCTGGAAGGACTTGCAATGAGCCAGTTGTCCATGTAGTGGTATACCTGGACCGCTCGGTGCCTCAGGTAGGCTGCCACCACTGCAATGCATTTGGTGAAGACCCAGGGAGCTGAGAAGAGGAGGAAGGGCATGGCCTTGAACTCAGAAAATCCTCTCCGCATAGAAAAGGAGGAACTGGTGGTGGGATGGATGGATTGGGATAAGAAAAAAAATCATGTCCTGAAGGTCCAGAGAGCAAAACCACATGTCCTGCTGCAGAGATGGTATGATCCGAGATAGCGCGACCATCCTAAAAGTGTGTGGCCAAAAAAATGTGTTCAGGTCGTGCAGATCTAAGATGGGGTACCAGCCCCTCATCTGTTTTGGCACTAAAAAGTACCTGGAGACAAACCCTGGGTGTACTGGAGGGTCTGAGACACGAGCCACAACCTCTTCCTGGAGGAGCTAGGCAATGTCTTCCCAAAGGGCAGACAGAATGTAGGCAGACACCATGTCCTCCATGGGGCATGGGCTTGGCAATGCAGGTAAGCCTCAAATTCCAGAGGCAGATCATGGCCTACCACTTCGAGGACCCACCTGTCCATGGTAACAAGCTGACTAGGTGGAACGGAAGTGGCAGGAGCCGGACCCACATGGGAAGACCCAGGGGAGTTAGGACAGGCGCATTCCATGCAGTCACTGAGCAGGCTTGGGGACGGAGCAGGGACCAGCTGAACCTGGACCTCCTGGTTTCAGGATGACCAAAGCAACTGACTTCGGCCAGGGATGCCAAGCCTGGGGGCCAGCTAGGGGGTGGGATGGCTTGTCCGCAAGAGCAGAGGCATCAAAAGGGCTCCTTTTCAACCCAAGACCCCTTGGGATCTCTCTGGGTGGAGGCGACATAAGTCCAGGCTTGCACTAGACTTCTAAATGTGAATGCGGTGTCATTCCAAACCATCCCAAACAAGTCTGTGCCCAGGAAGGGGACATACGCCAACTTGTGCTGGGTATCTGTCGTGAAGGTCGAGATCCTCAACCAAGTCATGCGGCGCATGGCTATCGCAGCGGCCACAGACTGGTCACAGGAGTCACCAATGTCCATGGCTGTATGGAGCTGCTGCTTAGCCACCACTCACCCTGATTCCCAGAAAAGCTTTACCATGGTCTGAAGGTCCACAAGGAAATGTGGAAGCACCTCAACAAGTGAACCCAAGAGGGCGTGAGCAAAAGTACCAAACTCGCTTACCAAAGGTTAAGGGAGGAGGCCTTCTTGGCCATATGATCTAATTTCTTGGATTCCATGTCAATGTTTATCCAGGACCCCAACATTGCCTGTACGCCAAAATATCGAGTCTGCCACCAGAGCATCGGCAGAGGGATTTTTAGTGAAACCAGACAGGGAATCAGTAGAGACTGCATACTTGCGGGCCATCAGGGCCAACCTCGCAAGGTGCTGCCAAAGCTCCAGAGCGGGGCCAAGAATGGCCTCGACAACTGGGAATCCTCCCTAGGGAAGTCATCCCAATCGGACATCTCGGTCAGGGGGTATTTGGCCCATTTCTGGACAGGCTCCATCTGAAGATCCAGAGATTGAACAGAGTAGACCCATGGAAGTGTGACCGTGCTAAGTCAACAAATCCTCTACTAACTCAACATCCAACAGACAAGAGTGTAGGGAGGAGCCCTCAAACTCTGAGGAGTCGTCTAATAAAGATAGACTGCCAGAGTGCCCGCTGACCCTACAGGGTCTGTCAGGAGACACGCTGACTGACAGCTGATGAGGAAGACCTGGAGTGGTACGGGCATCCTCGGGGGAGGGGGCCTCCTTTGGCTGTTTGGGCAGCAGCTCCACCAGAACAGGTGGGGAGGCCAGGGAAGGCTGAGCCACACCTGGCTGAGCCGGGGTAGGCCTTTGCAAGAGCCACGTGATAGACAAGGTAAGAGGCTGGAATCATCTTAATCCCAGTGAACATGATCTAGTACATCATCAGCTTTTTGTAGCGCTGACACATTTTGCGACAGATCCTCTCCTCATCTGAAGAGAAAGAAGAGGATAAGTAGCAGTGATCCCGCTTACCCAAATGCCAAGTGCGGCAACACCAATGCAGGCTGCTTGACTCTGGGCTTCAGGATCAGGAATGCGACCTCTACTGCCAGCTGGTTGGAGACACCGGCCACATGGATGGCAAGAAGCTCTGCCTCCAACCTGCACACAAGGGTCCACACACAGAGCTTCCCTGCACAGGGAAAGGGAGTGTGCCCCACCCTGCTTGCTGAGGTAGTACATGGCCGTGGTGTTGTCCGTCTGGACTTGGACAACCTGACCCAGAATGTGTGGAGCAAAAGCAGTCAGCACCAGCTGAACTGCCCAAAGCTCCAGCATGTTGATGTGGCACCGGGACTTCTCGGGGCTCCACAGCCCATGGATTCTGCTCTCCCCCAGGTGGGCACCGCAGCCAATATGAGAGGCATCTGACATCAGAATGACCATTGGCTCTGAGCGGACAAACTGGATACCTTCCTGCAGGTGCTCCAGGACTAACTATGATTGGAGGGCATCCCAAATCAGCTGGGTCACAGTGACTGGATGATCAAAGTGGCCTTTGTGCCGAGACCATTGACATGCCAGCTCCATTGCAGACAGCGCATTCTCCAGCGGGCCCAATGGACCACATTGGTGCAAAACGCCATGTATCCCAGCAGGCACAGGATGTCCCGAGAAGGGTGAAACTGTCCAACCCGAAATGATCGGGCAAAGTAGGAGAGAACCTCCGTCCTGCCTGCCGGGAGTTGAGCCCTGGCTCTACAAGAGATGTACTGCATCCCAATAAAGCTGATCACCTTTGAGGACATGAGTTCTGACTTGGCTTTATTTACCAAGAGGTCAAGAGAGAAGCAGATCTGGAGAGCCAGGTCCCTGGAGGGACTCGCTATCAGCCAGTCATCAAGGTAGGGTTAAACCTGGACTCCTCAGCACCTCAGGTGGGCTGACACAACTGCGATCCATTTGGTTAAGACACTGGAGGCTGAAGACAGACCGAATGGCATGGCCTGGAACTTGTACAGAATCCCCTCCACCCGGAACCAGAGGAGCCGGCAGTGGGCCGACAGTTTAGGACGTGGAAACACACATCCTGAAGATCCAGGAAGCAAAATAAAAAATTACTCACCTTAGTAATCTTGTTTCTTCTAAGGGAATCTTACAGTATTTGTGAATGCCTAAGTCAGAATATCGTAAGATTTCCTGGGGTTTGAACCACACATTCTAGTCGAGACATCGTACGATCCGAGACAGAGGGACGAGCCTGAAGCCACGCAGTATGATGAACTCGTTCAGGTCGTGCAGATCTATGATGGGGCACCAGGAAGTACCTGGAGACAAACCCTGGCTGTTCCATAGGGTCCAAGATAGAAGCCACGACCTCCTTGCAGAGGAGCTGTGCGATGTCATCCTGAAGGGCCGAAAGGATGTCGACGGACACTATGCCCTCCCATGGGGCGCGGACTCGGCGGGGAGCATATGCCTCGAACTCAGGAGAGACCCTGACCGACCAACTCAAGGACCCACTAGTCCTTGGTAACAGCGGAACAGGTGGAAAGGAAGTGGTGGAGCCAGCCCCCATGGGAGGTCTCAGGGGACTCAGGATGGGTAGGGGAGATGCCTCACTTCCAGTCACTGGGCAGGATTGGAAGTGGAGGAGGAGCCAGCAGAGGGGCCACAGGGACCTCGACCTACCGGCTTCCTGACAAAAGAGGCCACCGATTTTGGCTGATGACGCCAAGCCTGCTGCTGTCCAACCAGAGATTGGGAATGTTTGGCCACTGGGGCAGAGGCAGGCCGAAAGGGCTTCTTTTGGGGTTTAGAACCCATTGGGTCCTTATGGGCAGAGGTTACAGAGTCCAAGGTGGCGGACTTTTCAATACAGGTGAGGTGCACTTCCACGCCAGGCCCGAAAAGGTAGGCACCCAGGAAGGGAACGTTTGCCAACTTGTGTTGTGTGTCAGCCATAAAAGTAGAGATGCGCAGCCAAGCCCTGCGGCACACGGCAACTGCCGCTGCCATGGACCGGGCGCAACAATCGCTGAGGTCCATGGTGGCAGTCTGGAAAGCACAGTTACGCGAGAACTTACCGTAACAGTAGCTCTTCGAGAGAGGCTCCTGCAGTAGACAATTGCATATAGGACTGATGCCGGCCGGCGCCAGGACCCAACGGAAAAATTTCTAGCTAGCAGTCTCTGGCGGGGGACCGCCCCCATGTCAGGTGATTGACGTCATGCGGCGTCAATATAAAGTGGCGGTCCTCCACGCCCGCCTTCCAGTTCTTTCCCGCCAAAGGCCAAAAGGCAAGCCGAGAGAGAAGCGGATATTTCCCCTCCTGGAAAAGGAGCTGAAAAAGCTTAGGGGGATGGAGGGCGGGAAGGTATTACCTACTGCAAGAGCCTCTCTCGAAGATCTACTGTTATGGTAAGTTCTTATGTAACTGTACCATCTTACTTAGAGAGGCCTCTTGCAGTAGATAATTACACATAGGACTGAATCCCAAGCAGTCTGGAACAAGGAGAAGCAAACAGGAGGAGGAAAGCTACTCAGAAGTAGACCCTCTGGTTGTGAAGGCCTTAGGAAAGGAGGCCTTCCAAAACAGCCAGCCCGAAGCCTGCGCTACGGCAACAGGCAATGTCCAAACTGTAATGTTTCATAAAGGTACGGACAGAAGTCCAAGTGGCGGCTGCACAAATGTCAGCCGCTGACACATTCTTGAAACAAGCTGCAGAGGCAGCGACCACTCTGGTGGAGTGGCCTCTAATTTGACCTGGCATGGTCTTCTTGTACTTGTCATAACAGAAAGTTATACAATGAGCCAACCGTTTCGATAGGCATTGCTTAGAAACAGCATCGACTTCACTTTCATGAGCAAAGAGACAAACAGTTGATCAGTCTTTCTGAGATCCTTCATCCTGTTGGTGTAGCATCTCAGAATTCGGTGAACATCCAAAGTATGCAGGAGGTACTCTCCCTGACTAGAGTGCTGCGTAAAAAAGGCAGGCCGCTCTATGGATTGATTCAGCGTCGATTCCGCTACCACCTTAGCAATAAACTTAGGGTTGGGTAAGGTAGAGCCACACATTCCTAGTGAAAAATCAAATACGGGATTTTACTCATCAGGGCCTGGAGCTCGGAAATCCGTTGAGCAGAAGTAATGGCCACTAGGAAGAGAGTCTTCCAAGAAAGGAACTTTAGGTTCACTGAGGCTGCCGGCTCAAAAGGAGAAACACAGAATCTGATGGCAGATAAGGACCACTTGGCCCACCCAGTCTGCCTATTTCCCTACCTAATGGATAAGCTGCAGATCCAAGTTAACCAGCAGCCTACTTCCTCCTACCCCCAACCCCAAGAACTGCCTTATGGCTGTCCCATGCATGCTTGAATTCCACCACTGTTTTCGACTCCACAACCTCCTCTGGAAGGCTGGTCCATGCATCCACAACCCTCTCTGTGAAAAAAATGCTTCCTTACATTACCTCTGAGCTGCCCCCTCCCCATCTTCAGATTGTGCCCCCTTGTTCTTGCACACCTCTTTTATTGAAAGATGCTACCCTCTTGGACTTTGTTGATTCCCTTGAGGTACTTGAAAGTTTCTATCATGTCCCCCCTCTCCCTCCTTTCCTTGAGGCTATACATATTAAGCTTCTTAAGTCTCTCTTCATGTGTCTTCCGGTGCAGACCCTGCACCATTTTAGTTGCCCTCTTCTGGACAGCTTCCATCCTGTCTATGTCTTTGCGGAGATTGGGACTCCAGAACTGCACGCAGTACTCCAGATGGGGTCTCACCAGCTGTCTGTATACAGAGATAACTTCCTGTTTTCTACTGGTGGTGCCTCTCCCTATGCATCCCAGTATCCCCCCCAGCCCTCCTTACTGCCCTCTCACATTGCTTGCCCACCATTAGGTAATCTGATAGGACTACCCCCAGGTCCCTTTCCATTTTTGTTGTTAGTATTTCACCCCCCATTGTGTACTCTTCCCCTGGGTTTTTGTTTCCCAGGTGCATTACCTTGCACTTCTTAGCATTGAATCTAAGCTGCCGTATATTTGACCATTCCTCTAACCTTGCCAAGTCCCTTTCTCATCCTTTCCACCCCACCCTGTGCATCAACTCTGTTGCAGAGCACAGATCTTTGTGTCAGCTGCAGAGAGACATACTTTTCCTTCCAGAGGCAGGCCTTTTCCTACCACCTCCAACACCCAGCGGTCCGTGGTGATAGCGAACCAGGCGGAAAGGAAGTGGCGGAGCCGTCCCCCCATGGGGGAACTCAGGAGGGAGTGACGAGGCTGTGGGCGGCACCCCTCAACCCGTCACTGGGCAGGCTTGGAGGAGGAACCGGCCGAGGGACCTCCTGGGCCTTTACCTTCTTGCTTCCTGTTGGAGGAAGCCACCGGCTTGGGTTTGGGATGCCAAGGGTGAGCCTGCTGGCCCTGTTGCTGGTGCTGCTGGGCCGGTCGAGATGCAGGGGCCGAAGAAGGAAAGGACTTTTGCTGCTGACGGCGGCCTTTGTCCCTCTGGGCGGAGGTGACAGAGTCCATGGTGGCACTGGACTTCTCGATCCGCTGGAGGTGTCCCTCCACTCCAGGGCCGAAGAGGTCAGTCCCCAAGAAGGGGACATCGCCAACTTGTGCTGGGTATCCACCGTGAAGGTGGATATCCTCAGCCACGCCCTGCGGCGCATGGCCACCGCGGCCGCTACTGACCTGGCACAGGAATCACCTATGTCCAGAGCAGTCTGAAGCTGCTGCTTAGCCACCGCCCTTCCCTGGTCCTGCACCTGACGGGCCGTGGTCCGCAGGTCGGTCAGGAGATGAGGGATCACCTCATCCAGGGAGCCCATGAGGGCGTGGGAGAAGTGTGCCATCAGCGCGGCCGAGCTGGCCTGTTGGAGGCCTAGGGAGGACGCAGCGTAAACCCTGCGCCCGACATAGTCCATCCTTTTGGACTCTTTGTCAGGAGGCCTATCCATGTCCCGAGCGTTTCCAGAACGCTGGAAGACGTTATTGGTAACTAACCCCTAAGCAGAGGGGTGCTCCGAGAAACCGGGCAAAGAGCTGATAGGGACCGCATACTTCCTGGCCGAGGGTGCAGGACAGGAAGTAGGCCACTGCCAAAGCTCCAAGGCTGGGCCAACAATGGCCTCAGCCACAGGGAAGGCCTCTGAGGGAGAATCCCCTCGGTCTAGAATCTCTGTCAGGGGATAATAGGCCCGTTTTGACACGGGCTTGAGCTGCATCCTGGTGAACCCCGAGATGAGCCTAAGCAGACCCAGGAAGGACGATGGGCTATCGTCCAAACACCAGTCCCAGGAGGACTCCAGGCCCACCCGCCTGGGGAACACGGAGGAGGAGTTGGACTCCGAAGGATCTGAGTCACCCTTCACCTGCCTAGAGCGGCCGGGAGTGAGGGTGACCGACAACCTGCAGGGCAGGCCGTGACTCGACCAAGGTTCCACCACAATCGGTGGGGCAGCTAGATTTGGTCAAACAACCGGCCCGGGAGTGGGCATCTCGACTGCGGCAAGTGTTCAGGCTGCAGCCACTTGATAGCCGGGGAATGAATCTGAGTCGATTGATTCCCTGACAACAGCAACTGCTGCCACATAAGCTCCTTGTAACGTCGACGCAATCTGCGTCGAAGCCTCTCCTCATCCGAGGAGGAAGACGAGGACAAACTGTGTTGCCACTTAACTCGGTGCCCCGACTGAGACCGCCGAAGTCGGCAGGAACGACTTGACCGAGAAGAAGACAGAGACCAAGACCCTCGGTGAAACCGAGGTCGGGTCTGGGAAGGGGCCGGGGACACCCGCTCTTCCCTCAGCTCAGATGCTTTGACCGAGGACTGCCGCCCTGAAGGCGCGGGCAGAACCTCGACCTCCACTGGGGGAACCAGCGGAGAAGGGTTGACGGCTCTTCCAGTCGACCACCCGGGTGACGTGTCGAGAGATAACTCGACTATGTCGACGGGAGTCTCAGCAGGCTGGCCTGACAGGGACACCGTGCAGCGAACGGCCTGAGCCGCAACCTCGACCGAAGTCTACAGTCGGCTGTCCGGGGAAGGAGAACTCTCCCACAAATGCAGACGATGGGACTTACCCTGCAACTCCCTCGACTTGGGCAGAGAGGCAAGTCCCGATGGCCCCTCTCCCTTCGTGGAGAGGGACTGGCGAAGCTCCTTGAACGAAGCCGAATGAGAGGAACTCAGAGAGTGGGATAAATGCCGCAACCAAGGAGGAGGGAGATGCGGCCTTGGCCACCTCCTCCTCCAGGGCGATAGAGTGCTCGAGCTGCTCAGCCGAGTCAGCCATCGTGGACACCGCCCAACGAGCCTCTTTGGATTTTACTGGCGGGGAAAACTCCTCGGGACGCCCGAGCCTCAATCAGGCAGCATGATCCTCCAGGACGTTGATCGAAAAAGCGCGGCACAACTCGCAGACCTGCAGGTCGTGGTCCAAGTCAAGGCTGTATACGCACATGGAGTGCAGATCAGTCCTGGAAATATTCCTCCCGTCAGGGCACCTCCGAGAGCTGGGAAATGAATTGTCCATCGCAGCCGCGAGGGAAAAGACCGCCAAAGTTTAGAAGACTTCAAAACTAAATTCGGACGAACCGAAGAATCAGGAACCAGTCAAAAAACGCAGAGCGCTAAGGAGAGAACCTGAGCTTCCAAGCGGTAAGGAAGATCTGGCGTCATGGGGCGGAGCCGAGAGTTTTACCACCCGGGTGGGTTGGAAGAGCCAGCTTGAAGACCTTCCAGCAAGATTTAAAGCGGCAAGGAACCTGCCAGACAGTGTGAATGAACAACATATCCATGTCCCTAGAAGCTTGGACTCTATCAGGAGGTTGGTCAGTGTCAGCAGGACTGCCAGTATGCCTGAACACAGAGGCGGTCAACAGGCTCTCGGCCAAAGGGTGCTCTGTTAACCCCGCTAGAGACCCTATGGGCACCGCATACTTGCGGGCCATGCGGGCAGATGGAGCTGGAAAAGAGGCAGGACGCTGCCAAAGTTCGAGGGCCAGGACGACAATAGCCTCGGCCACAGGAAAGGCCTCCGTCGGGGTATTCCCTCTCTTAAGGATGTCCGTAAGAGGGTACTCTGCCTTTTTCTAGATTGGCTCCAGGGGCATCCCTGTAGATTCAGAGATGAGGTGAAGGATCCCTAGAAAAGATGAGGGACCTTTCCTCAGTCTCCAGGCCAACGGTTGATTCATCATCATCTGGATGTGAATGCAACCCTGTGACTTCTGAATCGGAGGAATCCTGATATAACGGGCTACCACCCAGGTCACCTTCGACCCATCAAGAGCAGTTCGGGGTGACCATGACTGACAATCACCGGGGAAGCCTGGTGTCTGGTCTGTCTTCCTTAGAAGGAGTCCCTTAATCAAAATCTTTATTTAACCAGGCGGACACCATTGAGCGAGGCTGACCTAGGAGGAAAAGGTACAACAATATATATAAACACACACAATTTCAATAAATAGAATACAAACAATGTCGGTGCACAGCATTTGCAGAAAAGGTAGTAGGGCTAGGTTGTACAGACTCGGGTAACAATAGTGCACAGGCAGGGCATTGTAGAAACAAACAATACTGGAGCTGGCTAGGAGAAGGAAAGAAGGAGGACAAAGGCAAGAATAGAGAAAGGGGGCGACAGAGAGAGAGAGAAGGCCAGGAGGAGCTAGGCTGTTTGGTTGGTGGTTCCACTCAATGGTGCAGAGACTGTTTTGTACCGAACAGGTGGGTCTGCCAGCTCTGCGGGCTGAGGAACCAATTTAATTGGCTCCAAAGGAGTCGGCTTCAGCCTAGGAGGTGAAAGCCAGGTAATGGCCGGTGTAGAAGCCGGAGTGGGCTTGTGCCCGTTCAAAATTAACTGTTGCTACATGAAGTCCTCGTAGCGCCGGAGTGTCCACTGGAGCCTCTCCTCATCCGAGGAGGACAAGGACGACTGATGGCATTGCCTCTTTTTAGAGGGCATATGGCTCTTTCTCAGCCTGTCGGAAGAGGGGGTTCGAGATCAGGCGGGTCAACTCAGTCGCTAAGGAGACACTGGCAGGACCGGTGATTTCCCAGGATCAGGGACCACATCAGGCTAGGTCTCATCTAGAAAGACCAGATTAGGGGTTCAATTGAGGGAATCATCGACCAGAATCGGCGATATCTGATAGATAGGATCACGATTTCGACCTTGTCGATAGATAATTCGGTCGACTGACCAGACGGCAAAGCCAAAAAGTCAGCGGCCAAAGAAGTGATCTCAACTGAAGTCGAGATCACATGCTCCTAGGACCGAGATCTCTCCCACTCCCAAGAACATTTCTGTTGAGATGAAGATGCTCCCGGATCCTTCTCCAGCTTACAGAATTGAGAGGAGTGCGAGCCAGCAGGCTTCTGTCCCTTGGACGGGAGAGACTGGCACATCTCTTAGAAGGAACCCGAGAAGGTGGAGCCCAGGTTAAGCGGAATGAAGAAGCTCCGAGAGGAATCTGCAGCACAAGCTGCTTCCTCTTCAAATGCTTGCATTCGTTTCAACTGCTCAGCAGATCCTGCAGTCACAGAAACTGCCCACCGAGCTTCCTTTGATTTCAGTGGAGGGTTCCTCTTCTCTGGCCTCCCCAACTTTTGGCGTGCGAGATGGTCGTCGGGATGAAAGGCAAGACACAGCCTGTATTTCGAGGTGCCACGGTCGACACTGAGGCAATACACCACGCGGTGTGGGGATCGGTGCGCAATATCTTCTGGCTGCAAAGACACCGACTAAATCCGGGGAAAGACTCTTCTTCCATGACCGAAGTAGCAAACTTGCGATCGCTAAAGTGAACAATGTGAATTTTCGGTAAAACCGAAGGTTTGAAAGCCAGGGCCTACAAAATGCGGAGCATGAGGGAGGCAACCAGAATCTTCCAGCGGAAAGGAAGATCTAGAGTCATGGGGCAGAGCCGAGGTAGATACCACCCAGGTGGGTGGAAAGTGCCAGCTTGAAGACTTCCAGTGAGATTTAAAGCAGAAGGGGACATGCCAAATAGTGTGGATGAACAGCATATCCACGCTTCTAGAAATGGGCCATTAGGAGGTCCAGGCTTGCTTGTCAAAGGCAGAGAGAGGAAGCGCATACACCTTCTTGGCCACATGGTCCAGTTTCTTGAATTCCTTATTTGGGGTCAACATCCCTCATGTTGCCAGTGCGCCAAAACTACGGAGTCAGCCACAAGACCGTCAGCCAAAGGGTGCTCACTGAATCGCAACAAGGAACCGGTAGGGACTGCATACTTATGAACCATTCCGGCCGACGGTGCAGGGCACGAGGCTGGGTGTTGCCACACTTACAGGGCAGGACTAAGGATAGCATCCTGGACTGGCAAAGCTTCCAATGAAGAGTCACCCCAGTCAAGGATCTCGATCAGTGGGTACCATTCCCCCTTCTGAACAAGCTCGAACTGGAGATCCATAGATTTGGAAATAAGACGGAGAAGACCCATGAAGGACATGGGCTCTTGATCCATCTAGAGGTCCCCGCTGACTCTATATCCTGTGGTCGAGAGTATAGGGAGGACCCTCTGATTCAAAAAAAATGTCGAAGAGTGATCCACCACTCGAGTCCCCACTCAACCAGGGGGGGTGGCCAGGGGCAACTGTGACAGACACCCAATGGGGTAAACGCTTGCCTGGACAAGTGTCTTACTCGGAGCACTGATCGTCTGCTGCTTAGATGCAGCTCCACCCGAATTGGTGGAGGCACCAAAGGTGGCCGCACTGGGACCGTAAAGATCAGCTCCTGCTATGGCTCTGGTAGTAGCACCCAAGGAAGGGCCGGGGTGGTCCAGACCGGCTTCACACCGGTCAGCCAAAGCTGCTGCCACATGAGCTCCTCATAGCGTTTATGCAACATGTGCCAGCGCCTCTCCTCGCCCGAGGAAGACAAGGAATAGTGGCGATGTCACTTGCCTGAGCGCAGAGAGCGCAAGAATCTATATCGATGTGGCTGCCAGAGTCGGGGCTCCCAGAGCGGGACCTCTACTGTCAGGGGGACCAACAGCGGGTCTGAAAAGGGGCCAGTGAAAGACGAGGCCTCACTTGGTCCAAATGCTCTGGGTCGAAAGGGGGCAGAAGAGTGCCCTGGTCCGTCCCTCCCTGAGAAAGTGGAAGGACCAGAGTCCTGGAGAGGGAGGTATCAACCCTCCTCTGCAGGCAATGGGTCAACTGGTCTGAGAAAGATCTCGAGGGCGTTGACCTGAGATTCGAACAACTGGCCTGACCAGGAGCCCGCGGGGTAAACGGCCAGAGCCAAGGCACCGACCGTAGTCAGCAACTCTGGCAAAGTGCGGGAATCAGAGGCCCGAGTGCGCTCCCAATCCCACGACAAATGGCGAGACCACTGTCTTTTTCTTCTTGTTTAGATTTTGTGCCCAATGGATACTGCCCATGGGTGAGAATGGCCTGACACACTTCATTAAATGCCCCAGTAAAAGAGGCTCCCACAGGAAATCAGCAAAAAGGCCCAAGCAGAGAAGACCTGTGCTGCTGCCTGAGCCGCTGCCTCCTTAAATGCCGCAAGTTATAAGTCAGACCCTGAAGCCATGGAGATGACCAGACAGGCGTCCTTGGATTTTATGGGAGGGTCCCGATCATCCGGACATCCAAGAAGAAGACAGGCTAACTGATCCTCCAAGGTGGAAGAATGAAAGGTGCCGCAAAGGCCACAAGCCTGGGAATCATGCTCATGACCCAGGTAGTATATGCATGAGGTGTGCAGATCCATTCGAGACATCTTCTGCCCACAAATGCATTTCTGGACCCCAGAAGCAGATTTCATGTCATCCATGTTGGCGGCGAGAAGTAAATGCCTGAAGACAAAGTTTTTTTTTGTTGAAGATGGAAGAAATAAAGCAAAGGGGCCTCTTCAATGCGAGAACGGTTAGGGGGGGAACCTTCTAGCGGAAAGGAATCTGACGTCATGGGGCAGTGCCAGAGGAGTTATCACCTGGGTGGGTGGGAGGAGCCAGCTACAATATGTTCTGATTGATTAAGAAAAAGGACATTGCCTAAAGTGTGGATAGAAACAACGGTTACGCAAGAACTTACCATGACAGAAGATCTTCGATGGGATCTCAGTTATCAGTCAACACAAGGAACCTTCGCAGTCGGTGAAAGGGAATCCACATGGAAGATTCAGCAGTACAACCGGGGCTGCACACGTCATCAATGTCACAAACCCTATATAGGCATGGGTGGTAATGCTCTCTCCTCAGTCTCTCCCCGAGAATAGGGAGAAAGGCCATTGCCTGGGGACAGGGGACAGAGGACAGAAAGAGGTACCCAGACCTAACTGAAGAGCTAGATACACCAGACAGCCAGTTCCTAGACAGGAGCTCCATAAAGGGGGATTTGGGAGGGAAAATATACCTGATGACAGATCCCCTCGAAGATAGTGCAGTTACGCAAGAACTTACATTAACAGTAGATCTTCAAGAGAGGCTCTTGCAGCAGGCAACACCGGTAGGACTCAAGAAGCCAGGACCACATGGAAAACAAAACTAGCAGGTCTATCAAAGGGGACTCGCCCCAGTCGACATCAACACACTGACATCCACCCATCCTTTAAAGGGGCGGTTCGCCAGACCTGCATCAGTTCTCCAGCCAGAGACACAGCACAGTAAGTAAAAAGGACAACCAAGACAGTTCCTCAGAGCTGAGGAAAAGCAGAATAAGTGAAAAGGAGAAGAAACTATCAGGAGGAAGGAGAGAGTGAAAGCAGCGCCTGCTGCAAGAGCTCCTCTCGAAGATCTACCATTACAGTAAGTTTTTATTAACTGTACTATTTTACTTTGAGGGGGCTCTTGCAGCAGTCAACACCAGTAGGATTGAGGCCAAAGCTATACCAGATCTGACTGAAAAGTGAGCCGGAAAGAGGCAGAAGGCAACAGTAGGCAGCTCACGACAAAAGACCCTGAAGAACAGCTAGGCCGAAATGGGTCCTGCGCTTAGAGGCAATGTCCATACTGTAGTGGTAAACAAAGGTGTGGACAGAACTCCAAGTGGCTACCACACAGGTCACCACAGCAGACATTTCTGAAACAGGCGATAGAGGCGGCCATACCTCTGGTGGAGTGGCCTTTCATCACCCCAGGCAAGAGTTTGCTGTACTTACAGCAACAGTAAACAATGCAATTAGCCAATCACTTTGACAAGCACCGTTTCGAAATGGGTGCCCCTCCCTCTTAGGGGCAAACAAAACAACTGGTCAGTCTTTCTAACAATCTGGGTGCGATTGTGTAATAACGAAACACCCTATGAACATCTAAAGTATGTAGCAAGGCCTCCCCTGATTAGAATACTCAGGCAAATAGATAGGTGTATGGCTTGGTTTAACAAACTCAGACACCCCCTTAGGCAGGATTAGTATGCAAGACACCCCGTTTTTGTGAAAAACTAAGCAAGGCTCTTTTACACATCAGAGCCTAAAGCTCGGAAATCCTCCAAGCAGAAGTAACTGCAACTAAAATTAATGCTTTGCAGGACAGAAAGCGCAGCTTGCAACTCGTGGCCAACTCAAAGGGAAGCAGAGTGAGCTTTTCCAACATGAAAACAAGGTTCCATGGAGGGACGAAGTACCGAATGGGAGGCTTCAAATGCAGGATACCCTGCAAAAAGGTGCGGTATACCTCCAGCTGGGCAACAGCTTTGCCCTCAATAGGTACATAGTATGCAGAGATGGCGGAAAGATGCACCTCATGAGAGGAGACACCAGGCCCGAGTCCAAAAGGGAGAGCAGGTACTCCAAGATCAGGCTCACCAGGCAGGTGAAGGGATCCAGGTGGTGAACAGCGGCCCATAGGGAGTGGCATAGGTAGTGCTAGTGGAAGGTTTTCTAGCAGCCACCAGGACATCAGTGACCCTGGAAGAAACCCCAAAGCAGGAAACAGCAAAGTCTGAAGAAGCAACGCATGTAGATGTAGGGATTTGAGGTCAGGATCAATCAGGGTGCCGTTCCTGGGACAGCAAGGCAATGCTCAGGGGCAAGGGCAGCAGAGGTTCCACTGCCAGTTACTGCAGTAGGATGAACAAAATCTGACGTGGCCAGTAGGAAGCTATGAGAACCATCTCTGCCCCCTGACTGGAGCTTGAGAAAAACCATCTGTAGGAGCAGTGTGACAAGGTTGAATAAGGCCCTGACCCATTTGTTATGCAGAGAGAGTTCAAACGCAAGGATCTATTCTATCTTCTCTTCTGTCTCTTGTCTGTCTGGTTGTGCAACCAAATTTTCTTGTGAGACCTAGGAACTTATCACTCCGGGTTCTGTCATTTCATTAATCGGTCCCGAAAGTTGATTTTGCGCAGTGACTGCGAAATCACCCTTCGGGCCCGATTAATGCCATGACAGTTCAAGAATTCATGAGGAGGGTTCCCAAAAACCCCATGTTGAAAATTTGGTGCCAAAATTCCAAAAAATGTCTGACATATGCATTAAAAGTTGAAAAAAAACTATTTTTTGCATTATACAGCTTACCGACATTTCCTCAGTTAGCGGTCGTCTTTGGAGAATGCAGATGTATTCCCAGTCCACCGAAGATTGTCACGCTGAGCTCCGGAGGCAAATATGGGGTGGGGTGTGGGTAGGCAGGGTGAACAGTGGGTGGGCACGGGTGGGCAAGGAGACTGCTGAAGGAACTTTTTTTTTTTTTTTTTTTAGTTAGATGACATGGGACATTTGCTTCGCTAGGGTGGGCTCCCAGCGTGGCAGCTGGAAGGCTGTTTGGGTTTGGAGCTGACGGGGGATTGGGCAATTTCTGCCAGCCATATAATGGACTTGTGCTATGCTGGGGTGGGCTCTAAGCGTGGGCAGCTGGAAGCCTGTTTTTTTTTGGGGCCTGAGCCGACGTGGGGACTGGGCACCCCTGTTGGACATATACTTGCTACACTGGGGTGGGCTCCCCAGCGTGGTACCTGGAAAGCTTTTTGGGGCTGACATGGGACTAGTCACCCCAGTCGGCCATACAGTATGTGCGTGGGGGGGCATGAGCATGCGTAGGGCAGGAGGGGAGCGCTGCTCACTGAAGCGGAGCGCTCCCTTTCAACCGTACGGCACTACATTTTCAACTGCTGTCATAGACTGCTGCAGCATTCATTGGAGAACTGCGGCTGCGCCTTAAAACACACTGACTGAATTGGAAGACTGGTGTCACACCTCCGAAAACTCAGATGATGGCACTATGTTTCTTGCACATGCGTGAAAGCAAACATAAAAAAGGGCAGTCCCCACAAAGAGCCACAGTTTAGCTCCCTTTGTGTCTGTTCAGAGTGTGAATTGAGACAATCCACTCACTGCACAAAGCAGCCAAAACATAAAACAGTCTTCAGTGTTCAGAACCATCCCCTCCCTTACCCATCTTAGTTATTGCAATGCCTAGTGTAGTGATTTCCACCCTGCCTTCAACATTAGCTAATCTTGTTCCCCAATCTATGCAGTCATGGTCCCAGTATTAGCTTCCTCGATATCCAGACCCCTGTTCATAGTCTCTCATCTTATACTATCAGTCCCTGGTGTCCCATGGTCACAATGCCATACTGTTCAGTTCCTGGTGTCCAGTGCTCCTCTATTCTCTCCCCACTGCCCACCGTAGCATTTCATGCCATCCCCCCCACACACCTAACAGATGTGGCTACACTCAACAGTATCTACATAAATTATTTTCAACATAATAGTGTTTTTCCAGTTTCATTTCTTCTCCTGATTCTCACATTATACAAATAGTATCACATTTGCAGTCACTTTGGCTCAAATCAAAGCTTGTTTGTACTTTATTAGATTTATTCTTCATTGGTTCTCATGTCTTCTTGTATTTTGGTTTCAGCCTGTGATAGGGTTTGCTGCATTATACTGGTATTCTTAATCTTGCAACAATGATTACCAGTACTAATCACTGCGTCATAATGCCAAGTCACTTACCAATGGAGTGACAACAGCTTCCAAATCAACAGACTTGGTTAGTGGGGACAGAATGGACACTGGTGGAAGGTTAAATTCATCTTTTTCCTCATCTGGCGTTGCATCTGCTTCCATTGCATTTTCCTTTTCATCATCACAGGTGGTATCCAGCACTCCACTGAAGATCTGGTCAATTATTTCCGAGCTGTTCATCCCCTCAGTCTCTGTACAACAGGTTAAAGGAGAAGCAGGTCAGAGACCCTGAAGACTCAGCATGACCATTACCCCCAAGATATGATGTGTTAAAGAAGACAGGAGATGATTTTGTTTACAAAAGTAACTGCCCTGTGATCTTCCTTTCCATGCCAGTTATGTATTTTGGTATGCATGGACCAATTTTTGATAGAGTTCTCCTCTCCTTCACCAGCTACTGCTTTCTTTTCATATTTTTAAGACATTCTATGACATCATTAACACCCATTCCATGCTCCATGCTATTCATCTGAATGGCCTGGAATGGGTGTTATTGATGTCATAGAATGTTCAGGCAGTATGAAACTGGGCACCAGTCGACTGACAAGGGGCTTGTTAGTCAACTGGTGCCCACGTTTCATTACTAAGTGGCCATGATAATATATAAAATTGATGGAAAAGCTGCCGCCCATTGATTATAATGGAGCGCGCCCCCACGATCTCACTGGCATCTTGTCATAACGTTAGTGAGTGCGGGGGCAGAGCGAGGGTGGCACATATAACAGGTAAGTCCATGGGACTCTGTTTCAAGAATTTTACGAGTGATGCGGTTTTTTCCACAATGGATTATATTTGGAAGTGTTCACAATTCTCGACTCCTGTGGCGATAAGGCACCTATATTTCAGATTTGTGAATCTCTTTAAGAAATGACGGACTTCGTTAACTGCCCTCCCATTTTCCTTTCCCTGTTAACTATATATTCTACTATGCATTGACCAATTCTGGTAAATAAATGAGCTAGCTTAGGGGCGCCCTCAGATCTACAGAGTTCAACTATCCTCAGCAGCTACTTCTCTGTTCAGAGTTCTAAAACATTTCATGACATCACTATCAGCTTTCCACACTCTTCATTGGAGTGGCCTGGAATGGAGTTACTGATGTCACAGAATGTTCAGGCACTATGAAGAGAGAGCAGTAACTACTAAGGAGAAAATGGATTCACAGTAATGACGAACGCAATAAAATTAGTCTAATACTGAAACAAAAAAGGTAAAATCATATTAGAATATTGGATAGACATTAAAAAGGAAAATAAGAGGGCACCTGGATGCAAAAACTGCTTGCTGTCACCTTTACATGGCAAGTCAGCACTTGCACTACTTTGATACAGGTAAAGCCCCAGTGCAGTAGGAAACATCCCCTGATAGGGTTTCAGTCTCCAGTACCATCATTACGTTTCACCAACACTTAATTCATTACTGTAAATTACGGCTGTTCTACAATTGTTTTATTGCTCGTGGAGGTAATATATTTAAGGAAAATTCACTCCAAGATGTGGGTTATGCAGGGTTTACCCACACCTGCTGTGTGGCCTCATGACTAAATCCACAACAGAAGTGGGCAAACGCTGAACATCCCACATCCTGGAGTGGATCATTACTATTATACAATGGGAAAATAAGAAAACATTACTTACCATAGTAATCTTGTTTCTTCCAAGGGAATTTTACTGTATTCTGACAAATGCAGTATAGTCTCACCACATAACTGCCCCGGAGCCGAAATGGTTAATATAACCTATACTAATAGTGGAATGTTAGGCTCCAGCTCAGTTTTAAAACCACTGTCTCTGGTTGCACTTCCTGCAGCAGTCAGATTCTTACGAAGCATGCAGAAGCTAAACTAACTAGCTAACTAATATATATCAATAATATCTTTTTGGGACAAATCTTTCTTAAACAGCAAGGGCACCTTCCAAGACTCAAGTCAACAAGCCCAAGAAAAACAAATATGCCCACAGCATTCTCACAGACATGAACAGCTGGGTATGTAGTGCCTAAGTGCCCAGTAGGTCCTAGTAGGGGAGGAAGTTGGGGGGGAAGCTCTGAATACAGTAAGATTCCCATGGAAGAAACAAGATTAGTATGGTAAGTAATGTTTTCTTCAAACCCCAGGAAATCTTACTGTATTCTGACAAATGTAGACTACCCAAGCAGTGCCTTTGGAGGTGGGCAGAGGACTGATTTAGGCAACAGGCTCTGCAGGACTGCTATAGCAAACCTGGCATCACTCCTAGTCTGGGTATCCAGGCAGTAATGTTTGGTAAATGTGTGAACTGTTTTCCAGGCAGCTGCTTTGCAGATTTCCAGTAGAGGAAGGTCTCTTGAAGCTGCTATAGAGGCAGCTGTTCCTCTAGTGGAGTGGGCCCAGAGACCCTGTGAGGGCTGCTTGCCCACTTTATTGTTACAGAACTGGATACAGGCCACAATCCATCTTGCAATGGCTCTTTTTGTGGCTGGTTTACCTTTTCCCACTTCTTTGTAGGTCAAGAAGAGCTGGATCCTGTCCCTTCTATGGCCTTTTGTATGCTCCAAGTAGCAGCTGATAGTTCCTTTCACATCTAAGCTATGCAGCCTACATTTCCCCTTAAGTGGAGTGGTCAATGAAAATGACTGGCAGTATAATGGACTGATTACTATGGAAATCCGATAGCACTTTATAGAGAAACTTGCTACTGGTCCGAAGGACCACCTTGTCCCTGTGAAATACAATATAGCCAGTCTCCATGGACAAAGCCTGGAGCTCACTAATCCTTCTGGCAGCAGTAACTGTGACTAGGAACCCAGCTTTCCAAGTTACATAACTTGAGATCTGCTGATGACATAGGCTCAAAGGGTGGCTGCATGAGCTGTGCAATACATATGTTCAGGTCCCACACTGGGGTAGGAATCCTATGTGGGGGATGCAGATGTAGCAGCCAATAAAGAATTTCCTTAACACTGTTAGCAGCCAGAGATGACGCCTTACCTGCTGACAAGTAAGCAGAGGCAGCTGCCAGATGAACTTTTAAAGTGGATGGTCTCAAACAAAGGAAATGAAGGTGGGTTAGGTAATCCAGGACAAAGTACAGTTACATAAGAACTTACCATAACAGTAGATCTTCGAGAGGAGTTCTTGCAGCAGGCTACACCACAAGGACTATGCCGCCAGGCACTAGAACCCCACAGAAAGCTTTCTAGCTAGCAGTACCCAGCGGGACCACCCCCCTGATGTCAGACCACCTCCAACGTCCGCCAATGGTATAAAAGGGGCGGTCCTCAGCCACTCCCCAGTTCCCCTGCTAGTGACCTGGCTAACAAACAGTAGAGAGCCAAGACTGGTGGAAAACTCCACCAAGGGTTAGAAAGAAAAGGAGAAAAAGAACCAGGGGAAAGGAGGATGGGAAATCACACCTGCTGCAAGAGCTCCTCTCAAAGATCTACTGTTACGGTAAGGTCTTATGTAACTACTATCTTACTTCGAGTGGGAGCTCTTGCAGCAGGCTACACCATAAGGACCGAGTACCAAGCAGTACCAAAATAAACCTGAATGGGTTGGGAGGTGGAAAACTGGAAAGCGGAATGAGGCCTCAAGACAGTAGGCCTTGAAGCACTACTAGACCAAATCCAGCTCTCTGCCAGGAAGCAATGTCCAAACTGTAGTGCCTCGCAAAGGCGGGCAGTGAACTCCAAGTAGCTGTTGCGCAGATATCTGCTGCAGACACATTATCAAGTGCTGCAAAGGAGGCTGAAATGCCCCTGGTGGAGTGACCCTTAACCAAGCCTAGTAAGGGTTTGTTGTACTTGTAACAGAAGGTGATGCAATGGACTAGCCATCTGGACAAAGTCTGTTTTGCCACTGGTGATCCCAGGGTTCTCTGGGCAAAGGAAACGAAAACTTGGTCAGATTTTCTGAGTGTCTGAGTACAACTGATATAGTATCTGAGCACTCTGTGGATGTCCAGAGTGTGAAGAAGGGCCTTCCCATGATTAGTATGCTCCGGGTAATAAATCGGAAGGTAGATGTCCTGATTAAGGGTAAATTGTGACACTACCTTAGGCAGGAACTTAGGATTAGTCCGCAAGGACACCCTGTCCTTTTGGAAAACTAAATATGGCTCTTTTTCCATCAGAGCCCGAAGCTCAGAAATCCTCAGAGCCGAAGTAACTGCAACTAAAACAATGCTTTCCAAGACAGAAATCGCAGCTCACAATCTATGGGTGGTTTGAAGGGAGGCAATGTAAGTTTTTCCTAACAAAAGATCCCAAAGTGAGGAGGATAGGGTCCCTAATAGGAGGGTTAACGTGGAGTATTCCCCTCAAAAATGTCTGGGACAGATCAGTCTGGGCAACATATTTGCCATCCACCGGTACGTGATAGCCTGAAATTGCAGAGAGGTGTACCTTAATGGATGAATAACGAAGGCTCGAATCAGAGAGAGAAGAGAGAGAGAGAGAGAGAGAGAGAGAGAGAGAGAGGAGGTATTCAAGGACAGTGTAAAGAGGGCAGAGGTGGGGGTCCAGAGCCCGACTGGCAGCCCACAAACAAAAAACGTTTCTGCTTCATAGAGTAGATGGCTCTAGTGGAAGGTTTTCTAGCTGCAACCAAGACCTCCGTCACTGTTGGAGATGCCTCATAGCATGCTGTGGCTATGTCTGCAGGTGCCAGGCATGCAGGTGCAGGGACTGGAAGTCTGGGTGAACCAGTCTCCTCAACTCTTGCGACAGTAAGTGGGAGGACAAGGGCAGAGGGATCGATGGTTCCTCTGCCAACTACTACTGCAAAGGGAACCATACCCGATGAGGCCAAATCGGAGCTACAAGGATCATCTCCGGTCCTTCCGCTTGGACTTTGAGCAGAGCCCTCTGCAGAAGATGAAAGACAGGAAAGGTGTACAGAATCCTCCTTTTCCAGCAGACTGACTAAGCGTCTCACCAGAAAACACCAGGCCAGTGATCTAGCGAGCAGAAAAAACAGGTTGCTAGCCTGTAACAATAGTTCTAGGAGAGGTATATGTTGTTCATCCACACTTCTTGGCATGTCCCTTTCTCCTTTAAGGATCGTCGGAAGGTATTCCAGCTGGCTCCTCCCACCCACCCGGGTGATCTAGCCCTCGGTGCCGCCGCCCCATGACGCCAGATATTAGCCCGCTGGAAGCCACGTCTGTGGTTCGCAGCCAGGGAGGTTGGGTGGGTCCGTGTGGATGAACAACATATACCACTCCTAGAAAGTACGGTTATGTAAGATCTTACCATAACAGTAGATCTCCCAGGAATGTTTCTTGCAGTAGGTCATTACTTCTGGGAGGTTCCAGCAGGTGGTGCTGTGACATGGCAGCTTCTTCCAGCAGTTTTTCCACCAGGGACCACCCACACGACATCACTTCCTGGCTCTGCCTATAAGAGTGGGTGGTCCCTAGTGCTCTCCGTTCCCCGTCGGATTCAGCTCATAAGTGAGGGTCCGAGGGAAACAGAGGCACTGGTGAGTTCCAACCCTCAGTTCTTATATTATAACTTCCCCTATAAAATAAGATTGGCAGGGGGATGGAGGGTGGGAAGCTATCTACTGCAAGAGACATTCCTGGAATATCTACTGTTACGGCAAGATCTTACGTAACCATACTACCTTCTACGGAATGGTCTGGAAAATCTCCACTTTTAAGATCCTCCGTCGACGAGAAGTGTTGCTTTGGTGCTGCTGATGGGAGGGTTGTCTTGGTCAACAGGACAGTATGGAAATGATGCTCCATCGACGGGAAAGGCAGTCTCATGTATGAGGATGCTGGTTCCATGTGCCCAGTCGACGAGAAGACTGGTACAGTATATAAAGCACCGTCGACGGGGAAAGTACTCCTATGTATAAGGAGGCTGTAGATATGCACCCAGTCTATGAGGAAGAACACACATGTGCTCCACCGACAGGGAAAGCACTTCCTTGTGTAAGGAGGCCGGAGTTATGTACTCAGTCAATGAAAAGGGCGGAGTATATGCCCCATCGACGGGGAAAGCACTTCCATGTATGAGGAGGCTGGCTGTAAAAGCCCCGTCAACTAGTAAAAGTGAGTATATGTATGATGTTCCGTCGATGGGGACAGCACTCCTGTATGAGGAGGCTAGGTTCAAAATGCCCCGTTGATAGAGAAATGCCTGCCGTCGACTGCGGTATTTCCTCATCGATGTTAGTTTTTTGTTAAAGTTGCCATTGAAGTGCGGCATGGCAGGACCTGGGAAGAAGGTATTTCCTTCTTTTTGTTTTGGACGATAACTCAGTGGATCTGGAGCCCTTGGTGCAAGCCCCCTGAGTCTGTAAAGTGCAGTTATGTAAGAACTTACCATAACAGTAGATCGAGAGAGGTTCCTTCAGTAGGTCATTACATATAGGACTGGCATCACCTGGCATCGGGCCGCACGGCAGACTTTTCTATCAATACCTGATGGGGGACTGCACACCCGACATCATGTGACTGACATCAGCGTGACTGTATATAGTGGGCGGTCCCCATGCCCGCCCTCCAGTTCTTCTGCTGGAGCCAGGAAGAGGTCTGGCAGCAGAAGCAAACAGGATTTAGAGACCCTGCAAAACACAAATGAGGGGAAAGAGGGAGGGAAAAATTTCACCTACTGAAGGAACCTCTCTCGAAGATCTACTGTTGCGGTAAGTTCTTACGTAACTGTACTATCTTACTTCTAGAGGGTTCCTTCAGTAGGTAATCACATATAGGACAGAGTCCCAAGCAGTCCCTCCAAGGAGACCGAGAGAAACTAGGGAGGAGGAAACAACCAACTCCAGCGGAAAAGAACTGAAGTCCTAACAGGACCCAGTCTAGGACAGTAGGCCCTGCAGGACGGCTAGGCCAAAGCCAGCCCTCCGCCTAGAAGCAATGTCCAAACTATAATGCTTGGTAAATGTATGGATAGAACTCCAAGTAGCAGCAGCACAAATGTCAGCAGTGGAAACATTCCGTAGGAAGGCCGCGGAAGCAGCCATGCCCCTAGTAGAATGACCTCTGATGGTACCCGGCAGAGGTTTATCGTACTTCTGGTAACAGAATTGAATGCAGTTGCCTAACCATTTGGAAAGGCCCTGCTAAGAAACCGGTTTGCCCTTCGATCTCAGGGCGAAAAAGAAACAACTGGTCACAAGAGCGAAACTCCTTAGTTCAGTGGATAAAACACCGGAGAATCAGATGGACATCCATCGTGTGAAGGAGTGCCTCACCTCTGTTAGAGGGGGACAGGCAATACACTGGAAGCTCTACTGATTGGTTCAGCGTGGCTTCCGACACCACCTTTGGGAGGAACTTCAGATGAGTTCCAAGGACCGCCCGGTCCCGATGGAAAAATCAAGTAAGGCTCGATACAGACTAGAGTGTGAAGCTCCAAAATCCTTCGGACTGATATGATGGCCACCAGAAAAAACACCTTCCAAGACAGGAAGGGCAGATCTGTGATCACAGCTCATAGTCGGCTGGAAAGGAGGAAGGGTGAGCTTTCCAGGACGAAGTTCAGGTCCCAAGGTAGAGTTGGGCTGCTGATGGGGGGTTTCAGATGGAGAATCTCTTTTAGAAAGGTTTTAGAGACATTCAACTGAGCCAGGGGTTTACCATCCACTAGCTCGCGGTACGCCAAGATAGCCGAGATATGGACTTTTAAGGAAGAGTAGGACAGACCGGAGTCTGACAAGTGAAGGAGGTATTCCATGACTTGAGGGGCCAAGAAAGAGAAGGGGTTTCAGCTCTCATCGGTCGCCCATATGGAAAACCGCCTCCACTTCATGGCGTAGGTGGACCGGGTAGGTGGTTTTCTGGCCTCAATGAGGACCTATGCAACCCGAGAGGAAACCCTGAAACAGGATATTGCTGTGTCTACAGAAGCCATGCATGAAGATCCAGGGTCCTGAGCCCCGGGTGAACCAGACGATCTTGATCCTGAGTAAGGAGGTTGTGAGACACTGGAAGTGGAACCGGTGGTTCCCTGAAAAGCTGCTGTAGCAGCGGGAACCAGATCTATCTCGGCCAGAGAGGAGCGATGAGAATCATCTTTGTCCTCTCCGTCTGAAGCTCGAGAGGAACCGTCTACAGAATGGAAAATGGAGAGAAAGCGTAAAAAAAATGTCCTGGTTCAAGATAGAGACAATGTGTTGCTCCAAAAAGCACCTTGTTCTGGAGCAAGCAAGCAAAACTTGGGAAGTTTTGCACTAGATTGGGACGCGAAGAGGTCGATTTCTGGAAGCCCCCAAACCTCAGAAGATGGATTCCGCCACTTCCTGATGCAGTTTCCACTCATGAGCTAGGGTCTGAGACCTGCTGAGACCGTCCGCCAGGACGTTTAAAATGCCCAGAACGTGCACGGCCACCAGGGCCAGATGGTGCTGGACTGCTCAGCTCCGGACCGTGGTCACCTCCCTGCAAAGAGGGTACGACCGGATTCCTCCTTGTTTGTTGATATCCCAAACTACCAACATATTGTCCGTCTGGATCAGAAGTGTTCCCTTTGGAAGGAGGGTCTGAAAGGCTTGTAACGCGTACAGGACCGCCCTGAGCTCCAGAACACTGATGTGGAGAGAAATCTCCAAGCCGGACCGAAGTCCCTGGGTTTGATGTTCCCCCAGGTAAACACCCCACCCCATATTCGAGGCAGCCGTAGTGAGAGTAGCTGCTGGTGCAGGGTTCCAAAAAGGAAGTCCTGAGGAAAGACTGCGAGAATCTATCCACCACTGCAAATCCTTCTGAACCGCTGAGAAGATCAGGACCGGATGGTCCAATTCATCCAGAAGCTGATCCCACTGCACCCACAAGGACCACTGAGTGACCCTCATGTGGAGCCCTGCTAGGGAAATGGTAGTGATGGAGGCCGCCATCTGGCCCAAAAGGCAAAGGACTTCCCGGGCCAGAATGGTCCTGAGGGAGGCTACTTTGGAGGCCTGACAGATAAGGGTCTCCACCCTGTCTGGAGGGAGGAAGGCTCTGCACCAGACCGTATCTAGAATTGCCCTGATAAACTGGAGTTTCTGAGCAAGGATAAGGGATGACTTGGGCATGTTGACCGTGATCCCTAATCAACTGAACAGGTCCAGGGTAAAGGAAAGAGCCTCCAGCAAGGAATCCCTGGACAGGGCTGCAATCAGCCAGTTGTCCAGGTAAGGGAAGACTGCAATACCCTGCGGCGCAGGAACGCCGTGACCGCCGCCAGGCACTTGGTAAAAACCTGTGGTGCCGAAGACAGACCAAAGGGGAGTGCCCGGAACTGGAAGTGTTCCCCTTGGAAACAGAAACGCAGGAATTGGCGGTGGCTGAGGAAAACAGGGATGTGCAGGTAGGCATCCTGCATATCCAGGGCACAGAGCCAGTGATTCTCCATGATAAGAGGTAGGAGGCTCTGGAGTGTCAGCATTCAAAATTTTTTGTACTTGACAAACTGAGCTGACTTAGGTCGAGTATTGGTCTGAAGTCCCTGGTCTTTTCTGGAACCAAGAAAAAGTGGGAGTAAAATCCCTTTCCCCTTTGCCCTGAGGGGATGTGATCAATCGCTTCCTTGAGCAAGAGTGAATTTACCTTCTCGCGAACGAGAAGGGCTTGGTCCCGAGAGTACAAGGACTTCTGTGGAAGATTTTCCGGGGGGCAAACCCCAGGAGCTCTATGGTGTGTCCGGACACTAGTTGCAGGACCCATTAGTCAGAGGCAATTGCCCTCCACTCCTGCGTGTGGCAGATGAACCTCCCCCACCTGCTCGTTGTCACAAGACTGAGGAGGCAGTGGGCCTGGGGAGTCAAGAAGTGGCGGGACGTTCAGGGGGAGGAACTCCTGAACATCTCTGATTCTTGGAGGCAGCAAAGGTGGCTGTATCCAAGGCCTTAAGCTTCCTTTGGCGGCGCACCTGAGCATTCTTCCTCTGCTTCCAGGTCCTTTTCCGAAAGGGCGGCTGCTGCTGCTCAGAGCCCGATCGGTACACTGTCCTAAAGAACCAAAGAGCATCTCCCTTGTCCTGCAGGTCTGTTATGATATCCTTGGTGTCCCCACTAAAAAGGACTGAGCCCCTGAAAGGGGACTCCTGAATCGCCAACTGGACTTCATGGGCGAGACCGGAGAGGCGAAGCCAGGAGTGTCATCTAAGGGCAATGGCAGTTGCCGAGGTACGGGCCACAGAATAGGGAGAATCATAAGTGGCCCGTAAAGCATGCCTGCAGGAGATCTTTGAGAGGTGGAGATCCTTGGCAAGTTCCTCCTTTAAAGGTGAAGGATCCATGGACTAGACCTTCGACTCCAACCTGGCCATAGTCGCCTTTTGATGGGACACCATATGGGCCACATAACAGAGGGACCGAAGGGCACACGTGGCCGACAAGTAGATCTTCTTTCAAAACTAGTCCATTTGCCTCAGCTCTTTGTCCGGAGGTGTAGTGCTCACGTGCATGGGTGCAGAGGAGCGATCATGAGCCGCCGAGATTACCACAGAGTCAGCCTTGGGACACAACTAAGAAAGGGGCATCCTTCGGCACCCGGTACAGTCTGTCTGCCTGCTTGGGGACAGCTGGGATAGAATGAGGCATCTGCCAGATGGTCGTCATGAGGACTTGATGAGGAGCCATCCATGGGGGAACAGGAATGGGAAACAGACTCCAAGTCCAGATGTTCCACGAGTCTCTGCCTCATTGGATCCTGTTCCTCCAACTCCCAATCAAAGTAGTCTCTCGAGGCCCTCAAGAGGTCCAAGAAGGAAGGGTCCTCCGGTGAGGATTTCAGCATGGCATTACCTTTTGGTTCCTCGGGGTCCTCCAGGACCTCCTCCTCCTCCTCCTCCTTCTCCTCTGAGGAATCTTCTCTCCCTTCTGAGCAGTCATCGTCCGCCTCCTCGACAGGACGGCGTCTGTAATCTGTAAGGGAAACGTCCTGCCGAGTCTTCCCCGAGATGTGGGGTGGTAAGGGAGCTGCTCAGGGAAGGGGACCTAGGAAGCTGCGGTTGAGGGAGTCTAGTTTCCAGGTCCGAGACGAGCTACGATCTGGCCCCATGCCACCAAAACTGTATCAGGGTCTTGAAATCAGGGACAACCAGAGGAAAGGGAGGTGGAGCCAGTTGAGGCGGGTGGGTGGGGGTAGAGAGCGACTAGTGGAGGATAATAACCCTGGGGACCCATGTAAAGGGAATAAGGGTTAAATCTACGGTAGAACTGTCCCAGATGTCTCCAATCTGAAGTGCGGCCCCCGGGATACCCAAATGGGTAATGGGGGACAGTTCAGGGTCGGGTATAAATCCCAGTCAGATCCGGTGTCAGGAGAACCCAGACCCGCCGTTGTGTCAATCGGAGGAGGGACCAGCGTCAGGACAGCCCACATCAGAGGGACTGGCATTGGCGGTACCCAAGCCGGCGCCAGAAGGGGATCCCAAGTCTGAGGGGCCGGCATCAGAACCGGACAAAGGGGCCCTGGCGTCTGGGCCGGATCTGGCATCAGAGCCAAAGGTAAGGGCCAGTCCTGGCTGAGGGACTGTTGTCAGGATCACCGGCGTCATGGGAGGTGCCATAAGCCCGCCGAAAGGCAAAGGAGGGGCCTCCACTGAAAGGCCAGTAGGCCGAGGAGGAGCCTCCTTCTCCTGGACCCCAGCAGGAGAGTGTGGAGAGGTGCCCACAACATAGGGTCAGTGAGCTCCCCGCTGCCATCGCCGGACATGTCTGCTGGAGAATGAGAGGACACTGGCAAGAAAGGAGGAGGAGGGAGAGGGGCTTTCTCCTTCTGGTCTCGCCGGACATCGGGTGAGATGCCGTTGGGCCCTGACGGGGGAACCGAGCCCGTGCGGTCATCAGGAATGGCCGGCTTAGCGAGTGGGGTCGAGCAGTGAGAGGTGGAACCCCCAGCCGACTTATCGACCGGAGCCAGGCGACTGCCCCCAGCTGGGAGAGCAGACTCACCGGACGTCGCACGGTCCTCGGAGGAGCCCGGGTGCCAGACTTATCGGTCAAGGTGTCATGGTCGCCAGAGGAGCAGACGGTAGACTTATCCGCCAAAGTTCTGTCTGACTTACCATCTGGTTTCCTGGGTGTTAGCTGGGCCTTACTCGTCGAGGGCCTGACATCGTCCGTGGAGCGAGCCCGCTCCCTAGACTTCTTATGTTTTTTGGAAGGGGAAGATTTTTCGGACGAGTCCCGAAAACTATACATTTTCTTCTCTAAGGAAGCCAGGCTGGCATTTAGTAGGTGGATCTCCAAAGCCTGTTGTCACCTCCTCTTCGTGGCCTGATTGAGAGACTGGCACTCAGGACAGGAGAAGACTGGATGGTCTAGGCCTAGACAGAGAACACACTTTGGGTGACCATCTTTATGTGGGATCTGCATGCCACAGGACGAGCACCACTTCTTAGGTGAAGACATTAAATAAGAGAGACAAATTCTGAAAGAATAAAGCAGCGAGGGATAACCGACACGAACTTTCACGACGATCGCTAATGGAAGTATGCAATGCGACTGACATGGGGCGACAGTGGAAAAGAACTGGAGGGCGGGTGTGGGGACGACCCACTATATATGGTCACGTGACATTAGGTGGGTGGCCCCCATCAAGTATTGCTAGAAAAGTCTGCCATGCACCCGACACCAGGTGTCGCCAGTCCTATGTGTGATGACCTACCGAAAGAACCCTCTCAAAGTAAGATCATAGTATTTTGTTTCTGGCAAAAAACACAGGAGTTGGTGCCATGTATGAAGCCCTGGCAACCTCCGGCTGTAAAGGTTTAGTTCTTGATGACTGCTTACAAGAAGCTTAATCTAGCTGCTGTGCGAGCTGAATTCGGCGGGAAAATGAACAGAGTACTAGGGATCACCCACTCTTATAGGCAAAGCCAGGAAGTGATGTCGTCTGGGTGGTCCCTGGTGAAAAGACTGCTGGAAGAAGCTCCCGTGTGATAGCGCCACTTGCTGAAACCTCCCAGAAGTAATGACCTATTGCAAGATACCATTCTGGAGAGATAGTACAGTTACGTAAGAACTTACCGTAACAGTAGATCTTCGAGAGCGGCTCTTGCAGTAGGTAATTACATGTAGGACAGACGTCTGCAGGCGGCAGGACCACATGGAAAAATTTCTAGCTAGCAGACTATGGTGAGGGACCGTCCCCACGTCAAGTAACCGGCGTCAGGAGAAGTTGGTGAAAAGGGGAGGTCCCTCACGCCTGCCTTCCAGTTCTTTCTCGCCAGAGGCCATTATAGAGAGAAGCAGAGATTTCGGACTGGAAAAGGAGCTGAAAAGCTTAGGGGATGGCGATGGAGAGAGATTTACTGCAAGAGCCTCTCTCAAGATCTACTGTTATGGTAGGTTCTTACATAACTGTACTATCTTACTTAGAGAGGGCTCTTGCAGTAGGTAATTACATATAGGAGGACTGAGTTCCAAGCAGTCTGGAACAAGAAGAACAACACGGGAGGAGGAAAGCTACTCAAAGCAGATCGTCTAGATGTGAAGGCCTTAAGAAAGAAGGTCTTGCAGAACAGCGAGCACAAAGCCTGCTCTAAGGCGAGAGGCAATATCCAAACTGTAATGTTTTGTAAATGTATGGACAGAAGTCCAAATGGCGGCAGCACAAATGTCTGCCGCTGACACATTCTTGAAACATGCCGCAGAGGCAGCAACCCCTCTGGTGGAGTGACCTCTTATTTGACCTGGAAGGGTCTTACGAACATACAAAATTTGCCAGCAGATAAAGGCCTAGAGGTCTATCAAGTCTGCTCAAATGTGCAGCTAGTACCCCTTATTCTGCAGCTGCCCCTCCCTTCCACCCTTCCCCTTCATTAACCCTCCCCCATGTCCTGTCCCATCCTCGTTTGAATCAGTCCACTGTTCTACTGCATACCACTTCAGCATGTAACGCATTCTACACAGCCACGACCCTCTCTGTAAAAAAAAGTGTCTCCTCATCTCCCTCCTGAACCTTCCTCGCTCCAGTCTCATATCATGGCCCCTGGTGTCCCTCCCCTCCCTTACTTTGAACAGCCCCTCTGTACCCGTCTTGTTTATTCCTTTCATGTATTTAAAGGTTTCAATCATGTCACCCCTGTCTCTCCTCTCCTCCAGTGCATACATGTTCAACTCCTTCAACTTCCTCTCGTATGATAACTCCCACAGCCCCTTGATCATCTTTGTCACTCTGCGCTGCACCCCCTCCAGTAACTTAATGTCCCTCTTCAGATATGGACACCAGTACTGCAAGCAGTACTCCAGGTGTGGTCTAACTAATGACCTATACAGTGGCAGAATCACCGCCTCCCTCCTCGAGGATATACCCCTTGAAATACAACAGCATTTTGTTGGCCTTTGCAGCTGCCTTCCTACATTGTGCCGAGTTGTTCATTGACCCTGTAAAGAGCACACCCAGATCCTTCTCCTCCTCTGTCTGGGCTAGCTGCACTCCCCCTAGCTGGTAACTCCTCCTTGGGTTCTTCATCCCAAAATGCAGCACCTGGCACTTTTTGGCATTAAAGCCCAGTTGCCAGATGTCTGACCAGGTTTCAAGCTTTGCCAGATCATCCTGTAACCCCTGCCATCCCCCTAGGCGATCCACCACCGCGCCTACCTTGGTATCATCAGCAAACAGACTGATCTTGCTCTTGATGTCCCATGAAATCTCTGCAATGAATATCCCAAACAACACTGGTCCCAACACCGAGCCCTGTGGAACACCGTCGTACTGCCCTTGGGTGTGAGAGCTCCCACCCACCACCATCCTCTGTTGCCTTCCTGCAGCCAGTTTCCTACCTATCTCACCTTTTGCACCCGCCCCTGTGCCTACTAACTTCCTTCCCAGCTGCCCATGTGGCACTGAGTCGAATGCCTTACTGAAGTCCAGATACAGGACATCCACTGCATGGTCCCTGTCCAGTTGCCTAGTTACCTAGTCATAGAACTCGACCAGGTTGGTTTGGCAGTGATCTGCCACGATGAAGCCATGCTGTCTGCTGTCCTGTAGTCCTTTGGCCTCTAGGAGGGCCACCAGCCTCCTCCTTCAGGATAGTCTCCATTAGCTTACCCACGATGGATGTGGAGGCTCACTGGTCTGTAGTTTCCGGTTCATCCTTGGGCTACTCTTGTGGAGGGGCACCACATGAGCCATCCTCCAGTCCTGAGGTACACACCCCAAATGTAGTGAGGCATTAAATAGCTCTGCCAAAGGTCCTGCAAGGACCTCTGCCAGCTCCTTCAGTACCCTGGGGTGGATGCCATCTGGGCCTGGCGCCTTGTCCACCCTCAGTGCCTTTAAACCCTCTCGAACTCTGCTCTCCATGATTTCCCCATCTGTCACCACTTCCCACCCTGCTTCTGCCATTTCTCCTACCTTGGGTGTCACCCCCCTCTTCTCTTTAGTAAATACTGAGCAGAAGTACTAATTTAGTGCTTCCGCCTTATCGTACCCTGCTTCCACCCAACTCCTCCTTCCTAATCCTCACTATGTGGTCCTTACAGATCCTTTTCTCCTGATGTACTTAAAGAAGTCCTTCTCCCTTTAAAGCCTTGTGCCAGCCTGAGTTCAGAGATGCTATTGCCCCTTACTGCCCTTGGTCACCTCCTTCGATTCTGTCAAGTACCTCCTGTCCTCCCCCTCCCTGTTTTCTTGTACTTCCTAAAGGCAGCTTTTTTCCTCCTTACCTTCTCCATGACCTCCTTGCTCAACCAGGTTGGTTTCTTAGCCCTAGCCTTCTTGCTCTGGGCTTTGCAGCAGGTTTTGGTTGCCTCCACTATCCCCAGCTTTATGAGCTCCCACCTCTGGTTAGAGTCCATACTGGACTGAATTCTGGCCAGGTACCCTTTTACCACTTCCCCCATACTCCCAAAGTCTGCCCTCCTGAAGTTCAGAACTACTGTGCCAGATTCCACTCCTTCCTTGCCCATATCCACTGTGAGCCATACTGAGTGGTGGTCATTCCCTGACAGCGGTTCCTCCACTGTAAGTTCTCTCACAAAGTCCCCTTTTGCCAGCATAAGGTCAAGGGTATTCCCTAACCTGGTTGGTTCACTGACCATTTGCAGCAGGAAGCTGTCCTGGAAGGCATCCAGCAGTACCTGCTCCCTTCTGTTCCTGGTTGTTGGGGTGCTCCAGTCCACTCCTGGCATACTGAAGTCCCCCACAATCACCACACTACCCTTCTCGCAGGTCTGATCTGTCCCGCTAGTTCCCTGTCTAACTCCTCCGTCTGAGATGGTGGCCTGTACACCACTCCCATTCTAAGAATCCTATTCTTGGAATCCTGGATTTGCATCCAAAGTGACTCCGTACTACCCTCCTCCCCTTCCTCCCTTACATACTTCAGTCCTTCCTTCACATATAGTGCCACCCCCCCTTCTTTCCCAATCACCCTGTCCCTACAAAATAACCAGTACCCTGGTACAGACAGGTCCCAGTCATTGTATTGGGTGGCCCATGCTTCTGTGATGGCTGCAATGTCCACCTCTCCCTCTGCCATGAGAACCTGTAACTCTGCAGTTTTCCTCCCAAGGCTCCTAGCATTAAGGGTAACCACCTTCCACCCTTTTCCCCTCCTCCCATCCTGCCCTCCTTTCCTAGCATCACCAACAGTACTTGCCATTTGTCCTTTGTCACTGTTATGGGGGGTGAGCTCATATGGTTTCCCAACCTGTGGTCTCTGCATATCTCTTCCCCAACAGCCACCCCCCACTCCTAGTTTAAATTCTCAACTTCCTCTATGTACTCCTCCATCCTTTGTTCCAACACTTTCTTTCCCTCCTCACTCAAGTGTAGTCTGTCCTTGGCATAGAAACTACTGTCCTCCCAGGTCCCTCCCCACCCCCACCCCACAACAGCCCATACCCTTTAGCACAACACCAGGTTCTTAGCCATCCGTTAAATTCCTCTATTCTCAGCTTTCTTCTTGTGCTTGCCTTTGGCACCGGAAGTATCTCGGAAAAAGTTACTGATCTTCCTGCCCCCTCACATAATTGTGCTAGTTCTCAAACCTCCTCTGACTGTATTTACTGTCTTGTCAGCCAGGTCATTTGTCCCAAGATGTATAATTAAATGAGGCTTGTCCCTACCCTTCTAGCATATTTCAGAACAGACTGTCCCACCCTTTCCGCTGTCATTCCGGCATGGCCTCCACTCAAATGCGATTATGCCTCTCCCCCTTGCTACCCCACCTAACTCCTCTTAGTATTGAGTCTCCCAGCACTAAGATTCCACCCCTCTTACTCCCTGCTTGCTTCCATTCATCTCCCTCTCTCATTTCCAGCTCCTCCTCTTCTTCCTCCTGCACATTATTTCCCCCTTTTACCCCTGTTGCAATTCTCCCAGCAGAACTTCCACCTGCTCCAGTTTGGTCCAGGCATTTATCAATTACTCCTCTAATTTCATCATTTCCCTCCTCCACCTTCTTCCTCTCTAGCAGTGCACAACTATTTTATGAAGGCCCTTCACAAATACCCACTCCCACTCTCTTCATAGTAACCTGTTCTCTCCTTTCCACTCCATGACTTTTGCCACTTCTTCGCCTCCCCTCACAAGTCCCTATCTCCTCCTTCCATTTGCCTTTTGTCTCCTGACCTGGTTTCCCCGGCAATTGTTCTTCCTGGCCTGGGCCCCTTTGTCTCTGCTTCCCTTCTTCTGACAGTCTTCTCACCACTGTTGTACTTGTCATAACAGAAGGTGATGCAATGAGCCAACCATTTAGACAGGCATTGCTTGGAAACAGCATTGCCTTCACTTTTGGGGGCAAAACAGACAAAAAGTTGATCAGTCATTCAGAGATCCTTTGTTCTGTTAGTGTAGTATCTCAGAATGCGGTGAACGTCCATAGTGTGAAGTAAATACTCCCCCTGATTGGAGTAGTGCGTAAAGAAGGCGGGTAATTCTATGGACTGGTTCAATGTAGAGTCCGCTACCACCTTGGGGAGAAACTTAGGATTTGTACGCAGAGCCACGCATTCCTTGTGAAAATCAAGTATGGGATTTTACAGGCCTGAGCTCGGAAATCCTCCGAGCAGAGGTAATGGCCACTAGGAAGAGCGTCTTCCATGAAAGGAACTTCATGTCTGCTGAGGCCGCTGGTTCAAAAGGAGGCAAAGTAAGTTCCTCAAGAACGAAGTTCAAATGTCAAGGAGGGGCCGGAAATCGGACAGAGGGTCTCAAGTGAAGAACCCCTCTGAGGAAAGTCAGAGACTTCCAGTTGAGCAAACATCCTATCTGCGAAGGGAATATGGTAGGCTGAAATGGCCGCCACATGTACCTTCAGAGACGCGTGACTAAGACTCAGGTCGAAGAGATGGCTCAGGTACTCCAGCAGTCGTCCAACTGAGCAGGAGAAAGGTTCGAAGCCTTTTGAAGTGACCCAGATTGAAAACCGTTTCCACTTCATGGCATAAGTAGACCTAGTGGAGGGTTTCCTAGCCTCTACCAAGATCTCAGCCATCTGGGGAGAAACCACAAAGCAGACTTGAGCTATGTCTGCAGGAGCCACGCATGCAGTTGAAGGGACTTGAGACCTGGATGAACCAGGGTCCCTTGATCCTGGGTCAACAGAATCCGTGACAGCGGAAGAGGAAGAGGAGGCTCCTCTGAGTATTGTTGCAGAAGAGAGAACCAAACTTGCCTGGGCCAGAAAGGAGCGATCAGAATCATTCGTACTCCTTCTGAACCAAGTTTCTGCAAGACACGCAGGATCAGAGGAATCGAGGGGAAGGCACAGACGAATCTGTCCCTCCGATCTTGAGACAGAGTCTCTCCAGAAAATGCCTCGCTCTTGAATGAGTGAGCAGAAGTCGGGAAGTTTTGCGTTTAGAGGTGAGGCGAACAGGTCCACCTGAGGTGTTCCCCAACGTAGGAAGATAATGTCTAGGACCCCCTGATCCAGCTCCCACTCGTGAGCTTGAGCAGACGAACAATTTAGTTTGTCTGCTAAGGAGTTCTCGACCCCCAGAACATGAATTGCCATGAGGTGACGGTTGTGTTGTGCTGCCCAATCCCAGACTCTCATCACTTCCCTGCAAAGAGGGTAGGACCGAGTCCCGCCCTGTTTGTTTATGTACCATACCTCACACATATTGCCCGTCTGGGTGGCTAGGTGGCCTGGAAGAAGACGCAGGTGGCGGGCCTGGAGAGCGTAAAGTACCGCCCGAAGCTCGAGCACATTGATGTGCAGTGATTGTCCGAGCTTCAACCAAGAGCCCGGGGTCCGATGTGGACCGAGATGGGCTCCCCAACCTTCACTTGAGGCGTCTGAGGTCAGAGTCTGGGAGGGAGGAGGATGGAAGAATGGAACTCCCCGAAGAAGGTTCTCTCGAATCATCCACCACTGCAAATCTTGAATGATGGGAGAGGAGAATAGGACCAATTGGTCCAAGTCTGCCTCACCAACTGATCCTCATTGGAAGCTAAGGCCCACTGAGAGACCCTCATGTGGAGCCGAAGCGCAAGGACTGTCGGGATAGCAGCCGCCATAAGCCCGAGGGAGGCTAAGAACTGACCTTGAACTGACTCCGCCTGTGGCTGACAACAGGCTTATCCGAGTCTGGAGTGTGGCCGCCTTATCCGGAGGCAGGAAGATCTCTGCCTAGGGTCGGGTCCAGTATCGACCCAATAAACTGAAGCCTCTGGGATGGGAGCAAGTGAGACTTGGAATGGTTGATGGTAATACCCAGACAGGCAAAGACCTGCTGGGTGAGGGAGAGGCAGTGCAGGAGTTCCTGCCTGGACGAGGCCGCCAGGAGCCAATCGTCCAGGTATGGGAAAACCTGTACCCCCGTACGCAGGTAGGCAGCCACCACCGCAAGCCATTTGGTAAATACTCGAGGGGCCGAGGAGAGGCCAAATGAAAGTGCCGTGAACTGGTAGTGGTCCCCCGGAAAGCAAAATGGAGATATTAGCGGTGAGACGGGCAGCTAGCTATGTGCAGTTAAGTGTCCTGCATATCCAGAGTGCACAGCCACTGGCCCGAGCGGAGGAGGGCAGAAGGCTCTGCAGTGAGAGCATTCTGAACCTCTTGTACTCCACGAAAATGGTCAAGGAACTGAGATCTAGAATAGGTCTTACATCTCCTGTCTTCTTCGGGACAAGGAAGAAGTGGAAATAGTAACCCGTTCCTTGCAAGGGAAGGGGGACAGGTTCTATCGCCTCTATCAGCTAAAGTGCTGAAATTTCTTCTTGGACCAGAAGATGATGTTCCCAAGAGTACAACAACCTTGGGGGAGGGTGACAAGGTGGTTTCTGTAGAAACTCTATTGAGTGTCCTTGTGAGATTAGCTGGAGCATCCATGAATCTGATGTTATCCTCTCCCAGCCCAGAAGGGGGAGAGAAGAAAAAATTACTCACCTTAGTAATGTTGTTTCTTCTAATAGAGTCTTGCAATATTATGACATATGCAGTATAACCCCAGGTTAGAACTGCTCCGGAGGTGAAAGAGTTAACTTCCATGCAGGGCATGGAATCTTGAGCGCGAGCTCGGTTGAACACTGTCTGTTAAAGCTCAAACTTAAACTGTCAGATCTTTACAAGCAAAAACTCACTAAGGTTCTGTGTGGAAGCCGAAAACCTACACTAGCCACAGGCTACTAACTACAAAAAACACCTTTTTGTTCTTGATCCCAAAACAAAGACTCAAGTCGGGGGATTCAAGGAGGAAAATTTAAGCACAACACCTAAGCACCCTAGGAGGGTGAAATAAAGTGGGCATCAAAGAAGTGCCAACATCGCACTGCCCACCCACATCCCAAAAACAGAGGTTCTGAGAGGGCAGGCTGGGGGGAGGTCATAATATAGCAAGACTCCATTATAAGAAACAACATTACTAAGGTGAGTAATTTTTTCTTCAAACAACATGAAGTCTTGCTATATTATGACATATGCAGACTACACAGCAGTACCTCCATGGAGGAGGGACAGAACCTACATGGGGAAATAGGTTCTGAAGCACAGCTGTGCCAAATCGAGCATCACTCCTAGCCTGGATATCCAAGGAGTAATGCTTAGTAAAAGTGTGAACTGTTTTCCAGGTAGCTGCTTGACATATCTCTAGGATAGGAATGTCCGAGGCAGCAGCCAGAGACACAGCTGTACCTCTGATAGAGTGAGCCCTCAGGCCTGAGGGAAGAACCTTACCCAGTTTTTCGTAACAGAATTGGATACAAGAGACAATCCACCCAGCAAAGGATCTTTTAGTGGCAGGTTTCCCTTTACCAACCTCACCATAAGTGAGGAACAATTGGAAGGATTCAAACCTGTGACCCTTGGTACATCCTATATAGTAACTAAGGGCTCTTGACATCTAAACTGTGCAATCTCCTCTCACCAGAGGAGGAATGGTCAGTAATGTACACAGGAAGAGACATGGATTGATTAAGGTGAAAGTCTGAAACCACCTTAGGCAGAAACTTCCTGTTAGTCCTGAGGACTACCTTATCTCTATGAAAGGAGATAAAAATCAGGCTCCACTGACAAGGCTTGTAGCTCACTTATGCACCTGACAGAGGTGATGGCTACCAGAAACACAGTTTTCCAAGTCAGGTACTTCAGCTCTGCTGAAGACAATGGCTCAAAGGCTGTATAAGCTGAGCAATGCAAATATTAAAATCCCAAGTAGGGCAGGATCCCTTGAACGGGGGTTGGTGTGAAGCAGCCCTTTAAAAAACTTGGAGAACATAGGGTGAGCTGATAAAGAAGAGCGCTTACCTGCTGACAAGAAGACAGACACAGCTGCCAAGTGCACTTTTAGGGTAGCTGGTCTCAGCCCCAAGGAATTCAAATGCACCAAATAATCAAGGATCATGGGCACACCAGCAGATTCTGGGAAAATATGTTTACCAGCACACCATATGGAAAATCTCTTCCATTTTGAATTATAGGTAGCCCTGGTGAAAGGCTTCCTAGAGGCTTCAAGATATCCAATACACCTTGAGAAAGGTGTAGGTCAGCAAACTAACTCTTCAAGAGCCATGCCTTGAGATTGAGAGATTTGAAATTCGGATACCAAACTTTCCCCTGGGCACAGGATAACAGGTTGTGATTACTGGGAAGACATAGGGGAAGGTGGACTGCTAAGGACATGAGGAGGGGTACCAGGCTGCCTGGTCCATCTGGAGCAATCAGGATCATCTTGCAGAATTGAGATCTGATTCTGACTAGCACTTTGAAAAGAAGGGGGAAGGGGGGAAAGCATAGAGAAACTTCCCTTCCCAACTGAGGAGGAAGGCATCCAGAGGACTGAGCCCAACACTGGGGGCCTGCAACAAAAAAAGGGAAGTTGATTGTCTGGGGCTGCAAAGAGATCTATTTATGAGTGCCCCATCTGGCAAATACTACCTCCAGTACTAGGGGGATCCAGTGCCCATTCGTGATGGCCCTAGGAAATCCTGCTGAGAGCATCCGCTAGGACATTGTCCTGCCTGGGAGGTGAACTGTGTCGGCGAGGCATTCAGAGAATAAGCCTGGAGACCACAACTTCATTGCTTCGGTGCACAAGGCATGAGACCTGGTGCCCCTGCTTGTCATTGATGTACCACATTGTAATGGTATTGTCTGTTCTGACCTGAACTACCTTGTTCTGGGCAGACGTGAAAAACCTGGAGTGCTAGGAAAACTGCTCTGAGCTCCAGCAAATTGATGTGGAGCAGAGATTCCTGAGGGGCCCACAGCCCTTGGGTGGAAAGGTAGCCCATGTGAGCTCCCCACCCCAAGAGGGATGCATCTGTAGTAAGGGTCAGGGAAACGAGACTGGGAGTGAAGGGAACCCCTGTCTCAGATTGCTTGATCCTGCCATCACTGAAGGCCTGGATCAGGTTCGAGTCACTGGAATCAGTTTGGTTAGGGATCCATCCTTTGAGACCAAAAGGTTCAAATGGAACTGAATGTCCCTCATCTGAAATCTCCCCCCTGCACCACTGCTGTGAGGCAGCCATGTGCCCAGGAGCTGTAGAAATGCCTTGCTTGGTTGAGAGACCTACAGGGTGAAAGTGGAGGCCAGAGACACCAGGATCCTTGCTCTTTCCAGAGGAAGGCAGGCTCTGGCTTCTTTTGTGTTCAGTTCTGCGCCTATAAAGGTGAGAAGCTGGACAGGCTCCAGAACTGACTTTGGAAGATTGAGAAGGAAACCTAGAGATGTAAGCAGCTGCTGGGTTACTTGTAAATGCAGTTCGACCTGTTCTGGAGACTGGCCTACAATGATCCAGTCGTCCAGATATGAAGATGGCAATCTTTTGCCTTCTTAAATGAGCAACTGCTACTGCTAGGCATTTTTTGAACCCTTGGAGCCGAGGAGAGGTCAAGGGCATTGTTCTGAACTGGTAATGGCCTCAGGGCAGTTCGAATCTGAGGTACTTTCAATGGGAGCTTCTGAAGAGAACATGGAGGTAGGCATCCTTGAGGTCCAGGGAGGCTAGCCAGTCCCCTGGCCTTAGAGAGGGTAAAATAATCCCCAGGGTCACCATTTTGAACTTTGGTTTTAAAAGGTGCTTGTTTAGATACCAGAGATCCAGAATGGGCCGCCAATCTCCTGTCTTTTGGGGTAAGGAAGTACCTAGAGTACAACCCTTTGCCCTGGTGTGTAGAACCCTTTCCACGGCTCTGAGAGCCAGGAGGAAGAAACTTCTGCTCCAGCAAGTGCCTCTGATGGGTTTGCAGGTGTGAAAAGACCTGGCTGTCATCTTCGGAAATTTTTGAAGCTGAGAACCCAATCCCTGGCTTACTACTTCCAGGACCCACTTGTCTGATGTTAAAGACCTCCAGTCCTGGACAAAGTAAGCCAGCCTGCCTCCGGTAGTGGCACCGGCCCTGGCCACCCCATCAGGAGCCTGTTTTGCAGGGGCTTTGGGTTGAGGGTAGACGCAGGCTTACTAGAGCCCCTTCTGCCCCTTCCTCTAAAGAACCCTCTGGGCATAAGCAGAAGAGGAGGCCTGGCTTGGTAAAAAGGCCTATGAAAAGGCCTGCCCCTGCCATGTTGCCTTTGAGGAGTGACTTGCCTTTCTTTGGCCTGTGCACTCCATAGGTGGTCTATACTCATCCATTTTCTTCATATAATTCTCTGTCTGTTCCCAAACAGAAATTTCCCAACAGGAAAATCCATAGCCTTAGACTGGGTATCCTGTGACAAGGCAGTACATCTGAGCCAGGCCATTCTCTGCGAAGAGACACAGATGTAGCCATAACTCTGGATGAAACATCATTAGAGTCTACAGCAGCATGAAATTGCACCTTGGATGCCTCAATACCATCATACCCTACCTGCTCCAGCTCCCTGGCAAGCTGTTCAGGGCCTGTTTTGCTAGGGCCAGACAGTATCCCACCTGGATTTCTGGTACCTAGCCGTAAGCTATATAATTTGCCTGTCTGAGTCCCAAAGATGCTGCCATGTACTGCTTTTTTGCCATGGCATCCATCCTCCTGAATCCTTTTCAGGAGGGTGAGAAACTAGAGGAATATTAGCTTTGTCACAGGCTGCAGCCTGCACTACCCCACATGGCTGCACTGCTGGGATAGGAACTCCGTATCAGAGCCTGATAAAGCATACCTCTTATCCATCCTTTTATCCACAGGGAGAATAGAATGAGGAGTGTTCAGAATTTTTACTGTCTGTTTCCTAAAAGATTTATGCAAGGGAATAGACAGTCTCCTAAACTCTGGAATATCCATCATTTCCACAAATCAGGCTCTTCTTGATCATCAACAGCTTCCTCAACAGGGAGTTGCAGAGTGTCAGCAACTTTCCTGTAAAACAAAAAATAAGAAGGGGACTCTGATAGCCTGGGAGGGGATACTCCTGAGGGTCTGTCTGGAGAGATGTCCGGTTCAATGGGCACATCCAGACTTTCAAAATCACACTCACTCTCCTCATACCCCTCCTCCCCTTCCCCTGGTTCATAAAAATCTTCAAAATCATAATCTTGAACCGAGGACCCGACCGAACCGGGCGCTTGCCAATGGTGCGGTTCGGACGAAACTTCTGAGAAAGAGGCAGGACAATTTGGATAGCTTTGGCTATTTCCTCAGCGGTTGGAGAAAGAACTTTGGCCCCAAACTAGCTGACCTTCTAGCCCTTTGAGTTGGAACCGGCTCCTCAGAGCTGGTTCTCCGTTTGCCGAGGAAGCATCGCCCTGGTCAGAGGGCACTCCCTCAGGTTGGTTTGGAACTGAACCGGCTGTCCATCCGGCCAGCTTAACTTTTTGGCCTCCCTTTCCCTGAGCCTACCAACTCTTTTTTCCATGGTGGCAGCAAGAAAATTCTTACAAATCTGGCAGTCTGCATTGAGGTGGTCAAACCCCAGACAATATACACAAATGGTCTGTGGGTCAGCCTCAGCAAAGGCTTCCCCACAGAGGCCACAGTGCTGAAACCCAGTGGGTCCGGTTTTTCTTTTGGGTTTCTCAGACATAGTGCCAGCCTAACCAAAACTTGCCCGTTAATGGCAATCCACCAAGCAAGCCTCTCTTATCCGTTCCCAACCGTGTCACGGGTCGTGGAGAAAAAAGTAATAAAATCCGTTTTTTTTAGAACCGATAAGAACCAGGAACCGCACTCTAAAGGGCTAAAAAAGTCATTTAAAACCCCTCTGATCGGTTCAAGCAAACCGAAAAAGACGTTTACAAGTTCCACACAGAAGAAAAAATAATAAATAAGCCTATCTAGTACTTACAATACCACAGACAGAGCTTGAACCGACGATTGCGTTTAAATTTGGTAAAATAAACAGAGAATTACACTTTAAAACCGACAAACAAACCGAGCAGCAGGAGGAATCTCTGGAGCGACTGTTCAGTGAGGCGGAGTAAAGAATCTGACAGTTTAAGTTTGAGCTTCAACAGACAGAGTGTTCAACCGAGCTTGCGCTCAAGATTCCATGCCCTGCATGGAAGATAACTCTTTCACCTCCAGAGCAGTTCTAACCTGGGGTTATACTGCATATGTCATAATATAGCAAGACTTCATGTTGTTTGAAAACCTCCCTCCTAACGGTTTCTCCGGGAAGCCCAGAGGTAGTGGGAGAGGGAAGGAGTCAGGTGGTGTGGGCAGCACCGCAGCTGAACTCCTCCTGCTTTTTGGGCAGGGGGCTTGGCAGCTGGGGGGCGTTGGTTGGCCTCTTCCCTGTGGTCTCGCTTTCATGAAAGGACGGGCGGCCAGTGATGATGGGGATGACACATAGAGTCCAGACTTTAGTGTCATCCCCTTCTCCTGCAGGTCAGTGATGATGTCCTTGACATCACCCCCGAACAGCACCGAATCCCGGAAGGGCGCTTCCTGGATAGCGGACTGCACTTCCGGGACCAACCCTGACACTCTGAGCCAAGCATGACGCCATATACCTACGGTGAAAGCTGAGTCTCTACCAGCAGTGTCCACTGCACGTGAGGGTCGTGATGAAGAATGTGCCGACTGGCCAAACGTGCAGAGCGGACAAGGTCAGCCATTTCCTGCTTGACCCAAGAGTCCGCGAAGGAGTCCAATTTCAATTCCACCTCACTAAGAATCACCTTCTGGTAATCCCCCATGTGGCCAACATAGTTCAGGGCCCTAATACCCAGAGTGGAAGAAGCAAAAATCTTCTTGCCATACTGGTCCAGAAGGCTGGATTCCTTGTCAGGTGGAGACGAGCTAAGATGTTTGGGTTGAGCTGACGGCCATGAGCAGCTAATGCAACCCGAGGTCAGCATGAGGGGTGGGAGTCTAAAGTCAATACCCTTGGGAGCCTGGTATAGCCTGTTCGACTTCCTGGGAAGTGGGGCTAAGGCCGACGGTTGTTTCCATATGGTGGTAATAAGGTCGGCATGAGGCTCGATCCAGGGTGGCACTAAAGTGGGAGCTGTCATGGGTAGATCCAGATGCTCAGCGAGTTTTTTTATGCTGGGGGTCTGGGTCCAAGCAACCCCGTGAAGGAAGGATCCTTGGACGGAGAGCGTGGCTCGTTGTCTTGCTTGGAACAAGCATCGGAAGAATCCGAGGAAGAAGATGATGAGGAAGAGGTAGACTCCCTCTCCCAATGAGGGAGAGGAACGGACCCCTTGGGAATCCCTCGGGGAAGCATGTCCTGCCCCTCTCCGGACCCAGAGGGTTTAGCCCTGGTGTCTGGAGGTGGGGGAGGGAGTGTGTCGTGGACATACGGGAACCAACACTGGCACCGTCGTCGGAAGATGACTCTCCACCACTCTGGTGAGCTAAGCCTTGGCCTCAGCCCAGCAGGAGACCAGAGTCTCCTGCAAGTCCACCAGCGGGTGAGGGGGCGGTGGAGGAGGGGGATATGGGTATGGACTATACCCAAAAGGCACATATCCATAACCCGACGGCGGGAAGCCTGGCGTCGGGTATTGAGGAGCCGGGTACTGCAGCATCAGATATATCTGCGCTGGGTACTGAGGCATCGGATACTGCGGGCCGGGTATGGCGGCGTTAGTCTGACAGGCTGGGTACCTGGAGGAGCTGCCCTGAGCAGACTGACCCGGCGGAGGCTTCACAGAAGTTCTGGAGCAGAAGACCCGGGGGCGGAGGGCCCTCGTCGAAGCGACATGGGGGTGGTATGTAGTCAGTGTCGGCAATACTGCGCGCGAGCCGGCATCCGAGGAACCAACGTCAGATCGGTTGGAACGAAACCTTAGCATCACCGGGGAGAATCCTCGGGGTCGGGCTGAGGAGACCCAGGAGTCCCGGAGGCAGCGAAGGCTGCGGGGAGCGGAGCGGCAGGCGTGGGGCGCCCGCGTTGGCTCATCCGCTGTCGCGGACGTCCGGACCGAACAGATGTGGCTTAGGCAGGATCCGAGGCGGGCCGCTGGAAGACTTGGCGTCTGACTTAACGGACCGCTTCGCCAGAGGCAGGCCGCAATGGATGGGTGGCCTGGTCGGGTGGAATGGGGCCATGTACCACCCGAAGAGTCGGGCGACTTACCGACCTTCTCCATGCGGGCATCGGAGAAGCCAGCGTCCGGCTTATCGGGCTGCCGCACCAGTAGGCTGCAAAGCCATAGCTTTACTAGGAGCCAAGGCCTCCGCAAGCCGGGCGCCAAGAGTTCAGCGCGAGCCAGGCAGGTGGGCAGCGCGCTTTAAAGCCTCTCAGGCGGCAGTCGAGAAGCGGTCCCCCCGGGAGGGGACATTACCTGTTTCACAGCAACTCCCGAGGAAGATGCGGTGGGAGAGGAGCCCTTGTTCCAGTGCCTTTCCTTATCCTTTTTCTTACGATGGCCTTCGGGGAAGTCGATGCCTGCCAAAGCTTTTTCAGTTCTTTCTCCATGGAGCTCATTTTCTTTTTCAAAATGTGGGCTTCCTGGGAATGCTGCCACCTTCTCCGGGTGGCTGCGTTAAAGCTGAGTCAGTGCTGGCACGTCTCCACCGCATGGTCAGGACCTAGGTAAAAAAAAAGGCACAGGGAATGGCCGTCCTTGTGCGAGAGTTGGGCACCGCATGAGAAACACTTGTTTATGTGCTCAGAGGGTGTAGGGGACGACATACACCGATGAATACCTGACAAAGGTTAAGAAAAAAATCAAAAATGCTTGGTTAAAATACCGACAAAGGAGCCTGATGAGCAGGGAACTTTTCCACGAGGTGCTGGCATAAGCCAACGGCGGGAAAGAACTGGAAGGCGGGCATGAGGGACCGCCCCTTTATACAGACGTCTCCTGACGCCGGTCACCTGACGTGGGGGCGGTCTCTCGCCAGAGACTGCTAGCTAGAAATTTTTCCGTGGGGTCCTGCTATCTGCCGACGTCAGTCCTATATGTAATTACCTACTGCAAGAGGCCTCTCGAAGTAAGATCTTCCTGTTTCTTCTCAGTATCACAGTCTCTGTGGGATGAAAAGTAGTCCTGTTCAATGCAGAGAGACTGGAGCTCACCGATTCTTCTTGCAGAAGTCATTACCGCAAGGAAAACAGTTTTTCATGTGACATATTTCAAATGAGCTGAAGACATAGGCTCAAAAGTGGAACCCATGAGCCTAGCTATACACACATTTAGGTCCCGTGCTGACACCAGTTCCCTGTGAGGGGGGTGCAAACGGACCAGGCCTTTAAAGAACATTTTAAAGATAGAGTCTGAGGCCCGAGAAACATTCTGTCCAACTGAAATGTAAGCAGATGCTTCAGCCAGGTGGACCTTTAGGGTACTGGACTGCAAGCCCAGTGAATGCAAATAGGTAAGATAGTCCAGCACAGCTGGGACACCAGCCTGTGCTGGTATCACTCCTCTGACTGAACACCAAAATAGAAAACATTTTCCATATTGCAGCATAGGTTTTCTTAGTGGAGGACTTCCTGTAACCCCTTAAAATGTCCAAGACACTTTCAGAAAAATGCAAGCCTGCATGTTCTAGGTTCTCAAGAGCCATACTTTGAGCCTGAGTGACTTGAGGTTCGGGTACAGGAGCCGCCCCTGGTTGGAGGTTAGTAGATTGCGTCTCCGAGGAAGGTGTATTGGTTCGACCACAGACATGAAGAGTAGCACAGAGTACCATGGCTGCTTGGCCCAGTCTGGTGCTATCAAGATCATTTATGCTAACTGGGACCTGAGCTTGAGCAATGCTCTGTACACTAGAGGGTAGGAAAAGCATACCGGTGCTTCCCTGACCAATTCAGAGCCAGATTATCCAGGGGGATTGTTCCCTGATCTGGTGGTCTGCAATAGTACTGTGACAGGTGGTGGTTCTGGTGGTACGCAAACAAGTGTACCTCCGGGGTGCTCCACCTCCTGAAGATCACTTGCACCACCTGACTGTTCAAGGCCCATTCGTGATGGGCATGGTTGATTTGACTCAGGGTATCTGCCAAAGTATTGTCCCTGCCTGACAGATGAATAGCCCGCAGGGAAATCCCCATGGAGTATGCTAGACTCCATATTTTCATGATTTCTATGCAGGAGGGCTTGACCTTGTTCCTCCCTGTTTATGTAGTACATTATGGTGGCATTGTCTGTTCTAACCTGTACCACCTTTCCCTGTACTAGTTGTGTGAAAGCCTTTAGTGCCATAACACTGTTCTTAGCTCCCGCAGGTTTATGTGCAGGAGTGACTCTGCACTTGACCATGTGCCTTGGGTGGTGTGAACCCCCAGATAAGTGCCCACCTTAGTAGAGATGCATCTGTTGTCAGAACAACTGATGGGGACTCTTGTTGAAAAGGAACCCCTTCCCTTAAGTTGGTTTCCACTTTCCACCTTTGGAGGGCCTGTAAAAATGTTTTTTGTTACTGGAATTAGTTTTGAGAGAGGATCCCTTCTCTGACACCAGTGTGCCCTGAGATGATATTGAATGTCCCTCATCTGAAACCTGGATTCCAGGGTTGTGCCAATGACAGCTGCCATGTGGCCCAGTAGCTGAATAATCTGTCTTGCAGTTCTTGGTTTGTTTAGGCTGAATGAGCCTGCTATCAGTGGAATACTTCTTGTCCTGTTCAGAGGCAGGTAGGCCCCGGCTTGCAGGGTATTTAGTTCTGCAGTGCCTGAAGGACACACTATTTTAGATTTATCAGGAACCCTAAAGACTCCAGGAGCCCCTGGGTGAGTTGTATATGCTCCCTCACTTGCTGGAGTGATTTCTCAACCACCAGCGAGTCATCTAGGTATGGGAAAACTGACCTTGTCTTCAAAGGTGTGCTACAACTACTGCCAAGCACTTTGTTAACACCCTTAGAGCTGAAGCGAGACCGAAAGGCAGGGTTGAAAAACTGGTAGTGACCTGATGGGTGTCTAAACCAGAGTTATTTTCTGTGAGACTCCCTTATGGGGATGTGGAAATAGGTGTCTTTTAGGGCCAGTGATGCCAACCAGTTCCTCTTTTTGGAGCGTTGGGAGAATCAATGCCAAAGTCACCATTTTGAACTTTGGATTCGTCAGATACACAGAAATGTGACGGCAGAGAAAGGCACCAGGGCCCATCTAGTTGCCCAACACCTTACCTCCCCCCTTCTGTTATGCTTCCACCCTCTTTTCCCAACCCCTTAAATCTATCCCAAGCCCTCTTGAACCCCTCCACCATTTCAGCTGCCACTACCTCCTCCAGCAGCTTGTTCCAGGCCTCCACCACCCTCTCTGTGAAAAACTTTCCCCTGACATTACCTCTGTATTGCCCACCTTCCAGTTTGAGGCTATGTCCCCTCGTGTTCACCCCCCCCCCCTTTCCCTTTTGCTGGACTAGGACAGGCTCCACTGCCTTCGACAATAACAGGTTTTGAACCTCTTTTTCCAGGAGTTTTCCCTCTATATTTGTAGAGGATTTGAAAACTTTTGGTTTTAATGCTGGAAGGGATTTGAAACGCAGAGACAATCCCTGACTCACTACATCCAGGACCCACTTGTTTGTGGTGATTGTTTGCCAGGACTGGAAAAAGTGAGTCAGCCTGCCTTCTACAGGTAGTGGGGAGGCAGCCTGGGGAGACAAGACAGTATCTGCTTTTTCTGAGGCTGAGACTAGGAACCAGTCCTGGAACCCCTTATGCCTCTGTCTCTGAAGTACCCCTGCTGTGGGTACTGCTGATACTGAGGCGTGGCCATGGCCTGATAAAAGGGGCTTGCTGTGAAATGATCTGCCTCCCCTTCCATAAGTTTTAGTGGATGAGGAAGCCCATTCTTTTGCAGAATTGCTTCTGTAGGTGGTTTTTGTATTCATCTACCTTTTTCATGTAAGCCTCTGTCTTTTCTCCAACAACGGAATTACCCCTAACTAGGAAATTCATAGCCTTGATTTGGGTATCCTGAATGAGGTTTGTGGCTCACAGCCAGGCAAACCTCCTCTGAACCACTATCTGCCATCCATCTGGCAGCAATGTCATTAGAGTCAGCAGCCATTTGAAACTGGTATTTGGCTGCTTCCAAACCACATTTAGCTGTTTCAGCTAGATCATCTGACAGGGGAGTTTAGGCCTTGACTGCCACAGCAAGGACAGACTGCCATAGTGACTTTTGGTATTGAGCAGCATAGGCTTGAAAGTTTGCCTGCCTGATGGCCAAAGAAGCAGATACATATCCTTTTTTGGCCATGCTATCAATTTTCCTGGAATCCTTGTCAGAAGGATGGGATGCCAGTGGTACCTTTGCCTCATCACAGGCTGCCACTTATACCACTCCCTGGTGGACAGGGTGGGAGAATAAAAATTCAGTTCCCTCCCTCTCCAGCTGATATTTCTTATCCAGCCTCTTATCAAGAGGGGGAACAGAGCTTGGAGTCAGTAAAATCTTTTCAAGTATCTTTCTTGAAGAATTTACCTACAGGAAGGAGAAGCTTTTTAGAGGGTGTCAGCCCCATCATTTCCAAGTATTTAGCTTCCTCCTCATCCTCAGTCACTTCACTGGTGGTGACGTCCATCTCACAAATGTGAAGTGTGAGGACAGCCAAACTCCTGTTCAGGGGAAACCTCGGGTTCAGTAGGTTCCCCTTTCTGCATTTCATCATAATCATCATAGCCTTCCTCTTAAATAACAGGAAGACTGAGCAGAGGAGACAGATTGCTCTGCAGGGGTCTGCTGCTGAGAGTCAGACAGCCCTTGTAAGCCTGAATGACCTTAAAAGCCTGTGCAATTTCAGCAGGACTTGCCAGACTTTATAGCAGGCACAGAAGTCCCCGAATGCTGCCCAGCATGAGGTTGCGTGTACTTAGTTTTCTTTGATTTCTTTGAGGGAACTGGGGAGTATGTCAGTTCAGCAAGCCACTTAGGTACTGCTTGAATACCCGTCTCAGGGCTAGCAATTACAGTAGTTGTGGTTTCACTCACAGTAATTTAGGGTGTCGGCTTGTCAGAGCTAGACAGACCCTTAGGTGGAGACCGTTTTCTCTTTAGCCTTATCCAGGCATTTTTCACTACTTTTCTCAGGACATGTATTGCAGATTTCACTCTGCTTTTAAATGTTCATGCCCAGTCAGGCAAAGTAAAAAGAATGTTTGTCTAGCAAAATTTGACCACTCTCCATACATGGTTTGAAACCGGGATCACAAGTTTTTCTTCTCGGTTCTTGACATTCTCAAGGTAAAACCGATAAAAGATGTAACTGCTGAAAAATGTCTTTAAAGTAAAGTTATTTAGCGGTCAGTTCTGGAACCGATGAGGAATCAATCGGAAACCGGTAACCCAGGTAGTGAACCGAGGCCATCGGTTCAGGAACCGGTATTAGCGGTTCTTAATACAAGTTAAATTTAACAAAATTAAACATAACTAATGGAGTTTTTTTAGTCAGACAACTCCGATAAATATTAAATAAACCTCAGTTTACCCCCGGTTATACCGAACCAGGAGAAACAGAGAGAACTTACAATTTAAACACAAATTACGGTTTAACTTAAAATTACAAAAAGTAAAAGGCAGCAAATGAAATGTAAATAATTCTTATATATATATTTTTTAATAAGTTTTCTCACATCAGAACAAGGTGATGAGAAGAGGATCTCAGAGTGTCTAGTCTTGACAGGCCGAGAGAGAAATCTGAGGGGGTTAGAACTAAGGCAGATAGTAGAAGGCAGCATTTGAAAAAGTGGCTCATGCAAAAGATTCCTTCATTTCCATATGTTTCTTCTCTCCAGGCAGTTCCGTCTTAAAAGGACACTGCAGAAAGTTAGGAATACCAGAGCATTACTGGGGTCAGAACCACACGTTCTGCTCAAGGGATGGTATGATCTGGGACAGAGTTACCATCCGAAAGGTGCGCAACCTGAGAAACTGACTCAGGTCATGCAGATCTAGAATGGGGCGCCAGCCCCCCCTCCCCCACATCCGTTTCGGGACCAGGAAGTACCTGGAAACGAACCCTGGGTTGACCACTACCTTCTTGTGGAGGAGTTGGGCAATGACATCTCTGAGAGCTGACCGAATATGGGCGGATACCTTTTCTTCCTGTGGGGAACGGACTTGGCTTGGGGGGTACTGCTCGAATTCCAGAGGCAGACCCTGACTGACCACCTCCAGAACCCACCTGTCCATTCTAACAGTGGACCAAGCGGAAAGGAAATGGTGGAGCAGACTCCCCCACGGGAGGACACAGAGTGGTTGTGGCAGGTGTGGGGGTGGCTGCCCACATCCCGTCACTGCGCAGGCTTAGAGGATGAAGAGCTAGCAGCAGGCATGCCGGAACTTCTACCTCCTGGCTTACGGTTCGCCAAAGCCCCGAACTTTAGCCGAGGGCACCAAGAGTGAGCCTGCTGCTGCTGCTGCCCAGTTTGACACTGGGGCTGCTTGGCTGCAGGGGCAGAAGGTCGAAAGGGTTTCTTCTGCGATTTCAGAACCATGAGGTTCTTTCTGGTTGGAAATAACTGAGTCCAAGGTGGTGTTGGACTTCAATACATTGAAGGTGATCGACTCCTGGACCGAACAAGTCGGTACACAAGAAGGAAAATTCCACCAATTTGTGCTGGGTGTCTGCCATAAAGGTTGAGACCCTCAGCCAGGCCCTGCAGTGCATAGCGACTGCAGCTGCCACTGATCTGGCACAAAAATCCCAGATCTCCAGAGCCATCTGGAGTTGCTGTTTAGCAACAGCCTAACCCCGATCACGGACCTGCTTGACTGTGGTCTGAAGATCCGCGGAGAGATGAGGAAGCACCTCATCCAGAGAGCCAAAGAGGGCATGGGAGAAGCTGCCATGATAACAGCTCAACTCGCCTGTTGGAGACCAAGCGAGGAAGCAGCACAGACCTTTCTGGCTGCATGGTCTAACTTTTTGGACTCTATCCGGGGGTCTATCCGTGTCTCCCGAATTGCCAGAGTGCCGAAACACAGATTTGGTCACCAATCTCTCGGCCAAGGGATGCTGTGTAAACCCCAAGGGGGCACCAATGGGAACCACAAATTTGCGGGCGATATGAGCGGAAGGCGCAGGGCAGGAGGCTGGGTGTTGCCAAAGCTCCAAGGCCGGACCAACTATGGCCTCGGCCACTGTGAAGGCCTCAATTTCTTGAACTCTTTATCCGGTGGCTGAGAGCTATATGCTTCGGCTGTTGGGTTCTCCCATGGGCGGCCGTGAGAATCACCGAGTCTGCCTTAGGCTGTTTGCTCAGATGTGATTCTCCACTTGGTGTCCTGTACAATTGGTCGGCCTTTTTGGGGACCACTGAAGTAGTCATGGAGGGGTGCTTCCATGCTATCTGGGTAACATCCTGGAAGGGTTCCACAAAGGGTGAGATGACCAAGGGCTTTGGGTCAGTGGCCCCTAAGAACTTCGCCAAACGGCACCTTTCAGGGTCCAACTCTTCCGTCTCACACTGGTTCAAAAATTGGACATGCCTTATTTATTACAATCTAGGAAATACCTTTGAGTAAGGGACTCACTTACAGAGGTTCCACATCATATTAGAACAGTAAGACAAATACATTGAAACACAGAGAGAGGGGGACAAATTGTATGTCACAGGGAACCGCATAGCAGACCAGCAAGCTATCATATACAAGACTAGGTACAATAAGTTTCAATAAGCCAGAACATGTTTATGAGGACATGACAGTTCTGTTGCCAAAGTGCCAGGCAAGCAAGGTGATGCATATGACACCTCAGGTTATAAAAAGTGCTTTAGAAGAGGACAACTAGAGGTAGTTAACAGGAGCATGGGGAAGATGGAAAATAGGCTGGTTGAGGTAGGGTGAGAGAGCTAGGACGTGGAGACAGAAACAGGAGGGTGAAAGAGGGGAGGAAGGAGTGAGAGCAGGGAGAGGGGGAAAGAGGGAGGGAGAGAGCGTACCAACTATGATCAGCAGAAATTGCCATGTATAAGAAGCTTCTATAAGGGAAAAGAGGGTTGTTGTGGCGAGGCTTCCATGGGGGGAGAGAGACAGGTATAGGGGAGGCAGAGGAAATAGTGGACAGGATAAGGTGAGGGAGTGACTGGCAATGTCAGTATAGAATGAAACCGTGGAAAGATGAAACGGGGGGGGGGGTGTTAGGGTTCACAGTTGCAGACACCAATGAGAGCAAGTAGAGACTGAAGTTTTGTTTTAAATGGACCTAGTTTGTCAACTGCAAGTTCTTTGCTGAGGGAGTTTAGCCAGGTAGGTGCTCGATATTCAAAGGATCTTTGACCTTGTGAGATCCTCCGGAACAGGACTTTCAGGGTTTGGTCGTTTTGACCCCTGGTACATCTGGGTGAGTTTTGGGGAGTTAGAAACCTTACTCCAGGAGGTGTGGTTACAAGTGTTAATTTTTTGGGGAAGAGGCACGTCAGGTATTGTATACGGCAATCTAAGTTAAGCCAGCGACTTTGGGTATATAGTTCACGTGTGGAAATGACAATGTGCACCCAGCACTAGTCTACAGGCCTTATTTAGGGTCATTTTAAGTCTTCTGAGAGCCGTGGGAGTTGCTGCACCATACACAACCAGGCCGTAGTCAATAACAGAGCACTGAGCTTGATACTATCTTCAGGGCCATGTCAGTAAAGCTAGATTTGTTTTTTATAAAGTAATCCCAGTTTAGCGTTTGCAGCTTTGACAACTTGGTCAATGTGTCTAGAGTATGTGAGCGCACTATCAAGCGTTACACCAAGATATTGAAAATAGTTTACCATCTCAATGGGGGAATTTTGGTTACTGACAACTTGTAGCTGGAAATTCCTGTGTAAATTGTGATTGGTTGCAAATACCATGGTCTTCGTTTTTTTTATAGTTTAAGAGCAGTTTTGAGTCCAAAAAAAAACACTTTTCTGCCTGGAAGAAATTGGCCTGCATCTGTAATTTCAGCTCGACTGGATTTGAGTGGTTTGAGTAAAGCACAGCATCATCAGCGAATAGCAGTATTTGATCGCTGACTGCTAGAGGGAGCTGGTTTAGAAAGAAGCTAAAAAGCAGGAGTCCAAGGATAGAGCCTTGGGGCACGTCAGTTGTGACACCAGTAGTTCGAGCAGACATCTTTTTTGACTTTTTCTAGTCTACCATGGAGGTAGTCTCTAAACCAGGATACAGATTCGGGGATAGACCTGTAGCGGATAACTGGCTGAGGAGGAGCTCATGGTTAACAGTGTTGAAGGCCTTGGTGAGGTCAATAAATGTAGCCCCCACCAAGAGCCCCCCGATCCAGAGCACTATGAATATAACTAGTGAATTCTATTAGAGCAGTAGAAGTGCTATGTTATTTCCGAAAGCCGTGCTGTTGATGGCATTGCAGTTGATATTTGTCAAGGAATTCAACTAGCTGGTCAGAAACAATGCGTTCCAAGACCTTCGTGGGGGGGGATGGAGATGTGCGATGGTGTGGTTAGCATTATCACCACTTTTGAAAACCGGTGCAACTACCGCCTCCTTCCATAAGTGTGAGAATTTCCCAGTAACTAGGGATAAGTTCAGAATTTTGGTGAAGGGGGTAAGGACAACATGAAGTGCAAGTTCTAGGAGCTTTAGATCAAATCCGCCATTACTGGTCCTTGCTTTACCGAGGTGATATATCTTGGTCTGAATTGGGGTAATTACTTTAAGGTAGAAGTGGGGTATGGGGCATCGACGAGAGGGTGTATTAGGGAGATTTTGTGTATTTAGAGGTAGACAGAAGTCAGGAGGTAGAACACCACTCAGGTCAATAAATGGTTTGTTGAAGGTCTCAGCGATGGTCATAGGCTCCTAGGTGGGAGTACCATCAATATTTATTAAGGTAGGGGGAGACTTGCTTGGTTTTCTAGATAGGGATTTGAAATGTTCCCAAAAATGTCGGCCGTCTCCCCAGGAGTTTTCAAGCTCCCTATGAAAGTGGTGATTTTTGGCCTTACGGATTTGCCCATGTACATCTGTTACGTGCCTCCTTGTATTTTTGGATGTCAGTGGCTACACCTGTACTTCTGGACATATACCAAAGATTGTCTTGATGTTTCATGAGGTCAAGCAACTGCGGAGAGATCCATGAGTTTTGATGGCCCTTGGTCTTTCGCTTCGTGAATGGGGCATAAATATCATAAGATTCATTAAATTTTTGGATAAAGATTTTTAGGACATCATCAACATTAGCAGTGGTGCTCAGGAAACTTCAATCATGGTTGCTTAGATGCATTTTTAGTGCATCCAACTTACCTTTTTTTAGAAGTCTTGTATTGATGGTTTTGGTTGGGACTTTAGGGGCCTTATTAGACCAGGAGAACAGGATAGGGGAATGTTCAGTAAGGGAATCGGGGAGTACTGAGATGCGATTTATTCTATTAGGGCGATTGGTGATCAGCCAGTTGATGACAGTACCTGTTCCAGTTCTGTAGTTAACCCAAGTGTGGGTGTACTGAGGATAAAGCGTCCTTATAATGACCATTGTCTTAGGAGTTCCAATTGATGCTGAAGTCCCTCACCAAGATAATTTCATTGTTGGGACTGCTCCTCGAAAGGTAGTCAGTTACGACTTTGAACCCACTATCTTGGTCCTTGGGTGGAATGTACATGGATACTACCGTAAATGATTTTCCATTTTTTCCAATTAGTATCTTTACCGGCAACAGCTGTGTGCAACACTTGGTAGTAATGTGCAGCAGCATTTGCCCTTTGAGGTGTTCCTTCATATATAATACACAGCCACCCCGCACTTGCCAAGCCTATCAAATCTGAAAGAGTTGTACTCTGGGAGTTGTATGGCAGAGCCCGGGATCCTAGGACTCAGCCATGTCTCCACTACTGACAAGATATCCGGTTTGTGTTGGGTAACCCACACATGAAGTAAGTCAAATTTCGCCTGTAGACTACAAATATTGATGGAGGCTATTCTTTGTCCAGATTGATGTTTAAGAGCGACCCGAGGGTTCGACATGGGTGCAGGGTTAGGGTGGACGTTAACAGACAGGAGTAATAGTAGGTAGGCCATACTTATCTGCCATTTTATAAAGCAAAAACTTTTACCCCTATTTGTAGAGGCGGATTTGTGCACTTTTACTTTTATACATGTTAAGACTAAGTTGGTTATAGGTGGGGGGATTGATGGGGTACATATTTAGTCTCCTACCATCCAAATAGATTCTGTATAAGGGCACGTTCTTTAGGCTAACGGCCATAGCATATGAGGTGGATTTGTGACACACCTGAAAAGGCATGATTTGGGAGATGTTATAAACTTGGGTGAGAAATGGTAGGTGATGTGGATAGGTTGGGAGGGCGCATGCAGCTGGCATGGCATTAAAAGGTGAGAAGGAGCATAACCAAGAGTGGAGCTTTGGTGTAATAGGGTCAGGCGAAATGGGGGAAGGGGCAGTGGCAGGACTCAGAGATGCATTGGTGAGGTCTAATGTTCATTCACCTACCGGGCTCCCAACTGGTGGAACAGCCTTAGAACGGAGCTCTCCTCTGCCCCCAAGCTGGGACTATTTAAATCAAAGCTTCGTTTCCACCTCTCCGCCTCTAGCACCTGTGACTGTCACTTCTAGCCAGGCCCCTCAATTGAGTCTCACAGTCCTTACAGAGGAGCACCTCCCTGCACCTCTCCCCTCGTTCCACTCCCACCCCTTACCCTATCCCCCCTACTACCATTCAATTCCACCCCACTTCCTGCACTTCTGTTCCAGTTGACAACTGCCTCTGGCAAGCACTATGATATACGGCTATGCAACTGTATGTTAATCCATTTTTCCTGCACCACTTATACTTGCTTCACTGTATATTGTTTATGCTCAACTGTGTACTACTGTATTGTCCTGTCTCTGATGTGGAAACACTGTAAAAGAGCCTTGGCTCAAAGGTACTTTCAATCCTAGAATAAATAAATAAACAAAAAATAATAGGATGGGAGTATGGTGGAGGAAATAAACGACAGGTAGATATGTGGTGATACATCTTAATTAAGCTTTGTAGTGAGCAGACTACAGGGGTATAAGTGGTGAGTAAAGCGAAAGTATGATCAATTTGAGGAATTAAAGGAGAAAAGAGTGAAGCAAGCTGAATTATCTAGTAGCAGGACAAATTCACATAGATAATTCCCATAGGTGAGGGCAGATAAGAGTGGTTTTGCCCAGGAGAAATAAGAAAAAATTACTCACCTTAGTAATTATGTTTCTTCTAATGGAGTCTTGCTGTATTCTGACAATTGCAGTGATTCCCAACCTTTGAAATGCCCCGGAGAACAAAGAGTTAACTTTCTATGCAGGGCATAGAATGCTGAGCTTGAGCTCGGTTGAAGTCTCTGTCTGGAGTGATTCAAACCTAAACCGTCAGATTCTTACAAGCCCAACTAAACTAAAAAATTCTATGTGGAAATGGTAAAAATTCTTACGAGCCAACTGGCTGAAAAAAGTTTTGGATTCCCAAGGAAGACTCAAGACAGGAAACCCAAAAAACCAATAATAAATTAGCACCCAAACAAAAAAGGAGGAGGGTGCAAGCAAAAAACACCACTGGGGTGCAACACTGCACCTGCCCACCCACTTCCCAAAAACAGGTTCTGAGAGGGGAGGCAGGTCAGAATACAGCAAGACTCCATTAGAAGAAACATAATTGTTAAGGTGAGTAATTTTTTCTTCAAACAACATGAAGTCTAGAAACATAGACTTTGACGGCAGATAAGGACCACTTGGCCCACCCAGTCTGCCCATTTCCCTACCTATTGGATAAGCTGCAGATTCTAGTTAACCAATAGCCTACTTCCTGCAACCCCCCACTATAATTGCTTATGTCTGTCCCATGCATGTTTAAATTCCCCCAGTGGAACCTGATTTTATCTCCTTTCACAGGGATAAAGTAGTCCTTAGAACCAACAGAAGATTCTTGCCAAAGTGGTTTCAGACTTCCATTTAAACCAGTCTATGTCTCTCCCTGTCTTGCTGTATTCTGACAATTGCAGACTATCAAGCAGTACCTCCAAGGAGGAAGGACAGAACCTACTTTGGGAATAGGCTCTGAAGTACTGCTCTGCCAAACCGAGCATCACTCCTAGCCTGGATATCCAGAGAGTAATGCTTGGTAAAGGTATGGACTGTTCTCCAGGTGGCTGCTTGACAAATTTCTAAGAGAGGGATATCCCTGCCAGCAGCCACGGAAGCAGCTGTACCTCTTGTGGAATGAGCCCTCAGGCCTGAGGGTGGAGTTTTCCCAGTTTTCATAGCAGAATTGTATACAAGACACAATCCACCTGGCAATAGATCTTTTGGTGGCAGGTTTGCCTTCCCCACTTCTCCATAAGTTAGGAACAACAGGAGGGAGTCAAACCTGTGACCCTTGGTACGCTCTATGTAGTAACTAAGGGCTCTTTTGACATCTAAACTGTGTAGCCTCCTTTCTCCTGAGGAAGAATGATCAGTGAAGAAAACAGGGAGAGACAGACTGGTTTAAATGGAAGTCTGAAACCACGGTGGGCAAGAACCTTCTACTGGTTCTAAGGACCACTTTATCCCTGTGAAAGGAGATAAAATCAGGTTCCACTGACAGTGCTTGCAATTCACTGATACATCTGGCAGAGGCAATGGCTACCAGGAACACAGTTTTCCAAGTCAGGTACTTAAGCTCTGCTGAAGATATAAGCTCAAAGAGGGACTGCATAAGTTGAGCAATGCAAACGTTCAAATCCCAGGCTGGGGCAGGGTCTCTAAAAGGAGGATTGGTGTGAAGCAATCCTTTAAAAAATTTACAGAACACAGGATGGAAAGATAGTGAGGAAGACTTCCCCACTGACAAAAACGCAGAAACAGCTGACAAGTGTACTTTGAGAGTAGCTGGTCTGCGGTCTAGGCCATTAAGATAGACCATATAATCCAGAACCATAGGCAATCCAGCAGTGTCTGGAGAAACATGCTTCTTAGAACACCAAATGCTGAATCTTTTCCATTTGGAGTTGTAAGTCTTTCTGGTGGAGGGCTTTCCAGAAGCCTTGAGGATATCCAGAACCCCTTGGGAAAGATGCAGACCTGCAAACTCTAACTCTTCAAGAGCCACGCTTTGAGATTGAGAGACTGAAGAGTGGGGTACCAAATCCTTCCCTGAGAGGATGTTAACAGGTTGTAATTCCTGGGAAGAGACAGGGGAAGATGGACTGCTAGGGACAGCAACAGGAGCAATCAGAATCACCTTGCAAGGTTGAGACCTTATTTTTACCAAAAAACTCAACAGGAGCGGGAAGGGGAAAGGCATGAAACTTCCTTCCCAATTCAGGATCAGGGCGTCCAGAGGGACTGAGCCCAAGACTGGAGATCTGCAACAAAAGAGGAGTTGGTGATTGTCTGGGGCTGCAAAGAGATCCATCTCTGGAGTGCCCCACCTTGAAAAAATCACTTTCAACACCTGAGGGTCCAGGGACCATTCGTGATGGCCCCGAGAAATCCTGCTCAGTGCATCTGCTAGAACATTGTCCTTGCCTGGAAGGTGAACTGCTACAAGAGAGGTTTGCAGGGAATAAGCCAGGGACCACAACTTCATGGCTTCTGTGCACAAGGCCGTGGACAGAGTGCCTCTCTGCTTGTTGATGTACCACATGGTGGTGGTGGTGTCTGTCCTGACTTGAACCACCTTGTTCTGTACTGACTGTGAGGCAGCTTTTAGAGCCAGAAAAACTGCTCTGAGCTCTAGAAAGGTGATGTAGAGAAGGGATTCTTGGGGGGACCACAGCCCCTGGGCAGTAAGGGACCCCAGATGGGCTCCCCAGCCCAGGAGAGAAGCATCCGTGGTAAGGACCACTGAACAAGGCTGAGCAACAAAAGGAACACCTCGTCTTAAATTGTCTTGATCCTGCCACCGCTGGAGGGCTTGGATCAAGGTCAGAGTCATTGGGATCAATTTGGTAAGGGAATCTTTCCTCTGAGACCAGAAAGCTCTCAAGTGGAACTGAATATCCCTCATCTGGAATCTTGCCCCTTGGATCACTGCTGTTGAAGCTGCCATGTGGCCCAACAGCTGGAGGAAATGCCTTGCTGATCGAGATACCTGAAGGCTGAAGGAAGAAGCTAGTTCCATAAGAACCCTTGCCCTTTCTAGAGGAAGAAAGGCTCTTCCTCTGCGTGTGTCCAGCTCTGCCCCTATAAAGGTAAGAAGCTGGACTGGTTCGAGAACTGACTTGGGAAGGTTGAGAAGAAATCCTAGAGAAGTGAGCACTTGCTGGGTCACTTGCAGGTGAGACTTGACTTGGTCTGGAGACTGACCCACTTTGTGATCGTCCAGATATGGAAAATGGAAATCTTTGCCTTCTTAGAAAGGCAACTACTACTGCCAGGCACTTTGTGAAAACCCTTGGGGCTGAGGTTAGGCCAAAGGGCATTGCTCTGAACTGATAATGGCCTGAGGGCAACTCGAAGCTGAGGTACTTTCTGTGGAAGCACCTGATGGGAATGTGAAAGTAGGCATCTTTGAGGTCCAGGGAGGCTAGCCAGTCCCCTGGCCTTACGTCAGTCCTATATGTAATTACCTACTGCAAGAGTCCTCTCGAAGTAAGATGGATTATTCCCAGAATTATCATCTTGAACTTTGGTTTAAAAGATGTTTGTTTAGATATCTTAGGTCTAGGATGGGTCGCCACTCCCCTGCCTTTTTGGGGGTCAGGAAGTACCTGGAGTACAGTCCTTTGCCCCAGTGTAAGGTAGGTACTCTCTCTATAGCTGTTAAAGCTAGGAGAGAAGAAACCTCTGTCTCTAGGGCAAGGGTTTCCGAGAGATTTGCAGGTGGAAAAGATCTGGCTCTCATCTTTGGAAACTTTTGAGCTGAGAACCAGTCCCTGGCTTACTACTTCCAGGACCCACTTGTCTGATGTAATAGACATCCAGTCCTGGACAAAGTAAGCCAGCCTACCTACTGGAATAGGAGAGTCGTGGCAGGCAGGCCCATCAGGGTGTCTGCTTGGCAGGGGCTTTAGGCTGAGGAGTGGATGCAGCCCTGCTCATCCCCCTTCTGCCTCTCCCTCTGAAGAACCCCCTCTGAGAAAAGGAAGAAGAGGCCTGTGCTTGGTAAAAAAAAAAAGCCTTTGAAAAGGCCTGCCCCTGCACCTAGACTGCTGTCTTTGAGGAGTTGCCTGCCTTTCCTTGGCCTGAGCACTCCTGTAAGTGGTCCTGTACTCATCCATTTTCTTCATGTAATTCTCTGTCTACTCCCCAAACACAGAATTACCCACTACAGGAAAATCCATGGCCTTAGCCTGGGTGTCCTGCGAGAGGCTAGTACATCTGAGCCAAGCCATCCTCCGAAGAGCCACAGATGTAGCCATGACTCTCGATGACACATCATTAGAGTCCACAGCAGCATGAAACTGAACCTTAGATGCCTCAATCCCATCTGCAGCCACCACCTCCAGCTCCTAGGCTAGCTGGGGGGAGGCCTGTTTAGCCAGTGCCAGTACTGTGTCCCACCTGGACTTCTGGTACCTGGCTGTATAGGCCATGTAATTCACCTGCCTGAGTCCCAAAGAAGATGCCATGTACTGCTTCTTTGCCATTGCATCAGTCTTCCTGGAGTCCTTGTCTGGGGGGTGTGAAGCCAAGGGAATATTTGCCTTGTCACAGGCAGCAGCCTGCACTGCCCCAACATGGTTGCATTGCTGATAAAAGAACTCCGTGTCTGAGCCTGAAAGTGTATACCTCTTGTACATTCTTCCATCCACAGGAGGTATAGTGTTAGGAGACTAAGAATTTTTGTGTCGATTTCCCCAAAAGATTTATGGAGGGGAATAGACAGTCTCCTGAACTCTGGGATGTCCATCATCTCTACATAATCAGGCTCCTCTTGATCTTCCACAGCCTCCTCCATAGGAAGCTGGAGGGTTTCAGCCACCTTTCTGTAAAACAAAGTGAGAAGGGGACTCAGAAAGCCTAGGAGGGGAAACAACTGAAGGTCTGTCTGGGGAGATGTCCGGTTCCACAAGCACATCCAGACCTTCACTTACATCATCATCCTCCTCCTCAAATTCCCCTTCCTCTTCAAATTCCGGTTCATAGAAATCTTCAAGGGTATACTCTTGAACCGGGGGAACCAACTGAACCGAACCCCTGCTAGAAGGAGCCGGATCGGTCGGAACAGGTCAGAGCGATTCCACAATCTGAATCGCTCTGGTCATCTCTTCGGCGGTCGGAACATGAACCTCTGGATCCAAACCAGTCGATTTATCTTTGCATTTTCTTTTTGTCGGAACCGATCCCTCTGAATCGGCTCTCCTTTTGCCCGATGTAGTATCACCCTGGTCAGACGGCACTCCTGGTTCGGTTGAAACCGAACCGGGCTGGCCATCCGGGTCAGCGGACCTCTCGGCCTCTTTTTCTCTCAGTCTACCTAATCTCTTCTCAAGGGTAGACTTGGGAAAGGTTTTATATATTTGGCAGTCTGAATCGAGGTGGTCAAACCCCAGACAATAAACAGGTGGTGTGGGGATGGCCCTTAGCAAAGACCTCCCCACACTCACTGCAGTGTTGAAACCCAGTGGGCCAGTTTTTTTTTCTTGGGTTTCTCAGACATGGCCAACTTAACCAAACTTATCTTTTTTTCGGCAACCGCCAGGCAAGACTCCCTTTATTGGTTCCTAACCATGTCATGGGTATTGGAAAACGTTTCAAAACACGTTTTTTTTTTTAAAGAACCGATGAGAACTGATAACCACACCTAAGTAAAACACACAAATTTCACTATCAAATGGCCGTTCCGCGAACCGAGCTGCACTTTACAAGTTCCACACAGAAAAACAGAACAATTCCTATCTAGTACTCACAGCACCACAGACAGAGACTGAATCAACTATGCGGATACTTTTTTCGGTTTAAAAACCGCCGAAAACTGAAACTTTGACTTTCGAACCAAGCTGAAGGAGAAATCTCGGGAGCGACCGTTCAGTGAGGCGGAGTAATGAATCTGACTGTTTAGGTTTGAATCACTCCAGACAGAGACTTCAACCGAGCTCGAGCTCAGCATTCTATGCCCTGCATAGAAAGTTAACTCTGTTCTCCGGGGCAGTTCAAAGGCTGGGAATCACTGCAATTGTCAGAATACAGCAAGACTTCATGTTGTTTGAATTGGTGCTGCTGTTGCTGATCGTTAACTTAGAAAAAGAAGGAAAGTGGAAGAAGGAACTGATGTGTCCACCAATCGTAGTAGAGAAGGGTTTGTGGGCATTAACAAGTGGGGGAGGACGTGTATTTAAGAGAGTCGAAGGCTGGGGAGAGCGAGAGGGAGAAAAAAAACTCAGTCCCCGAATACAGCTGAAAGTATCGCACTATTTAAAATAAAGCACCAAAAAAATCAGACTCAGAACGCTTCAATTAGAAGAGAGCAGAGAGTAGGGCCAATCAATGAAAATGCCTTGGTTCGGCCAAAACCACCAATCGGCAGGTCCACTACTTGGCCAGTTTTTCAGAGTTCCCAGGGTCCATACCTTAATGCTGACAGTGGGTTGAGGTCCACAAGCGGCTGGCTCGGAGTGCCAGGCCGCAGTGCAGCAGTATGCCCTGGTCACAGGGGCAGGAAACCTAATGGAACAGTAAACAAAAGGAGAGCAGAGATAAGGTGCTAGGTTGCAGTCTAAGTAGGGGCGGTACAGGACAAAACAACAGAAAAGGGAGGGAGTGTGAAAAGAGCAGGGGGAGGGGGGAGCAACTCCGAGAGTGCCAGTTAGGCTGAGGGTTTCTGACACCAAGAAAATCAGGTCAGGACAAGAATGGGGGAGGGGGGGATGAGAGAAACGAGGTAATAGTTGGAGTGTAGGGGAAAACGCATAGGTGCTCACAAAATGGAGGCACAGCTCCGGGGGTAGGATGAAGGAAAGTCAAGAGCAGGGAGGGATAGAGCAAGGCAAAGTGGAAAGTGAGTTGAGAGCTGAGATTTGTGAAGCAGAGGAGAGTAGGCCAAGAAAAATCAGCGAGAAAACAAACTTTAGCAGCAGTTTCACAATACATGACTAGCAGTGCCTTTATTTATTTATTGAAAATGTTTCACCAGGAAAGGCACACTGAGCAAAAAGATGCTCGTCTCACGGTGCAATCTGGGGGAGAGGTTACAGTGGAGGAAGGTATACATACTGAAGTTGAATTTAGAAGTAGAGCAATACAGATAATGAACATAGTTGGGTGGGATTACATTTGAACTTGTTACATACGGAGAACAGTATAGAACATGATCATCAAGGACAGGCTATACATATCATGGGTACACATCGAGGGCAATACATGATTACATAAGTGCCAGTAACAGAACTCGAGTGCCAGTAACAGAACTTGAGCTGAAGCGAGATGCACCAAATTGACAGTTGGAATTGGAGAGCAAAGATAGGGGGTAGAGGAGGAGTGGACTAGTAAACACTAGGTGTGTAGGGGGGTGGTTTAGGTGCGGTGGAGGGGGGGAAGAAGAGGGGAGTTAGTAGCTGTGAGTAAGGCTGAAGAGCGTAGGTTATTTAGGAAGGAGGGGGAAGGGAAGGGAGATATTAGGAGTGCATAAGAGTAAGAGTGTAAGTGCGTAGGGCAGTACTGTCCGTATTAAGCACAGTCTAAAGCAATTTGCAGTTTCTAAGCAAAAAACTCAGTCCCCGAATAAGAAAGTATCACACAGTTTAAAATAAAGCGCCAGAAGCGCCAAAATATCTGACTCAGAATGCTCCAATTAGAAGATAGCAGAGAGTAGAGCCAACCAATGAAAATGCCTCGGTTCGGCCAAAACCATCAATCGGCGGGTCCGCTACTTGGCCGCCTTTTCAGAGTTTCCAGGATCCGTACCTTATTACTGACAGTGGGTAAAGGTCCATGAGCGGCCAGCTTGGAGTGTTTGGCTGCAGTGCAGCAGTATGCCCTGGTCAGGGGAAGGAAATCTTATATCCAGGAAGGAGGGATCGTCTGGAGGGGATCTCAGGGAGTCCTCCTTGTGGTCCAGAGACGGTAGGGACAGGTCATCCTCTGAACAATCATAGGAGGAAGAGAATCCTCCAGATGAACCTTCTGAGGATGTATAATGATGTCCCCTGGAGGAGAACCTGGACTGGTGACCCATGCTCCTCATCCACTGACATTGGATGGTCTGGCGTCCGGGGTAGCGGAGGTGGATGCTGGGATCCCCGAGGAGTTAGGAGCCAGATCCAGTGACCCAGGTAAAAGGTCCCCTTTTATGGTATTCCACCAGTTTGTAAACAAAGCCCCAAACTTAGCCCAAGGGATGACAGGGCTTGACTAAGGTGATGGCGCCAGGCTAGGGGCGATTGGGTCCTTGGCACCAGCCCTCGCGGCATGGTGGCCTCTGGCATTGGAACAGATGGAACTTTTTTTACCTGGTGTCTGATCCGTTGGGACAGTGTCCTCCAACATCGGGCGCTCAGACGTCTGGTCAGGCTCCCGAAGAGGTGAAGGCGGAGGGAGTGGCGCCCAGTCTGTTATCCCTGGAGATGAGCACCAAGTCCCCAGGCATTTGGTCTGCAGTTAGGTTCTCAGTGGGGCCCAGTGGTGCTGACAGTGGCCTAGAAAGCGGCATCTGGTCTGAATCTGTGGTGGAGTCAGATTGCATTGAGGCCTGACGTTGGTCCGAAGCCTCGGTCGACGACTGCCTGGAAGGCGAGTGATGCTTATTTTGGTGCTCGCTATCCTGGTGTCTCCAGAAGACGTCTAACCCTGACACCCTGTCAGACGACTCAGTGAGTGAAGTCTTGCGGAGGGCAGGTTCTGACCTGTCGCCCGACGAAGAGTGCACCAGTCCTGCTGACTGAGACCACGGCATAAGCTTGTGGGGTCGGATAACCAGGGACACGGGGACTTCTGAAAGCCAGAGCCCAGAAGACTCCCTGCCATGCGTCTAAGAAGATGCGGGGGACTTCCTCAAATGTGACCTCAGGACAGCCAGAGAGACTGGGGACTAAATCCGACCTCTCACCACAGGTCGAAATCTTGTGTGGGGACCTAGAATGGGATTCTGACCTGGACCTGTCCTTGTCCCGATGATGGTGTTTCCCGCTCACTTTCTTCTTTCTGGGGGAGGAGTCCTTTGCCAAGGAGGAAGACTAGCTGTGCCGCAACTGGGCATTCTGCATTGCGGTCACTTGCTGTTCAAGGAGGTACGTGTTCAAGGTGTTCAGGCTACGGATCCTGGTCCTCCTGTTGAAGCCTTGGCAGTGCATGCAGTCGTCTGGCCTGTGGTCAGAGCCAAGTAGAGGGAGCTGAGCGAGATGGCCGTCTTTTGCAGGATATGCACGCACCACGCCTTTGCCGATTTCTGCCTCTCTGAAGATGGCTGGGAACACATACACAACAAACTCTTAAAACAGGTAAAAACTATTAAGTGCACAAAGCACAAAAATGACAGTCAACTGGATGCAGGAGGCATCCTTGAAGCCAGTATGCATGGGTCGATGGCAGAAAACAAAACTGAGGTGGTGCCGGGGGACCGCCTCCTTTATACCATGGGTGACGTCAGGGAGGGGCCGACGTCAGGGGAGCGGTTCCCCGCCTTAGACTGCTAGCTAGAATTTTTCCGTGGGGTCCTAGTGCCTCATGGTCCTAATGGTGGTACCTGCTGCAAGAGGTCTATCTCGAAGTAAGATTGAGGGTTACTCATCTGTATCTGTAGTTCTAGGAGTGCTGTAAGATGCACATCCACACTTCTGGCAGTACTGCCTTTCCCTATAAGACTTGCCAGAAGGTCTTCAAGCTGGATCCTCCAACCCACCTAGTTGGCATCCCTCATGGCACTGTCCCGTGACATCATATCTTCCATGCTGGAAGTAAAGATTAGTGTGCCACTTGCCAAGGGATGTCTGTGGGTTGTGTTGCTGTGCACCATATACCACTCCAAGATCTACAGTTACAGGTGAGTAACAAAAAATTACTCCTCATAGTAACCTTGTTTCTTCTAAGGGAATCTTACTGTATTCTGACTTATGCAGTATGGTCTCACAATAGGACTGCCCCAGAGCCAAAATTGTTAATAGAACCTATGCAAATGATGGAATGCTAGGCTTGAGCTTTATTTTCAAATCACTGTCCCTGGTAAAACAGTTCTAAACCATCAGATTCTTACGAAGCATGCACTAAGCAGTTTCCTAGTACTGTAATGATAGGAATCGTTTAGATTTTAGTCAAGTAGGGTTAAGTAGTCGCATTCCTCATGGTTCTTCAACAGAGGAGGAACCAACAGTTTTCCTATTTATTTTACTGATTAAATTAAGTTAAATTTGCAGCCGGCCCAGTGGCTTAGGGGGTTGAGGCGCTGGCACCTTACCTCGACCCACACCGGTGACCCAGGTTCAGGAACAGACTCTGGGCACCGGGGGTCGGCTGGGGGAGGGGAAGATTAAGCATCCAGAGGACTACTCTCCTCCCCTCTCCATGGGTGTGATCAGGGGACGCATTGCTCGGCAGTGGCCCCCAGTGGAGCCTGAAGGCACTACCTGAGCATGCACTAATGGGGACACTGAAAACCAGGGAAAAATGGTGCCTAATGCGAGTGACTTGATGGCCATCCACAGTTTCGCCGTGGCACCCACCTGGATCCGTGTTCCGCAGGGAGTTGTGGTCTCCCTGCGGCCCCGCTGTTGGGGGAGGGGGAGCCACAGGAATCTGGGTGCCCACAGTAGAGGTGGTAGGCGGCTGGATGTCCCCGAGCAGTTGCGAGGCCAAGGAAAGAGGCGGCCAAAAGGAGGAAAAAATAGACAAAAAAAAAAAGTAACATTTGCTATTCCGACTCAGTACAGTCATTTTTTTCAATTATGTGGGTTTTAACCGAGCTAACTCCTGGTTTCATTTGCATTTGAAGTCAACCAGGGTAACTTCTAGTATTCTATTCTATTTTCATTATTCCAGGATAACTCCTGGTTTTTCTGTCGGGTTGCGTAACCGAAGAGAAAGAAAAAAGAAAAAATTACTCACCTTAGTAATTGCTTTTCTATTCATGGAGTCTTGCTATATTATGACTATATGCAGTCAGCCACTGCAGCTGAACTGCCCCGGAGAGGAAAGAGTTAACTCCAGAGAGTCTGGAGTTCCACAGCGCGAGGGTGCTATACCAAAGCTCTATCTGGCCAGTTTCAAATGAAACTGTCAGATCTTTATGAAGCTAACACTAAGCAACAAGTCTGTGTGGAAAGCTCTACACTAGCCAAGTGGCTACCTACTAGTAGGAATAACAACAATATAAACAACAATATAAACAGCAATAATAATAATAACAACAATGAATAATAGTATTATTAGTTTCTCCCTAACAAGCACTATTAGACCCCCCCCCCAAGACTCAAGTCCAGGAAGGGGGCCAACATATTACTTAAAACAGAAATACCTAATTCCCTAACCCTAAATAAAGGGGTGAAGGGAAGAACTAAAATAGCATGACACAGTGCTTGCACTAATTTGCCACCCCTACCCAAGTAGAAGTTCTGAGAGGGGCAGGAGGAGGGTGGTCATAATGCAAGACTCCATGAGAAGAAAAGCAATTACTAAGGTGAGTAATTTTTCTTCAAACACCATGAAGTCTTGCTATATTATGACTATATACGAATACACAGCAGTACCTCCATGGAGGAGGGTCAGAACCTACTTAGGAAATGGGCTCTGAAGCACAGCTGTGCCAAACGAGCATCTCTCCTGGACTGAATATCCAGGGAATAATGCTTGGTAAAAGTGTGAACTGTTTTCCAAGTAGCAGCTTGACAGATTTCCAGAATGGGAATATCTCTAGCACCGCTAGAGATGCAGCTGTACCCCTGGTAGAGTGAGCCTCAGTCCTGAGGGGGTTCTCTACCTAGTTTTGATAACAAAATTGGATACAAGAGACAATCCACCTTGCAATTGTCCTCTTAGTGGCAGGTTTCCTTTGCCAACCTCGCCATAGGTAAGGAAGAGTTGGAGGATTGAACCTGTGACCCTGGTGCGTTCAAATAGTAGCTTAAGGCTCTTTTGGCGTCAAGCTGTGCAAACTCCTCTCACCTGAGGAAGAATGCTCAGTGAAAAATACTGGAAGAGAGATGGATTGGTTCAGGTGGAAATCTGAAACCACTTTAGCAAAACTTTCTGTTAGTCCTGAGGACTACCTTATCTCTGTGGAAAGAGATAAAATCTTCTTCCACTGACAGGGCCTGTAGTTCACTTATGCGTCTGGCAGAAGTGATAGCCACTAGGAAAACAGTTTTCCAAGTCAGAAACTTGAGCTCTGCTGAGGACAGAGGCTCAAAGGGGGGTTGCATTAACTGAGCAATGCAAACATTCAGGTCCCAAGCGGGAGCTGTTTCTCGAAAAGGAGGGTTGGTGTGAAGAAACCCTTTAAAAAACTTGGAAAGCACAGGGTGAGAAGAAAAGGAAGCAGGCTTCCCTGCTGACAGAAAAGCAGAGACAGCTGCCAGATGAACCTTTAAGGTAGCTGGCCTAAGGAATTTAAATGGACCAAATAGTCCAGTAAAATGGACAGATCAGCAGATTCTGGGATAATCTGCTTCTCAGAGCACCAGATGGAAAACCTTTTCCACTTAGAATTGTAAGTGGCCCTAGTGGAAGGCTTCCTTGAAGCCTTTAAAATATCCAAAACACCTTGAGAAAGGTGTAAGTCAGCAATTCTAACTCCTCAAGAGCCATGCCTTGAGATGGAGGGATTTGAGGTCCGGATACCACACTCTCCCCTGTGCACAGGCCAGTAAGTCGTGGACTCTGAGCAAGCTCAGGGCAGGGTGGACTGTCAAGGACAGAAGCAGTGGGTACCAGGGCTGTCTGGCCCAATCTGGAGCAATCAGAATCACCTTGCAGGGCTGAGATCTGATTTCTACTAGTACCCTGAAAAGAAGGGGAAAGGGGGGAAAGGCATACAGGAACTTCCCTTTCCAATCCAACTGAAAGGCGTCCAGGGGGACTGATCCCAGCACTGGAGGCCTGCAACAAAACAGAGGAAGTTGGTGGTTGTCTGGGGCTGCGAAAAGATCTGAGGGTGCCCATCTGGCAAAGACTGACCCTAGCACCTGAGGATTCAGAGCCCATTCATGATGGCCTAGAAATCCTGCTGAGGGCATCCGCGGATGTTGTCCTTCCCTGGAAGGTGAACTGCTATCAGGGAGGTGTTCAGGAGTAAGCCAGAGACCACAACTTCATTGCTCGTGCACAAGGCTGATGACAGAGTGCCCCTTGCTTGTTGATGTACCACATTGTTGTGGTGTTGTCTGTCCTGACTTGAACTACTTTGTTCTGGACAGAAGCTGAAACGCCTGAAGAGCTAAAAGGACAGCTCTGAGTTCCAAAAGATTGATGTGGAGCAGAGATTCCTGGGGAGACCACACTCCCTGAGTGGACAGGTCGCCCAAGTGAGCTCCCCACCCTAACAGGGAAGCATCCGTGGTGAGGGTGAGGGAGTGGGAAACAGGAATGAAAGGAACCCCTTGTTTTAGATTGCTTTGATCCTGCCACCAGTGTAAGGCCAGGATCAGGGTTTGGGTCACTGGAACCAATTTGGAAAGGGGGTCCCTCCTTTGAGACCAATAGGCCCTCAAATGGAACTGAATGTCCCTCATCTGGAATCTTGCTCCTTGCACTACAGCTGTGGAAGCAGCCATGTGCCCTAGGAGTTGCAGAAAATGCCTTGCTGGTCGAGAGACCCCGGGAGTAGGGAGGATGCCAGGGCAATGAGTCTGTCTACCCTTTCCGAGGGGAGAAATGCCCTGGCTAACTTTGTGTTCAATTCTGCACCTATGAAAGTTAGTACCTGAACTGGTTCGAGAACTGACTTTGGTAAATTCAGCAGGAATCCCAGGGAAGTGAGAAGCTACTGGGTGACTTGCAAGTGGGATTTTACCTGATCTGGGGACTGACCCACTATGAGCCAGTCGTCCAGGTAGGGAAACACAGCAATCCTTGCCTTCTTAAATGAGCCACTACACAGCTAGACATTTAAGTGAATACCCTTGGCGCAGAGAGTAAGCCGAAGGGCATTGCCCTGAACTGGTAGTGGCCTGAGGTAGTTCGAACCTGAGGTACTTTCGGTGAGAAGGCCTGATCAGAACATGAAAATAGGCATCCTTGAAGTCCAGGAAGCTAACCAGTCCCTGGCCTCAGGGAGGGCAAAATCATTGTCAGAGTTAACATTTTGAACTTTGGTTTCAAAGATGCTTGTTCAGGTACCTTAAATCTAAAATGGGCCTTCATTCTCCTGTCTTCTTTGGGGTATGAAAGTATCTTGAGTACAGCCCTTGCCCTGATGGCAAGAGGGACCCTTTCTACTGCTTTGCAGTCAAAGAGAAGAAACCTCTGCTTCCAAAGCAAGGGCTTCTGAAGAGGATTTGCAGGTGGAAAATGTCTGGCTCTCATCTTGGAAACTGTTTGAAGCTGAGAACCAGACCCTGGCCTATTACCTCCAGAACCCACCTGTCAGTTAGGGACACCCAGTTCTGGCTGAAATAAACCAACCTGCCCCCACTGGTACAGGAGAATCGGCCCTGGGCACCCCATCAGGGTGCCTGCTTGGCAGTAGCTTAGGCTGAGGGGAAGGGGATGGTTTACTTGTGCCCCGTCTACCTCTGCCTCTAAAGAAACCCCTCTGTGCAAATGCAGAGGAGGCCTGAAATTGGTAAGAAGGCCTGTGGAAAGGCCTGACCCTACCTCTGGGAGCGTGCCTCTGTGGAGTGGCATGCCTCTCCTTAGCCTGGGCACTTTTGTAGGTAGTTCTGTATTCATCCATCTTTTCATATAGTTTTCTGTTTGTTCCCCAAACAGAGAATTACCCACAACAGGAAAATCCATAGCCTTTCACTGAGTATCTTGGGACAGATTAGTGCATCTGAGCCATGCCAACCTAGGAAAGCTACAGAAGTGGCCATGACCCTGAGGAAACATCATTAACATCAACAGCAGTATGAAATTGAACTTTAGAGGCTTCAATGCCATCAGCAGCCACCTGTTCAAACTCACTAGCCAGTTGGCCATGGGCCTGCTTGGCTAACTGCAATACTGTGTCCCACCTAGATTTCTGATATCTAGCCACATAAGCCATATAATTTGCCTGCCTGAGTCCCAAAGAAGCTGCCATATACTGTTTTTTCGCCATGGCATCAATCTTCCTGGAATCCTTATCAGGAGGATGTGAGGCCAGAGGAATATTAGCCTTGTCACAGGCTGCAGCTTGTACCACACCTACATGACTACACTGCTCAGTGAGGAAGTCAGTATCAGAGCCTGACAAGGTATATCTTCTGTCCATTTTTTTATCTATAGGAGGGACAGAATGAGGATTTTTTAAAATCTTTGTTGTTTGCTTCCTAAATGACTTATGCAAAGGAATAGACAACCTCCTAGACTCTGGTATATCCATCATTTCTACATAATCAGGCTCCTCTTGCTCATCCACAGCTTCCTCTAAAGGAAGCTGGAGGGTTTCTGCAACCTTTTTGTAAAACATAAAATGAGAAGGGGACTCGGACAGAATAGGAGGAGATTCTAAAGGTCTGTCTGGAGAAATGTCCGGTTCAATGAGCACGTCCAGACCCTCCCAGCCACACATGCAATGATCAAATTCATCCTCCCTCTCCTGTGGTTCATAAAATTCCTCAACATCATACTCCTGAACCACTGAACGAACCAACCTTTTACCAACTGTAGGTGGTTCGGCAGGACCCTGAGACAGTGACTGGACAATCTGTATGGCTTTAGCTATTTCTGCAGCAGTTGGAGAGACAATTTTGGACTCCAAACCTACTGATTTCTTTGTCTTTTTCACGGAGACTGGTTCCCCTGAACCAGCCTTCCTTTGCCGAGAAGTCTCACCCTGGTCAGAGGGCACTCCCTCTGGTCCAGTGGGTGCTGGACGGGCTGGCCATCGGGTCAGCGGACTTCTTGGCCTCTGTTCCTGAAGCGGCCCAATCTCTTTTCCAGGGTGGCTGCAGGAAATTTTTACACACCTGGCAGTCTGACAGGAGGTGATCAGCCCCCAGACAATAAACACAAGTGGTGTGGGTCCAGCTAAAGAGGCTTCCCCCACAGACATCACATGTTGAAACAGTGGGCCGGTTTTCTTTTTGGGTTTCTCAGACATAATGTCAGCCTAACCAAAAACTTGCCCTTTTGATGGCAGTGCCAGGCAAGACACCCTTATCGGTTCCTAAGCGTGTCACGGGTATTTGAAAAAACCTATTTTAAAAGCAAGGTTTTTTTAGAACCGATAAGAACCGGGAACCACACTCTAAAAGCCCAACCACACTTTAAAATGTTAAATTAAGCAAACTGATCGGTTCAAAACCGAACCGATAATTGAATTTCCACACAGACTTTAAATTTTCTACTTACGGTTTACCAGATAGAGCTTTTAACCGAAATGCGGTAAAATAAATACTTTGCGGTTCAAATGAACCGAAAATACTGCAGCGAACCGAGAAATGAACCCGATGTGAAGGAGCTGATCTCGGGCGACTGTTCAGTGAAGCGGAGTAAAGAATCTGACAGTTTCATTTGAAACTGGCCAGATAGAGCTTTGGTATAGCGCCCTCGCGCTGTGGAACTCCAGACTCTCTGGAGTTAACTCTTTCCTCTCCGGGGCAGTTCAGCTGCAGTGGCTGACTGCATATAGTCATAATATAGCAAGACTTCATGGTGTTTGAAAAATATTTTACTTTGGTGTGGTGATCTGGGTTATGTCACAGAAAACTGAAAAGAGAACAGAACCCACAGGTTTCCAGCACTGTGCCGAGTGTGGGGAACTTTTTGCTAAAGCAGATCCACACTTTGTTTATTCTGTCTGGGGTCTGACCACTTACAGATTGTGAGATTTGTGCTAACTTTCCTCAGTCCACCTTGGATAGACGGTTTAAAAGACTGTCGGAAAGAATGGCTGAAAAGGCTGCTAAGCCAGCCGCAGACCAACCAGATGAACCGGAAGAGCTGCCCTCTGAAAGGGGCAATAGCTCTATTTAAAAAAAGAAAACACGAACAGCGGATAAGGCTGCTGAAATGGCTTTTGCGGTCAAGAAAAAGAAGGATAAGCACCAGGAACCGCAACCAAAACAACCCGCGGCTCCTTCTGCCAAGGAGATCGCTAATGTGATCAGGATTATTCAGTCATTACAGTCCCTGGTTTCGGTTGACTATTTTGGCTCCGGGGGCAGTCCTATGGTGAGACCATACTGCATAAGTCAGAATACAGTAAGATTTCCTGGTGTCTGCAAAACAGGTGGACTGTTAAGTAAAGGCTGTGCTGAATCGCCCAGTACCACACCCTCAGAGCTTCTCTGCAAAGAGGATAGGACCAGGATCCTCCCTGTTTGTTTAGATACCAGACAGTGGCCATGTTGTCCATCTGGACTAAGAGGTCCCGGAACCAGAAGCGACTGGAATGCCTGGAGCGCATAAAGAACCGCCCTGGTCTCCAGAACATTGATGTGGAGCATCAGCTCCCGGTCGGACCAAGACCCATGTGTCTTGTGAGTCCACAGATGGGCTCACTAGCCCAGATCTGAGGCATCCATGGTGAGAATTTGGAATGGAACTGCAGGATGGAAAGAAATTCCCATCAATAGATTTGAGAGATCTTGCCACCAGCGAAGATCTCTCTGAAGGCTGTTGGAGATTACTTTTTGGTGCATGTCGTCCATCCTCTGATCCCATTGGACTCAGGTCGCCAGTTTTCTTCGGAACCAGGAAGAAGTAGGAGTAAAATCCCCTTCCTATTTGGTTTTATGGGACTGGTTCTATGGCCCTCTTTAAAAGGAGCACCTGGAACTCCTGAGACACTACGGGGACCTGAGCCCATGGATTGAAGGACCGTTCCGGCGGTTGAGTGGCTGGAATTTCGCTGAATTCTATCAAGTGACCTCGCTGGATGAGCTGAAGCACCCAAGTTTCTGAAGTGACGAACCTTCAACCGTCCAGGTGTAGGCCGAACCTCCCTCCAGCCGGTTCCTCCTGTGTTACTGGAGGGAGTGGAAGGAGGGGGAAAAGGAGTCAGGATGCCGAGGGGAGGGGAGCTTTTCCCCCCAGAGGCCTGTTTGGGAAATTTGGCCTGTGGGGTTTGAGCTCCAGATACAGGTGCGCGCTTCTTTGCAATGCGCTTGGCCTGGGATTTGTTCCACCTTCTTTGGCGGTGAAAAGGCAGTTTTTGGCCCATCTTGTATAAGAAGTGGACATCCCGCAAAGAGCATCCGCTCTCCTGCAGCCCAGTAATAATATCTTTAGCGTCGCCACCAAAGAGGATGGAACCCTTGAAAGGGGCGTCCAGAAGAGAGGACTGCACATCCTGTGCCAGTCCCGCTATACAAAGCCAGGAGAGGCGACGGAGGCAGATCCCCGTGGCTGCCGCTGTAGCCACCGAGTCAGAGTCGTAAGTCGCCTGAAGGGCGTGACGACACGAGGATTTCCCCATCCTAACTTTATCCTACAACTTCTTTCCCAGGGTTTCATCCTGAGCCTCTTGGAGGTCTCTTTCCAAATCAAAAGAAGCTTTTGAAGGCGACCATGTGCGAGACGTAATTAAGGGACCGAATTGAACAAGAGGAAGAAGAGTATATTTTACACCCAAATTGGTTGAGTTGACACGAGTCCTTATCAGGAGTCGAACAGCTCAAATGTTTGGGCTGGGCTGAACGGTTGTGAGTGGCCTTGAGGACCACTGAGTCAGCCTTAGGATGGGAGTTAAGGTGAGATATCCCTTCCGAGGCGTAATAGGTGCGGTCAGCCTTGTGTGAGACCGCTGGTATGGAGGATGGTTGTTGCCAGACTGTGGTCACAAGGTCCTCATGGGGCCCCAACCACTGAGGAATGGGGATAGGGTCCGAGGTGGCCAGATCCAGGTGCTCCGCAAGGCGTTTTCTTTGCAGATCAATCTCTTTGGATGGCCATCCGACAGCCGCCTGAATTGAACGCAATAAATCTCCAAAAGAGGGGTCCTCCGGAGGAGACTTTGGAGAGTCTTTCGGAGGGACCTCTACAGGAGACCTAGGCTCTGACGCTTCCGTGTTGGAGTCTGCATCAGAAGACTCCGAGCCACTAGGCACAGAAGGGTCTGGTCCTGTGGTGCCAACAGTGATAGAGGTCGATGCTCTGGCCTGAGGCAGCGGTGGAGAGGTGACCCTGGAGGTGGGCGCTTGCCGCACTGCCTGTCTTAACTCTGACAAAAGTTGCATTCTGGCCTCTTTCCACCAAAAACGGACAGACTCGTGGTCTGGTACCGGAGGAGGGGGAGGCTGGTAACTCTGATACCCCGGGAACTGAGGATAGTGCCAGGATGGGTAATATGTAGAGTACCCGGAATAACCCAGCATGGGGTGTCCTGGAGTAGGATATCCCGGCGTCAGGAAGGATGACGTTGGATAGCCCGGAGACGGAGGCACCTGGCCTGGCGTCTGGTACTGCGTGACCGATAGGGGGCCGTCCACAGGCAGAAGAGAAGGTTCAGGGATAGGAACCCAGTCGAAGGACCCACAGGGGGTGGTGCCGTAGTGCCAGAAGGTGGCCCGAAGAGCCAGAGGGTGGAGGCCCTATAGCTGGATCCCCAGTCGGCCAGCGGAGCTTTGTCGATGATGACGGTGGGAATCAGGGGCCCCTGACAGGTCAGAGTGTGAGCTTGCTAAGGCAAAAAGTAAAGGAGCGGGTGGTGAATCTCTGGGGTGAAGAACCCTGGGGGACGACAAGTCGACTTGTCCCTCACTCTGTCCGACGCTGGGGGCCAAACTGGAGCCCAATGGGAGAGTGGATGATCCAGACGGGCGTCAGAGGAGCCGGCATCTGAAACAGCAGATCCGGCTAGGCTAGAGACAGCTGGGAGGCCGCTGCTAGTCAGATCGGCAGAGGCCGCGTGCCCTTCACTGGAGGCGAGGGGCAACTTATCGTCAGGACAAGCGATGAAATTACCACCTCTAAAGAGGTCACCCCTAGCTGCCTACTCACCTCGGCAGGTGGGGGAGAGGGGGCCAGGCCCAAAGAAGCGTACGGGGTGCCCGAAAAAGTACTCACAGTTGCAGGCCTCTCGTGTGGTGATGGACTTCGGTCCCAGCACTTCTCCTTACTTTTCTTCTTGTGGGTCAGTAAACGATGACCTTCCCTCTGTTTTTGGAGCTCCTTTTCCATAGACTAAGCGTCGGGTCAGAAGATGGGCCTTGAGGGACTGCTTGCGCCTGGTTCTGGTTGCCTGGTTGAAGGCCTGGCAGATGGAACACTCCTGGACGTCGTGCTTTGAACTTAGGCAAAGGAGGCAGCAGGAATGGTCATCCCCATGCGGGATTTGAGCGCCGCACTTAGAGTACTTTTTCTTCTGTCTATAAGACATCAATTTGAAGAAAACTTTGAGAGAAATTTAAGTAAGAGGTGAAGGAAACTTTGACAAAATACAACGCGGATGTTGGATTGCTGTTCTGACATAAGGCGAACGTTACTGAGGCGACAGCAGGAAAGAACTGGAGAGCGGGTAGGGGACCTCCCCTTTTATAGTCCGGTTGATGTCATGCTGCCCAGTCGTCGGGGGTGGTCCCCGCTGATTGCTATCTGCAAGTTTGTCGTGCGGACCTGACGCCAGGGGGCACAGTCCTATATGTGAAGAGCTACTGCAGGAACCCTCTCAAAGTAAGATCAGTAGTTCTAGGAGTGGTATATGATGTACATCCACACTTCTGGCAGTGTTCCTTTCCCTTTAAGGCTTGTCATAACATCTTCAAGCTGGCTCCTCCCACTCACCCGGGTGGCAACTCCCTCAGCACCGCCCCGTTACATCAGATCTTACCCGCTGGAAGTAAGACCAGTGCGTCACTTTGCCAGGGGATGCCGGCTGGGTCAATGTGCATCTACATCATATACCACTCCTAGAAAGTACAGCTGTGTAAAAACCTACCGTAACAGTAGATCTTTGAGGAGTGTCTCTTGCAGAAGGTAATACTTTTGGGTATCTAGCAGAGGTTGCTGTGGTGCACGACAGCTCTAGCAGCAGTTTTTCACCAGGGACTGCCCACACGACATCTGCTTCCTGTTTCCTATATTAGTGTGGGTGGTCCCTAGTATCCTCAGTTCCCCCACTGGATTCAGCTTGCTAAGCAAGGACCAAGGGGAAGCTGAGGTACCAAAGGAGTCCAAACTCTACTCACTGGACCAGAACTTGCTCTCTTAGAGAAGGAGGGGGACGGAGTGCAGGAACAAACCTACTGCAAGAGACACTCCTCAAAGATCTACGGTTATGGTACATTTTTATGTAACTGTACCATCTTCCACGGAATGGTCTCTTGCAGTAGGTAATACTTGTGGGATGAATCCCAAGCAGTAATGCCCATGTGGGAGGACAGCTGTGATAGGACACCTTGTAGGACTACACGGCTAAAGGCCATCCTATGTCATGAGGGAATATCCAGATTGTAGTGCCTTGTGAACATATGGATCGTGGACCAGGTAGCTGCATTGCAGATATCTGAAATGGAGGCTCCCTTAAAGCAAGCCGCAGTGGTGGCCATAGTTCTAGTGGAATGGGCTTGGACAGGTCCTATTAGTATAGTAGCGTAGTATACAGTGGACATCTAAAGTATGTAGGAGATGTTCATCCTGATTGGAGTAGTCTGGATAGTAGACCGAAAGCTCCAAGGACTGAGTTAAAGTATGTTCGGAGACTACTTTAGGAAGGAAGGAAGGGTTGGTATGGACCACCACCAGGTCCCTGTGGAAAATCAAGTTAGGTTCCCTACGCATGAGGGCATGGAGCTCGGAAATACGTAGAGCGGAAGTGACAGCCACTAGAAATTGGGTTTTCCGTGAAAGAAAACAGAGTTCAAAAGTGGTAGCCAATTCAAAAAGGCTCAAGGATCAATTTTTCCATCATAAAATTGAGATCCCATGGAGGAGTGGGTCTTCTAATAGGAGGTTTAATATGTAACTTTCCTTTCAGAAACATCTTAGCTAGATGATGTTGGTACAGTAACCTGCCATCCAGAGGCTTATGGAAAGTGGAGATGGCGGCCAAGTAGACTTTGATGGAAGAATAACAGACTGGACTCAGACAGTGAGGCCAGGTAGTCCAGAACCTTAGTCAGTGGACAAGAGTAAGGGTCCAAAGATCGAGAAGCTGACCATATGGAAAAGCATTTCCATTTGGAATTGTATGTTGCTTTTGTTGCTGGCTTATGGGAGGCCAAGAGGATATTCGCAACAGGAGAGGACACTTGTAGGCGAGTTATGAAAACGTCCTCAGGAGTCAAGCGTGAAGATGTAGAGCCTTCCGGTTGGGGTATAGGAGAGACCCGTGACACTGAGTCAAGAGGTCTTATCGGTAACAGGACAGGATTCTATACTGACAGTTGCAGGAGCAGGGGAAACCACGTCTGGCGAGGCCACATTGGGGCTATAAGAATCATTGTGGCTGTTTCTAACTGTAGTTTCAGTAGAGTCCGTTGCAGGAGAGGGAAGGGGGGGGGCATATAAGAAGAGAATTGTCCAGGTTGGGACAGGGCATCTATAGATTGTCCCTTTCTGTTCGGGATAATGGAAAACTACCTGGGAAGACTGATTCTCTGAAGAGGCAAACGGATCCATCTGTGGAGTGCCCCATAAGTTGAAGATTTCTTGGAGCACTTGCTCATGAAGTATCCATTCATGAGTTGTGGACTGATGACTCAGCTAGTTGACTAACTGGTTCCAATGTACTAGTAAGTGGACAGCTGTTAGTATCAATATGCCATATAGCTTCTTACTAAACTGCAAGGGTGTCTCTGCATAGGGTGCAAGACTTCATCCCACTTGCTTATTGAGGTAGAACACTACTGAAGTGTTGTCTGATTGGATAAGTAATGATACCGGCTCGAGGCAGGACCGGAATGCCTGGACGGCTAGATGGACCGCTCTCATCTGTTTGGGCACTAGAAAGAAGTGGGAGCAAAATCCCGTTTGATGTTCCAGAAGGGGCACCGATACAATGGCCTGTTTGGTCAGGGACAGGGCAGTATAGTGCAGTGGTTTAAGGTGCTGAGCTACAAATTTGGAGACCTGGTTTTGAATCCCACAGCCCCCACATACATACTGTGTGACCATGAGCAAGTCACTCAACTTCCCTGCGCTCCCAGGTCGCACCAGTAAACAAGCTTTCAGCTTAGTGTGCCACACTCTTGGTTAAACAATTGGAAAAAGAAATTCCTCCTGTATGATAAGTATACGATCTGGAGGATAATGAATCTGCCGTGGAGGGCAAGGACGTGGGGTGGAGAGAAACTCCAAAGTATGACCCTTCTGTATAATCTGAAGTACCCAATTCTCGGAACAGATTGTTTGTCAGGCCTCCAGATGGAGGGTAAAACTACCTCCCACAGGCTCAGAGGCCTGGGCAAGGAGGCGGGGAGAAAGCCCTAGTGGATCACTGGGAGGAGGGCTGCGCAGCTCCTCCTGAAGAGGTGTTGCCTCTGGTGGATTGAGCATGATCTCTGAAGCCACCTTTACTACCTCTGTATTTACCACCTCTTTTGGAGTAAGAGGAGTATTGAATATGGTAGGTTGTAACTGGAGTATGACACGCGCCATGTACCATACGCGGGGGATTCTGCCTGATGGCTGTAAGTCATCCAGTAAAGTTTGAGTACCTGGCCCAAACATCTTGGACCCATTAAAGGGGGCATTAGCTACTTTATGTCGTATATCAGGTGCAAAGCATGAAACGTGAAGCCAGGCATTGCGAAGCAGAGTGATGCCAGTGGCTGAGGTATCTATGGCATCATATCCCGACCTGAGAAGGTGACGGGAGATAGAAATGAAAATTACGTACCTATCGTAATTCTTGATCTTCTCTTGTATCTTCACCATTCATTACTGATTGGGTTAAGCCGGAGGCGCGCACCCGCTACGGGAAGTTTATTTTTTTTTTTGGAGTTGGCTCTAACGGCGCCGTCCTCGAGGGCGACGCACTGCGTCATGCGCGAGGGACGGCCGTTAGGAGCCGCGGACTCCTCCTCCATCTCAGTTCTGTTAGCCGGAGAGGCAAAATAAAGTGTGAGAAAAAAGAAAGCGAGGCAAGAGAGCCAAGGGATAGAAAAAGGAAAGGAAATAAACTGAAAAAGTAATAAGCCGATGGAGAATAGACAGAGGAGAGAGAATTCCTACCCTAAGGGATCGCAGGGCCTCCTTTCCGGGGCGGCTCAAGGAGGAACAGAGAAAGAGAGGGGAAGGAGAAAGAGAGGAATGAAGGAAGAAGAAAGAAAGAAAGAGTGGCATGTTGAGAAGGAGAACAGTGCCCGTCGAGCATTGTTGGTTGAGAGGCCTATAGGCTCGAAATTAATGAGGGAGCAAGAATCCCCGTTGGTAGGACTGAGGAGAGGTTCCACCGAACCTGCTAAACAGACCAAGAGAGGGCAGAGTCTCTGGACTCTCAACATGCCAAGTTTCTTCATCCCAGTTGAGGGCTCCTGGACTGACTGAGCAGAACCTGTTCCAGAAGAGCGCCCATCCAGGAAGAGGACTAAGTTCCTAGCACCTTGATAAGTGCTACCATAGAAGAGTATGGGAAAAACTAAGCCTTCTCGAAGGCAGTTTGTAAGAAAAATAGTGAGGGACTCAATCAGACTTGCTATGACAAGGCAGACAGAGGCTTGAAGCTGTCAAGGTCAGCCAGCAGCTGCAAAAGCTTTTTGGAAAATAATGCCTGCCAAGGGGATCCTAAGTTGAAGGTGCCGAGACAGGGCATGGCCACCAGGCTGTGGAACAACACGACCTGAGGAGACAAGGAATTGCACCGTAGGGCAGTCAGAAAGGGTTCCCTCAGAATTAAGAAGTTTGTAACTGTACTCGTTCCTCTTTACCTTGAGGGAAAAAGGGGGTCCATGGTTTTAAATAATTGATTAGCAGTTTTTGTTTTTTTTTTTCCTTGGGACTATATTAACTGTATAGACAGTGTTTACACAGAGTCCCTAGAAGTGCCGCGCCTGCCAAACATGGCGAGGCAAGAGCCATGCATCTCCCCAACGACTCAGCACTTTTATGAGCAAAACGCCAATCAATCTTAGAGTGAAGTAAATCCCTGGGATCCATTCACCAAGAATGGGAAAAACAGAAAAGTTTTTTTTTTTGGCATAAAGGCCAAGGGAGTAAGAGGAACGAGGCGGGAGGGGGAGACGCCACAGAAGGAGGCCATTGAGGGAAGGTGGGATTCAGTAATGAATGGTGAAGATACAAGAGAAGATCAAGAATTATGGTAGGTAATGCACTACATCTTCCCTGTCAATCTTCACCATTCATTACTGCTTGGGAGAGTACTGCCTCCCCTTAAAAAGTGGGGAGGTAGAACCCTGAGGAACAAGACCCCCAGCCTCCTGTTGGTGAGAAACAGAAGGGGAAGACCCTGGCTAGTACAGAGAGAAGCCTATGTGGGAGAAGAGCTAGGAGGTGCCTCCCGAAGACGGGGAGACGAAGGAAGCCCCTGCAAAAGTCTCCTAGCTCTGGAGGAAAAAAGACGGGTCCCCCGGAAAGCGGAGCGCATCACCCTACGCCGGGCCAGGGGTGACAACCTTGACAGACGAAGCCATGCCGTCCACCTAATGCAGATCGCTGTCCCCGCAGGCCTGGAAGCCACCTCACTGGCGTCGTAAGATGCCCTTGCTTGGTGTCTTGCCAGCTCCAGGCCTATAGCGGAGAGGGCAGCAGCTTGTCTGGTTTGCTCCATATCAGGCATTGATGCTAGGAGCTGGGAGAGCATCGACCACAGATGCCGATTGTAGGCAGCGTGGTGAGCCTGATTTGATGCAATACAAGCCACCGCACGAGAAGAAGAGAACACTCTTCGCCCCCACCGAACTGTAGAGAATCCAAATCTGGTGGGCGGTCGTGCGCCAGGCAGCGGCGCCCAGAAGGAGTCTCTAGGTACACCAAGTCCGAGGGCGGGTTGGGAAGAGTACCCAGGGATTCCAAGGGGGCACAATACCTACAACGGCAGTCAGCCGGGGCTGGAGAAAGGGCGGCTGGCGACTGCCAGGAACGGATAGACGCCTCCTGGAAGGGGATAGGCCAGGAAGGTACCACCAGGTGCTGGGCACTGAATTCTCCAAGGAATCCACGCTGCCTCCAGTTCGGTATTGCTCCTCCTTACATAAGAGATTCAAGGTCCCTCACCATCCTCGAGGAATCGCTGATATTCAGTGAAATCAGCGCCGGAAGAAAGATGAGCAGGGTTCCTCTCCTCAGAGGAGGAAGACGAGGATGATGGAGAGCTCGAATGTCCAGAAGATTCGCGGCGGTGGGGAGAGTCGAAAGACCCGCTCATGCATACATCTAACGTATGAGGGGAAAGCCGCCGCAGAACCCCTGAACTGCTCCCAGGATAACGGACCCGTAGGACCGACATGGCCTGGAAGCGCAGGGGGTGGAAGCAGAGGTACTTGAGAAGGGCACCTACGAAGAGGCGACTGACCTCTGCCAGGACTCTGAAATCTGGGGAACAGAGCCCGAGCTGGCGGGATCCCGGACAACAAACCAGGCCACAAGACGGAACCCTGAGAAAGCGATGCCTGGAAGAGCCCAAGGGGAGAACCTCCCCTGTGACGAACCCGGGACTGCATGGTTCCAGAAGGGCAGTCCACAGCAACGCCACCGGACGGCACCCTAGAGCCCAGGAGGGAAGGGCGGGGTTCGGCGCTACGGCTCCTAGCCACCCCACCAGAGGCGGCCGACAGAGACCGGGGCCCCCGGCCCCTGCCCCTCAACCCCTCGGACTCCGAAAGAGCCCTCCTCCTCGACTGCAGCGTCCCCGCACCCCCAGAGGAGGCAACAGCACCCGGGAGGGCAGCTGTCACAGGTCCCCTAGCAGGGGGAGCCTCCTCCTCAGTCCTCACCACATCACCCCCCTGAGACCCAGGGCCACCCCCAGCCCGAGAGCCCTCAGGGGAGACGGGAGAGGGGACAGTGGAAGGGGCCCGCTACCACCTGGCACCCTCAAAGACAGAATCTGGATCAAGAGTCAGGTGCCAGGATGGGTCCACATCCGAGTCATTGGCCTCAAGAAGACGCATGAGACCAGCAGAACCTCAATGCTGGCAACTCCGAACTGGGCAACGGCACCGCAACGGCGCGGTGCCAGGGGCGGCGCCGATGACCCCGCCCACCTCGCTACAGCGCAGGCCCGCCCACCTCCTGCGTCCAGCCAGGCTCACGGGCGCCGCCTCCCGTGTTGGGAACCTGACCTGCGCCTGCCTTAGAACAGACCGGGCCCACGGTGCTGCTCGCGAATGGGGCCAGGGCGATCGCTTACGGGCGCTCGCCTCAACAGCCGCAAGCGGGCGACGGGATCCGAAACAGCTCCAGAGGCGCGCCGAGGGTCAAATGGTGCCCGCCCAGAAATCAGGGCCTCGACACTGGGAGCTTGCACCTCCGAGGAGGTGACTGCCGAGGGTGTCACCGCCACGCCCCGGGACCACGACGTTCCCCCGACACCGCGTGAGAAGCTTCCCCTTCGGCAAGAGAAGAGGAGGAAGCTCCCTCCTCCACGGACCGTATAGGCCCGGGAGGGGACCCGGAGGAAGGGCCTAGAGACCTTACCTGGGAATCCCTGGAGCGACGCCGTCCCCCGAAGGTCGGCGGGGCCTTGCCGAGCTTGAACGCGTGGACTTCGAGGACACGACGGTCCATGGAGAAACAAGCGCCGTGACGCGCCCATGTCATGGCTGGGGTCCCAGGCAACGGAGACAGACATCATGCCGCGTCCAAGACGGAAAATGCCGCCACAGGAGCACCGACGATAGGGGCGCCGCCCGCCTCGACTTACGCCTTGCTCTGAGAACTGGACATGATGCGAACTAACTGAGGAAAAGTAGGAAAACACTGCCAGAGATAGAAATAAAAGGAACGGCCTACCGTATACGGGCCGAGTGGATGACTGAGAACACGTAGATGAGGAGCCGGACGAATCAAGAACGAACACTATACGCTACCGCTGCTAGCAGGTGCAGCCTCGATGGCGGGAGAAACAGAACTGAGATGGAGGAGGAGTCCGCGGCTCCTAACGGCGATCCCTCGCGCATGACGCAGTGCGTCGCCCTCGAGGACGGCGCCGTTAGAGCCAACCTAAAAAAAAAAACCCCAGAGGGGTGCGTGCCTCCGGCTTAACCCAATCAGTAATGAATGGTGAAGACTGACAAGGGAAGATTTACTAATTGTCACTATATCCATAATTTATCCCCTGCCTTGTGAGGGAGGGAGTTTATTGATCAACTCAATGGCAGAGGACCCCAGGGTACGCTGATATTTAATCATATGACTCATATAGTTCAAGATTCTGATATTCATAGCACCTGAGAAAAAGACCTTTTTCCCCAGACAGTCAATTCTTTGGGATTCCTTATCAGGGAGTAAGGAGATCATGTGCTTGGGTTTTTTAGTACAGTCATGAGCTGCAGTAATGACCACAGAATCTGCCTCTGGAATACTAGACAGAAAAGGGTGATCCAGAGGAGCCTAATACAGATCTGCTTTGCAGGGAACAGCTGCAATAGCTGAAGGCCGATTCCAAGCAGCCAGCATGGCATTCTGGTAAGCTGGAATTTGTGGGGGAACCACCAAGACAGGCTTCTCAGGTAATTCAGGATATTCTGCCTATCCTTACATTGTTTGCCATGTTCAGTAGAGGAGAATCCCATGACCTTTTGGATTTCAGCCATCATCTCACTAAAGGTCGGGTCATCTGGGGGTGAGGCTGCCGAAAGGAGAGGTGGATCCTCATCCAAGGAAGATTTCAGAATAGGGGGATTCGGGATTAGGAAAATCCAAATCTTGAAACCCTTCATCCTCAAAATCATTGTCAAAATCAGGCAGCAAATCTTAGTCATCTGACAAATAGTCCTCTATGAATGGAGGAGGAGACCAGGGTGACATGGTATCCCTGTTGCTATGAAATCTTTTAGGCGGAGGAGGGAGAGGAGATCGGGTGGGATCACCCAACTCTTCAGAGGGCTGACAATGTCGCATGGCATGCAAGACCTGTTGGACTACATTGGTGAGGTCCCATTCCTGGGAAGGAGGGGGTGGGAGAAGGGGAGCATGTTGGGAAATGAGGGGAGGTGATAGAGGGAATGGGATGCGCAGTATGAGCAGGTCTTGCCCCTGGGTGGTAAAGACCAGGGTCCCGGTCTCTGTCCGCCTGACCCCTATAAGAAGCCACCTGTGTAGGCAGAGGAGCAGTCAATAAGGCATAAGACACAGGTTTCCCTTGAGGAATGCAGGGTCTTGTCAACGAGCCCACAGGATAAAATGAATTATTTTCACTAAAATTGTCAGATGCCATTGATGGGAGAGGAGCCCCCCCATCGACAGAGCAACAGTATATTTAACTGCATGCAAAGTGCTGGAAAGAGTCGTCGACAAGAGGGTATATGCCTCCGTCGACGGAGCAGTCACTATTTGAACTGCATTTAAAGTGCTGTCGACAAGAAGGCATGAGCCCTTGTTGACGAAGAAGTGTTTGAATGATGCTCCGTCAACAGAGGGACACCAGAAACGTGGGCCGGCGACAGGCGACGAGGCAAGGAGTGTGAGGAGGGTTTCTCCTTTTTTTGCCTGGAATGAGAACCAGAAGAGGGGGAGCCCTTGGTATGAGCCCCCTGGTTCTCCAAGAGAGATTTTCTGCTCCATCAATGCGAGCTGAATTTCAAGCAACCATCGTTGACGAGCTGCACGATTAAATTCCTGATATAAACTACAGGAATTGGTGTGTGTGGGTCCCAGACACCTTACACAAAGTATGTGACTGTTAAAGCGGTACACCTTCCTACCGCAATGGCAGGAATGAAATAAAGCTCGTTTCTTTGAAGAATCAGTAGACATTCGTCTTAGTTCCAAATTTCTCGTGGATGACTGCTACACAGAAGTTGCACTAGCTGCTGTACGTGCTGAAGACGGTGGGAAAATGAATTGAGGATACCAGGGACCACCCACACTTATACAGGAAACAGGAAGCTGATGTCATGTGTGGGCGGTCCCTGTTGAAAAACCACTAGAAGAGCTGCCATGCACTACAGCGACCTCTACTGGATACCCAAAAGTATTACCTACTGCAAGAGACCATTCCATGAAAAATCTACTGTTACAGGTGAGAAACCTGTTTTTCTAGGGACATGCATATGATGTACTATCCGCAATTTTGGCAGGCTCCCAGCAGTTCTCCGGAAGAAGAGGGCAAGGTGCACACACCCCTATTTAGGGAAGAGAGAATGGAGAACTGAGGACCCCCCCCCCCAAAAGCATCACAGCATGACTGAAGATTAATGCGGTAGTGAGAAATAAATGTGTGTGCTATTTTCTGGATAGGGACGTCTCTGGAAGCAGCCACCAAGGCAGCAGAATGACTGGTGAAATGAACCCCCACAGCCCTACGGGAGGCTCCCTACCTGCCAACCTGTAACAGAGGTCTAACCAGGATACAATCGCCCGCTTAGCTACCGGTCTTGAGGTACGGCTTCAGCGTACGTAACAAATAGCTGGCAAACATCTCCCCGAAGTCCAGCCGTGCATTCCTTGTAATAGGCGAGCGATTGCCACAGGTTCAAAGTATGGAGCCTGTGCTCAGCCACTAAGGAGTGGTTGGTGAACTACACAAGGAGATTGATCACCTGGTTCTGGGAAAAATTCAGACACAACCTTCGGCAGGAACTTAGGGTTGGGGCAAAGAACAACCTTGTCCCTGGGGAAGACCAGGTATGGAGATTCCACCGAGAGCGCCTCAAGCTCATGGATCCTTCTGCCTGATGTGACAGCCACCAGTAAGGCAGTCCTTCCACAACAGGGGAGACATAGCACATCTGTGCATTGGTTCGAATGGCTTGCCCATGAGCTTTGCCAATACCAGCAATAAGTCCCAAGTTGTTGATGGTTCATGCACCAGAGGGGAAATGTAGTCAAGGCCTTTGAAGAAGCCCCAGACCACCACCTCCTGTGCCACTGATGGCATAACAGCCAGCGCGACTGGTCAGCAGAGATGGTAGCCAGGTGCACCTTGAGGGCCGTCGACTGGAGGCCTGACAGAGGGACCAAAGGAACTCGAGCCCTGGCTCTGCAAGAGTCGAGCTCTGCCCGAATAAAGTGAATCACCTGCAAGGGAACGAGTTCCGACTTGGGCTCACTGATCTGGAAGCCAAGGGACAAGCAGATCTGGGGGGCCAGGTCCCTGAACCGCTTCATCCACTCCCTGGAGGGACCCACTACTAACCAGTCATCCAAGTAGGGGTATACCCGGACCCCTTGGTGCCTCAGTAAGGCTGCTACCACTGCAATGCATTTGGTGAAGACCCTAGGAGCAGAGGAGAGGCAGAAGTGCACGGCCTGGAACTCGAAGAATCCCCTCCACACGGAACCAAAGAAGCTGGCAGTGAGACAGACTAATTAGGACACTGAATAATGCATCCTGAAGATCCAGAAAGCAAAATCACATGTTCTGCTCCACAAATGTTATGATCTGAGAGACAGACCATTCTGGAAGTGCACGAGGAGCAGAGAGGGACCAAAAGGGCTTCTTTTGAGCCTTAGAGCCCTTGGGATCCCTCTGAGTGGAGGTCACAGAGTCCATAGTGGCACTGGACTTCTCAATTACAAGTAAGGTGACCTTCGAACCCTGGCCCAAACAATTTGTTGCTCAAGGGAAAGCTCAAGATCCTCAGCCAAGGCATGGCCACTGCAGCGGACACTGACCAGGCGCAGGAATTGCCAATGTCCATGGGCGTCTGGAGCTGCTGCTTAGCTACCACTTGGCCCTGAACCTGCTTGACTGTGGTCTGCAAGTCCACAGGGAGATGAGGAAGCACCACATCAAAGGTGCCCGAGAGGGTGTGAGCAAAGTGGGCTATTAAAAGGGCCAAAGTCGATTGGGGGGGGCCCCCCCAACAGCTGACCAAGACGCAGTACTCTATCAGAGCTCCACAAGGTAATCCCTAAATCATCAAACTTCTTAACTAAAAACCTAAAATTAAATTGCAAATAGCCTACTCGAAAGCAGAACATCTGGAGAGAAGAATTATCTGTTTGGCACTTGTACGCTATTTTGAACCGGAGATATGGGCAGAACCAACTGTGCGAGTACTGGAGGAGATGGGACAGACCCAAAGCCCTAAAACCAGACACGAGCAAGGACTAATCTCAGGGTGTAGTGGATGAAGTATGATCACAGCCCTCGAATGCCACTTTGCTCACAGCAATCCACAGGATCGAACGAAAAGTAGAGGACTTTACAACACAATTTAAAGTACTGGACACCAACGTCGAATTGCTCAAGGGAGAAACAAAAAATGCTTCAAAATCAGCTGAAACAGCATTAACTGTAGCAGCAGGCCTAACCAAGGAAAATGTGGTGCTGCGGCCCCATCTTCAAAATCTTGAGAATGCCTCTCGTGCTACCCACTTGCACATCCTCAGGTTCCCTGAAGGAGTTGAGGGAGAAAACCCAAATGAATTCCTGCCTGGGTTCTTTAGGGAAATCCTGCAAGTGGAGGAATCTACTACTATCCAGAAGGCTTACCATATTAGACCCACAAGGTGGGAAAAGCCATACTGCAACTAACGAGCTACCTCCTCGTACCATGTTGGTAGTGCGGAGTACCGTCCTTGACCGGGACACAATTTTAATCTATGTAAAAAAACGAGACTGTGGACTACCATGGCTCCAAAGTTCATATTTTTCCAGATTTAAGCTACGCCACAAGACAACGAAGGAAAAGCTTTGATGGAGTCCGAGCTAAGCTGCAACAACTGGGAATCCATCATCTTTTATTAATGCTAGCAAGTCTCCGTATTTTCTATGGAGAAAAGTCCTACCGGTTCGTGGACCCTGGAGAGGCAGCCAAATTATTGGAACGTATTGAAAAGGAGTTTTGGTCTAAAGAAGAAGACTCGAACTCCAACTCTGGAGACAGAGAGTGAGTAAAGTTCTCCAAGACCTTGGAGTAAGGACTGTATTAAACAGAATATACTGACTTTAAGCTCAGTTGCCCTTCACCCTTGTTTATGCAGACCATTTAGTTCTAGTTCTTTTTATAACAAAATGTATTTAAACATGTTTGGAGTGGATTAAAAGTGTTGGGGGAAAACTGGTGCTGACTGTTTCAAAATGTCTAAGATGGCGCTATGCTGATGTATGAGTAACAGACATAGCACTTCCGCCCTCAGTAAGCCTGCTTTTTTGGCGCCATATGTCTGGACCTACGTATTGTTTCACTTCAGACAGTTGAAATAACATCGTCTGTACGTTTTGCACCATAAGCTCTTAATATAGGACCAGGGTCATTTAATGTGAGGTGGAAATGTACTGGTTCAGAATACTTTGATGGTTTTGGGAGAGAGATCTCATCCATCTACCATTATTTTGGTTTACCTACTATTAGAGGATTGATGGACTACACAAAATCTGGTTTCCTACGCTAGATGGGGATGTTAAACCCAGGTTGTAGGGTGCACTGATTTAGTTAAATGTTTGTTACTAATCCCTGCTCATGGCAGTAAGGAGCATTTAGTATTCGATGTAAGGGCTATAGTTATAAATATTGCAACCCTCCTACCTCCGGTGATGCATCAGTTTATTGGGGCATAATCAATTCTACCTGTAACGATATTGTAATAAATTTTATTGAAGTCTATAATCTTACTGTATGCTTACCTACATGGAAAATGTACTGTGTATGTCATACAATTAAATCAAAAAAAAGGGCCGAAGTCGCTTGCCGAAGACTGAGGGAGGAGACCACGTAGTCCTTGTCCATATGATCCAATTTCTTGGATTCCTTGTCGGCAGGTTTATTCACATCCCCTAAATTGCCTGTATGCCGAAACACCGAAATTCTGTATGTGTGACCTGATGACCGAGATACCCCTGATGAAGATCTGGCTTTTATAGTCAGAGCATGACTGAATGAGAGCGAAACTAAATGAAGACAAAGAAAAATAATGCAGGCATTGATGCCCTGTGGAGTGGCTTAAGCTGGTATGGTTAGAGATATTCATCTATGCTAAAGCAAACATTACCTTACCAGACTTAACCACTGAGGATTCACTCTCCTGTGTGTCACTGTCATTGTACTGAGGAGATGGAATGATTTGGGCTTCCAAAGCAAAGGTCACCATCCTTAATGGACTGCATCTGCCTGCAGCATTATTTTCTTCCTCCCCTAAATCTGCAGAAAGATGACACAGCATATCATTAAATATCTCCTTAAACAGAGTTTATCCATCAGCGCTTCACTTTACCTTTAACCCTCTAGGCCATACTACCTCCCTGTAAACACCAAGGTTCTGGCACACACAAACTCAAGAGAAATGCATAATATTAAAAACTTTTATTTAAAACGGTGAAGCACAAAAGCCTGACATGTTTCGGACTGACCAACAGTCCTTTCTCAAAGGCTGAAGGACGTCTAGTGAACAACAGACTTAAATAGGACGAATCCATTAGCTTATGTGGAATAATTGCTAAAGATTGCTACTAATAATCAGTTTTTAAATCCAGACCATGGACTGAATACTACTTCACAAGCCATGCAGTCATTAACAGAAGTGTTTAGAAATTTTAGAAAAATTAACACATCATTTCAGAAGGCTCTTTTGGAACAGTACTAATTTGGAGGCATATTTTGAAGTAAAAAGAGTTCCAAGAGGCTTAAGCCTGCTTAATGATCCAGCTTGTGGAACTGAGAGTCCAGTTTTCATTCAACAGTGGCAGAATATCCTTTTAGATGCAAGTTTTAAATTGATGCAGCTTATCATTAAATACAGCAAGGAAAAAACTAGTAATCAGAGAGGAAATTAAAAAACAATAGGTGGAAGTTTTGAAATTTCGTACACGTTGATTTTGATAAATGTAACTTAAGACTGTAGGAATCCATTTTTAAACTGGATGCAGAAATACAAAAAATTAAGACATTTCAACGAAATAAAGGGGACTTTTAAAGAGGGACTATATTTAGATGGAAGAATAATCAACGAAAAGGTATTCTGAAAAATAAAGGCCAAAATGTTTTATTTGAATATTCTACTGATATTAGCACAGACTATAGTGATACAGAGGGAGAGAATGCACATCAACATCCTTTTCAGAGGGAACAGTCTACCATAGATCCACAACCAGCAATGGAGCACCAAATACATTTGGTACCTTATGTCCCACCTCCCTTACAAAGAAGCCCAAGGTTTCAGGAGAGACCGCGAGAATTCTGACGAGAACACCACCACCACGAGGAAGGAGAAACAGGACGACATTATGGCAACAGAACATATCGAGGACATTACGGGGGAGAAATCAATGGAGGAAGCCTTTTGGAACCAGAGGTCAGAATCAACATAGGTGGTAAGAAGCTCTAATTCTGAACCCTGTGTTAGTCAAATCATTAATCTCTCCTCACATGAATTGTCTATAGGGGAGATAGAATTATTGAAAAAGGGCTTGGGATTTGAGCCAACAGCTCCTTTTAATAGAGTACAGACTGACTGATTTGCATCTGAACTGTTGAAAACTAAATATTAAAGCTTTCTATTCAAAAAGAGATATGTTGAATCAAGATGGGAATGAAGTGGGATTTCCTGACATTAGTTTTAATCACTTCAAAAATCCCTCGGTTTGGTACCCTTCCTCATGTGCAGCAGTAACAATTTTTAAAGAGGTGGTCTAGAGGGATATAGAAAGTCTTTGTTCATCACCAAACTATGTTTTTTACAATAATCTGAAACCTACCGAAAGGGAAGCTATTTGTACTTTACAACAGGATATGGACATAATTATTAAACAAGCGGGCAAAGGAGGAGCAGTAGTATTGATGAATAAAGATTCATATGTCAGAAGTCTACAGACAAATTCATGACACCAGCTATTATATTAAAATTAAGGATGACCCGATATGTGACCAAGTTTGGGATTGATGAAATTATTGGGGACGCTTTTCTTAAAAGACTAATTGATCGAAATGTGAAGGACTACCTCACTGTTTCGAATCCCGTCACAGCCACATTTTACATGCTCCCCAAAGTTCACAAAACTTTGAATAATCCACCAGGACACCCTATTGTAAGTGGCATAGGTTCACTTACAGAGCCCTTATCCAGATACTGCGATTCCCTTTTGAAACCTCTTGTTTTTAACTTACCTTCATATATTAAAGATACCAAGGAAATCTTGAATTTTTCTGAAAATCTTCTGATACCATACAATACTCTTTTAGTGACCATGGACATTGAATCTTTATATACAAACATTCCGCATGAAGGAGCTCTAGAAGCAGCAGCTTTATTTCTTAAGCTGACTAATACCAACATTTCTGATTTTTTTTATTACATTGTTAGAATGTGTTTTGAAATGCAATTTGTTTGTTTTCCATGAGGAACTGTTTTTACAAGTACAGGGAAAGGTAATGGGAGCCACTTGTGCACCTTCAGTTGCTAACTTATTTGTTGGTAAATGGGAGGAGGATTTTATTTTTAATGAAGGCATGAATGTTTTTACTAGACAGTTACTGTGTTGGAAATGCTTTACTGATGACACATTTGTTCTGTGTCAGGGTAATACAAATAGCCTTGATGCTTTTGTTAAATTTCGACACAAGTCAAACCCACATCTTAAACTTACAGCCACTAGTTCCAACGAAGTAATAACTTTTTTAGAATTAATGATTAATATAACAGAAAAGAGAACGCTAAAAAACACTATATTTTGAAAGGAAGTGGATGGAAACACTATCCTTTTGGCAAGTAGTTGCCACCCCACACATGTCAAGAGTAATATACCTAAAGGTCAATTCCTCAGAACGAAAAGAAATTGCACAGAATTAAGAAACTGAGAAAGGGGTGGAGATTTTAACTGAGAGACTCGTACAGAGGGGATATGGAAAAAATAATATACACAGAGCCCATTTAAGAGCAAGAGCAAGAGACACTGACAGAAGGACCCTATTACAAAATAAAAATAGTCGTGGAAACAGAATATCGTTTTAATTTTGTCACAGGCTTCTCAGCACATGCCAAAGAATTTGGAAATATAGTTAGGAAACATTGGCATGTGCTGGGAGTAGAACCAAGACTACAAGAAGCAGTACATGCACTAGCTAGATTTTGTTGTAAAAAGTACCCACATTAAGAGATTTATTAACACAAAGCCATTTTAAAACTAAACAGAAACAGACATGGCTTAGTAAGCCTAAGGAAAACTTTAGATGAAGAAAGTACAGGTTACTCACCTGTAACAGGAGTTCTAGCAGTGGTATATGTTGTTCATCCACACTTTGTGGCAGGTTCCTTGCCGCTTTAAATGTTGCCGAAGGTCTTCAAGGTGGCTCCTCCCACCCACCCGGGTGGTAAAACCCTCAGCTCCGCCCCATTACATCAGATCTAGCCCGTTGGAAGCCAGGCTGCGTGTCGAAGCCAGAGAGGTAGGGTGGGTCATGTGGATGAACATATACCACTCCTAGAACTCCCGTTACATGTGATTAACCTGTATTTCTAGGGACATGGATATGTTGTTCAATCCACACTTTGTGGCACACTCCTAGCAGTTCTCTGGGAGGAGGGAGGCAAGGCGCACACCCCCTACTTAGGGAATAAGGACTGGAGAACCGAGGTCCCAAAACCAGCAGCCCGGCGTGACTCTAGGTCAATGTGGTCATGGGAAATGAAGGTGTGAGCCGACTTCCAGGTAGCAGCCTTGCAGATTTCCTGGATAGGGACGTCCCTAGAAGCAGCCACCGAAGCAGCGGTATGGCGGGTAGAATGAGCTCTTATCCCTTTGGAAGGCTCCATGCCCACCAACCTATAGCAGAGATCTATGCAGGAGGTGACTCACCTGCCTATCGTCCACTTGGCTGCAGGTCTACCAGGTGTGGCTTCAGCGTAGGTGACAAACAGCTGGCAAACCTCTCCCCGAACTTTAGCCGTTCGCTCCTTACAATAAGAGAGCACTCTTCTAGGGTCCAATGTATGGAGCCTATATTCGGCCTCTGAGATGTTATTGGGGTAGAACACCGGCAGAGTCAACACCTGGTTAAGGTGAAACTCTGACACCACCTTCGGAAGGAATTTCGGGTGGGGGCACAGGACAACCTTTTCCCTCTGGAAGACCAAATAAGGAGACTCAATGGAAAGCGCCTGGAGCTCTCCCATCCTTATGGCTGAAGTGATAGCCACCAAGAAGGTGGCCTTCCATGACAGATGAGAGATGTCACACCTGTGCATCAGTTCAAATGTCTTGCCCATGAGCTTAGCCAATACCAGCAGTAGATCCCACGGAGGTGGAGGTTCTCGCATCGGAGGGGATATGTGATCAAGGCCTTTGAAAAAAGCGCAAGACCACCTTCTCCTGCGCCACCGACTGCTTGCTGACCCACGCCCGGTAAGCAGAGATGGCTGAAAGGTGCACCTAAAGGGTCGTCGACCGAAGCCCTAGCGGAGACAGGGACCACAGGTAGTCCAGAATGTTAGCCAAGGAACAGGAAGAAGGGTCCAACCCCTTGTCCTGACACCAAATAGAGAATCTCTTCCATTTGAAGGCATAGCATGTACCGGTCGACTCTTTATGGGATGCCTCAACGACGTTGAGGGCCTCGTCAAAAAGACCCAAGGTCTGGAACTCTAGCCGCTCAGGAACCAGGCCGTCAGATGCAGGGATTGAAGGTCCAGATGGAGAACCTTCCCCTTGTCGACTGACAGCAGGTCCGGGCGGGCTGGAAGCCGCCTCGGGAGCCTGGAGCTGAGGCTAAGGAAATCTGGGTACCAGAACTGGTGGGGTCAGTCTGGGGCTACCAGAATCACCTGCGCCTTGTCCCTCTTTGCCTTCAGGAGCACTTTGTGGATCAAGGGAAATAGAGAGAAGGTGTAGAAGAGACCCGGGGTCCATGGCCACGAGAAGGCATCCCCCTGCAGCGAGCCCTGCTGAGGGGGGGGGCCGGCATGAACAGCCTCAGCTTCGCATTCTCCCTGGAGGCAAACACGTCCACCCGAGGGTAGCCCCGATGCGAGAACAGATCTTGTACTACCTCCTGCAGGAGAGACCACTCGTGAGATGCAGCACCTATCCGGGTTAGGGCATCGGCCAGAGGGTTGGAGGCTCCCGCCACATGAATGGTAGGAGATCCGCCTCCAGACTGTCCACGAGAGACCAAGTGATGAGAGCTTCATTACACAACGGCAAGGAGCGCGTCCCGCCCTGGCAGTTTAGGTAGTACATGGTCGTGGTGTTGTCCGTCTGGACATGGACCACTTGATCCTGTACAAAAGGAGCGAAGGCGGTAAGGGCTAGTTGGACCGCTTGAAGCTCCAGCAGGTTGATGTGGCATCGAGACTCCTGAGAGGACCAGTGGCCGTGCACTCTGAGCTCCCCAGATGGGCACCCCAACCCATCAGAGAGGCAGTCGATAGAGTGACCGTCGGCTCTGGGCGGACAAATGGGATACCATCCTGCAGATGAGCCAGAACGATCCAACACTGGAAAGCGTTCCCCATCTCCTGGGTCACCATCACTGGCTGGTCCAGATGACTGGAGCGCTGTGACCATTGGCGGGCCAGTCCCCATTGCAGGGGACCCATGTGCCAGCGGGCCCAATAGACCATGCTGGTGCAGGCCGCCATGAGACCCAGGAGGCGCAGGAAGTCCTGGGCAGGGCACAACTGCCCAACCAGAAATGACTGGGCAAAGGAGTAAAGAACCTCAGCCCTGTCCACCGGGAGCCATGCTCTGGCTCGAAGAGAGTCGAGCTTTGGCCCGATGAACTGAATCACCTGCATTGGCACGAGTTCCAATTTGGCCTCGTTGATGAGGAGGCCAATCTGAATGCAGACCTGGAGAGCCAGATCCCTGGACCGCTCCACCTCAGACTTGGAGGCGGCTGCAATCAGCCAGTCATCCAGGTAAGGGTACACCCGGACCCTTCGGCGCTGCAGGAATGCTGTCACCACTGCCATGCATTTGGTAAAGACCCTGGGAGCTGGAGAGAGGCCGAAGGGCATGGCCCAGAACTCGTAAAGTGATCCCTTCGCTCTGAAGCAGAGAAATCGCTGGTGGGACAGACAGGTTGGGATGTGAAAGAACGCGTCCTGAAGGTCCAGAGAACAGAACCACACGCATCATTCCAAGGATGGGATAATCTGAGCTAGAGTGACCATCCTGAAGGTTCGAGACCTTAGGAACTTGTTCAGGTCATGTAGGTCTAGAATGAGGCACCAGCCCCCGTCCGTTTTGGGACCAGGAAGTACCTGGACACAAACCCTGGGTCTGATGGAGGATCCACCACCTCCCTGATCACCTCCTTCTGGAGGAGCAGGGCAATGTCAGCTCAACAGGCCGACAGAGAGGCTGCAGACCCCGTGCCCAACCATGGGGCGACGGCTCGATAGGGTGGTGACTGCTCGAATTCCAGTGGCAGACCCTTTTCTACCACTTCCAACACCCAGCAGTCCGTGGTTATATCGGACCAGGTGGAAATGAAGTGGCAGAGCAGTCCCCCCACGGTGGGGAACCCGGGGAGGAGTGACGAGGTTGGGGAGGTGACACCCCCTCAACCAGTCACTGGGCAGGCTTGGAGGAAGGACTGGCCGAGGAGCCTCCTGGACCTTTCCCCTCCTGGGTTCCTGTTGGAGAAAGCAGCAGGCTTGGCTTTGGGGTGCCAAGTGCGAGCCTGCTGGCCCTGATGCTGGTGTTGCTGGGACGGACGTGCCGCAGGGGCTGAAGGACAAAAGGGCTTATGCTGCTGCTGGTGACCTTTGTCCTTCTGGGCAAACGTGACAGAGTCCAAGGTGGCACTGGACTTCTCAATCCGCTGAAGATGCCCCTCAACCCTGGGACCTAACAAGTCGGTACCCAGGAAGGGAACGTCTGCCAGCTTGTGCTGGGTATCTGCCATGAAAGTGGAGATCCGCAGCCAAGCTCTGCGGCACATGGCCACTGCGGCCACTACTGACTGGGCACACAAATCAGCGATGTCTAGGGAAGTCTGGAGCTGCCATTGGCCACCGCCATCCCTGATCCTGCACCTGCTTTGACCGTGATTTTGAGGTCAGCCGAGATGAGGAACTCACCATCCAGGGAGCCCAAAAGGGCGTGGTGAAATGTGCCATCAGGACAGTCGAGCTGGCCTGACGAAGGCCTAGGGAGGAAGCAGCGTAAACTTTCCGCCCGGAGTAGTCCAACTTCTTGGACTCCTTGTCGGGAGGCTTGTCCACGTCCCGAGCATTCCCAGAACTTCAGAAAATGCTATTGGTCACGAGCTCCTCCGCAGAGGGGTGCTCAGAGAAACCGGAGAGTGAACCAGTGGGAACAGCATACTTCCGAGCCATCCTGGCCGAAGGTGCTGGACAAGAAGCTGGCCGCTGCCATAGTTCCAGGGCCGGCCCAACAATGGCTTTGGCCACCGGGAAGGCCTCTGTGCAGGAAACCCCTCGGTCCAGTATCTCCGTGGACTCAGAGATGAGCCAAAGCATTCCCAGAAACGAGGATGGGCTCTCGTCCACCGACTGATCCCAGTGGACTCCAAGTCAAGCGGCCTGGAGAATAAGGAGGAGTCATCAGACTCCAAGGAGTCTGCGAACAGCTGCCAAGTGCCTGAGCCACCCTCCACCTGCCAAGGTCAATTGGGAGTGAGGGTGACCAACAACCGATGGGTCAAGCCCTGACCTGACAGAGAATCCTTGGTCGGGCCCCAAATTTAGGTTGTGGAGGCAGGGGTTCCACCACAATGGGTGGCGCAGCCTGTTTCAGCCGAACAACCGGTGCCGGCTTCAGCTCCTCGACCACTACAAGGGGTTGTTTCTGCCACTCCAGTGACAGCCACTTAATGGCCGAGGAAGGCGACGAAGTTGGCCTATTCCTGGTCAAAAGAAGCTGCTGCCACATTAGCTCCTCATAGCGCCGATGCAATTTGAGCCACAGCCTATCCTCCGAAGAGGACGAAGACGAGGATGAGCACCACCGCTGCTTTCCACGGTGCAGAGACAGACCACCAATGTCGGCGGGATCGGCTGGACCGGGAAGAGGTCAGAGAACGAGACCTTCGGTGTTTCTGAAGGTGGGTCTGAGAGGGGGCGGGGGAAACCCGCTCCTCCCTCAGTTCAGGGACCTTAACCAGGGGCTCCAGCACAAGAGGCACAGGCAAGTCCTCGATTTCCACTGGAGGAACCGGTGAAAAAGGGTTGTCTGCTTCTCCAGTCGACAGCCCGTCCGACGGGTCGAGAAAAATCTCGACTGTGTCAAGGGTGCCTCAGCTGGCTGACCCGACGGGGACACTGTGAAGCTAGCGGACATAGCCTCAACCTCAACCGAAGTCGAGTGTCGACTATCCAGGGAAAGGGACCTCTCCCGCTCCCACGAATGTCGACGGTGGGACTTCCCTTTGGGGTCCTTCTTTCTGGACCAAGAGGAATGTCCCTAAGGGCCTTCTCCCTTGGTGGAGAGGGATTGGCAAAGCTCCTTGAAAGAAGCTGTGTAGGAGGATTCCAAGGAGAGCGGGATAAATGCCGCGACAGAGGATGATGATGATGCGGCTGGGCCGCCTCCTACTCGAGGGCAATCATCTGCTCCAGCTGTTCCGCCGAGCCCGCAGCTGCAGACACCGCCCAACAGGCCTCCTTAGAATTAACCGGAGGATAACGTTTTTCGGGTCGCCCCAACAGTAACCAGGCAGCGTGGTCCTCCAAGACCGGTCGGTAAGGATTTGCACAACTCACAAGCCTGTGAGCTTTGGCAGAGTCTACAGGACAAACGCATGCGGGCGTATGGATCAGTCCGGGGACATCATCTGCCCACAGGGGCACCGACGAAATCCAGGAGTCAATTTGTCCATCGCAGCCGCGAGGGAAGATGCAGACCAAAGTCTTGTAAATCTTAAAATAAGTTTCGGATTAACCGAGGAGTTTAGATCCAGGCCTAAAATGCAGAGCACAAAGGAGGGAACCTGAGCTTCCAAGCAGTAAGGAAGATCTGGCATCATGGGGCGGAGCCAAGAGTTCTACCACCCGGGTGGGTAGGAGGAGCCAGCTTGAAGACCTTCTGGCAAGATTTAAAGTGGCAAGGAACCTGCCAATAAGTGTGGATTGAACATATCCACGTCCCTAGAACAATAGATCTTCGAAAGAGGTTCCTGCAGTAGGTCTCATTTTCCCTCCCACTTTCCAACAGCTCCTGTTTTTTCTCTCCTTTCTTTTCCCAGGGCTTTGTTTTCTTTAGCTACGGGCTCAAGGATTTTTTTCTCCTTTCCTTTCGATTTCCTCTTTCTGGACCTTCCAGTGGGAGAACTGGAGAGTGGACGTGGGGACTGCCCCCATATACTGTCACACGACGTCCCATGATGCAACGCCGGGGCGGTCCCTGCTAAGTACTGCTAGCTGGAAGTCTGCCATGCAGTCCTGATGCCGGGGGGCGCAGTCCTATATGTCAAGACCTACTGGAGGGAACCCTCTCGAATTAAGATCATGCTATTCTATACTTAAGTAGGAAATTGCACAACAGAGAGAGAAGGTACTCCACCATTGAACAGGAATGCCTTGTGGCAAAGTGGGCCATGGAGTCCCTTAAGTTTTACTTACTAGGAGCTGATTTTGTACTTGTAACAGATCACAGTCCTCTCTGTTGGCTTAACCAAATAAAGGATAAAAATTCTAGAAATACACAGTGGTACCTGGCACTACAGCCATTTAAATTTAAAGTGATGCACAAATCTGGGAAAGAGAATGTCAATGCTGATCTTCTGTCAAGATATGAATCTAGAATTGAGAATTCTGAAGACTGAAAAAACATGTTTGAGTTTAAACTTCACTATTTGCTTACTGTCGTGGAAAAAAGGATACTGCATATGCACAGAATTGCAACGGTTATATGCTTATATCAGATGAGAACTACCAGAAAGTTTTGGAAATAGTTTTTTTTATAAAACAGGTTCCCTCTTAAGGAGAAGGGTATGTGACAGTGAATACAATCATGTCCAAGTTGTTATACAGAAAGTGTTTAAATTCAAGGATCTGTTCTATCATCTCCTTTTCGGTCTCTTCTCTGTCTGGTTGTGCAACCAAATTTTCTCATGAGACCTAGGACTTGATCACCCTGACAGTCTTGTAATTCTCTGCCTCTCGCTATCTCTCTGCCTTCTCTTGCTATTTCTGTCTTTTCTCCCCCCCTTGCGTATCTGCAGGTGTAAAAATATATGCGACTCTTTTTGTGCAAATGTAATTGATACGGAGATCCCTTTGTTTAAAACTCCATATAGTAATACTGTTGAAATGACTGCAAAGCTAAAACAGTATATAGTTATACTGCTGAAATGATTGCAAAGCTATTTGGAACAAGGGGTTAACCTGAAATGCAAGGTTTAAAGCCTTTTGCAGAAGACATAAACAAGAGGTCAGTTCTGGGTCACAATGTTCTTTTTGCTGCACCTGCTGAAACTGATAAGAACATTGGAAACTTACAAAAACACTGTGAGAAGCACCCTATTTTCTTAATGAGCTCCTGCAAAGACTTATAAAAAGGAGCTGTAATGTTTTACAGAAGCGAGAGACAGGTTGGAAATTAAGAACACACACTCAGGACTGTTTTTCCATGTTTCACTGCCATTGTAAATAGTTATTCTGATCAATTTTATTTTTTTATTTTACCGTTAACAATAAAACTCTTGTTGCAAATTTTACAACTGCTTCTGGTTTTCCTATGCTCCCTGACCTGTGCCTCGATGACAAGGAGTATAGATGGAATCTCTTCAGCGAGGCTCAACAAAGGGACAGACGACAACATAGAGAGCCCCTTGACCATGATCGAGAGCTGAAGGACCTCAATCTTGCCCTCGACAGATGACATGGTGGTCTTCAGGGAGAAGTGGAGGAAGGCAAAGGATGCCTATGAACCCCAAAAGGCTTGGGCTCCTGGTCAACGAGCTGATCCAACCCACCTTGATAGAGGGTCAGAAGGACTGGAGTCTTAGAGAAAGAATCCTCTCCCTCGTTTGGTGACGAGGGGTTGACTGGGTCGAAATTAGCCTGGTCAGCCCACATCTCAGCCAGCAAGCTTGACAGCAATGCCGATGGTCTAGCAGTCTGGACCTGAAGAGATGTGTTGGCCAAAAATGACAGTTCAACAGTCACTGAACAGGAGGAGTGGGCCCTCACCCGATCTTATGACCTGTAGCAAGACTTTTTAGGCTTCTCCGGAGATGATCTGGATCCCCAAGAAGTGCCCTCCCCGATGGTGGGCAGGGAATGGCTTAAGTCCCAGAACGTGACGGTAAACAAGGTGCCCAAGCCCATTGGAACCAGGGCAGATGAAGCACCCGAAGCAGACTGGGCTGTTGATTCTTCGACAGCAGCAAACTGGGCCACAGCACCGGCCACCAGAGACCACCCTGTGGATGTCCCTGGACCGAAAGGAGGGTCCCATTCATCTGGGCATCCCAAAAGAAGGCGGGTATAGCAGTCCCCCAAAGTGGAGGGCTGAAGTGCGGCATAGTCCATAGCCTGTGGGTTCATGCTGGGCTCCCAGGTAGCGCCCTCAGCAGCAGTTCATGCACATCTTCTGCAGAGCGCCGATGAAGCTCAAACATTTCGGGCATCTACTGGATCCATGAGGCAAAGAACAATGGAAAACTCAAAGACAAAAAAAGTGAAAAAGTTATGGCCTACACCACCATGAGCTGCGATGGAGGGAACCTGATGCTTCCATCAGGAAAGAAAATCTGACATCATAAGGCAGTGCCGAGGAGGATACCACCCGGGTGGGTGGGAAGACCCAACTTGAAGATCTTCTGGCCAGTCTTAAAGGGGAAAGGATTCTGCCAGTGTGTCTAGTACACCATATCCACACCCCTAGAAAACAGGTTACTCACATGTAACAGTAGTTCTTGGAATGGTATGTGTCATTCATCTACACTTGTTGGCATGTCCCTTTCCCCTTTAAAATTGCCAGGTCTAAAAGCTGGCTCCTCCCACCTACCTGGGTGGTATATCCCTCAGCCCCACCCCATGATGCCAGATCTTTGCCCGCTGGAACAGAGGGTTGTCTGAAGCCAGGGAGGTCGGGTGGGTTTGTATGGATGAACAACATACACCACTCCTAGAAAACATCATTATGGAAGAACTTACCGTAACAGAAAATCTTTAAGGTATGGTCTCTTGCAGTAGGTTATTACTCTTGGGAGTCCACAAGGTGGGCTCACACGTAGCTTCTCCCAGCAGTTCTTTAGGGCCTTCCCAAACATCACTCTCTGGCAGTGTATAAAAGGGGGCAGCCCCCAGGTACACACTGTTCCCCACTGGCTACAGCATGCAAAAAGGCCAAGGGAAACCAAGGGACCAGGGAAATACCCATCCCAACGTCCTGAGTTCCAAGGACCCTGTAGCAAAACAGGCAGGGGGCACAGGGCAGTATTGTACCTACTGCAAGAGACCGTACCTCGAAGATCTACTATTATGGTAAGTTCTTATGTAATGATACTATATTCTACAGACAGGTCTCTTGCAGTAGGTCATTACTCTTGGGAGAATACCAAGCAGTTGTAAGAAAGGGAGGACAAGCAGAGCAGGAAGTCGGGATATAAGCCACGGCTCCTAGCAATGCCAAGAAGAGACAGCCATGATAACAGAAAAAGAGGCGGCAAAACACACCATGCAGAAGCAATGGAGGAGCCGAAGACATATCAAGGAACAGCTGTGTGATCCCGGACAAGGGATGGCGTCACAAAAGACAGTCAGGTCAACTCGAGCTACACCCGGAAGGGCCGATAAGCCAAAGGTGGCGAGGACAAGAGTACTCCATGAAGGGAGAATAGGACTAGGGACGTGACAATGATTCAACCAGCCGAGTCAGGGTCAAGAGGCCATGGCGAGCAGAAAATCCAGTAGAGCGTGGAAAGCGCGGGAGGTAGTGGTGAGCAGCGGGGCAAGCCACCCCGGAAACCTACAGCAAGGGGACACTGAAGAGCTCCAGTAGGGAGAGTAGCAGAAGTCCCCTAGAAATCCCAAGAGCCATGTCCAGTAATCAGCAAGCTTCCACAAATGGGAGGATAATCCCAGGCACGCCAAAGGCCTGCAAGAGGAGGCGGGGACCCCATGGAGCGTTAAGGCGCAGGACCGGGCCCAGGAGGGGATGGCCACGGGCAGGGCTGACGGGCAGACCCCTAGTCGCCCTACCATGGCCCTCATGAAGCCACCGAATGGTGTCCAGGAATGTGATTGCTCACCTGCAGAACCGGGGAATGGGGTTCATAGCGGAGCACAGTAGCGGTCCTGCACTGACCACAGGGCATGTCCTGAGGCTCGGAGAGAATCCATAAAGTCCTGGGCACCAGGACCAAACAACCAGTCCCCACTGAATGGGGCAACAGCAACAGACAAGAGGACATTGGGAGCCAAACCTGACACCCAGTGCCAGGCATGTCGGCGCAAGCTGACACCAGTGGCGGACAGGCAGGCAGCGGCGTCAACTGCATCATAGCACACCCTGAGTAGGTGATGGGCAAGGAAGGACAAGGCTGTCACGGGCTGAACCACCCAGGCAGAGTCCTGGGAGGGTGGCAAGGAGGACATCTCATCAACAGGCAGGGCACCCAGCGTGTGGAGGTATTGGGCCATATGGCCCAGAAAGTTAACGATGCGCAGCAGCAGGGTACTGAAGGCGTAGACCTCCTTGCCAAGGTGAGCAAGGCGCCGGGAGTCCCAAGCCAGCGGCACCGCACCATGGTGGCAGGGCCGAGCAGTCTGGTCATGAGGCGCCATAATGACAACTGGGTCAGGCGCAAGGGCGGAGGACAAGCAAGGGTGGATCGTCAGGGCACAGTAAAGCCAGTCAGGCCCACGAGGGGTGGGTGGAAGGGAAGCAGGATGGCGCCATGCCTGAGACATGGCGTTGGCACACACAGGAATCAAGGGAGAGATAACCATGACAGATGCTGTGGGCATACCAAGCAAGTCGGCCAAGTCCCGGCGAAAGAAATCCGGGACCCAGCAGGGAAGCGGAACATGTCTCGTATCTGCAACAGCAGAGCCATGAAGTAGGCGTCTGCAGAGGCGAAGGCATTCGGAAGGGCAGGCGGGACATCCACAATGATAGAGGAGAGGGAGAAGCGGGAACCAGGGTCCCCGTAGTCCAAAAAGCAGGTATCTGAGCCGGGCACCCCAATGGGATTCCCCACATCCAAGTCTCCATAGTGGGAGTCCAGATAAACGGGAGAGGGGTGGGGACCAGATACAAACCACTACAACCGGAAGAAGGTGCTTGGGCAGGGGTGAGGGGGAATGGCACGGAAGAGGACCCAGGGGTGAGTCTGAGGCCGAGCCGGGACCCATGGACTGGAGAATCGCCATAATGAGGTGGGCAATGCCTAGCACCTGGGAATGGGGGGTCCACAGACAGAAGGTGCCCAAGAGCAGTGCTCGGAGAAGGGCGAGGCACCATGGGGCAGCAGACCCCAGCCTCCAGGGAGGTAGCATCCTGACCCCTGTGGAGTGGCATGGGAGGAGGGGCGAGGAAATCAGGATGAGACCCCTGAAACCAGGCCGTGGGCATCAGAGAACGGACGCCCAGAGGGCGGACAGAGGGCAATGGAGGGGCACCCCAGCCGATGCAGCATCAAGGTATCGTCCCAGGACGGTACCCCCAGACCGGGAACGCTTTGGGTGAGTGGCCACGCCGGACGGGGAAGCCGCCCATCCATGAGGAATGAATGCCAGGAGGAGCAGTTGATGAGGGAAGAATATCATGACATCCCACCGACGGAGGGAAGCAGCCCCTGGCCAACAAGGAATGCAAACCACATGTCCTGTCAATTTTGGGGGTCGTTCTGTCGATGTAGAAATGCTCCATCGATGGGGAAGAGCTCCTGTTGACGAAAACAGGAATAGAACACTGCCGCCTATGGGGAAAGAGCTCCGCTGACGAGAGGAAAGCAACAGCATGCCCAGTCGATGGGAGACTCCTCCCGTCGACGAGGAACAATCCGTTGACAGGGAAACAGTGCCCATCAACGGGAAACATCCAGAAGAGTGCTCAGTCGATGGGGGGAGCTGCCCCAGAGGAGGGAGAGATAGCCCCCGTCAATGGTACAAGTGAAAAAGAGTGCTCCGAGAGCAAAGAAGGCGCAGTCGATGGGGGGGGGGTTGGAGGTCCAGTCAACCATGAAAGCACCGTACGATGGAGGAGCCACTGTCAACAAAGCATATCGGAGGAGTGCGAGTCCTGCTGCCTCCAATGACGGGATTGAGAGCCTGGGGCCAGGGACCCTCAGCACGGGTCGCCGAGGTCTGTCCCGGGATGGCTGCCATGTCAGCCATGGATAGAGTCCCGGACCCAGCAAGACAGCCTGGGCCCATGAGCAACGGGGGTACTGTGAGTGAACATAGACCAGCTGAAAAAAGGAGGGTCAGGGGTACTGTGAGTGGATCACAGGCCCAGCCCAGTGCTAGCCGAAGAGCCGGGGCCCGGATGGATGCAACAGGCGGCCGGCAGAGAGAGGAAAATCGGGTTCAAGTTCATGTCAAAGATTGCAACACGGAAGAGTGAGCTAGCTGCCATGCGAGCTGAAGCCAGCGGGAAAATGAACAGTATGTGCCTGGGGGCCACCCCCTTTTATACACAGCCAGAGGAAGTGATGTGGGGGGGGGGGCAGCCCTATAGAAGACTGCTGAAAGAAGCTACCATGTAAGCTCCACCTAGCAGACTCCCAAAAGTAATAACTTACTGCAAGAGACCTGTCCGTAGAAACTCTACTGTTACAGGTGAGTAACCTGTTTTTCTAGGGATGTGGATATGTTGCTCTAGCCACACTTGTTAGCAGACTCCTAGCAGTTCTCCAGGAGGAGGGAGGCAAGGCGCACACTCCCTACTTAGGGAACAGAGATTGGAGAACTGAGGCCCCAAAACCAGCATCCTGGCATGGCTCTAGATCAATGTGGTAATGGGAAATGAAGGTGTTTGCTGACTTCCAGGTAGCTGCCCTGCAGATACTCTGGATAGGGATGTCCCTGGAAGCAGCCACCGACGCAGCGGTATTGTGGGTGGAATGAGCCCTTAGCCTTACGGGAGGCTCCCTACCCACCAACCTATAGCAGAGATCAATGCATGATATTATCCATCTGCTAATCGTCCGCTTTGCTGCAGGTCTGCCAGGTGCGGTTTCAGCGTAGGTGACAAACAGCTGGCGAACCTCTCCCCGAACTTTAGCCGTCTGCTCATTGTAATAAGAGCGCTCGTCTCAGGTCCAGAGTACGGAGCCTGTACTCGGCCTCCAAGGTGTAACTGGGGTAGTACACTGGCACAGTCATCACCTGGTTCAGGTGAAACTCCCGACACCACCTTCGGAAGGAATGCCGGGTGGGGGTGCAGGACATCCTTGTCCCTGTGGAAGACCAGGTAAGGAGATTCAACAGAATGCCTGTAGCTCCCCAGTCCTTCTGGCTGATGTGCTAGCCACCATGGCGGTGGTCTTCCACGACAGATGTGACATCTCACCTGTGCATCGGTTCAAATAACTTGCCCATGAGCTTTGCCAGTACAGCAGTAGATCCCACAGTAGTGGTGGTTCACGCACCAGAGGGGAAATATGGTCAAGGCCTTTGAAGAAATGCCAAACCACCTTCTCCTGTGCCATGTCTGCTGACAGGCCAGCGCACGGTAAGCAGAAATGGCTGCCAGGTGCACCTTAAGGGTCATCTATCTAAGACCCCCTTTGGAGAGAGGCCAAAGGTAGTAGAGTATGCCAGCAACTTGATAGGAGGAAGGGTCCAGGCCCCTGCCCTGACATCAAATGGAAAATCTTTTCCATTTGAAGGCATAGCACCTCCTGGTCAACTCCTTCCTAGGTGCCTCAACGACAGTGAGGACGTGTCGGAGAGGCTCAAAGCCTGGAACTCTAGCCACTCAGGAACCAGGCTGTCAGGTCCAGGGATTGAAGGCATAGATGGGATACCTTCCCCTAACTGATGGCTAACAGGTCCAGTCATGCTGGAAGACACCTCAGGAGCCTGTTGCTGAGGCCGAGGGGATCTGGATACCAGAACTGGCGGGGCCAGTCTGGGGCTATCAAGATCACCTGTGCCTTGTCCCTACTGACCCATGAGAAGCACTTTATAAATCGAGAATTGGAGGGAAGGCGTAAGAGGCCTGTGGTCCACGGCCTCGAAAAGGCATCCCTTTGCAGTGAGCCCTGCTGAGGGGGGCAGACATGGAACAGCCTCAGCTTTGCATTCTCCCTGGAGGCGAACAGGTCCTCCTGATGGGTGCCCCACTGGGAGAACAGGCTGTGTACTACCTCTGGATGGAAAGACCACTTGTGGGATGCCTGGCCCGCACGGCTGAGGGTGTCGAGTAGCTAATTCAAGGCTCCTGCTACATGGATGGCTAGGAGAACTGCCTCCAGTCAGCTCATGAGGGTCCAGACGGGAGCACTTCCCTGCACACAAGGGCCAGAAGTGTGTGCTGCCATGCTTGTTCAGGTAGTACATGGTCATGGTTTTGTCCGTCTGGACTTGAACCACTTGACCACGAAGGAACGGAGCATTGTAGCCAGTGCCAAATGGACTGCTCGAAGCTCCAGCAGGTTGATATGACATTGGGATTCCTCAGGGTTCCAGACCCTGTGGACTCTGGTTCCCCATGTGGGCACCCCACCCCATGAGAGAAGCGGTCGCAAGAACGACCATCGGCTCGGGGCAGACAAACGGGATCCCTCCCTGCAGATGTTCTAGGACGGTCCCACAGCTTCTGGGTTACTGTCACCAGCTGGTTGAAGTGACCGTGGCGCTTGACCACTGGCTGGCCATCTCCCATTGAAGGGGACGCATATGCCACCGGGCGCATCAGACCAGAGAGGTGCAGGCTGCCATGTAGCCCAGAAGTCACAGGAAGTCCCGGGCAGGGTGCAACTGCCCAACCAGAAATGATCGGGCAATGGAGGAGAGTGTCACACTTGGACAGCTGGTTCTGATCCCCGTATCATTTTTTGTAAACATAAAAAAATGTGTGATGGACTGTCAGGAGAAAATGCTGTCTTGCTGGAACGGACACATCAAACCCCACCCAGGGATAAGTTCAAAGGACAGGAGGTAGCTTAAACTACAGAGATCTGAGGTACAATTAGCTTGTTAAATTTGCTTTGAAGCCCCAGAAAAAAAATATCCATTCATGACGCCCTCAGAGAAATCCTTTGATTTGCACTAGGTGTTATAAGAAAAGGGACATAGACCAGTGTTTTGGGTTTCCTCCCCGGAAGCCAGCTCATTTCATCAAAGAGAAACATAGAATTTGATGGCAGATGAGGACCGCTTGGCCCACCTAGTCTGAACATTTCCATACCTAACGGATAAGCTGCAGCTCCTAGTTAACCAACAGCCTACTTCCTCCTACCCCCCACTAGAAGACCTTTGATGTCTGGGGATACCAGGTCCCAGACTAAATTAAGGAGTCCAATATACATTTTGTTTTGAATATACAGTGACTTACATCAAAGAGACTTTTGATGTCTAGGATAAAGCAGATCACAGACCGGTTTGGACCAGTCACATAAAGAGAGGAGATCCCTTATGTCATCTATTTTTTTTTTTTATTATTATTATTATTATTATCTTAGTAGGACAGCCTGTGTTATAAAATATTCATTTTTATACACCAAGGCAGAGTTAGGTGACCTTAGAGAGAAGGTCGGCTCAAGACTGTTTTTTAAACTACTGAGCAGACCTTAGAGGGGGACACATATTTCTGACAAAGAAGAGAGACTACAAAGCACCGAAAGATTAAGTAGTAAGGAGACCTTAGATAAAACTAGTCTGAGTGCTATTATTGGTAGGAATCTGCACTTTTAAACCAGTTTGTTTTAAGGCTGTATGTGTTAGGATATTTTGCGCAGTAATTTTACTGTTTTCCTATTTTACCCATTTTAAAGTAGATATACATTCTAAAAACAGCAACTGCCTGGTGTGCCTTGAAATTTCTTTTTATATAAGTGAAGCTTTGAAGGTTATAGTTGACCCTGTGTATGAGCTTACTGTGATACCAAACTGGGAAATAGACAGAGTTCTCTAGGTTTTGCAGAGTGTGCTAAGGGTTCATTTTGTTATACCTGGTTAGGTGCCTGTAAGCAAAGATATCTGGCCCCCCGAAGACAGAATTATCTGAGCCTGACAATTAGGTATGCTAATAAGAGGTTATCAGTTTGAAACCCTCCAGAACTTGAGACTAAGGTGACTCGAACCCACAAAAACAGACAAGAGGGTTACCTTGTACTGTTCACAATTCTACGCTCAGAGGTTGGCACTTTGGGAGTAGAGGGCCGATCTGCTGAGCGAATCTGTGACAGAAAGAACATCCACACTATCTGCCGGGAGTCGAGTTCTGCCCCAATGAAGCAGATCGCCTGCGAGGGCACGAGTTCCGACTTGGCCTCATTGATCAGGAGGCTGAGGCAGGTTTGAAAGGCCAGATCCACGGACCTCTCCACCTCCTGTCTGGCAGGACCCGTTATGAGACAATCATCGAGATATGGGTAAAGTCTGACCCCTCAACACTGAAGATGGACCACCATCATTGCTATGCAGTTGGTGAAGACCCTGGGGGCCGATGACAGGCCAAACAGCATGGCTCGGAACTCAGAGGGTTCCCCCCGCTCTGAAGTGGAGGAAGCTTTGGTGAGATGGATGGATTGGGACATGAAAGGACGTGTCCTGAAGATCCAGGGAGCAGAACCACATGTCCCGCTCAAGAGATGGTATGATCTGGGAAAGAGTTACCATCCTGAAGGTGCGCAACCTGAGGAACGGATTCTGGTCGTGCAGATCTAGAATGTGGCGCCAGCCCCCATCCATTTCGGGACCAGGATGTACCTGGAAACGAACCCTGGGTTGACAGGGGGATCCGCGACTGACCACTACCTCCTTGCAGAGGACTTGGGCAATGTCTCCAAGAGCCAACTGAGTGTTCACAGATACCTTCTCCTCCCGTGGGGCGCAGACTCTGCTTGGTGGGTACTGGTCAAACTCCAGGGGCACTCCCTGGTCGACCACTTCCAAGACTCATCTGTCCGTTCTGACACTGGACCAGGCGGAAAGGAAGTGGCAGAGCTGGCCCCCGACGGGAGGACCCAGAGTGGCTGTAACGGGTATGGGGTTGACTGCCCCCATCCTGTCTTTGCGCAGGCTTGGAAGGAGGAGGATCCAGCAGGTGGACCGCTGAAGTCCTTCCCTCTGAGTTTGCGGGCTGCCTGAGCCTCTGGCTTGGGCCGAGGGCACCAAGACTGAGCCTGCTGCTGCCCACATTGGTGCTGGGGCCGCTTGGCCACAGGGGTAGTGGGCCGAAAGGGTTTCCTTTTTTGTTTCTTAGAACCCTGGGAATCCTTCTGGACGGAGGTAATGGAGTCCAAGGCGGCACTGGATCTCTCGATATGCTGTAGGTAACCTTCAACTCCTGGGCCGAACAAATTGGTACCCAGGAAGGGAATGTCCGCCAGTTTGTGCTGGGTGTCTGCCATTAAGGTTGAGATCCTCAGCCAAGCCATGCACCACATGGCGACTGTGGCTGCCATCGAATAGGCACACGAATCCCTGATGTTCAAGGCTGTCTGGAGTTGCTGTTTAGCAACAACCCGTCCCTGATCCCGGACCTGCTTGACCATGGTCTCAAGTTCCACGGGGAGATGAGGAAGCACCTCATCTAGGGAACCCAGGAGGGCATGAGAGAAGTGTGCCATGATGACAGCCAAGCTCGCTTGACAGAGGCCAAGCAAAGAAGCAGCAAAGACCTTTCGAGCAGAATGGTCCAGTTTTCTGGACTCTGTCCGGAGGTCTATCCAAATCCCCTTGATTCCCCAAGTGCCTGAACACAGATTTGGTTACCAACCCCTCAGCCAAGGGGTGCTCTGTGAACCACGAAGAGGAGCCAATGGGAATGGCACACTTGCAGGCCATTCAAGCTGAAGGCGCAGGGCAGGAAGTTGGATGCTGCCATACATCCAAAGCCGGACCAACAATGGCCTCGGCCACTGGGAAGGCATCGGTCAGAGAATCCCCTTTTCTGAGGATATCAGTTATGGGATATTTGACCCGTTTTTCAACCGGCTCTAACTGCATCCCTGTGGATTCGAAGAAGGACGTGGGACCCTCTGTTGAAGGACTCATGGAGTCATCACGCGGGCGCTATGTCAGCTCAAGTGTCCTTGGACTCTGGATAGATGGCGGCCTGCCACCAGAGTCTGTCTCAACCTGATGTTGACGGTCAGGAGTGAGTGTGACTGAGCCTTTGTGGGAGACCCGAATTGGCCCAAGACTCCTTGGAAGAGCCCCGAGGAAGGCTGCTTCAGTGGCGGGTCCACCATGATCGGCAGAGGGGTCGGTTTCAGTTGAACCAGGAGGGTCTTTACCGGCTCTGCAGGGGAAGGGAAGGTATCGATCGGCATCTGTGTTGGCCTAGAGAGTGACAGCCACGTGATGGCTGGAGTGGAAGACAGGGTCATCTTCGGACCAGCCAGCAGTAGCTGATGCCACATCAGATCCTCGTAGTGATGACGTAGTTTACGTTGAAGCCTCTCCTCATTCAAGGACGAGGAGGAGCAGCATCACCGCTACTTAGAGTGCCACTTATGGGCCTTCCTTGGCCATCGGGTATCCTCAGAAGGGGCCAGGGAGAACCACAGCTCCTCCAGGTCAGGGACCGGGGCCTCAACTGGGAGACTCGTCGGTGGGGTCAGGCAGGACTGGGGTCCTGAATAAAGAATTGTCGGCCTCATTATGCGACAACAGGTTGACGAAGCTGAGAATGATCTCAATCGGATCATCGTCCCGCATCTTGGCCAGCTGGCCTGACGGGGGTACTGTGAAGCCAGCAGCTGAGGTCACAATTTCAACTGCAGTCGAAGATAAAGACGCCTGGGACCGAGATCTCTCCCCGGTCCCAGAGCGACATTGATGAGTCGACTCACCTTTTGACTCCTTTTTACAGGAGTGGGAGGTATACGAACCTGACGGTCCCTCTCCTTTGGTCAGGGGAGAGACTGGCACAACTTCTTGAAGGAGCCAGTAAAGGAGGCACTCAATTTGAGAAGAACGAAAACTGAAAATGAGGAGGACTGCTCCGCAGCCTTCGCTGCTTCCTCCTCAAAGGCCTTCATCTGTTGCAACTGCTAGTCGGACCCCGCGGCCGCGGAGACTACCCAACGGGCATCTTTAGACTTGACCTGCAGATGCCACTACTTTGGTCACCCAAGCAGCAAACGTGTGAGGCAGTCGTCTAAAACTGCAGGATGGAACCAACGACAGAAACTGCAGGCCTAGGGATCACGGCCATGTCCCAGGCAGTAGACGAACGTGGCATGTGGGTCGGTACAAGGTATCTTCTGCCTGTAAGGGGACCGGCAGAATCCGGGCAAGGACTTGTCCTCCATTACAGTCGATACCGCAAAAGAATGCGACGAAACTCAAACGAGTAAGTTTTGGCAAAAGAGCCGAAGGTAAAAGCGCCAGGGCCTACTCAACGCGGGAGCAATAAGGAGGGAACTTGAATCTTCCAGCAGAAAGGAAGATCTGGTGTCATGGGGTAGAGATGAGGAACATACCATCCGGGTGGATGGGAGGAGCCAGCTTTTAGACATTCCGGCAAGATTTAAAGGAGAAAGGGACATGCCAACAAGTGTGGATAGAACAAATCCATGATCCTAGAAACTTTTTTTTTTTTTTATTGAATAACACATTTTATAAGTGGAATAACACACTCTAGGCCATGAGGGAATTAATGCAATTTGCAGGCGGTTGCAGATCACTCAGCCTTATACCTCACAATGCACTCTGGGTGTGTATTAATGCCCCCCCCCCGTGGCTTGTAGCTTATTCGCCACTCTAATTGGAAGTGGGGGTACTGGTTACATATCATGGCTCTTCCATTCTTTTGGTCAGCAGCAGCAAAGAGTGTAGCTCCAGTTAGTCGTCCTCCCCAGCAGTTTGCAGGCTCCCATGCCTCATCCACTCCATGGCAGATGCTCCTCTTCTGGTCAGTTCCTCACCCCTCCAAAGTGGCAGCAGCTGTCAGGTCGCGGCACTGAGCACCTCGGCGGCTCAGTACTCCTTCACTCCCCATCCTACAGTAGCAGCCATCAGTTGCAAGCAACGTGCCTCCTCCCCTCTCCTCCTCAGTGGCAAAAGTACAAGAGGCAGCAAGCCGATCAGGATTCCTCAGCAGACATGGGTCTCAGTGATAGGGTGGTGGCACAAATTAGCACTGTTGACTCCAGTCACTTAAAAACAAAGTATTTAAAAAAATAAACCACCCCACTCAGTGCTGAGGCAAAGTGACCGAGGTCACATGGGTGGGCTGGCAGATCCCCATCAGTGGACCACCCTTAGAAAAGACAGACACTGTGCTCCACAGTAGCCAACCCCAAGTGTCAAGACCAACCATAAGGCAGCATAAATTAAGGTTCCATAGGGCAGCAGGCCTAAGGGGGGTGGGATCCAATGGACACCAGAACCTCCCAGTGGGTGGGACAGAATGCTTCACAGGAGCAAATTTGAGGTAGCCAGGCCCCGAGATGAAACGGGGACACCCACAGGGCAAATTTCTTTTTCATTTTTATTTTATACTGGAAAGGCATGTTGGCAAAAAATGCCAGTTTTCACAAGCGTTCAGTTAGAGCAAAACATGGGTACGTTTGTACACGTTTACTGTGAGTAACATTTTTCAGAGATACATTAAATACATAGGTGGATATATACATGGTTAGAAAAGGAACAACTTGAAATGAAAACATAAAATTACAAGGCTGTAAACTTTATACACATACCGAAACCATGTCAGAAACATACATTCAAGCACAGAATATCTGTGCACAAATAAATTCAAGAAAGCTCCACAGGAGGCAGTTACGTGGGTGGGGGGGCCTCAGGCAAAACAAAACCCGCTAATGAGAGTTGTACAGAGCACTCCATGGGAGCCAATGTTGAGGGGCAAATTTTAAATTAATGAATATTAACAAACCTGCCTAGTGAACTGCATTTAAAGCTACACATGTTATAAGTCTGTAAGATAATCTCGAACTGCATTTAAAGTGTAACTGCCCTGTATTCAACACACTGCTGCAGTATTTGAGGCCTCACATCTGAACTTGTTTGGTGCCCCTTTTGCTCAAACGAGCTATCTGACTTTATGTACTGCCCCTGTTACCCAAACAAACTACCTGCTAACTGTGGTTCACCAAGTGTGGACCTACTCTTTTGGTGCCCTTCCTTAAAGTGGCTGCTATACGTGTGATGCTCTTAACCTGAGCTACAAGTGTTTGGATACCCCTGACTTTAAGTATGTGTCGGCTAATTCTGCAACCCTCATCAAGGCTGCCTATCTGTTTTTCTGCCCTGCTTGAACTGCCTAATTGGTACGGCAACAAAAAAGTACAGTTACATAAGAACTTATCGTAACAGTAAATCTTAGAGAGGCTCTTGAAGTAGGCAACACCATTAGGACTGAGCCACCAAGCGCTAAGACCACACGAAAAACTTAGCTAGTGGTGTCTGGCGGGGGACCGCCAACCCGACATCATATGACCAATGGTCCAGCACTTACAGTGGGCGGTCCTACACGTCCGCCTCCAGTTCTCCCGACAGAGACCTGAAGCATATGCAACAGGAGAAGGAGAGGGGCTCCTGGAGCCACTAAATGGCTAAAGGAAGCAGCAGCAAGGGGAGGGAGGGAAAACCTTACCTACTGCAAGAGTGCCTCTCGAAGATCTACTGTTACGGTAAGTTCTCACGTAACTGTCCCATCTTACTTCAAGAGGGCTCTTGCAGTAGGCAACACCATTAGGACAAAGTCCCAGGCACTGCAAGTCAAGCAAAGACTGACCACGGGAGGCAGGAAAAGTCTACAGAAGGCAGGGAACTTAGGACTAAAGGCCTCGAAGGACTGCCAGTCCAAAGCCAGCTCTGTGCCTAGAGACAATGTCCAGACTGTAATGCTTCGTGAAGGTGTGGCCAGAGCTCCAAGCAGCTGCATCACAGATTTCTGCAGGAGACACATTTCTGAAACAGGCAGTGGATGCCGCCATGACTCTGGCTGAGTGCCCTCTGACTTCCCCCGGAAGGGGTTTGTTATACCTCTGATAAAACAGAATGCAGTTTGCTAACCATTTGGATAAACACTGTTTCAAAACTGCAGCACCCTCTCTCTTGGGCGCAAAAGAAACGAAGAGCAGATCCGTTTTTCGGATTGCTGTCAGATTTGTGTAAGAACGTAAAACTCTGTGCACATCCAGTGTGTGCAAAAGTGCCTTCCCTGAATTAGAGTTTTCAGGATAATACACTGGCAAGTGTATAGTCTGATTCAAAGTAAACTCAGAAACGACCTTTGGCAAGAACTTAGGATTTGTACGCAGAGCCACCTAGTCTTTGCGGAAAATCAAATAGGACTCCTTACACATGAGGGCCTGAAGCTCAGAAATCCATTGAGCTGAAGTAATTGTTGTCACAAACCCACTCAGCAGGTCAGGCCCTCTGCTCCCACAGTGCAAACCTCCTAGCGCAGTATTGTGAGCAGTTAACAAAACAGGATAACCCTCCTGTCTGTTTTGTGGGTTCGAATCAACCTTTGTTCTCAAGTTTCTAAAGGGATTCAAACTGTGAACCTCTTGCTAGCATACCTCAATGTACAGGCTCAGATAATTCTGCCTTCGGGGCAGATATCTTTCGCCACGGGCACCTAACCATGTGCACAAAATGAACCCTTAAAACTCTATGAAAAGACCTCAGATAAACTCATCTTTTTCCCAGTTTGGTAAAACCAGTAAGCTTTGCACAGTGTCAGCTTTAACCATATATGCTTCACTTGTCAAATAAAGAATTTCAAAGGCACACCAAGTAGTCTCTTAAAATGAGATGTTTACTTAAAAATAGATAAAAATGTAAAAGGTAAAACACAGAGCAATATATCACAAAACATTACAATCACTTAAACAAAAAAACAGGTTTAAAAGTGCAATTTCCTACCAACCATACACTTCGCCATGCCTAGCTAACATTCTTACAGTGCTAAAAGATGTTGTAGCTTCAGAGTCCAAACATGTGTGTCTCTAAAGGACAGGCAGAGCATAATTAAAAACAACTGTCTTGAGCCTGCCTTCTCCATGATGTCACCCAGCTCCTCCTCTGTTTATTAAAAATTATACAAACAAGATGTTTTATCATTCAGAAGGTGACATCAGCAAAAACTCATTTCCTCATGACCCCTCTGATCTAGTGCGTCTTTTCCAGTACCTACTTTCATCCATGAGCAGTTTCCTCTCTCAAGGACATCAAAGGACCTTTTTTGACTTCGCACCACAGTGACATAACCTGTATTCTTCCTCTAAATGTCATAAAAGTTTATGATTTTCCAGCCTAGCAGCTGGCAGCTACAATTAAGCTAGATAAACAGGAGATCCTTAATTTAGGTCTCTTCTAGCCTTTAATTATCTCCTGGCTTTTATCTTTTAGCTGAAACAGCATGTCTCATGAGAGACACTCAACACATTTTTATATTACAAAAATCATAGTGTAATCAGAACCAGCTGTCCAAGCGTCACAATTGCAGTTAAAAAAAAAAATCACTTTCCAAGACAAATAGCGCAGGTCACAACTCGCAACCAGTTCAAAGGAAGGCAAAGTGAGTTTCTCAAGGATAAAGTTCAGATCTCATGGCAGAACAGGGTTCCTAACCGGGGGGGGGGGGGGTCAAAGTGGAGTATTCCCTTCAGAAAGGTACGTTAGACCTCCAAGTTTTGTCTTCCACCAGAGTGTGGTAGGCAGATATGGCAGACAAGTGGACCTTCAATGAGGAATAACTGAGTCCCAAGTCAGATAGGTGCAGCAGGTACTCCAAGACCTGGGGAAAAGGGTATGAAAAGGAATCCCAACCCTTAGAGGCTGCCCAGAAAAAGAATCTCTTCTATTTCATCACGTAAGTGGTTCTTGTTGACTACTTTCTAGCCTCTACAAGGACATCAGCGACTCTGGAGGAGATCCCATAGCGAAAGACCGCTATGCCCGAAGGCACCACACATGCAGGTGAAGGGATTTGAGGTCCGAATGGACCAGCCTGCCCTGATCCTGAGTCAGAAGGTCCTGGCAGATGGTAAGAGGAACTTGAGGCTCCGCTGCTAGCTGTTAGAGCAGAGGGAACCAAATTTGACGAGGTCAAAAAGGAGCAATGAGAATCATCTGAGCTCCCTCCACTTGGAGCTTGATGATACCCCTCTGCAAGAGCGGGAAGGGAGGAAAGGCATACAGGAACATCCCCGTCCATCAAAGAGACAGCACGTCTCACCAAAAGACACCAGGCCTGGGCACGAGCGAGCAAAAACTGAGTAGTTTTGCATTGTATGGGGAGGTGAACAGATCTAGCTCGGAACAACCCCAAAGGTGGAAGATTTCCTCTTCCACCGACTGAAGCAGTTCCCCACTCATGAGCCCTTGCCTGGGTGCAGCAGAGACTGTCCTTCAGGATGTTCTGGACGCCCGCGATGTGTACTGCTGTTAGCTGACCACATTTGCATCGCTTTCCTGCACAAGGGGTACGATCGAGTGCCTCCCTGTTTGTTTACATACCAAACCACGCACATGTTGTCCGACTGGATCAGGAGCGGTCCCAGGAGGAGAAGAGACTGGAAGGCTTAGCGGGCATACAGTACCACTCGCATTTCGAGCACATTTATGTGCAGTGACAGCTCCCACTGAGACAAAGATCCCTGGGTTCTGCGATATCCCAGATGCACTCCCCAGCTCTGACCTGAAGCATCTGCCAGAGTTTGAACCAAAGGAGAGGTTAGAAGGGGACCCCCCCAGCAGATATTTCCCATATCCTGCCACCAAAGGAGACCCTCTCACATAGGGCTGGACACCAGAACCCTGTGATCCAGGTCATCGGACCTCTGACCCCATTGCATCCTGAGACTCCACTGCATGACCCACATGTGGAACTGGGCTGGGGCACCATGGGAATATCCTCCACCATCAGACCAAGGAGGTGGAGGACCGTTCTGGCCACAGTCCAATGGCTGGAGGTCACAAACCAAGTTTGCTTCTGCAGCGTCTACGCCCTGTCCAAGAGGAGAAAGGCTTGACCCTGGGTAGCATCCAGCACCGCACCAATAAACTGTAGGCACTGGGAAGGGGTAAGGTGAGACTTAGGGTAGTTCACTGTGACCTCCACCCTGTAGAAGAGGTTCAGGGTAGCCGCTAGAGAAGCTTCCAGATGATCCCTTAATGGAGCTGAAAGGAGACAGTCATCGATGTATGGGAACACAGTGTCCCTGGCACCGCAAAGCTGCTGCCATTACCCCCAAGCACTTGATGAACACCCTAGGTGCTGAAGAAAGGTCAAACGAGAGGGCTCTAAATTGTACATGCTTCCCCTGGAAGGTGAACCAGAGGAAGCAGTGGTGGGCAGGAAAAACAGGGATATGCAGGTACACATTCTGCATGTCCAGAGTGCAGAGCCAGAGTCCCTGGTGAAGCAGTGGTAACAAGCCTAGGAGAGTCAGCATGCAAAACCTCTTGTACTCTACATACAGGTTGAGCGTGCTGAGGTCTAATATCTGTCTAAGATCTCCCGTCTTTTTTGGGACTTGGAAGAAGTGGGAGTAATACTCCCTTCCTGCTTGCCCCTGAGGCACGGGCTCTATGGCAGACTTTTGTAACACAGCTGCAATCTCCTCTCTGATGAGCGGAATGTGACCTTGCTGGAAGTGAGAGTGACCTGAAGGATTTTCTGGAGGTCACTCTATGAACTCTAGTGTGTGATCCTGAGCTATCAGCTGAAGGACCCAAGTATCTGTCATGACTGCCTCCCACCTGGACAGATGACTGGCAAATCTGACCACTACTGGTTCCTCTAGAACTACTGGTGGTGCAGGGGGAGCAGGCCGCGAGTCAAGAAGCAGAGGGAGGGTTGGGGAGCACCACCCCAGACGTTCTGTGTCACTTGGCAGGGGGGATGGAGGCAGATGAGGGAGCCAGACATTTGCCCTGACATTTGACAGGCTGCTGCCTTGTCTGGAGTCTCTGACGACAGCAAAAAGGCTGCCTGGACTTGGGACTGGTGAGGTAGAGGGAGTGCACCGAACACAGGGCCTTCCCTCTCTCCTGCAGGTCGGTCATAATGTCCTTACCGTCGCCTCCAAAAAGTACAGAGTTCCTGAAGGGGGCATCCAGGATAGATGCCTGCATATCCTAGGCAAAACCAAATAGCCACTAAACCCACAGCCACTAGTGTCTGCATAAATAGACCACCGTCACAGTGCTTCTAGCAGAGGCATCAATGGCATTGCAAGTCACTCGTAAGGTGTGGCAGCAGGTGATCTCTGCCGTCATGAATGTCTGCTAAATCCAAACCTTGGCTTCATAATCTAGCAAGGCCTCAAATTCCGCCTCCAGCTGGCTCAGAATGGACTTCTGGTAGCAGGCTATGTGGACCACATAATTTAGAGCCTGCATGGCTAAGGTAGAGGACGAATAGACCTTCTACCCAAATTGGTCAAGCTACCTCGACTCCTTGTCAGGAGCAGAGGTACTCATGTGCTTAGGCTTAGTGAAGTGGTCGTTAGCCGCACTGATAACCACTGAATCTGCTTTGGGGTGGTTAACCAAGTGGTCTTTCCCCTCTGGGGCATGACAACCTGTCCGCCTTCTTCCAGGTGGCGGTGACGGTTGCTGCCATATAGTAGTGGCCAAATCGTCATGAGGACTCGTCCAGGGGAGAATGAGAAGAGGGGTCAACTCTGGGAGGTTAAGGTCTCCGCCAACCTCCGTCACTGGGGGTCCTGCTCTTCTATCTTCCAGTCACTGGCCTCCTGAATTTTCCAGAGGATGTCCATGAAGGTGGGGTCCTCTGGGGGAAGACTTGGAAGTCTGCTTAGGCATGGGTTCCTCTGGCGTAAGGGACTCTGAGCCCAAGGAAAAAAGAGGAAGAGTCTGAATCAGAGTCTGGCTAAGGGTTCTTGTCTGGAGACAGACAGACAGGGGTCCTCCTTTTAAGGATCAGCCCATCCACGACCCTGGTCCACTACCGTGAAGGCACCCATTGTGCACCCAGAGGTAGATTAGCGTCATTCCACAGGGGACAAGGACCGAGGAGTAAGGGTTGGCTGGACCGGCGTTGGAGGCACAGCTGTCAGGCGCCGGTCCAACTCAGAGACAAGCTGGTGTTTGACTGTCCCACCAGGAATCAAAGAGGGCTTCAATCCACCAATGGCTGTGGAGGGGGCAGTGGAGGAGGCTGGTAAACTGGTGGATACCCTGATAGCAGATAGCCTGGTGTGGGGTAGCCCAGCCAAGGGTACTCTGGTGTTGGATACCCCAGTGTGGAGAACCCAGACGTCGGATACTGTGGTGTAGGGAAGCCCAGCGTGTGGTAAACCAGCAACAGGTAACCTGGAAAAGGACCCGACAGTGGGGCAGAAGGGCCTGGCTGGGGTCCCAGAGGGCCCAAAGACCCGGGTCTATCCGGCTGCGGACCTGCCCGGGGGATCTGGTGTCAGCCCTGACGGGGCTACAGGTCCCTACGGAGTTTGAGGAGAAGGATGTCCAGACAGAGGAACAATAGGTAGGCTGGCGGGGACATCCCCAGTGGTGTCCAGCGCAGTCCCCTCTAGCACTGGCTCGACGATAGGGTATGCCAGTGGCAGGTCCTCCAGGTCCAGGTGGTAAAGGGAAGCAGAACTCACCACAGGGGGCAAAGCAGTGTCCAGAGTGTGGGATTCTTCTCTGGACAGCTTCAGCCGAAGCAGCAGCGGGCACTGGTCCATAGAACTGGTGTCAGACCTCGTGTCGGGGTCTGACGTGAGCGCCGGGGCCGTGCAGTCAACAGCGAAGCCAGTGCCCAACTTACCAGCTGAACCACTCTACTGAGATCCTGTGGAAGGCTGGAAGGGCCTAAGGGTGGAAGCAGCCTCCAAATCTCTGGAGGTCCCCGCCTGAATCGTGACCAGTTTGGGTGGGGGGCGGTAAAGACTGCTCCAAGGCAGGAAGCGCAGGTTTGGCTGGAGCAGAGACCTCTTTGCTGCTAGAGGGCCGCTCGACGGCAGCGGCCTCTGAAGACGACCACAGCCTGGAAGGAGACCGATCCCAGTCCTGGGTCTTCTTGTCCCGCCTGTGCTTCTTATTGGAGGAGTGGAAGCCAGAAGAGCCCTTGGGAGATTAAGTGCTCCACACCTGCTGCAGCTCCTTTTCCATGGAAGCAAGTTTTAATTTTAAAAGATGGCTTCCAGAGCTTGCTGACAGCATTTCCGCATGGCCTGGCTGAACTTCTGGCAGGCCTCACAGCCCTCGGCGTCATGTTTAGGCCCCAGCCAGAGGAGACACGAGGTATGGCAGTCTTTTTCGGGTAGCTGCTTGCCACAGGCGCACTTGTTCTTGTAGGGATTTGAAGGAGTTGGAGAAGACATGCAATCCGGTAAAGAAAATTACAGATTTTTGAATAAAATAAAATTTCAAAAGAAATGCCCATCGAAAATGGTGGTCAACTGCAGCAGCATTCTGCGAGGTCTAACGTGCACAAGTCGATGGCAGGGAAAGAACTGGAGACAGGCGTGGGGACCGCCCACTATATAGCGCTGGACCGTTGGCCCCGTGACACTGGGTGGGCAGTCCCCCACCAGATGCTGCTAGCAAAGTTTTCCATGTGATCCTAGTGCCTGGCGGCTCAGTCCAAATGGTATTGCCTACTGCAAGAGCCCTCTAAGTAAGATCGGTCTTTAGTTACCCTTGTGTGAACTGCCTTAAAATTCTGGGTGCCTTGAATCAAACTACCCAATTACTTGGAAATTATGTCACTGCAATAAAGTTAACTGGTGCCAATTCCAACCCCTCCTGAGTCACATGTTGGATCAGGATCATCTCTACTCATCTGCAAATGGAACCAAACTCCTGTCAGGACTGCAAAGTGGGGCAGTCAACCCAGCTAGAGATAAGATAACAGGAAGAAGAATCAGTTGTGTTACAACCAAGTAAATTGACAAGAGTCTTCTGTCCCTAATGTCCACATGGGTTCTTAGCCTATCAGCTTTGTTGCAAAACTAGTATTGTCTGCATGTGCCTTCTGTCCCCGAAGAAAAATGCGCATCCATTTGCAGCCCAGTGTTTTTCCCTATATCCCTGTGGTTTATCTGGGGCTCAGACTAGTAAGTGTCCCAATGGTGTCCCATTGGTTCAGATCGCTATCTATTGCCCACTTCCCCAGTGTTCAGACCTGTACTCGAATGTGAACTTGATGGGTTCCACCACCGGAACGTACCCGCAATCTGGCACTAGGCAATTAGGGTGCAAATCTGCAATGTCACCAATCATGTTTTTTTTGCTAGAGTGTGTCCACCCCTACTTGTAGATTCTAAACATCGGGGTGGTGGACCTTGGGGGTGTGCATCCCCATTTGGTGCCGATTGCCTGGCACCATAATGCTGGTGCTCAGAGAGCCAGAAGGGAAATTTATCACCTGTTCAATACTGTTGTATCTAAAGTCTGTATCTGCATGCATATGCAGTGGTGTCCCCCAGGAAGAACCCCAATTCTGCAGCATTTTGCAACACTCTGCAAAATGCTGCAGCAGACTTACCGAATATAGCAATGTAATTTCAGTGGCAATTAGTCCCTATGGTCATTCAGGAAAAAGTGACACTGCCAGGATGAAGGGAATGCCACAATTTCCTGTCTGACAAAAGGGACTAATTGCCATTGAAATTACATTGCTTTATTTAGTAGGTCTGCTGCAGCATACTACAGAGTGCTTTAAAAGTGGGTTTCATCCTGGGGGACACCACTGTATACTAGTTAGCACAGGTCAACCAGAAAATATGAAGCAGCTGCAGTATTTAACCAGGTAGAGGTGCATTTTTTTGTTATTTATTCACATTATTTATTGGTATTGTGAAATATATAAACATAGAAGCTGACGGCAGATAAGGACTGCTAGGCCCATCCAGTCTACCCATTTTCTCTACCTACTGCAAAAGCCGCAGATCCTACTTGATCTCTGGCTTTATCTTTTCGTTCCTATGGCTAGGGTTCCCCTATGCCTGTCTCATGCATTTTTGAATTCCTTTACTGTTTACGCCTCCACCACCTCCAGTGAGAGTCTATTCCATGCATCCACCACCCTTTCCATTAAGAAATATTTCCTCACATTACACCTTATTCTACCCCCTTCCAACCTCATGTCATGCTCCCTCATTCCCGAACATCTCCTTTTTCTGAAAGATGCTACCCTCCAGTACCCTATTTATGCCCTTTAGACATCTGTAGGTTTCTGTCATATCTCCCCCATCTCTCCTCCAGAGTATACAAACTGAGGTCTCCCAGCCTCTCCTCATATGACTTCTGGTGCAGGCTCTGCACTGTTTTTGTTGCCCTTCTTTGAACTGCCTCAACTCTGTCTACATATTTACAGAGATGCGGCCTCCAGAATTGGACACAGTACTCCAAATAATGCCTCACCAATGATCTGTACAGTGGCATCACCACCTCCTTCCTTCTGCTGGTGATTCCTCTCCCTGTGCAACCCAGCATCCCACTGCCTCTCTCCACAGCCTTGGCACATTGTTTGGCCACCTTTAGGTTATCAGATATGATCACCCCCAAATCCATTTCCTGCTTGGTTATTGTCAGTATCTGCCCCCCGATGTGATCCACCCCTGGGTTCTTGTACTCCAAATGCATGATTCTGCACTTTTTCATACTAAATCTCAGATGCCACACTCTTGACCATTCCTCCATGTTACCTAGGTCCCGCTTCATTTTTGCACCTCTCCAGGACTGTCCACACTGTTGTAGATCTTAGTGTCATCTACAAAGAAGCACACCTTTCCTTCCAGGCCCTCCGCAATGTCACTTATGAAGACAAACAGGGCTGCCCCAGAACTGATCCCCATGGCACCCCACTGGTCACCTTCCTTTCCTCAGATTGAGCAATATTTACCTCCATCCTCCATCTTCTATCACTCAATCAGTTCCTAACCCAGTTTACCACATTGTGACCCACTCCCTGGCTGCCCAACTTGTTCACAAGTCTTTTATGTGGAACGGTATTTAGGGCCTTACTGAAATCCAGGTAGGCCACATCCACTGTTCCCCACAATTCACTTCTCTACTTACCTAGTCAAAGAAATCAGATTCATTTGACATAACCTTCCCATTGTGAATCCATGCCACCTCTGATCCAGTGTTCTGATGGCTTCAAGGTGTTCCAAAACCCTTTAAGCAATGATTCCAGGTGAGGCTGACTGGTCTATAGTTTCCAGCCTCCTCCCTACTCCTACTTTTGTGAAGGACTGTATCTGCCCTCCTCCAGTCCTCTGGAACCACTCCCCTATAGAGTGATTCGTTGAACAGGGCTGTCAGTGGTGTTGCCAGCACCTCCAGTAGTTCCCTTGATATTCTAGGATGTAGCCTATGTGTGGTTGTTTATGAAACCCTGCCTCTGTGATTCTTGCCTGCTTTGCATTTAAATAAAAGCTGTTAACATCTTCTTAGTGGGGACTTCCGGTGACGTCACGGAGCCGACAGCAGCCAGCTAGAGAGAGCTCTTCCTCCCAGAGGTAAAAAAAAACTACCTAAATTGTAGAAACCAGCTCAATAATACCAGAAATGGCAACTACTAAACATGCTAAGGACACCAGAGGTAGATCTAAACTAAAAGACGCCAATAAACAGCCCGATGCTGCAGGATTCAAATAGACTCGTGGGGACGAAAGCAGAAGCCCTTCCCCTGAGAGTATTCCAGATACAGATGCAGAAACGGATCAGTTATCTAGATCTCGATTTGAGAAACTCTTTACAGAGATCAGAGCAATGAGGGCGGAGAACAGGGCTGAATTTAAGCAGCTTAATCAGCAGCTCAAAGGTTTGGAGATGAGACTGGAGGAAGCGGAGACTCGCATAAGTAACTCGGAAGATAATACCAAAATGGGCCTAATACTGCAAGCCCTGGTAGAACACACCTAACAACTCCAGAATAAGTGCATAGACCTGGAAGGTTGCTCGAGAAGAGAGAATATGCGGATACATGGCCTCGCAGAAGGCGCTGAATCAGGCCAGCCAATGACTGACTTCATTACAGATTTAATAACAGACGTGCTGCAGTTACCCCCGGGGTTTCAATTGGGCATACAAGAGCGCACAGAGCCCTGCAGACGAAACCTCCATCAGAAGCCAGGCCCAGGTCAGTAGTGCTCAAGTTCAACAGCTTTAAAATAAAGGAGGATATCCTCCGGAGAGCTTGGCAGCAGAAAGATCAAATACCTGTCCAGCCGCTTATTTTTTGATCATGATTACCCAGTAGAAGTTCAGAGGCAAAGACTGAAATATGGCCCCATCTTGAAAATCTTAACAGCAAAAAATATTAGATTCAATATGCCATACCCAGCTAGGATCCGCATCTTCTGGTCTGAAGGCATGAAAGCATATGATTCGCCCGAGGAAGTGGGGAAAGCTTTAGTGCAGCGGGGCTGGATGGAAGCAGTGCCAGAGGGGATCGCTGGGCAAGGACAGTCCGCTCTATGGAAGGCTCCTGTGGAATGGCTTATGACGCAGAATAAACGGAAAAGGGGAAGAGGATCCATCACGAATGTTTGGCACGCTACTGGATTTAAGGAGACCCAGCGGAGATCGCAAGGCAGTAACAACCTAACGCAGGCTCAAGACTGACATATAACTACTTTTAGACAAACTGTAATATCTTGGATCCAGGGATACAATTGAGGCCTGGAGTAACGTGGCTGCCCAGCGCCTCCCTGCACCTCGCGACTGTTCAGGATGCCCTCTAAGTATTAACAGGAGGGAAAAAGGGCTGCATTGATAATAATCTTGCTGCATGATTATGAGTATAACAAAAATCCTCGAGCTGTCCTTATGACCTATACCTGTTCAAAAGGGAAAGAACACATTGCTTTAGTTTCAATTTGCATAAAATTACAGGCTTGCTGTTGGGGTTTCTTAAAAATGTGAATGAGTTGCCTCTGGGGTGGGGGGAGAGACTACCTAAGCAGTTACTAAATATAAATCTCTGTGAAGAGGGCACCTTCGGGGGCTTGCTAAAGGCAACTTGACTTCCTTTAAAGTGGTCTGCTCCTTTTGTGGGCGGACTCCAGCTAACGAGGAGCCTTTTTCCTGAGTCTTCCAACATAGGCTCCTTGGGAGAACTGCTTGTTAACAGTGAGGAGTACTGTTGCTCCATCTCCCCTGTCTGGCTGTCTTCACCTCTTTCAGGTGGGGAAGCTGAAGACATAGAGGTCTCCTGGAGCAAGGATGAATTCCACTGTGGAAGCTAACTTGTATAAAGTTTTAAAGTTATGGAATAATGTTGCAGTTCAGAAGCTTGTTATTTTTTTTATATTTTTATTATTATTATTATTATTATTATTATAAGGGAGATCTACGAGCTGTTAAGATAATTGAAAGGGTGGGGGGGCTATGGAGTAACTGATTGGTACTACTTCTACTTAAACTAGGTTTCAACGCAAACTATAAAGATGGCTAATTCAGATCTAACAATCTTAACCTACAATGTTAATGGGCTAGCACATCCTATCAAACATTCCCGAGTCATGTCCTTTTAGAAGAAAACCGGAGTGCATGTTATATTGCTCCAGGAAACCCATATGAATAAGATCAAGCATGGTAAATGAAATTTGGATATAATGAGGTGATAGCATCCGAATACTCCAATGGCAGTAGAAGAGGGGCCGCGATACTTATCCCTAAGGCCACGCAGTTTGTACTAAAGGATAAGTTGGTGGATGGGCAGGGCAGGTATGTAGCGGCTAAAGGCATGATGGCGGGGGGAGAAAAGATAACTTTGGTGTCATTGTATGCCCACCCGGGCTCAGACTTCACCTTTTACCGGGATTTTTTTTTTATCAAGATCACGGAGTGGGCAGAGGGCTGTTTGGTGATGGGGGAGACCTCAATTTGAGATTAAATCCCAAGCTGGACTCTTCGACCCAGCTGTCGAGAAAGGAGTGGCTCAGAAGGTTGCTAGTTTTTTGGCAGAGGTGGGCTTGGTGGACGTTTGGCAGGCCTTGAATGGCAAGTGTAAACAATATACTTTCTTTTTACACCCTCACCAGACGTTTTCCAGGCTGGATTATTTTATTACTACCAGGGAAACTCTTGAAATATGCAAATCCTCAGAGATTGGGGTGTCTCCGCTCTCAGACCACAGTCCTGTATACATGAGACTGCAGATAGGACCCCCCAAAGAGCTCTAAATTCTGGAGGTTGAATACCCCTCTCCTTCAGCTGAAAGAGGTACAAGAAAAGATAACTCAATCCATTGAGCAGACTATTCAAATGAATCAACACCCCAATATATCCCCAGGTATTCTTTGGGACACAATTAAGGCCATAGTCAGGGGGACCCTGGTGGAATTCTCATCTAGATTGAAGAGAAACAGGGAGAAAAGGCGTAATGAGCTGCAGGAACAAATCCATAATCTGGAGCAATTGCAATATCAGAACCTCGATAGAAAAAGAGGTAGACTCTTACAGAAATTAAAGGAGGAATACATCAGGATGCTTGACTATCAGACAGAACAGCATCTCATTTACTTAAGACAGAGGTATTATGAGGGAGGTCCCCGGGCCCAGAAATTAACAAGTCGGCTCCGCCAATTTAGGAGCAGAGCGACTATCTCCAAAATTAAAGACCCGGAGACTCAGAGTTTACACTATAAAACCGAAAACATAGTTGAGGCATTTACAAAATACTATGCAAAACTTTATAATGGAGGCCCCAAGCCAACAGAACAGGAAATCAACTCCTTTCTGTCTCCTTTGGGCTTGCCCAAATTAACCCACACACAGGGGGGGCCCTTGGGGCATCCTTTTACAGAGGCTGAGGTGAGGGCTGAGATTGGGAGGATCAAAACCGGCAAATGTCCTGGTACGGATGGACTTCCCAGTGAGTTCTATAAGCGATTCAGGGAACAGGTTTCCCCTTTGCTGTATAGGGCATATAATTATCTGTCTGGAGACACCGGTTCAATGCCCCCCTCATGGACGAGGGCGATTATCTCGGTGGTCCCGAAGCCGGCCAGGGATATAACTATTTGTGGTTCATACCGCCCAATATCTATATTGAATGTAGACTACAAGATAATGGTGGGAATTTTAGCCAAAAGAATAGAAGGAGTCCTACTGAATTTGATTCATATGGATCAGGCGGGCTTTGTCCCGGGCCAACAGACCTTGGATAATGTCCGTAGAACAAGTAATATAATAGACAAAATGCAGACTACCAAAAAATCAGCTATCATTATGAGTTTGGATGCTGAGAAAGCTTTTGATTAAGTATCATGGGAGTTCTTGGGGGCCTCCCTTGTCGGCTCCGGGTTCCCAAAGACTCTCCTTAACATAATAACCAAGATGTATACTTCTCCAGTAGCTTATGTAATAGCTAATGGTTACGTATCGAGGCCTTTTGATCTTACTAGAGGCACATGCCAGGGCTGCCCGCTGTCGCCGCTCCTATTCGCCCTCCATATAGAGCCACTTGCTCATAGTATCAGGGTTAATGGAGGAATAGAAGGGTTTAAGTGGGGCAACACGATACATAAAATCGCACTTTATGCGGGTGATATTTTGCTTTACCTCACTCAGCCCGAAGAATCAATCCCGAAAGTATTTCAGCAAATTGAAACTTACTCTAAATTATCGGGTTAGAGACTTAATTGGGCAAAAAACGAGGTTTTAGCCATTAATGTCGAGGTACCCCAGAGACTAAAACTTAAATACCCCATGCAATGGGATTGTCACACTATTAAATATTTAGGGGTTCAGATTGGTCCCTTTCCTAAAAATCTCTTTAAAGATAATTACCCTCCCTTAGTGAAGAGAGTCTGGGCTGACAGAGAGGTGGTCACTTTTACCGTTCCCCTTTTACTCCAGACTTCAAGTAATTAAGACCAATATATTGCCTAGATTCCTTTACTTATTTTAGGCTGTTCCATGTACTATCCCACAGAAGGTGGCAGGGGCCTGGCAAAAAAAAAAAATGATGTTGTTCCTCTGGGCCAAATCCCATCCCAGGATATCAAAAAAAGTGTTAACACTGCCTAAGCAGAGCGGAGGGAGGGCTTGCCCGGATCTATATCAATATTGGGTTGCAGTGCAAATGAAAAATGCCCTGCTGTGGTCCCATCCCTCATATAAGGCACACTGGCAACAAATGGAGCTCTCCATAGCAAACTCCCCTCCTTTACCAGCTCTCTTATTCTTTCCACCTGCACAAATTGATATATCCTCTTTTAGGAGCCACACAATACAAGTTACCCTACAGGGATGGATCCAGGGTACCAGACAAGGTTGTACAGCCAAAAATCTATGGAAGTACAGATGGTGGTACTATGATCTAGAATTTGCTCCAGCTGCCTCACATAGTTGGTATGGAGAGCAGATGGGACGGGGGCGGGGTTGTGGCAGCATGGCAGCTTTTCAGGGGACCTGATATCATGCCCTTTGAAACCCTTCGGGCTAGGTACAGTTGGTCACCAGGAGATCACTTGTTCTACTTTCAGCTCCGGGATTACCTAGCTAAAAGATTGAGACATAACATGTCGTGGCTCGATGAGAGACCATATCCGAGGGTGTTTGAGCATGTTTGGGAGGGAGACCATGGAAAAGGTGCAATCACGATGCTATATGGCAACAGGATAGCAGACTTGGCATACAACATAATTAGCACTCAAGGGAAATGGGAAAAAGAATTCAGGATAATGTTAAGTTCTAAAACATGGGGCACAGTATTTCTAAATACCTGGAAAACAACGTCATCACCAGGGTGGAGGGAATATGCCTGGAAGGTAAGGATCAGGTATTTTTATACACCGGAAAAGCTCAGTAAAATGAGAGCACAAGTACAGGCAGTCTGCTGGCGGGGCTGTGGGGAGATGTCAGCTGACCAAGCCCATGTGTTCTGGTATTGCCCGGGAATTTCTGATTTCTGGTCTAATGTAGCTAAACATCTGGCCGCCCTTTTTGGCCTGACAAAGATAATAGGCCCTGAGCACTGTTTGCTAGGTCTTTTCCCAGATGAAGCCATGGACAAGGATGCTCGATACCTCTGGTCTACACTGTTAATCTCTGCCTTGAAATCCATAACTAAGAGATGGCTACAGAAATTACCTCCTACTGTACAGGACTGGCTGGGTATAGTTAATCAGATCTGACAAATGGAAAGAATAACACATAGCATAAATCATAGTGGGAGTGCATATGATGTTAGATGGAATAGATGGGAGCTATACACAGATGAAATGACTTGAAGCTGAGACTTATAAGTTATATACCTCTTCCCTTCCTTTCTTCTCTTCTCCCTCCCCCTTTTATTTTCCTTCCTCTCATGCCCCCCGCATGGCCCATCTAATTTAAGAACCTCTCCAAAACTGCTTGTTCTATCTAGGAATGAATGCTAGGATTGTGTGCTTGTCCCCATTTATTTTGATACCCGGATGACTTGTTTAGGATGGCAGTAGTAAGAATTAATTCAACTGATAATACCGGTTTCATTGGGTTTTATTAACTTCTCTCCCTGGTTTTTTGGTTAACGTAATTACTTTTTTTTTTTTTATACAGTTTGGGTTCATCTTTTCTTCGTTTATGTTTAACTGAAGAAAATAATAGTATAACTGGAAAATCAACATGGTCAATTAAGATGTCAATTGTAAACTGTTGGTCTGATCGATAAAATGTTAATGTATAAAGGAAAAACTGAATAAAATTTAAGTATAAAAAAAAAAAAAACATCATCTTAGTGGTAGACTATGTCTGCCCCATCTGGGAGCCCTCTGCGCATCTCGCCATAAGACCTGCCTGAGGTGGTGGCAGGTAGGTTGGGGTCAGAGGGGTACATAGAGACAGAGGGGGCATAAAATATAAAGACTATGAAATAAAAAAAGAACACACTTTTACCCTTTCTGACCACCTGAAACGAACGTGTCGAAAGTATTTCACAACTATGCCACAGGTACCCCCCCAAAAGTCAGTATGGCAAGTCTATGTTACACATACCTTTATCCTCCATGGGTGGCAGAGATTCACCAGCGTAACCCTGCAGCTGAACATTCAGAGAGTTTACATACACATCCTTGCTCCGTTCCAGCGACTGGTTAGTCTCAATGCTGTCCAGGGTCATGTCTAACAATTCTGAGTCCTCCAACTCAAGAAAAGAAATTAAAAAGAAGAAATGAACAAGTGCCTCCAGTAATTTATTTTTCTCAAGTCTAACGGTGCATTCTCCAAATTATTTACGTACAGGGGCACCCCAATGTATACTCAAAATCACTGTGCTCCAACCATATTCATAATGCAGTAGAAGGGGCATTAGGAGGCAAAAGCTGCCGATCAGCCCCCACTTTCTGGCACAGCAGATAATTACATGGAAGCAACTAAGAGTCTAGCTTTAAAGGATTACTGTGCTGAAAGGGCAAGCCATTTTCCCTGTAAAAGGTGCTGTTACACACTGGTTCAAATTCTGTTATTGATCCATCTCTAGAGGCCTATCAGTAACCAGAGGACACTTCTGATTTCGGGACTGTTGGAGATTACAATTTTAGAACAGCATGATGTAGTCAGTGGGTAGTCAGTAGTGAACACAGAAAACATTTACTGGGGGACCATCTACTTGGCAGGTGCCTTGGGTGGAAACAAAGGATGCCCCCTCCCACTTTATCCCCACTCACAAGTCACAACATATACAAATCAGTATTGATTACCCAGAAAACCATACCTGCAACTAATGTTATTCTGTCACGTACAGTTTGTTGTGACTGTTGTACTTTCTATGCTCATAATACAGTGTATAAAAAAAAAAGATATCAGTATGGCTTTTCTTTTTGCATTTTACTATGAAGAGCAAACAGGAGTTTTAAGTACACAGACTGACAGAGAATGTCTGCTGTTCATACCAATCTCCTGGATTGATAAGACTGTACCATTACAAAGTGTGTTTGGGGGGGGGGCATTGCTGCCATTTAGTCTGCTAAGACTCTACCCCAAAAAACCTACATCAGTTTTACTGCTCGACTTCCTAACATTTTATGGAATATACAAAAGTTAGGGAATCACGCAGTAAAACAGATGTGGGACAAGGCAGGTTACAGACTCTTGGCAAATAGGGGACTGAACCTCGAGGTTATAGCACACACCTCTGAACCAACAGCAACATTTACCACAACTGCCACTTGCTTTGAACATCCCAAAACTGCAGCATTTAAACCATTTTGTAACTGTACAAAATTCCCACCCTGCTCATATAACCTCAGTAACTCATGAGACCAGTCTAAACTGAAAAAAGAAATGCATACTCAAGTCACCAAGAACAAGGCAACAGGCCTCAAAGAAAAAGCAACCAAATGTTTGTTCCACACAAAACAGACCTTTAGTTTACTAAAACAGGTAAGATTTGATTGCAAAAAGACTAATATAAAGGTAACACCTGTGCCAAACAAAAAGAACAGTTACGCAATAACTTACCATAACAGTAGATCTTTGAGGGGATCAGAGTCATTGGGTCAAACCATAGGAACTTCACCGTTGGTGACACAGAAAACTTCCTGAGGAGGTCGTGAGGTCAAAAACAGTGGGGGGAATTCAAGAATGCATGGGACAGACAAGGCAATTGTGGTGGGGGAGGGCAGGAAGAAGTAGGCTGTTGATTAACTAGGATCTGCAGCTTATCCAATAGGTAAGGAAATGGGCAGACTAGGTGGGTCAAGCGGTCCTTATCTGCCATCAAAGTCCAAGTTTCTATCTTTCTATGTTTCACACAAAAGACTTTCCAGCAATACCACTGGGGTCACCCACGCCAATTTCACCTGCCAACGTCACCAACCCTATAAAGGTAAGGGCGGCCCCACTCCCACTCTTTACCCCGGAACTAAGGGAGCAAACCCATGACATGGGGAAATCGAGAGAGAGATAGAGGTGCCCAGAAAAGCATAAAAGGCTGGATACACTCATTAGCCAGTTCTGAGAAAGGAGCCCTATGATAGGGAAGGCAGACCTGAAGACTGAGATCCCCTCAAAGATCTACTGTTACATTAAGTTCTTACATAACTGTTCTGTCTTTGGGGGTATCAGTCATCAGGTCACACTGTAGGAACGAGTACCAAGCAGTTACAGGTACAGAAAGACAGTCTGGGAGGAAGAGCAACCAAAGCCTCGGACAGGAGGCCCTGCAAAACAGCCCAGCCAAAGCCTGCTCAAGCTCTAGAAGCAAAGCCCACACTGCAGTGCTTGGTAAAACTGTGGATGGTACTCCAGGTGGCAGCAGCGCAAATGTCAGCAGCTGAACCCCCTTGAAACAGGCCACAGAGGTAGCCATGCCCCTTGTGGAGTGGGCGATTGCCGCCCCTGGCAAATCTTTGCCATGTTGATTCTAGCAAAACACAATACAATGGGCCAACCATTTGGACAAACATTATTTGGAAACCTTAGCACCCTCTCTTTGTGAGGCGAAAGAAACAAAAAAGCTGTTTTGTTTTTCTGCAGTCCTTAGTTTGGAGCAGATAGTGTTTCAAAATTCTGCGTACATCTAAAGTATGGAGCAGTGATTCCCCTGGATTGTCACGCTCTGGAAAATAAACTGGTAGGTGGATAGACTGGTTCAGGGTAAACTCACATGCCACCTTAGGGAGAAAAAAGTAGTTATGTAAGAACTTACCATAACAGTAGATTTTCGAGAGAGGTTCCTGCAGTAGGTCTTCACATATAGGACTGCGCCCCCTGGCATCAGGACCGCACGGCAAACCTGTAGCTAGTAATCATCAGCAGGGACCACCCCCGTCGTCAGGTGATGGACATAAAAGGGGGTGTTCCCCTGCCCACTCTTCAGTTCTTTTCCACCGCAGACCTCTAGAAAGTAAGCAGAAAAGAGGCGTGACAGACTCCTGGTATTCTGTGCCCTGGATGAGACAGTCATGGGAACGAAATAAAGAGAAAAAAATGCAGGAGCTGGGGGAAAGGTGAGTGGGATCTAGACCTACTGCAGGAACCTCTCTTGAAGAGCTACTGTTACGGTAAGTTCTTACGTAACTGATATATCTTAGAGAGGGTTCCTGCAGAAGGTCTTCACATACAGGACTGAATATCAAGCAGTCTAACGAAAAAGGAGGAGTCAGAGACGAGGTTCCAGGAGGAGGAAAATGTCTGCCAACGGAATGTCTGTTCAAGACAAGAGGCCTTGCAGAGCTGCAAGATCAAAACCAGCCCTACGCCTAGAGGCAATGTCCAGATTGTAATGCTTAGTGAAGGTGTGGACAGAGGACCAAGTGGCCGCTGCACAGATGTCCGCAGTGGACACATTCCTGAAAAAGGCAGTCGAAGTGGCCACACCACCCTTAACTGTACCCGGAAGCGGCTTCTCGTACTTCTAGTAAATGTAACGGATACAATTTGCCACCCACCTAGACAAAGTCTGTTTCACGATAGCCTTGTCCTGGCACTGGGATGCGAAGGCAACAAAGAACTGGTTCAACTTTTGAACCTCCTTACTCCTTGAGGTATAACACCTCAAAATCCTGTGCACGTTAATGGTGTGCAGAAGATACTACCCCTGTTGGAGTGCTCTGGGAAGAACACCAGCAGTTCAACACTCAGGTTAAGGGTCAATTCCGAACTACCTTCGGAAGAAAGGAAGGGTTAGCCCACAGAACCAGCCAGTCTCTGTGGAAAATTAAATAAGGCTCTCTATAGACTAGAGACTGAAGCTCAAACTCTTCGAGCTGAAATGATAGCAACTAAAAAGAGTTTCCCACGTTAAAAAAACGCATATCACAGCTTGCTGCTGGTTCAAAGAAAAAATTACTCACCTTAATAATTGCGTTTCTTCTAATGGAGTCTTGCTGTATTCTGACATATGCAGTTAGCCCCAGCACTTGAACTGCCCCAGAGAGGAAAGGGTTAACTCTCTGCATAGACATAGAATGTTGAGCTCGAGCTCGGTTTTCAAACCGCTGTCTGTGGTGCTTCAGAGTGTAACCGTCAGATTCTTACGAGCAAACTAACTACACTTTTAGTGTGGAAATTGTAAAAACATAAGCCAAAGGGCAATAACTTGGGTCTATAAGACTCAAGTCGATAACCCAAGAAAAAAAAAAAAACAGGTAGTGAACACAACATGCATATAAAGTATAAAACAAAACACTGCAACAGCTACCCCAACTTGAAGAAGAGGGGTATAAGGGTACACCCCTGAGGTGCAACACTGTACCTGCCAGCCCACATCCCAAAAACTAGGTTCTGAGAGGGGAGACTGGGGGATAGAATACAGCAAGACTCCATTAGAAGAAACACAATTATTAAGGCGAGTACTTTTTTTCTTCAAACAACATGAAGCCTTGCTGTATTCTGACATATGCAGACTACCAAGCAGTACCTCCATGGAGGAGGGTACCAAACCTATTTTGGGAATAGGCTCTGTAGTACTGCTGTACCACACCTAGCATCACTCCTAGCCTGAATATCCAGGGAGTAATGCTGGGTGAATGTATGGACTGTTTTCCAGGTGGCTACTTTGCAGATCTGTAACAAGGGTATATCTCTGGCAGAAGCCAGAGAAGCAGCTGTACCCCTACTTGAGTGGGCCCTCAGGCCTGAGGGAGGTGTTTTACCTAGCTTGGTACAGCAGAATTGTATACAAGAGACAATCCACCTGGCAATAGTTCTCTTAATAGCAGGCCTACCTTTTCGCACTTCACCATAAGTGAGAAACAATTGGAGACAGTTATTCCTGTGTGCCTCAGTATGCTCTGCGTAGAAGCTAAGTGCCCTTTTAATATCCAAACTGTGTAATCTTCTTTCTCCAGAAAGAGAGTGATCAGTGAAAAACACAGGAAGAGACAGACTGGTTCAGATGAAAATCTGAAACCACCTTAGGCAAGAACCTCCTATTAGTTCTGAGGACCAGCTTATCTCTATGAAATGAGATAAATTCAGATTCAACTGACAGGGCCTGTAGCTCACTAATTCGCCTGGCAGAAGTAATAGCTACTAAGAACACAGTTTTCCAGGTCAAGTACTTAAGCTCGACAGAAGCCAGAGGTTCAAATGGTGGCTGCATCAGCTAAGCAATACAGATATTGAGATCGCAAGCCGGAATAGGCTCTCTAAAGGGAGGGTTAATATGAACCAGACCTTTAAAGAATTTGCTAAAAACAGGGAGAGATGCTAGGGAAGAGCCCTTCCCTGCTAAGTGAACTTTTAAGGTTGCTGGCCTAAGGCCTAAACTATTAAGGTGGACCAGATAATCCAAAACTGTAGCAATGCCTGCAGCATCTGGTAGAATATCCTTATGGGAACACCAAATGCTGAATCTTTTCCATTTGGAATTATAGGTTTTTCTAGTAGCAGGTTTCCTAGAAACCTTAGGAATGTCCAAAACTCCCTGAGAAAGATGCAGGCCTGCATATTCTAACTCTTCAAGAGCCAGGCCTTGAGAGATACTGGAGACTGGGGTACCAGATTCTCCCTGGAGAGGAAGTTAGGAGATTGCCTCTCTTGGGAAGAGACGGGGGAGAGACACTGCTAGGGACAACAGAGGATACCAAGGTTGTCTGGCCGAATCTGGAGCCACTAGAATCACTGTGCAGGGTTGTGACCCTATCTTGACTAGAACCCTGAATAGCAGGGGAAAAGGAGGAAAAGTATAAAGGAACCCACCTTTCCAATCCAACATCAGAGCATCCAGAGGAACAGTCCCTAGGACTGGAGGTCTGCAGCAGAATAGAGGAAGCTGGTGATTGTTTGGGGCTGCAAAGAGAACCATCTTTGGGGTGCCCTATCTGGTGAAGATTACTTTCAAGATGAAAGGATCCAGAGCCCATTCGTGATGGCCCTGGGAGATTCTTCTCAGAGCATCTGCTAGCAGATTGTCCTTCCCTGTTAGGTGGACTGCTATTAGGGAAGCTTGAAGGGAGTAGGCCAGAGACCAAACCATCATGGCCTCCGTGCACAAGGCCATGGACAGAGTGCCCCCTTGCTTGTTGATGTACCACACGGTGGTGGTGTCTGTCCTGACCTGAACCACCTTGTCCCTTACCGAGTCTGAAAAGACTTGAATGGCTAGGAATACTACCCTGAGTTCCAGGAGATTGATATGAAGGAGAGACTCCCTGAGGAGACCAAACACCCTGAGCTGTCAGGGCTCCCAGATGGGCTCTCCAGCCCAGGAGAGAAGCATCTGTGGTTAGAACCACTAAAGGAGTCTGACTGAGGAATGGGACACCCTGTCTGAGATTGTCCTGGTCCAACCACCACTGGAGAGCCCAGACCATAGTCTGAGTTACTGGAATCAATTTAGTTAGAGGATCTTTTTTCTGAGATCAAAAAAACCTTAGGTGAAACTGAATGTCCCTCATCTGGAACCTGGTTCCTTGTACCACAGCAGTGGAAGCTGCCATGTGGCCTAGGAGTTGAAGAAAATGTCTTGCTGGACGAGAAACTAGAGGGTGAAATGAGGAAGCAAGATCTGTAAGGGCCTTTAACCTTGATAAGGGGAGGAAGGCCCTTTGCTTGAACAGTATCTAACTCTATCCCTCTGAAAGAGAGGAGTTGAACTGGTTCGAGAACTGACTTTGGCAGATTGAGAAGGAATACCAGAGAAGTGAGCAAGTCTTGTGTGACATGTAGAGCTGATCTGACCTGGTCGATGACTGGCCTACGATGAGTCAGTCATCCAGGTATGGAAATAGAGAAATCCCCTTTCTTCTGAGGAAGGCCACTACTACTGCAAGGCACTTTGTAAACACCCTTGGAGCTGGAGTAAGGCCAAAGGGCATGGCTCTGAACTAATAATGGCCTGAAGGCAACTCGAACCTGAGGTACTTTCTGTGGGAGCACCTGATAGGAATGTGGAAATAGGCGTCCTTGAGGTCCAGGGATGCTAGCCAATTCCCTGACCTTAGAGAGGGAAGAATTACTCCCAGAGTCACCATTTTGAATTTTCATTTTGAGACGTGTTTGTTCAAAAACCTTAAGTCTAGGATGGGTCGCCACTCCCCTGTCTTTTTTGGGGTAAGAAAATATTTGGAGTACAGATGTTTGCCCCTTGTGTGGAGTAGGAACTCTCTCCACAGCTCTGAGAGCCAATAGAAAGGAATCCTCTGCTTCTAAAGCAATGGTTTCGGAGATGTTTGCAGGTGGGAAGGACCTGACCCTCATTTTTGTAAATTGCTTGAAACTGAGGGCCAGTCCCTGGCTTACTACCTCCAGGACCCACTTGTCTGAGGTAACAGACTTCCAGGCCTGGTAGTAAGCCAGCCTGCCTGCCTCCTACTGGAATTGGGGAGTCAACCCAGGCCGACACATCAGGGTGACTGCTTGGCAGGAGCCTTAGACTGGGAAGAGAATGCAGCCCTACTCATCCCCCTCCTGTGTCTCCCTCTGAAGAACCCCCTCTGTGGGAAGGGAGAAGAGGCCTGGGCTTGGTAAAAAGGCCTGTGAAAAGGCCTGTCCCTACCCCTAGACTGCTTCTTCTGTGGAGTGGCTTGCTTTTCCTTGGCCTCTTCACTCCTGTAAATGGTCCTGTACTCATCCCTTTTCTTCATGTAAACCTCTGTCTGCTCCCCAAAAAGAGTTACCCGCCACAGGGAAATCCATGGCCTTAGCCTGTTAGTCCTGCGTAAGGCTAGTACATCTGAGCCAAGCAAATCTCCTGAGACGCAAAGATGTAGCCATGACTCATGATGCCACATCATTTGAGTCCACAGCAGCATGGAATTGTACTTTGGATGCTTCGATTCCATCAGCAGCCACCTCCTCCAGCTCTTTGGCTAGCAGGGAGGAGGCTTGTTTAGCCAGTTCCAGAACAGTATCCCACCTGGACTTCTGGTATCTGGCTGCATAGGCCATGTAATTCGCCTGCCTGAGACCCAAGGAGGATGCCAAATATTGTTTTTTGACCATGGCATCCACCTTCCTGGAGTCTTTATCGGGGGGGGGGGGTTTAAAGCCAAAGGTATATTAGCCCTGTCACAGGCTGCAGCCTGCACTATCCCAACATGGCTGCAATTACTGTACAAAAACTCAGTACCCGAGCCTGACAACATGTACCTCCAGTCCATCCTTTTGTCCACCGGAGGTAAAGAGTTTGGTGTCTGTAAAATCTTTTTTGTCTGTTCCCCCAATGATTTGTGGAGAGTGATAGACAACCTCTTGGACTCTGGGATGTCCATTTCAACAAAATCAGGCTCTTCATCCTCCTCAACAGCTTCTACCATAAGGAGCTGGAGGGTTTCGGCCACCTTTTGGTAGAACAAATAGTGAGAAGGGGACTTGGAAAGCCTGGGAGGGTCTGTCTGGGGAGATGTCTGGTTCAATGGGCACATCCAGACCCAAGTCGTCGTCGTCATCCTCATCCTCCTCATCATCATCGTCATCTGGGAACTCTTCGTCCCCCTCCCACACCAATTCATAATAAGCATCCGGAGTCGGATCCGACCGAACTGAGCGCCTAACCAGCACCGCCGGTTCGGACGGAACCAGTCGAAGCAACTGCACAATATTTATCGCTTTGGTAATCTCATCAGCAGTTGGAGTACACGGTTCTGGATCCGAACCGGCCGATTTAATTTTTTATTTCCACCGGAACCAACCCCTCAGAGTCGCATCTCCTTTTCCCCCGAGGAGGTAACGCCCAGGTCAGTGGGCACCTACTCAGGTTCGGCCGCAACCGAACCGGGCTGGCCATCCGGGTTAGCGGGCTTCTCAGCCTCCCCTTCCTTTGGCCTACTCAATCTTTTTTCCAGAGTGGCTTTAGGAAAGTTTTTACAAATTTGGCAGTCAGTTTTGAGGTGGTCAAACCCCAGACAATAAACACAGATGAGGTGGGGGTCAGCCTTGGCAAAGGCATCCCCACACTCAGTACAGTGTTGAAACCCAGTGGGACCAGTTTTTTCTTGGGTTTCTCAGACATGGCCAGGCTATCAAAATTACCCTTTACAGGTTTATGCCAGGTAATACTCTGTCAGTTACCAACTGTGTAATGGGCTGTGGAAAGAAACCGGTTAAAGTCCAGTTTTTTTTTTTTTTGAAACGATAGGAACCGGCACACCACAACTAAAATCCCAGAATTTGAAATAAACAGATAAAGGTCAGTTCCCAACCGGACTGACCGCTAGGGAACCTAAGCTTTACAATTTCCACAGTAACAGAGAAAAAACAACAGTTCACTACCTATCTACACTACTTACTGTACCACAGACAGACTTAAAACAGAAAATAAATCTGTTAAAAACCAACGCTTTTTTTGAAACTGAACTGAGCGAAGGAGCAATCTCCAGAGCGATTTCACAGTTACGCAGAGTAAAGAATCTGACAGTTACACTCTGAAGCACCACAGACAGAGGTTTGAAAACTGAGCTCGAGCTCAACATTCTATTCTAACTTCATTGCATGGAGTTAACCTTTTCCTCTCTGGGGCAGTTCAAGTGCTGGGGCTAACCGCATATGTCAGAGTACAGCAAGACTTCATGTTGTTTGAAGGGGGCAAAGTAAGTTTTTCCAACATAAAGTTGAGATCGGGGGTCGGGGGAGGGCCAGGATTCCGGACTGGAGGTTAGATATGAAGCATCCCCTTCAAAAACGTTCTGAAAACCTCTAGCCATGCTAGGGTTTTACCCTCCACCGGGAGATGGTAGGCTGAAACCGCAGAGAGAGATGGACCCTCAGGAAGGAATAGCTGAGGCCAAACTCTGACTGATGCAAGAGGTACTCTAAAACCTGGGAGGCCAAGCAAGAAAAAGGGTCTAGGCCTTTCACCAAGGACCAGATAGAAAACCTCTTCCACTTCATGGCATAAGTGGATCTAGTGGAGAGTTTCCTGGCCTCCACTAAGACCCGAGCAACCCCTGAGAAGACCCCGTAGCGAGAAATTGCTAACTCCAGAGGTGCCACAGATGGAGACTTGAGGCTCAGATGTACCAGGGTACCCTGCTCCTGGGACAGAAGGTCGTGAGATAGAGGAAGAGGTACTGGAGTTTCCAGTGCCAGCTGCTGTAGCAACGGGAACCATATCTGCCGAGGCCACAGGGGGAAATGAGGATCATGTGTGCCCCCTCTGCTTGTAGCTTCAGCAGAACCTTCTGAAGAACAGGAAAGGAAAGCGTATAGAAATCTCCCTGTCCAGGACAGAGACAGTGTGTCTCGCCAAAAAGCACCATGCCCAGGAATGAACGAGCAAAAGCTGGGTAATTTTACATTGGATAGGGAGGTGAAGAGATCTAGGTCTGGCCAACTCCATTGAAGAAACAGGCCTTCCACTACTGCCTGCTTTAGTTTCCACTCATGAGCCTTGGCGACTGATCGGCTGAGACTGTTTGCCAAAATGTTGTAAACACCTGGCACGTGGACTGCTGTTAAGGATAGACCATGCTGTACTGCCCAATACTACACCCACATCGCCTCCCTGCATAGAGGGTATGACCGGGTGCCTCCCGGTTTGTCTAGATACCAGACAGTGGCCATGTTGTCTGTCTGGATAAGAAGTGTTCCCGGAGTTGAAAGCAACTGCAACACCTGGAAAGCATAAAGCACCGCTCTCATTTCCAGAATATTGATGTGAAGGTTCTCCTCCATGGGAGACCAGGAGCCTTGAGTACGGTGGTTTCCCAGATGTGCTCCCCATCCCAAGTTCAAGGCATCCAAGGTGAGACTCCGAGGGAGACGGAGGGTGGAAGTGAACCCCCACCAAAAGGTTGGCTGGGTTCTGCCACCAAAGGAGATCCTTTTGAAGGCTGTTGGAGACAAGGACTCTCTGGTCCATGTTGCCCAACGCTGGCCCCACTGGACTCCGAGACCACGGGGTAGCCCTCATATGCAGTCTGGCTAAAGTGACTGTGGCTAAGGTGGCCGCCATCAGACCCAGAAGCTGTAGGACCGAATATGTCGTGGTCCACCGAGATGAAGCCACAAGCGTCGCTTGGGAGATTAAGGTCTCTGCTCAGTCGGGCGGAAGAAAGGCCTTGCTCTGGACTGTGTCCAGCTCCGCTCCAATGAATCAGAGGTGCTGGGAGGGTATCAGCTGGGACTTGGGAAGGTTGATAGAAATACCCAGACTGGAAAAAAGGTCCAGAGTGAAGGAAAGGGAGTCCTTCAGACTGTCCGGGAAAGGGGCTGAAGAGAGCCAGTTGTCCAAATAAGGGAACACAGACGCCCATGCAGCGAAGGAACGCCGCAACCACCGCTAAGCACTTGTTGAAGACCCAAGGTGCCGAGGAGAGGCCAAATGGTAGGGCTCTCAAATGGAAATGATGGTCCAGAAAAGAGAAAAACTCAGGAAGCAGTGGTGGGCCAGTAGAATAGGAATATATGAAGGCAGGCATCCAGCATATCCAGGGAGCACAGCCAAGTGTTGGGGAGGAGCAGGGGTAACAGTCCCTGGAGAGTGAGCATGTGAAACCTCTTGTACTCCGTGAAGAGACTGAGCATGCTAATATCTAGGATGGGTCTTAGATCCCCTGTCTTTTCGGGAACCAGAAAGAAGTGGGAGTAAAATCCCCTTCCCGTCTGTTCCTGTGGGACTCGCTCTATGGCTGCTATTGGCAGTAGAGCTTGCATTTCCAGAAAGACCAGCTGTAGTTGGCCTGATGGGTAAAAGGACCTTTCTGGAGGGTTGGGAGGAGGTCTCTCCAGGAACTATCGAGTGACCTCTTTCTATAAGTAGAAGAACCCATGCATCTGCAGTGATGGCCTTCCACCCATCCAGGTCAAGGCTGAACCTTCCCCCCACAGATTCCTCTGAAAAAGAGTCAGAGAGAGCAGAAGGGGGGGGGGGAGGAGTCGGGACGCGGATGGGAGAGGCGCCTTTCCCCCAGAGGATGCTTTGAGAAACTTGGCCAAGACAGTCTGGGCACCGGAACCTGGGGCAAAACACTTGTTCTGTCTTCTGCCCTGGTTTTCCTTGTTCCATTTCTGCTGGCGACAAAATGGCTGCTGCCATTGTTTTTGACCGGAACGGTACATAGAACAGACATCCTTCAGGGATTTGCCACTCTCCTGCAGCTCAGTAATATCTTTGGCGTTGCTGCCAAACAGAACTGAACCCCCTAAATGGAGCATCAGAAGAGAACTCTGTGCATCCTGGGCCAACTCAGTCAGGCAAAGCCAGGCTAGGCATCTGAGGCAGATTCCTGTAGCTGCTCCTCGTGCCACAGAGTCGTAGGTGGCACGTAGGGCATGGTGGCAGGAGGACTTATTCATCCTGACCTTGTCCAGGAGTTTGTTCCTTAGCTGTTTGTCAGGGGGATTTCCTGAAAGTCTTTTTCCAAATCCGAAAGGGAGGATTTTTGGAAAATCACCATATGGGCAACGTAATTCAGGGAATGCATAGCACAGGTAGACGATGAATAGATTTTTCTACCATACTGGTCCATCTGCTTGGACTCATCTGGTGGGGAGGCACCAAGATGCTTAGGCTGGGCCAATCTATGTGGGCAGCAGTAACAACAGAATCTGCCTTAGGTTGGAGGTTGGGCATTTAGGTGGGAAATCCCTTCAAGGGGATAGCAAGTCTTATTGGCCTTCTTGGATACAGCTGGTATGGATGAAGGTTGCTGCCAAATGGTGAACGCAAGGTCCTCATCCAGTCCCGTTCAGAGTGGAATGGGGAGGGGGTCTGCATTGACCAGATTCAAGTGCTCTGCCAGTCTCCTGTGTTTGGGGTGCAAAATTCCTGGAAGGCCCATCCACACGATTTTTGAATGGTCCAGAAGAGCTCCACAAAAGAAGGATCCTCGGGGGGCCGGGTGATTTGGGGGACACTATTGGCTGAGGCTCGAAGGGAGAGTGAGGTTCAGACAGGTTTCCCCAAGTCTGATTCCTCATCATATTCTGAGGATTCCGGTTTACTGGGCAAGGATGCTTCCTGAGCTGGGCCTGGGAGCCTATGTTCAATCAGTCCAGAAGGCAGAACACCCACGTCTCTGTCAGAGACACGTCCGGAGGGTGCAAGACTACCTGAAAGTACCCTGAAAGGTGGGGTGGTCCTGACCACTACCTGTGGTTATACAACTCGTGAAGGAGTTGGGACTTCGCGTCCTTCCACCACGCAAGGATGACTTCTCGTTCAGGCTGCGGTGGTGGTGGTGGAGGCGGGCAACCTGGATATCCTGCGAAAGGGCAGCTTGGTGTCTGATACCAATAAGGGTACTGGTAGCCTTGATACTATGCCTGGTCCGGCGTCCGGTAGCTCAGCGTCAGCGGGTTATAACTCTGTCTGACCCTCACCGGCATCACGTACTGTGGATATTGAGTGGTGTATCCAGGAAAGTACACAGTTGGGTCCGACGGAGGAACAAAGGGCCCTGCCAGAGGCAGTGCCGAAAGGCCTCTGGGAAGAGGGCCCGGCGATAGGGTAGGCAAAGGAGCCAAAGGTGCCGCAGGAGAAGGGTCCATGCCACCCCTTAAATGGTCTGGTGACGGATCCAGAAAGAAGTGAGGATCTGTCAGCAGGAGAGAGCCCGGCGAGGCGGGGATATCAGGTAAGGCCCCCATCGTCAGGTCAAAAAGGTTATCCAACGGGAGGAAATCTGTTCCGAAAAGGTAGCGAATCACTGGAGGGAGACCCGAGGGGATGAAAAGGGTCCGAGCTCACTTCAAGTCGTACACAAGGGAGTCCGATGTGGGAGAGGCAGCAGCAAAGCGATCAGCGGAGGAGCCGTTGATCGGCTTACTGGACGCGTCCGGGCTGACAGAATCCAGAAGGCTAGGGTCAGGATGATCGGCCTGGGCCGGGCGCCCAGCGGCGGAGACAGAGAGCAATTTAGTGGCGGAGTTCAAAGAAAGAGACTCTGAAGGAAGCTCCGAAGAGGCAATCCCCGACTGCCCACTAACCTTGGCGGAAGGGGGGGGTGGCGTCCGGTCCATCGTAGCAAAGGAAGGTCCTAAAGGTGGGGTATTCACAGATGTGGAGGGCCCATCCTGGTCGGCATCGGCTGGCTGGCTGGACTTCTCATGGGGAGAACAGCTCCGCTCCCGGTCTCTCTCCTTGTCCTCCTTCTTCTCCGGGGCTGGCAACAACGATCTTTCCCTCAGCTCCTGGAGATTTTTTTCCATCGATGTCAGTCTCTTGGTCAACAAATGGGCATTGAGGGTCCTCTGGCGATAGGTGCACGTGGTCTGGTTGAAGTTCTGACAAATGGTGCACTTGGTGGAGTTGTGCTTAGGCCCCAGGCAGAGGACACACTGGGAAGGGTCGTCCCCGTGCAGAATCTGAGCGCCACACTTGGAGCACTTCTTCTTGGGCCGACGAGATAAACACCGTAATGAATTGAGAAAGAAATCCGAAATTAAGAAAAATTCACTGTAGAAAATGGCAGGCGACTGAAAGCTGTTTTACCGCGTTTGTTGAACGATACCACGCGACAGCAGAAAAGAACTGGAGGGCAGGCGGTCCCCGCTGATTGCTAGTTACAAGTTTGCCATGCAGTCCTGACACCAGGGAGCTCAGTCCTATATGTGAAGGCCTACTGCAGGAACCCTCTCGAAGTAAGATCTTAGGATTTGTGCACAAAGACACCCTGTCATTGTCAAAAATCAAATAAGGCTCCTCGCACCAGAAAGCCTGAAACTCGGAAATCCTTTGAGCAGAAGTAACAGCAACCAAAAATAATCCCAAGCCAGGACAGGGGAACGGATGGGAGGTTTCAGGTGCAGGATGCCCCAGTATGGGACACCACTAACTGAGCCATAGTATGGCTGCCCACAGGCTCTTGAGAGGCAGAAATAGTCAAAAGGTGCACCTTAAGAAAAAAATGACTCACCTTAGTAATTATGTTTCTTCTAGTGGAATCTTGCTGTATTCTGACAAGTGCAGTTAGCCCCAGCCTTTAAACTACCCTGGAGAACAATGGGTTAACTTTTCTATGCCTGGCATAGAATGTTCATCTCGAGCTCGGTTGCTGTCTCTGCCTGTTATTCGAACTGCAACCATCAGATCTTTATGAGCAAAACTCACTAGGTGTTCTGTGTGGAAACTGTAAAATTCTTTAACTAGCCAACTGGCAGAAAAATAATGTTCGGGGTTCTCAAAGGAAGACTCAAGTCAGGAAACCCAAACACAAAGCCAATCAAATGAAATAACACTTCACCACAAGAGAACAGAGGGTGTAAAGGGGGCACCTCTAGGGTGCCAACACTGCGCCTGCCCACCCACATCCCAAAAATCTAGGTTCTGAGAGGGGAGGTAGGGGGGAGGTCAGAATACAGCAAGACTCCACTAGAAGAAACATAATTACTAAGGTGAGTAATTTTTTTCTTCAAACAACATGAAGTCTTGCAGTATTCCGACTATTGCAGACTACCAAGCAGTACCTCCATGGAGGAGGGACAGAACCTACTTTGGGAATAGGCTCTGAAGTACTGCTGTGCCAAACCAAGCATCACTCCTAGCCTGGATATCCAGAGAGTAATGCTTGGTAAAAGTATGGACTGTTTTCCCAGGTGGCAGCTTGACAAATTTCTAAAAGAGGGATATCCTTGGCAGCAGCCAGAGAAGCAGCTGTACCTCTTGTGGAATGAGCCCTCAGGCCTGAGGGTGGAGTTTTAGCCAGTTTTTAATAGCAGAATTGTGTACAAGAAGCAATCCACCTGGCAATAGATCTCTCGGTGGCAGGTTTGCCCTTCCCAACTTCTCCATAAGTGAGGAACAACTGGAGGGAGTCAAACCTATTACCCTTGGTACACTCTATGTAGTAGCTAAGGGCTCTTTTAACATCCAAACTCTGTAGCCTCCTCTCTCTCCCGAGGAAGAATGATCAGTGAAGAAAACAGGGAGAGATATAGACTGATTCAGGTGGAAATCTGAAACCACGTTCGGCAAGAACTTTCTGTTAGTTCTAAGGACCACTTTATCTCTCTGAATAGAGATGAAATCAGGTTCCACTGACAGGGCTTGCAATTCACTGACACGTCTAGCAGAAGTAATGGCTACCAAACAACACAGTTTTCCAAGTCAAGTACTTAAGCTCTGCTGAGGACAAAGGTTCAAAAAGGGATTGCATAAGCTGAGCAATGCAAACATTACGATACCAAGCAGGAGCAGGATCCCTAAAGGGGGGATTGGTGTGAAGCAATCCCTTGAAAAACTTACAGAATACAGGATGGGATGACAGTGAGTAAGACTTGCCTACTGACAGGAAAGCAGAAACAGCTGACAAGTTTACCTTGAGAATAGCTGATCTGAGACCTAGGCCATTGAGATGGACCATATAATCCAGAACCATAGGCAATTCAGCAGTGTCTGGAGAAATATTCTTCTTAGAACACCAAATGCTGAATATTTTCCATTTGGAGTTGTAATTCTTTCTGGTGGAGGGCTTTCAAGAAGCCTTTAGGATACCCAGAACCCCTTGGGAAAGATGCAGATCTGCAAACTCTAACTCTTCAAGAGCCGAGCCTTGAGATTGAGAGACTGAAGATTGGGGTACCAAATCCTCCCCTGAGAGGATGTTAACAGGTTGTAATTCCTGAGAAGAGACAAGGGAAGGTGGACTACAAGGGACAGCAACAAGGGATGCCATGGCTGCCTGGCCCAGTCTGGAGCAATCAGAATCACTCTGCAAGGTTATGACCTTATCTTGACTAACACTTTGAACAGGAGAGGGAAGGGGGGGAAAAGCATACAGAAACTTCTCTTCCCAGTTCAGAATCAGAGCATCCAGGGGGACTAAGACCAAGACTGGGGATCTGCAACAAAAGAGAGGAAGTTGGTGATTGTCTGAGGCTGCAAAAAGATCTATCTCTGGAGCATACCTCTCAACTGTACCACATTACAAGGAACATTCTTCATTTTACTTCACAAAAGCTCCCTGTTCCACATTGTGAGGACTTGTTCCACATTCAAAGTCAACATTTTAAAGCAAACATCCATAGTAAATAATGCAAAAAATATATTATTCAATTAATAACAGACTTTCTGAACATAAATGCAACATTTTAACAGTGTTTTGAGCTTCTTAGGTAAAGATTTGATTAAGTGTTCCACATTTTGCCCATTTGTTCCACATTTTGACAGGCAATGTTCCACATTTGGGGACAAAAGGTTGAGAGGTATGCTCTGGAGTGCCCCATCATGAGAAAATCACCTTCAACACCAGAGGATCTAGGGCCCATTCGTGATGGCCCTGAGATATTCTGCTCAGTGCATCTGCTAGGACAGTGTCCTTCCCTGGAAGGTGAACTGCTATCAGAGAGGTTTGCAGGGAATAAGCCAGGGACCACAACTTTATTGTTTCTGTGCACAAGGCCGTAGACCGAGTGCATCCTTGCTTGTTGATGTACCACATGGTGGTGGTGGTGTCTGTTCTGACCTGAACCACCTTGTTCTGTACTGATTTGGAAAAAGCTTGCAGTGCAAGAAACACTGCCCTGAGTTCCAAGAGACTGATATGTAGAAGAGATTCCTGAGGCGACCATAGTCCCTGCGTGGTGAGTTCCCCCAAATGGGCTCCCCAGCCCAGCAGGGAGGCATCTGTGGTAAGGACCATTGAATGAGACTGAGGGGCAAATGGAACCACTTGCCTCAAATTGTCCTGATCCTGCCACCATTGCAGGGCTTGGATCAGAGTTCCAGTCACTGAGATTAGTTTGGTAAGGGAATCCTTTCTTTGGGAACAAAAAGCTCTTAAGTGGAACTGAATGTCCCTCATTTGGAACCTTGCGCCTTGGAACACTGCTGTGGAAGTTGCCATGTGGCCCAATAGCTGAAGGAAATGCCTTGCTGGTCGAGACACCTGAAGGCTGAATGAAGAGGCCAGCTCCATGACAGCTTTTGGCCTTTCCAGGGGAAGGAAGGCTCTTGCATTTACCGTATCCAGCTCTGCCCCTATGAAGGTGAGCAGCTGCATTGGTTTGAGAAAGTACAGTTACGTAAGAACTTACCGTAACAGTAGATCTTCGAGAACAGCTCTTGCAGCAGGTTACACCATTAGGACTGAAGCCGGCAGGCATCAGAACTCCATGGAAAAATTCTAGCTAGCTATCTCCAGCGGGGACCGCCCCCGACGACGGTCCCGCCTCCGACGTCAGACGTAATACATAAGGGGTGGTCCCGCCCAATTCCCCAGTTCTCCCGATGGAGACTTCCGGCCGCAGGCTGACATCGAAATGGGAGACCGAGGATCCACCGTCAGAAGTCAAAAGGGAAAAATCCTGATAGTAAAGAGGCCTAAGCCATGCCTCCTCAAGGGGAAGGTAGGGTAGGGAGAGGTACTGCAAGAGCTGTTCGAAGATCTACTGTTACGTTAAGTTCTTACGTAACTGTACTATCTTACTTCGAGACACAGCTCTTGCAGCAGGTTACACCATTAGGACCGATTCCCAAGCAGTAACGCTGTCAACATTCTGGGAGGAGGAAACTAGGAATTACATTCCAGGTCCTGAATCTAGGACAGGAGACCCTGTAGCACCGCCAGGCCGAAGCCGGCTCTACGCCGAGAGGCGATGTCCAGGCTATATGCCTGATAAATGTATGCACAGAGCTCCAAGTGGCTGCAGCACATATGGCAGAGGTGGAGACGTTTCGGAGTGCTGCAAAGGAGGTGGCCACACCCCTAGTAGAATGACCCCGGACTGTTCCCGGGAGGGGCTTTTGTTTGCTATCATAACAGTATGAAATACACTGGACAAGCCAGCGAGACAGGGACTGTTTGGATACTGGTTGGCCCATCATCCTTTCAGAAAAGGAAATGAAAAGTTGCTCAGAACTACGGAGTAGTTTAGTTCCGTTGAGGTAATACCTCAAGCTGCAGTGAACATCCAGGGTGTGGAGCAGTGCCTCTCCTCTATTAGAGTAGTTCGGGAAGTAGACCGGCAGGTCAATATCCTGATTGAGAGTGCGTGTAGAGACCACTTTAGGCAAAAATTTTGGATTCGTCCTCAGGGATACTCTGTCCTGGTGGAAAACTAAATAAGTCTCTTTGCACATGAGAGCGTGAAGTTCAGAAATTCTTCTCGCTGAAGTAACAGCAACCAAAAACAGCATTTTCCACAACAGAAAACGCAGCTCGCAATCCGCGGCAGGTTCGAAGGGGGGGGAAGCGTGAGTTGTTCCAGGACAAAGAGCAAATCCCATGGAGGCACTGGGTCCTTAATGGGTGGCCTAAGGTGTAACACCCCTCTCAAAAATACCCAAGAGGAGTCTAATTGTGCCACTGTGCGATGCCCCACTGGAAGGTTGTAGGCAGAGATGGTACAGAGGTGCACCTTGATAGAGGAGTAGGCTAGACCCGAACGGAAAAGGGAGAGCAGGTAGTCCAACACCACTCCCACCGGGCAACCTAAAGGGGAAAAATCGCGTGCTCGCGACTATAAACAAAAACGGCACCATTTCATGGTGTACGTCGCATGCGTTGTCGGCTTTCTGGCTGCAGAAAGAACTTCTGCAACCTCTTGCGAGACCCCGTGACGCAAGATGGCTATGTCTCTAGGAGCCATGCATGCAGGTTCAGTGAGCGTAAGTCCGGGTGGACCAGTGAACCTTCCTCCTGAAACAAGAGATGGGAGCTGAACGGCAACGGGAGCGGAGGTTCCCGGGATAGCTGAATTAGCAAGGGGAACCAGATCTGTCTGGGCCAGAAAGGGGCCACCAGGATCATTGTTGCGTGATCCCTGCGCAGTTTGAGAACAACTCTCTGGATCAACGGGAAGGGAGGGAAAGCGTAGAGGAGTCTGTCCGCCCAGAAGAGAGACAACGCATCTCACCAGAAAACACCAGGCCCTGGATCTAGCGAGCAAAAATTGGGCAGTTTTGCGTCGGATGGGGATGCGAACAAGTCCAACTCTGGAGTACCCCATCGAAGAAACAGATCCTCTGCTACCTCTTGAAGAAGTTCCCACTCGTGGACTCTGGCCTGGGAGTGACTCAGGCCGTCTGCGATTGTGTTGTCCACCCGGGAACATGTACAGTGATCAGATTTGCGCCGTGTCGGATTACCCAATCCCACACCCTCATGGCTTCCCTGCAAAGGGGGTAAGAGTGTGCGCCTCCTTGTTTGTTGAGGTACTACATCACCGCCGTGTTGTCTGTCTGAAGCAGGAGAGTACTCTGAGGGATTTCTGACTGAAGGGCCTGCAAGGCATAAAGGACCGCCCTCATCTCTAGGACACTGATATGGAGATGAGCCCTCCAGAGGGGTCCACGTACCCTGGGACTTCACCCCGTCCAGGTGTGCTCCCCACCCTAGACCTGAGGAGTCTGTGGTGAGGATTACCTCCGGGGATGGCGCTACAAACGGGATGTCCGTGGAGAGCAACCCTGGGTCTAGCCACCACTGCCAGTCTCGAATCACGGTATTTGTGATTCTGACCGGATGCTGCATGTGGTCTTGCCTTTGATCCCATTGTACCTTGAGCATCCACTGAGTTACCCGCATGTGGAGCCTTGCGAAAAGGAAGGTAGGAATGGCCGCAGCCATGTGTCCGAGCAAGCGAAGGACCGATCTGGCAGGGACGGTCTTGTTCGACGATAACTCCCTGATGAGGGATCTGATGCGCTCCGCTCTGTTGTCTGGAAGAAAAGCTCTTCCCTGAACGGTGTCCAGAACTGCGCCTATAAATTGCAGCCTCTGCGACGGTACCAGGAGAGACTTCTCGTGGTTGATTAGGATGCCCAGAGATCGGAACAGGTCCTGGGTGCTCTGGATCGCATGTAACAACGCCTCTCTGGAGGCGGCCATGAGAAGCCAATAGTCCAGGCACGGGAACACATAATGGCCCTGTCTCCTTAGAGACGCTGCCACGACTGCCATGCATTTGGTAAAGACCCTGGGTGCGGATGACAGTCCGAATGGAAGGGCTCAGAATTGAAGGTGGTGGTCGAGAAACTCGAAGCGCAGGAACCTCTTGTGCGCCTGAGCTATAGGGATATGCAGGTATGCGTCCTGCATGTCTAGAGACGCTAAGAAGGTGTCTTGCTTCAGCATGGGAATGAGACCCGGAAGAGTCACCATGTGGAATCTCTTGTAGGCGACGGACACGTTGAGGTCGCTGAGGTCCAGAATCGGACGGAGGTCCCCTGTTTTCTTCGGAACCAGGAAGAAGTGGGAATAGTATCCGTGTCCTCTCTGGTTCTCCGGGACGTACTCTATCGCTCCCTTTTGCAAGAGCGCGAGTACTTCTTGCCAGATCAGAGACTTGTGCTGAACCGGATACCGGGAGAGCAAAGGAGGCCTCGAGGGTGGCTTTTCTGCAAATTCTATATTGTGGCCTCTTACGACCAACTGAAGAACCCACCTGTCGGTGGTTATAGCCTGCCATCCTGGCAGGAAGCTATAATCGACCCCGACCATGATTTCATTGATCCTGAGGGCGGGGCCGGAAAGGGTCAGGCTGTGGCAGCTGAGGGTCCCGCTGGCTGGGCCGGCTTGGAAGTACGCTGTCTTCGGCCTGCGGGCTGTTTCCCCCGGGCTCTGCGAAAGCCGGAGCCCCTCTGTTGTGGAGCGGGGAAGGACTGTTGCTTCTGTGTCCGTCCACGAAATCGGCTTTGGTTCCTGCGAAAGGAACTAAGCTTGGGTCGGTACATGGCCTGAACCGACCTCACCGCCTTCCCGGCCTCTTGAAGTTTGGTAATAAATCTTCTCCGAGGGCTTACTAAACAAGACTTCTCCCTCGAATGGGGCGTCCATGATATTCTTCTGGACGTCCGGGGTAAAGCCGGAGACGCACAACCAAGAGTGTCTCCGGATGCATACGCCTGAAGTTGCTGTCACGAGGAGTCCGCGGAGTCATACGCTGCTCGTAGCACTTGGGTTCTCACGTCCGAACCCATACGGAGGAGCCGAAGCATCTCCTCCTTCTGCTCACCTTCCGGCAGTTTTTCAGCCGCATCCAGACCCTGTTCCCACAAGGCGTTTTGGAACTGCACCATGTGGGTCAAGTAATTCAGGGATCTGATGGCACAGGTATTGGAAGCATACGTGCTCCTACCCATAGCGTCCAACTGCTTGGACTCTGGGTCCGGTGGCAGGGTGCTCAGATGTTGCGGTCTCTGGGACCGGTTATGTGAGGCTGTAATGACCAGAGTCTCGGCCTAAGGCTGCTGAGCCAAGTACTGGTCTTCCCTGGGAGCCTTGTACAAGCGATCAGCTTTCTTCGGCATCGCCGGGAGCGAATGTGGACGCTTCCACGCTGCCTTGGTGACGTCCACGAAAGTGTCTACCAAGGGTGGCACCACCACAGGCTTGGGGTCCTTCTGCCGAAGATACTTTGCAAGGCGTAGCCTTTCGGGGTCTAGCTCTTCCGCATCCCATCCCATGTTCTCTTGGATGTGTCTCATAATATCCGAAAACGACGGGTCATCTGGAGGAGACTTTGGCATCTCACGTGGATCCGAGAAGGGATGGAGAGGGGAGATGGGGATCTGGATGTTGAGAACTCTGATCCGTGTCCTCCGTCGGCGATCGTCGACGCCTTTCTGGGCTCTTAGGGCTGGGTGACCTAGAAGAGGATTTGGACGGAGGTCTCCGTTTGTCTGGTCTCCCCTTGGAGGTGTTCTGTGCTCCCGGGGAGGAAGTAATCGGCCTGCCGACCCCGATGGCAAGGGGGGTGCAGGAACCAGAGGAGTAATCGGTGTAGGAGGAAGAGGAGGAGGAGGAGTGGGAACCATGTCTTTCTTTATGGTGTCCCACCAGTAAGTGAACAGCTCCTTCACTTCTACCATGGAAAGGCCCGACGACAGTCCGGGCGCCGGTGGACGGTCGTCGGGTCCCGGCGTCGGCTCCACAGGGGGCTCGGGTAACGGCGAGGGTTCCCTAGGCGTCTCGACAGGACCGGGGTCGCCCGTCTGGTCCTCAGGCTGAGTTAATTCCTCCTCGGTTATGGTCTCCTGACAGAAGTCGGTCGGAGGCGTCGGGGTTCTCTTCTCAATAGGAGTGGGCGCCGGTCCCCCTACCGGCGTCCGATGAGGTGTTGGCCTGGCCGGCGACGGTCGTCTGGCCGACGGCGGCTCCGCAGATCTATGGCAAGAAGACGACGACAGACGCACCGGCGTCGGGTCCTGCAGTATCTTCAGAGAGGTAAGCTCCAAGGTCTTGCGAGGAGGCAAGGAAGCCGACCTGACATCGGGTTCAGAAGGGCGGGAACCCGACTTATGATGATGGTGGCGATCCCCAGACTTGACCAAGGCCCTGGAGGACGAGGAAGGTCTGGCAGTCTTGGCCTGAGAAGAGGAAGCCTTCTTAACCGCAGCAGGGGGAGGCTGAGAGCTGGCCCTGGAGGGGGAGCGGTCAGACCTGGAACCGGAGCTGCGTGAGTCTGAGGCCCTAGATGGGGACCTGGAAGGGGCCTTCTCCCTTCATTTTTCAGCGTGCTTGTGGGGTTTTTTTTTTTTTTTTTAAGAGTCCCCCTTGGAAGACATGGTCTTAAGCTTTTCTTCCAGCAAAAAAGCCTGAAGGGCCTTCTGGCGACGGATCCGGGTTCTGCTATTAAACCCCTGGCAGAAGGAGCAGGCCGAGTATCGTGGTCTGGGCCCAGGCACCGACGCGGGCAGCGAGGTATGCTTTGAAGGGATCTGTTTCCACAAGCACACTTGGAGGAGTGACCGAGGTTGGAGAGGACATCAGAGAAAACTTGCTTGAAGAAATCCGAATTTCCCATAGGAAAGAACTTAACCACACGTCGCGCGCTAGAGCTGAACCGAAGGGTCGAGACATGCAAGTTGACGGCGGGAAAGAACTGGGAAATCGAGCGGGACCACCCCCTTATGTACTACGTCTGACGTCAGAGGCGGGACCGACGTCGGGGGCGGTCCCCGCTGGAGATAGCTAACTAGAATTTTTCCGTGGGGTCCTGACGCCTGCCGGCTTCAGTCCTAATGGTGTAACCTGCTGCAAGAACTGTGTCTCGAAGTAAGATCTGACTTTGGTAGGTTGAGAAGAAATCCTAAAGAAGTGAGCACTTGCTGGGTCACTTGCAGGTGTGACTTTACTTCGTCTGGGGACTGGCCCACTATGAGCCAGTCATCCAAATATGGAAAAATGGAAATCTTTTGTCTTAGGAAGGCAACAACTACTGCCAGGCACTTTGTGAAGACCCTTGGGGCTGAGGTTAGGCCAAAGGGCATTGCTCTGAACTGATAATGGCCTGAGGGCAACTTGAACCTGAGGTACTTTCTGTGGGAGCACCTGATGGGAATGTGAAAGTAGGCATCTTGGAGGTCCAGGGAGGCTAGCCAGTCCCCTGGCCTTAGAAAGGGAAGGATAATTCCCAAAGTTATCATCTTGAACTTTGGTTTTAAAAGATGTTTGTTCAGGTATCTTAGGTCCAGGATGGGTCGCCACTCTCCTGTCTTTTGGGGGTTAGGAAGTACCTGGAGTACAGTCCTTTGCCCCAGAGTACGGTAGGTACTCTCTCTATAGTTCTTAGAGCTAGGAGAGAAGAAACCTCTGCCTCTAGGGCAAGGGTCTCAGAGATTTGGAGGTAGAAAAGATCTGGCTCTCATCTTGGGAAATTTTCTGAAGCTGAGAACCAGTCCCTGGCTTACTACTTCCAGGACCCACTTGTCTGATGTAACAGACATCCAGTCCTGGACAAAGTAAGCCAGCCTGCCCCCTACTGGGATAGGAGTATTGACCCAGGCAGACCCATCATGGTATCTGCTTGGCAGGAGCTTCAGGCTGAGGGGTGGATGCAGGCCTGCTCACCCCCCTTCTGCCTCTCCCTCTGAAGAACCTCCTCTGTGAAAAGGAAGAAGAGGCCTGTGCTTGGTAAAAAGGCCTTTTGGAAAGCCTGCCCCTGCCCCTGGACTGCTGCCTTTGAGGAGTTGCCTACCTTTCCTTGACCTGAGCACTCCTGTAAGTGGTCCTGTATTCATCTGTTTTCTTCATGTAATTCTCTGTCTGCTCCCCAAACAGAGAATTAGCCACTACAGGAAAATCCATGGCCTTAGCCTGGGTATCCTGTGAGAGGCTAGTACATCTGAGCCAAGCCATTCTCCGAAGAGCCACAGATGTAGCCATGACTCTTGATGACATCATTGGAGTCCACAGCAGCATGATACTGAACTTTTGATGCCTCAATCCCATCTGCAGCCACCTCATCCAGCTCCTTGGCTAGCTGGGAGGAAGCCTGTTTAGCCAGTGCCAGTACAGTGTCCCACCTGGACTTCTGGTACCTGGCTGCATAGGCCATATAATTCTCCTGCCTGAGTCCCAAGGATGATGCCATGTACTGCTTCTTTGCCATGGCATCAATCTTCCTGGAGTCCTTGTCTGGGGTGTGATGCCAAGGGAATGCTTGCCTTATCACAGGCAGCAGCCTGTACAACCCCAACATGGCTGCAGTGCTGATAAAGGAACTCCATATCTGAGCCTGAAAGAGTGTCCATTCTTCTATCCACAGGAGGTATGGAATTGGGAGACTTAAGAATTTTTTGTGTCTGTTTCCCAAAAGATTTGTGGAGGGGAATAGACAGTCTCCTGGACTCTGGGATGTCCATCATCTCTACATAGTCAGGCTCCTCCTGATCCTCCACTGCCTCCTCCACAGGAAGCTGGAGGGTATCAGCCACTTTTCTGTAAAACATGAAGTGTGAAGGGGACTCAGAAAGCCTACGAGGAGAAACACCTGAAGGTCTGTCTGTGGAGATGCCCGGGTCAATAGGCACATCCAGACTTTCACCATCACCATAATCATCTTCCAACTCTCCTTCCTCCTCAAACTCCGGTTCATAAAATTCTTCCAGGGTATAATCCTGAACCGGGGGAACTGACCGAACCGAGCCCCTGCCAAAAGGTGCCGGATCAATCTGAACCAAGCGAAGTGATTCCACAATACGAATCGCTTTGGCTATTTCATCGGCGGTTAGAGTATGAGATTCTGGATCCGAACCAGATGACTTGTCTTTGCGTTTTCCTTTTGTCGGAACTGATTCCTCGGAATCGGCTCTCCTTTTGCCGGAAGTAGTATCGCCCTGGTCAGAGGGCACTCCTTCTGGTTCGGTTGGAACCGAACCGGGCTGGCCATCCGGGTCAGCAGACTTCTCGGTCTCCCTTTCCCTCATTCTACCTAATCTCTTTTCCAGGGTAGATTTGGGAAAATTTTTACAAATTTGGCAGTCTGAATCGAGGTGGTCAAACCACAGACAAGAAACACAAGTGGTGTGGTGATCGGCCTTAGCAAAGACCTCCCCACACACACTACAGTGTTGAAACCCAGTGGGCCCGTTTTTTTGGGGGGGGGTTTCTCAGACATGGCCAACCTAACCAAACTTACCCTTTTTTCGGCAACCGCCAGGCAAGACTCCCCTATCGGTTCCTGACCGTGTCACGGGTCTTGGAAAAAACATACTAAAACCTGTTTTTTTTTTTTAGAACCAAAACGGACCGGTAACCACACACTAAGTAAAGTACAAAATTTACCTGAATGATCGGTTCAGCCGAACCGATCCACTCTTTTTACAAGTTCCACACAGAAAACAGAACAAAAACCTGTCTAGTACTCATGGTACCACAGACAGAGACTTGAACAGACTATGCGGAAACAAAATTTTGGTAGAAACCAACCGAAAACCGACACTTGAACCGACTTTGAACTGAGCAGCAGGAGAAATCTCCAGAGCGACTGTTCAATGAGGCGGAGTAAAGAATCTGACTGTTGCAGTTCGAACAACAACAGGCAGAGACATCAACCGAGCCTGAGATGAACATTCTATGCCAGGCATAGAAAAGTTAACCCATTATTCTCCAGGGCAGTTTAAAGGCTGGAGCTAACTGCACTTGTCAGAATACAGCAAGACTTCATGTTTGAAGGGAGGAGTACTACAGGCCTGAGTCAGACAGAGAGATCATGTAGTCCAGAATCTGGCTCGCCAGACAGGCAACAGGGTCCAGATGTTTGGCAGCCCAGATGGCAAACCTCTTCCATGTCATGGCATATGTGGCTCTAGTGGAGGGCTTTTGAGCTGCCAAGAGGACACCTGCCACCCAGTGAGATACTCCGAACCGGGCAATGGCTGTGTCCTCAGGAGCCAGGCATGCAAACGATGGGACTTGAGATTTGGATGGACCGCGGTCCCCTGAGCCTGCGTCACCAGATCCCTGAGAAGGGGAAGGGGAAGCGGAGGCGGCTGTGCTATCTGTTGCAGTAGGTTTGGAGGGCCAGATCCCTGGACCTCTCCACCTCCTGATGGGTGGAACCTGCAAGGAGCCAGTCGTCAAGGTAGGGGTAAATTATGACACACACACACCCCCGACGCCAGAGATGGGATGCCACCACTGCAATGCATTTGGTGAAGACCTGTGGGGCCGGTGATAGGCCAAAGAGCATGGCTCGGAACTCGTACAGGGTCCCCTCAACCCTGAAGCGGAGGAACCACTGATGGGACGGACGGATAGGGACATGAAAGAACGCGTCCTGCAGATCCAGTGAACAGAGCCACATGTTTTGCTCCCAGGATGGTATGATCTGGGACAGAGTGACCATCCAAAAGGTGTGAGACCTGAGATATTGATTCAGGTCATGGAGATCTAGAATGGGGCACCAGCTCCCCATCCACTTAGGCACCAGAAAGTACCTGGAGACAAAGCCTGGGTCTGCAGACTGATCCGCCACGAGAGCTACTGCCTCCTTGAGGAGGAGCTGAGCAATGTCATCTCAAAGAGCCAACTGGGTGCATGTGGAAATCTGTTCTTCCTGAGGGGCCCTGGCTTGACTGGGGGAGGGTACTGCTCCAATTCTAGAGGCAGTCCCTGATCGACCACTTCGAAAACCCACCTGTGCGAAGTGATAGCTGACCAGGCAGAAAGGAAGTAGCGGAGGCAGCCCCCCACGAGAAGACCCAGAGTTTGCGTGATGGGAATAGGGATGGCAGCCTCCACCCCATCACTGTGCAGGTTTGGAGAAGGAGGAAGCTCCAGAACCTGAGCCTCGGCCTTCTCTGCAGACCTGTTGGGATCCAGGCTTGGGCCAAGGGAGCCAAGCTTGAGCCTGCTGCTGATGCTGCTGTCCTCCATGGAAGGAGGACTGCTGAACCACAGGGGAAGAATGCCAAAAAGGCTTCTTTTTCTTCTGCTGGTTCTTGCCCGAAGAACTCTTAGCAGAAGTGGCATCCAAGGTGGCATTGGACTGCTCTATACACTGTAGGTGACCGGCCACTCCTGAGCCGAACAAGTCGGTCCCAAGGAAAGACACATCAGCTAACTTGTGCTGAGTATCCACCAGGAAGGTGGAAAGCCTCAGCCAAGTCCTGCAGCGAGAGGCAACTGCGGCAGCCATCGAGCGGGCACAACAGTCCCTGATGTCCAGAGTCGGCTGTTTGGCAACAGCACGACCCTGATCTTGGACCTGCTTGGCCGTGGTCTGCATGTCCACAGGGAGAAGTGGGAAGACTTCATCCAATGACCCGAGAAGGGCATGGGAGAAGTGTGCCATGACGAAGGACGAACTTGCCTGACGAAGGCCCAAGGAGGACGCTGCATAGACCATCTGCCTCGAGTGGTCCAAATACTTGGACTCCTTGTCGGGAGGTCAGCCAGTGTCGGCAGAACTGCTAGTATGCCTGAACCGAGGCGGTCACCAGGCTCTCAGCCGAAGGGTGCTCTGTGAAACCTGCAAGGGACCCCATGGGCACCACATACTTGCGGGCCATGTGGACAGACTGTGCTGGACATGAGGCAGGATTGCTGCCATAGTTCGAGTGCCGGACCAACAATGGCCTCAGCCACCGGAAAGGCCTCCGGCGGGGTATCCCCTCTCCTGAGGATGTCAGTGAGAGGGTACTCTACCTTTTTTTTTGGATGGGTTCCAGGGGCATCCCTGTGGAATCAGAGATGAGACGAAGGATCCCTTGGAAGGAAGAAGGACCTTCCTCCGTCCCTGTGCCAACGGATGACTCATCATCCCCAGGATGAGAGTGGAGCCTGGTGGCATCAGAGTCTGATGAGTCGGGGTACAGCAGCCTGCCGCCCAAATCACTCTCGACCCGCCAAGGGCGGTCCAGGGTGATAGTGACCGACAGACAGGGAAGCCCAGTATCTGGTCAATCCTCTTTGGAATGAGCCCCTCCCACAGGCTGCTTATGCAGCGGCTTCACCACTATCAGCGGAGAGACCAGTATAGGCCAAACCAAAGACTTCGGTTCGGAGGGGGTCGGCTTCAGCCTAGGAGGCAAAAGCCAAGTAACAGCCAGAGCAGGAGTCAAAGTCGGCTTTTGCACAGACAAAATCAGCTGTTGCCACATGAGGTCCTCGTAGCGCCGGAGTTTTCATCGGAGCCTCTTCTCATGCGAGGACGACAAGGATGACCGGTGGCATCGCCTCTTTTTCAAGTGCTTGTGGCTCTTCCTTGGCCGTCCGGATGAGGGGGTACTAGATCTCGACCGAGATCAGACAGGCCGACTCGGTCGCTCGGGACACACCAGTGGGACCAGCGATACCCGGGGATCCGGAACCGGGTCCTCAATGGGGACACCAGCAGGATGGGTCCCCTCATCGGGGAAGACAAGGACCGGAGTCCATTCCAACGAGTAGTCGACAGTGGATCGATGGGGTTGAGGACAATCTACCTCATCGGTCACATCCTCAGTCGGCTGGCCTGACGGAAGGTCCATGAAGCCTGCCAGTCGGTACTTGGTCTCAGTGTAGCCCGGACACCCACCTCCATGTGAAGTGGGGCCTGATTAGCATATGCAGTCGAAAAAATTTAAAATAAACTTACTTGCTTCTCATTTATTTGAAATTGTATCTGGTTGATCCTGCCCCTTCCTTGCCCCAGCATTTTAGGATGCAGAGCCCTCCCCGTCATGCCCTCAAGCACCCGTGGCTGTCCCCGTGATGTTTCAGGCAGGGAGCAGCGGGGGACATCTATATTCTTAATATGTGGTTCCTTTTTAAAATAGCTCTGGTTTGGAGCCTGGACATTTTGAGGCATTTCTGATACAAGTACAGGCTGACAAGTACCCTGCCAGTTGGTACTTGGTCTCTGTGTAGCCCGGACACTCAGATTCTAAACTGGAGCTATCTGAAGATTTGGCAATACTAAATAGCCATGGTTTAGAATCTATGAGTGTCCGGGCTACATCGAGTTTCAGGGTAGCAGATATTGGTCTAATATGGGAGTGCCCTCCAGATTTTCGATGTATTCATAAAATGGAAGCCATTTTACATTGAATTGATTTGTTTGTGTTCTTAACCGGGCCGTTATGGCTTTCATCTCTTTAATTCTGTTAATATTGGCCCTCCACATTGAAATAGATAACTGGTCAGAGCTTAACCAGTGTTGGGTAATCACTCTTAGTGCAGCTGCTACTAATATATAGTGTAAGTAGCTCTGATTTTTAGTTCTCCCCTCACTAGGTGGAAGACCCAGGATCAAATGAGAGCTAGTCAGCGCACAATTCCATTGGAAAATGTTCTGTAACACCTGTGCCACCAGCTTCCAGTAATTCGCCAGACATTTTATATGGCCTATATTTCGTTCTGCCCAAACAGGGAAAATACTGAATAACAGAATTTTACCATTATTTAATAATATGATACATAACAATCAGACAGGTTTCATACCATACTAACATACTAATTGCCAGCAGATTAGGCCTTACAGTCTATAGAGTCTGCTCGAACCTCAGATACCTAGTTGGGTGACAAGGACCTCCCCCCTTGTGTTCCAGAAACCCCCATCATCCATCCCCACCCCCCTGGGCCAGGCAATCATCTGATACATCCGCTTTCTGTGTCTGTCCCACCCTCTCTTGAAGCCCTCCACTGTGAATCTCTGAACCAGCTCGCCAGGCAGCGCATTCCAAGGGTCCACCACCCTCTCAGTGAAAAACCTCCTCCTCTTTTCCCCCCTCACCCTTCCACCTTCAAACCATGCCCTCTGGTGATACCTCCCTGCTTTAGTCTAAAGATCACCTCCATGTTTACCCTATTTATTCCCTTGAGGGTACCTGAAGACCTCAATCATGTCCCCCGTCTCCCCTCTCCTCCAATAAAACAGGCAGACCTCCTCAAGTCTGTCCTCATCATCAAATCCCTAGTCCTCGTATCATCTTAGTTGCCCTCCTCTGTACCCTCTCTAGGAGCTGTATGTCCCTCTTCAAGAGTGGTCTCCAGTACTGTACACAGTACTCAAGGTGTGGTCTAACCAGTCCATTGTACAGGCAGAATCACTTCCCTGCTCCTAGAGGTGATCCCCCCTTACGATGCATCCCAACATCCTGTTTGCCTTGCTAGCCTCTCTCCTGCACTGCTCAGAGTTATTCATACATGCATCCACCATGACCTCTAGGTCTTTTTCCCCTTTTGAGGCGTCCAGCGCCTCCCCTCCCAGCGTGTACCTGTGTTTAGAGTTTCCCCGCCCAAGATTTAACACCTTGCACTTGGTGATACTGAAATTTAATTTCCATGTGTGAGCCCAGCTTTCCAGGGTGTACAGGTCCCCTTGCAGTGCCAACCTCCCCTCTTCCCCCTCAACTACTGCTCCCATCTTGGAGTCATCAGCGAAGAGACTCATTTCACACCCTATACCCTCCCTGATGTCCGATATGTATGCATTAAACAGGATCGGACCCAGGACCGAGCCCTGCGGTACCCCACTACCGACTTCTCTAGGGTTCAAGAGCTCCCCACCGACCACTACTCTCTGGGTGCGTCCAGCTAGCCAGTTTTCAATCCATCTCACCATCAAAGGGCCTACTCCCAACCCCATCAGTTTCTCCACCAGACCATTGTGGGGGACAGAGTCAAACGCCTTGCTGAAGTCCAAGAATAATACATCCACAGGCTTTCCCTTGTCCAGTGCTGATGTTACCCATTCGTAGAACTCCACAAGATTGGTTTGACATGATCTACCTGGCACAAACCCATGTTGCCAACTATCCAGACCTCCCACCTCCTCCAAGTACACCCCCAATTGTTCCTTTAGTATACTCTCCATTAATTTTCCCACCACCGAGGTCAAACTGATGGGTCTATAGTTACCTGGTACTTCCCTCGACCCCCCTTTATGGATTGGCACCACATGTGCCTCTCGCCAATCCCTAGGTACCCTAATCAGTTAATTTTTAAGGTTGAAGCTTTCCACAGCATTTGGAGTTGGTTCCTAACTTGAGTCACTTGCTCCTGCGAGGCTAATATAAAGGTGACTGATATTTATAAGCTTTAGTTAGGGTACGACATGGAAAAAACTGAAGCAGTCCATCAGGTTTTAAGAATAGTTTCTACCCATGGAACATATTTTTGTTACATAACTCTTGATGGTATGGACTTAAGACTGACATTTATCAAAGCCACCATTATTTTGGCTTAAATATTTTCGTGGCCCTGGGGGTTGTGCACCAGAATGTGTCTGTTGGGCTTAAGACACCGGGAATTGTTCAAGATTTTTGACGGTACTGGCTAAGCTGGCTGTTGCGTAGGCTGGAGTTGCTGACCTTAGTCACTACAGGTCCAGTGACTTTTCCCTCAGGGGCGAGTTTTCCCCCCGTAGTCAGATACTGTTATCTGACTGCTAATTAGTGGGCTATATTCCATATTGCCCTGCACTTACATTAGTACTACCCAGTGAGTTAACTGGGATTGTGAGTATATATGTTGATGCTACTACGTGTTTGTCTCATTTTATTTTTTCGATGCATTTAATTTTGTAATTTCCCAAGATTTCCGGTCTATGCTATTTCTTAATAAAGGATTATGCAAGTTGCATGGGAGGGAGAAGGGAGGGTTGTTCAAAGATTTGGATTGGTTTTCTCCTAGAGTGTTTTCAATATGGCTAACTTAAACATATGTTCTCTTAATGTTAAAGGGATTAATAATGTAGTAAAAAGAGCCAGAATTTTACAAGAATTGAAAAGGAACGATGTGACATAGCAGGTTTACAGGAGACTAAACTCTCTACCTCAGAACATGTAAAACTACGTAGATCCAGAGTAGACATGGTGTATTCCGATGCTCATCTAAAGGCTAAAAAGCTGGAGTTAACGATCCTGTTGAGAAGAAAGTTACAGTTTCAGATTACTAAGGTCACTACAGTCGGCACTGGGAGAATGATTTTAATTTCAGGAATTTATAGTGGGACACACCTGCATGTATGTTTTCAATTTATGCCGTTCTCTCCCCCCCCGGGACAATTTTTTCAATTCTTGTTTAGGACGACTGCAGCTCTCCTTGAGGGACACGTGTGTGTGTGTGTGTAGGAGACTGGAGCTGTGTTGACCTTTGATAAAGGTCCGCCTAATGTAAAAGGGCAGAAAGCCTGCTCTAGGCTCCTTAGAACACTTCGTTCTGAAGCGGGACTAGTTGACCCCTGGTATGTCCAAAACCCCAGACAAGCTGATTTTACATTTTATTCAGCCGCATCAGATTCTTAACTCTCTATTGGGCAGATTCTATACTCAAAAAGGTTACGCCCATACTTTTCAGGATATTAAGATACACCCTGTAACATTTTCAGATCACTCTATGATCTCTGCTAATATAAGGTGGGGTCCACAAGGGAAAAGGGGGTACATGGAGATTTGATCCTGGGCTACTGCATAATAAGGGGTATGTTGACTCGACTAAAGAAGTAATAAAGTATTACCTGGCCAAGAATAAAGAGATAGACTTCCCTCTTAAATTTATCTGGGATGGGTTAAAGGCAGTGATTCATGGCCATACTATTGCTTATGCTTGAACCTCTGGCAATCCTGTTTAGCCGATCACTGGAAACAGGGGAGGTACCCAAAGACTGGAGGACATCAGATGTAGTCCCCTTATACAAAAGTGGGAACAAAGAGGAAGCGAGGCACTGCAGACCAGTCAGCCTCAACTCGGTAGTGGGGAAGATCATGGAAGCACTACTGAAGGAGAGATTGGTGGAACATCTGGTTGTCAATTGACTACAGGACCCAAGGCAGCATGGTTTCACCAGGGGGCGGTCATGTCAGACCAACTTCATTGAATTTTTTGACTGGGTGACTAGGGAGGTGGATCAGGGGAGGGCAGTGAACATGGCCTATCTGGACTTCAGCAAGGCCTTTAACACGGTGCCACATAAAAGACTTACACAAACTGGGGGATATGGTGTGGGTAGGACAGCAGTGTGATGGGTAGGTAACTGGCTGGATGGCAGGACACAGAGGGTGGTGGTAAATGGCTGTCACTCCACAGAGGGAAGAGTGCCCAGTGGGGTACCACAGGGATCTGTGCTGGGACCGGTCCTATTCAACATCTTCATCAGTGGCATTGTGCAGGACCTAGAAGGCAGAATTTCCCTGTTCGCTGATGACACAAAGCTCTGTAACAGAGTAGACACACCAGCAGGTGTAGACAGAATGTGAAGGGACCTGCAGAAACTTGAAGAATGGTCAGGGGTTTGGCAGTTGAAATTCAATGCAAAGAAGTGCACGATAATGCATATGGGACACAAAAACCCTGGCACAGTATATCAGTTGGGGGGGTGAGGATATAGCATGCACCAAGCAGGAAAGGGATCGTCGGGTCATCTCTGATGACCTCAAGATAGGGAAACAGTGTGACGAGGCAGCAGGTAAAGCAAATAGGATGCTGGGATACATAGGCAGCAGTATCACCAGCCATGGTACCAGGTATGGAGCCATTCAGTAAAAAAAATACCACCAACAGCTTAATCTGGTTCAAGGTCAGTTGGCATTCATCTGTATTCCCCCTCCCCCGGGTCATGCCTGAAAATAGGCAGGATTTGTCTAGTGCACTTACCCGGTCAACAAAAGCTAAATAAATAAATAAATAAATAAAAAAGGGAGTTCGTAATTTCACTATACAAGACACTAGTGAGGCCCCACCTGGAGTACAGTGTACAGTTCTGGAGACCTTACTTACGTAAGGACATACAGGGAAGAGAAGGTTCAGAGGAGGGCAACAAAGATGGTACATGGATTGCATCACAAGTCCTATGAGAACAGGTTGAAGGAACTGAACATGTACTCCCTGGAGGAAAGGAGGGAGAGAGGGGGGATATGAGAGAGACATACAATTTTCTTACAGGGAGGAACAGGGTGCAGGAATACACTATTTTTAAGCGAAAAAGATGTTCCAGGACTAGCCGGCATGGGATGAAGTTGGAGGGAGGACAATTCAGAGGAAACGTGAGGAAGAATTTCTTCACAGAACGGGTGGTGGACAAGTGGAACACCCTGCCAGAGGAAGTGGTGGGGACTGAAACAATCATGGGATTTAAGAATGCATGGGATAGACATAAAGGAATTCTGGAGGTCAGGGTTAAGGGGCAACAGACTTCTAGGAAAACAAAGTGAACTTACAGGCTCAAATTGGCAGACCGAGTGGGCCGTAGGCCCTTATCTGCCAACACTGTCCATGTATCTATGTAATTTCAAAGCTTGAAGAAGCGCATAAATGTTCCAGAACTACAAGGGTCTTGGCACAGCTGAAGGAAGCTAGGAAGGTATACAATGACTTAATGATGAAACGTACAGAGAATGTTTTAAGATATACTAGGCAAAGGTATTATGAATAGGGGAAGAGAGCGGGCAGACTCTTGGCCCAGAGTCTCAGAAAGCAGGAGGCAGGCAGATATGTTCCCATCATTCACTCCATTAAAAATCTTCAGCTGACGGTAATGCAGCCGGATCAAATAGCTAAGGAATTCCTTCACTATTATAAACAGTTGTATAGTAAGGAAAGGGAGACTGATCATACCCAATTGATTGACAATTTCCTACAAAAAGTGAGGCTGCCTACATTATCGGAGGATCACTGAGAGGGGCTAGAGGTGATATTCACAGAACAAGAAGTTCATGGGACTATTAAATCCTTTAAGACCGCTAAAGGTCCTGGCACAGATGGGTCTATTGCTAATTTTTATAAAGGTTTTGCAGTTGAGCTGGTCCCTATTCTAACCAAAATTTGTAATGCAGCATATGATAAGGAAGCAGCTCCAGACACTTGGAATGAGGCCCTGATCTCGGCAATACCTAAACCTGAACAGACAATGTGTTCACATTTTCAGCCTATATCCCTGTTGAATCAGGATGCAAACATTCTCTAAAATTATTGGTCCTGGCTTCAAGAGGTTATTGCTCTTTTGGTTCACCCGGACCAAACAGGGTTTATCCCTGAGTGCCATATTCAAGACAATATTCGCTTACTCCTTAATGTTTTGTCAGCCCACAGAAAGTCTTCTTCACACATACTACAGGCAGTAATATCATTAGATGTGGAGAAGGCGTTTGACCACCTTGACTGGCAATATCTAGACAGTACTTTGAAAATATTCAGGTTTGGGGAAAAGTTCTGTAACTGGATAATTTATATAGAAGTTCAAGAGCACAGGTAAGGTGGATGGGGTCACCTCTCTTGCTTTCAAGATAGAAAGGGGCACAAGGCAGGGCTGCCCGCTCCCTCTCCTTTTGTTTGCTTAAAGTATGGAGCCATTAGCGGCCTTTATTAGGGAGTCTAAACTGTATTAAGGTGGGCGAAACAGAGGTGCGACTTTCACTTTATGCAGATGACACTTTTATATGTTGGCAATCCAGAGCAGGCGCCTCCCCAACTGTTAGACCACCTGCAAGACTTTGGGAAGATTTAAAACTAATGCAGCTAAAACCAAGATGATCCCAGTAGGAAGCACTAAGGGTCAGTCCCTCCTGACTCTTGGTCACTTGAAATGGGCCAAATTGGGTTTCCGCAATCTCGGTATCTGGATACCGCGAGATGTGGGTATGTTATATCAAACTAATTATTTAAAGCTGCTTCAGACAGTTCCGGAAGACTAATAGGTGGAAGGAGTTGCCCTTGTCCCTGTCTGGCAGAGTTGAATGTGTTAGAATGAATGTACTGCCTAGGTTTTTATTCTTGTTTTCATCCCTCCTGATCAGACCGCCTAGAAACTTTTGGAAGGTCCTCAGAAAAACTACATTTATTTGGACAGGGAGTGCACCCGGGATAAAATGGAAAATATCACCAAAGCCCTGGGGTGGTTTGGGATTACCAGACTTTCATAATTACTACTGGGCTGCACAACTACAAGTGCTACTTCCCTTAATGGATTCAGAATCCCCTTCATGGGTGGACATTGAACGTCATTCATCAATGGGTGCTCCTTTGGGGAACATGCTTGAGATGGATTGGGCAGGCTCCAAAAACTTCATACAACTAACCCCTGGTCTGAGATGCTGCTGACCTCCTGGAAAGAAGTCTACCGGATTCACAAAACAGAAACGAAACTCAGACATGTTACTCCAGTAACAGCTTGTTTAGATTTCCTGCCCTATAAATGGGATCTTGGTTTTAAGAGATGGGCTAGGCATGGCCTTTATAGATTAGACCAGCTATTTAATGATGGCATTTTAAAATCATTTCAACAACTAAGAGAGGAACTGGATTTATTTCATAGTGAGCTGTTTAAGTTTATGCAGCTTAGACACTATTTAAGCAAGTGAAATAAGACAATACAATTGACTTCAGACCCAAACCCCTTACAGGAGTGCTTAACTAGCCTGGCCAACAATTCAGATGTTAGAGGTAAAATCTCCAGTATCAAAATAATTCATGAACAGGAGTCTAACCATCTTGAACATTTAAAGGACAAACATACTTTAGAAGCTGGGGTGCAGTTAGCTGAAACAGAATGGATTAAAACTCGTGAGGGGGTGCATACTACAACGGCTTTCCTATTTGAGAAAATTCCAGTGCAAGGTTGTGTTAAGGTATTTTCATACTCCAGTGAGAACTAAACATTTTGGCAGAAATAACTCTTGTTTGGTGTTGGAGAGGTTGCCAAGATAAAGGTACACACACCCATATCATTTTGGAGTGCCCGGAGTAGACTCCATTCTGGGATGCAGTTAGTAATGTAATGGGCACGATCTTTGAGATTCCTTTGCCACTAGACACTAAGGTTTGGATTTTTGGGCTTCCACTGGTTGCAGTACACTCAAAGGCACAAAAATATTTGTTTAATATTTTAGTGGCAGCTGCTCAAAAGGCAATCACACAGTGTTGGTTAATCCCAGTGCTACGTGCCTTAGACTCTTGGTATGCTATCTGCCTGAATATTCTTGTCATGGAATGCCTTACTTTTAAACTTCGGCTTCAAACTGATAAATTTGTAGGTAGATGGCTTCCTTTCCTACATTATAAGGCCACTAAGGAGAATAAAGATATCTTGGAGTTTCTGGCAGATATAGTAGAAAACAAACATTAAAAATGGAATTATTAAAACAAGTGTATCCTCTCTCCCTCTTATTGTTTCCCTCCTCCTCTCAAATGTATTTATTAAGCATTGAGACATTGCAACTGTATTGACAGATGATTTTATAATGTTTTCTTTAAGCGTAGAGGACTTGGGCTTAATTTTTTTTTCCTTTTTCTCTGTTTTTAGTTCCTGATTGGATCAATTGTCGATAAGTTATTTGTGCATCTCTTTTTTTTTTTTGTGGTTATATGCCCTATGTATGTATTTAAAACAAATAAATGAAGTATGATTTTAATTTCCCAGAAGAATTCATTGACAATATTTAAACAAATCTATAAGGAATCCAAGTCATTAATAAAGGTAAACCACACTTTTTCAAAGCCTATAGTTATTATACAGGAGTAAAACAAGGGTACCCCCCCCCCCCCAATCTCCTTCTCTCTAATTGGTTTGGAACTACTGTTAACTGAAATAAGGGCAAAAAGTATGATAAAAGGGATACAGATTGGTAGACAGGCAACCAAATTAAATGCATATGCAGACAATGTGTTATTTACAGTACAAGAACCAGAAACAAGTTTGCAAGAGCTAAATTCATCAGATTTTCTAGGATTGCAGGTTACAACAATAATGAAAACAAAGCGGAAATGATTCTTTAATATAAACCAACCTGAGAATTTACAAAAAACAAGCAAATATACAAAAAAGGGATGAAATATTTAGAAATCTATATAACAAATTAGAAAGTCTTTTTGATTTGAATCACAAAGAATTATATAAATCCTTAAGAGATAGATTAATTGGTCAGATTTACTAACAGGACCAAGTGGGAAATACACATGTCCCCAAGGAATAACATTTGGAAAAATCCAAATGTTAAAATTGAAGGAAAAAATATACAAAGTCTGGGAAAATAAAGAGATCAAAAAATAGGAAGACTTATTTGAAAAGGGAAGCAAACTAAAGAGGCTGCAATTTAGGGACACATTTTCATTAAATGAAAAACTTTTTTCAACCAGCTTAGCAGTCTATACAGGGCTCCAGATAAGATTTTTGGGATGAGTACTGTACTCATTTTAAAAACGAGGTGAGTAAACTCAGATTCAGATGTGTACAAATGTATGGACAGAGTGGAATGAGGAGTACATTTTTAAAAACAATGTATTTTTTTTAGCTAAGAATTGTTCAAGTGCCAACATGCTCCAGATAATGTTGGCAAGTAGTAGTAATTTACTCACCAGCAGGAGTGTAGCCAGAAATTTCCATTTTGTACACAATCTCCAACAGTTACACCTTCCCAATTAAAAAATGTACACATCCTTTCCAAATGGCATCCCCTTCCAAACAAGTCAGATTGTTGTCAGAGGACTCCTCTACTCTCTAAAGAGTTTACACTGTACATGTATTGGACACTCCTCAGTGGCCTACACTAACCCAAATACTACAGATTAGAATGATAATATTAACAGAATGGTTTATGGTTTATGACAGGCACTCAACAAAACTGTACACAAATGTGTACAGTGAGTATGCCTGTCTACACCCTTGCTCACCAGTTCTAAAATATAGTGAGTAAAACAAAATTGGGAAGCATGCGAGTGCTGTAAATCTGTAAAATATTGTTCCTTTTGAATCACCAGTTATTTTATGAAACTTTTCTTTGGTGTGAAGTATTTACAAATGTTGGGTGAGTACTGGTACTCATTGAAAAAATGTTCTGAGGAGTATTTCCTAAAATGAGGCGAGTAAAACAGGTGGGTACTCTCCTTATCTAGAGCGCTGAGTCTATATGTAAAATATTAAGAGGTGGGGGGGAAGCCCCAAACAATAAATTAATGAAGGGGTAGCTGTCAAATATTTTAAGAGACAATCCCAAAAAATGAAATGCCTAGTTAATAAGAAAACTTCAGATACCTTACAATAAAATATATAAGGCCACTTTTACAAAACGGGAAGGAGAATTAGGGCAACAAAACAGCAATGGCAATCAGCATGCAATTCTGTTTCGCAATACAAACTTTCGAGGGATAGAGCCATTCAATATAAAATTCTTAACAGAGCCTGCTGTTCGCCATACAGATTACATACAATAAATCCAGAAATTCCAAATAATTGTTGGCATTGCAGGCAATCAAAGGCAGACATGTTACTGTACATCTTTTTTTGAAGTGTCAGCCATGTTGTTCTTGGTGAACACAAGCAGGGCTCCAGATAAGGGGAGTACCAATCTGTTTTACCCACCTCATTTTAACATCAGAAATTTTTTTGACCAAGTATCACTACTCACCCAACATTTGTAAATACTCAAAACTCCAAAAAGTAGTGCTTCATAATACAACGGTGATTCAAAATGAGCAGTAGTTTTTTCCAGAATCACAGCACTCATATGCATCCCAATTTTATTTAACTCACTATATTTTAAAACTGGTGAATAAATTACTCCTGCCTGTTAACGTTATCTGGAGCATTGTTGGCACTTGATCAATTCTTCTCTAGAAGCAAAAACTACATTTTTTTTTTTTAAATGTACTCCTCACTCCACTCTCTCCAGACATTTGTACGCATCTCAATTTGGTTTTACTCAACCTCATTTTCAAAATGAGGAGTACAGTACTCATCCCAAAAACAAATCTTATCTGGAGCTCTGAACACAAGCTTTTGGATATTTGGAAACAATTGGTTTGCAGTTTCTACAATGGAAGGATCCTAAATTTGTCGTATTTGAAGTAACTAATGGTAGTAGAATAAAGCCAGAATGTAGATTAAAACTAAAAGCTAATACTATGACCATTAAAAGACTATTTTAAAAAATTGGAAATGTGACAGTTTTGAGGCCTTTTCCAAAAATTTAATGAAAACAAATTTTTCTGAGCACTTTATATAACTACGGCTTTTTTAAGGAATATGGTCCACTGTGGAAGCTGTTCAATAAAGAAATAGAAGAGTGGGTTATGGAAGACCATCTTTTCAGGAAACTTGCGACATGAGAACACCCATACTACATAAATGTATAGAAAATGAAATACTCAGTATAGATATCAATAGTCATCTATTTATTGTTGTTACTTATGGAAAATAAAATTGTTGTTTAGTAGGCATACGACTACTCCTGATTTGTGTGAAAGTGTAATATGAATTTGGAAAAAAATAAATTGTTGCCAGCCAGGTGGCACTAAGGGTTGAGGCTGCCAGGGAGGAGAAGGATTGAGCGTCCGATGGACAGCAATCCATCTCCGGGGATCACCTTCAGTTGGTGTACGCCAGACCCCTGGGGGTGGCTGGGGATAGACATCATGCTGCCATAAAAAGACTTGAGGGGTGAGAGCACGGCTGATGCTGGAGGGGCTGTGCGTGGGAGCATACGCGAGCCCACCGCGGTGTCACTGCACGCCAGCTCTTGGGGACAGAAAAGAGTAAAAATGGACCTTGGTGGCTGGTTGTAGCGGCTTGATGGCCACGCTCCGTCCCAGAGGTAACGACCCGAGCCAGATGCTTGTCCCCAGGTGGGGGTCCCTGCAGCCGCTGCCATGGGGGGGGTAAGCCATGGGAGCTTCAGAGGTGAGGACCTGATGGGATGGAGGTGATGGGCGGTGGCCACACGAGGGCCAACCAGGGTCAGGGTGGGGGAGTACATAGATAAAAAGAAATTGTTTTTGGCAAAAAAAAAAAAAAAGGAGGAGTACAAAATCAAGGGGGCATGATATGAAAATGGTGGGAGGCACATTGAGAGGAAATGTGAGGAAGTTCTTCATGGAGATGGTAGTGGACACATGGAATAGTCTGCCACAGGAGGTGGTGGAAGCGAGCACAGTGGAAGGATTTAAACATGCCTGGGACAAGCATAAGGGGACCATACAGGTGGGAATGAGTGGTGAAAAGACATTGACCAGACCAGAGTGAACACTCAAATTAGGAATTACCTGTGCTCCTCTAACCTGCTTAATCTAGCACAACCAGGATTCAGACCACGTCATAACACGATATCTGCCCTTGCAAAGGTGACTAATGACTGGTAGACTGCCCTAGATAAGAATTGTGTGTGCACTGTTTCCCCTGATTTAAGCAAGGCTTTCGACACTGTCTATCGTGACCTGCTTCTTGCTACACTCCATAACATTAATCTGGACTCCATCTCTCTGAAATGGTTCGTTAGTTAGCCAAAGGGGAGACTTCAAAAGGTTAAAGCTGAGGGGGAACTTATGCTAACATACTAACATACCAGCAGAATAGGCCTAATGGTCTTTCGTGTCTGCTCGTTTGGCCAGCCCCCACCCTGGGTGCTGACCTTGCTGTCCCCCTCGCCTTCTCTGGCTTCTCCCTTCCCAGTTCCGGATATTCTTGCCCTTACAACCTTTGTTGAGGGATGTGCCTCAGGGTTCCATATTGGGACCCCTACTTTTCTCACTGTTTATTTATTTATGTCTTTGATAACTGGGTAGGTACACTGGTCCAGAGGACCGTTTTCAGGCATGTCCCGGACCTAGCAGCAAGGAACATAATACATGATAAACACAAAGGCAATACAACACAAAGATAAACATGGTGGTCAAGAGCATCTGAAAAATAAATTATACTATCATACAACACAACAAGTTACGTACACCAGGTGATACAGGAAATAAATACAATCATGTGTAGAAAATAATAAATACAGGGCAGCCAGACTGAGTGCAATATTAGCATGGTAAACCCAGCTTACCCACACCCCACCAACCAAGGTGCCTAGACTACAGTAGGTACAGAGATGGCAGTGAAGAGGGGAGGAAAAGAATAGGGTAACTTAGGGTAGTGAAGAAGGTAGGAGGGGATTGTCGGTGTGGACAGTTACAGCAGTGTTTGTTAAGTATCCAGGATTTGAGGTTTCATTTTAAGTCCATATGGATGTTGGAGGATCTAAGGGACAGCCCATTCCAGAAGGTGGGGCAGCCAATAGGGCATTCCCTTCCATTTTGGTCTTCGGGCGCGGTACCTCAAGAAGGGGAGCAATAGAGGAGTGGAGGCACCTGGGCATGGTATGAAGCTTGCAGAGGTTAGAGAGAGAGAGAGAGAGAGAGAGAGGAACAGCACTGTGCCTTATGATGGTGTCCACAAAGCAGCCAAGGGTAAATTCAAAGCGGCTTTGTAGTGAGAGCCAGCAAAAGGAGTGATAAAGGTCACAGTGATGTGTGGAGAAAGGGGTTGACAGTGTTAAGTGACAAGCGCCGTTGCAGTCCGATGCAAGTCTACTTCGGAGGGTGGCAGAGACTCGAGTATATAGGGGAACAGTAGTCCAGAATGGGGAGAAGGTTTCCTTGGACTATGACTAGGCGAGCTCCATTGCTCAGTTATGGTTTTATGCAGTAAACAGCCCCAAGTTTCTGGTTAATCTTGCGTACAACAGTGTTGGCATGGTCTGAGAAGGAAAGAGTTGGGTCGAGGGTAACCCCCAGATATTTAAAGGAGGTGACATTTTACAGGGGGAGAGCGTCTGGCAAGAGCATAAGAAGGGGTGGATTATCGGAGGAGGATTTGGTTAGGAGAGGTCTAGATGCAAACAGCACAGCCTTAGTTTTTTTGGTGTTGACAATTAGTCGGTTGGAGAAGAACCAGCTATGGGCAGCACTGAAGTTCTGAGTAAGGACCGAGGATATTCGAGGAAGAGATTTGTCACTGTGAAAGATGACTAGGTCACCAGCGTAAAGGAGAGTGCTGCAGTTGAGGCAGACAAAAGAGAGGGTATTGATGAAGACAAAGAAGAGCAGGGGGCCCAGAATGAAACCTTGCGGAAATCCAGTAGATACAGACATGGCAGGTGAAGTAACAGAGCAGATACAGACGGATTGGGAGCGGTTGAAGAGGTAGCACTGAAACCATTTGGTGCTTTCCACTGAGCAACCAAGAGATTGCAGTTTAGAGTGGAGGAGGGCATAGTTAATAGCATCGACATTGGAATCAAAGCAGTCAAAATTCATCTCTTTGCAGATGACACTATCCTCTACATCGCCAGACCAACCCCAGTATCCGACTGCACAGACCTCCAACCAGAGTTTAATCATCTGCAATCAAACCTTCCGAGCTAAAAATTACTCTTCAATCCTTAAAAAAAAAAAAAAAAAGGTGATGCTTTTCTCACCTTGCAGAAATGCAATAAATCCTGCCGAAGTATGAGCAGCACCTCAAATTACGACTCTTAGGTGAATCTAGACATCATAACTAAATTCAGATACCTGGGGGTGTGGATTGATTGCAAACTTTCTTTCCTGGACCATATTGAGGAGATGTCCAAAAAGCTTAAGCAGAGACTTGGTCTCTTATTCAGGATCAAACCCCTCCTTACACAGGATGCTACATTAAGGCTGGTCCAAAGTACTTTTCATTCTATCTTGCAGTATGCCGATTTCCTCTACGGCCAAGCTCCTAACACAGCGTTAACCAAACTTGACACTGTTTACCACAGAACCCTAAGATTGATCTCTGGAGCACCGTATTGTACACACCATTGCTCCCTTTACTTCTTAGTGGGTTGGTCTTCCCTTAAATTCAGAAGGCAAAGAAATGCTGCCCTCTGGACCTTCCGGGCAATAACTAAGAAGCTCCCACCAGGCAATTGCTAAGAAGCTCCCACAGTACTTTCATATCGTTTACCCTGTTGTACGTTCTGTAGTTATGCTCAGAGAAGCTCCTCTTACATTTCCTCAACTATCCCCAAAGTCAAGTCACACTTTAGCAAAGCCTCAATAAGTTACGCACTTCCTCAACTCTGGAATAAACTCCAAAAAACCATTAGAATAGCCTGCCATATTAATCTGTCAGCGTTCAAATCACTATATGCACATCCAGTTAAGGAGTCCTGCAATTGCTTTCCTTGATTTTTGGCTAAAGGTATACTGACCTCAGACACTGTACCCTCTGTTTCACCTCCACTGACCCCCTTCCCCACACACACAATGTGATTTTACTCATGCTTATCCTCGTCCCTCCCTTCTCCACCTTAGTTGTTCGATGTAACCACTGTCCTTCCCTGCATGGTTGCCCACACCGCCTTTGTTATGCTGGTATGTTCAATGCATATATTGCTATGAAACTGCTATCTACAGGTACAAGAGTTCTCTTAGTGTACATATTTACAAATGTATCATTATATTGTATGTAATACCTTTATTTTAATTTTTGTAATATTATTCTGTGTTTGATTATATACCTGTCCAGCGCCATCTTGTAAATGAATTTACTCAAAGGTGTTTCACCTGGTAAAATAAAGATACTTGATTGACTGATAGGGTCAGAGGCGGAAACAAGTGTAGGGCTTACGAGCAGACTGGATGGGCCTAGCAGTCTTTATGTGCTGACACCTTCTATGTTTCTTTGACACAGTTGCACCCTAGAAGTGGCCTTCTGCCAGGCTGCTCTCTCTCTCTCCTGACCAGACGTTCCTAAAAAGCAATGTGAATCACTGTAAGATGCTCTCTTACTCCAAGTTGCTATACTTCGAGCAAACGCTGTCCCCAGCTGCCATGACTCCTCTGCCAGGCTGCCTGCCTTCTGTAAAAACACAGCTGTCTACAAGGAAATCTGTGTACAACTGCTATGGGGCAGACTCTGCCTCGCTCTGCACTGGAATAAACGGTTAAGGCATGCCTTGAATGGGAGCAAGCGTCCATCACAAGGAGTGCGTGATGTCATCACAATGGGGAATGCCCCTCGCTCAAGATGACCGTTAAACATCTTCCACAGGGCACAAAATAACCCGTGATCCCTGGCAGAAAACACGTAATGTGCTGTGGGAAAGCACAGACTGGCAAGCTGCCAATAATGTCAAGTAACAACACTGTGAAACCCTTCAAATGCTACCTATCAGGACCAACATATACTGCAAATATGCCATGAAACAACACGGTCTCAGAGACCTGCTACAAATTACCTTTCAGTAGAGACATAGGCAGCTCTGCCACTATCAAGATGCTCTTATCCTCAGCCTTGCATGTCGGGATGGGCCGAAAATACAGGTTACTCACCTGCAACAGGAGTTCTAGGAATGGTAAATGTTGTTCATCCACACTGTCTGGCAGGTTCCTTGCCGCTTTAAATCTTGCCGGAAGGTCTTCAAGCTGGCTCCTCTCACCCACCCAGGTGGTAAAACTCTCGGCTCCGCCCCATGATGCCAGATCTAGCCCGCTGGAAGCCTTAGCCAGCGTCAAGTCGGAGGTCGGTGGATGAATACGTCATTCTTTGAACTCCCGTTACAGGTGAGTAAATACAGGTTACTCACCTGTAACAGGAGTTCTAGGAATGGTATGTTGTTCATCCACACTTATTGGCAGGTCCCTTGCCGCTTTAAATCTTGCCGAAGGTCTTCAAGCTGGCTCCTCCCACCCACCCGGGTAAAACTCGGCCCGCCCATGACACCAGATCTAGCCCACTGGAAGCCAGGTTGTGTGTCGGGCCGGGAGGTTGGAGGAAATGTAGGATGAACAACATATACCATTCCTAGAACTCCTGTTACAGGTGAGTAACCTGTATTTAGGACATGATGTTGTTCATCCCACACTTATTAGCAGACTCCTAGCAGTTCTCTGGGAGGAGGGAGGCAAGGTGCACACCCCTTACTTAGGTAGAAAGACTGGAGAACCGAGGCCCCGACCAGCACCCCAGCGCGACCCAAGGTCGATGTGGAAGGGGAACAGTAAAGCCTGCTTCTGGGCGGAAGCCCTGCGGATATACAGACCGGAGTATCCTCGGAAGCAGCCACCAATGCAGTGGAGGACGGGTAAAAATGAGCACTTATCCCTCTGAGAGGCTCCATGCCTGCCCACCTATAATGGAGACCTATGCAGGGGTGACCCACCCGCTCGTCGTCCACTTGGCTGCAGGTCTGCCAGATGCGGTTACAGCGTAGATGACAAACAGCTGGCAAACCTCTCCCGAACTTCAGCTTTACGCTCCCTAGGTAGGTGAGCTTTAAACAGGTTCCTATGGAACCTATATACAACCTCCAAGGTGTGAATGGGGATGAACCCCGGCAGAGGCAATACCCCTGAAGGGAAGACTCCACCATCGCCTTCGGAAGGACTTCGGGTTGGGCGCAGGACAACCTAGTCCCTGTGGAAGACCAGATAGGGAGATTCAAAGGAGCGCCTGGAACTCTCCCCACCTTCTGGATGGCCGAGTAGCCCCAAGAAGGTGTTCTTCCACAACAGGTGGGGGAAACTCGCACCTGTGCAAAGGTTCGGATGGCTTGCTCATGAGCTAAGCCCATACCAGCAAGGATCCCACAGAATGGGGATACTCTCCCCCAAAGAGGAGGCGTGATCGAGGCCTAGAAGTGCCAGACCACCTATTCTGCACCACTGACTGCCTTCCGGCCCGCGCCCAGAAGACGGGGTGACCACAGAAGCACCTAGAGGGTCGTCGGCCCATGCCCTAATTCAAAGAACAGATGCAGATGGTCCGAAACACTCGATCAGGGACGGGAGAGGGCCAGGCCCTATCCCATCATCAAATGGAGAACTTTTCCAAAGAGGACGAGCATTATTTTTGGCTGACTCCTAGCAGGACGCCTCAAAAGTCGAGGACCCTGCCGAAGGACCCTAGGCCTGGCCCCTAGCCGCACAGGGACCGGGCCTACAGGTGTAGGGATTGAAGGTCCCGAGGGAAAACCTTCCCCTAAAAAGGAAATCAGGACCGGGCGGACTAGAAGCCGCCACGGGAGCCTGCGGCCGAGACTGAGGAGAGCTGGATACCAGAGCTGGCAATCCAGTCTGGGGCTACCAGCATCACCTGCGCCCAGTCCCTCCTTGCCTTGCCCGTAGGTCAAGGGAAATGGGGAGAGGCACGAAGGGCCCGGGTCCGTGGGCTCTGACAGCATCCCCCACAGCAGACCTTGCTGAGGGGCGGGCATAAAGCAGCCTTGGCTCTCGTATTCTCCTGGAGGGAGGAGGGAGAAGATCCTGGCTACCTCCGCAGGAAAAAACACACTGCGAGGCGCAGGCCCATGTCCGGCTTAGGCAGTAGCCGGAGAATTGAGGCTCCCGCCATCAGAAGGCTGGGAACCCGCCTCCGATCACGCAAAACCCAATGCGGAGAACCTTCACGCCGAGGCAAGGGTTCAATCCAACCTGGCAGGCAGGTAGCACAAGGTTGTGGTGCTGTCCGGATGGACTAAAACCACTAGACCCAGCATAAACGGAGCGAGCGGTGCAAGCTAAGCGGACCGCCTGAGCCCAGCGGTAGAGAGGACATCGGACTTTAAAGACCAGAGGCGAAGCACTTGTATTCCCCTAGATGGACACCCCATCCATCTGAGAAGCATTGGTCGGAGAAGACCGTCACCCGGGGACGAACAGGATGTTCTCGCAGGAGCTAGAACGTCCGAGGGGAGTGTTCCACTAACTCCTGGGCTGTAGTCACGAACTGGTCCGAGGAACGCAGCACTGTGACCACTGGCAGGCCCGTCCCACTAGGGGAACTCAGCCGCCAAGAGCCCGGGAGGTGCAGGAGGTCTCGGAAGGGCACAATTACCCAGCCAACCTGACTGGGTAAGGGAGGAAGAACCTCAGCCCTGTCCGCCCGGAGCCGAGCTCGGACTCGAGAGTCGAGCCTAGTCCCGGAGAAACCTCACCTGCTAAGGGAGACCAATGTAAGCCTGGAAGGTATTAATCAGGCCACCATCCGGGTGGGGTTACGCCCGGACCCTTCGATGCTGCAGAAACTGCGGAGCAGAGAATGAAGGGCCTGGCCAGGAACTCGTAAGGAGACCTCTCGCCTGAGAAAGGGAGGGGTCTCTCAAGAACAGACAGAACGAGGAGGGAGTACGTCCTGGAGGCCCAGAAGGAAGCCGCACGCCTCGAACTGAGGATGGAGATCGCAGGGACCATCTGTTGTGCCAAGGATGGGCTAAGCCCCCGTCTGCTTGAGGCCAGGAACACCTGACTCAACCCCGGTCAGAAGGAGGCCCACCACCTTCCTGACCACCTCTAATTAGGGGGCCAAGCAAGTCGGCTCGGCAGTCCGACAAGAAGTCTGTGGACCCAAGATCCCCGTGGGGTAACGGCTCAAGAGGAAACCTGTTCGCAACCCGCGACAGGGCTATCCTTAGCACCACCCAAGAGGAAGAGGTGCAGAGCCGTCCCCCCATGGGGAATGCTCGGGCAGGGGCGACGGTGCTGGGGAAAGCTCCCCTTTAGCCTGTCACTGAGCAGGCTTGACGGAGGAACCCTACTTCCCTGCTTCCTTTTGGAAGAAGACGCTGGTCTGGCAACAGGCCGCCCAGCGCATGCCTGCTGGCCCTAGAGCTGGGCCGGTCGAGCCGCAGGGTAGGGGGGCCAAGGGGCTTACGCAAAGGATGACGGCTTCCCTTGTCCCTCTGGGCGGGATTGACAGAGTACGGAGTGGCATTGGACTTCTCGGGCCCCTGGATATGTCCTCCACCCAGGGTCAAGAGGTCAGCCCCCAAGAAAGGGGTGTCCGCCAACTCATGCTGCTGGGTTTCAAGGAAAAGAGGATAACCTCAGCCACGCCTCAGGCGCATGGCCACTGGCGGCCGCCACCGATCTGGCACAGAAGTGGTCAGATCCGGGCCGACTGAAGCTGCTGTTTCGCCATCGCTTACCCTGCCCCGAACCCACCAGACTGTGGTCCGTAGGTCGGCTGGAAGATGAGGAACGACCTCGTCCAGGAGCCCAAAAGGGCGTGAACAGTGCGCCATCAGTGCCGCCGAGCTGGCCTGACGGAGGTTTAGGAGGACGCGCGCGAAACCTTGCGCCTGATGAAGTCCATCCTTCTGACTCTGTCAGGGGCCTATCCACGCCCTAGTGTTTCCAAATGCTGAAAACATTGTCGGTGACTACCCTTCAGCCAAGGGTGCTCCGAGAAACCGGGCAGAGAACCGAAGGACAGGGTATTTCTGGCCACCCTGGCCAAGGCGCAGGGCAGGAAGTAGGCCGCCAGAGCTCCGGCTGGCCCACGATAGCCTCAGCCACCAGGAAGGCCTCCGAGGGAGAGCCCCTTTGGTCCAGAATCTCCGTAAGGCGGTAAGGTACCCGTTTGGAAACGGGCTCGAGCTGCATTCCGGTGAATTCCGAGATGAGCGGGAGCAGACCCAAAGAGGACGATGGGCTGTCGTCCACAAAATGTTCCGGGGAAGACCATGGGTCCTCCCTGCAAGGAAACATAACGGAGCCGATGTCAGGCTCCGAGTCTGCAAAAAGTTGCCGCAGGCCAGAGTCACTCTTCATCCGCCGTGGGCGGGAGTGAGGGGACCGAGTGAACTGCGAAACAGGTCATGGTCCGGCCCGGGTTCCGCCGATGGCGGAGGGGCAGCGAGGATCGGGCGAGCAACCGGCCCTGAAGAGGGTGCCTAGATTACCTCGAGCGGCTGCATCGGCCGACCGGGCGGCGGCTGCTACTAGCCGGAGAATGAATCGGGACGATTGACTCGGACAACAGCATCTGCCGCCACATAAGTTCTCAGAACGCCGACGCCAACGGTATCGGGCTTACCCTCATCCGAGGAGGGGACGAGGAAAATGGCAAAGCCACTTGACTCGGTGCCCCGACAGAGAACGCCGAGGTCGGCGTGAGCGGCTAGACCGAGACCCGAAACCGAGGGTGGGCTGGAGAGGGAGCGGAGTGCGCATGCTCCTCCTTCGGTTCGGAGAATTTGGCCGAGGACTGTCGACCCAAGGGTACCGCAGAACCTCAGCCTCCACCGGGAAACCGCGAAGGAAATGCGGCACTAGCAGGAGACAGCCCAGATGACGCGCCGAGGGCTCGCCACGCCGACGGGGTCCTGGCCGGCTGACCTGACGGGACACCGTGAGGCCAGAGGTCGAAGTCGCATGCTCGACCGGAGCCGAGCCGGTCACGGGGAGGGGACTTTTCCGCCGGGGTCGAAGGGACCCCGCCTGCAGCCCTTGAATTGACCGAGGAGAAGGTCCTAGGGTCCCTCCTTCAGCGAGAGACTGACAAAGCCCTTGAACGAGGTTGAATGAGTAGAACCTAAGGACAGCGGGGAAAAACGCCGCAACCGAGGAAGAGGGAGGTGGAGCAACCCCCTGCCCGGCGGATTCGAGCTGCTCAGAAACAGCCGAAGCGGACGCTCGACGATCCGAGGGGTTTTCCAGAGCGGAAAAAACTACCGGATGTCCGAGCCCCGAACGGGTCGCGCGGTACTCCCAAGAGCTGGCCAAAAGAGCACAACAAAACTCGCAAAGCTGAGGATCATGATCCAGGTCAATGCAGTAAACGCACGTGGAGTGCGGGTCTCTCCTGGAGGAAAAAAACGGGCGCCTCCCAGGGCCGGGAAGGGATTGAGCCATCGCCACAGCGAGGAAGAAGATATCAAAATTTCTTCTAAAAGATTTCGAAGACCAAAATTTCCAGGAACCAGTCCAACGAGAGCGCTAAGGAGGAACCTGAGCTTCCAAATGGTAAGGAAGATCTGGGCCATGGGTCGGAGCCGAGTTTTACCACCCGGTGGGTGGAGGAGCCAAGTTTGAAGACCTTCCGCAAGATTTAAAGGTAAGTGATTCACTAGTGGATGAATATATCCATGTCCCCAGAACCTGTATTTCTAGGACATGGATATTGTTCATCCACACCATCTGGGCAGACTCTAGCAGTTCTCCGGGAGGGAGGGAGGCAAGGCAACACCCCTACTTAGAAAAATAAAGACTGAGAACAGAGGCCCCAAAACCAGCATCCCGGCGTGACTCAAGGTCGATGTGGTAGTGGTGATGAAGGTGTGTGCTGACTCTGTAGCAGCCCTGCAGATTCCCTGGATAGGACGTTCCTGGAAGCAGCCACCGATGTAGCGGTATGGCAGGTAGAATGAGCTCTTATCCCTCTGAGAGGCTCCATGCCCACCAACCTATAGCAGAGATCTATGCAGAAGGTAACCCACCTGTCAGTCTCGCTGATTGCAGGTGTGGCTTCAGCGAGGTAACAAACAGCTGGCGAACTTTCCTCGAACTTCAGTCGTCTGCTCCTTATAATAAGCGAGCGCCTTCTAGGGTCCAAAGTATGGAGCCTATATTTGGCCTCCGAGGTGTGACTGTGGTAGAACACCAGCAGAGTCAACACCTGGTTAAGGTGAAACTCCGACACCACCTTCGGAAGGAATTTCGGGTTGGGGCGCAGGACAACCTTGACCCTGTGGAAGACCAGATAAGGAAACTCAATGGAAAGCACCTGGAGCTCTCCCACCCTTCTGGCTGACGTGATAGCCACCAAGAAGGTGGTCTTCCATGACAGGTGAGAGATATCACACCTGTGCATCAGTTCGAATGGCTTGCCCATGAGCTTAGCCAATACCAGCAGTAGATCCCACGGAGGTGGAGGTTCTCACACCGGAGGGGAAATGTGATCAAGGCCTTTGAAAAAGCGCCCGACCACTTTCTCCTGCGCCACCGCTTCCTGGCCCGTGCCCGGTAAGCAGAGATGGCTGCCAGGTGGACATTAAGGGTCGTCGATCAAAGCCCTAGCTGAGAAAGGGACCACAGGTAGTCCAGAATGCTTGCCAAGGAACAGGAGGAAGGGTCCAGACCCTTGCCCTGACACCAAATGGAAAATCTCTTCCATTTGAAGGCATAGCATTTTCTGGTAGACTCCTTACGGGACGCCTCAACCACGCTGAGGACCTCGTCGGAAAGACCCAAGGCCTGGAACTCTAGCCAGAAACCAGGCCGCCAGGAGCAGGATTGAAGGTCCGATGGAATACCTTCCCTGGTTGACTGAGATGAGGTCCGGGGGGCTGGAAGCTGCCTCGGAGCCTGGAGCTGAGACTGAGGAGATCTGGATACCAGAACTGGCGGGACCAGTCTGGGGCTACCCGAATCTCCTGCGCCTTGTCCCTCCTCACCTTGAGAAGCACCTTGTGGATTAAGGGAAATGGGGGAAAGGCGTAGAAGAGGCCCGGGGTCCACGGCCTCGAGAAGGCATCCACCTGCAGCGAGCCCTGTTGAGGGGGGCAGGCATGAAACAGTCTCAGCTTCGCATTCTCCCTGGAGGCAAACAGGTCTGCCTGAGGCGTGCCCGAATGGGAGAAGAGATCTTGTACTACCTCCGGCAGGAGACCACTCGTGAGACGCAGCCCCTATCCGGCTTAGGGCATTGACCAGGGTGTTGGAGGCTCCTGCCACATGAATGGCGAGGAGATCCACCTCCAGGCTGCACACGAGTGACCAAATGTGGAGAGCTTCCCTGCACAGGGGCACGGAGCACGTCCAGCCCTGGTGGTTTAGGTAGTACATGGTCGTGGTATTGTCCGCCTGAACCACTTGACCCTGTAGAAACGGAGCGAAGGCAGTGAGGGCTAGATGGACCGCTCGAAGCTCCAGTAGGTTGATGTGGCATCGGGACTCCCGAGGGGACCAGAGGCCGTGCGCTCTGTGCTCCCCCAGATGGGCACCCCAACCCATCAGAGAGGCATCGGTCCATAGAGAGACAGTCGGCTCGGGGCGGAGAAACAGGATGCCCTCCTGCAGATGTGCTGGAACGGTCCACCACTGGAGAGCGGTCCACATCCCCTGGGTCACTGTCACTAGCTGATCCAGCGGATCGAAGTGCTGTGACCATTGGCCGGCCAGCCCCCATTGAAGGGGACGCATGTACCAGCGGGCCTAACAGACCACTCTGGTGCGGGCTGCCATGCAGCCCAGAAGTCCCGGGCAGAGCGCAACTGCCCAACCAGAAATGATAGGGCAAAGGAGGAAAGAACCTCGGCCCTGTCCGCCAGGAGCCGTGCTCTGGCTTGTAGAGAGTCGAGCTCTGCCCCGATGAATTGTATCACCTGCTTTGGCACGAGTTCCGACTTGGCCTCGTTGATGAAGAGGCCAACCTGAGAGCAAACCTGGAGGGCCACATCTCTGGACCGCTCCACCTCCGCCTCTGGAAGGGGATGCAATCAGCCAGTCGTCCAGGTAGGAGACACCCAGACCCTTCAGCGCCAGAGAATGCTGTCACCACTGCCATGCATTTGGTGAAGATCCTGGGAGCTAGGGAAAGGCCGAAGGGCATGGCCCGGAACTCGAAAAGGGATCCCTCCGCTCTGAAGTGGAGGAATCTCTGGTGGGACGGACGGATTGGGACATGAAAGAACGCGTCCTGAAAGTCCAGGGAACAGAACCACATGCCTTGTTCTAAGGATGGGATTATCTGAGCCAGAGTGACCATCCTGAAGGTCCGAGACCTTAGGAACCTGTTCAGGTCATGTAGGTCGAGAATGAGGCGCCAGCCCCCCATCCATTTTGGGACCAGGAAGTACCTGGACACAAACCCCGGGTCTGGAGGAGGATCCGCCACCTTCCTGATCACCTCTTTTTCGAGGAGCAGGGCAATATCGGGCTTGGCGGGCCGACAGAGGCTGCGGACCTTATAGCTTCCGAGGGGCACGGCTGGAAGGGTGGGGCCTGCTTGAACTCCAGAGGCAGGCCCTTTCCTACCACCTCCACACCCACCGTCCGTGGTGATAGCGGACCAGGCGGAAAAGTGGCGGAGCTGCCTCCACGGGGAACCCAGGGGAGGACGAGGCTGGGGCACACCTCAACCCATCATTGGGCAGGCTTGGAGGAGGGACCGTCAAGGGACGCCCTGGGCCTTACTTCCTGCTTCCTATTGGAGGAAGCCGCGGGCTTGGTTTGGAATGCCAAGCGCGAGCCTGCTGGCCCTGGTGCTGGTGCTGTTGGGCCGGACGTGCCGCAGGCGCAGAAGGACTAAAGGAGTTGTGCTGCTGCTGTCGGCGGCCTTCGTCCTTCTAGGCGGAGGTGACAGAGTCCAGAGTGGCATTGGACTTCTCAATCCACTGGAGGTGACCTTCCACTCCAGGGCCAAAGAGGTCGGTCCCAAGAAGGGGACGTCCGCCAATTTGTGCTGGGTATCCGCCGTGAAGGTGGATATCCTCAGCCATGCTCTGCGGCGCATGGCCATCGCGGCCACAACCGATCTGGTACAGGAGTCTCTTATGTCCAGAGCCGTTTGGAGCTTCTGCTTAGCCACTGCCCTACCCTGGTCCCGAACCTGCCGGACACCTCATCCAGGGAGCCCATGAGGGCGTGGGAGAAGTGTGCCATCAGCACGGCCGAGCTGGTCTGGCGGAGGCCAAGGGAGGACGCAGCGTACACCTTGCGGCTTATCTGTTAGGTAGGAAAATGGGCAGACTAGGTGGGCCAAGCGGTCCTTATCTGCTGTCAAATTCTATGTTTCTATGTTTCTTGCGCCCGGCGTAGTCCAGCTTTTTGGACTCCTTGTCGGGGGGCTTGTCCACGTCCCTAGCGTTCCCAGAACGCCGGAAAATGCTGTCAGTGACCAACCACTCAGCAGAGGGGTGTGCCGAAAACCCAGGCAAAGAGCCGGTAGGGACTGCATACTTCCTGGTCATCCTGGCCAAAGGCGCAGGGCAGAAAGCAAGCCGCTACCAAAGCTCCAAGGCTGGGCCAACAATGGCCTCAGCCACCGGAAAGGCCTCCGTGGGGGAATCCCTCGGTCCAGTATCTCCGTCAGGGGATACTTGGCGCATATGGATACAGGCTCGAGCTGCATCCCGATGGACTCCGAGATGAGACAAAGCAAGCCCATGAAGGACGATGGACTTTCGTCCAATGACTGGTCCCCTGAGGACTCCAGGTCAACGGGTCTGGAGAACAGAGATGAGTCGTCGGACTCTGAGGAGTCCGTGAAGAGCTGCCTGGGGCCTGAGCCACCCTCCACCTGCCGAGGACGGTCGGTAGTGAGGGTGACAGACAACCTGTAGGGCAGACCTTGACCCGACCGAGAGTCCTTGGTCGGTGCCCCCAATTTCAGTTGTGGAAGCAGAGGTTCTACCACAATCGGTTGGGCAGCAGGTTTTGGCCGAACAACTGGCCCAGGCTTGGGCATCTCAACTACGGCGAGGGGTTGTTTGGCCGGGGAAGGCGTCTGCTTGCTCCCGGACAGAAGTAACTGCTGCCACATCAGGTCTTTATAGCGTCGACGCAATTTGTGCCGAAGCCTCTCCTCTTCCGAGGAAGAAGACTAGGATAAGCGGTGGCGCCACTTACCTCGGTGCCGAGACACAGACTGCCGACGCCGGTGGGATTGGCTGGTCCGGGACCGAGACCGAGATCCTGAGGTTTAAGGACGGGTCTGGAAGGATGGGGATACCCGCCTCCGGGCTTGATGTCTTAATCGGACTGCTGCACCTGGGGCACAGGCAGATCCTCGGTCACCACCTGGGGAACCGGTGAAGAGGGGTTGTCTGCTTCACCAGTCGACGGCCCATCCGACGGGTCGAGAAAAATCTCGACCGTGTCGACGGGTGTCTCAGCCAGCTGGCCTGACAGGGACGTCGTGAAGCCAGCGGCCTTAGCCGCAACCTCTACCAAAGTCGACAGTCAGCTGTCTGGGGAAGGAGACCTCTCCCGCTCCCACGAACGCCGACGATGGGACTTACCCTTAGAGTCCTCCTTTTTGGACCGAGAGGAATGTCCCGATGGCCCCTCTCCCTTCGTGGAAAGGGATTGGCAAAGCTCCTTGAACGAAGCTGAATACGAGGTACCCAGAGACAGTGGGATAAATGCCACGACTGAGGAAGAGGATGATGCAGCCTGGGCCGCCTCCTCCTCGAGCGCGATCATCTGCTCGAGCTGCTCAGCCGAGCCAGCCGCCCAACGGGCCTCCGACTTAACCGCGGTAGCGCTCGGGCGCCCCCAGCTGTAACTGGGCAGCGGTCCTCCAGGACGCTGGCCAAAATGAACGGCATGACTCGCAAGCTCGCGGGTCGTGTTTCAGGCCGAGGCAGTAGACGCACGTGGAGTGCGGGTCCGTCCTGGACATCTTCTGCCCACAAGGGCACCGCCGAAAAACCGGGAGTCTATTTGTCCATCGCAACTGCGAGGGAGAAAGTTGACCAAAGTCTTGAAAATTTTAAAATGAGTTTTGGGCGAACCGAAGAATTAGGATCCAGTATATCACGCAGAGCGTTAAGGAGGGAACCTGAGCTTCCAAGCGGTAAGGAAGATCTGGCGTCATGGGGCGGAGCTGAGAGTTTTACCACCTGGGTAGGTGGGTGGGAGGAGCCAGCTTGAAGACCTTCCGGCAAGATTTAAAGCGGCAAGGAACCTGCCAGACAGTGTGGATGAACAACATATCCATGTCCCTAGAAACGCTTTCACAAACCCACTTACTGTAAAACTCTGCTGTACTCATGGAGGGGAATGGGAGTGTATTCCCAAGAGACATCCTCAAACTAAAACTCAACCGACCGAAGAGTACCACAAATAATCCACACATTGAAAATGGTGGGGAGGATCACAATCCAGCAACCCCACTGTCTAGCTCCGTCCCCCCCAAAAAAACAAAACAAAAAAGATTTGCCTGAAGCACCAGGATAGAGGGATAACTTACAGACCTACCAAAGGGGAGAAGAAACAACCGACAAGGCAAGTGGTCTCCATCCAGGCACTGTAAGCACTTGTCATCGAGGCACAGGTCAGGAAGCATACGAAAACCAAGTGTAGTAGGAAAATTCACAATGAGAGTTTTATTATATAATTACTGGTGACCCCCTTTAACACACCAACCTGAGCCATGTTTCAAACGCCGTAATAACTAATGGAAACAGTAATTACGGTGTTCAGAAAGCATCTTACTTGCACTGCCCTCGAAGGCTACTTTCACTTTCTTTGCAGCGTAGCGTGACAGAGCGATGTTTGTTCAAAAGATTAAAAAAAAAACGAAACTGAAGATTTAAGTCGATCTCGTTTTAAAATCGTTGTCTTTGTGCAGTTAATTTGCTTTTTAGCTATTTATTTTGTGTTAAAGCTGCCAAGTATGGATTGAGGAGACGAGTGACTGGGCGCTTCAGAAAACAACATTCGCCATGCTTAGTGGTTTCTATGGCAACATCTGGCCACACTTGAATCTAGTCTTCTCAGCCACTGAGTCTCTCGCTCTCCCCGGTCTATACTAGGCAGTTTTAACAAAAAATAAATAACTAAACCTAAGTTAACTGCTACAAGGGGCAGGGTTTTTAAACAGGATTCGAGTTTGTCTACATTTTCTTTTTTAACACCTCTCGGACGGACACGCTACCTTGCTTTTTCCAAACGAACACCGTTTGGTCACGCTACCTTGCACCAGCAATCATAAAAAAAAGGTTACTCACCTGTAACAGTAGTTCTAGGAGTGGTACATGTTGTTCATCCACACTTCTTGGCAGGTACCTTGCCACTTTAAGATGTACCGGAAAGTCTTCAAGCTGGCTCCTCCCACCCACTCGGGTGGTATAACCCTCGGTTCCGCCCCATGACCCCAGATCTTGGCCCGCTGGCAGCCAGGTCTGTGCGTCGAGGTCAGGTGGGTCAGTGTGGATGAACAACATATACCACTCCCAGAACTACTATTACAGGTGAGTAACCTGTTTTTCTAGGATCGTGGATATGTTGTTCTATCCACACTTCTTGGCAGCCTCCTAGCAGTTTTCTGGGAGGAGGGAGGCAAGACGCACACTCACTACTTAGGAAACAGGGACTAGAGAACTAAGGCTGCAAAACCAGCATCCCGGCGTGACTCAAGGTCGATGTGGTAATGGGAAATGAAGGTGTGTGCTGACTTCCAGATAGCAGCACTGTAGATTTCCTGGATAGAGACGTCCCTAGAAGCAGCCACCGATACAGCGCTATGGCGGGTGGAATGAGCCTTAAGCCCTACAGGAGGCTCCCTACCCGCCAACCTATAGCAGAGGTCAATGCAAGATGTAATCCATCGAGCTATTCTCCACTTGGCTGCAGGTCTGCCAGGTGCAGCTTCAGCATAGGTGACAAACAGCTGGCGAACCTCTCCCTGAACTTCCGCCGTTTGCTCTTTGTAGTAAGCGAGCGTTCATTTCCGGTCCAAAGTATAAAGCTGTACTCGGCCTCCGAGGTGTGACTGGGGTAGAACACTGGCAGAGAAATTACCTGGTTAAGGTGAAACTCCAGCACCACGTTTGGAAGGAATTTCGGGTTGGGGTGCAGGACAATCTTGTCCCTGTGGAAGACCAGGTAAGGAGACTTGATAGAGAGCACCTGTAACTTCCCAGTCCTTCTAGCTGAGGTGATAGCCACCAAGAAGGCGGCCTTCCACAACAAATGTGAGATGTCACATTTGCGCATCGGTTCGAATGGCTTGCCCATGAGCTTTGCAAAAACCAGCAGTAGATCCCACCAAGCAGGAGGTTCACGCACCAGAGGGGATATGTTATCTAGGCCTTTGAAGAAGCACAAGACCACCTTCTCCTGTGCCACTGACTGCTGACCGGCCCTGCCTGGTAAGCAGAGATGGCTGTCAGGTGCACCTTTAGGGTCATCGACCGAAGTCTCTGCTGGGAGAGGGACCAAAGATGGTCCAAATTGCTAGCCACTAGACAGAATGATGGGTCCAACCCTTTGCCCTCACACCAGATGGAGAATCTCTTCTATTTAAAAGACATAGCATTTTCTTGTCAATTCCTTACGGGAAGTCTCAACAACGTTGAGGACCTCGTCAGAGAGACCCACGGCCTGGAACTCGAGCCGTTCAGGAACCAGGCAGTCAGGTGCAGGGATTGAAAGTCCTGGTGGAGTACCTTCCCCTGACTGATGAAGAGCAGGTCCAAGTGTGCTGGAATTCGCCTCAGGAGCCTGGAGTTGAGGCTGAGGAGATCTGGATACCAGAACTGGCGTGGTCAGTCTGGGGCTACCACGATCACATGCGCCCTTTCCCTCCAGACTTTGATGAGCACATTGTGAATCAGGGAAGGCGTAGAGCAGGCCTGGGGTTCACTGCCTCGAGAAGGCATCCCACTGGAGCAAATCCTGCTGGGGGGGCAGGCATGATACAGTCTCAGCTTCACGTTCTCCCTGGAGGTGAACAGGTCCACATGGGGGGTGCCCCAGTGGGAGAACACATCTTGTACTACCTTCTGGTGGAGAGACCACTCGTGAGATGCCCCGCCCATCCGGCTGAGGGCATCGGCCAGCTGATTCGAGACTCCTGCCACATGAATGGCTAGGAGATCTGCCTCCAGGCCAAGCATGAGGGACCAGATGTGGAGAGCATCCTCTCAGGAGGGCAAAAAGCGTGTCCTGCCCTGCCTGTTGAGATAGTATAAGCTCGTGGTGCTGTCCATCTGGACCACAAACAAACTGAGCAAATGCGGTCAGGGCTAGCCGAACCGCTCAAAGCTCCAGCAGCTTTATGTGGTATCGGGATTCCAGGCAGGGGACCAGAGCCCATGGGCTTTGTGCTCCCTCAGATGGGCACCCCAACCCAGAGAGACGGTCATCTTGAGGACTGTTGGCTTGGGGTGGACAAACAGGATCCCTTCCTGCACGTGGAATGGGACGAGCCACCAATGGAGGCTGTCCCACAACCTCTGGGTCACAGAGACCAGCTGGTCGAGATGACCTATGCGCTGAGACCACTGGCTGGCCAGTTCCCACTGGAGGGAACGCATATGCCAGTAGGCCCATCTGACCATGCTGGTGCAGGCCACCATGTAGCCCAGAAGACGCAGGAAGTCCCGGGGAGGGCACAATTGCCCAACCAGAAATGATTGGGCAGAGGAAGAGAGAAGCTCCGCCCTGTCCGCCGGGAGCCGAGCTCTGGCTTGGCTGGAGTCAAGTGTGACACTCTGCCCCTGCTTCTGGTTACCTGTATATTTATACTATAAATAAATGGTTTGTGTATGAAATGTCAGTATGTGAGAGATCTGGCCTTTAACCTTCAAGGTCAGTAGCTGAAACCACAGGATATCATTAAACTGACCAGAAGAACCATTTAATTAAGACATCCTTCCAGAAGGGCATTTTATTACCTTTTATGACCTGGCCATGCTTTTGAAGTTGAAACTAAATGAAAGTTTTATGACACTGCAAGAAGAAAGGTAATTGGGCTGGTTCCTCTCATTTTAGCACATAACCAGAAGTGTGTGAAGTCGAAAAACCCTCAGATCACACTAGCACCAAGAAATCAGCAGAGGGACATCAAAGAGAAATATTTGATTAAAGACCATCATATTTGGGAAAAGGCTAGTTAGATTTTTTCAAAGTAATGACTCAGGGATAACTGTCAAATTAATTCTAAGAGACGAGCTAGCTGACTCACCAAAAGGGAGTGGGGAGAGGGATCTTGAAATGAATCCTGTATCTGCAATATATGACACATGATTTTTGGGCTCTGAGACAGAAGTTCTCCAACTTAAACAGCACTTACAAGGTAATACTTAGATAGAAGAAATTAAGTCTGTAGCAGGAGTGTTTGTTCTATAATTTCCTGTTTGCTTTACATGATTGTAAGATTAATGATGTATTGTTCTGTGTTTAATTTTACCTGTTATCATATTTAAGTAAATACAGGTTACTCACCTGTAACAGGAGTTCTAGGAATGGTATATGTTGTTCATCCACACTCATTGGCAGGTATCCTTGCCGCTTTAAATCTTGCCGGAAGGTCTTCAAGCTTGCTCCTCCCACCCACCCGGGTGGTATAACTCTCGGCTCCGCCCCTTGGCGCTAGATCTGGCCGCTGGAAGCTCAGGCTGTGCGTCAAGCCGGGGGAAATCGGGTGGTAGGATGAACAACATACCATTCCTAGAACTCCTGTTACAGGTGAGTAACCTGTATTCTAGGGACATGGATATGTTGTTCATCCACACTCATTGGCAGACTCCTAGCAGTTCTCCGGAGGAGGGAGGCAAGACGCACACCCCCAATACTTACTTGGGAAAGAGACTGGAGAACCGAGGCCCCAAAACCAGCATCCCGCGTGACTCAAGGTCGATGTGGTAATGGGTAATGAAGGTGTTTGCTGACTTCCAGGTAGCAGCCCTGCAGATTTCCTGATAGGGACGCCCTGGAAGCAGCCACCATTGCAGCAGTATGGCGGGTAGAATGAGCCTTATCCTCTGGGAGGCTCCATGCCCGCCAACTTATAGCAGAGATCATGCAGGAAGTGACCCACCTGCTTATCGTCCGCTTTGGCTGCAGGTCTGCCAGATGCTGCTTCAGCGTGGTGACAAACAGCTGGCGAACCTCTCCCTGATTTCAGCTGCGGCGCCCTTATAATAAGCTGAGCCCCTCTAGGGTCCAGAGTATGGAGCCTATATCCGCCTCCCAGGTGTGATTGGGTAGAACACCGCAGAGTCAACACCTGGTTAAGGTGAAGCTCCACACCACCTTCGAAGGAATTTCGGTGGGGTGCAGGACAACCTGTCCCTGTGGAAGACCAGGTAAGAGACTCTATGGAAAGCCTGGAGCTCTCCCATCCTTCTGGCTGACGTGATAGCCACCAAGAAGGCGGTCTTCCACGACAGGTGAGAGAGAGAGCACACCTGTGCATAGGTTCGAATGGCTTGCCCATGAGCTTTGCCAGTACCAGCAGTAGATCCCACGGAGGTGGGGGTTCCCGCACTGAGGAAATGTGATCAAGGCCTTGAAAAGCGCCAGACCACTCTCTCTCCTGCGCCACCGGACTGCTTTCTCCCGCCCGCCTGCAAGCAGAGATGGCTGCCAGGTGCACCCTTAGGGTCGCCGACCTAAGCCCTTGACTAGAAAGGGACCATAATAGTCCAAGATGCTTGCCAAGGAACAGGAGGAAGGATCCAAGCCCTTGTTCTGACACCAAATGGGAAACCTTTCCATTTGAAGGCATAGCATTTTCTGGTCGACTTACGGGACGCCTCAACTACATTGAGGACCTCGCCGGAAAGACCCAAGGCCTGGAACTCTAGCCGCCAGGAACCAGGCCGTCAGGTGCAGGGATTGAAGGTCCGATGGAACACCTTCCCCTGATTGACTGAGAGCAGGTCCGGCGAGCTGAAGCTGCCATGGAGTCCTGGAGCTGAGACTGAGGAGATCTGGGTACCAGAACTGGCGAGGCCAGTCTGGGGCTATCAGAATCACCTGCGCCTTGTCCCTCCTCGCCTTGAGAAGCACCTTGTGGATCAAGGGAAATGGGGGAAAGGCGTAAAAGAGGGCCGGGGTCCACTGCCTCGAGATAGCATCCCCCTGCAGCGAGCCCTGCTGAGGGGGGCGGGCATGGAACAGACTCAGCTTCGCGTTCTCCCTGGAGGCAAACAGGTCCACCTGAGGTGTGCCCCAATGGGAGAACAGATGCTGTACTACCTCCGGCAGGAGAGACCACTCGTGGGATGCAGCCCTATCCGCCCAGGGCATCGGCCAGGGTGTTGGAGGCTCCTGCCACGTGAATGGCTAGGAGATCCGCCCAGGCTGCACGAGTGACCAAATGCGGAGAGCCTTGCATAGAAGCATGGAGCTGCCCCGCCTGGGCGGTTTAGATAGTACATGGTCGCGGTATTGTCCGCCTGGACCGGACCACTTGACCCTGAGGAACGGAGCAAAGGCGTGAGAGTAGCGGACTGCCGAGCTCCAGCAGGTTGATGTGGTCGGACTCACAGGGGACCAGAGGCCATGAGCCCGGTGTTCCCCAGATGGGCACCCCAACCCATCAGAGAGGCATCGGTCGATAGAGACCGCGGCTCGGGCGGACGAACGGGATGCCCTCCTGCAAATGATCTGGAACGTCCACCACTGGAGAGCGCTCCACATCCCCTGTGTCACCGGCACAAGCTGGTCCAAAGGATCGCAGCTGCCAGGACCACTGGCTGGCCAGTCCCACTGAAGGGACGCATGTTCCAGCGGGCCCAACGGACCACGCTGGTGCAGGCCGCCATGAGACCCAGGAGGCGAGGAAGTCCCGGGCAGGGCGCATTGCCCAACCAGAAATGATCGGGCAAAGGAGGAAAGAACCTCAGCCCTGTCCGCCGAGCCGCCGCTCTGGCTCAAGAGAGTCGAGCTGCCCGATGAATAGAATCACCTGCTCGCTCGAGTTCGACTTGGCCTCGCTTGATAAGGAGGCCCAGTTGAGAGCAGACCTGGAGGCCAGATCTCTGGACCACTCCGCCTCCTTCCTGGAGGGAGCTGCTACAGCCAGTCGCCCAGGTAGGGGTACACCCGACCTCGGCGCCAAGAGGAATGCTGTCACCACTGCCATGCATTTGGTGAAGACCCTGGGAGCTGGAGACAAGCCGAAGGGCATGGCTTGAACTCAAGAGGGATCCTTCCGCCGAAGCGGAAGAATCTCTGGTGAGACGGACGGATAGGGACATGAAAAACGCGCCCTGCAAGTCCAGAGAGCAGAACCACACGCCGCTGCCCAAGGATGGTATTATCTGAGCCAGAGTGACCATCCTGAAGGTTCGAGACCTTAGGAACTTGTTTAGGTCAGTGGTCGAGAATGGGGCGCCAGCCCCCTTCGCTTTCGAACCAGGAAGTACCTGGACACAAACCCTGGGTCTGAAGGAGGGTCCACCACCTCTCTTATCACCTCCTTCTGGAGGAGGAGAGGCTGTCGGCTCGACGAGCCGCCAGTGAGGCTGGGGATCCCGGCTCTCGAGGGGCGACGGCCTGAAGGGTGGTGCCTGCTCAACTCCAGAGGCAGGCCTCTTCCCACCACCTCTAAGACCCACCTGTCCGTGGTAACAGCGACCAGGCGAACGGAAGTGCTGGAGCCGTCTCCCCACGGGGACCCAGGGGTAAGGTGACGGGAATGGGGCTACACCCTCAGCCCGTCACTGGGCAGGCTTGAGGAGGGACCGCCAGGGACCTCCTGGGCCTTTCCTCCCTGCCTCCTGTTAGAGGAGCCGGCCTGGGTTTGGGATGCCAAGGCCGAGCCTGCTGGCCCTGACGCTGCTGGGCCGGGCGCGCTGGGGCACAGAAGGACGTAAAGGGCTTAGGCTGTGGTTTGCGGCCTTGTTCTTCTGAGCGAAGAGACAGAGTCCAAGGTAGCATTGACTCCTCGATCCTCTGCAGGTGACCTTCCACCCAGGGTCAAGAGGTCAGTCCCCAAAAGGGAACATCTGCCAACTTGTGCTGGGTATCCGAAGAAGGTGGATATCCTCAGCCAAGCTCACGACAAGATAGCCACCGCGGCCGCCACCGATCTGGCACATGAGTCCCCTATATCCAAAGCAGTCTGGAGCTGCTGTTTGGCCACTGCTCTGCTCTGGTCCCGCACCTGCTTAACCGTAGTCTGCAGATCGGCGGGAAGATGAGGGATGACCTCATCCAGGGAGCCCAACAGGGCATGAGAAAAATGTGCCATGAGGACGGGCCGAACTGGCCTGACGGCAGGAGAGAGGACGCAGCGTAGACTTTTCGCCCAACATAGTCCAATTTCTTGGACTCCTTGTCAGGAGGTTTGTCCACATCCCTGGCGTTGCGGGCGCCGAAAACGCTGTCGGTAACCAACCCCTCAGCAGAGGGGTGTTCCGAAAAACCGGACAAGGAACCGGTAGGGACCGCATACTTCCTGGCCATCCTGGCCGAAGGCGCAGGGCAGGAAGCAGGGCGCTAAAGCTCCAGTGCCGGACCCACTATGGCCTCGGCCACCGAAAGGCCTCCGCCGGAGAATCCCTCGGTCCAGAATCTCCGTGAGGGGATACCTGGCCCGCTTGGAACGGTTCGAGCTCCATCCCGTGGACTCCGAGATGAGCCAAGCAGTCCTAGGAAGGACGACGGGCTATCGCCCAATGACTGACCTCCTGAAGACTCCAAGTCCAGTCGCTTGGAGAAAAAGGAGGAATCATCTTCGGACTCGGAAGAGTCCTCGAAGAGCTGCCTCTGGCCTGAGCCACCCTTCACCTGCCGAGGTCGGTCGGGAGTGAGGGTAACTGACAGCCGATGGGGTAGACCCTTAGCCGACCGAGAATCCTTGGTCGGAGCCCCAACTGGTGGCTGTGGAGGCGGAGGTTCCACCGGAATCGGTGGAGCAGCTGGTTTTGGCCGAACAACCGGCCTGGGTATAGGCTCCTCGGATAAGTCGAGGGGTTGTGTCGGCCGCTCCGGTGACAGCCACTTAATGGCCGGGGAAGGCGACGGGTCGGCTTACTCCCGCCAGGAGGAGCGTTGCAACATAAGGTCTCGCACTGCCGACGCACTTACGCCGGGGTCCTCGTCCGGGAGGAGGACTGAGGACGAGCGGCGACAGCGCTTACCGCGTGCCGAGACCGGGACCGCCATGACAATGGGATCGGCTGGACTCATGGCGAGGTCCGAGACCGAGAGTCCCGGAATTTCCGAGGTCGGTGTGGGAGGTGTCGGCCGAACCGCACTCCTTCGGCTCGATGGTCCATCCGAGGGCTCTGGAACCGGAGGCCAGGCGAGCCCACGGATCCTCACCCTCCCGGGGAACCGGGAGAGGGGAATTCGCTCGCTAAAGGCGACAGTCTGGTCTAATGGTCGAGAAAATCTCGACTTCATCGGTGGGAGTCTCGGTCAACTGACCTGACGGGACACCGTGGAGGCCAGTGGCGTTTGCTGCCGTCGACGGCCGACACGCGTCGACGACCCGGGAGAGGGACCTTTCCCGCTCCCAAGAGCGTCGACGGAGGGACTTACCCCTGTCCCTCTTTTTGGACAGAGAATAAGGTCCCGCAGACGTAGGCCCTTCTCCTTTAGTGGAGAGGGACAGACAAAGCTCCTTAAAGGAAGCCGTGTAAGAAGAGCCCAGAGAGAGCGGGATAAATGCCACGGCCGAGGAAGATACGGCCCGCGCCGCCTCCTCTTCGAGGGCGACCATCCGCTCGAGCTGATCCGCCGAGCCCGCCGCCGCGGACACCGCCAACCGGGCCTCCTTGGACTTCACCGGAGGGAAACGCTTCTCGGGACGGCCCAGTTGCAATCGGGCAGCACGGTCTTCGAGGACGTAGGCCGAGAAAGATGAGCACAGGTCGCAAGCCTGCGGGTCGTGCTCAAGGCCTACAGTAGACACACGGAGTGTGGATCCGCTCGAGACATCTTCTACCGCATGGGCATCTCCGAAACGGGAGTCGATTTGTCCATCGCAGCCGCGAGGGATCGAAGACTGAAGTCTTTTTCGCAAAATTTATTTTTAAATCCGCAAACGGAGAAATAGGAACCAGTCTCAAACGCAGAGCGTTAAGGAGGGAACCTGAGCTTCCAAGCCGTAAGGAAGATCTGACGTCATGGGGCGGAGCCGTGAGTTATACCACCCGGGTGGGTGGGAGGAGCAAGCTTGAAGACCTTCCGGCAAGATTTAAAGCGGCAAGGATACCTGCCGATGAGTGTGGATGAACAACATATCCATGTCCCTAGAAACAACTTTTTCTTTGAAATACTGCCTGGGTGTCTTCTCAGTTTCTTTTTGCACGCGAGGTTCCTGTGTTTAAGTCTGACAGCTGTTGAAAAGCTTGTTTGTGTTACTGAGCTTTCTTAATAAGGTAACAAATACCTAGGTCTTTCATAAGAGTTAAAAAGGGTTCATTTTGGATACCTGGTTAGGCGCCCTTAGGACAAAAAGATATATTGCAACCCCATGAAGAGAATATTATCTGAGCCTGTACATCTGGGTATGCTATCATAAGGTTCACAGTTTGAGTCCCTCCAGAACTCGAGGCTAAAGGTGATTCAGACCCAAAGCAGAAAGGAGGGTTACCCCGTCTGTTACCTGTTCACACTATTGCACTCTGAGGTTGGCACTGTGGTAGCACAGGGCATGACCTGCGGAGTCCGTTTGTGACATCGAGCTCTGCCCCAGTGAACTGAATCACCTGTTAAGGCATGAGTTCCGACTTGGCCTCGTTGATCAGGAGGCCAAGGTCGAGGCAAGTCTGGAGGGCCAGATCCCTGGACTGCTCCACCTCCCGCCTGGAGGAACCTGCTATCAAGCCAGTCATCCAGCTAAGGGTACACCCGAACCCCTCGGTGCCTCAGGTAAGCCGCCACCACTGACATGCGTTTGGTGAAGACCCTGGGGGCTGAAGACAGGCCGAAGGGCATGGCTTGGAACTCGAAAAGGGTTTCCTCAGCTCGGAAGGGGAGAAACCATTGACGAGACTGACGGATCTGGACGTGAAAACACATACTGAAGATCCAGGGAGCAGAACCACATGATTTGCGCTCCAGAGATGGTATGATCCGAGCCAGAGTTACCATCCGGAAGGTGTGGGACCCAAGGAACTTGTTCAGGTCATGCAGATCTAGAATGAGACGCCAGCCCCCCATCCGTTTAGGTACCAGTAAGTCCCTGGAAATTAACCCTGGATCTGAAAGCGGGTCCACTACTCTACGCACCACCTCCTTGAAGAGGAGCCGAGCTAAGTCATCTCAGAGAGCTGACAGATGCTGCGGACACCAGATCCCCCTGTGTGGCATGGGCTCGATATGGAGGGGCCTGCTCGAATTCCAGAGGCAGGCCTCGAATGACCACTTCCAGAACTCAACGGTCCATGGTGATAGCGAACCAGGCGGAAAGAAATGGTTGACTCTGTCCCCCACCGGAGGTCCCAGGGGAGGTGTGACGGGATTGAGGGAAGTGCCCCCCAACCAGTTTCTTCGCAGGTGTGGAGGAGGGTCCAGCACAGGAGTCACCGGGACCTTTACCCGCGGGCTTCCTTAACGAGGAGGCCATGGACTTGGCCTGAGGACGCCAAGTTTGAGCCTGTTGTCACTGCTGCTGCTGGGACAGTCTGGCCGCAGCAGTGGACGAACGAAAGGGCCTGTGGTTCTGAGGCTTGGGGCCCTTATCCTTCTGAGCAGATGTGGTAGAGTCCAAGGCGGCACTGGACTTCTCTATATGTTGTAGGTGGCCCTCCACGCCTGGTTCGAACAAGTCGGTGCCCAAGAAGGGGACATCCGGCAGCTTGTGTTGCATATCGCCGAAAAACTCAAGATGAGCAGCCAAGCCCTGCAGCCGCTACCGAATGAGCACAGAAGTCACCAATGTCCAGAGCTGTATGGAGTTGTTGCTTCGCCACTGACCTACCCTGGTCCCGGACTTGCTTCACCGTGTTCTGCAGGTCTGCCGGGAGAGGAGGGATCATTTAATCTAGGGAGCCCAAGAGGGCATGGGAGAAATGTGCCATGATAACAGCCGAACTGACCTGATGAAGGCCAAGGGAGGAGGCTGCATAGACCTTCTTCCCGGAATGGTCCAGTTGTTTGGATTCCTTGTCCAGGAGTCTCTCCACATCCTCTGTTGCCTAAGCGCCGAAAGACTAAGTAGGCCACCAACCCCACCACAGCGGGGTGCTCCAAAAACCCCAAAAAGGACCACAGAGAGACCACATATTTGTAGGCCATGCGAGCAGAAAGCACAGGATGCTGCCACAGCACCCAGGCTGGGTCCACAATGCCCTCAGCCATCGGAAAGGCCTCCATCAGAGTATTCCCTTTGTTCAGAATCTCTGTGAGGGGATAAATTGGCCTGTTTCTGCACAGGCTACAGCTCCATTCCCATGGAATCGGAAATGAGAAGACAAATACCAATAAGCGAGGTAGGGACCTCGACAACAGAGAGACCCCCAAAGAGATTTTGTGTTGACAGGACGGGAGACCATGGAGGAATCTTCGGACTCTGAGGAGTCCTCGTCAAGCAGGCGACTGCCCATGTCACTGTCAACTCACCTTGGGCGGTCGGGAGTAAGAGTGACTGACAACCGATGGGGCAGGCCCTGGGCCGACCGAGATCCCTTGGTCGGAGCCCCAGACTTCAGTTGCTCGGGCAGCGGTTCCACTCAGATTGGTGGAGTAGTTGGATTTGGCTGAGCCGGTGGGGCCTTAACCAGTACCTCAGTGATGGTGGCCGTGGCAGACGTTGGTCGCTAGGACGAAAGCCACTTAATAGCTGGGGTAGAAACCGGAATCGGTTTAGACCCGGACAGGAGCAACTGCTGCCACATTAGGTCTTCGCTGTGCAGACGCAACTTGCGCTGGAGCCTCTCCTCACCCGAGGAGGCCGAAGACGAGGAGCGGCACCGCTGCTTACCATGGCATCGGGAGCGAGATCGCCAATGACGGCGAGTCCCATCTGATGACGAAGTCGAGGAACGAGACCTCGACCGCTGGCGGGGCTGACGGGGAACCTCAGAAAGAGCCAGGGAAACCTGCGGTTCCTCCTGGTCAGGTACCTTGGTGGAAGGGTCCTACCCAGCGGCTGAGCTGACCTGCTAGGGAGGGCACCGAAGCACTAGCATTCAAACAAAGACTCCGCCAGCCAGATCGGGCAACAACTCACCGATTGGCTCAAGAAAATCTCTGCCGAAGTCAACAGGCGCTCAGCCGACTGGTTAGACGGGTTGCTCAGTAAAACCAACGTCCTTGGCAGCGACTTCAACCTTAGTTGAAACAGGGGTTTCTGTGATGGACCGCCCCGGTCCCAAGAGAGTCGACAAGCAGATTTGTCCTGTTTCACTCCTTCCGAGAGCACGAAACACAGACCAAGGCCCTCTCCTTGGTAGAGAGACTGCCACAACTCCTGAAGGAAGCAGAATAGGAGGATCCCAACTGTAGCGGAATGAACGCAGAAGTCAAGAGGAGCCCACCCAGCTTGAGCCACCTCTCCCTCGAAGGCCTTACGATGTTCCTGCTTCCCCCGCAGCCGCGAAGACCAACCCAACGGGCATCCTTGAATTTAACCAGCGGGTGACGCTTTTCTGATTGCCCCAGTTGAAGTCGGGCAGCGCAGCCTTCTAGAACCAAAGGTGAAAAGGACCGACAGTGATCACAAGCATACGGATCGTGGTCGTGTCCCAGGCAGTAGATGCACACGGCGTCTGGATCAGTGCAAGACATCTTCTGCCCACAGGGGCACTGGAGAAACCCAGGAAAAGATTTGTGTTCCATCGCGGTAGTGAGAGAAGGTGGTGAAGACCAAGACGAAACTCGAGGGAGTTTTAAAATAAGTTATGAAAGCAAATCCGAAGATTCTAGAGCCAGGTTACTACACGCGGAAGCACTAAGGAGAGTACCAGAACCTTCAAGTGTAAAAGGAGATCTGGCATCATGGGGTGGAGCCAAGGGTTATACCACCCAGGAGGGTGAAAGGAGCCAACTTGAAGACTTTCCGGCACATGTTAAAGCGGCAAGGTACCTTCCAAGAAGTGTGGATAGAACATATCCACGATCCTAGAAATAAAGGTTATGCAACTGTTGTGTTTTGTTTTTTTTTACTCACACCCCTTGGGTGTGTAAAAAAATTCCATAACAGCTGCATAACCATTATTCTATATTAACAGTAAAATAAAAAATAAAAGTTCAGAATTACTATTTACAAAGGCAGTTTAAAAACAAAACCGTCCTGAGTATTTCTTATTTTCAAATCTCAGTCTCTCTCCCCTGCAAAACACTGCTGCTCTTTTTATAACAAGTCATTACAGGGAGCTCGATAAGGAGACCATTTTCTTCACAGAATGTTCTTGTCAGTTTCCAGTGTTCTTGAAGGAGCAACAAAAAGAACATAATGACCCAGAACTGACCTCTTGTAGCGAGCTCTGCAGAGATTTTGCATACACCATTTTCAGGTTAACCCCTTGAGTTCCAAAGAGCTGTTTGCAATCATTTCAACAGTATAACTATATACAGTTTTAAACAAAGGGATACCAGGATCAGTGACATTTCCACATAAACAGTCACATATATTTTTATACCCACAGATATGCAAGGGGGAAGAGAAGACAGAAATAGCAAGGGAAAGCATTGAGATAGCGAGAGGCAAAGAATTGCGAAACTGGAGTGATCAGTTCCTATGGCTCACGAGACAATTTGGTTGCGCAACCAGCCAGAGAAGAGACAAAAAAGGAGAGGACAGATCAGACCCTTATAGTTAAACTCTTTCTGCATACCAAATGGGGCAGGGCCTTCTTCAACCCTGTCACATACCCCCTCTTTAAGAGGGAGCCTGTTTTACAAAAACAGGTTTCCAAAACTTTCTTTTAATTATATTCTAGCATAATCTTATAACTTTTACAGTTCAGTGCATATGCAGCACAGCAAACCGAGAAGATTCAACTCGCATTTTTCAGCCTTCGGAATTCTCAATTCCTGATCCACATCTTGACAGAAGATCAGCACTGACATTCTCCTTCCCAGATCTGTGCATCACAAATGGCTGAAGTGCCAGGTGTCACGAGCCCCTGGCCCCCAAACCCCAGGCAGCCCAGTACAACCTCCTGTTTGCAGAGAGGATCCCCTTTTCCAAGAACTCGTGAGCAGGAGTAAGTGTTCAGGAAGATTTACCAGCCTTCCTTTTCCCAGAAGAAGGGTGCAAAGAACAGGTTACTCTCCTGTAACAGTAGTTCTAGGAGTGGTATATGTTGTTCATCCACACTTCTTGGCATGTCCCCTTCCACTTTAAATCTTGCCGGAAGTCTTCAAGCTGGCTCCTCCCACCCACCCGGGTAGTATATACCTCGGCTCCACCCCATGACGCCAGAGCTTAGCCCGCTGGATGCAAGGTTGTTCGCCCGAAGCCGGGGAGGTCAGGTGGGTGTGTGTGGATGAACAACATATACCACTCCTAGAACCACTGTTACAGGTGAGTAACCTGTTCTAGGAGCGTGGATATGTTGTTCATCCACACTTCTTGGCAGACTCCAAGCAGTTCTCCGGGAGGAGGGAGGCAAGGTGCACACCCCCTACTCAGGAAACAGAGATTGGAGAATAGATGCCCCAAAACCAGCATCCCGGCATGACTTAAGGTCGATGTGGTAGTGGGTAATGAAGCTGTTTGCAGACTTCCAGGTAGCAGCCAGACAGATTTCCTGGATACGGATGTCCCTGGAAGCAGCCACTGAAGCAGCATTATGGCGGGGAGAATGAGCTCTTAACCCTCTGGAGGCTCCTTGCCTGCCAACTCATAGCACAGACCTATGCATGATGTAATCCATCTTGCTATGGTCCGTTTGACTGCAGGTCTGCCAGAAGTGGCTTCAGCGTAGGAGACAAACAGTTGGTGAACCTCTCCACGAATTTCCGCCATCCTCTCCTTGTAGTAGGAGATACCACATCTCAGGTCCAGAGTATGGAGCCTGTACTCTGAATCCGAGGTGTAATTAGGGTAGTAAACCGGAAGTGACAACACCTGGTTAAGATGAAACTCTGACAGCACCTTCGGAAGGAATTTCGGGTGGGGACACAGGACAACCATCTCCCTGTGAAAGGCCAGATAACGGGAGTCCACCAAAAGCGCCTGGAGCTCCCCTGTCCTTCTGGCAGATGTGATAGCCACCAGGATGGCCGTCTTCCACAACAAGTGTGAAAGCTCACATTTTTGCATGGGTTCAAATGGCTTGCCCATGAGCTTTGCCAAAACCAGCAACAGATCCCACAGAGGTGGAGGCTCACGCACCAGAGGGGATATGTGATCCAGGCCTTTGAAAAAGCGACCGACCACTGTCTCCTGCGCCAATGTCGGCTGACCGGACTGCGCCCAGTAAGCAGAAATGGCTGAAATGTGCACCTTAGGGTCGATAACCGTAGATCCCCTTTGGGGAAAGACCACAGGTAGTCAAGAATGTTAGCCACAGAACAGGATAAGGGCTCCAGACTCTTACCCTGACAACAAATGAAAAAAAGTTTTCATTTGAAGGCATAACATTTCCTGGTCGATTCCTTTCTGGATGCCTCCACCACGGTGTAGACATCTTCGGAAAGACCCAAAGCCTGGAACTCTAGCTGCTCAGGTACCAGGCTGTGAGGTGCAGTGATTGAAGGTCCAGATGGAAGATCTTCCCCTGGTTGAGAGATATCAGGTCCAGGCATGTACAAAGCCGCTCCGGGGCCTGCAGGTGAGGCTGAGGAGATCTGGGTACAAGAACTGGTGTGGCCAATCTGGGGCTACCAGAATCGCCTTTGCCTTGTCCCTCCTCACCTTGAGTAGCACCTTGTGGATCAAGAGAAATGGAAGGAAGGTGTAGAGGAGGCCTGGAGTCCATGGCCTCGAGTAGGCATCCTCCTGCAGCGTGCGCTGCTGAGGGGGGCAGGCATGAAACAGCCTCAGCTTGCTGTTGTCTCTGGAGGCAAACAGGTCCACCATCGGTTTGCCCCAATGGGAGAACAGGCTGTAAGCTACCTCTGGATGGAGAGACCACTCATGGGATGTCTGGCCTAAGCAGCTGAGAGCATCCAACAGCTGGTCCGAGGCTTCTGCCACATGGATGGCTAGGAGATCTGCCTCCAACCGGCTTACGAGGGTCCAGATGCGGAGTGCCTCCTTGCACAGCAGACAGGACTGCGTGCCGCCCTGTTTGTTGAGGTAGTACATGGTCGTGATATTGTCCGTCTGGACTTGAACCACTTGACCCCGGAGCTGAGGAGCGAAAGCTAACAGTGCCAGTCTGACTATTCTGAGCTCCAACAGTTTGATGTGGCATGGGGACTCCTCGGGGGTCCAGAACCCCTGGATCCTTTTGTCCCCCATATGGGCTCCCCAGCCAATGAGAGAGGCATCAGTCGTAAGGATGACAGTCGGCTCGGGGTGGACAAACGGGATCCCTTCCTGCAACCAGTCTGGGATGGTCCACCATTGGAGAACGTCCCACATCTTCTGGGTTACAGTGAGCAGCTGGTCGAAATGACCATGGCATTGAGTCCACTGAGCGGCCAGCTCCCACTGGAGGGGGCGCATGTGCAACCGGACACAATAGACCACTGAGGTGCACGCCGCCATGTAACCCAGAAGGTACAGAAAGTCCCGGGCAGGGCGCAATTGCCCAACCAGAAATGATCGGGGAAAGGAGGAGAGAACCTCCGCCCTGTCCGCCAGGAGCCAAGCTCTGGATTGACAAGAGTCTAGCTCTGCCCCGATGAAGCCCATCACCTGAGAGAGCACGAGTTCCGACTTGGCCTCGTTGATCAGGAGGCCGAGTTGGGAGCAGGTCTAGAGGGCCAGGTCTCTGGACCTCTCCACCTCCTGTTGGGTGGAACCTGCTAAGAGCCAATCGTCGAGGTAGGGGTAAATTCTGACCCCTCCCCAACACCGGAGATGGGCCGCCACCACTGCAGTACATTTGGTGAAGACCCATGGGGCCAATGACTGGCCAAACGGCATGGCTTGGAACTCGTACAGGGTTCCTTTGACCCTGAAGTGGAGGAACTGCTTATGGGACAGATGGATTGGGATGTGAAAGAACGCGTCCTGCAGATCCAGTGAACAGAACCACGTTTCGCACCAAGGATGGTATGATCTGGGACAGAGTGACCATCCAAAAGGTGCGGGACCTGAGATATTGATTCAGGCCGTGCAGATCTAGAATGGGGCGCCAGCCCACCGTCCACTTGGACACCAGGAAGTACCTGGAAACAAAGCCTGGGTCTCCTGGAGGATCCGCCACTAGAGCCACCGCCTCCTTGAGGAGGAGCTGAGCGATGTCATCTTGAAGAGCTGACTTGCCATGTGTGGAAATCCGTTCTTCCCGAGGGGCGCGGCTTCGGCTGGTAGGGTACTGCTCGAATTCTAGAGGCAGTCCCTGACCGATCACTTCGAGAACCCACCTGTCCGACATGATGACGGACAAGGCAGAAAGGAAGAGACGGACCCGGACCCCCACGGGAGGACCCACCGCTGGCGTGACGGGAGTAGGGGTGGCAACCACCACCCAGTCACTGAGCAGGCTTGGAGGAGGAAGCTCTCGGACCTGAGCCTCTGCCTCCTTTGTGGCCCTGTTGGGATCCTGGCTTGTGCTAAGGGTGCCAAGCTTGAGTCTGCTGCTGATGCTGCTGTCCCCCTTGAAAGGAGGACTGCTGAACCGCAGGGTAAGAGTGCCGAAAAGGCTTCTTCTGCTTGTTCTTGCCCAAAGAACTCTTAGCAGAAGTAGCATCCAAGGTGGCACTGGACTGCTCTATGCACTGGAGGTGACCGGCCACACCTGGGCCAAACAAGTCAGTGCCAAGGAAGGGCACATCAGCTAACTTGTGCTGAGTATCCACCAGGAAGGAGGAGAGCCTCAGCCAAGCCCTGCGGTGAGAGGCAACTGCGGCAGCCATCGAACGGGCACAGAAGTCCCCAATATCCAGGGCAGTCTGTAGCTGCTATTTAGCAATGGCTCAGCCCTGGTCTCGGACCTGTATGACCGCGGGGAGATGTGGGAGGACTTCATCTAACAACCTGAGAAGGATGTGAGAGAAGTGTGCCATGATGACAGCCGAACTGACCTGACGAAGGCCCAAGAAGGAAGCTGCATAGAACTTCCTCACCAAATGGTCCAAGACCTTAGACTCTGTCAGGAGGTCGGTCCGTGTTGGCAGAACTGCCAGTACACCTGAACACATAAGCGGTCACCAGGCTCTCAGCCGAAGGGTGCTCTGTGAACCCCACAAGGGACCCCATGTGCACGGCATACCTGCAGGCCATGTAGGCAGACAGGGCTGGACAAGAGGCAAGACGCTGCCAGAGTTAGAGTGCCGGGCCAGCAATGGCCTCAGCCACAGAAAAGGCCTCCGTCGGGGTATCCCCTCTTTTAAAGATGTCTGTAAGAGGGTATTTCACCTTCTTCTGGATGGGTTCCAGGGGCATCCCTGTGGACTCAGATGAGGCGAAGGATCCCCTGGAAGGAGGAAGGACCTTCCTCCATCCCTAGGCCAACGGACGACTCATCATCCCCAGGATGAGAGTGAAGCCCGGTGACATCCGAATCTGAGGAGTCAGGGTACAATAGCCTGCCACCCAAATCACTCTCGACATGCCGAGGGCGGTCCGGGTTAACCGTGACCGACAGACACCAGGGAAGGCCGCTGCCTGGTCGGCCCTCTTTGGAAGGAGCCCCTCCCACAGGCTGCTTAGGCAGCGGTTCCACCATGATCGGTGGAGAGACCGGCTTAGGCCGAACAGGCAGTCATGCTGGCCCCGCGGGTGGGGGAACCAAAGGATTCGGCTCCAAGGGGGTCTGCTTCGGCCTAGGAGGTGAAAGCCAAGTAATGGCAGGGGTAGGAGTCTAAGTCAGCTTGTGCCCTGGACAAGATCAGCTGTTGCCACATGAGGTCCTCGCAGGGCCAGAGTTTCCGCCGGAGCCTCTCCTCATCCGAGGATGACGACCGATGGCATCACCTCTTTTTGGAGCGCTTATGGCTTTTCCTCGACTGTCCGGACGAGGGAGTTCTAGACCTCGACTGAGATTGGGCAGGCCGACTATCGCTTGGGAGACACCGGTGGGACAGGTGAAACCTGGGGGTCTGGAACCGGATCCTCAATGGGGACACCAGCGGGCTGGGTATCCTCATCAAGGAAAACAAGGACAGGAGTCCTCTCTAAACAGTAGTCAACCGGGGTCGGCGACAACCGGACAATTGGGTCGAGGACAATCTCGACCTCATCGGCACCATCCTCTGTTGGCTGGCCCGACAGAAGGTCCGTGAAGCCTGCTGCCGAAGAAGCAATCGCAACCGAGGTCGAAACTGCATGCTCCTGGAACGGAGACCTCTCTCAGTCCCAAGAGCGCCTTCGCCGAGACAAAGACTTGCTCGGTTCTTTCTCCGGCTTACAGGTTCGGGAGGAGTGCGGGCCCACGGGCGCCTCTACCCGGGTGGGAAGAGACTGGCACAATTCCCTGAAGGAGCCAGAGAAGGTGGAGCCTAGGTTGAGTGGAACGACGAAGCTTTGAGAGTCCACGAGAATGAGCGGCTTCTTCCCCGAACGCCTGCATGCGCTCCAAATGCATCGATGGAACTCAAGAAATGCATGAAACCGCCCACCTAGCCTCCTTGGACTTCACCAGAGGGTTCCTCTTCTCCAATCTCCCCAGTTTCAAACATGCAAGACTGTCGTCCAGGATGTTGGGATGGAAGGCCAAGCAGAAGCTGCAGGACGAGGTGCCATGGCCGACACCGAGGCAGTAGACGCACGTGAGGTGGGGATCAGTGTGCGACTTTTTGGCCGCAAGGACACTGGCGAAATCTGGTGGAAGATTTCTCTTCCATGATCAATGATGTGAAAAGGTGATCGCTAACTTGAACGATTTTTAATTTCGGTAAAACCGAAGTTTTGAAAGCCATGGCCTACGAAATGCTAAGCACAAGGGAGGCAACCTGGATCTCCCAGCAGAAAGGAAGCTCTGGCGTCATGGGGAGGAGCCGAAGGATATAGCACCCGGGTGGGTGGGAGGAGCAAGTTTTAAAGTGGAAGGGGACATGCCAAAGAGTGTGGAGGAACATATCCACGCTCCTAGAACTGTAGTTTCGAGTTCCCTTGACTCTGCACTACTTTCAGTATTTGAATCCCATCACAGCCACTGGCTAGGTCTTGCCTAAGTAGTTTGGTATGATAGCCGAGCGGTACTATCTTTCAAGGGGTACAGTCTTTTTAAAACCCTTCTGTTAAAATATTAGATCACTCAAATCAGCCCCCCAGGCAGAGTTGATAAAAAATCATAAAAGTTTACTTCACATAAAAGCAATACAGAAAATTCTACAGTTTGTAACAACTTTGAAATGCAGCCAATATCAAAAGTAAAACTGGATGGTTTACAGAAAAATACTATATACAATCATTCTACACTACACCGTCATTTGATGTTAGAGTCCAGACAATATTTTAAATGTCCTTGTAGAGATGAGTCCATAAGCAACACTTTGTAGCAAGTTTGCATCCCAGGTCAGTTCCTCTGAATGTCCTTTTAATAAGGCTTCAGGTGCTTCCTTGGTGAAAAAAGGCTTGGTTTCCAAAATTCTGACTTAAAATTAGAATTTTCTGTTCAGTATGTGAAAAGTAAAAATTTCGACACAGGTCTGGTTTTGGAGATTTTTCCAGGAATACACATGTACTTCTGGTCTTCAAGTATATGCCAGCTGGACAGGCTATCTGAGCCCCAGCTAAACTGTTTATCAGCTGCTCGGAGTTCAATATGTGTGTCTTATACATACAGGCTGGTCATCTTCAAGCCACACCCACACTGTGATGGGGTGCAACAGTTTACCATTCCCTGTAGGTGTCACTGTAGTACCATTACAGGTTCCATGTCAACCCCCAATCATATCTGGTCCATGCGTTTGGCTTGACCCCTGACCCCTAGGTCATTACATTACCTTTTTCTGTCATGGAAAGCTACAGTGGGATATTCTATGCCTTCCTGGGCTATATACCTCTCTCCCTTATATGAAGGCATACCATCCCCCCTAGTCATTAAAACAATTAAGGCTATTTTTGTAGTTTCATTCCTAAAGCCTTTTAAAGAGACTGTCTTAATTCTAAGGTACATTACAGCACATACAATATGAACCCACATGAATGGATACAGGCTTATCATGCGACACTAGGTACCACAGTGTGATTCTAGAATGTTTATCCTTCATTTGGTTAAGCCAACAGAGAGGATTGTGATCTGCTAAAAGTACAAAGTCAGCTCCTAGTAAGTAAAACTTAAGGGACTCCATGGCTCACTTTGCCACAAGGCATTCATTTTCACTGGTGGAGTACCTTTTCTCTGTCGTTCAATTTCCTTCTTATATACAGATGTTCTTTCCCATCTATATGCCAACTCAAGAATGCACCTAGGCCTACCTCTGAGGCATCAGTCTGTGGCAGAAATTGTTTCTCAAAGTCTGGGCTTCTTAAACAGGACAGGAAATTAGTTCTAATCTGCAGCTGTTTATAACGTTCCCATTTTTTGAAGTAATATCATCAATATGTAACTATCTGTATGAAAAGTGATATGAACAACTATTTTGCATGGTTTTGTTTTTATGGGCAGCATTCTGTTACAGTAGTAAGTATGGTTCTGATAGGACAATAGCTCATGTTTAGCATTCTGTACTCAAACTATGACATAGTAAAAACTCCAAATTACTGGTTCCATGAAGGGAACTGTGCAGAATTTTGTCCATAAAAAGGAAACAACCGAAAACACAATTTTTCACAACAGTGTTTATTCAGGTACAGTTCAATATGCCTCATTTGTAGGCAGGTCTTTCATTTCTGTTAGTAGTAACATTACTAACAGCTTCTAATTAGCACAGATTTCCTGTCCCCCTTAAAACAGGAGCTGAACATAATGCAGCCTTAACATCCCAAAATGCTTCATCATACTCTGGAGACAATTTCACATTATTCAGGTACAGTTTCTTTGTGAGTTCAGTGAGGGGGTAGCTAACTCGGCAAAGCCAGGAACAAATCTTCGATAGTAACCAGCCAGCCCTAAAAGTGACACGGCATGTTTCTTGGTTTTGGGAACAGGGCTGTTAGCTACAGCTTCTATCTTGGAAACCTCTGGCTTGACTTCTCCATTTCCCAAAACATAGCACAAATATCTTGTTTCCTGCATGCCCAATGCACACTTGGTAGGATTAATTGTCAGACCTGCCTTTTTGATCAATTGGATAACTGCTCGTAGGTGTTCCAGGTAGCTGTTCCAGTCTGGATTGTACACCACATCATCATCCACATATGTAGCACAATAACCAGTATGAGGGAATAAAATTACATCAAAGTACCGATGGAATGTAGTGGGTGCGCCATGCAAACCAAACGGCATGGTGGTGAACTCATAGAATCCTACAGAAGTGGCAAATGCAGTTTTGTCTCTGGATTCTTTAGCTAGGGGGATTTGCCAGTAACCCTTGGTAAGATTGAGGGTACTGATATACTTGGCACTTCCCAGTCTGTCCACCAAATCATCTATTCTGGGCATAGGATAACTGTCAAATTCTGACACTTGATTAAGTTTCCTAAAATAAAGGCATATTCTTACACCCCCTTCTTTTTTGTTTACAATCACCACTGGTGATGACTAAGCACTTCGACTCTTCTATGATACCCAGCAGTTCTTTCATTTCTGTATTTCCTTAACCATGTCTGCTTTTATCCGCTCTGGTAATCTGTATGTCTTGCCTACTAGGGAGAGCATTCCTTGTCACTATTACATACTAGACACCTTCAGCTCAGCCTGGCACTGTGGTAAAACTACTGTTAAATATCTTTAGCAAGTTACAAAATTTCTGCGGTTTGTTCAGAGGTTAATGAAACATTCACCTTTACAGCAACAGCAGTCACAGTTTGTTCCAGTCTATCTTAAGCTACATCAACATCTTTATCAGTTTCTGGCAAAACAACTTTTGATGTTTTTCAACCCATTTCTTGAGGAGATTAGCATGGTATATCTTAGTAGGATTTTTCCTATCAGGGGTCTCAATCTCCGTTAACTGTGCCAGTACATCTAAGCACTTTATAAGGCCCTTGCCACTTCATCAAGACAAAATTATTTACCATAGTAATCTTGTTTCTTTCCAAGGTATTCTGCTATATTCATAACTCTCTGCAGTCAGCCTCCTAAGTAGAACTGCCCAGAGATAGAACATTATGCTAATGATAGAACCCATCATTGGCTCGTGACACTTATTCAAACTGCTGCCCTTAATCAGCTGCGTTTCACCAATGTATCAGATTTCTAAAGAGCCTGCAAGGCAATTTTAACTACATTATAACTATACCGATTTACAACAAAAACTATACTGTCCAGGATGGTAGAAAACCACAAATATTGTTTGAACCCAACCACCGAATGCCAGAATCACCAGGAAAAACTCCACCATTAGGGTTTCAACAATGTCAGACAGTATTTGGGACTCCATATTTAAAAGCTCACTTAGGAGTGCACGGGCTCTGGTTCTGGAAAGGGAGGCAGGGTGGAAGAGTTATGAATATAGAAGAATACCATGGAAGAAACAAGATTACTATGGCAAGTAATTTGTTCTTCTCACCCCAGGTATTCTATATTCCTAACTATTCAGACTTCAAAGCAGTACCTTTGGAGGTGGCCACAGAACCTACTTTGGAAAGAGGCTCTGTAGGACTGCTATGCCAAACCTGGCATCACTTCTGGATGGAGTTTCCAGACTATAGTGCTTAGTAAAGTGTGTATTGTCCTCCAGGTAGCTGCTTTACAGATCTCCACTAATGGAACATCTCTGGCTGCTGCTATGGTAGCAGCTGTGCCCCTTGTGGAATGAGCCGGCAGCCCTACTGGGGGCTCCTTGCCACCTTTCAAATAACAAAACTGAATGCACTGGACTATCCAGTGAGAAACGGAGCTCTTTGAAGCTGGGTTACCTCTACCCTATCCCCATAAGTCAGGAACAACTGTTTGTCTTGTCTATGATCTCTGGTGTGGGTCATGTAGTAACTTAATGCCCTCTTGACATCCAGACTATGGAGTCTGCGCTCACCTGAACTAGTATGTTCGGTGAAGAAAACTGGCAGGGTAATGGACTGGTTCAAATGAAAGTCAGAGACCACCTTGGGGAGGAATTTTCTATTTCTTCATAATATTAACTTGTCTCTATGGAAGGAAAGGTAGTCCCTCTCGACACACAAGGCCTGAAGCTCACTAATTCTTCTAGCTCAGGTAATGGCAACCAGAAAAACAGTTTTCCAAGTAACATACTTTAAGTGTCCTGAAACTATGGGCTCAAATGGAGGTCTCATGAGCTGGGCAATGCATATGTTCAGGTCCCAAGCTGGTACTGGTTCCCTAATAGGTGGATGCAAACGGCACAGACCTTAAAGAACCTTTTGAAAATGGAATTGGATGCTAGGGAGGTGCTACTCCCAGCAGAAATGTAAGCAGATATTGAGGCTAAATTCACTTTCAAGGATGTATGTTGCAGTCCCTGAGAGTGTAAGTAGGTAAGATAATCCAGGACAGTTGGTATCCCCATTTCAGTGGGTGGAGGTACCCTTGGAAGCGCACCAAACGGAGAACCTCTTCCATTTTGAAGCATAGATTTTCTTAGTAGAAGGCTTCCTTTAGCCCTTCAGGATATCTAGGGCACTTTGTGAGAGTTTCAAATTTGCATACTCGAAGTCCTCAAGAGCCATGCCTCGAGTCTGAGTGATCTGAGGTTCGGGTACAGGATCCTGCTCTGATGGGAGGTCAGCAGATTGTGCCTCCTGGGTAGATGTAGTGGTTTAGCTACAGACATAGAGAGTAATAGAGGGTACCATTGCTGTCTGGCCCAGTCTGGTGCTTTCTTAAACAGCTGTGACTGCCACTGATCCTGCTATCACTCTCATTTCCCCCTACCACGACAATGGCCTCTGGCTGGCTTACCCTCCCCTCCCCCACCAGATTTTGAGCATCCCAGCTTACATGCCTACATGCTCATCTGGGTTAAGATGGACCGATATGGATTGTGAGCCTTTATCTGTATTTAATGGCATTATTACAGTGTAACAAGCTTGTCCAGTTTCCTTCGTTGTATTTACCTTATTACTGTTTGTACCATTAATGTGATGTGGAACCTTTGTAAATGAATCTCTGACTCAAAGGTATTTTCCGAATTCTGAATAAATAAATATTAAGACCATTGATGCAGGTTGTGACCAGAGTTTGATCAGAACTCTGAAAATGAATGGAAAGGCATGTAGGTTTCTTCCTGACCAGTCCAGTGCCAGAGCAGCCAGTGGGATTATACCCCTGGCTGGTGGTCTGCAACAGAAGAGATGCAGATAATTCTCGTGGGATGCAAACAGATCTATCTCTGGTGTGCCCCACCTCCTGAATACTGACTCCAGTACCTGCTTGTCGATGGACCACTCATGGTGGGCCTGACTGAGTCTGCGCAGGGCATCTGCTAGAGTACTGTCCTTCCCTGGCACATGAATGGCCTTTAGGGTGGCCTTCAGTGAGTAAGCCAAACTCCAGATTTTCATTGCTTCTGTGAACAGGGGGTCTGACTTTGCCCCCCTTGTTTATGTAGTACATTGTGGTATTGTCTGTCCTGACCTGCACCACTTTTCCTTGTAGTAGTGGTGCAAATGCTTTTAGTGCCAAGAACAATGCCCTTAGTTCCAACAGATTTATATGCTGAGTGACTCTTCACTGGTCCAGGTTCTATGAGTGGTGTGTTCCCCTAAGTGGGCACGCCACCCTAACAGAGAGGCGTCGGTTGTAAGAATGACTAATGGGGTTTCCCGTTGAAAGGGTACCTCCACCCTGAGGTTGTCTGCTTCCTTCCCCCACTGAAGGGCTTGCAGCAATGTTTGTTACTAGAACTGACTTCGAGAGACTGTCTTCCCTTTGGCACCAATGTGCCCTGAGGTAAAACTGTAAGTCTCATTTCGAACCTGGCACCCAAAACTGTGCCTGTTGCTGCAGCCATATGCCCCAGAAGTTGCAGAAACTGTCTTGCTGGCTTTGGATTGTTGAGCCTGAAAGAAGCAGCTGTTTCCAAGATGTGTTGCACTCTGTCTTGTGGGAAGAATGCTCTTCCCTCTAATGTGTTCAGTTCTGCTCCTATAAAGTGTAGAACCTATACTGGAGAGAGTACAGATTTCTCCTGATTTACCAGGAATAGCTTCCCCACCACCAGTCTATCATCAAAATAGGGGAAGACTGATACACCTAACCTTAAGTCTGCCACCACCATTGCTAGACACTTTGTGAATACACTTGGAGCCGAGGTGAGACTGAAGGGAAGGGCTGAAAACTAGTAATGTCCTGATAGAAGTCTGAATCTGAGACATTTCCTGTGAGATTCTCTTATGGGAATGTGGAAGTAGGCATCTTTTAGGTCCAGTGATACTAGCCAGTCCCCCTTCTGAATAACTGGCAGAATCATTGCCAATTTGGTCAATCTTGAACTTTGGTTTTATTAAGTACTTGTTCAGTAGTCCGAGGTCTACAATAGGCCGCCACGCCCCATTTTTTTTTTTCGGCGAGGAAGTATCTTGAGAAGAAACCCCTTCCCTTCTGCTGAGGTGGAACATGTTCCACTGTTTTTATCAGGAGGCAGCTTTGAACCTCCTTCTCCAGGAGTTTCATTTCCAGGAGGGATTCTGGCTTGAATACCCTTGTTCTCAAGGGAGGGAATGATTTGAAACATAGGGACAGACTCTGACTCACTACCTCCAAGACCCACTTGTCTGTGGTAATGGACTCCCAAGCCTGGAAACAGACAGCCTGCCCCCTAGCAGGATGGGTGAGGCATCCTCGACCACTAAATCAGGGGTTCCGTTTTGTTTGGGGCAGAGCCTGGGTAGTTTTGGATTCTCTCCTGGAACCCCCTGTACCTCTGCCTCTGAAATACCCTGTCTGCTGTGGGTATTGCTGATATTGAGCGACAGCCTGCGCTTGATAAAAAGAGGTCAGCTGTAGACTGCCCTACTACTGCCTGACCTTCTGTATGGCCTAAAGGAGGAAGAGGATCTCTCCTTTGCTGACTTGCTCTTATAGGTGGCCTTATACTCATACACCTTCTTCATATAAGCCTCAGTCTGTTGGTCAAATAGTGAATGATCCTCCACAGGAAAATCCCTAGCCTTGGTTTGGGTGTCCTGTGTAAGATTAATGGCCATGAGTCAAGCCACCCTCCCAAGGGCTATGTTAAGAGCCATCTAGCTGGCAGCAGTATCACTGGCATCTGCTGCCATCTGAAATTGGTACTTTGCTGCTTCTAGTCCAAACCTGGCTGTCTCAGCCAAATCATCCAAGAGGCCAAAAGGAGCCTTATCCACCATGACCAATACAGACTACCACAGTGACTTTTGACAGTGCAGAATAGCCTGATAATTAGCCTGACTCCCAGTGAAGCCACCAGGTAGCCCTTCTTGGCCATACCATTTATTTTATGTGAGTCTTTCTCAGGTGGGTGTGATGCCGATGGCACTCTTGCTTTCTCACAGGCTGCTTGCTAGACTATACCTTGATGGTCAGTGTGAGAGGAGAGGAACTCAGCCCCCCCCCCCCGTCTGTCCAGCTAACACTTTGTCTGCTGCCTTGTCCAGAGGTGGGACAGAATTTGGAGTTTGCAAAATCTGAAAAGTTTTTTGAAAAAAAACTTGATAGGGAGTAATACCTTATTTGTGTCTGTTAACCACATAATTTCCACGTATTCTGCCCCATCTTCTATAACCTCTGTGGTAGCAGGATCAAGGGCTTCCACTATTTTCCTTACAAAGGAAAAATGGGAGGGAAAAATTCTCTGCTCTAGGAGGAGAGCCAAATTCTTGTTCAGGTGAGATCTTAGCTTCAATAGGCTCACCCTCATCCCCTTCTGGTAAATCATACCCCTCAAACTCCATCTGCACCTGGGATGGAGTAGTGACAGAAGATGATTCAACCAGGATTTGAACCGGTACAAGACCCTGCAAAGCCTGTATGACCTTTATGGCCTGGGCAATCTCTTCTGAGAATGGCAAGCTGTGAGGCACGGATGAAACCCCACTTGGTTTCTCAGCCAGGGGTTCAATGTGCTTTGTCTATCTTTTTGGTAAGAACCAGAGTGTCAGCCGTTCAGCTACCCTTTTACTGAAAGTTGCTTCACACTTGTCAGGGTGCTCAGTTTGGGTAGTGCGGTTTCAGCCGCATGTTTAGAGGGTGTGAGTCAGTCAGAACCCATAGCACCCTTCTCAAGCTTTCTTTGTAGACTTTCCAGCCTCTTGTCAATTATGTTTTTGTGAAAATGATTTGCAGATATCTCAATCTTCAGAAAATTGTACATTTCTCAGGCAGACCACGCATAAGTCATGCTTATCTGCATTGGCAAAAACTTCCCCGCACTTAAGGCAGTTTTTAAACCCTGGGGGTCCAGTCTTTTTCTTAGGTTTTTCAGCCATCATCAAACCGATAAAGAAAAACAGAATTGCAAATAAAGAAAAAAACTTCTTTTTTTGCAGTTGCAGTCAGTTCAGGAACCAGTGAGGGTTCCGATACTGAACCATGAACCGAACAACTTTTTTTTTTATTATTATTATTCTTGGTTAACCAGGTAAGGCCCACTAGGCACAACTGTCTGTTTTCAGGGGAGACCCAGAAGCTTTAGGCTGGTTAAGTGACTTGCTCAGAGTCGCAAAGCATGCAAGTGCAGGTTGGGGGAATCAAACCCAGGTTTGCTGAACCAAGCTCATTCACAGCTTGTTACTCTAACCTCTAGGCTATACTGCCAGCCAACTTGAACTAGGTTAGTGGTTCACAGAAACTGGGCTAGCGGTTGACAAAAAGAAGAATTTATTTAAAATAAGTACTATGCGCGGGATTTCAGCCGCAGCTTAAAAATGAAAATATTACATTTCCAGCGCTTGGTTTGTGGTGCCAGATAGATGTAAGTTGAGAAATACGCAAGGAATAAGCGCGACATGATTGTTCTTCACCCATGTGAAAATAATCGTACATCGGCACCGCGCTTGTGGTAGACGCGCGGTCCTGACCCAGAAATACTTCCGGAATGTACGGGATTATGGGCGGGTCAGTTGAATACCTATTTATAGAAAAATTAAGAAGCCAGGTAAACATTCATTTATTTTATATCCCTATGGGCATTCCAAGCATCTCCCTAAGCGGTATGTGGCCAAGAAGCATACTGCTCGTTTTTACCAAAAAACGTAGGGGAAAAGCTGACAGTACCCCTTTAACTATAATTTCTGAACTGCAGTGTCAGCAATATTCCAATCATAAGGAAACCAGTTTATTTTCCCACCAGTGACCCACAGCAACAATTAACCCCTTTGAAGCATCAGGCTCTGACAACACTCGTAGTAAATTTCACACAGTTTTGCTGGAATGGTCTTTCCTGGCAAATATATCCTGTTCCCTCATAAAATGTGATATACTTATAATAGTTCTTGAGATCACAAGAAATCTGCTTCTGTAGTGCATGTTCATGGCAGGTAAATGGCTTTTGGCACATCTCTGTCAAAAGAACCTGGAAAGGAAAATCTCCCTCCCTCCCTGGCAAGCAGATGGCCTTAGAGTCAAAAGGTCACCCTTTAAAAAAAATCTAGGCGTTTCCCTATGCCTTGAATTAACACTGGCATTTTCTTGTGCATGTATATATATGATAGAATTACAGACTATAACACCACACATATGCCCATCTGGCTGGCCAGGTCTATCTTGCCACAGTCAGTACAGTTCCTTCAGTAATGTGACACCAGAATTACTACGATGATCATGCCAGCCCAGTAGCAGTGAGGCTTGAGGCACTGAACACCATACCTCGCCGGCGACCCAGGTTCAGGGAGCGGACTCGCTGGCCGCCGGGTCGGGCTGGGGAGATAGGCTCGAGTGTCCCACTGCCAGCTCTCCTTCTCCGAGGGAAACAGGTCGATACCTATACACTTGCCTGACTCCATGCGGCGGCTCGGAGTACTGCAAGCCCCACTAGGAGGGGATGGGCGGCCACTGTACAGTGTGGACATCGGCGCCTTGCGTCATGACGTCAGGGGAGTTGCACACTGTATGGGGACGGTGAAAAACGGGAAAATAGTCTACCGCCACCAGGAAGATGGGGAAGCGAGACATGCCCACGATGTGCCTGCGCCCGCCCAATGAATCCTAGACCGATGAAACGTAAGTTACGGGGCATCGATGCCTCCGCCTTGTCCCCACCCAGGGGGTAAAACCACGGCTCCATGGGACTTGGAGGTCCGATCTGGGCACAGTAGCAGGCAGTGGATGTCAGTCTCCCCTGATGGGTCAGGGGTGGCAGGCTGGGGAATAGGAGGTAAAAAGTAATTAAAAAAAAAAAAATGACTAGGCTGATCAGTAATAATCTCATTAGGTATGCCCACCGTGCTGAAAAATTTGGCAAGCTTTGCTGCCACTTCTGGGGCTGTGACAGTATGCGTTGGAACTGCCTCTGAGCATCAAGTAGCAAGTCATATACTACCAAAATTAATAGATTACCTTTTTTTTTTTTGTCTAAGGGGCCAACCACAACCATTGCAATTCTCTCAAAAGGCACATCTGTCAAGAATGGGGCACCTTCTCTTTTTCAGTCACTGGGGCTACTTTCTGATACTCAGAACAAGAACTGCAATAGGTAGCAACATCTTCATGAATTCCAGGCCAGTAAAATCTCAACAGCAATCCAGCAAGAGTGCAGTTCCTCCCTGAGTGACCAGCCATAGGACTACCATGTGCTATCTGTAACGACTCAGATCTATATTTTTGTGGTATAACCAATTGTTCTGTCTGGTCCTGTGTCTGAGGTTTAACCCAAACTCTGTATAGTAGCCCATTACATTTTTTAACACAGGTTCACCTTGTTTTAGTATAACCCTCAGCTGCTTAAAATAACCCTGGAGAGAAATATTGTTCTTTTGTTCTGCAAGAAAATGAATCCATGATCAGTTTAGTTTCAGCATTTATATATGTTAACCCCTTATGTCTATCGGTCTTTTGTTGCCACTGTTTCCTCAGACATCATCTTTCTTTCCTGCACTTCTGGATCTTGGAGCTGAAAGGAAAAGAATCCCCACCATCTGAGATTTTCTTTGCCTGAGCTCTTGTCACCACAGCTGCTAAAGCATCAGGTTTTACACCCTCTCGGATTAACTCAGTAAATCCTGTAAAGTCATTTCCAATAATCACAGGTACAGGTAACTTGGATACAAACCCCACTTTCATTTGGTGCAACACCCCATTAATAGAGTCACTTGGCTGGTGGGATAGTGTTGAGTGTCCCCATGGATGCAGATGACACCAGTACCTGGTCCTTTTTGGACATTGTTTTCACAGCACTTCAATATACACTAGGGTCTGTCTGCTTCCTGAATCAATAAGTCCTTTCACAGTCTTATCTCCCACCATCACATCTGTTAAGTACTTGCCCAATTTGAAGATAGAGGGAGGACGGCTCAGAGGTAATGTGAGGAAGTATTTCTTCACAGAGAGGGCTGTGGATACATGGAACAGCCTTCCTGAGGAGGTTGTAGAGTCAAAAACAGTGGGGGAATTCGAGAATGCATGGGACAGACATAAGGCAATTCTAGTGAGGGGTAGGAGGAAGTAGGCTGTTGGTTAACTAGGATCTGCAGCTTATCCGTTAGGGAGGGAAATGGGCAGAATAGGTGGGCCAAGCGGGTCCTCATCTGCCGTCAAATTCTATGTTTCTATGTTGCCCTGTCTGCTCCTGTGTCACTCTTCTTACTATGGCAATTTCTTGCAATATGACCTGGCTTATTACACTTATAGTAAATCAAGTCTTTGGGTGCAGATTTGTTACCCTCACCAGAATTCTTATCAGACTTGGAGTTTAAATGGGGAAAAATGTCTTACCGGTTGGCTCGGCTGTTACTTCGCTGCTGTGGCATCTGTCTGGCCATTTGCTAGTCTTCAGCCAAAGAAACAGCCTTTTTGTCACTTTCTGGTCGGTGTTCTTTTACCCACAGCTGTACGTCTGTGGGTAGGATGTTGATGAACTGTTCCATTACAAATGTGTCAATGATCGGTGGGAGTGTTTTGCCCTCTGGTTGGAGCCATTTCATAAGGAGTTCTCAGTTGGGTGAAGGCTTCTCGAGGATTGTCGACTGAGTTGTACTTCAGAGACCAAAATCTCTGCCTGTAAGTCTCTCCTGAGATAAATCTTTTAAGGAGCTCTCTTTTCACCAGTGTTATCGAGACACAGGTCAGGAAGCATAGGAAAAACCAGGAGCAGTTGCAGTAACAAAACTTAAACTTGTTCTGTACAACTATTTACAAAAGCAGAATAAAATAGTGAAGATCCATCAGAGTTTTCCTTCAATCTCTGTGTCCTTTTTTGCAATCAAGTGCAGCTCTGCTCTCTTACAAGTCTTTGCAACTCCCCTTCTTGACAAGCATCCTGTTTTTTCTAAAATGACCTAGTATATTTCAGGCAGATACTGGCAGGAACACAATGTCCCAGAACTGAGGTCCCATTTCCACAGCTTTTAAAAAACGCTTAAAAATTGTACTTAGGTAACCTCGAGTTCCCAATAGCTTGTTGCAATCATCTCATAATTATATACATTTCAAAAATTAACATTATATAATTTCTGAACAAAGGGATCCCAATATCAGTTACATTTCCACATAATGATATGCATATATTTTTATACCAGCAGATATACAAGGGAGGAAAAGACAAACAGCAAGGGAAGACTGACAGACAGTGAGAGGCAAATAGTTGCAAGACTGTTGGGGTGATCAAATTCTATGTCTCAAGAAAATTTGGTTGCGCAACCAGACGGACAAGAGACAGGAAAGGACAGAACAGATCCCTGCATTCAAATTCTCCTTAACAACCAGAACAGGGTCCTATTCTACCTTGTCACAACCAGGTCATAGTTTTCCGACTGTGTAGTGTCCATATTGCTCTAGGCAATTTGGGCTTTCCCTGTCAGGTAAGGTACCAGTCTGACTGCCCATTGCTGCTTTGGCCACTGGCAGGCTGCGGCAACCCTTTTAAAAGTTGTCTGGTATGCTTCGTTATCATCCGAGGGACACACCTTTGTAAGTTTAAGATCTTTTAAGTTATTGGTGTTTTGTTGCTCTGCTGGACCTGTGCCAGAACCCCCAGCTTTGCAAGGCATCCAGTCATCGCTGCTCCAGTCGCTGCATTTCTTTTCTCCGCTGCTCCTCTTTCCTCTGCTGCTCCTGTTGCTGCATCACTTTTCTCCGCTGCTCCGTCTCTTTTTATTCTATAGCCCACCATTTGAAGAAGGCAGCCAGGCTTTCAGGTTCTGTCACTGCTTGTTCTCCCCAATCTCTGGTTCTGGCTGAAAAGTCTCAGTTTGGAATTTTGTTTCTGCTTCTAGTTTGGCTGCCATTCTTCTGGTAATGACTCCTGGACTTGCTGCTGCAGAATCCATACCTTTCTGCTATGCTTCCCTGGTACCAGGTCTAGTACCCATGCACAAAACTCTTGGCTTAGAGTATGCACGGCATAAATCCCACTTCTAAAACCATTCATCGTCAAGGTGCAGGTCAGGAAGCATAGGAAAACAAAGGGCAGTTGTAAAATTTGCAATGAGCATTTTATTAACAGTAAAATAAAAAATAAAAGTTGTTCAGGATTACTACTTACAAAGGAAGTTCAAACAGAGAAAAGAGTTCTCCTTCTGAGTGTTTCTCAGTTTCAGATCTCAGTCTCTCTCCCCTGCAAAACACTGCTGCTCTTTTATACCAAGTCTCTGCAGGGAGCTCGTTAGGGAGACTTTTTTCACAGAATGTTCTTGTCAGTTTCCAGTGTTCTTGCAGGTGCAGCAAAAAACATGACGACCCACGAACTGACCTCTTGTAGCCAGCTCTGCAGAGATTTTGCATCCAACATTCTCAGGTTAACCCCTCGAGTTCCAAAGAGCTGTTTGTAATCATTTCAACAGTATAACTATATACAGTTTTAAACAAAGGGATCCCGGTATCAGTGACATTTCCACATAAAGATTCACATATATTTTTATACCCGCAGATATGAAAAGGGGAAAGAGAAGACAGAAATATCAAGAGAAGGCATAGACATAGCGAGAGATGGAGAATTGTGAAATCGGAGTGGTCAGTTCCTAGGTCTCAAGAAAATTTGGCTGTGCAACCAGACAGAGAAGAGACAGAAAAGGAGATGATAGAACAGACCCTTGCGGTTAAACTCTTTCTGCATAAAAAATGGGACAGGGCCTTATTCAACCCTGTCACAGCACTGGAATGGAACTTAGCTAGCAGGTTATTCAATTTGAAAACCTCAGCTTAACAGGCACAGTTTCTAAATTTAAGGGCGCTCCCCGTCACCAGGAATCCCTAATGTACCCAGGAGTCATGCAATCCTACGCACAACAACTGAAAAAATATTCCAGAGGGTTATCTCTGTGCTGCTACCCCTATAATGGTAGAGCTGAAACAGAGGTGGAATGTAGCTGGAATGTACTGTGTCCATGCAAGGTCTGCGCTGAGATCACAGTTTTGGAGCTCAGGGTTTGTGTTTTAGGTTGCAGGACTGCATCACCTACCCAGCATTACTTCACTTTCTCACCTTGTTGTTTATTACCACAGGACTCTACTGTGCACTGTAGCCACTTGCTCTGGGTGGTTCTCTACTGGGGCTCTAATACAGAAATCAGGCTGGCTCTCCAAGTCATGCTGAACATTTTTCTTCTGCAGTGGCCAGCATGACTGGAATGTGGGAGCAGTCTTCAGAGTGTGAGGAGAGTGCAGTAGATGCTGGTACGTGAGGGGTGGGCATACTAGCAGAGCAATGGAGCAAAGTGCTGCAAAAGTAGACATAAGTCCTCTGGGAGTGGATGTGCTGCTGTGGGACAGATCATCGGAGTGGAAACTGAGCACAATTCCAAGTGGCAGGGCTGGAGACTTTGGGCAGAAGAGAGCCTGCAGGAGTGACCAGGTCAACCATCTTGAGTGGCTTAGTGAGTCAACTGCACATATTGGGGGTGGGGGCACTAAATAGCACTGCTGGCCAGACTGTAGTTGTGCTCGTCATTCACTCTCAGCCCACACATTAGGATCGGGACCTTACTGTACCATGTACGTGTCTTTTCTGTCACACACGTGGTACAGTATGGATCTGATACACATGTGTGAATCTGAGACATACGTAGTTAAAAGACAGCAGTTGAAGAGTGAGGAGCTCTCATCTTGATCACAGCAGCAACTGTAGTTTCTTCAGATAGACAGGGGACTTAAGCACTGTACAGGACAGAATTTTTTTATCATAATCTGATTAACAATGAGTATTTAAAAAGGAGCAAAGCTAGACATCTCATTTGTATGAAACAGCAAAGAAAAAATGAGTTTGTCCCACTAATTATCCAAATGTCCCCATTTGTTACACTGGACACTTAACCCAGTTATAAAAATTTCTTAAATGAACCCTGGGAGCTGTGCCTCTACCCCAGCAAGGAGAGCACATTACCCCACACGTATTAACTACCTACCTGCCTCACTGATAATGTGGAGCAATACGGAAAATGTTTAGAGAGCTGCAGAGACCAGCAACACTGACTCTTGTCCCCATTCCTAAACTACGTGACGAGTTTTCATTAAGAACCAGGCTTTTTTTTTTTTTAGTTTGTGTCAACAGAACTCTCCTTGAAAATGAAAGATGACCCTCTGAAACATACAAATTCACACAACTACAGACTGAATATCATAATTTAACATAACATATGACAGGCTGTTTCATCACAGTAGTCACTAGTTCAAACTTACTGAAACATCCTCATCACTCTCCTTTTCCGATGACGAAATAGGCACCATTTTCACTGTTCCGCGGCCTTTCCTGATTCTTCCTGCTTGCAGCTGGACCCCAGAAACCTCCTGGAATAGACTGCACTCAGCACAAGAAGGCAAAATAATCCCTAGAAACCTCACCCATGCATGCAAACACCCAGTGACGAGTTAACAGTGTACAACTTGGTGTTAAGTGCCATATACTAACACACCCAGTGGAGCATGGAAACTACATGCATCTGGTGTTTTCATAAGCAACTCTGCATTCATATAGTCCATCTGGTGGCTTCAAACATCCATGGAGAGCTCTCTATTCCACTTGTCAATGTTTACATCCCCTGTATACATGTTGCAGTCAGGGGGCCCCCCACCGGTAATAGGTAGGATGATACCCAATTCAACCGTCCAGCAAGTTTTGGCTGCAAACTCCAAAGCAGACCAGAGCTCACCACAATCAGGGGCAGCTAACCCCAAACACAAAAAACAAAAACAAAACAGTGGTGGCACTCAAAAAGAAAAAGCAAACAATGGTTTTAGGCTTGCAGATATTTAAATGCTTTAATCCAAAGATGCGCTGACATCCAAATCTCAGCAGCACAGGGTAATCTAATGCATCTTTGCATTATAGCATTTAAATATTTGCAAGCCTAAAACCATTGTTTGCTTTTTCCTTTTGAGTGCCACCACTGTTCTGGATTCGGTTATACCCAATTCACTCTGTACAGCAGCTTGGACCAAATTATCTTTGAGTCATTCTCTACTGACAAGCATAGCAGGAGAGTCCTCTGATAATGCTAAACCCTGTTCTCTCATCTGCCACTACAAAGCATTGTAGTCAATTATGTTCCCAAATAGTCCCAGAAAGTACAGTTACGTAAGAACTTACCGTAACAGTAGATCTTCGAGAGGAGCTCTTGCAGCAGGCTATTACAGTCAGGACTATGCCGCAGGCACTAGGACCTTCCGGTGAAAACTTCTGCCAGCAATACCAGCGGGGACCACCTCCAACGCCGGCCCTGCCCTGACGTCGGTCAGGGTACAAGAGGGGGCGGACCCAGCTCCACCTCAGTTCTCCCGCCAGAACCCAGCAGAAGGCCTGACAAGAGAAGGAGGCGAAGTCTACTATGAAGAAAGTTGGAGAAGAAAGAAAATGGATCTGCACACCTTGAGGGGGAAGGCGGGAGGGAAGTAGCGCCTGCTGCAAGAGCTCCTCTCGAAGATCTACTGTTACGGTAAGTTCTTACGTAACTGTACTATCTTACTTCGAGTGGGAGCTCTTGCAGTAGGCTATTACAGTCAGGACTGAGTCCCAAGCAGTCCCACAGCAAGGAGGTAGCCGACCCCAGGAGGTAGAATATACGGACTCCAGAGGCCTTAGGACAAAAGCCCTTGTAAGACGGCTAGGCTGAAGCCAGTTCGGCGTCTGGAGACAATATCCAAGCTGTAATGCTTGATAAAAGTATGCACCGAGTTCCAGGTTGCGGCCGCACAAATGTCCTGTATAGCGACATTTCGTAGGGCGGCAAAAGAAGCTGACACTCCTCTGGTGGAGTGACCCCTAACCAGGCCCGGCAGGGGTTTATTGTGATGCTCGTAGCAAAACGAGACACAGCGAACTATCCATTTAGAGATAGTTTGCTTGGTCACCGGTTGACCCAAGCAACGTGGTGCAAAGGCCACAAATAGCTGCTCCGATTTACGGTGCTGAACCATCCTTTTGAGGTAATACCTCAGAGTCCTGTGGACATCCAATGTGTGGAGGAGAGCCTCCCCTCTATTGGAAAGGGAAGGAAAATAAACAGGAAGATCAACCGACTGGTTGAGGGTCAATTCTGAGACCACTTTCGGAAGAAACTTAGGATTTGTTCTGAGGGAAACCCTTTCCCTGTGGAAAACCAAATAGGGCTCTTTACACATCAGAGCCTGAAGCTCAGAAACCCTTCGAGCTGAAGTAACAGCAACCAAAAAGCAAACTTTCCAAGAAAGGTAACGCAACTCACAATCCGCTGCTGGCTCAAAAGGAGGGAAGGTGAGTTTCTCCAACACAAAAAGCAGGTCCCAGGGTGGGACAGGGTCCCGAATTGGAGGTCTCATGTGCAGAATTCCCCTAAGAAAGGTGCGGGCCACATCCAATTGTGCTAATGCTCTCTCCCACGAGAGCATGGTAGGCGGAGATTGCCCACATGTGCACCTTGATAGAGGAGTAACTTAGGCCCTTCTTGTACAAGGAGAGGAGATACTGTAAAGTTGAGTTCACAGGGCAGGTGACAGGATCCAAATGTTGCGGCAACGCCCAGAGACAGAAACGCTTCCACTTCATAGCATAGGTGGAGCAAGTAGAGGGCTTTCTTGCTGACACTAAGACCGCCGCCACTTCCGGGGAAACCCCGTATCTGTTTTGAGCTACGTCTGAAGGAGCCAAGCATGTAGGTGCAAGGATCGAAGATCCGGATGGACCAGAGACCCTTGGTCCTGGGACAGTAACTGCGAACATATGAGCAGCGGAACTGGAGGTTCCAAGGATAACCACTGCAGAAGTGGGAACCAAATCTGTTGAGGCCATTTGGGGGCCACTAGGATCATCCAGGCCCCTTCTGCCTGTAACTTGAGCAGTACCCTCTGGATGAGAGGGAAGGGCGGAAAGGCATAGAGAAACCTCCCTGCCCAGCAAAGGAATAACGTGTCTGGCCAAAAATCTCCAGGCACGTGCTCTCGCGAGCAAAACGTTGGCAGTTTGGCATTGCGTGGTGACACAAAGAGGTCCAGCTCTGGAAGACCTCACCTGTCGAAGAGCTGATCCGCCATGGATTGTAGCAGCTCCCACTCGTGTGCTCTGGCACGCGACCTGCTGAGGCTGTCGGCCAGATCGTTTAGGACACCTGGAACATGCATCGCAGACAGCAGAATGCCCCGCTCCAGTGCCCAGTACCAGACTCTCATCGCCTCCCTGCAAAGAGGATACAAATGAGTGCCTCCTTGCTTGTTGATGTAAAAGACGACCGCCATGTTGTCTGTCTGAATTAGAAGAGAGCCTGGTACCAGATCCTCTCGAAAAGCCTGGAGGGCGTAGAGGACCGCTTGCATTTCCAGTACATTGATGTGGAGGGACTGCTCCTTGGGTGACCAAACCCCCTGCATTCGATGTGCACCCAGGTGCGCTCCCCACCCCAGGTCCGATGCATCTGTTGTCAGAGTCTGACCTGGTGGCTCCGGACGAAAGCTGACCCCTTTCTCCAAATTGCTGGGGTCCAACCACCAAAGCAAAGTTCTCCTGACTGGCTCAGAGATCCTGACCAGAGAGTCTAGATTGTCGTAGCTTTGGTCCCACTGCACCCTGAGCATCCACTGTGGGACTCATGTGGAGGCAGGCCAAGGGAGTAACTGGAATGGCCGCCGCCATATGCCCCAGTAGACTAAGCAAGTTCCGAGCCGGAACTCGAGATGCTATAGAGGTCCGTTCTGCCAACTCTCGCAAGTGAACCCCCCTGTCTTGTGGGAGAAAAGTCATGCCCTGGATGGAATCCAGGATCGCTCCTATGAAGGTGAGCTTTTGGCTGGGCTCCAGGAATGATTTTTGTAAGTTCAGCGTGATCCCCAGCTCTTGGAATAGGGTATAAGTGTCTTCCAGAGCACATAAGAGGCTGCCTCTCGACAGGGCCGTAAGTAGCCAATCATCGAGGTAGGGAAACATAGTGTCCCATCCGCCTTAGAGCCGCAGCCACCACTGCTAGGCATTTTGTGAAGACTCGCGGAGCGGAAGAGAGGCTGAACGGAAGCACGCGAAACTGAAAATGCTCCCCTTGGAAGTGGAATCTCAGAAACTTCCTGTGGGGAGGATAGACCCCTATATGCATGTATGCATCCTGCATGTCAAGAGAACAGAACCAGTCCCCTTGGTGCAGCAAGGGGAGGAGTCCTTGAAGAGTCACCATTCTGAACCTTTTGTACTCGATAAAGAGGTTTAGAGGGCTGAGATTCAGAATGAGACGAAGGTCCCCAGTCTTTTTTGGGACCAGAAAAAAGTGGAAGTAGAATCCCTGACCCCGCTGCTCCAAGGGGACCCTCTCTATTGCTCTCTTCTGCAGGAGAGTCTGAATTTCTCCTTCTTTTAGTGGGATGTGAGGAGGAGGATAGCGGTAGAGCTTTGGCAGAGTATGCGGAGGAAACTGAACTCTAGTGTGTGTCCTCTCCGTACAATATCCAAGACCCACTGGTCTGCAGTAATAGACTTCCACCCTTCGAAATGAAAGGAGAAGCGGCCCCCAACCGGCTCCCCTGGAACTTCTGGCGGAAAGGAGTCACTGGGCAGAGCCGGGAGTTGGGAGAGAGAGGTCTGGGAGGACTTGGGCCTACGGGCGGGAGGTCCACCAGACTGCTGGTTTACGGATCTCCTGCAGAGGCCACCTCTCTGCCCTTGTTGGTTGCCAGGCTGAACCTTGATTGCCTGAGGGCTTACAAAAGGGCCATCTACGGTGCTGACATCGCTGATCGCCATGGTACATCTGGCGGACTGACCAGATCGACTTGCCCGACTCCTGGAGGCGGGAGATCAAAGCCTCCGTCTCCTGCCCAAACAACACAGTACCCTGGAAGGGCAAATCCCGGATACCGGCTAGCAAATCCTGGTGAAAGCCAGAGACTCTCAACCAGGCATGGCGCCGGAGGCACACCCCAGAGGCGGCTGCCCTGGCTGCCATGTCTGCAGTGTCATACGAGGCTCTCAGTACGTGGGAGCCTACATCTGAGCCTGACTGCAGAAGGACCAGGAGCTCTATCTTTTTGTCAGTCTGGCATGGCCTGTGTCAGCTCAAGTCCCCTTTCCCATAGCACATTCTGATACTGTACCATATGCATTACGAAATTAAGGGAGTGGATGGAACAGGTGGAGGCCGCATAAACTTTTTTGCCCACCTGGTCCAGGTATCGGGACTCCGGGTCGGGAGGCTGTGAGCAGAGATGTTTCGGTTGCCGAGATTTGTCATGGGCAGCCGTGATCACCGGACGAGTTGGCCTGAGGGTGTTCTACCAGGAAGGGTTCCGCCCTCGGGGCTTATACAGCCTATCTGACTTCTTAGGGACTGCCGGGATCGAGGCCGGATGCATCCAGGTGGTCCTAGTAAGATTCTGGAAAGTATCCACCAAAGGAGGAAAAACCAGAGGCTTTGGCTCCTTTTGCCTCAGGTACTTGGCCAATCTCCGGTGTTCCAGATCCTGGTCCTCCGTGTCCCACTCGTTGGAAGCCTGGATGTGCCTCATGACGTCCATAAAAGTAGGATCATCTGGAGGCGAGCGAGGCTGGTACTTCTCTCCCGGGGAGCGCTTGAGGCTGAGAGAGGATGAAGAGGTCGACGATGACAAGGAGGATGGACTATCCGATTAGGAATAGTCTGACCCCGTCCTACGACCATGCCTTTGCTGACGTCGGTAACTAGGGGACCGACGTCGGTCCGAAGACCGACTCCGATCCCTGGACCGGCGACGGAGCAATGACCGACGTTGGTCAGAGGACCAACGTCGGGAGCGTTCCCGCCTAGTGCGAGAAGGGCTCCTGGAATGTGACCTAGACCGACGTCTGTCACTAGAAATCCTGGAGCAACGTCGGTGGTCCTCGGACCTGCAGCGGGAATGAGCCCTGGAGGAGGGTGAAGGCTGGCGCTCTGGTGACTTCCGCGTGGAAGACTCACACCCCCCCCCCCGGTTGTGGTTCTCCCGCAGGGTCCGGTACTGGTGTCTGGGCTGGCAACAGGGAGGACCGCTTGTGGACCTGCCCCCACCAAAAGGAGAAAAGATCCTTGAGCTCGTCCTTGGTGAAAATTTCAGCCGCCCGCTTGGGAAATGAAGTCTCCGGAATGTCGGGACACGAAGGAGAGCTCTCCTGAGGGCCCAGGGGGGAGGAGGACTTGGGCGACGGGGACGTCAGTATCTCCACGACCAACCCCGTGTCCTTCGCCCCTTCAACCGGCGTCGGTGTCGGGACAGACGACGGAGTGACACCAGGGGGCGCCGGAGAGTCCTTGGTCTCCGGAGGCGCGCCTTTAGCAAGCGGAGTCGGTGCCTTAGCAGGTGGGGCCGAAGCAAGCACCTCTAAGGACTTGGCGACGACCTTTAGCGGAGTCACCTTCGGCTTGGCCGGCTTCTCCCCCGACGGGCCGGCCTTAGCCTGTGAAGTCTTCGGAGGTTCTCCAGACCTGAAGGACGGGCCTTTTTGGGAGAAGGCCGTGAATGCGAACGAGACCGGTGACGGGACCGACTACAGTCCTTGCTGTGGCGCTTCTTCTCCTTCCTCTTCCCCTCCAGGGAATGCAGATCCATCTTCTGCTCCAACAGGTAGGCCTTGGGGGCTTTAAGGCGGCGGATGCGAATCCGGCTGGTAAAGGCCTGACAATCTGCACAATTTGCGGTGTCGTGGTCGGGGCCCAGGCAGAAGACGCACCGCCAATGGCCGTCCTTAGCAGGGATCTGCCGCCCGCAGTCGCACTTATTTACGTGTTCGGGTGACGCCGACACCCGGGAAGACATCGAACCCGGACGGGTAAGAAGAGGGCTGACGTCAGTACTGAGAAGCGGCAGGAGCGAGGAAAACAGTGCTCCAAAGTGGGAAAAAATGATAAGACGATGACAGCGAACAGACGTCGGTACCGGAGAATGGTAAAAACCATCGAAAAGAGGCAGGAATCTTGCTAGAAGTTGTTCTTTTTTCGCTGAATGGCAGACAGAAGCAAGCGGTAGACTTCACGTGCGGTGGTGCGGCGGGGAAAGAACTGGGTGAGCTGGGTCCGCCTCTTGTACCCCTGACCGGCGTCGGCCGGGGCCGGCGTCAGTCCCCGCTGGTACTGCTGGCAGAAGTTTTCACCGGAAGGTCCTAGTGCCTGCGGCATAGTTCTGACTGTAATAGCCTGCTGCAAGAGCTCCTACTTGAAGTAAGATCCCTGGTTTCTACACATGGCTTAAAAGCAACAGTTCCCTATAGGTAACTCCAGTTGTGTCTGTGTTCTGTACATGGACAGTTAGATAATGCGGAGACAGGTTATAACAGAATTTTTATGACACAACCCTTCCCAGACACATCCACTGTAATGGGGATATACCCTGGGTAACAAAAAACAGGGGGGACTTCTTTGCTTTTGTACTTTTTCGCTTTTTAAATTTTGCATTTTTTTTTATGACCTAGGCAAAGCAATAAGAGGGTAACATAAGTAGTGCCCTACATAGTATATGCCAGAGGATGATCTGTCCAGAAGCCCTGGCTCTAGAGAGGGAGATTGTTGGCTGGTGTAGTACTCAGTGGCGTAGATATTCTCAACGATCACCAATTATGTTAAGTATGTAACTTTTTTATCTTCGCAAACACAATCTTTGCAACAGAGTCCCACTAATGGGTCAGATTACCGTTTCCCTATTGAATGAGGGAGGAGCTGCCTCACCCCGACTGTACAGAAAAATTCCCTCAGTCCTCTGAGTGGGGAGAAACACCTGAGAGAGGGGTCTCTTGCAAGTCTGGCAAGACCTGTGACTGGTACTGCCCAAGCAGATGCTCCTGTGGCACAGGACTAGAAGGTTTCCATGACACTTCACACTTGATCCTAGGGAAAAAGTGAGGCTCTTGTTAGTGTAAATTGAACACCTTATGCCAGGCCAAAGGTGCTAGTCAAGAGAGGCAAAACCATGATGTCTGGAGACAGGCTGTGGTTCCTATCGGTCTAGAGACCACCTCACTGCCATAACAGGATGCCCTTGACTGGTGCCATGCTATCTCTAGACCACAGGCAGGAAGGTTAATGACTGTTTCAAATTGAGCCAATGCAGCTAAAAGTCTGTGTTGCTGCAAACATAGCGACAGCTGTATGCACCTATGTGCTTGGTGTGCTGAGATGCACATACCAAGGTGAAAACCTTCCTCCCAGTGGTATCTGTATGAGCAGAATCCACATCTGGGAGTCAGTCGCACCTGTGGCTTTGGAGTCTGCAGTAGTTAGGAATGCATGGGACAGACATAAGGCAATTCTAGTGGAAGGCAGGAGGAAGTAGGCTGTTGGTAAAACTACAGTCTGCAGCTTATCCGATAGGTAGGGAAATGGGCAGACTGGGTGGTCCAAGCAGTCCTTATCTGCTGTCAAAGTCTATGTTTCTACTCGAAACCCAGAAGTGAGATGAGGTAAATGTCCTGCAGATCCCATGGGCATCACAGATACCACAAATGCAGGTCCAGGAGCATGGCAGGGGTAGAAGAGGGATCCCTCTAAGTCCCTGGCTACCTTCTCCATAGTTTTAGGCCATGGAGGAATGACAACAGTGTGGGGCTTGGGACTCCTAGGACCCCCAATGGCAATGCTACCAGATCGTGACTTGTGTAGCCTGTAGCTCCAGCATCTGGAGCATCTCCACCAAGAAATCAACAGTACAGAGTATACTTAGTAGATGAGGCCAGATGGACAGAAGATTCTTATCCTCTCAGGAGGACAATGATGGAGAGGAGGTGCCGGCTCCAGGATGGGTCAGTTCCAGGGACAGGGCCCTGTATTTGACAATGTCAGATTCCCTACACCATTGATTTATGGCACCTACCCACTGGCACTGATCAGTTAGAGACTGTGGAAGCCACATACGATCAACATTCTTCCATGCTGACATCACGGCTTTGAGCCACTGTCCCTAGCAGGGGTGCATCTTTATTAATTATGAACTCCCAATGAACGTGAAGTGCTACAGAAACTTCTCTTTTTAATATACAATTTATTGTTAATTATAAGTTTTTTGACATAACTTACAGCTCACACATACAGTACTTTACCAGATCTACAGACACACACACACACACACACTCCTTGGAAATGTATGCTACAGAGTTCCTAGGCTTTCCCATGGATTATGCATACCCTACTGTTTCCTATTACTCTGGCTGGGCTCTTACATACCACATATGCAGCCAGAGCAAACCTGAAGAAAAGAACAGTTACTCACTGTAACAGTAGCTGCTCAATTGGGCCATACTTTTGGAAATGTAAGCAGTCAGCGTCAGGACCACTTGGAAACTTTTGCCAGCTGGAGGCAGCCCACGAAGAAGTGCAATGTCAGAGCTTACAAAATCATGGGCAGCATCACTGCTCCTCAGTTCCCAACCAGAGAAGCTAGGAGAGCCTCTTAACATGAAGAACCAGAAAACTAAACCAGTACCTGGCACACAAAGAGGCATGGGACTAGAAACAGTATACATAAGGCACTTGTGGACACCTCCAAACAACGCAGTGGACAAACCTGCCAGCTGATACCTCTGACAGGGGAAGGGAGAGTGGGTACGCTGTGGCCCAGTGTAGAAGATTCTCTCAAACATGTACTGTTACAGTAAGTAACTGTTCTATCTTCAATGAGGACATCTCTTCCATTGGGCCACACATTTGGAACGATTCCGTAGCAGTACAAAAGATACCTAGGGAGGATGGCAGTGTCTGATATGCAATCAGGACAGAAGGCATTGCAAGAATGCAAGATCAAAGCTAGCACATCTATGAGAGACGATGTCTAGACTATAGTGCTTAGTGAAAGCATGTACTGTATAGTGCTCCTTATGGCAGCAACATGTCAGCCGCAGAAACATTCTGAAAGCTAGCAACAGAAGTGGCCATACCATATGTAGGAGTGGCCACACAGAGTACCAGTAAGTTCCTTACCATAGTACCCATAGCAACATTCAATACAGTTAGCCAGCAATGTGGACATGCACTGTTTAGACATGGGTGCCCTCTTTCCCCACAGGTCAATGAAACATAGCTGAGAGGACTTTCTCCAGTCCTTAGTGTGATCAACATAGAAACGCTCCAGCGAAGGCTCGCCTTCTCCAGGGGAGGGTGGAATGCGGCCCGTCGCCTGCTGGCTCCTGTCGGAGACTGGGAACACAGCAGGACTTCAGGCCCCAGATGACTGGGGAGTGGCAGACGTCAGCATACGCCTGGACGTCTGTGGCACGTCAGTCGCCCGGAGAGAGAGAGAGAGAAGGGAGAAAAAAAAAATACAGGAAATGACTCCTTGGCCAACCAGATGGTCGCTGGCTCCTGCAAGCCCTGGATGACTGACCCTACCTCAGCGACACCCAGGCCAATTGCAGAGTGTGCTGGCCGCCCCCACCAGTGCCTTCCCCTCGGAGGATATGCCAGGTTACCCAGGAGGTCGTTATGTGAAGTGTCAGCCGGCATCAGGGATGGCAAACAGACAGAGGATCCAGGCGACCTGAAGGAGGATCGGCTGTGGGCAAGAAGGGGAGCAAAAAAAAAGAAAAGATAGAAACACAGTGTTCTACGTAAATCAGGTGTATGATGCAATGCTTCACCCTTGTTAGCATGCTTTGGATAATTCACAGGAAAGTGTATGGCTTGATTTAATGTAAAATCAGACACCTTGGGTACAAAACAAGGACTGGTCTGCAAAGACACCCAGTCCTTGTGGAAAATGAAATACAGAGGCTTCTGCATCAAAGCCTGAAGCTCAGAAATCCTACAAGCAGAAGTCATGGCAACCAAAAACATTGTTTTCCATTAAAGGACTTGCATCTCACAGCAGGATCAAATGAAGCCAGAGTTAATTTCTCAAGCATGAAGTTCAGGTCCCAGGGTGGAACCGGTTTACAAATCAGGGAACACGTGCAGAATACCTTTCAAAACCATATGAGACCTTTAGTTGCACTATCATGCGCCCATCAATAAGAGCATAGAAAGCCAAAATGGCAGCAAAATGCACCTTAATGGAGGAGTACTGGAAACAGAGCCAGATATGGACAAAAGGTAGTCCAGTACATTTTCACAGGACATGTAAATCGGTCCACTGAAGGGGAACTCCACCATCTGGAGCGCTTCCATTTCAAAGAGGTATACCTCATGGAAGGATTAGTTACCTTCGGGAACCCCCAAAAATAGGCAACGGCTACGTCTTCAGGAGCGAGGCATGTTGATGCAGGGACCACAGATCCAGATGGACCGGAAATTCCGGATCCTGCAACAGCAGATCACGACAAAGAGGGAGCTGAACAGGAAGCCCTACTGCCAGATTCTGCAGAATTGGAAAACAAATCTGGCAAGGCCAGAAGGCAGCCATCAGTATTTGGGTGACATGCTCCACCTGCAGCTTCAGCAGAAAATTCGGAATTAGAGGGATCAGAGAAAAGGCATAAAGAAACCTCCCATTCCAGGAGAGGGATAATGCATCTCACTAAAAAAAATTCCATACCCTGCAGTGACTGAGTAGAAACGCAGCAGTGTTGCATTTGTGTGGGGATGCAAAAAGGTTGTTTACCACTGAGGTCAGCAGTTCCCATTAGTGCACCAGAAACTGAGACCTGTTTAGCCTGTCTGCCTCCGGCTACCCGAGAGAAAACACTGCCAATGCAACATCACCCATTACCCCACACATCACTTCCCTGAACAGGAGATAACAGCAAGTGCCACCTTACCTGTTTATGTACTGCATGACTGCCCCACCCAACCCCCAGGGCCATCCCCCACCTGCCAAAGTTAATCTCCCCACTTTTTTGCAGGTTATATCAAGTGACAACTAGAGATCTTTAGCAAGTCCTCCAAATACTCTGACTCCTGTTCATCCCCTCTACCTCTCTATTCTATCTCTACTCCCTGTCCTTATCATACTTAACCTAATAGTCACCCTCCCTGTCCACTGCTGCGGATTATATTTGCAACCACTAGAAGTCACTAGCAAGCCCCCTAAACTCTCTACCTGCCCTTATTACCTCTTCTTCTCCTCCAATCCCTCTCCCAATTCGCTACCTCTTCCTCTCACTCCCTTACCTACTATTTTTACCCTCCCTCTTTCCTCTCCCCGGGATTTGAATCTTGAACCTCTCTTCCCAGGGGCGTGCACTCCAAGTCTCAAATTAATCCTGTCCTCAGTTGTCTTACAGTTTTCTTACCTTAATCCCCTCTCTACTTACCCTCAACCCCCCTTTCACCTGCACCAGTCCATGTACTGCACTAGCCATCCCAGCCCTAATCACCTAATTATCTTCCATACTCTACTGCTCTGATTCCCTAACTCTAGTCATGAGTTTCCCCAAATGCCTATTACTCCTTTCCCTCCTGACTACCACATTTCCCTGCCAGCTCACCTCCAATCTCGAACCCTTGCTAAACCCACCACTATCTCCACTGAGAATCATCCGAACAGCCTCGAAGATGTTCAGCAGTCCGCCAAATCACCTAACATTTCTGTCTATGCCCGACAACCCCCCCCCCGGCCCACATATCTCAGTCCCTCCTTCTCCTGCCCCACCCTGCCATCCCTGCCCCATTCTCCATGGCCTGTAAGCCTAAGAATCACAGGCCCACATCCCTCATGAAAATGCTTAGGCCCTTCTCTTTCATAATGCCCTATTACTTTTTTTCATTTCAGGAAACATTCATCCCAACCAAGGACCCCTACTGCATCCTCGCCCTCACAGCAGTGGACACGGTGCTTTTAAAATTGCCTCATTGAACATTTGTAGCCTCCTACATAAAATTCTTGTTCTACAGGTATGGGTGACCCAGCACAAACCTGATGTGCTAGCAGTAGTTGAAACTTTGCTCACTCCAAAAGTACCGGACAATGCTGGTGCCCTTGATGGCTACACCTTATTTAGAGAAGATAGGGTCAGGGAAAAAGGGTGGGGCTGTGCAGTTTACACTAAGACATTACTCCAAGGGCACATCCTTCCCAAAATAATCACTGGGAGCTGCATCCAAGTACTCGCTGTAAAACTACTCCTGGGTCAACATGGTAAGGCCCTCACTCCTCTATTTACATCCCCCCCCTTGTGACCCAGCCAATGGGTTCAACTCAGTCTGACTACTTATCCAACCTGCCCCAGCACAATGAAGTAATATTTCTAGGGGACTTTAACATTAATTGGCTCTCCCCTGATGCTAATCCCTACAAGGATACAGCTGCAGCCTTTGGTTTCACACAGGTTGTAGCTACCCACAAACAGACTCAACCCTAGGACCGGTAATAGCACCCTGCTTGACCTTCTCTTCACAAACCATGCTGAGAGGATTATGGGCATGACTGTTCTCCCAGACTCCCTCAGCAACCACTCCCCTGTCATCTGCTATTGGTCCAATAAGACCCCCAAGCAACCCTGCAAATGGTCATACCAGCGCATCCTCAAAAGAGGGCAGCTTAAACAACTCCAATCACACCTCCAAAACTGCGAATGGTCTCCACTGGACACTGCATCCAGCATTAATCTTGCCCTTGAATACTTTATTTCACAATTCAACACTGCCTGTGACATCTTCTCCCCTCATAGAAAGTGGAACATTAAAAACTCTAGCCACCTCTGGATCACCGTAACATTACTAAAACAAATGTCCTCTAGAGACCATCTTTGGCACAAAGCCCATACCTCTGGTAAATCAAGTGACTGGCAACAGTACAAGGCGACCAGAAACACCTGTAACTGTGCCATCCACACTGCCAAAGCCGAGCACTTTAAGGACACTCTCTCAAACTCCTGGGGCGATAGCAAGAAATTCTGGAACAATCTCAAGGAACTCACGGGGAGGCCCAGCAAATCTTCTCCCTCAATGCTTAACGTGGATGGAGCAACCATTCTAGACCCAAAGCACACTGCAGATATCTTCAACACCACCTTCACCAACCTGAGCGGGGTACTCCCCCCCCCCCCCGACTTTTCTGATGCTTTTTCGATGCTCAATCCATGTTGAATGACCCCCAAGAGGTCCAGTTAGCCCTACGAACCCTCATTCTACTTTAAAAGGGTTGCACTTAAATAGTATAAAATTTAGCTCCTTAGAGTACTCGACAAGACCCATTTTAGTAGCAACTTCTACACAAGTCCTTAGATGCTGTGCGGATGCCTCTTTCAAAAATCTTAAATCTGTCACTGTGCGTTGGTCAACTCCCCACCTTATGGAAAGCAGTGTTAGTTACCCTCATTCACAAGAGTGGAGACAGGGCTGTTCATTCAAATTATCGCCCAACCTCCATTCTCCCACCCCTCTAAAGTCCTTTTAAGAATAGTTTCTGATCACCTCTCTGACTACCTGGCCAAGTATAACATTCAGTGACCTGAGCAACATGGTTTCAGGGAAAGCCATACTACTACTACTACTGCCCTTCTAGTGTACAATGACTTTATACACAGGGCTTTTGACCAGGGTCACTTGGTGGAGTCTGTTTACATTGACCTCTCCAAGGCTTCGGATAGTTAATCACCCCCTTCTAATAGAGTCCCTCCTTGGCATTGGCAAATCCAATGCTGCCTGGTTTGAAAGCTACCTCCTTGACAGAACTCAGCAGGTCAAAATCTGATACTCCCTATCAGACAGCAGGTCAGTTTTGTCAGATGTTCCCCAGGGCTCCATTTTGGGACCACTGTTATTCAGCCTCTTTCTCAACTCCTTCCCACATGTTTGCACTAATAATCTCCTTTATGCAGACGATGCAGTGATATATACCAGTCATTCGACCCTCTTGCGCTTGCCTGCAGCCTTCAGCACAGCTTAGCCGCTGTTGAGGCCTGGTTCACCAAGTATAAGTTGGTACTGAGTTATAAAAAAAAACAAAATCTATGCTTTTTGCCAGCTCCCATAATGAACAAAAATCCGCCTCCCTGATAATTCGTAACAGCCTTGGCGCCCCCATTGATCAGGTCCACTCCTTTAAATACCTGGGTATAACCCTTGACAGTGCCCAGTCCTTTAGTGAGCATATTAACATCATCTCCAAGGTGGTCAATGCCAGACTAGGGATTCTCTGCAGGCACAGGCAAAGTCTGACCCCTAAAGCACTTCGGCTTGCTGTTACCTGCTCTTTACACTCCACTGAAGACTATGGCTTAGTCATCTATGGCTCTGAGTCTGAGACAGCCCTCAAAAGCATCCATGTTGTCCTCAATAAATCCTGTCGCCTTGTCACGGGTGCACACAGGCGGACCCATACGTGCGACCTCTACACCCTTACCAGCTGGCTGAACCTCAAAGGCAGAATCATGCATCACTCCTGCTTGCTCACGAAGAAAATCTCACTGGGCCTCATCCCCTTGACCTCCCTGCATTTTCTCACTCACATTTCCAACCTACCCAGAGCCTGTGACACCAAACTTATTCTGTATGCAGATGATGCCGTGCTGCTGAGCAGCAGCACCTCTCAGGTTGCCCTACAAACAGAACTACAGAACTCTTTCAATAAACTCGAGGACTGGTTCAGTAGGCAAAAGCTGCTACTAAATTACAAGAAAATCAAGGCCATGCTACAATCCAGCCCCTACAACAAACACAAGCATGCTTCTCTCGTAATCACCAACAAGGCTGGTGAGCAGATTGAGCAGGTGCACTTGTCCAAGTACCTTGGAGTCACCACTGATGACTCACTTACACGCACCACGTAGACTCCCTTGTCAAAGTGGTAAACACAAAGATTGAGGTCCTCTATAGGCATAAGAAACCCCTCACCCCGGAAGCACTCCGAATCTCAGTCTCCAGCTCCATACTCTCCACGATAAGACTACAGGCTAGTGGTTTATGAAGCTGCTACTGATACAGTGCTCAAAAGGGTCCAAACTGCACTCAATAAGGCATGCCGCCTCACCCTGTGTGCAGATCACTACACTCATACTTGCACCCTGTATGAGCGTACAAACTGGCTTAACCTAAAAGACAGGATCAAATACCAAAACTTGCCTCCTGGGAAAGAAGGCACCTGAAAACCCCACCCTGTACAGGAAACCTGCTCGAAGCTTCTCTCTCTCTCTCAACACACATCACCAGACAGAGGAAGAATGGAGCACTGTCCATACCATACCGCCGAACCTCACTAGGCAGCGTGCTTTCTCCTATCAGGCCCCCCTCTGGATAAATGAACTCCCGTTGAAATTATAAACAAACAACAGCCTGTCAATTCAAAGTAGGCCTCAAACAGCACCTAGTGTCTAACTCAAAATGCAGCTGCTTTTCAGGCCACACTTGATAGACAGGCCTACCCCTAAGGTAACACCCAGCAGGGCTACCTTGAGAACCCTGCCTCCATTCCAGCCTAGCCAAGGGCTTAAGTAACTTATCAGTCCTCTTTAAACGCACTTGGTACTGCCCCCCAACCCCCAGACACCCACCATACTTGACAAAGCCTCTGGAGCTGCTCCCCACCCCTGCTTCACTATCCCCACCGCCGCTTCTGCGGTTGGTTTCAAACCCAGTCCCCTTGTTTCACTGTCACCCAGCCTCTCACCATCTGGAATAGCGTTAAACCCTATGCAGTTACTCTGCCATAGTCTATTAAAGGATTTGGAGGTTTCCAGGGGTGTGCTACCTAGGGCAACCAATTAGAAATAGCTTAATATTCAATTACAACTGCTCAGTGTTTTTTCTCCTATGTTTCTAATTGTCATGTAATCTCTCTTTAATGCCTAACGATCAGGCCTCTAACCGCTGAATATGTGTATTGTCTTATTGTCCACCCTGACGTGGAACCTTTGTAAAACAGCTCACACTCAAAGGTCTTTCTGAAATACTAATTAAACAATTAAACAAATTAAACAATAACCTGCGCAACACCAAAAGTGTTTCAAGACATGCCTACATCAGGCACTTTTCTGTCAGACAATGCTGGCCCAACGGTCCTTAAAGCTCCGTGCCCAGAGCTGGTTAAACAGGCTACCGTGGACATTCCTAATGAACCTAAGCTCGGTCCTTTCAAACACAAGCTTAAACACCACCTTGCTGCTCTTAGCCTTTGTTACTGACACTTGGCCTCCCCCTCAAGCTCCACACGCTTCAACTAGCCTAGTCCCCCACCTTTTTCGCTTTTCCTCTTTTCTCCCTTCCTCTCAACTACTTCTCATATTGACAATGCCGCTCACTGGCAGCTCTTCCTTTCCTCTTCACCATACTCCCAGCACTCTCTTGAGAATGTCAGACTGCTGACTGCACCTCTCTCCAACCCCTTTCTTGGCTCCCCCCCTTCCCTTATTTTATTTATTTATTTAAACAGCAGTTTGGAAAACCTTTGAGCCATAGGCTCATTTACAAAGGTACCTTGTCACAGTAAGCCAAACGAAAATACACAGTATAACAGTACAACACAGTATAACAGTAACTTAAGACATGGATACAAACAAGCTAGTACAGGTAGGATTGATGCAAACAATACCAGAGTTATGTTGTCCTTAGCAGCTTAGTACTAAGCTTTGTCATAAGTATCGAGTACGGCTTTGACTAGTGGCAATTACAGCTACGGGTGTTAATAAGGTGGTTACGTAAGGAAGTTTTGAAGCACAATATAGTTGGAGCTTCGGAGATGGAGGGGGGCAGTGTGTTGAACTAGGAGGGGGCCCTAAAGCTGAAGGCTCTTTGGCCGTGAGAGGTCCTAGCTCTAGGGATAACAAGAGAGGTTTTCCCAGAGGTCCGAGTATGAACTAGTGGGACAGAGCGGCGTATGGTGGTGGTCAATCCTGGCAGGGATAGCCCAAGGAGGGTCTTTTTGTAAGGGTACAGGTCAGATATTTGAGGCACTCGTCAAGATCAAGTACCAGTGCTTTAGCGTACAGTAGACAGGTGTGTGTTAGCCTAGGTGCCCCAGTAATTAACCTGCAGGCCTTATTCAGAGTAGTGCAAATTTTATGGAGTGGGGTCTGATCAGCAGCACCATACACCGGCAGTCCATAGTCCACTAGGGACAGGATAGAGGAGGTGACTGCGAGTCGAAGAGCCTCCGTGGGGAGGCAGTGTTTATACCGATGTAAGATGCCCAATCGGATATTAGTGGCAGTGGCTAGGGCAGCGATGTGTCCATGGAAGGAGAGGGAGGGGTCAAAATGGATCCCTAGGTATTTATAGGAGCAAACTTGTTCGACTGGGAAAGAGAACCCAGAGTGAATGAGGAGTTTGAAGTTGCAGGACTTGTTTTGAGGATGAGTGAAGAACATGTTTTTTGGTTTTTTAAGATTTATCACCAATCTATGTTCCTTGAACCAGCCCTGCGGCGTGAAGGACTTCTGCAGCGAGTCCTGGAGGGCAATAGGGTTCTGACTTGAGGCAAAGATGACTGCATCATCAGCGTGACAATAGAATGTTCCCCGAGCAAGAGCGTGGAAGGGTGTTAAGGTAAAGGGAGAATAGTAAGGGGCCCAGAATGGAGCCCTGGGGAACCCCAGAAAAGATGGGACAGATGTCTGAGTAGGTCCCATTAATTTTTACACGCTGTGAGCGGTCAGACAGATAACTGGTGCACCAGGAGATAGGCCCAGCAGCAAAACCAGAGAGACTAAGGGCATCAAGAAGGAGGGGGTGGGAGACAGTGTCGAAAGCTTTAGAGAGGTCAATGAAGACCACACCAGCCAGAGAACCAGTGTCTAAGGAGGAGTGGAGAAAGTTGGAGAACTCTAGGAGGGCTGTGTTGGTACTGTGGCCCACTCGGAAGCCATGCTGCTTGGGACATAGAACATTGTAGGTGGAGAGGTAGTCAGAGATTTGAGAGGCCACCACTTTTTCCAAGGCCTTGGAGAGAGAATGGAGATTGGCCGACAGTTTCCAGCCACAGTCCTATCACCACCTTTAAAGATAGGGATGACAGTGGCGACTTTCCAGGCAGTTGGAACCTTCCCCAGGCAAAGAGAGTGGTTGATGAGGCACGTGATCGGGGTAAGGACTGTGTCTAAGACCAGCCGTAGGATACACGGATCCACGGTGTCACTGCCTGTACTATTACTCTTGAGGGCAGTGACAATGTGCGGCCTAAGTTCTTGGACAGAAACACAGCGGAGAAGAAAATAAGGGCGAGAAAGATTTACGGCAGGTGCTGGGGGAGGAGGGTCAAAAAAATTTGTAGGGAGGACAGGGCTAAGGTCAGTGAATGAGGTGTTGAGGTGGTTGGCTATGAGGGCTGGGTCTGAGGAGATCACGCCATTAATGTTGATCTGGGTGGGTGGAGGAGTGTGCTCCCATTGAACTGTTTAATGTTATCCCAGAAGGTTCTGGGGTTCCCCATGAGGCAGTGAGTGAGGACCGATAGTGCTCAGACTTGGCCTTTCTGATGGCCGAGTGCACTTGTTTGGCGGCAGCATATAACTGCCTGTCACTGGGCAGCTCACGGCACGGTGCCATAGGTTGTCCCCATGTTTGAGTTGGTGGATCAAAGCTGAGGTTACCCAGGGGGCATTCTGCCTTTTAGAATGGCCAGTCAACACTGGGGCAAAGATATCACAGGCATTATTAAAAGTTCGGGTAAAGAAGGAGAGAGCTGTGTCGATGTCAGGAGTTGCCTGTATAGAAGACCAGTCAATTTGGGACAGAAGTTCCTTAAGTTTTATCAGTCCACCAGGTATTAGATGCCGCCGGCATGTGGACTGTGCTATGGGTTTGGGGACTGAGGATGACCAGTGGAATAGAATGGGGGAGTGATCACTGAGAGAGTCTGGGAGGACTTGTATATTGGGGATCCAATTAGGGCGGTTGTTGAGTACCACATCAAGCAGAGTACTGGAGCCTCTCTTGGGGTTAGTCCTGGTAGGGTGGGTAACTAGTTATGCTAGGTCTATTGCAGAAAAAGGAGTCTCTGGGTAGAGGAGGAGGAGGAGGGGCTGAGCCAGTTGACATTTAAGTCACCCACCAGAATTTGATCAGTGGAAGGGTAGTGAGGAAAGATATTCTGTAAGAGAGCGTGGCCCTGCGTTTGGTCCCTGGGGGAACGCGTCGCAGTAGTCAGATAAAGGGTCCTTTAAAGGGTCAGGGGTTAGTTTCAGCGTAGCGCCTGGGCCCTGGGTCAAGGATAGGAGCAGGCAGGGCTAGTACGAGGGAGGGTTCGCTGGCGTAAATGGCAGCTCGCCGCCTGTCTCCAACACGGTCAGACTGGAAGAAGGTGAAAACAGGAAGGGAGACTAGGGAGTCAGGGGAGGATTTCGACAGCCAAGTCTCAACCAGAGCAATGACATCAGGGTTAATTGATGTGACCAGGCATTGTAGTGAGTCAAACTTTTTTTAGGAGGCTACAGATATTCATGGAGACCATGCATAGGCCTGTGGTGCCAGTCAGGGAGCTCCTGGGAACCGGGCCAGGGTTTGGATGAATGTTCCCTGACAGGAGTAGTAGCATGACTAACACCCTGGCTGGGAGATGGTGAGAGGTTTTTCTACGATTGACATGAGGGGGGAGGCTAAGGGCAGGGGTGAACTAATGCACTCGTCACTTTCAATCAGATTGACAAAATGTTGCATTTCATACATATGTTACTGTTCTTGGTTGCTTGCTGCTGGTCTAATTATGTTCCCTGTTGTGTTTTGTTTCTTTCTGACATGGAACCTTTGTAAAAGGGTCTGACTCGAAGGTATTGTAATCCTAGAAATAAATGAGACACAGACGCAGTCCAGATCAGCAAAGGAACCAGGGCTGAGGTGCTCCGGGAAAGCCTGGAGACAAAGCAGAACAGCCAGCATCTGCAAGAGATTTATATGAATATCCAACTTCAGAACAGGTCCAGGACCCTTGGGTCCAGCAGGATCTGAGATGGGCAACCACACCGCACCCCAAGGCATCCATTGTGAGGATCTGCATGGGAGTCAGGGAAATCCGAACACCCTGAAACAGATTTTATAGAATCACTTTCTCGGACGAGCCTTCAGGGGCCAATCATCCAGATACAGGAAGACAAAGCCCTTCCCTCTAAAGAGCTACTGCCACAACAGCCAAGTATTTTATAAATATCAAAAAGCAAGCAGCTCTATGACAAAGACAGAACTCCAGACCCATAAGTCATGGTACATACACACACACACACACACACACACACACACACACACACGCGCGCGCACGTACTAAGACTGCAATTGCAGACAAAGTTCAACAAATTTTTATTTTCACCAGTGGAGAAAATAAAACAGGCAAAAAAAAAATCACAGTGAAGCTCCTAACATTTCACACTATCAAGTGCTTTGTACTCCACTGGTGAGAAAAAAAAATTTGTTTAACTATTTGTCTGCAATTGCAGTCTTATTGTGTACGTGGGAGTGCCATGACTTATGGTTCTGGATTTGATAAATACCCACTGTGCCAAGGATAAGCCAGTAGAAGACACTCTAAACTGATAATGACTGCCATCCAGCAGGAATCTGAGGTACTGCCTGTTGTACTTGCAAATCTTGACACAAAGATGCATGTCCTTCATGTCAATGGCACAGGGTCAATCCCCCTATAGTAGCAGGGGGAAGCAGAGTTCGAAGAGGTACCATTTGAAACTTTGTGTGTTCAATGAAAAGGTTTAGGTCTCCGGTCCAGTAAAGCACTTCTGTCTACTCTGAAACCAGAAAGTATAAGGAATAGAACTCTGTCTCTCTCTCGAGGAGGAACGAGTTCAATGGTCCTCTTTTTTCAAGGCAACTGACCCACCCTAGAAGGGACAAGTGGCCCGGAGGATGACAAGGAAGCAAAGAATGAACTGGAGGGACACACAGCAACTCTAGAGTATGCCTTTTTTCCACCATTTCCAGGCCCCACTCATCAGACAGGATCTCTCTCTCCACTTTTGCAGATGAAGAGACAGTCTTCTCCCCATTTGCACCCCTGGAGACAACAGTGGAGGGAAAACACATGGGGAGTCAGAAGGTACCAGGTAACCACCCTGACTGATACTTTTGACTATCTGTGCATGGGCACCAAGGTGGAGCAGACCCAGAAGGGGACCACCACCACCACAGTTTTATGCATGGGGCTATTGATGGAAGGCACAGCCACAACAGGCTGCAGGCTTGTGAAAGGAACCTCTACCATGACCCCAGTGGGTTGAGGGGGTCAGAAATCTGAGTGGCCATCGTGGTAAGGATTGGAGCTCCCATAAAACATTTTTAACATCGCTCCTAAATAGCCTGGAGACTAAAAGAGGCCTTGAGCACAACCTGTTGTACATCATTAGCAAATCTAGCTACTCTAAGCCAGGAATATCTCTTAGGGCATATGCTAGGGGCAGTAGCCCTGGCAGAGGCATCAGAACCATCATATGCAGAGCATAACCAATGCCATCCAGTATCTACGCCAACTGAGGCAGCTTTAAACAATCAGCCTTCACTAGACCATCAGGCAGAGACTGAATGGTAGACAGCAGATTTCCAAAGGCTATTCTAATATTTAATCTTGTATGACCAATAAAGCAGGGGGGAAGCATATTCACAGGGAAGGTAGTCACAAGAACTTGAGGAGATGGAATGAGGGTGGAGGGGGTAGGTTTAAGGGAGACAATATGGGGCATTACTTCACTGAGAGGGTGGTGGCGCCCTGGGACAGTCTGCTGGAGGAGGTGGTGGTGTAGGCCGAACAGTGGATGGATTCAAGCAGGCATGGGACAAACACAAGGGGTTGTCAAGGGGAAGGAGGATGGAATCGATGGGGGGCAAGCAAAGAAGGAGAAATGGGCAGAGTCGATGGGCCAAGGAGGTCCTTTTCTGCCGACACACATCTATGAATCTCTGACTTGCAATTCTTAGGCCCAAGGATACAAAGGCAATAAGTACTTCTGCACATAACATCCAGCATCCTTGATTCTTTCTCAGGAGGCAAAGTGCTCATGTGCTTAGGGATTCAAAAACAGTCACAAGCAGCCATTATACCCATAGAATCCGTTTCAGACTGGGAAGTACAATAAGGCTTAACAGATGGAGCAGGGTACTGTTTATTCGCCTTCCTAGGTACTGCAAACAAAGTATTAAGCCTACGCCAAGCAGTGAAGGTAGCATCCTCTAAGGCAAAATATACACGAGGAACCACAGTGGAGGGTGCAGTGGGAACCTAAAAAATTCCTCATTACATTTTTCTTACTGACTCAATAGGTTAAAGGAGAAGACAGGATCACACTGAAGCTTTTTTGCCAGCAGTCTATCTGGGGCCACCCTTGATGACATCACCACATTGGCGTTCCCATGTATAGTCTTGGCAGCCCCATGCCTTCCTCAGTTCCCTGCCAAAGACTATCCGCAGAGAGCACGCTCATGAGAGAACTGAGAGACCTACCAATGGAGAATGGAAGACAGAAGATAGACCATCCTTGAGAAGGAAGGGAGACCATGAACAAAGGGGGAAGGTAGAAGGGATAGCAGGTCCTGCTGCCAGAGATTCTCTCAAAGATCTACTTAAAGTAAGTTCTTGCGTAACTATTCTATCTTCTTCAAGGATATCTCTTGCAGCAGGTCACGCCTTAGGAACGAGTCTCAAGCAGTCCTGCAGAGGAGACCAGGTAGAGAAGAAAAAATTTACTTACCATAGTAATCTTATTTCTTCCCAGTGATGCTCAGATATTCATAACTTTATGCAGTAAGCCTGGAGGGTTGGACTGCCTGGAGAGATGAAACACACGCAAGTTAGTAGAATTCTTTGCACGTAAGCATCTTTCAAATACTGTCTCTACCAACTGTGGTGTTTTAACCTCTTCAGATCTGTGAGAAGTCTGGAAGCCAGGCATTAGGAAAACAAATGCATCTAATATTCTATAAAAGAGGGGTTCCCCTAATTAAAACATAACATTTAGAATAAACCTCCAAAGGGAGGATAACCTTAAAAAAAAAAACATCAATAAAACTCTAAAAGGAGAACAATGAAAACTGCAGTTTAAAAATTATTAAAAACAGAGAAATGCCACAAAATGATATGGCTTGGTGGCACCAGCATGCGAAGTGCAGAGGCTGAAGTTCTGGAAGGGGAGAAAGGGAGGGAAGTTATGAATATCTGAGCATCATTGGGAAAAAATAAGATTACTATGCTAAGTAATTTTTTCTTATAATCCCAGTAATGCTCAGGATATTCATAACTTTATGCAGACTACCAAGCAGTACCACTGGAGGTGGACTCAGAATTCATTTTGGAAACTGACTCTGCAGGACTGCTGTGCCAAATCTAGCATCACCCCTGGATAAAATGTCTAGGTTATAGTGTTTTATAAAGGTGTGTACCGTTTTCCAGGTAGTTGCTTTGCAAATGACCACCAAGGGAACCTCCCTTGCAGCTGCAAGGGTAGCAGCTGTTCCTCTTGTAGAATGCACCCTCAGTCCGGTTGAGGGCTCTTTATCTGCCTTAGTGTAGCAGAACTGAATACACTGGACTATCCACCGAGAAATTGATCTTTTTGAGGCTGGTTTACCCTTTCCTACATCCCCATATGTAAGGAAAAGTTGTTTCCTATTTTTCCTATGGTCATTAGTGGCTCATGTAATAGCCGATGGCCCTTTTCACATCAAGACTATGTAATCTTTCACCAGAACGGTTATGGTCTGTGAAAAAGACAGGTAGAGAGTGACTGGTTCAGATGAAAGTCTGAAACCACTTTTGGGAGAAACTGTCTGTTAGTTCTGAGGACTACCTTATCTCTGTGAAATGAGATATAGTCTTAGTCAATGCAAAGAGCCTGGAGCTCGCTAATTCTCCTTGCAGAAGTAATAGCCACTAGGAAGACTGTTTTCCAAGTAAGGTATTTCAAGTGGGCAGTAGGCATGGGCTCAAAGGGAGGGCCCATGAGCTTGGCTGTACACACAATCAAATCCTAAGCAGGCACTGGTGCCCTGTGAGGTGGGTGTAAATGTATCAGTCCTTTAAAAAATCTTTTGAAGTTTATCAGATGCTACTGACACCTTGATGCCCACAGAAAGGTAGGCGGATACCAATGCTAAATGAACCTTAAGGGAACTGGGTTGCAAACCTTGTGAATGCAAATAAGTGAGATAGGCCAGGACAACCGAAACTCCAGCTTTTTGTGCTATAAGGTTCATGCTGGAACACCAGGAAGAGAATCTCTTCCATTTAGAAGAATACGTTTTCTGTGTGGTGGGTTTTCTATAACCCTTTAAAATACTTAAGACAGCTTCTGAAAGATTTACATCTGCATACTTAATTCCTCAGGAGCCATGCTTTGAGATGAAGGGACTTGAGATTTGGGTACAACAATGTTCCCTGATTGGCAGTCAGGAGATTGTGTCTGAGGGGTAATTGTATCGGATTGCTGACAGACATGGAGAGCAGAAGAGAGTACCATGGTTGCCTGGGCTAATCTGGATCTATCAAGATCAGAGATGCCGAGAGGGATTTTAGCTTCAGTAACACCCTGAAAACCAGAGGGAAAGTGGGGAAGCATACAGGTGCCTGCCTGTCCAATCCAAAACCAGGGCATCCAGAGGAACTGTGCCCCGTGCTGCTGGCCTGCAGCAATACTGAGGTAGCTGGTTGTTCTGGTGGGATGCGAACAAGTCTATCTGTGGAGTGCCCCACCTTTTGAAAATAACCTGTACCACCTGCTTGTTCAGAGTCTATTCATGATGGGCCTGATTGATGCGGCTCAGTGCATCTGCCAAAGTATTGTCCTTTCCTGGCAAGTGAATTGCCTGTAAAGAGACCTTCAGAGAGTACGCCAGTGTCCAAATCTTCATGGACTCTCTGCAAAGAAGGCCTGACCTGGTGCCTCCTTGCTTGTTTATGTAATACATTGTGGTGGTATTGTCTGTTCTGATCTGAACCACCCTGCCCATTATCAGTGAAGAAAAAGCCTTTAGGGCTAGTAACACTGCCCTTAGCTCCAATAAGTTTATGTGCTGAAGGGACTCTGCTGCTGACCTGAGTCGTGTGCTTTCCTAAGTGGGCTCCCCAACCCAATAGGGATGCATCTGTTGTGTTTACCAAAAAGGGGTTTTCTCTCTCAAAAGGCACTCCTTGCTTTAAACTTGATTCCTGTTTCCACCACAAGAGGGCCCTTAATTGTGGCCTTGTCACTGGTATAAGCTTTGAAAAAGGATCTTTTTTCTGATTCCAGTGAGCCCTGAGGTGAAACTGGATGTCTCGCATGTGGAATCTGGATCCTTGGACTGTGCCCGTGGATGCAGCCATATGACCTAGTAGCTACAGAAACTGTCTTGCAGTTCTTGAGCTGTTCAGGACAAAGGAGATTGCTATTAACTGAAGACTTTGCACCCTGTCTAAGGGTAAAAAGGCTCTGCCCTGAAGTAAGTTGATTTCTGCACCTATAAACTGTAAAGTTTGAGCAGGGGTTAGGACAGATTTATTTTGCTTTATTAAGAAACCCAGAGACTCCAAGAGGTCTTGGGTCATTTTTAGGGAGTTCCTTACTTGGTCCGGTGAGTTTCCCACCACCAGCCAATCGTCTAGGTAGGGGAAAACAGTCACTCCCTGTCTTCTTAGATATGCCACTACAGCAGCTAGGCACTTTGTGAATACCTTTGGTGCTGATGAGGGATCGAAAGGAAGAGTTGAAAACTGATAGTGGCCTGATGGGAGCCTGAATCTGATATTTTCTGTAAGATTCCTTTATAGGGATGTGGAAATAGGCTTCTTTCAAGTCCAGTGATGCCAGCCAGTCCCCTTTTTTGGAGTGTTAGCAATTTTCGAGCCAAAGTTACCATTTTGAATTCTGTTTTTTTCAGATCCTTGTTTCAAGCTCTGAGATCCAGTTTTGGCCACCACTCCCCACTTTTCTTTGTTGTTCGGAAGTATCTGGAGTAAAAATTCCTTCCTGTCACAGTGGTAGGGACTAATTCCATTGCTCTGAGATGTAACAACTTCTGAACCTCTGCTTCTAGCAATGTCCTCTCTGCCAGAGGAGGTGAGCAGTAAACCCTGGTTTTCCGTGGAGGAAAAGATTTGAAGTCCAGAGACAGACCCTGACCCACTACCTCCAGCACCCACTTGTCTGTGGTGATGCTTAGCCAAGCCTGGAAGAAGTGGGAGAGTGCCTCAGACAGGGAGGGAGGGAGGAGGAAGCCTGATCCTCAGGGATTTTGCTTTGGTTGGGGCTGAGGTTGGGTTTGAGGAACCCCTCCTAGAGCCCCTTCTACCCCTACCCCTAGAGTATCCCTGCTGTGGATACTACTAGTACTAGGGCACGGCTACTGCAGAAAAAAGGGTCTGGTCATAAAAGACCTTCCTCTGCCTCCCCCCAATAGGGCCTAGTGGATGGCGAAGCACACTCTTTAGCAGAGTTGCTTCTATAGGTGGCCTTACATTTATCCACTTTTCGCATGTACGCAACAGTGGATTCCCCAAAAAGAGAGGTTTCCCTCTAAAGGAAAATCCAGGGCCTTGGATTGAGTATCCTGAGTAAGGTTAGTGGCCCTGAGCCAAGTAAACCTCCTCTGTGCCACAGTGTTAGCCATCCATCTGGCTGCAATGTCATTAGAATCAGCAGCCATCTGGAACTGGTACTTAACCGCCTCCAGCCCAAACCTGGCAGTTTCAGCCAGGTCTTCAGACAAGGGTGAGGGGGCTTTCATGGACACGTCCAGTACGGACTGCCACAGGGATTTTTGATACTGGGCAGCAAAAGCTTGAAAAGTAGCTTGTCTCATAGCCAAAGATGCTGATAAATAGCCTTTTTTGGCCGAGCTATCCATTTTTCTTGAGTCTTTTTCTGGAGGGTGGGAGGACAGGGGGACTCTGGTTTTGTCGCAGGCTGCCTGCTGTATAACCCCTTGATTGTCAGGATGGGAGAAAAGAAAATCAGCTCCCGCCCTGTCTGATACTTTTCATCTATTCTCCTATCAATAGGAGAAACAGAATTAGGAGTTTGCAGAAGCTTCAGGGTGTCCTCTTTGAAAAATTTGTCAACTGGCAGGAGGAGGGCTTTTGTGGGTGTCAAACCCATCATATTTAAGTATTCAATTTCCTCCTCATCCTCAATCTGCTCTGTAGTAACAATATCCAGAGCATCTGCCATTCTCCTTACAAATGTAAAATGTGAAGAGTAATCCTCTGACACCCTGGGAGGAGAACCAAATTCTTGCTCAGGAGATACCTCTGGCAGAATTGGTTCATCATCCTGAAAAGATGACTTTCTCTTCATAATACTGCTCCTCCTGTAAAGAGGGCAACACACCACTGCTGGCCTGGGGACCCTGAATAGGGGCAGGCTGCTGGGGAACAATGTTTTGCAGTGCCTGAATAATTTTAAAAGCCTCAGCTATCTCTTAAACAGAGAGCATAGCAGGCATCTGAGCAGAAGTCCCTGGTTTAGCAGGAGGGGATTCTGCATGCTTGGTTTTCTTGAGTTTCTTTGAGGGAACTGGACAGTCAGCCAGTTCTTCCCTCTTTTTGCCCCTTTTTCACCCGTATCGGGGCAGTGGTAAGCAAACTTGTGGGTTCAGCCACAGCAGATTGGGGTGTCAGCTGGTCAGAGCTGGAGGGACCCCTAAGAATTTTTTTGTTTAGCCTTTCAAGGCGTTTTTCCACATTTTTTTTTTCCCGGGAGTTTTACAAACCTCACAATCTTGATCCAGATGTTCGAATCCCAGACAAGCCACACAAAGTGTGCTTGTCTGCTTTTGCAAATACATCTCCACATTTTAAACAATTTTTAAAACCGGGTTCTCCGGTTCTCTTTTTGGGGTTCTCTGACATGGTAATGTCTAAAAACAAGAAGAAACACTAACCGCTAAGTAAAAATAAAGTGTGGTTCTTTAAAAGTTTCATTTTTTTTTTTTTTTTTTTTTGTGGGTGGTTCCGGAACCAAAAAGAACTGGAAGAACCAAACCCAGGAGATGACCGGTGAACTGGATCAGCAGTTCTGTAACCAATAAAAAGCAGTTACAAAAACAATAATAAACACTAAAAAACTAAACTAATAGTCAAAAAACAAGGCTCTTTAATCAGAGAACCCAGATAACCAAAACTAACCCGGTTCCCCCACTGTTATTCCGAACAGCGAGGAACCAGAAAATAAACGTAATTTAAGCAATAAACAAGATTTACACTAACAATTAGTAGAGGCAATAAAAGAAATAAAAAATATTTAAGTTTTTTTTTTTAAGGTTTTGAATCTTCTTCACGCGAAAGAGTAAGATGACCACTCCGAGCGACCAGACTTTCAGGCGGAGAGAAAAATCTGAAGAGGTTAGAACACCACAGTCGGTAGAGGCAGTATCTGAAAGATGCTCACGTGCAAACAATTCTACTAATTTGCATGTGTTTCATCTCTCCAGGCAGTCCAACCCTCCAGGCTTACTGCATAAAGTTATGAATATCCTGAGCATTACTGCGGTTAGAAGATAGGAAAAAAGGGACCTAAGAAAGGAGGATCTGTGGGACAGCAAGGCCAAAATTAGCCCAAATTCTAGAGGCGATGTCCAGACTCTAGTGTCCAGTGAAGTTGTGAAAAGTGCACCATGTGGCCGCAGCGCAGATTTGAGCCATGGAAACCCACCTGAAACTGGCAACAAGTGGTCATGTTTCTGGTGGAGTGGCTCTTAACAGCCCCGGAAGTTACCATACTTCTTGTAACAGAAAATAATACAGTTGGGCTAACCATTTGGAAAGACACCATTTTAGAAACCAAGGCACCCTCTTTCCTAGGGGCAAATGAAAAACAATTGCAAGGACTTCTTGCAGTGCCTCGTGCAATGGACACAATACCCAAAAATCCTATGTACATCCAACGTATGGAGCAATACTCCCCCTGGACTGGCATGCTCTAAGTAGTAGGGTGGCAGGTAGATGGCTTGATTCAGGGTAAACTCAGACACCACCTTCGGCAAGAATTTAGGGTTAGTGCACAAAGACACCCTACCCTGCCTGTGTGAATAAAATCAAATAAGGTTGTTCCCACATAAGTGTTTGCAGCTCAGAATCTTTGAAGCAGAAGCCCACAAGGATGACATATGACATGGCGCACATGAACTGGCCAGTAACCAACATCTGCTCCCTCACCCCCTCAGTTCTGTCTGCAGGAGAGAAAGATAAGAGTAAGAAAAATTAAAGGGTGCGGCAAGGGAGCCCAAGTGATAGAGAAAAGGAAAGGATGTAAGCAAAATAATAAAACCCGACCAGAGAAAAAGATGTATAAAACTCTGGGCAGAGATAAAAGGGCCGGGGGCGGGGGGAAGAGAGTTGATCACAGGATCTCAGTAGAAAAAGCGCTGAGAGAGGTAACTTGGCCTCACTCCAGACCATGGAGAAATACCCTACTAGTCAGCACAGTGTAGAGAAACTGAGCAGATCAACCCTGTCCTAATGAAAAATGAGATAGGGTTCTTTACACATAAGAGCCTGAAGCTCTGAAATCTGCCTTGCCGAAGTAAAAGCTACCAAAAGTAGGGTCTTCCAGGATAGAAAGCGAAGTTCAGCCTCCATTGCTGGCTCGAAGAGGGTGGGGGTGAGACTCAGCTTCTCTAGAACAAAGAGAAGATCCAAGGATGGACAGGGTCCCAGATAGGTGGTCTAATATGTAGTATACCGTGCAGGAAAGCCTTGGGAGACTTCCACCTGAGCCACTGTCTTACTCTAGACCAGCATGTGATAGGCAGATAATGGCAGCCAGGTGTACTTTGATGGAGGAGTAACGGAGACCGGATTCCAAAAGGGAAAGCAGGTATTCCAACACCGAATTCACCAGACAGACCAAGTGGTCCACCTTCTTGGCTGTAGCTCAAACACAAAAATGTTTCCACTTTATAGCGCAAGTGGCCCTGGTGGCAGGCTTACGTGCCTCAACCAAAACCTGCACTATCTTGTCAGACACCCCAAACCTGGCTTTAGCTAGGTTCTGAGGCACCAAGCATGCAGGTGAACGGAGTGCAGATTCAGGTGAACCAGGGATCCATTGTCATGAGACAGGAGTTGTGATGTTACTGGAAGAGGAAATGGAGGCTCTGCTGCTAAAAGCTGAATCAATGGAAACCAAATCTGATGGGGCCAAAGCGGGGCTAACAGAATGAGGGTGGACTGCTCTGACTGGACTTTGAGGAGCACCCTCTGCAGCAAGCGGAAGGGAGGAAAGGCGTAATGAAATCTCCCCTTCCAGGAGAGGGACAATGCATCTTGCCAGAAAGTTCCAGGCTTTGGCTCTAGCGAATAAAAAAAAAAATGGGCAGTTTTGCATTGAATGAAGACGCAAAGAGGTCCATTTCTGGAGTCTCCCATCTGAGGAAGAGATTATCTGCAACCTGTTAAACAATCTCCCACTCATGAGCCTGAGACCTGGTTTGGCTGAGAGTGTCGGCCAGCACGTTCTGTGATCCTGGAATATGGACTGCCGACAGGGTAAGCTGATGCTCCAGTGCCTAATCCCACTCTCTCATGGGTTCCTGGCAAAGGGGATACGAGTGAGTGCCGCCTTGTTTGTTGATGTAGAACATCACTGATGTGTTGTCTGTCTGAACTAACAGATGGCCTGGCAATAAGACCGATGCTAAGGCCTGGAGAGCATACAGGACCGTACTCAATTCCAGGACATTGATATGCAAATTCTCTTATATTGAAGACCAGGAACCGTGTGTACAATGGGATCCCAAATGGGCGCCCCACCCCGAAGACGAAGCATCCATGGTTAGTCTGGAGGAGACACCCACATGGAAGGAACCCCCCCCCCCAGGAGGTTTTGTGACGTCATCCACCAGAGAAGCTCTCTGCGGATTGGCTCAAAGATCCCTATCAGGGCGTCCAGATCATCCCAGGTCTGATCCCACTGGACCCCCAGGGACCACTGTATGGTCCCCATGCGAAGCCATGCTAAAGCGACTGAAACGATGGCCGCTGCCATGTGTCCCAATAGCCTGAGGAGGAGTCTTGCTGGAACTCATGAGGCTGTATAGACCTGAGACGCCAAGACTTGGATGTGACACGCTCTGTCGGGGGAGGAAGAAAAACCCTTCCGAGAGTGGAATCCAGAATGGCAATGAGAAATTGAAGCCTCGGGGCGGTGGAGGGGGGGTGGGGCGGAGACTTTCCCCTATTGACAGTAATCCCTAGACGCCGGAAAAGTAATAGGGTGTCCCTGATGGTTTCCAACAGGCGAGGCTTGGCGTGGGACAAGAGAAGCCAGTCATCCAGGTAAGGGAACACGAAAAAGCCCCTTCTCCAAAGTGCCGCGGTGACCACTGCCAGGCACTTGGTGAATACCCTGGGGGCTGACGAAAGACCGAAGGGAAGGACTTTGAACTAATAATCCCTTCCCATAACTCTAAACCTCAGGAATCTTCGGTGAGACCTGGTGATTGGGATATGCAGATATGCATCCTGCATATCGACTGAAGCCAGCCAGTCTCCTGTCGTCAACAGCGGCAGAAGAGCGGGAAGGGAGACCATTAGAAACTTCCAGTAGGTAACCCATTTGTACAGATCGCCGAGGTCAAGAATGGGTCTGAGGTACCTGACTTCTTCGGGACTAGGAAGACGTGAGAGTAGAACCCCATCTGCACCTCGGCCGGAGGCACTGGCTCGATGGCGTTATTGTCCAAGAGAGAGAAGATTTCTCTTTGGATTAGAACCCCGTGTTCCTTCGGGTAGCAGGATGGAGAAGGTGGTCTGTCCAGAGGGATACTGTCGAACTCGATAGAGTGCCCGAACTCTACGAGATCGAGAACCCACTGTTCAGAGGTAACTTGGCTCCAGGCCTCTGCGTAGAGAGAAAAGCAACCTCCCACCGGTTCCCCTAGCAGTGTGTCTAGGGGAGGTGGGTTACCTGGATAGTCAGGCTGTGTGTGGTGGGGGGGGCAACTGTTCACTTGGCCTGTCGGGAAGTGGCAGCCGAAATACCCCTGGCTCCACCTCTTCGACCAAAGCCGCCCCACTGCTGGTGCTGGTGGTGGGTCTACTGAAGCCGTCGGCCCCCACAGCCACAAAAACAAGACTTCTGGGATCGTCCTGTTTCGGGCGGTACATGGACTGCACGGTTCAGATCGCCCAACTGGAGTCCTATAGCTTTGTGATGATCTTCTCTGTCTTCTCCAAAAAGCACAGAGCCTTTAAAGGGAGCATCCAGAATGTTGGATTGCACATCTGGATCAAACCCAGAAACCTGAAGCCAGTCATGGCGACGGAGGCAGATGCCAGTAGCTGCAGCCCTGGAAGCGGTGTCCGCAGAGTCGTAGGCTGAGCGCATGACGTGGGTCCCCATCTCTGAGCCACACTGCAACAATTTGGCAAGCTCAGCCCATCGAGGGCAGTCAGGCAGGCTTTGCACAATGTCTAGACCTTGTTCCCAAAGGGCATTCTGGTAGTGGACCATGTGTGTCAGGAAGTTAAGGCTCCTGATACTGCAAGTGGCAGCAGAGTATACCTTATGTCCCATCGAATCCAGCTACTTCAACTCCCTGTCAGGCTCTGGGAGCTCAGGTATTTGGGCCTCTGAGAACGATTGTGAGCAGCCGAAATCACCACAGAGTCCGCAGTGGGTGGTTCGGACAAAAAGGGGTGGTCCTTCGGTGCCTAGTACAACCCGTTAACCTTTTTTGGAACCGCTGCGGAGGAATGAAGGCACCTCCAAGTAGTGTACGTGACATCCTGAAAGGTGTCCACCATGGGAGGGATGACCACCAGCTTTGATCTTTTTGGCAGAGGTATTTAGCCAACCACAGGAGCTCAGGGTCCAGGGCCTCTGTATCCCAGCCCATGTTCTCTTGGATGTGCCTAATAACCTCCATAAAACTGATTTAGGGTGTGTCTCCTGATCTCCAAATCAGGGTCTAGGTCGACATCCGAGCCTGGGACAGAGGAAACAGAGTCAACATAAGATACTGAGGAGGAAGAAGAGGGAGAAATGAAAATTAGGTACCTACCGTAATTCTCAATCTTTCTGTGCATCTTCACCATCCATCACAGTTGGGTATGTGGCTGGAAGTCACGACCCTACGGCAGCTTTTTTTTTTTTGGATGGGCAGAACTGAGGCAGCTACAACACTGCCCTCGAGGCCGACGCACTGTGTGGCGCTCGCTGCTCAGCTGTTAGCTGTCGTCGGCCCCGCCCTTCCGCCATTTCTGAGTCGTCATAGAGAAATAAAACAGGGTTGGGAGGGTGGGACAAGAGAGTCCAAGGGACAGATAAAGGAAAAGATAGAACAAAAGGAGAAATAAACAACCAAGAGGACAGACGAGGGAGAAAATAGAAGCTAAAGGGGATTGAGAGGGGCCCCAATCTCTGGAAGAGGAAAAAGAAAGAGGGAAAGGGAAGGAGAATAAAGTGGGAGGGGAGAGGACAAACCCAGGGCTCGCGGTCTGGTCCCCTGGCTCTTTGATGGATTACTGCCCAGGAGTAGTTAGAAGCCCAGCAAGGCTGGCAAGATTCAAGATACAGAAGTTTGACCAAGAGGTACTCCGGCAAGAACGACTTTCTAGAGTCATGGAATAAAGAGAAGAGGGGGACCAGGAACCAAGGGATGTCCTCTCTCCTATCCAGCAAACATAAGGGGGGGGGGGGGAGGAAAACCCCACCTCTAAAAGAAGAAAAAAAAGATACTCCCGAAGGACAAGCGTTAAAGGGAGGAGAGAGGAGGCAGTCCCCAACATCTCATCCCTGAAAGGGGTAGAAGCCAAAGGCAATGAGGAAAAACAACCCTCCTGACTCCCCCCTCCAGCCAAAGGTTGCAGGAAAAACAACCCCTGCGTGCCCAAGGGTCACCTGTAACAGTAGTTCTAGGAGTGGTATATGTTCATGCACACTTTTTGGCATGTCCCCTTCCACTTTAAATCTCACTGGAAGTCTTCAAGCTGGCACCTCCAACCCACCCAGGTGGTATATACCTCGGCTCCGCCCCATGACGACAGATCTTAGCTTGCTGGAAGCCAAGTTGTGTGCGTCCACAGCCGGGGAGGTCGGGTGGGTCCGTGTGGAGGAACAATATACACCACTCCTAGAACTACTGTTAGAGGTGAGTAACCTGTTTTTCAACGAGCGTGGACATGTTGTTCATCCACACACTTTGGCAGACTCCTAGCAGTTCTCTGCACACCCCCTACTTAGGGAACAGATTGGAGAACTGAGGCCCCAAAACCAGCATCCCGGTGTGACTCAAGGTCTATGTGGTAGTGGGTGATGAAGGTGTAACTTCCAGGTAGCAGCCCGGCAGATTTCCTGGATAGGGATGTACCTGGAAGCAGCCACCGATGCAGCAGTATGGCGGTAGAATGAGCTCTTATCCGTCTAGGAGGCTCCTTGCCAGTCAACTCATAGCACAGACCTATGCATAATGTGACCCATCTTGCAATATTTGCCAGAAGCAGCTTCAGCGTAGGTGACAAACAGCTGGCGAACCTCTCGCTGAATTTCCACCGTCCTCTCCTTGTAATAGAAGGGAGCACGTCTCGGGTCAAAAGTATGGAGCCTGTACTCAGCTCTGAGGTGTAATTAGGGTAGTATACCGGCAGAGTTAACACCTGATTAAGGTGAAACTCTGACACAGCCTTCCGAAGGAATTTCGGGTGGGGACGTAAGACGACCTTGTCCCTGTGGAAGACCAGATAAGGGGATTCCACCAAAAGCGCCTTGAGCTACCCTGTCCTTCTGGCAGACGTGATAGCCACCAGGAAGACAGTGTTCCACAACAAGTGTGACAGGGCACACTTGTGCATTGATTCGAATGGCTTGCCCATGAGCTTTCCAAGTACCAGCAGTAGATCCCACAGAGGTGGAGGCTCACGCACCGGAGGGGATATGTGATCCAGGCCTTTGAACAAAATTGCCTGACCACCGTCTCCTGCACTGTTGGCTGACCGGCCCACGCCCGGTAAGCAGATATGGCTGCCAGGTGCATCCGAAGGGTTGATGGCCCTAGACCCCCCTTTGGAGAGGGACCAAAGGTGGCCGAGAATGTTATCCACTGGTCAGGATAAAGGGTCCAGGCCCTTGCCCTGACACCAAATGGAAAACCTTTTCTATTTGAAGGCATAACATTTCCTGGATGCCTCCACCACGGTGTAGACACCTTTGGAAAGATCCAAAGCCTGGAGCTCTAGTCGCTCGGGTACCAGGCTTTGAGGTGCAGGGATTGAAGGTCCGGATGGAATACCTTCCCCTGATTGAGCGATATCACGTCCAGGCATGTGGAAAGCCACTCCCATGGGCCTGCAGCTGAGGCTGAGGAGATCTGGATACCAGAAATGGCGCAACCAGTCTGGGGCTAACAGGATCACCTTCGCTTTGTCCCTCCTCACCTTGAGTAGCACCTTGTGGATCAAGGGAAATGGAGGGAAGGCGCTGAGGAAGACTGGGGTCCACGGCATCAAGAAGGCATCCCCAGCAGCGAGCCCTGCTGAGGGGAGCAGGCATGAAACAACCTCAGCTTGGTGTTTTCTCTGGAGGCAAACATGTCCACTGTCGGTTTTCCCCAATGGGAGAACAGGCTGTAAGCTACCTCTGGATGGAGAGACCACTCGTGGAATGTTTGGCCTAAGCACCTGAGAGCATCCACCAGATGGTTCGAGGCTCCTGCCAAATGGATGGCTAGGAGATCTGCCTCTAACTGGCTTACGAGGGTCCAGATGCAGATCACATCCTTGCACAGCAGACGGGAGTGCATGCTGCCCTATTTGTTGAGGTAGTACATGGTCGTGGTATTGTCCGTCTGGACTTGAACCACTTGACCCCGGAGCTGAGGAGCGAAAGCTGACAGTGCCAGTCTGACTGCTCCGAGTTCCAACAGGTTGATGTGGCATCGGGACTGCTAGGGGTCCAGAACCCGTGGGCCCTGTTGTCCCTCATGTGGGCTCCCCAGCCCATGAGAGAGGCATCAGTCATGAGGACGACCATTGGCTCAGGGCAGACAAACAGGATCCCTTCCTGCAACCGGTCTGGGGCGGTCCACCATTGGAGAGGGTCCCACATCTTCTGGGTTACAGTGATCAGCTGGTCGAAATGACCATGGCACTGGGTCCACTGGGAGGCCAGCTCCCATTGAAGGGGGCGCATGTGCAACCGGGCCCAATGGACCACTGAGGTGCATGTCACCATATAACCCGGAAGGCGCAGAAATTCACAGGCAGGGCGCAAGTACCCAACAAGAAATGACTGGGCAAAAGAGGAAAGAACCTCCGCCCTGTCTGCCGGGAGCCGAGCTCTGGCTTGACAAGAGTCGAGCTCTGCCCCGATGAAGTCCATCGCCTGAGAAGGCACAAGTTCCAACTTAGCCTCGTTGGTCAGGAGGCCAAGCTGAGAGCAGGTCTGGAGGGCCAGGTCCCTGGACCTCTCCACCTCCTGTTGGGTGGAACGTGCTAGGAGTCGATCGTCGAAGTAGGGGTAAATTATGACCCCCCCAACCCCGATGCCAGAGATAGGCCGCCACCACTGCAATGCATTTGGTGAAGGCCCGTTGGGCTGATGACGGGCCAAATGGCATGGCACGGAACTCATACAGGGTCCCTTCGACCCTCAAGCAGAGAAACCGCTGCTGGGACAGACTAATTGGGACATGAAAGAACGCGTCTTACAGATCCAGTGAACAGAACCACATGTTTCGCTCCAAGGATGGTATGGTCTGGGACAGAGCGACCATCCAAAAGGTGCGTAACCTGAGATATTGATTCAGGTCATGCAGATCTAGAATGGGGCGCCAGCCCCCCATCTGCTTAGGTGCCAGGAAGTACCTGGAGACAAAGCCTGGGTTTGCTGGAGGATCCGCCACTGGAGCCACTGCCTCATTGAGGAGGAGCGGAGCGATGTCGTCTCGAAGAGCCGACTGGGTCTAAGCGGACACTCTTTCCTCCTGAGGGGCGGGGCACGACTTGGAGAGTACTGCTCGAATTCCAGAGGCAGTCCCTGACCGACCATTTGGAGAATCCACCTGTACGAAGTGACAATGGACCAGGAGGAAAGGAAATGGCAGAGACGGCCCCCCACAGGAGGACCCAAAGCTGGCGTGACGGGAGAGGGGGTGGCAACCACCACCCCGTCACTGAGCAGGCTTGTAGGAGGCGGCGGCTCCGGGACCTGAACCTCTGCCTCCTTTCCAGGCCTGTTGGGGTCCGGGCTTGGGCCGAGGGTGCCAAGCTTGAGCTTGCTGCTGATGCTGGTGCTGCTGTCCACCTCAAAAGGAGGACTGCTGAGCCACAGGGGAAGAGTGCCGAAAAGGTTTCTTTTTCTTCTGTTGGTTCTTGCCCAAAGAACCCTTGGCAGAAGTAGCGTCCAAGGTGGCACTGGACTGCTTAATGCGCTAAAGCTGACAGGCCACTCCTGGGCTGAACAAGTCTGTCCCAAGGAAAGGCACGTCACCTAGTTTGTGCTGGGTATCCGCCGAAAAGGAGGAGAGCCTCAGCCAAGCCCTGCGATTAGAGGCAACTGCGGCAGCCATCAAGCGGGCACACGAATCCCCAATGTCTAGGGTCGTCTGAAGCTGCTGTTTGGCGACAGCTCGGCCCTGATCCCGGACTTGCTTGACCGTGGTCTGCATGTCAGTGGGGAGATGTGGGAGGACTTCATCTAGTGACCCTAGAAGGGCATATGAGAAGTGCGCCATGATGATGGCTGAACTTGCCTGAAGAAGGCCCAAGGATAAAGCCGAATAGATCTTCCTGACTGAATGGTCCAAAAGCTTGGACTCTATCAAGAGGTCAGTCAGTGTTGGCAGAACGCCTGAACACAGAGGCAGTCATTAGGCTCTTGGCCGAAGGGTGCTCTGTGAACCGCGCAAGAGACCCCATGGGCACCATGTACTTGAGAGCCATGCAGGCAGACGGTGCTGGACAAGAGGCAGGACGCTGCCAAAGTTCTAGGGTTGGACCAACAATGGCCTCAGCCACAGGAAAGGCCTCCGTTGGGGTATCCCCTCTCTTAAGGATGTCCGTAAGAGGGCACTCCGCCTTTTTCTGGATTGGCTCCAGGGGCATCCCTGTCGATTCAGAGATGAGGCGAAGGATCCCTTGAAAAGACGAGGGACCTTCCTCCGTCTCTAAGCCAACGGTCGACTCATCGTCCCCTGGATGTGAATGCAAGCCAGTGACATCCGAATCAGGGGAATCCGGGTATAAGTGCCTACCACCCAGGTCACTCAACTCGCCAAGGGTGGTCTGGGGTGACGGTGACCGACAATCGCCGGGGAAGCCCGGTGTCTGGTCTGTCTTCCTTGGAAGGAGCCCCTCCCACAGGCTGTTTGAGCAGCGGTTCCACCACAAACCGGTGGAGGCGCCGTTTTGGGCCAAACTGGTAGTTTTGCCAGCTCCACGGGCTGAGGAACCGATTTGATCAGCTCCAAAGGGAGTCGGCTTCAGCCTAGAAGGCGAAAGCCAAGTAATGGCCAGTGTACAAGCTGGGCTGGGCTTGTGCCCGGACAAAATCAGCTGTTGCCACACGAGGCCCTTGTAGCACTGACGGAGTTTCCGCCGAAGCCTCTCCTCATCCGAGGAGGACGAGGACGACCAATGGCATTGCTGCTTTTTAGAGTGTTTACGGCTCTTCCTTGGCCTTTTGTAAGAGAGGGTCCAAGACCTCAATAGAGGTCGGGCGGGCCGACTCAGTCGCATGGGAGACACCGGCAGAACCGGTGATTTCCCAAGATCAGGGACCACATCTTCAATCGAAGTCCCAGCAGGCTGGGTCTCATCTGGAAAAAACAGATTGGGTGTTCGGATGGAGGGAATCATCAACCAGAGTCGGCGATATCGGATCGATAGGATCAATCATGATCTCAACCTCATAGACAGATAATTCGGTCGACTAACCAGATGGCAAAGCCGAAAAGCCAGCAGCCGAGGAAGCTATCTTGACTGACGTTGAGACCGCATGCTCTCAGGACAGAGATGTCTCCCCCTTCCAAGAACCTCTCCATCAAGACAATGACGCACCCGGGTCTTTCTCCCACTTACGGGATCGAGAGACGTCTGAGCCCACAGGCGCCTCTCTTGGTAGGGAGAGACTGGCACAACTCCCGCAAGAAGCCTGAGAAGGTGGAGCCCAGGTTTAGTGGAACAAAAAAGCTCCAAGAGGAATCTACAGCGCAAACCACTTCCTCCTCAAACGCTTGCATGTGCTCCAACTGCTTGGTGGATCCTGCAGCCATGGAAACCTCCCACCAGGCCTCTTTGGATTTCACCGGAAGGTTCCTCTTCTCCGGCCTCCCCAGCTTCAGACGCGCAAGACAATAGTCAAGGACGCTGGGATGAAAAGCCATACACAGACTGCATGAAGAGGTGTCATGGTCAACAGAGGCAGTAGATGCACGCAGTGTGGGGATTGGTGCGTGACATCTTCTGACCGACGAAATCCAGGGCAAGACTTGTCTTCGGAAATCGAAGCGACAAACTTGCGATCGCTAACGTGTAGTGCGAATTTTCGGTAAAACCAAAGGTTTGAAAGCCAGGGCCTACGAAATGCATGGGCACGAGGGAGGCAACCTGAATCTTCCAGCAGAAAGGAAGATCTGGAGTCATGGGGCGGAGCAGAGGTATATACTACCCAGGTGGGTGGGAGGAGCCAACTTGAAGACTTCTGGTGAGATTTAAAGTGGAAGAGGACGTGCCAAAGAGTGAGGATGAACAACATATCCACACTCCTAGAAAGGGCACACAGAGGGAGGAGGTCCCAGAGACTGAGGCTCCAGGGGGATGGTGGGTGGGATTTGTGATGAATGGTGAAGATACACAGAAATATCAAGAATTATGGTACATACGTAATTTTCATCTCTTATCTGTGTCAATCTTCTCCATTCATCACAGTTGGGAGAGTACCAAGCCCCCCAAAGGGGCCCCCGGGACCCTAACGGACCAAGTCCCTTAGCTCCCAGTGGGGGAGAAAACACAGAGGGAGAACCCCTACAGGGCCAGCAATGCCCGAGACTGAAGAGAGTGAGAAGGGGAGAGTGAAACAGGGACCACCCGGAGGGGGCAGGAGGTTGCCCCGACAGATGCCGCCTCACTCTACGGGAGAAAAGGTGGGTTCTCTGGTAGACAGAGGAAATCATCTTACGCCGGGCCAAGGGAAACAACCGGGAAGGACAGTCATGCTGTCTGCCTAGTGCAGATCGCTGTCCCTACAACCCTGGAAGCTACCTCACTGGCGTTGTAAGATACCCTCGCTTGGTGCCTTGCTAGCTCCAGGCCACGTGCAGAGAGTGTAATGGGTTGTCTGGTTATCTATGAATCAGGCAAGGAGGCTAGGAGTTGACCCAGCCTGGACCACAAGAACCTATCATAGGAAGCATAGTGGGCCCGATGAGCAGAAATCGACAGCAACAACCATGCTGAGTAGAAGGTCCTTCTCCCCCAGAAGTCCAAATCCGCGGAATCTTGATCTGGGGGCCGGTCACGGTGGAGGGTGCGAAGCCCACTGGGAGTGTCCAGCTGCGTCAGTCCTGACTGAGGATGAGGCATACGACCTGGAGACTCCAAGGGTGCACAATACCTCTAGCTCAGATCCCTAAGGGCTGGGACTCCGAAAGAGGGTCATTGCCAAAACCACAATGACGCCTCCTGTAAAGGAGCAGGCCAGGTGGGCACCGCAAGGGTGGCTGCACTGAAGTCGCCTAAAAAGGCACACGTCGAATGCTCCGGATTGTGCTGAGGAGTGGGTGGGGTGATACGCAAGTCTTCCATCATCCTCACGAGGAAACACGGATACTCGGCGAGATCAGCAGCAGGGGATATGTGGGCAGAAGGTTCCTCTCCACCAGAAGAGGAGGATGAGGAAGCAGAAGACCTCAGAGATCCAGAGGTTGGCTGCTCAGGGGGAAGGTGGAACACCCACTCATCCATGGCCCTGACATAAGTAGGGAAGTGAGCAGCCGCACCCCTGAACTGTTCCCAGGAGAGAGGTTCCATAGGACCACGAATTCCTGGGAGAGCAGGAGATGATGAGAGGAATGGAGGCTAGGTCCACAACAGAAGAGGACCGTCCTCTGTCCAGGCAAGAGAGCGCACCGGAAGCCTCTAAGGAAGGAGAAGTTCCAGGGAGCCCAACAGCAGACAGCTGATCAACCACGCTGGAACTGCCTAGATCATGCCCTGAAGAATCCCCCATGAGGGTGACGGGACTGTATAAACCCAGAACCCTGGTCCCTTCCCTCTAAAGACCACAGCCCTCTCGAGGAGACAGAAGGAAGGGCGGGGGCCTACACTGAGACACCTCCCCGAATCTGGGTGGGTCCCAGAGAAGGGCTGCCACATTGAACCCTGACCCCATGACCCCTCAGAGTCCAAGAGAGCCCTCCGCCTCGCAAACACCAGCCTGGGCAACTGGCAACCCTTGTTTGTCCCCGAGGAGACCACCCAGGGAGTAGCACCCTTCCCCTCCGTAGGCGCGCTCTGGTCGGCCCTAAAGTTGAGTGATCCAGGCACACCACATGAGGGAGTAAACCCATCTGAGGGGGCAGAAAACCCTCCAAGCCTAGGCTGCAAGGCAATAATGGCCTGGACCACCGCCTGCTGGTCAGCACCAGACTCCAGACTCTGGGGGGCTACTGCCCACTCCTCAGAGGGAGGCTGGTTCCGGTCAGCCAAAGTAACTACCAAGGTATCCATGTGGGCTGCCAACTCCAAAGAGTCTGACAGCGAGTCTGAACCAGACTCGGAGTCCACCTCCGAAGAGGTAGCGACCGTAGTCCGGTGCCAGACCATATGCGGACGCCTGCTCCTGTCCGGACCGAGGGAGATGCCAGTCCGCATGTCAGAACCAGAGTCGACACCAAACTCCCCCACGGCACCATGGACGGCGCCCAAGGAGGAGAAAGCACAGAGAGCGGCAGCAGAACTAGAGTCATCAGCCACGGCGCCGTTCCCCCCCCCTCACGGCACTGCAAACAGCAGCAGGGTCAGGGACGGCTCCACCGACAGCACCCTCGGCGCTGCCAGCAGCACCAAGAGTGACATCTCCCATGGCGCTGTGGCCCCGCTCAGCACCGCAAGTGGCACCAGAGCTAGACACGGTGCCGTCCCCAGCCTCTGCACCGCTCACTGCTCCAAGACAAGAAACAGTCGAAGATGGCACCAGAGAACTTCCCACGGCCCCATGAACGGCGTTGACAGCAGAGATGATGGCGAGCGGTGGACCGGCACCAACCACAGCGCCATGAATGGCGCAGACTTCTAAAATGGCACAGACGGACGGCGCCAACCCAGGCTTTCCAGCCAGAGGAAGCGCACACCAGGGAGCCTTCGGCCTAAAAAGGGTGATTGCCAGAGCGGTGCCTCTCCCATCCCCAGGGGAATGGACTAGGCCTCCTGCACCGCTGGAAGGGCTTCTGCCATGGCGAGACCACAAGAGGCGGAAGTCCCCTCCTTTGCGGTCCATATAGAACCAGGAGGGGACCCGGTGGAAAGGCCAAGAGACCGTGGCATGGCAGAGTGCGCACCAGTCTCCCAAAAGTCAGCAGAGCTCGTCCAACTTTCCACGCGTGTTGTTCCAGGACACAACGATCCATAGAGAAACAGGCATCGCACGAATCCATGTTGTGAAGTGGGCCAAGACATGTAAGGTAACAATCATGCTGGTTGGTAACGGAGTACTTACGGCCGCATGGGCACGGACGGATGGGAGGCCGTCCCGGTTTCAGCGACTTTTTGCACTCCAACCTAGACATGATCAGAGGAAAACAAAGTGAAAAAAAAAAAACAGACTCTACGTCGCTGAAAATAACAGAGAACAATCTTACCAAACAGCGGCATCAAGTAGGGCGAAACGGAACCAGCAGGTAGATCGGCGTCGACAGTCAAAGATTAGGCCTGAAGTGAGTAGCTGCTTGGAGCTCCTAACGAGGTGCGACCTCTATGGCGGGAGACGAAGAACTGGCGGGAGGGCGGGCCGCCGACAGCTAACGCCCAATCCGCGAGCGCCACGCAGTGCGTCAGCCTCGAGGGTTTTGCCATAGCTGCATCGGCTCCGCCCATCCAAAAAAGTTCCTGTGGGGTCGTGACCTCCAGCCACATACCCAACTGTGATGAATGGTGAAGACTGACACAGACAAGATCAGCGCCTTCTCCTCTTGCTGCTCTTATCAGGAGAAGATGAGTGGGAGGAACTTGAGGATCTTGTCCTGTGCTTCCTGGGTGCAGTGGGCTCTCCCACGCCTCATGGTTGGAGGGCTCTGGGTCGAGCAGCTTGTCTGGTTCAGGTTCGCCCCGATGTTACGGAACGGAAAGCATGGAAGGAGGCACACCCACTGAGAGGTCCTTCTTAACGGTGTCCCACCAGTGGGAGAAAAGCTCCTAACCTGCGAGAGCCAGCTTAGGGGGACTCTGGCTAAGGTGGAGCAGGTGCACCAAAACCGGCGTCAGTACTGTCGTCAGGGGGTACTGTTACCCCGAGCCAGCAGTGCCACCGGTGCCAGCATCCAGGGACATGGTCATCAGTAAAATAGGTAATGGCAGGGGGAAGGGGACTGTTACCCTGAAGTCAGATGGACCAGTGTCTGCTGGGGAGAAGGTTCCGGAACCTATGACTGGTCGGACCGGCATAACTGGCGTCAGGACAGTCACAGGCGGCTGTACCACCCACGCCGGGGTGGATGTTAGGGGACAGCCGTACGTCGGTCTGGTGCCTGCCTATCTCCAGACTCAGACGGGCGTCCCTCGGAAGGCTTAGCCTTGGGATGGTCAAAGTATTTATGTTTATTGTACTTCTCCAGACATCGGTCAGGAGCCGTAGGCTGACAACGGTCAGAGCTTCGATCTGGGCAGCAGAGAAGAAGCCCTGCCACCAGAATGCCCAGTCTCCTTACTCGACTCCCAGAGGTCAGCCATAGAGACTGAGGCCAAGTGGGAGGAAGACTTACCTGCAGAAGCCGAGGAAACCTCCTCGGCGGGCGCACCTTCAAGGGAGCAATGGAGGTCCCCGAGGGCTTAGACACCGACGACCGAACGGCCATAGCCGAAGAAGTTTTGAGGGACATAAGATGTGGTTCCTCCAAAGAGGCAGACCCTGAGCCAGAGGACCGAAGCCTAGATCGGGACCTTTCTCTCTCTTTTCCCCTCCCCGATGCTCATTTTTCTGGTGCTTCTTGAGGGCAGGTGAGTGAGAAGATTCCCCCACGGAAGAGCTCTCCATTGCAGCCAATCTGGACTCCTGACTTCTGTCTCTGAATACGTGTCCAGCTATTGAAGGCCTGACAGTAAGGGCAGGCGTCAGTATCATGGTCGGAACCCAGGCAGTAGACACACGCAGAGTGGCAGTCCTTAGCGGGGATCTGTTGCCCGCAAGAGCACTTGTTGGTGTGCCTTTGGAAGAGGATGACATAGATCGAAGATTTGTTGAAAAATCACAAACAAGAGTGGAGAAAAACAACTGATGAGCGTTCAGTACAGAGAGAAACTGTAGTCAAAGCGTGCGGCGGGAAAGAACTGGAGAATGTGGGGAACTCCCTCCCTTATGTAGGGTGACGTCAGTGGTGAAGCCTACATCAGCGAGGGGCGATCCCATGTCAGTACTGCTGGAAAAAAGAATTGCCGAGATTAGCCGCCAGTCCTATATGTGTTACCTGCTGCAACAGATTCCTCTCAAAGTAAGATCATGTGGTAACTGCGACTAGAGGATAGGCAGACTGTATAAAGCCTGATGCCTCTGAGAGCTCAGCTTGAGGAGGTGGGGCCAACAGCTGTCACCTCGATACCCGACTATCTTGGGTACAATAGGTGTTCCAGCCAATGTGCAAGAAGGAAAGTCCCCCACCAGTTAGTCCCCAGTTTCCCCCAGCCTTGTACTCTATTGAAGGAAATTCCCCAAGATCGTCTCATCATACAGAATGGTCTGGTTGGCAGCCAAGTAATTTAGCCTCTCAAATCTAACTAATAAAAGTCCACTTCCCATTCCCGGACCATGATGAAGATTTTGTGGGTGTTGAGTGCCATCACCTCTGTCTTTCCCCAGTTATTCCTGAGGCCGGAAACCTGTGAGATGTCATTCAGGTCTGCCAGGGCAAACAGAGGTGTGGCCCGATCCCTCAAAGTGAGCAAGATGTAACCCGAAAAACAACATGGTGTAACATTGCCAACCCAAACCAACCCGCCCCCAAGAACCCTACCATCTGTTATTGAGTGCAAAGTAGCTGTGCCAAGGGCTCAATAGCCAGCACAAACAGACCCGACAATAGGGGCAGCCCTACCTTATGCTCTGTCCCAACTCAAATAGAGAGATTCCCTAAGGTCAAAACCACAGTCAGAGGAATAAATCATATGGAACCTGTGGATGAACTTTTTCCCCAACTCAGACTTCTCAAGCACTTTCATCAGACAAGATCATTCAAACAAATGAAGCTCTGTGTCTTGTGCCACAGCTGCAACGTGTACCCTCACCTGGCCTGTAACCCACATCAAATTTATTTGAATTTTGTTGACCAGGTAAGACCACTGAGACAATTACGGTCCCTTTTTCAGGGTTGACCCAGGGTTACACATATTACAGAGCAGTACAGCGTACAGACAGGTAAAATGCAGGACATCAGTAAAGCATCATCAACTTCATGTACAATTGGTATATAGCCATATAGAGCTATGCAAAGACATAAATGCTACATAGATAGAATGTGTGCTATGTATGACAAGTGGATACGAGCATACTGCTATAACTGTGTAAAGGGAGAAAGTTAGGAGAAGGTGCAGATAGTAGATGAATACCATTGTGGTTAACTAGGGGGTGAGAGGGAGAGAAGAGAAGTAGGATGGGGGGGGCAGGGATAGGACAAGTTAAAGTGCATCAGTGAAGACAGGAGCAGGAGGTAGGGGAAACAAGGGAAGCATATAGGCTGGACTTAAATAGAGGAAGAGAGGTACTGTTAAGGACAAGTGAAGGAAGAGCGTCCCAGCTAGAGACAGCAGCAAATGAGAAGGACCTCCTAGTGGAGATTAAGCGCACTTTGGGGATACCTAGAAGGGGTAGGGATGCTGAGCGGAGGGTGCGAGGTGTTTGTCTTAAGCTTATTACATCCCTTAGGCAGGGGGGGCGTGAAGTAGTGGACAAATTTATACATAAGGCAATGGAGAAGTACTTCAATTTAGATTCGTAGGTTAACCAGCCCAGAGAGGAGAGGACTTCACAGTGGTGCAAACGGGAGTTGGCTCCCAGTGCGAACCTCCCAATCCTATGGTAGACCTGGGAAAGGAGAAAGAGGAGGAACTAGTAGTCAGCAGCAAAGGGGCTCCATAGGTCAGGAGGGGAGTGAGCGATGCGGAAGTGATTCTTAGGCTGGAGGCAGAGGTGAGAAATGGGCGAATTTGATAGAGCAACCCAAGTTTCTGATTCATAGCTTTGACAAAGTTGGAGACAAGGAGATTGAAAGAGCGTGGTGTCCAGGGTGAAGTCCAGATATTTGAAGGACAGGACTATCTCCAGGATGTCACCCTTGTTTGATATGATATTAAGAGAGGGTGGAGGATCCTTTGTAGAAGGGTGTTGGGAGAACAGCATGCATTTAATTTTCTTTGTGTTGAGGACCAGTTGACAACAGCTGAACCAGTCCTCAAGGGAAGCAAAGCCATTGGCAAGATCCCTGTTAATTTGGTCAGTATTTGATGAGGAACGATAGATAATGGCATCATCCGCATAAAGATGCACTGAAGCACCACCACAAGAACGAGGGAGGTCATTAATGAAGAGTGAAAACAGAAGTGGTCCTAAGATGGATCCCTGCGGTACTCCATGTGTTACATGCCTGGGTTCAGAGAAGGAGTCATTCCATTTCACTCTCTGAGAGCGGCATGATAGGTAGCTTTTTACCCAGTTCTATGCATTATTATCCAGACCTAGAGTATGCAGCTGATGGAGCAGAAGATCATGGTTTACCAGATCAAATGCTTTAGTAAGGGCGACTAAAATGGTGCCTGTAGCATGGCCCTCATCCATGGCATGGAATATGTCTGCTACTTTTATCAGTGCAGTTTGGGTGCTGTGATTCATTCTGAATCCATGCTGATATAGGGATTGTAGATTGTGTGATTCAAGGTAGTCTTGGAGGTGGTTGTAAATGATGCGCTCCTGTATCTTTGCCAAGTGGCAGAGGAGGGATATAGGTCTATAGTTGTCTACAACAGTATTGGATCCCCCCCCTTGTGTATAGGTACTACCACTGCTACCTTCCACTTATCAGGTACTGTATTGGACAAGAAGGACCGGTTGAAGAGATCTCAGACCGGGCGAGCAAGTGCTGATGCTCCCAACTTGAGAAATGTTGCTTCTAGGGAGTCATGTCAAGTCAAGCTATCAGGATTAAGGTTTAGGAGGAGCTTCTGGACCTTTTTGATGGTGGCAAGTTTCATGTGGAACTCTGAGCACCCATCAAGGGCAGCTTTATAAGGTGGGACCGAGTTAGGGGTGGAGGATTTATGGAAAAGTGAGGTATATTTGTCAAGATCTGTGAAGAAGTTATTAAATCCTGTTGCTATGGATGCAGTTAGTGAGGGTAGAGTCACTGGCGAGGACTGAGCTGGGGTAGAAGCAGTTTTCCCTTTTAACAGCGAGATAATTAACCAGAGTTTGAACGTGGTCCACCCCATTTGTCCCTGATAAAGCCTTTACCTGGTCTGGGTAGAGCAGCTGTAGCAGTACTTTATTAAGCCAAATTGCCAAAAGCTTGGAAAAATGTTTTAACCCACATACAACAGGGAGATGGGGTGATAGCAAGAGCACTGGAGCGTATCCTTGCCGTTCTTCCCCATTATTTTAAAAGTGGTTTCCTTAGTCAACAGCAGCTGCCTAAGTGCCCATTCTTCTTGAAGAGTCCAGAGAAGTTGAAGCTCCACAATATCCCCCACTAGGAGGTTCCTCTCTACAGGGAAGCCATCCGGTCCCAGAGACATCCCCCACCACCTGCATGACTGCTATCATCCCCCCCCCCAAACTTCTCAAAGGAAAGGGGTGCCAAAAGGACATCCTGCTGTGCATCTTCTAAACTAAGGAGGGCTAGAAGCTACAGGAAAACATCTATTCTCCACAGCTGTTCCTCCCCTTTACTGTTTTAATAGCACACAGATTCTCCTTAGTACCTCTGGTAAGTGTCCCTTACCTTCAAAGGGAGCATAGGCCAGACCCAGTTTCCCCAGATGCCTGGAATTTCAGGGTTGGCTGTAATCTTTTTCAGTCAATAGTGTAACAGACCTCTCACCTTTTCTCTGCCCCCTGTACTCTTGTTGGCTGCAGCAGTCAGTTAAAACTCCACCTGCAATATGGACCTTTTGTTAACCTATCATTGGCACTAGGTCCGAAAGCGCGGTCAGTAATAGCACTGTACATAACAGCGCCGTATTGACAGTGTTGTCAATCACAGCAGCTGTAAACAATGTCACCAGTATGGACAGCGCCAATGGTAGCAGCCGTACACCACAGTGACGATCATTACCATTGCCAAACAGTAACATCACAAATAGCAACAGGGGTAGCAGTAATTGCTGAACGCTATTCTACTCGGGTTGCTATTCAGTCTGACACGTTCCTGATCGCACGGTTTTGACTGCAGTTCAGGTTACGCTAGTGTAACCAGGCAGGCACATAATTTGGACATAAGTTGGTGAGTAACCCCAGGTGTGCAGTCCCCATTTTGCATCTCTGTTGCAATTCTTTTATATCTTGCAGCAAGGTTAATTCCTTTTCCCATTTTTTCCTAGTTGAAAAGACAACTGCATGTAGGCTTTATATACATCCCAGACCCATGAGTTTCCAGTGTTTATTTCAGACTGGGATTGTGGCAAATGTCTCATTTTCAATTCTGACCCACTTTTTCTACTCTCTTTGGAACAATCTGGCTCACTGTTCTAAAAGTTTTGCACCACTGTTTTAAGAATGTGAGCCTGCTTGAACATTACCTGTTTGTTTTGTTTTTTTTTTCATTTAACCTCTACTTTTATGCAGAGTGGGACATTATCCCATGTAGGCAAATATCTGAAATGAACCCTGCACTTCCTACCTCTCCCATCAAACTAGACATGACGTAACCCTCTAATTCTTTCTTAAACCACTTCCCATAGAAGTGAGACTTTCATATGCAATCTTTTTTTTTTTTTACACTTTCTTCTGGGGTTCGCAGCTGAAAGCTATACATGACCAGGGCACAATCACAAAGCATCAAAAGTTCAATGTTCACCTCCAAAGAACCATTCACCAATGCCCCAGATGGCAGAGTATATTTTTAGCTGTCATCGCACACAAACTAAAGTGAACTAGCTGTCCCCTCAGGATGCCTCAGCCACCAATGAGCTCCTTAAAGACCTAGAAACACATTTCAACCGTGTAGAGAAAGTGGCATAGAGACATCATGCAATCACCCATTGGTCCATGCACAAAGAATGGCAACCCTCTCTAGTCCAGATGCAAACTTTTGCAACACCCTAATTTTATAACTGCCACAGGAAGATGGCCCTGGCTGCTAGTACAGTGAACTGGCACTGCCACACAGACATCTGGGATCGAATCAAACCCAGGTGCCCACACCCCAGGTCTATTCTCATTAACCCTCCTTCAGAATGTTGGGAAGTCTTACAATGTGAGTAGCCATACAGTGTCAGCAACTCAACAACAAAAGATTGGCACAACCACAGCAGTAGACATACGTCATCAAAGGGAGGAGGGCAGAGACCTGCATGGGCTGCCGAAATGATGGCCAGTCCCTGCATCCATTTTATGGGCCCCATCTCCACTTGCAACTACCCTTATATGATAGGTACAAGCAGACAAATGGTTCCTGGGTCCCACCGGAGAGGCAAATTCACAGGGCCACCACGGCTGAGAGTCAGCGGTCAAGTCGGGCTGCAAGCAGGAATGTTATCCAGAAGGGTAGAAATGAAGAGCAGAAGCAGCTGGACAGACAGCAGTGAACAGCAATATGGAAAGGTACAAACAGTTAATTTAACAAAAAAATAAATGCTGTAAGCAGCAAGTGGGAGTGTCGCAAAGGATGTGACCAGTCAGGGAAAGGGTAGGGGTGGACAGAGGTTCCAGTCAGAGGAGTGCAGCACACAGGGTTTGGGAGAAGAACCAATTGACATAAGGAAAAGAAATTATTCACAGGGAGCAGGATGGGGGCCATTGAACTACCAAAGACGGGCAATTAGACCCAGGTGGTAATTTTGCCACCTAGCCTGGAGGACAATTTTCAGGGGCACCGCAAGTCTACAGTCAACCAGTGTGCTCAGTAGGTAGCACACTTGCCTCTGGAGCCAGAACATCAGAGGGTCGCGAGTTCTAGCCCCACACCGCGTACGTGGGGTAATACCCATAGTTGATACTGTAGCACAGTACGAAGGGGATGCTTCACAACTGAGGTGCCATCCTTCAGATGAGACAAATGGAGGTCCCTTCTGCCCAACTCTAGTCACTGTCCAGATGGAAGTAAAAAAAATCCTATGACACTTATCGATAGAGTACAAGAGTTTCCCCAATGAAATAGCCAACATTCCCCATCAATAAAACGGGTTCATGTAACTCACCCCCAGGACTCACCAGGAAATAAGCTATCGCAGCTTTGTGTGCCTTTTCTGGTCAAAAATTGTAGATAAAACTAACTTGCAGCATGGCATAGTGCCATGCCATGGAAGTCACCAAGCAGGTTAGTGAGTGCAAACTCCATTTCCACCTACTTCCATCTGGTGACCACATTAGTCAGAGGGAGGGGGAACTCCTCTCCACTGCAACCAACTTCTTTGTATACCTACAAAAGGAGGTGGTGCCAGAGACGCTGCTGTTTGCCCCATTTTGTGTTGCTACCCCTTGCGACTTGAATGGGGCTCCCAGAAATCAAGAGAGACCCTAAACTAATTCTGTGTGTAAACGTGGTTTAGTTTGCTCTTATTCAACCATATGGTTAAAAGTTTGTGCTCAGTCCCTCCCCACTCGCACACCATCATTCAGCAGAGGTGGTTCTTACCAGCAAAGCCTGCTGTCTTTTTCCGCTTTCTTTTTCCTCCTCCAACCATGGATTGTTCCGCTCAATATTTCCCCTCAGCGTTTTCAGTTCTTCTTCACGTCCCTTTTGAATATAAACCAACACATCAGCCATCTGCTCAGCAACAGAGACAATACTGCACGTTTTACACGGACTCTAAATCCACGCAGAGAGGTTGTGCCTATGGTGCAACACAATGGCAGTCAACCTAAAGAACAGGTTACTCACCTGTAACAGTAGTTCTAGGAGTGGTATATGTTGTTCATCCACACTTCTTGGCATGTCCCCTTTCACTTTAAATCTTGCTGGAAGTCTTCAAGCTGGCTCCTCCCACCCACCCGGGTAGTATATACCTCAGCTTCACCCCACAATGCCAGATTTTAGCCCGCTGGAAGCAAGGTTGTGCACCCGAAGCCAGGGAGGTTGGGTGGGTGTGTGTGGATGAACAACATATACCACTCCTAGAACTACTGTTACAGGTGAGTAACCTGTTCTTCTAGGAGTGTGGATATGTTTGTTAATCCACACTTCTTGGCAGACTCCAAGCAGTTCTTTGGGAGGAGGGAGGCAAGGCGCACACCCCCTACTTAGGAAACAGATTGGAGAACCGAGGCCCCCAAACCAGCATCCCGGCGTGACTCAAGGTCGATGTGGTAGATAAAGGTGTTTGCTGACTTCCAGGTAGCAGCCCGACAGATTTCCTGGATAGGGATGTCCCTGGAAGCAGCCACCGATGCAGCAGTATGGCAGGTTGAACGAGCTCTTATCCATCTGGGTGGCTCCATGCCCAACTCGTAGCACAGACCTATGCATGATGTAATCCATTGTGCTATGGTCCGTGTGGCTGCAGGTCTGCCAGAAGTTGCTTCAGCGTAGGTGACAAATAGCTGGCGAACCTCTCCCCGAATTTCCGCTGCTCTCTCCTTATAATAGGAGAGAACACATCTCAGGTCCAAGGTATGGTGCCTGTAATCGGCGTCCAAGGTGTAAATAGGGTAGTATACCGGCAGAGTCAACACCTGATTAAGGTGAAACTTTGACACCATCTTCAGAAGGAATTTCGGGTGGGGGCACAGGACAACTTTGTCCCTGTGGAAGACCAGATAAGAGGAGTCCAACGAAAGTGCCTTGAGCTCTCCTGTCCTTCTGGCTGATGTGACAACCACCAGGAAGGCTGTTTTCCACGACAAGTGCGAGAGCTCACACTTGTGTACGGGTTTGAATGGCTTGCCCATGAGCTTTGCCAAAACCAGCAACAGATCCCATGGAGGTGGAGGTTTACACATCGGAAGGGATATGTGATCTAGGCCTTTGAGAAAGTGCCCGACCACTGTCTTCTGCACCAATGTCGGCTGACAGGCCCATGCCCCATAAGCAGAGATGGCTGCCAGGTGCACCCCAAGGGGTCGATGGCCGCAGACCACTTTTGGAGAGAGACCAAAGGTAGTCAAGAATGTTAGCTACAGAGCAGGATAAGGGGTCCAGACTCCTACCCTGGCACCAAATGGAAAACCTTTTCCATTTTAAGGCATAACATTTCCTGGTCAATTCCTTACAGGATGCCTCCACCACGGTGTAGACATCGGCGGAAAGACCCAAAGCCTGGAACTCTAGCCGCTCAGGTATCAGGTTACGAGGTGCAGGGATTGAAGGACCTTCCTCTGAGCTAGAGATATCAGGTCCGGGCGTGTACAAAGTCGCTCCAGGGGCCTGCAGCTGAGGCCGAGGAGATCTGGATACCAGAACTGGCACGGCCAGTCTGGGACTACCAGGATCACCTTCGCCTTGTCCCTCCTCGCCTTGAGTAACACCTTGTGGATCAAGGGAAATGGGAGGGGGGGGTGATAGGTGTAGAAGAGGCCTGGGGTTCATGGCCTCGAGAAGGCATCCCCCTGCAGCGAGCCCTGCTGAGGGGGGCGGGCATGGTACAGTCTCAGATTAGTGTTTTCCCTGGAGGTAAACAGGTCCACCAGCGGTTTGCCCCAACGGGAGAACAGACTACGCTACCTCTGGATGGAGAGACCACTCATGGGATGTCTTTTCCATGTGGCTGAGAGCATCCGCCAGCTGGTTTGAGGCTCCTACCACATGGATGGCTAGGAGATCCGCCTCTAACCGACTTACGAGGGTCCAGATGCGGAGCGCCTCCTTGCACAGCAGACGGGAGTGTGTGCCGCCCTGTTCGCTGAGGTAGTACACGGTCATGGTATTGTCTGTCTGGACTTGAGCCACTTGACCCTGGAGCTGAGGAGCGAAAGCTGACACCACCAGTCTGACTGCTCTGAGCTCCAACAGGTTGATATGGCATCGGGACTCCTTGGGGGTCCAGAACCCATGGGCTCTGCTGTCCCCCATGTGGGCTCCCCAGCCCATGAGGGAGGCATCGGTCGTAGGAACGTCCGTCCCGAGCCAACGGTTAAAGGGGATCCCTTCCTGCAACCGTTCTGGAGCGGTCCACCATTGAAGTGTGTCCCTCATCGTCTGGGTTACAGTGATAAGCTGGTCGAAGTGACCATGGTGCTGAGTCCACTGGGTGGCCAGCTCCCACTGGAGCGGCACATGTGCCACCAGGCCCAACGGACCACTGAGGTGCACGCCGCCATGTGACCTACAAGGGGCAGAAAGTCCCAGGCAAGGCGCAAGTGCCAAACCAGAAATGATCGGGCAAAGGAGGAGAGAACCTCCACCCTGCCCACCGGGAGCCAAGCTCTGGCTTGACAAGAGTTGAGCTCTGCCCCGATGAAGCCCATCACCTGAGAAGACAAGTTCCAACTTGGCCTCGTTGATCAGGAGGCCGAGTTGGAAGCAAGTTCGGGGGGCCAGATCCTTGGACCTCTCCATCTCCTGAAGGGAGGAACCCGCCAAGAGCCGATTGTCGAGATAAGGGTAAATTCTGACTCCTCAACGCCAAAGGTGGGCCGCCACCACTGCATTGCATTTGGTGAAAGCCCGAGGGGCCGATGACAGGCCAAACAGCATGGCTCGGAACTCGTACAGGGTCCCCTCGACCCTGAAGCCGAGAAATCGCTGCTGGGACGGATGGATAGGGACGTGAAAGGATGTGTCCTGTAGATCCAGAGAACAGAACCACATGTTGCGCTCCAGGGATGGTACGATCTGGCTTAGAGTTACCATCCGGAAGGTGCGAGACATGAGATACTGATTCAGTTCGTGGAGATCTCAGATGGGGCGCCAACCCCCCCGTCCGCTTGGGCACCAGGAAGTTGGGGAAATTCGGTGTCGTTGAAAGCCCCCCTTGCACCCCCCCCAGCCGGACCCCCAACTGGTATCAGGGTGTGCATTGGGGTCGTCGGTCCAACTCTCACCTCATTCTCCTACATGTGATGGGGTGAGAGTTACGCAGACGACCCCAATGCACACCCCAATGCTCGTTGGGGGGGTGCAAGGGGCTTTCAACTCCAACACCGAATTTCCTCACTTTTGTCACTGTGGAACAACCCTAACTGGTGCATTAAACTGAGTTTTTTTGCCTCTAATTTTATATATATATATATATATATATTATATACATACATACACACACACAACTCAGTGTGACAGTTTATTGGACTAAACTAATAAATACATTACATAGCATTCATACTTTTGGGACAATAATCCCAGGCACCTGATGCTAAGATCTTTGTGGTCTCAAAGCTTGCTCACTGTAACATGCCTGTGATGTAGTAGTTAGAGTACTGACTTGGGGACCAGGAAATTGCAAGTTCAAACTCTGCTAGAGCAAAGCATTCACTGTGTGATCTTGGGAAAATCTCAACCTTTTCGTGCTCCAGTCCATACAGTAAATGGGTAGCAGCAAGACCCCACTGGATAAATAAATCCTAAACAAACACCCTCATCTGTACAATATAATTTGTCATGCCCACAAAGGGAGGGCATCCAAGTGTGCATCACAAAATGACGACACTGGGCACTGTAGACAGAGGCCCACTATAGTCATTTGAAACATATGAAACTCAGAATTTGAATTATTGGTTATAAAAGGGGTGGAGCTGGGGCAGGGTTCAGGGTGTGGTTTATTGTCCTGTTTTCACCTCATCCAAAGGTGGCAACCCTGTATTTTGGCTGAAACTGATTCATTCTTAAATCGCTCCTACATGGAGCATATTCATGCCAGCTCAAATTACAGGTCAGTAGATGCCCCAGGTGTATTAACAGCTATGTTTTGTTATCAGTTCAAGAGGGAGATCTACAAGTGTGTGTGCGTCACACTCTGCTGACCCTTTCCTGGTACATTAACCTTTTCCTATTCAGCTTGCAAATGGCTCTAATGCTACATGTTAGCAGTGCACAGTTTAGAACATGAAGCAGTGCATGTGTGTTTGTATGGCACTTTGTTCTAGTTGCCTCCAGGATACCCTTGTGTTTATCTCAATACTCCCTTTTTAAAATTCTGCGACGGTTTTTGCCCCAACCACCCCCTCTTCCTGGTGTCCACCACAATCTCCATGAAAAAAATAATTTCATGTTTCCCCTGAGGCCCCCCAAAACTTAATGTTGTGCCCCCTTGACTTGGAGCATCTTACTTTGGAAGATGCTTTCTTCCTATACCCTGTTTATACCGGTGATATATTTGTATGTCTCAATCATGTCCTCCCCCCCCAATCCAGGAAACACACATTTAACTCCTTTAGTCTTTCCTCATAGGTTTTATCCCACAGGTCCTGCACTATTTTAGTTGCCCTCCACTGCATCACTTCTGCCCTGTCTATGTTCTCTCTCAGATGGGGCCTCCAGAACAGGACGCAGTATTCCAGGTGCGGTCTCACAAATGTCTTATTCAGGGGCAAAATGACCTCCCTCTTTCTACTCGTAATATCCCTTCCCTATGCATCCAAGCATCTGGCTAGCCTTTCCAGCCACATCATCGTACTGCCTACTTTCTCTTAGGTCCTCCAAACTGCCAGTTCCCTTTCCTACTTCGTGACCGTCAGTACCTCCCCACCTAGTTCATACTTTGCCCCTGTGTCATTGTGCTCTATGTGCATGATGGTGCACTTTCTTGCACCAAATCCCAGCTGCCATTCTTCAGACCATTTCTCCAGTTTTTTTTAAGGTTTTCCCTCATTCTTTCAACACCCACTGGCATGTCCACCATATTGCACACCTTTGTATAGTCTACAGAGGTATACCTTCTCCTCCAGTCCCTTTGCAATGTCCCCAAGAAATAATAAAGAGGACCGGCCCCAACACCAACCCCTACAGCACCCTGCTCTTCACCTCTCCCTCTCCAGAGTACTCCCTGTTTACCACAACCCTCCATCTCCTGCCATTTAGCCAGTTCTCCACCCATGGAACTATTTTAGGATCCACCCCTAGGCTGTGCAGCTTGTTAATCAGCCATCCATGGGGTACAGTGTTGAAGGCCTTTCTTAAGTCCAGATATGTCACATCCACCACACTTCCCTGGTCCTCTACCTTAGTTACCCAGTTATGCCATAGATGAATTTCAGTTCAAAGTAGTGCAGAATAATGCACATGGGAAGAGGAACCCAGGGTGAGCTACAGGATTGTGTGTGTGGGGGTTGACTATCACCAAGGAAGAAAGGAACCTGGGAGTTATTTCAGATGAACTAAAGGTGTCAAAGCAGAGTACAAAGGTGGTGGGGAGGGCCAGTGGCATGCTGGAGTGCATAGGTAGAGACATCACAAGCAGAAGGTAGGAGGTGGTGATACCTTTGTACAGAACACTGGTGAGACCTCACCTGGAGTACTGTGTGCAGTTCTGGAGGGCGCACCTTCGAAAGGAAATCGACAGGGTGGAGGCGGTCCAGAGAAGGGCAACAAAGATGGTGCACGGCTTACACCAAAAACATGTGAGGAGAGATTAAAGGATGTCAATATGTATTCACTGGAGGAGAGGAGGGATCCGGGGGACATGACAGAAACTTTCAAGTACCTTATGGGCATAAACAAGGTGCAGGGGGTGACAATTTTCCAATATAGGCAGAGTACAAAAACAAGAGGGCATGATATGAAATTAGAAGGGGCAAGTTGATGGGAAACATGAGGAAGTTTTTCTACACTGAGAGGGTTGTGGACACGTAGAATAGCCTGCCACAGGAGGTGGTGGGAGTAATGACAGTGGAGGAATTGAAACATGCCTGGTACAGGCATAAGGGAACACTGGAGGTGGGTAGGAGAGGCAGTATGCCACTGGCCAAGTAGGGTCAGAGGCTGCACGCAAGTGTAGGGCTTAGGGGCAGGCTGGATGGGCCTAGTGGTCCTTATCTTCCGACAATTTCTATGTTTCTATTAGTACAATGAGTCAGTGCAAAACACAGTGCTTATCCTAAATACAGTAAAAGTTGGGTTAGATGTATAAGTAAATAAATGCCATATGAGGCAGTGTATGTGTGTTAGTGTGTATGTGGCGATGCTCTGTGTATGTAGACAGTGCACTGCTACAGTAGGTTATACTGGAATATATATGCATATATGGCCTCTCCCCCTCAGCACTCACCCCCTTAATCACCACAGACTCAAAAGTTAAACACACCCGGAGCTCTGACACCCATCTTTTTTCCATCCCTTCTTGTCGCACAGCTCAATTCCAAAGATCCTTCTGCTATAGGGCACCTTTGTGGATGAATAACCTACCCTCCTCCTTGCTCTTTGAACAAAGAATTGGTCATTTTAAAATGCATCTTAGGGCCCACATTCGGGCCACAAGTGACTGCGACTGTACCTGAACCGGGCCCCCTGTGCCTCTACTACTGACAATGGCCGCCGGCTTGCCTCTGCCCACAGCTCTTAACTCAGTTTTCCCAGGGATTGTTAAGCATCCAGTTTTATCACAATCTTAAACAGCACTAGTTACTGAATGTTAGCCAAACTGTACCTGTGACAAACCTAACTGTACTCTGTAACATCTTCTGTATTGTGTGTCTGTATCTAATATATGTGACATGGAACCTTTGTAAAGGAGTCTTTGACTCAAAGGTATTTTCTGAATTCTAAAATAAATAAATTAGAGAGCGTGTGTGTGTGTGTGTGTGTGTCACAACAATTAGAAAGTGCAGTAAGGTGGCTCAGTGGTTAGTGCAAAAATTGCTAGTCTGCATTCCCCTGCTATCTAGATCACTTTCAGCCTTATTCATGTCATTGCTGATTTAAATGAGGTGTCTAGTGGCAACCCCCCAGCCTCCAATGTCCCTCGGAGCCTGAAAAGAAGAAAACGGTCCCTCAATGTCCTTTTCTAATCTGTAAAAATGCCTGTAGACAGTGCACTATGTTATACTGGAATATATGTGTATATGTATTAGTCAGTGTGTGTGTGTGTGTATCACAGCCATTAGAAAGTGCAGTTAGGTGGCTTAGTGGTTAGTGCAAAAATTGATAGTCTACATTCCCCCACTATCTAGATCAGTTTCAGCCTTATGCATGTCATTGCTGATTTAAAATTAGGTGTATAGATGCAACCCCCCCCACCCTCCGATGTCCCTCTGAGCCTGAAAAGAAGAAAACTGTCCCTCAGTGTCTTTTTTTAAATCTGCAAAAAAATGTGTGTAGACAGTGCACAGCTATGTTACGCTTGAATATATGTGTGTGTGTGTGTGTGTGTGTGTGCGCGCGCGCATGTCTTTTGCAACAATTAGAAAGTGCAGTTAGGTGGCTCAGTTGTTAGTGCAAAAAATTGCTAGTTTACACATTTCTCACTACCCACAATATCATTATTTTGCAGCTGTACTGGCTCTCGCTAGATATTGTTTCTCCTGGGCATAACTATCTTTTTATATTTTTGAATGACACTTACATTTGTGAGAGGGGACCTAAATGACACAGACAGCAAAAAGAAAAAATGTCAAGTGGTAAGAAAGTTACGCACATGAAAAAAAAAAAAAAAAAACGCCATTGGAATTAAAGGGTCCATTCGATTTTAATGGCTTTTTCCTCAAATGCAGCACTGCAGTTTGTCTAAATGCATTTAGAATGCCAGGATTTCATAACCCTCAAAAAGACTTGCTGGTGCTAATTGAGCTTGATGCCTTCCAGTACTTTTACCAGTGATACCACTTACACATCTTTCTCTCCCTGTTAATTCCACTGAGAAATGAGTCAGTAAAAGGCTGTCAAGTGTTGCAGAACTGACTTTTGTTCTCACCTAAATCTAGAAGGTTAAAAAACAAATGTGGAATATCCATGATATGCACTGGTTCAAGGATATTTACCAGATAACCTATTTTTGTTGGTGCAATTATTAAATACATACTGCAGTTAATCATATATGTTGTGAAGAAAGAGTACTGAATATTGGACAATATGAGACACCCCGCCACTGTAGCAGTAGCATTACAGCTCACGACGCTGGCGACCCAGATAAGATGGTGGAGCATCCCAAGGACACTTGCCTCCGCAAGGGGAGAAAGGGCTACCATTCCCATCATGGTATCCATATGGTACTGAGCACATCATGCTGACTGCTTCAGTGTTTGTTTTGTTTTTAAATTGGTATATTTTTCAGGGGTTGACAAGTGAAAAAAAACGTTCCTGGGCAAGTAATTTTTATACCACCACTTGCCCTGGGGCAAGTACTAAAAAAATTGACTTGCATACCCCTGGGAAGGGCAGTCATCCCCAATTGGACTGGCTCTCCTATACAGCAGTGTCTTGTTTAACCCAGTCAACCAGGGCGACGTAACAATGCTGGCAGTCAGACAATAATTCATGGTGTATGAACAAAGTGGTAATTTCAGGAAGTGAATCTGGGATCAGAATAAATAGGAAGGCCCAAGGCTTGGGGATGAATCCCCCAGTATTAGTAGATAAAATAACCAATAAGTTTTTTACAGGCACCTATGTTTTGTCATTCATAAAAGTGTCAGTCCTTGTTATTAGTGAGTGCAACACTAAAAACACTACTGATGCAATTTTAATTCACAGTCGTGAGATCACACATACTCATTTTCTATAAGCAACGTTAGTTACCAGATTAAATCAGTGGGTTTCATTTTATACTGGGAAAATTGCCCTTTTTCATGTGTTCATGGTTTAAGACAGCAATCATATTATATAGTCAATATTTGACTTTTCTGGCTCTCCATTTCGACTGCCACCAACTCCTCCACCTGCTGCCATCCTCATCTTCATACCCATTGATTTTATAGATCCTGCTACCACTCCTGACCAGACTGCCCAACAGCACTTTACCCTGCTCATACCTCACGGTGGATCTGAGGCACCTTTTATAAACAGAAATGAAACTCCATCACCCGCTTCAAAGGGCCTATAGGAGAGTGGCAAGCTCGTTAGGGCTAGTGGCACAGAGGGATTGGTGGCTTCTTCATACCATTTCCTCCCTGGGTTTTAGTCCCTAACCCAACAAAATCTAGAACATCTGACACAACCGCATCGGGGGGGGGCATGCTACATGGTGACCCATGGCAGTCGAGGCCCTCCCTCCTAAACACAAGGGGCACTATAGCTGCAAAGAGTACAACACCCTCTTCCACAGAGTCTGAGATCACTAGAAAGGCTCAAAGTGTGCGGGCAGCTTCACATAGCAAACCATGGTCACCCACAAGGGAGCACCATGAGTGCAGTAGGCACCACTGGGCTGTGCAAAACTGTCAATATTTATTTTCCAAATAAAAAAAAAGCTGCCATGCTATATAAATAAATGGGATGCTACAGATGTCTCTTAGCTAACCTAGAGTGTTGGCTTCAGACTTTATAGAATCCAGGAACCCTAAGATATTACAAAGAGATGATTTTAATTAGCCAAGAGACAACTCCAACATACCATTAGTTTTTATTTTTTTTCCTCCTATAGTGTTTCTACCCTCTCCCCATGCCATCAGCCCAGGGATATGTATTAATGTTCTTTGCCCGAGTCGGTCCTGAAAGGGTTTCCTACGCAGTGTCCCTACCCAGATAACAACTTTAAAATGAGGTAACCAGTTAGCTTACAGCAAACACTGCTGCTCCAGCTCAGTCCCTCTATCTGGGTCTGAGCTGGAGCAGCAGTGTTTGCTGTGAGCTAACTTGTTACCTTGAATTAAAGTGACTTTTGCATTTCTACGTGACAGCAGCACATCTGCTTGGTTTGTTTTTCAGGGATATATCCTGAACAGGCAGACTCACTGTCAGGCGAACAGTGGCAGAGAAGGCCTTTCCCCGCTCCCCATCCCCAGTTCCTCCTTCCACCCCTTTCTATGAGCAATGCCATGTTGGTTTCGTAAGCACGCAACACACCTGCAGCAAAAGTAAGCTCAATAGCGCAGCTGCAGGGGACATGTGACCTGAGCCCTCTACCAACCCTCCCCAGCTGAGGCACGCTGCCGCACAACGGCCAACACAGCCCGGTGTACTTCCTGAAGTGGCAACCAGGGCTCACTGGTGAACCTGGGTCAGCTGCACAACATAGTGATGTGCTGCTGCAGGGCCAACAGGGTGGCAGCATTAGCTTTTTACTAATCATTTATTTCTAGATGTTCAACATTACCATCAGACGGGAGAAGAAACCACACATATGGAGTAATACTTTATACAACCGTTCATGTAGGCACAGAAACCAGAAGTGCTTTATTGCATTACCACCAATCTAATTTGATTTTTTCCTCAGAGCATATTTTTTGGGGTACTTCAGTGCCAAGAATGTCAGGAACTCTTGATAAAGGTAAATCACACAGAACTCATGGGGCATGAAAATAGACTTCGCAGAGAATAATAATGATGTGATCCCCCGCCCACCCACCCAACAAACAAATCCCAGGCAAAACGAGATGAAAAATAGCGGAGTATGTTAAAATCAGTGATGAATAATGGCTGTTTGTTCGTTCAGGAACCATGTCTTAATGTACGCACACCCCAAAGCAAATGCCTCAAACAGGACACAGGAGCTATACCTGAGCCTCTTGAAAGTAGTTACACAAGAACTTACCATAATAGTAGATCTTCGAGAGGAGCTCTTGCAGCAGGCAATAACCTTAAGGACTAAGTCGCCAGGCTCTAGGACCACACGGAAAACTTCTAGCTAGCAGTATTCAGAGGGTGACCACACCCTACATCTTGAAGACAGAACAGTTACGCAAGCACTTACCGTAACAGTAGATCTTAGAGGGGATCTCAGTCATCAGGTACCACCATAGGAATGAATACCAAACAGTGACAGGTAGGAACAAAAACTGGGAGGCTGGATGTCCATAAACTTAAGACAGGAGACTTAAAACAACCTGCCCAGACAAGGATCATCTTAAACCTCAGACAGAAGACCTTGTCAACTGAACCTGACAAGGGACTCCATAAGCTTAAGACAGGAGTCCTTGCAGCAGAGCCCTGCCGAAACCAGCATGGGCTCTTGAGGCAATGTCCAGACTGTAATGATAGGTGAAAGTGTGAATTGTACACTCCAGGTGGCTGCTGCACAAATATCAGTGGCTGAGACCCTTTTGAAACAAGCCACTGAGGTAGCCATGCCTCTGGCAGAATGGGATTTGACAGCACCGGGCAACTCCTTGCTGTACTTGTAATAGCAGAACACAATGCAATTTGCCAACCATTTGGATAAACACTGCTTGGAAACTGAGGCACCCACTCAACCTGGGGCAAGAGAAACAAACTGCTTAGACTTTCTGGACTCCTTAATCCTGAACAAAGAATACTTCAACATTCTACACACATCCAACATATGAAGCAGTGCTTCCCCCAAATTTGCACGCTCAGGAAAATAAACAGGAAGGTGGAAAGACTGAGTGTAAACTCAGAAACCACCTTAGGAAGAAACTTAAGATTTGTGCGCAAAGATACCCTGTCTTTGCGAAAACTCAAATAAGGCTCCTCACATCAGAAGGTCAGAAGCACTGAAATTCTTCGTGAGGAAGACATGCCAACTAAAATGAGTGCTTTCCAATAGAGAAAGTGCAAATTGCAAGTTGCGATTTGTTCAAACGGAGAAAGGGTCAATGTCTCCAAAATAAAACTCGAGTCCCAAGACGAGAAGGGAATGGACTGGGATTTTCAGATGCAGGATACCCCTTAGGAAGGTGTGGGAGACGTCCACCTGAGCAATCATGCGGTCACCCACAGGCTCATGGAAAGCAGAAATGGCCGAAAGGTGGACCTTGAGGGAGAAATACTGGAGACCCAAGTCTGACAAAGAAATCACATAGTAGAGGACATGCTCCACATGATAGGTGAAAGGGTCTAGGGAATGCTTGGCAGCCCAGATGGCAAACTGCTTCCACTTCATGACATAAGTGGTACAGGTGGAAGGCTTGCAGGCGACCACTAGTATGTCCGCTACCATATTAGATACTCCAGATATGGCAATGGCTACGTCCTCAGGACCCACACATGCAGATGGAGGTACCTGAGGTTTGGATGAACCAGGGTCCCCTGATCCTAGGTCAGCAGATTCCCGCAGAGGCACACAGGAACAAGTCTCCCCTCCGCCAGCTGCTGAAGCAGAAGGAACCATATCCGACGAGTCCAAAATGGAGCTACCATGATCATGCTGGCCCACCTCCATTTGTAGCTTAAGCAGGACCCTCTGTATTAGTGGAAATGGAGGGAATGCGTACAGAAACCTCTCGCTCCAAGAGAGGGACGAGTCTCACCAGAAAACTCCAGGCCCTGGATCTAACAAGCAAAGATTGGGCAGCTTTGCATTGTGTGGGGACACAAAAAGGTCCAACTGTGGACAACCCCATCTGTCGAATACATCTTCTACAATGGATGAAAGAAGCTCCCATTCGTATATGCTGGATTGAGTCCTGCTGAGACTGTCCGCCAGGGTGTTTAGAGTGCTTGCCATGTGGACTGCCAAGAGTGACAGATTGTGCTCCAGAACCCAGTATCACACTCGCATTGCTTACCTACAAAGGTGGTAGGAGTGAGTCACAACCTGCTTGATGACGTAGTAGACCACGCTCAGATGATCTGACTGCACCAACAGCTGGCCAAGAGCAAGGTGCTCTTGAAAGGCCTGCATAGCATAGAGCACGGCTCACCTCTCGGACAATGATATTCAGGGAAGTCTCCCACTGAGACCAGGATCCAGAGTTTGGTTGGGACCAAGGTGAGTTTCCCCAGCCCAGGTCCGAAGCATTTGTGGTTAGGATCCGATTCAGGGATGAAAGTTGGAAAGGGACCCCTTGAAGATTCGAGGGGTCCATTCTCTACTGGGATACCTTGCATACTGGGGAAGAGACCAAGACTAACTGGTTCTGCTCATCCACGTGCTGGTCCCACTGCACCCAGAGGGTCCACTGCAGGGTGCGTATGTGACATCTGGCTAGGGGAGCGGTGGAGAGACTGCGGCCATGACTCCCAGCAATCGGAGGTATAGCCTGGCAGGGATGTGGCGCTTCTGGGTGACCTCCAGAGAGTGAGACATAAGGCACTCTGCCCTGTTGTGGGGTAGGAAGGTCTTCCCCTGCCTGGAGTCCAGAACCACCCAAATGTACTGCAGTCTTTGGCATAGGACTAGCACAGATTTGGGCAGACGTACTGTTATGCCCAAAGATTGAAAGAATTGAAGAGTACACTTCAGGGTTAAAAGCTGTTCACAGCACGGGGCCTTGAGAAGCCAGTTGTCCAGGTCCAGGAAGACATACAGCCCCTCCATTCTGAGGGCTGCTCTGACCGCTTCTAAGCGCTTGGAAAACACGTGGCACAGAAAACAAGCCAAAGGGCAAAACCTTGAACTAGTAGTGTTCTCCCTGAAAGGTAAAGTGGAAAACCCTCCTGTGAGAAGGGAAGACCTCAATGTGCAGGCAGGCGTCCTGCATGTCAAGTAAGCAGAGCCAATCCCCGGTCTTGAAGAAGGGCAAGAAGACCTGGTAAACAGTTACCATTTGGAGCTCCTCCTGAGAACAGACAGACAGAGGAGCTGGGGAAATCTGAGGGGGTCTGGAGGCTAATGGAGGAGCTCCACGGTATGACCGCACTCTATGATCTGCAGGATCCAGGCATCTGTACAGATCATTAAAGAGGTCCTGGACATCTGGACCGACAAGTTTGCTGCCATTAAAAGGGGCGTTCACAGTACCTTATTTTGCACATCACCAGTAAAACCAGAGACTCTGAGCCATGAGTGCCTACGGAGGCAAATGCCACTGGCAGCCACTGTGGCAACTGTATCAGATAAGTCATACATGACTCCTAGGAGATGCTTACCAACATCTTCGGCAGTTTGGAAGCATTGAAGCAACTCCTGTTTCAGGGTCCCATCAGGAAAGGAATCAAACAAATACCCGCACCACACGGCACGGAACCTAACTGCAGCTTTATTTACATATAATAAAAAGAGTGCCAAACGCCGACATCAGCATCAGCTCAACTAAACCTCTACCAGTTTCGCAACATATACGTCATCAGGAGGCTAACACTACCCTCAAAAGAGGACCCTTAAATACATGCATCCCGACTATAATTTAAAGTGACAGTGCTGAATAATTTAAAGTGCAACCCATTACTACCAACTATGATAAATTAGCGCATATATCCGAAACACCTAAGTATATTATACAATTTGTACAAGAATCCATATTTTCACCCAAATATGGAATTTAAAGAAAATCATAATTCATATAACATCACAAAGGATATACGAATCCCAATGATCTTTCTAATTTTCCTTTTTCAAACATGGAATAACCTGTGACGTTTCTGATTATCAAATAAACTTTTGGGAACATAAAAGTAGTATTACAGCAAGAATAATACATTAATATATTTTAGTGTCATCAATAGAGAAAAAACCAAATCCATTTCATTTTTTTTTTCCACTTTCTTTGTATGCATGGCATCAATTCTATGGGGTCATTTAAAGCTGGTGGTTCCAATGCTCCCAGGGTAAAGATCCAAAAGGATTCCCTACGCAACAACTTGTCATTCAAGTTTCCACCTCTGGGTCCCATTTTAACTTTTTCAAGTGCACAAAATTTAAAATCATGGTGACCACCACTATTAGTTGATACATGACTAGCTAAAGCATTCTTTTTATCCCCCTCCCTTATACATCTCAGATGTTCTCCTATTCGTACCTTCATAGGTCGAATTGTCTTGCCCACATAAAAAGCACCACATTCACATGTTGCTAAATTAACTACTTGTTCACTACTGCAATTAAAAAAATATCCCATTTTAAACAACTTACTACTACTGTGTGTAGTGAAAGTATCAGTTCTCAAAATATATGGGCAAAATTTACAATTACCACATCTGAAGTTACCCATGGGAGGCAACCAGGTGTTTACTTCTGTATCAACACCTCCAGATCCATGGAATATACGGACCAATCTATCCTTTAAACTGCGGCCCCTACGATAACACTATGCTTGGCTTTAATTTTGTAAGCTCAGACAAGCCTGGTTCATTTTCCAAAATATGCCAATTGTTATTAATTATTTGTTGCATTTTATTTGCATGTCTTGTGTAATTAGTCACAAAATTTGCCCTAGGTGCGCCTTCCGTACGTCTTTTATTAGTAAGCAATTCCATTCTAGAGGTGTCCAGAGTTTCCAAATATGCCTTCTCTACTAGCCCAGAATGGTAGCCCTGTTCAAACTTAGCATACATGTCCATGCCGTTAACAACAAAATTGGTGTCTTCAGAGCAATTTCTATGTACCCTCAGCATCTGGGCTTTGGGTATATTTTCAATCATATGGCGTGGACGGCAACTAAAAGCATGCAATAGGGAATTTTTATGCTTCTCCTTTCTAAAAACATTTGTTTTAAATGTACCATCCGGATTCATAGTTATTTGCAAATCCAAAAAGGAGACAGAATTCAAATCACTCTGTAAAGAGAATTTAAGATTTTGATTACTATTTTCTAAGTAACCAATAAATTCACCCAACGCTGTCATAGTGCCCTTCCACACCATAAATATATCGTCAATAAAATGACGCCAGATGTCAATCCTATCGTAATAAGGATTGCTCTCAGTGTCAGACTGTTACTTTTTCCCAAAGTCCCAAATAGAGGTTGGCGTAATTGGGTGCAAATGTTGCCCCCATGGCCGTCCCCCTTTTGTTGTAAGTACATATCCGTTTGAAACAGAAAGCAATTTTTATTAAGAATATGCTCAGTACAGGACAATAAAAAATTGTTTTTTACTTTGAGACATCAGCATCCATTTCAAGCCAATATTCCAACGCTCACAACCTCACTTCATGGGGAATATAAGGAGTTAATATCCAATGATACCAAATACCAGCCCGGTTCAGCCTACATGTCATCTAACACTTCCAAAATATGTGCAGTGTCCCTAATAAATGATGGCAATTTAGAGACAATGTTGTATATGTGAGTCAACAAATTGAGAAAGGGGTTCCGTCAAACACCCATTTCCTAACACAATTGGTCTGCCAGGTGGTCTATAAAGATCTTTTTGAATTTTGGGAAGAATATATATACACATGCTTTCACAGGGTGATCGACAGTTAAAAACCCCCATTCATCCTTTGTTATAGTGCCAGACATTAATGCATCATACAAAAAGATATCAACTTCCATTTTAAACCTATGGGTGGGGTCACTCTTTAATTTAACATAAAACATAGTATTCATAAGTTGTCTTTGTACCTCACTAGTATAATAATCTGTTGACAAAACCACTATGGAACCCCCCCTTGTCTGCTGGTTTTATGGTAATTGTTTCGTTCTTCTCCAAACTCTTAATTACAGCCGCCTCAACTGTAGTAACATTCACATAACTAGCTTTAGTACTAGTATCAAACATTTGTTTAAACGATTTCTTACAGGCACGTTCAAAGACTCTTAACAGCCTCATTATAAGGTGGTAAAAAATTAGAGGTAGGACGAAAGGAACTTACCTCCCTTTGCTTAGGGACTTCCCCTCCTACAAGTTACTGATCGTCCCCAACAGTAACACCACGACACATATTGTTTTTATGTTAATATACCTTTAGATTCAAATTTCTGGTAAAGCGGTGGAGATCCACATAAATTTCGAAAGGATTTAAATCCCGAGTAGGAATAAATGTTAATCCTTTCTGCAACACTGTCCGTTCACTTGCTGTCAATTCATAATCCGAGATATTAATGACGATGCTTTCTGGAACTATTAATTGTCCCGTCTTCCTCGTATTCTACCACTTATGTTTCCTTCCCCCTCTTCTTGTATGTGTCTGTCGCGTCCTCGACCCGCTTGGCCTCGCTGATTCCTCGGACCTGAAGAATCTAAAGATATCATAATAAAAACAATATGTATTGTGGTGTTACTGTTGGGGACGATCAGGAATTTGTTAGGCTGTTAGAGTCTTTGAACGTGCCTGTCAGAAATCGTTTAAACAAATGCTTGATACTAGCACTAAAGCTAGTTATGTGAATGTTACTACAGTTGAGGCAGCTGCAATTAAGAGTTTGAAGAAGAACGAAACAATTACCATAACACCGGCAGACAAGGGGGGTTCCATAGTGGTTTTGTCAACGGATTATTATACTAGTGAGGTACAAAGACAACTTATGAATAGTATATTTTATGTTAAATTAAAGAGTGACCCCACTAATAGGTTTAAAATGGAAGTTGATATCTTTTTGTATGATGCATTAATGTCTGGCACTATAACAAAGGATGAATGGGGGATTTTAACTGCTGATCACCCTGTGAAAGCATGCACATATATTCTTCCCAAAATTCATAAAGATCTTAATAAACCACCTGGCAGACCAATTGTGTCAAGAAATGGGAGTTTGACGGAATCCCTTTCTTAATTTGTTGATTCACATATACGACATTATGTCTCTAAATTGCCATAATTTATTAGGGATACTGCACATATTTTGGAAGTGTTAGATGACATGAAGGCTGAACCGGGCTGGTATTAGGCATCACTGGATATTAACTCCTTATATACCAATATTCCCCATGAAGGGGGGTTGCGAGCATTGGAATATTGGCTTGAAATGAATGCTGATGTCTCAGAAAGTAAAAAAAACATTTTTATTGTCCTGTACTGAGCATATTCTAAATAAAAATTGCTTTCTGTTTCAAACGGATATGTACTTGCAACAAAAGGGGACAGCTATGGGGGCAACATTTGCACCAACCTCTATTTGGGACTTTGGGAAAAAGTAACAGTCTATGACGCTGAGAGCAATCCTTATTACGATAGGATTGACATCTGGCGTCGTTTTATCGATATATTTATGGTGTGGAAGGGCACTATGACAGAGTTGGGTGAATTTATTAGTTGCTTAGAAAATAGTAATCAAAATCTTAAATTCTTTGTATAGAGTGATTCGAATTCCGTCTCCTTTTTGGATTTGCAAATAACTATGAATCTGGATGGTACATTTAAAACAAATCTTTTCAGAAAGGAGACAGATAAAAATTCCCTATTGCGTGCTTCTAGTTGACATCCACACCATATGATTGAAAATATACCCAAAGGCCAGATGCTGAGGGTACGTAGAAATTGCTCTTAAGACACCGATTTTGTTGTTAATGGCATGGACATGTATGCTAGGTTTGCTGAACGGGGCTACCATTTTGGGCTAGTAGAGAAGGCATACTTGGAAACTCTGGACGCCTCTAGAATGGAATTTACTAATAAAAGACGTACGGAAGGCCCGCCTAGGGCAACTTTTGTGACTAATTACACAAGACATGCAAATAAAATGCAACAAATAATTAGCAATTGGCATATTTTGGAAAATGAACCAGACTTGTCAGAGCTTACAAAATTAAAGCCAAGAATGGTGTTATCGTAGGGGCCGCAGTTTAAAGGATAGATTGGTCCATAGCTTCCATGGATCTGGAGGTGTTGATACTGAAGTAAGAAAAAATTACACACCTTAGTAATGTTGTTTCTTCTAATGGAGTCTTGCTGTATTCTGACAGTAGCAGTGAGTCCCAACTTTCGAACTGCCCCGGAGATGAGAGTTAACTTTCCATGCCAGGCATGGAACGCTGAGCTCGAGCTCGGTTGTCTGTTGCTGTTCAAACTCAAACCGTCACATCTTTACGAGCAAACTCACTAAGGTCCTGTGTGGAAGCTGTAAACCTACACTAGCCAACTGGCTACTAAACATAAAAACACATTCTTTGGTCCCAAAACAAAGACTTAAGTCAGGAGACCCAAAAAATGAAAACCACAACACCAATTCACCCAAGGGGGGGGGGGGGACAACAAGGTGGGCATCTACTGAATGCCAACACCCCCACTGCCCACCCACATCCCAAAACAGAGGTTCTGAGAGGGGCAGGCAGGGGGGAGGTCAGAATACAGCAAGACTCCATTAGAAGAAACAACATTACTAAGATAAGTAATTTTTTCTTCAAACATCATGAAGTCTTGCAGTATTCTGACAGTAGCAGACTACCAAGCAGTACCTCCATGGAGGAGGGACAGAACCTACTTAGGAAAAAGGCTCTGAAGCACAGCTGTGCCAAAGCGAGCATCGCTCCTAGCCTGGATATCCAGGGAGTAATGCTTGGTAAAAGTGTGAACTGTTTTCCAGGTAGCTGCTTGACAGATCTCTAGAATAGGGATATCGCTGGCAGCAGCCAGGAAAGCAGCTGTACCCCTGGTAGAGTGAGCCCTCAGGCCTGAGGGTGGAACCTTACCCAGTTTTTCATAACAAAATTGGATACAAGAGACAATCCACCTGGCAATGGATCTTTTAGTGGCAGGTTTCCCTTTATCAACCTCACCATAAGTGAGGTATTGTTGGAGGGAGTCAAACCTGTGACCCTTGGTACGCTCTCTGTAGTAGCTAAGGGCTCTTTTCACATCCAAACTGTGGAGCCTCCTCTCATACAAACATAGAATTTGATGGCAGATAAGGACCGCTTGGCCCACCCAGTCTGCCCATTTCCCTACCTAATGGATAAGCTGCAGATCCTAGTTAACCAGCAGCCTACTTCTTTCTGCCCCCAACCCCTAGAATTGCCTTATGACTGTCCCATGTATGCTTGAATTCCACCACTGTTTTTAACTCCACAACCTCCTCCGGAAGGCCGTTCCATGCATACACAACCCTCTCTGTGAAAAAATACTTCCTTAAATTACCTCTGAACCGACCGCCCTCTATCTTCAAATTGTGCCCCCTTATTCATGCACACCTCTTGTTTTGAAAGATGCTACCCTCTTGGACTTTGTTGATTCCCTTGAGGTACTTGAAAGTTTCTATCATATCCCCCCTCTCCCTCCTTTCCTCGAGGCTATACATATTAAGCTCCTTAAGTCTCTCTTCATATGTCTTCCGGTGCAGACCCTGCACCATTTTAGTTGCCCTCCTCTGGACAGCTTCCATCCTGTCTATGTCTTTGTGGAGATTGGGTCTCCAGAACTGCACGCAATACTCTAGATGGGGTCTGACCAGCTGTCTGTACAGAGGGCTAATAAATACAGGTTACTCACCTGTAATAGGAGTTCTAGGAATGGTATATGTTGTTCATCCACACTGTCTGGCAGGTATCCTTGCCGCTTTGAATCTTGCCGGAAGGTCTTCAAGCTGGCTCCTCCCACCCACCCGGGTGGTAAAACTCTCGGCTCCACCCCATGATGCCAGATCTGGCCCGCTGGAAGCTCAGGTTGTGCGTCGAAGCCAGGGAGGTCGGGTGGGTGATGATGAACAACATATACCATTCCTAGAACTCCTGTTACAGGTGAGTAACCTGTATTTCTAGAGACATGGATATGTTGTTCATCCACACTGTCTGGCAGACTCCTAGCAGTTCTCTGGGAGGAGGGAGGCAAGGCGCACACCCCCTACTTAGGGAATAGAGACTGGAGAACAGAGGCCTCAAAACCAGCATCCCGGCGTGACTCAAGGTTGATGTGGTAATGGGTGATGAAGGTGTGTGCTGACTTCCAGGTAGCAGCCCTGCAGATTTCCTGGATAGGGACATCCCTGGAAGCAGCCACCGATGCAGCAGTATGGCGGGTAGAATGAGCTCTTATGCCTCTGGGAGGCTCCATGCCCGCCAACTGATAGCAGAGATCTATGCAGGAGGTGACCCACCTGCCTATCGTCCGCTTGGCTGCAGGTCTGCCAGGTGCGGCTTCAGTGTCGGTGACAAACAGCTGGCGAACCTCTCCCCGAATTTCAGCCGTGCGCTCCTTATAGTAAGCAAGCGCCCTTCTAGGGTCCAGAGTATGGAGCCTATATTCGGCCTCCGAGGTGTGACTGGGGTAGAACAGCGGCAGAGTCAACACCTGGTTAAGGTAAAACTCCGACATCACCTTCGGAAGGAATTTCGGGTTGGGGCGCAGGACAACCTTGTCCCTGTGGAAGACCAGGTAAGGAGACTAAGCAGAGCGCCTGGAGCTCTCCATCCTTCTGGCTGACGGATAGCCACCAAGAAGGCGGTCTTCCATGACAGGTGAGAGAGTTCACACCTGTGCATTGGTTGAATGGCTTGCCCATGAGCTTTGCCAGTACCAGCAGTAGATCCCATGGAGGTGGAGGTTCTACTTTCCGGAGGAAATGTGATCAAGGCCTTTGAAAAAGCGCCAGACCACCTTCTCCTCGCCACCGACTGCTTCCGGCCCGCACCTGTAAGCAGAGATGGCTGCCAGGTGCACCTTAAGTCGCGTCACGCCTAAGCCCTTGCTGAGAAAGGGACAAAGGTAGTCCAACATGCTCGCCAAGGAACAGGAGGAAGGGTCCAGGCCCTTGCCCTGGCACCAAATGGAAAATCTCTTCCATTTGAAGGCATAGCATTTTCTGGTTGACTCCTTACGGGACGCCTCAACTATGCTGAGGACCTCGTCGGAAAGACCCAATGCCTGGAACTCTAGCCGCTCAGGAACCAGGCCGTCAGGTGCAGGAATTGAAGGTCCGGATGGAATACCGTCCCCTGATTCACTGAGACCAGGTCGGGCGAGCTGGAAGCTGCCTCGGGAGCCTGGAGCTGAGGCTGAGGAGATCTGGGTACCAGTACTGGCGGGGCCAGTCTGGGGCTATCAGAATCACCTGCGCCTTGTCCCTCCTTGCTTTGAGAAGCACCTTGTGCATCAAGGGGAATGGGGAAAGGCGTAGAAGAGGCCCGGGGTCCACGGCCTCGAGAAGGCATCCCCCTGCAGCGAGCCCTGCTGAGAGGGGCGGGCATGGAACAGCCTCAGCTTTGCATTCTCCCTCGAGGCAAACAGGTCCATCTGAGGTGTGCCCCAATGGGAGAATAGATCTTGTACTACCTCCGGCAGGAGAGACCACTCGTGGGACGGAGCCCCTATCCGGCTTAGGGCATCGGCCAGGGTGTTGGAGGCTCCTGTCACATGAATGGCTAGGAGATCCTCCTCCAGGCTGTGCACGAGTGACCAGATGCGGAGAGCTTCCTTGCACAGAAACATGGAGCGCGTCCCGCCCTGGCGGCTTAGATAGTACATGGTCGTGGTATTGTCCGTCTGGACCCAGAACACTTGACCCCGAAGAAATGGAGCAAAGGCGGTGAGAGCTAGGCGGACCGCTCGGAGCTCCAGCAGGTTGATGTGGCATCGGGACTCCGGCGGGGACCAGAGGCCGTGCGTTCGGTGTTCCCCCAGATGGGCACCCCAACCCAGAGAGGCATCGGTCGATAGAGAGAGACAGTCGGCTCGAGGCGGACAAACGGGATGCCCTCCTGCAGATGAACTGGAATGGTTCACCACTGGAGAGCATTCCACATCCCCTGGGTCACCGTCACTAGCTGGTCCAATAGATCGCAGTGTTGGGACCACTGGCTGGCCAGCCCCCACTGAAGGGGGCGCATGTTCCAGCGGGACCAACGGACCACGCTGGTACAGGCCACCATGAGACCCAGGAGGTGCAGGAAGTCCCGGGCAGGGCACAATTGCCCAACCAGAAATGATTGGGCAAAGGAGGAAAGAACCTCGGCCCTGTCCGCCGGGAGCCGTGCTCTGGCTCGAAGAGAGTCGGGCTCTGCCCCGATGAAAAGAATCACCTGCTTCGGCTCAAGTTCCGACTTGGCCTCGTTGATGAGGAGGCCGACCTGAGAGCACACCTGGAGGGCCAGGCCTCTGGACCGCTCCACCTCCTGTCTGGAGGGAGTTGCTATCAGCCAATCGTCCAGGTAAGGGTAAACCCGGACCCCTCGGCGCCGCAGGAATGCTGTCACCACTGCCATGCATTTGGTGAAGACCCTGGGAGCTGGAGATAAGCCGAAGGGCATGGCTTGGAACTCGGAAAGGGATCCCTCCGCTCGAAAGCGAAGGAACCTTTGATGGGACGGATGGATAGGGACGTGAAAGAACGCGTCCTGTAGGTCCAGAGAGCAGAACCACATGCCGTGTTCCAAGGATGGTATTATCTGAGCCAGAGTGACCATCTTGAAGGTTCGAGACCTTAGGAACTTGTTTAGGTCGTAAATGGGGCACCAGCCCCCCGTCCATTTCGGAACCAGGAAGTACCTGGACACGAACCCCTGGTTTGAGGGAGGGACCGCCACCTCTCTTATCACCTCCTTCTCGAGGAGGAGGAGAGTGATGTCGGCTCGGCGAGCTAACAGCGAGGCTTCGGACCCCGAGGCCCCCCGAAGTGCGACGGCTCTGAAGGGTGGGGCCTGCTCGAACTCCAGAGGCAGGCCCTTTACTACCACTTCCAACACCCACCGGTCTGTGGTAATAGCAGACCAGGCGGAAAGGAAGAACCGGAGCCGTCCCCACAGGGGGAACCAGGGTGAGGTGACGAGGTTGGGGGCGACACCCCTCAACCCGTCACTGTGCAGGCTTGGAGGAGGGACCGGCCGAGGGACCACCTGGGCCTTTACCTCCCTGCTTCCTGGAGGAGGAGGAAGCCGCGGGCTTGGGTTTGGGACGCCAAGCGCGAGCCTGCTGGCCCTGGTGTTGCTGGGCCGGACGTGCCGGGGGCGCAGACAGACGAAAGGGCTTGGGTTGCGGTCTGCGGCCCTTGTCCCTCAGAGCGGATGAGACCGAGTCCAAGGTGGCATTGGACTTTTCGATCCTCTGGAGGTGGCCTTCCACTCCAGGGCCGAAGAGGTCGGTCCCCAGGAAGGGGACATCCGCCAATTTGTGCTGGGTATCCGCTGTGAAGGTGGATATCCTCAGCCATGCCCGACAGTGCATAGCCACTGCGGCCGCGACTGACCTGGCGCATGAGTCTCCAATGTCCAGAGCAGTCTAAAGTTGCTGCTTGGCCACTGCCCTGCCCTGGTCCCGCACCTGCCTAACCGTGGTCTGCAGGTCAGCCGGGAGATGAGGGACTACCTCGTCCAGGGAGCCCAACAGGGCATGGGAGAAATGTGCCATATCCATGGCCAAGCTTGCCTGACGAAGGCCAAGGGAGGACGGAGCGTAGACTTTTCGCCCGGCATAGTCCAATTTCTTGGACTCCTTGTCGGGAGGTTTGTCCACGTCCCTAGCGTTTCCAGCACGCTGGAAAACACTGTCGGTAACCAACCCCTCGGCTGAGGGATGTTCTGAGAAACCTGACAGGGAACCGGTAGGGACCGCATACTTCCTGGCCATCCTGGCCGAAGGCGCAGGGCAGGAAGCAGGGCGCTGCCAGAGCTCCAAGGCCGGGCCCACAATGGCCTCGGCCACAGGAAAGGCCTCCGTAGGGGAATCCCCTCGGTCCAATATCTCTGTGAGGGGATACTTGGCCCGCTTAGATACGGGCTCGGGCTGCATCCCGGTGGAGTCCGAGATGAGCCTGAGCAAACCCAGGAAGGACGAAGGGCTGTCGTCCAGCGACTGACCTCCAGAGGACTCCAAGTCCACTCGCTTGGAGAAAAGGGAGGAATCGTCGGACTCAGACGAGTCCGCAAAGAGCTGCCTCGGGCCTGAGCCACCCTCCACCTGCCGAGGGTGATCGGGAGTGAGGGTGACCGACAGCCTATGGGGCAGACCCGGAGCCGACCGAGAGTTCTTGGTCGGAGCCCCAAACAGCAGCAGTGGAGGCGGAGGTTCCACTGGAATCGGTGGGGCAGCTGGTTTTGGCCGAACAACTGGCCTGGGAACAGGCTCCTCGGGTAAAACGAGGGGTTGTTTCGGCCGCTCCAGTGACAGCCACTTAATGGCCGGGGAAGGCGACGGCGTTGGCTTCTTCCCGGTCAGAAGGAGCTGTTGCCACATGAGGTCCTTGTATCGTCGGCGTAACTTACGTCGAAGCCTCCCCTCATCCGAGGAGGACGACGAGCGGTGGCGCCGCTTACCGCGGTGCCGAGACAGAGATCGCCTATGACGGCGGGATCGGCTGGACCGCGAAGAAGTCCGAGACCGAGAACCTCGGCCTTTCCGAGGACGGTGCGAGGAGGGGATGGGTGGAACCGGCTCCTCCCTCGGCTCGGAGGGTTCACCAGGGCTGCGGAACCGGAGGCACTGGCAAGCCCGCGGGATCCTCAACTCCCACCGGGGGAATCGGGGAGAGGGGATTTTCGGTGTCGGTCGACAACCCGTCCAACGGGTCGAGAAAGATCTCGACTGCGTCGACGGGAGCCTCGGTCAACTGACCTGACGGGGACACCGTGAGACCAGTAGCCGAAGCCGAACGATCGACCGAAGTCGATGGCCGACAACTCGGGGAGAGGGACCTTTCCCGCTCCCAAGAGCGTCGACGGAGGAACTTACCCTTGTCTTTCTTTTTGGACCGAGAAGAAGGTCCAGCAGATGTTGGTCCCTCTCCTCTAGTGGAGAGGACAGACAACTCCTTAAAAAAGCTGTGTAAGGAAACCAGGAGGCGGGATAAATGCCGCGATCGAGAAGATCTGACCACGCCGCCTCCTCTTCGAGGCGATCATCTGCTCTAGCTGATCCGCCGAGCCAACCGCCCATGGAAACCGCCGACCGAGCCTCTTTTGACTTTACCCGGAGAAGGAAACGTTTCTCAGAGGCGTGTCCAGTTGTAAGCAGGCATACGGTCTTCGAGGACGTAGGCTGAGAAGAAAGAGCACAGAGTCGCCAAGCAGGCGGGTCGTGCTCAAGGCCTAAACAGTAGACACACTGGAGTGCGGATCCGTCGAGACATCTTCTGCCCCAAGGGCCGCAAAAACCCGAGTCGATTTGTCCATCGCAGCCGCGAGGATAGAAGACGAAGTCAATAATGCAAAAATTTTAAATTGGAGAAGCCGAAGAATTAGGAACCAGTCATACGGGGCGTTAAGGAGGAACCTGAGCTTCAGCGGTAAGGAAGATCTGGCGTCATGGGGCGGAGCGAGTTTTACCACCCAGGTGGGTGGGAGGAGCCAACTAGAGTCCTTCCGGCAAGATTTAAAGCGGCAAGGATACCTGCCAGACAGTGTGGATGAACAACATATCCATGTCCCTAGAACTTCCTGTTTTCTACTGGTGATGCCTCTCCCTATGCATCCCAGTATCCCCCCAGTCCTCCTTGCTGCCCTCTCACATTGCTTGCCCACCTTTAGGTCATGTGATATGACTACCCTCAGGTCCCTTTCCATTTTTGTTGTTGGTATCTCACCCCCCCACTGTGTACTCTTCCCCTGGGTTTATTGTTTCCCAGTTGCATTACCTTGCACTCTTAGCACTGAATCTAAGCTGCCATACATTTGACCATTCCTCTAACCTTGCCAAGTCCCTTCTCATCCTTTCCACCTCACCTTGTGCATCAACTCTGTTGCAGAATTTTGTGTCATCTGCAAAAAGACATACTTTTCCTTCCAGTCCCTCTGCAATGTCACTTATAAAGACATTGAAGAGGACTAATCAACATCTGAACTTCGGTGCCCACTAGTAACCCCTTTCTTCAGAGTGGACTCCATTTACTACTACTCTCTGTGTCTATTCTCAGCCAATTCTTTACCCAGACTGTCATCTTGGGACCCACTCCCAGGCTGGCTCTTTCGTATATTAATCATTTGTGTGGGACTGTGTCAAATGCCTTGCTAAAGTCTAGGTAGACCACGTCCACAGCCCCTCCCTGATCTACTACTTTGGTAACGCAGTCAAAGAAATCTATCAGATTCGTCTGGCATGACCTTCCCACTGTGAATCCATGCTACCTAGGGTCCTGTGCCCCTCTGGCCTCTAGATAATCGACAATTATTTCCTTCAGAAGTGATTCCATCATTTTCCCTACCACTGAGATTAAACTAACAGGTCTGTAGTTTTCTGCTTCTGCCTTGCTCCCACTTTTGCCCTCCTCCAGTCCTCGGGTACCACCCCATCCTCCCATGATTTGTTAAAGAGGGTAGTCAGTGGTGTCACTAGTTCTACCCTTAGTTCTTTTAGAATTCTGGGATGAATCCCATCAGGCCCCATTGCTTTGTCCACCTTCAGTTTTAAGAGTTCTTTCAGAACCCTTTCTTCTGTAAATGGGCTGGTATCAACTTCTGTATCCAGAGTATTTCTACTGTTTGTTTTAGGTACCTCCCCCTCTTCCTTTGTAAATACTGAGCAAAAATATTTGTTTAGCATCTCTGCCTTTTCACAGTCACCCTCTGCCCACCCTACCTCCCCTTTATTAAGCCTTACTATCCCTCCCTTGGTCTTCCTTTGCTCCCTGATATACCTATAAAAGGTTTTATCCCCCTTCTTAACCAAGTTGGCCATCTTTTCCTCGGTTTGGGCCTTTGCTGTTCTGACTGCCTTCCCAGCTTCCTTTTGCTTTAACTGATACAGTTCTCTGTCCTGCTCCTTCTGTCATTCATTGTACTTCCTGAATACTTTCTTTTTTCTCTTGAACCTTCACTGCCACTTCCTTTGAGAACCGTAATGGTTTCTTACATCATTTTGTTTTGTTTATTTGCTTCACACAAAGGCTTGTTACCTCTGTGATGGCAGTTTTTATTATTCCCCATTGTTCTTCCACCCCTCCTTCCTGCCCATTTTGCTAGTGCATTCCTTAGGCACTCAACCATTTTGGCAAAGTCAGCCCCTCCTAAAGTCCAGTACTTTTGCCTTTGTATGACTTGACTCTATTGCTGTGTTTATTGTGAACCATACTGTTCGATGGTCGCTAGTTCCCAGATGGCTACCCACTTCTACATCTGTGATCCTCTCTTCATCTCCATTTGAGAGAACCAGGTCTAAGATTGCTCCCTCTCGAGTAGGCTCCAATACTAGTTGTCTAAGGCATGCCCCTTGTAGGGCATCTAGAATAACCCCACTCTTCAAAGTGGCTGCTGCAACTGCACTCCAGTTAACATCTGGCATATTCAGATCACCCATCAGCAATATCTCCCCTTTTTCTGCCATTCTAAGTATACTTTCTATCATTTCCTTGTCCATTTCCTCCCCTGAGAAGAGTCTATCTAACCCTGTGCGGATTGTGGTTCCATTGCAGTCTCAAATTTACCCACAGTGCTTCTTCTCCTCCTGTTTTCCCTTTTGTTCTGTTGCTTTGATTCCTTCCCTTATGTAAAGAGCTACTCCTCCTCCTCTTTTACCCTCCCTGTCCCTCCTGTAGATAGTGTATCCTGGTATGTTTACGTCCCAGTCATGGTTTTGTGTGTACCATGTTTCTGTGACTGCCATGATATCCAAATGTTCCTCCTCCATGAAGGCCACTAATTGAGGAAGCTTGTTACTCAGACTACGGGCATTGGTACTCATTGCTCTCCATTTTTTGATGGCTTTACCTTCTGTTTGCAGCATCCCCCACTGACCTTTCTACTTCGGTCTTTTTCTCACTTAGTAACCTGTTTTGTAGGGAGAGGCTGGGATTTTCCTGCTGCTTATCAGTGCCTCCCCCCCATGACTAGTTTAAAAGCTTGCCAATGAAGCATTTAAACCGATTGCTCAAAAGACTTGTTCCCTTCCTCGACAGAGGCAGACCATCCTGCCAGTATAGGCTGGTGTCCCTCCAGGTGGAACCCCAGTCCCCAATGAAGCCAAACCCTTGTTCTCCACAACATTTTTTCAACCATTCATTAAACTGCATGGTGCAAAGTACCCTCGCCTCACTCATGCCATTGACAGGCAGCACCTCTGAGAAGGATACTGTGTGCTACTTGTCTTAGGCCCCTCCCCAATTCTACAAAGTCCTTCTGCTGCTCTAATCTCATGTTGAGCCAAGTCATTTGTCCCTAGGTGGACAATGACATCCAGCTCGAACTCCGTACAGCTGTTCTCAAGATCCTGAGGATCGCTTCCTCTCCCTCAAGCCATGGCACCAGGCAGGCACCTTACTTCAGTTTTCCCTGCTCCCCAGTTCTATCCCTAATAATCCAGTCCCCCACCAGGAGCTGCTTCCTTACCTTGTGGTGTCCTCTGCCTCCTTCCTGTGGGCCTCCCTTGTGATAGTCGTCCTCAGACTCCTTAGTCTCCTCTGCGGGTGCATCCATAGGGGAGCTATGCTCCCCCAGAATGGTGTATGGATTGTGGAGTGGAACAACTGACTGGTTGTGCCTCTGTTCTACCATCCTCACCCTCCTTGAGCCCACTGTGGTCCAACTACTGTGCCTCCTTCGCAACCTCTGAGGTAGTAGTGGTGGCTCTGGTGCTCCCTGGATGGGGGAGGTTCCCTTTCTACCATCCAGTGCGGCCTGGGTGAAGGTTCCCTTACTACTGTCCAGTGTGGCCTGAAGACGGGCAACTTCCTCCCTCAGGGCAGAGAGTTGTCTGCAAATAGGGCAGCATCTCAGCCTCCAGAAAGACTCCCGGAAGACTGCTGCCCCACAGCCATTACATTGCACTACTCCCCACATGTTTATCTACTTTTTTTTTATTTGTGTGTGTGATTGGTTTGTTATATAGAATATATATATATATATATATATATATATATATATATCTATTATACAATGTGTATGCTTATATTGGCAGTGCAGTGTGCTAGAGAGGATAAGACAACTCAGTCAGACTGACTTCTAACTGTGAAGGATGCCTAAGACAGCAGTGATGAAACCCCATCCAGAGCCAATTGATTGACTAGTGACACCTGTGATGTAAGCAGGCCTTTCAATGTAGGCAGTCTGCTATGTCTGATTTCAATACACAAAATCTTTCAGTGAAACCAGGGATGAAAACTTAACTTCTCAGCCACCAGGACACTTTTAAAATGTGCAAAAATATCCTTCCAAATCCTAGGTCTCCACCCCAACAATCAAATTCAGTTGTATCTCACTCCCTCTGGTTATAAAATTACTACACTTTTAATGGAATCCTGCAATTCTCTGCTTAATGCCAATAAGGAAAAAAAAATGAAACTTTGTAGAAAGCGTAGCTCTCTTTCTGTAAAAGTATTACGCCTCACCACGTTTCCAGGTCCTAAATGGAGTTATAGTTTATTCTTTGCAGTGTAGCAAGGTTTTCAGCTTCCACAGACAACTCAAAGTCAGACTCTCGCCAGAGGAGGAATGGTTAGTGAAGTACACAGGAAGAGACAGATTGATTAAGGTGGAAATCTGAAACCACCTTAGGCAGAAACTTCCTGTTAGTCCCCGAGGACCACCTTATCTCTGTGAAAGGAGATAAAATCAGGCTCCACTGACAAAGCTTGTAACTCACTTATGCGTCTGGCAGAAGTGATGGCTACCAGAAACAGTTTTCCAAGTCAAGTACTTAAGTACTTAAGCTCTGCTGAAGACAAAGGCTCAAAAGGGGGTTGCATAAGCTGAGCAATGCAAACATTAAGGTCCCAAGCAGGGGCAGGGTCCCTGAAAGGAGGGTTGGTGTGAAGCAATCTCTTGAAAAACTTGGAGAATACAGAGTGAGCTGAAAGAGAAGAGGGCTTACCTGCTGAAATAAAAGAAGAAACAGCTGCCAGATGCACCTTCAGTGTAGCTGGTCTAAGCCCCAAGCTATTTAAATGGACCATATAATCAAGGACTGTGGGCAGATCAGCAGACTCTGGGGAAATGTGCTTTCCAGAGCACCATATGGAAAATCTTTCCACTTGGAATTATAAGTAGCCCTGGTGGAAGGTTTCCTAGAAGCCTTCAGAATATCCATTACGCCTTGGGAGAGGTGTAAATCAGCAAACTCTAACTCTTCAAGAGCCAGGTCTAGAGATTGAGAGATTTGAGATTCGGGTACCAAACCCTCCCCTGAGCACAGGTTAACAGGTTGTGATTCCTGGGAAGACATAGGGGAAGATGGACTGCTAAGGACAGTAGGAGTGGATACCAAGGCTGTCTGGCTCAGTCTGGAGCAATCAGGATCATCATGCAGGGTTAACATCTGATTTTTACTAGCACTTTGAACAGGTGAGGGAAGGGGGGGGGGAGCATACAGGAACCTTCCTTCCCAACTGAGAACTAAGGCATCCAGGGGGACTGAGCCCAACACTGGGGGCCTGCAGCAAAAAAGGGAAGTTGGTGATTGTCTGGGGCTGCAAAAAGATCCATCTGTGGGGTGCCCCATCTGGAAAATATCACCTCCAAGACCAGGGGATACAGTGACCATCCGTGATGGCCCTGGGATATCCTGCTGAGAGCATCCGCCGGGACATTGTCCTTGCCTGGAAGGTGAACTGCTGTGAAGGAGGTGCTCAGCGAATAAGTCAGAGACCACAACTTCATTGCTTCTGTGCACAAGGCCATAGACCGAGTGCCTCCTTGCTTGTTGATGTACCACATTGTTGTGGTATTGTCTGTTCTGACCTGGACAACTTTGTTCTGAACAGATTTGGAAAAAGCTTGAAGTGCTAGAAGCACAGTTCTGAGTTCCAACAGACTGATGTGAAGCAGAGATTCCTGAGACCACCACAACCCTTGGGTGGTCAGGTCGCCCAAATGAGCCCCCCACCCCAATAGGGAGGCATCTGTAGTAAGGATTAAAGAATGAGACTGAGGGACAAAGGGGACTCCTTGTCTCAGATTGTTCTGATCCTGCCATCACTGTAGGGCCTGGATCAGGGTTCGAGTCACTGGGATCAATTTGGTCAGAGGGTCCTTCCTTTGAGACCAAAAGGCTCTCAAATGGAACTGAATGTCCCTCATCTGAAATCTTGCTCCCTGCACCACTGCTGTGGAAGCAGCCATGTGCCCCAGGAGCTGTAGAAAATGCCTTGCTGGTCGAGATACCTGCAGGGTGAATGAGGAGGCCAGAGAGATAAGGGTCCTTGCCCTGTCCAGGGGAAGGAAAGCTCTGGCCTTTTCTGCATCTAGCTTTGCGCCTATGAAGGTGAGGAGCTGGACAGGCTCTAGAACTGACTTTGAAAGATTCAGAAGGAAACCCAAAGAGGTGAGTAGTTGCTGAGTTATCTGTGTAACTTGACTTGGTCTGGGGACTGGCCTACTATAAGCCAGTCGTCCAGGTAAGGGAAGATGGCAATCCTTTGCCTTCTTAGAGAAGCAACTACTACTGCCAGGCATTTTGTGGATACCCTTGGAGCAGAGGTCAGACGAAAGGGCATTGCTCTGAACTGGTAATGGCCTGAGGGCACTTCGAACCTGAGGTACTTTCGATGGGAGCTTCTGATAAGAATATGGAAGTAGGCATCCTTGAGGTCCAGGGACACTAGCCAGTTCCCTGGCCTTAGAGAAGGTAGAATAATTCCCAGAGTCACCATTTTGAATTCTGGTTTTAAAAGGTGCTTGTTTAAGTATCTGAGATCCAGGATGGGCCGCCATTCTCCTGTCTTTTTTGGGGTAAGGAAGTACCTGGAGTACAACCCTTTGCCCTGGTGTAGGGGTGGAACCCTTTCCACAGCTCTGAGAGACAGGAAGGAAGAGACCTCTGCCTCTAAGGCAAGTGCCTCTGAGGGATTCACAGGTGGAAAGGATCTGGTTCTCATCTTTGGAAACCTTTTGAAGCTGAGAACCAGTCCCTGGCTTACTACCAGGACCCATTTGTCTGATGTTAGAGACTCCCAGACCTGGACAAAGTAAGCCAACCTGCCCCCTACAGGTAGTGGAGAATCGGCCATGGCCAACCCATCAGGGTGTCTGTTTGGCAGGGGGTTTTGGCTGAGGGGTGAAAGCAGGTCTGCTTGTAGCCCATCTGCCTCTCTCTCTAAAGAACTCCCTCTGAGCAGAAGAGGAGGCCTGGGCTTGGTAGAAAGGCCTATGAAAAGGCCTGCCCCTGCCCCTGGGATGCTGCCTCTGAGGAGTGGCCTGCCTTTCCTTGGCCTGTGCACTCCTATAGGTGGTTCTATATTCGTCCATTTTCTTTATGTAATTCTCTGTCTGCTTCCCAAACAGAAATTACCCACAACTAGGAAAATCAGGGCCTTAGTCTGGGTATCCTGTGACAGGCTAATACATCTGAGCCAAGCCATTCTCAAGTGCCACAGATGTAGCCATGACTCTAGATGACACATCATTGGAGTCCACTGCAGCATGGAATTGCACCTTGGATGCCTCAATACCATCAGCAGCCACCTGTTCCAGCTCCTTGGCAAGCTGGCCAGGGACCTGTTTTGCTAAAGCCATAAAAGTGTCCCATCTAGATTTTTGATACCTAGCAGTATAGGCCATGTAGTTGGCCTGTCTGAGTCCTAAGGATGCTGCCACGTACTGTTTCTTTGCCATGGCATTAATCCTCCTGGAGTCCTTGTCTGGGGGGTATGAAGCCATGGGAATATTTGCCTTATCACAGGCTGCAGCCTGCACTACCCCAACATGGCTGCATTGTTGTGTAAGAACTCCATATCTGAGCCTGAGAATGTATACCTCTTGTCCATTCTCTTATCCACGGAGGTACAGTATTAGGAGTCTTTAAAATTTTAAATGTCTGTTTCCCAAAAGATTTGTGTAAGGGAAGAAAAAATTACTCACCTTAGTAATGTTGTTTCTTCTAATGGAGTCTTGCTATATTATGACATATGCAGTTTGTCCCAGCCTTAGAACTGCTCCGGAGGTGAAGGAGTTAAAGTCCATGCCAGGCATGGAACTTAGAGCTCGAGCTCGGTTGAAAATTCTATCTGTTGTTCTTCAAACTTAAACTGTCAGATCTTCGAGCAAAACTCACTAAGACTCTGTGTGGAAGCTGTAAACCTACACTAGCCAACTGGCTACTTAATTAAATAAACACTTTTTGGTGCCACAAAGAAGACTCAAGTCAGGAGACCCAAAATGACAAACACAACAGATCACCCCAAAGGAGGGTGAAAAACAAGGTGGGCATCTAAAAGTGCCAGCAGCTGCCCACCCACACCCCAAGAGTAAGGTTCTGAGAGGGGCAGGCAGGGAGGTCATAATGCTAGACTCCATTAGAAGAATCAACATTACTAGGGTGAGTAATTTTTCTTCAAACAACATGAAGTCTTGCTATATTATTTATATATCTGAACTACACAGCAGTACCTCCATGGAGGAGGACAGAACCTACTTAGGAAATAGGCTCTGAGCACAGCTGTGCCAAAGCGAGCATCACTCCTAGCCTGGATGACCAGGAGTAATGCTTAGTAAAAGCGTGCACCGTTTTCCAGGTAGCTGCTTGACATATCTCTAGGATAGAGATGTCCCTGGCAGCAGCCAGAGACGCGGCTGTACCTCTGGTGGAGTGAGCCCTCAGGCCTGAGGGAGGAACTTTAGCCAGTTTTTCATAGCAGAATTGGACACAAGATACAATCCACCTGGCAATGGATCTTTTAGTGGCAGGTTTCCCTTTGCCAACCTCACCATAAGTGAGGAACAGTTGGAGGGAGTTAAACCTGTGACCTCTGGTACGATCTATATAGTAGCTAAGTGATCTTTTGACATCTAAACTGTGCAACCTCCTCTCACCAGAAGAGGAATGGCCAGTGAAGTACACAGGGAGAGATATAGATTGATTAAGGTGGAAATCTGAGACCACCTTAGGCAAGAACTTTCGGTTAGTCCTGAGACCTACCTTATCTCTGTGAAAGGAGATAAAAATCAGGCTCCACTGACAATGCTTATAACTCACTTATGCACCTGGCAGAAGTGATGGCTACCAAAAACACAGTTTTCCAAGTCAAGTACTTGAGCTCTGCTGAGGACAAGGGCTCAAAAGGGTGTTGCATAAGTTGGGCAATGCAAATATTAAGATCCCAGGCAGGGGAAGGATCCCTAAATGGGGGGTTGGTGTGAAGCAACGCTTTGAAAAACTTGGAGAATACAGGATGAGCTGAGAGAGAAGAGGGCTTACCTGCTGACAAGAAAGCAGACACGGCTGTCAAGTGCACTTTTAGGGTAGCTGGTCTCAGCCCTAAAGTATTTAAATGAGCCATATAATCCAGGACTGTGGGTAAGTCAGCAGATTCTGGGGAAATATGCTTCCCAGAGCACCATATGGAAAAATCTCTTCCATTTGGAATTATAAGTAGCCCTGGTGGAAGGCTTCCTAGAAGCCTTCAGAATATCAATACACCTTGGGAAAGGTGTGAGGTCAACAAACTCTAACTCTTCAAGAGCCAGGCCTTGAGATTGAGAGAGATTTGAAGTTGGTACCAAACCCTCTCCTGAGCACAGGATAACAGATTGTGATTCCTGGGAGACACAGGGGCAGTGGACTGCTAAGGACAAAGAAGTGAGTACCAGGGCTGTCTGGCCCAGTCTGGAGCAATCAGAAACATCTTGCAGGATTGAGACCTGATTTTAACTAGCACTTTGAACAGGAGAGGGAAGGGTGGAAAGGCATAGAGAAACTTCCCTTCCCAACTGAGAAGGAAGGCACCGAGGGGGACTGAGCCCAACACTGGGGGCCTGCAACAAAAAAGAGGAAGTTGGTGATTGTCTGGGGCTGCAAAAAGATCTATCTGGGGTGTGCCCCATCTGGCTATACCACCTCCAGAACAAGGGGATCCAGAGCCCATTCGTGATGGCCTTGGGAAATCCTGCTGAGAGCATCTGCCAGGACATTGCCCTTGCCTGGGAGGTGAACTACTACAAGGGAGGTGTTCATGGAGTAAGCCAGAGACCACAACTTTGTTGCTTCGGTGCACAAGGCCGTAGACAGAGTGCCCCCTTGCATGTTGATGTACCACATTGTGGTGGTATTGTCTGTTCTGACTTGAATAACCTTGTTCTGAACAAATTTGGAAAAAACTTGAAGTGCTAGAAAAACTTCTCTGAGTTCCAACAGATTGATGTGGAGCAGAGATTCCTGAGGGGACCCCAATCCCTGGGTGGTGAGGTCGCCCATGTGAGCTCCCCACCCCAATAGGGATGCATCTGTAGTAAGGATTAAGGAGTGAGACTGAGGGGTAGGGGACCCCTGTCTCAATTGCCTAGTCCTGCCCCACTGAAGGGCCTGGATCAGGGTTAAGTCACTGGGATTAATTTGGTTAGAGGGTCCTTTCTTTGAGACCAAAAGGCTCTCAAATGGAACTGGATGTCCCTCATCTGAAATCTGGTTCCCTGCACTACTGCTGTCGAAGCAGCCATGTGTCCCAGGAGCTGTAGAAAGTGCATTGCTGGTCGAGAGACCCGAAGGGCGAAGGAGGAAGCCAGAGAAATCAGGGTACTTGCCCTTTCCAGAGGAAGGAAGGCTCTGGCTTCTTTTGTGTTCAGTTCTGCACCTATGAAGGTGAGAAGCTGGACAGGCTCTAGGACTGACTTTGGAAGACTGAGAAGGAAACCTAGAGAAGTTAGCAGTTGCTGAGTTACCTGAAGGTGTAACCTGACCTGGTCTGTGGACTGGCCTACTATAAGCCAGTCGTCCAAGTAAGGAAAGATGGCAATTTTTTTGCCTTCTTAAGTGGGCAACTGCTACTGCCAGGCATTTTGTGAATACCCTTGGGGTAGATGTAAGGCCGAAGGGCATTGCTCTGAACTGGTAATGACCTGAGGGCAGTTCGGAACTGAGGTACTTTCAATGGGAGTTTCTGATGAGAACATGAAAATAGGCATCCTTGAGGTCCAGGGACACTAGCCAGTCCCCTGGCCTTAAAGAGGGTAAAATAATTCCCAGAGTCACCATTTTGAATTTTGGTTTTAAAAGGTGTTTGTTTAGATACCTGAGATCCAGGATGGGCCGCCATTCTCCTTTCTTTTTTGGGGTAAGGAAGTACCTGGAGTACAACCCTTTGCCTTGGTGTAGGGGTGGAACCCTTTCCACAGCTCTGAGAGCCAGGAGGGTAGAGACTTCTGCCTCCAGGGCAAGAGCCTCTGAAGGATTTGCAGGTGGAAAGGATCTGATTCTCATCTTTGGAAATTTTTTGAAGCTGAGAACCAGTCCCTGGCTTACTATTTCCAGGATCCACTTGTCTGACGTTAGAGACTCCCAGTCCTGGACAAAGTAAGCCAGCCTGCCCCTACAGGTAGTGGAGAATCGGCCCTGGGCGCCCCATCAGGGTGCCTGTTTGGCAGGGGCTTTAGGCTGAGGGGTGGAAGCAGGCCTGCGTGCACCCCGTCTGCCTCTCCCTCTAAAGAACCCCTTCTGTGCAAAAGCTGAAGAAGCAGCCTGGGCTTGGTAAAAAGGCCTACTCCTGCCCCTGGGAGGCTGCCTTTGGAAAGTGACTTGCCTTTCCTTGGCCTGTGCATTCCTATAGGTGGTCCTATATTCATCCATTTTCTTCATGTAATTCTCTGTTTGCTCCCCAAACAGAGAGTTGCCCATAACAGGGAAATCCATGCCTTAGTCTGGGTATCCTGTGACAGGCTAGTACATCTGAGCCAAGCCATTCTATGGAGAGCCACAGATGTAGCCATGACTCTGGATGATACATCATTAGAGTCCACTGCAGCATGGAATTGCACCTTGGATGCCTCAATACCATCAGGGGCCACCTGCTCCAGCTCTTCTGCCAGCTGGCCAGGAACCTGCTTTGCTAGAGCTAAAACAGTAATCCATCTGGATTTTTGATATCTAGTAACATAAGCCATATAATTAGCCTGTCTGAGTCCTAAGGAAGCTGCCATGTACTGTTTCTTTGCCATGGCATCTGTCTTTCTGGAGTCCTTGTCAGGGGGGTGAGAGGCTAAGGGAACATTTGCCTTGTCACAGGCTGCAGCCTGCACCACCGACACGTGGCTGCATTGTTGTGTAAGGAACTCCGTATCAGAGCCTGATAATGCATACCTTTTGTCCATTCTTTTATCAACAGGAGGTATGGTGTGAGGAGCTTTTAAAATCATTACTGTCTGTTTCCAAAAAGATTTATGCAGAGGAATAGACAGTCTCCTAGACTCTGGGATATCCACCATTTCTACAAAATCAGGCTCCTTCTGATCATCCACAGCTTCCTCCATAGGGAGCTGGAGGGTTTCAGCCACTTTTTTTTTTTTTAAACATGAAGTGAGAAGGGGACTCAGAAAGCCTAGGGGAGACACTCCTGAAGGTCTGTCTGGAGAGATGTCAGGTTCAATGGGCACATCAGACTTTCAAAACCACATTCACTCTCCTCATACTCTCTCTTCCCCTCCTCTGGTTCATAAAATTCCTTAAATAATACTCCTGAACCGGAGGAACCAATCTGAACCAGCGCTTACCTGATGATGCCGGTTCGGTCGGAACTGGAGACTGAACAATTTTATTGCTTTAGCTATTTCTTCAGCGGTTGGAGAGGAAGTTTGACCCACACCAGCTGATTTTCTAGATTTCTTTGTTGGAACAGACTCCTCAGAGTCAGCTCTCCTTTGCCGAGGAAGTATCGCCCTGGTCAGAGGCACTCCCTCCGTTCGGTTGAAACCGGGCTGTCCATCGGGTCAGCGGACTTTATAGCCTCCGTTCCCTGAGTCTACCAACTCTCTTATCCAGGGTAGCTGCAGGAAAACCCGCCAAATCTGGCAGTCTGAATTGAGGTGGTCAACCCCAGACAATAAACACATGTGGTGTGGGGGTCAGCCTTGGCAAAGGCTTCCCACATACAACACAGTGCTGAAACCAGTGGGCCGGTTTTCTTTTGGGTTTCTCAGACATAGTGCAGCCTAACCAAAAACTTGCCCTTTTACGGCAATCTGCCAAAGCAAAGACTCCTTATCGGTTCCCAACCGCATTATCACGTGTCGGGGAAAAAAACATAATTAAATCCGTTTTTTTTTAGAACCGCTAAGAACCGGGAACCGCACTTCTAAAAGACTAACGTAATAGAAGTAACTTGATCGGTTCAAACCGAACCAATAAAAATGTTTACAAGTTCCACACAGAAAATAAATGTAAAACCTATCTAGTACTTACAATACCACAGATAGAGCTTGAACCGACCGGTTGCGGTTTAATTTTGGTTAAAAAAATGAAAATTTTTATACTTTAACCGACAAAATCAACCGTGCAGAAGGAGGAATCTCCGGAGCGACTGTTCAGTGAGGCGGAGTAAAGAATCTGACAGTTTAAGTTTGAAGAACAACAGATAGAATTTTCAACCGAGCTCGAAGTTCCATGCCTGGCATGGACTTTAACTCTTTCACCTCCGGAGCAGTTCTAAGGCTGGGACAAACTGCATATGTCATAATATAGCAAGACTTCATGTTTGAATCGACAGTCCCCTAGAGTCTGGGATATCCATAATTTCCACATAGGCTCCTCCTGGTCATCCACAGCTTCTTCCATAGGAAGCTGGAGGGTTTCAGACACTTTTTTATAAAACATGAAATGGGAGGGGGACTCAGAAAGCCTAGGAGGAGACACTCCTGAAGGTCTGTCTGGGGAGATGCCCAGGTCAATGGGCACATCCAGACTTTCAAATCCACATTCACTTCCCTCATACTCCTCTTTCTCCTCCTCCGGTTCATAATACTCCTCTAAATCATAATCTTGAACCGGTGGAACCGAGCCGAACCGAGTGCCTCCCTGATGGTGCCGGTTCAGTCGGAACCGGGGAAAGCGACTGCACAATTTTGATCGCTTTGGCTATTTCTTCAGCGGTTGGAGGGGAAGTTTTGGCTCCACACCAGCTGATTTTTCCTTTCTAGTTATCTTAGCCAGAACAGACTCCTCAGAATCGTATCTCCTTTTGCCTGAAGAAGTCTCGCCCTGGTCAGAGGGCACTCCTTCTGGTTTGTTTTGAACCGAACCGGGCTGGCCATCCCATACAGCGGACTTTTTGGCCTCCCTTTCCCTGAGCCTACCAACTCTTTTCTAGGGTAGCTGCAGGAAAATGTTTACAAATCTGGCAGTCTGCATTGAGGTGGTCAAACCCCAGACAATAAACACAGGTGGTGTGGGGGTCAGCCTTAGCAAAGACTTCCCCACACACACACACTACAGTGCTGAAACCCAGTGGGCCCGGTTTTTCTTTTGGGTTTCTCAGACGTTGTGCCAGTCCTAACCAAATTTACCCTTTTAATGGCAATCCGCCAGGCAAGACCCTCTTATTGGTTCCTGACCGTGTCACGGGTCGTGGAAAAAACCGTAATAAAATCAGTTTTTTTTAGAACCGATAAGAACCGGTAACCACACTCTAAAAGTAAAAATTAAGATTTTCTAACAACTTAATCGGTTCAAACTGAACCGATGAACCGTTTACAAGTTCCACACAGAATAGAAATAAAATATGACCTATCTAGTACTCACAAATACCACAGAGACTGAACCAACAGGTTACGGTTTAAATTTGGTCGAAAACCGAGAAAACGGTACTTTAACCAACAAATTGAACCGAGCAGAAAGAGAAATCTCCGGAGCGACTGTTCAGTGAGGCGGAGTAAAGAATCTGACGGTTTGAGTTTAAACAGCAACAGACAGAGTCTCAACCGAGCTCAAGCTCAGCGTTCCATGCCTGGCATGGAAAGTTAACTCATCTCCGGGGCAGTTCAAAGGTTGGGACTCACTGCTACTGTCAGAATACAGCAAGACTTCATGTTTGAAACACCTGGTTGCCCTCCCCCCATGGGTAACTTCAGATGTGGTAATTGTAAATTGTGTCCATATATTTTGAGAACTGATACTTTCACTACATGCAATAGTAGTAAGTTGTTTAAAATGGGATCTTTTTTTGATTGCAGTAGTGAACAAGTAGTTTATCTAGCAACATGTGAATGTGGTGCTTTTTATGTGGGCAAGACAATTCAACCTATAAAGGCACGAATATGAGAACATCTGAGATGTATAAGGGAGGGGGATAAAAAGAATGCTTTAGCTAGTCATGTATCAACTAATAGTGGTGGTCACCATGATTTTAAATTTTGTACGCTTGAAAAAGTTAAAATGGGACCCAGAGGTGGAAACTTGAATGACAAGTTGTTGCGTAGGGAATCCTTTTGGATCTTTACCCTGGGAGCATTGAAACCACCAGCTTTAAATGACCACATAGAACTGATGCCATGCATACAAAGAAAGTGAAAAAAAAAAATGAAATGGATTTTTTTTCTCTATTGATGACACTGAAATGTATTAATGTATTATTCTTGCTGTAATACTTCTTTTATGTTCCCATGGGTTTATTTGATGATCAGAAACTTCACAGGTTATTCCATGTTTGAAAAAGAAAAATTTGAAAAAGATCATTAGGATTCATATATCCTTTGTGATGTTATATTAATTATGATTTTATCATTAAATTCTGTATTTTGGTGAAAATCTGGATTCTTGTACAAATTGTATAATATACTTGTTAGGTGTTTCAGATATATGTGCCAATTTATCATAGTTGGTAGAAATGGGTTGCACTTTAAATAATTAAGCACTGTCACTTTAAATTATAGTTGGGATGCATGTATTTAAGGGTCCTCTTTTGAGGGTAGCATTAGCCTCCTGACGACTCACATGTTGCGAAACTGGTAGAGGTTTAGTTGAGCTGATGCCGACGTCGGCGTTTGGCGCTCTTTTTATTATATGTAAATAAAGCTGCAGTTTGGTTCCGTGCCATGTGGTGCGGGTATTTGTTTGATTCCTTTGGCAATTTTATATTCCGCATACACTTATCCATCGGAGCGGTTTTGTTTTTGTCTCCCATCAGGAAAGGCTTGGGCAGCAGCCTTGCCCTTCTTCCAGTTGGTGTTCTGGAACTTAACCATGTGGGACAAGTATTTGGCGATCCTCTAACCTAGGGTAGAGGAAATGTACACCGTTTTGCCCCAGAGACCAATCCTCCTAGACTCCCTGTCCGGGGGCAGGGAACTAAGGTGCTTGGGCACCTTAGACCTTTCATGGGCTGCCTTGATGCCCACCGAGTTAGTTTCAGCTTGGGCGGCAAAGTATGGAAGGCCTTGAGGGGCATTGTAGAGCTCATCAGCTCTGTGGGGCATATCTGGCACCATGTCTGGTCTGTGCTAGACTGCTGTAGTAGCATTCTAACCATTAAGCTCAGCATAGGACGACAAAATAAAGTCCTACTACTCTCTACAGTCTACACGCCCCCGGGCAAACACACCACCAGGCTTGAGCAGTTCATAAGTTACCAGGTTCAGCATATGTGGGAGCAAGTCATCCTAGGGGGACTTCAATACAGACTGGAAATCCCAGGATGCCTCTGTGGCCAGGGACCAGATATCTGGCCTATACCCAACTCAGATGGTAACACAGGCAACCAGATATAACTATAAAACGGGTACAAGTAAACCCATAGATTGGCTCCTCTCCTCATGCCCAGAGCACATCACTGAAGTGTCAGTCCTAACAGACTCCCTCAGTGATCACTCCCTGGTCTTGTGCACCTGGACAAACAGGTTGACAAAGTGTCCTCCAATGCTCAACAGAAATTGCAAGCTCAGAGCAGCTCGATGCCTTCAAACATCTGAGGCCCACTGACTGGTCACCACTAGAAAATGCTGTGGACAGCAACCAGGTCCTTGAATACTTCCCACAGGCTTTCACAAAGACCTGAGATATCTTTGCACCCTTTAGAACTAACAAGGTTAGAAGACCAGCTAGCCACCCATGGCTCACAGGTTCCTTCATTGAAGTCATGCGCCTAAGGGACAACTTATGGCACGAGGCCAAGGCAACAAGGGCTCAGGGAGACCCAACTGCCTATACGGCTGCACGAAATAAGTGCACAAAGCTTATTCGACTTGCCAAAGCATCCTACTATAAAGACCTCTTGACCAGAAATTAGGGCCGTGGGAAGGAAGTTTGGGACTCTGAAATCCCTCACTGGAAAGATATCCAGAGCAGCGCTGGACCTCATAACAGGATCAGAGACCTTCCAAGAGCCAAGAGATAGTGCAGATGCATTCAACCGAGCATTCGCCAATCTAAGCTCTGTGCTCCTTAGTGACTACCTCAGCCAAGCATCACCAGGTGATCCCCCTGAGGCAAACAAGCTCACTGTAGCAGCGGAGCCCCTCCTTTCCATTTCAGGCTGGTCACCCGGTCAGAGACCATCAGGTATGTCAAGTGGGTTCTAGGAAAGACTAGGATGGAAAGACCAAATAGACATGAAGATGACAGCCCTCACCCTCAACAAAACTGCTGACCCTGCCTCAAAAATCTTTAATGCCACACTTAGAATTGGTGTGTTCCCTGACAAGTGGAAGGTGGCACTTGTCACCCCAGTTTAATATCAGGATAGAACAAACCCCTCTAATTACATACCTATATCCACTCTACCCCCTGCAAAGCCCTGGAGCAAGTAGTCACAGATCAGCTCACTGAATACCTGGACCAAAAAAAAAAAAAAAAAAAGGTTACTCACCTGTAAAGTACAGTTACGTAAGAACTTACCATAACAGTAGATCTTCGAGAGAAGCTCTTCTAGCAGGTAACACAATTAGGACTGATGCCACCTGGCAGCAGCTTCCGGCAATTCTTTTCTCCAGCAGTACCAACGTGGGAACACTCCCCGCCAACGTCGGCTCCACTCCCGACGTCTCCCTATATAAGGGAGGACTTCCCTACGTAGTCCAGTTCTTGTCCCCCCTGCCCCCCGGTCAGGCAGAGAGATGGTAACAGACAATAGTCAGAAGGACGATTCAAAAATTCTTCCTCACGATGGAGGAAAGACCAGCCTGGAAAAGGCCTGATCCTTGGTGGAAGGAAGGCGGGAAATACACCTCCTGCAAGAGCTTCTCTCAAAGATCTACTGTTACGGTAATTTATTATGTAACTATACTATCTTACTTCGAGAGGAAGCTCTTACAGCAGGTAACACAATTAGGACCGATTCCCAAGCGGTATAAATTTAAAACAACCCCTGGGAGGGGGAAGGGAATGTAAAGGAACAGCAGGAACAGAGAGGGTCTCCTCAGGAAACCAGGCCCTGCAAAACTGCGAGGTCAAAACCTGCTCTGCGTCTGGAAATGATGTAGAGACTGTAATGCCAGATGAAAGTATGAACAGAAATACAGGTAGCGGCACCACAAATGTCCACTTCAGGGACACTTCATCACTGCGAAGGAAGCAGCAACAGCCCTGATAGAGTGAGCTTTAACCAGTCCTGGGGTAGACCTGTTATGCTTCTGGTAACAAAAAGTAATGCAATGGACCAACCAGCACAACAGTGTCTGTTTGGTGACGAGCGACCCAAGGACCTTTGGGCAAAGGATACAAAAAGTTGATTAGATTTCCAGTCCTGTTTGGTCCTGGCCAAATAATGGAGAGCCCTGTGGACATCCAATAAGTGAAGCAGGGCTCCCCCCCCCCATTAGAATGTTCCAGGTAGCACACCGGAAGCTGTACAGATTGGTTGAGGGTGAGCTCTGAAACCACCTTCGGTAGAGACTTCAGGTTAGTGAGAAGGTCAACCCTATCCTTATGAAAAACTAGGTAGGGCTCCTTACATATGAGGGCTTGAAGTTCTGAAATGCGCCTCGCCGAAGTAATGGCTACCAAAAACAGTTTTCCAAGATAGGAAGCGAAGCTCGGCCGCCATAGCTGGTTGAAGTGTGTGTGGGGGCGTAAGCTTCTCCAGTACGAAAAGGAGATCTCAGGGCTGGGATCCCGGATGGGAGGTCTGATATGCACAATACCTCGCAAGAAGGCTTTAGAGACCTCCATCTGAGCCACCATCTTATCCAGCACTGGTAAGTGATAAATGGAGATGGTGGCCAGATGTACTTTGATGGAGGAGTAACTGAGACCCGATTCCAAAAGAGAGCAGGTATTCTAAAACGGAGTTAACAGGACAGACCAATGGGTCCACCCTCTTGGCTGTGGCCCAGATACAGAAACGTTTCCACTTCATGGGGTAAGTGGCCCTGGTGGCAGGCTTATGTGCCTCAACCAAAACCTGCGCTATCTGATCAGACAAACCAAATCTGCCTTTAGGTAGATCCTGAGGAGCCAGGCGTGCAGGTGAAGCGAGCGCAGATTCGGAGGGATCAGGGACCCCCTGTCCTGGGACAGAAGATGAGAGGAGAGTTGAAGAGGAAGCGGAGGCTCTGCCACTGAACACTGAAGCAAAGGGAACCAAATCTGTCAAGCCCATAGCGGTGCGATAAGAATGAGGGTGGAAGGCTCTGACTGCACCTTGAGGAGAACCTTCTGCAGAAACAGGAAGGGAGGGAAAACGTAAACAAACCTCCCTTTTCAGGAGAGGGACAACACGTTGTGCCTAAAAGCTACAGGCTCTGGACCTAGCGAGCAGAAACTGTGCAGTTGTGCATTGAATTGTGACAAAGAGATCCAGCTCTGGCATCCCCCACTGGCAGAAGATGTGATCTGCGAGTTCTTGAAGCAGCTCCCATTCGTGAGCCTGTGACTTTGTCCTGCTGAGCTTATCGGCCAACACGTTTTGTTCTCCTGGAACGTGTACTGCCATTAACGTGAGCTGGTGCTCCAAAGCCCAATCTCACACCCACATGGCTTCCCGGTAGAGGGGATACGAGTGAGTACCACACTGTTTGTTAATGTAGAACATCACAGAAGTGTTGCCCGTCTGGACCAACAGGTGGCCCGGCACTAGGACTGAGACCAGGGCTTGAAGGGCATAAAGGACCGCTCTCTGCTCCACAACATTGATATGCAGATCTTCCTCTACTGGGGACCAGGAGCCTTTAGTGCGATGTGTCCCCAAGTAGGCACCCCATCTTGAGGACGACACGTCTGTGTTCAGAATCTGGGATGGTGCCCCTGTGTGGGAAGGGATACCCGCAAGCAAATTTTGTGACAACATCCACCAGCATAATTCTCGGCGGATTGGCTCAGAGATCCAGATCGAAGCATCCAAGCTGTCTAGCATTTGATCCCACTGAACTCTGAGCGACCACTGGATGGTTCTCATGCGTAGTCGCGCCAGAGGGGCCGAAACTATGGTGGCCGCCATATGCCCACCAGGTACTCTTGAGGCTGAAGAGATCTGGTATGCCAGGACCTGAATCTGGCCTGCTGTGCCAGAGGGAAAAAAATTACTTTCCTAGAGTAGTATCCAGAAGAGCTCCAATGAACTGGAGGTTCTGGGATGGGAGAAGATGAGACTTGTCCCTCTTGACAGTGATTCCCAAGCACTGAAACAGTGAAATGGAGTCCATGATGGTTTCCAACAGGCAGGACCTGGAGGGAGCCAGGAGGAGTCAGTCGTCCAGATAAGGAAACGCGAATTGGCCCCGTCTCCGTAGTGCACAGCAACCACTGCCAGGCACTTGGTGAAGATTCTGGGGGTTGAAGAGAGACGGAAGGGAAAGACTCAGAACTGATAGTCCTCGTCTTTGAACTTATGAACCACAGAAATTTTTGATGGCCCCTGAAGATAGGGATATGCGAGTAGGTGTCCTGCATGTCCAGGGACGCCAGCCAGTCTCCCGCCAAGATAAGAAGCAGGAAAGTAGGGAAGGAGACCATCCTGAATCTCCGATAGGAGACCCACTGGTTCAGATTGCTGAGGTCCAGAATGGGTCTGAGGTCTCCCGACTTCTTTGGGATTAGGGAGAAGAACCCTGTCTCTCACTCGGCCAGAGGTACCAGCTCGATGGCATTTTTGTCCAAAAGGGATATCAGCTCCCTTCTGACCAGCACTCATTGTTCCCTTGGGTAACGGGATGGGGAAGTGGTCTGTCCGGCAGAGGAGAGTCAAACACAGTGGAGTACCCGAACTCCACGAGCTTGAGGACCCACTGGTTGGAGGTCACTTGACTCCACCCATCAGCACAGAGGGAAAAGCGGCCTCCGACCAGCTCTCCCAATGGGCCATCTAGGGGAGTAGAGCGGCAGTGGCTGCCTTGACCTGTCTAGAGGAGGAGTCAGAGGATCCTCTGGCTCTGCCCCTTCGACTGAAACCACCTCGCTGCGAGTGGGGCTGGAAGCGACGCTGCTGAGGCTGATGTACCCCACGGCCATGAAAATTAGGCTTACAAGAACACCCCTGTTTCAGGAGGTACATGGACCGCACGGTTCGGATGACCTTGCCGGAGTCCTGCAGCCTGGTGGTGATCTCAGTGTCCTCACCAAAGAGTACAGAGCCCTTGAAGGGAGCATCCAGAATGTTAGTCTGAACATCTGGATTGAACCCAGAAACCCGAGGCCAAGCATGGCGATGAGGCAAATGCCAGTGGCGACCGCCCTGGAAGAGGTGTCCGTAGAGTCATAAACTGACTGCAGAACGTGGATATCCACATCTGAGCCGGTCTGAAGCAATTTAGCAAGCTCTGCCCACTGAGGGCAATGGGGCATGCTTTGCACAATGTCCAATCCTTGTTCCCGAAGGGCATTTAGGAATTGGACCATGTTTGTCAGGAATCTGAGACTCCTGATACTGCAGGTGGCAGCAGAGTACACCTTGCGTCCCATGGAATCCAGCTGCTTCAACTCCTAGTCAGGCGGCTGGGTGCTCAGGTGTCTGGACCTATGCAAATGATCGTGAGCTGCTGAAATCACCACCGAATCCACTGCAAGAGGTTCAGCTAAGAAGGGGTGGTCCTCTAGGGCCCAGTACAGCCGATGAGTCTTCTTGGGCACGGCAGAGGAGGAGTAAGGATGCTTCCAGGTCGCGAACGTGACAGCCTCAAAGGCGTCGACCATGGAAGGGATGACCACCGGCTTAGGGTCTTTTAGGCGGACATATTTAGACTACCACAGTCACTCAGGGTCCAAGGCCTCAGTGTCCCAACCCACGTTGGCCTGGATGTGCCTCATCACCTCCATGAAACTAGGGTCATCCGGAGGAGATTTTGGGTCTTCCTCTGTGCCCCCTAAATCCGAGTCAATGTCAGAGTCTGCACAGGAAGTGTCTGAGTCCACATACGAATCTGAGGCCGAAGAGGATGGGGACCTATGCAGTCTCCTCTTACGCCTCGTATCCAGAGATGGAGAGCGGGAGGAAATGCTGGACCTGGTCCTCCTGCGTCTCTCTTGTCCTTGTGCTTAAGTGCTGGCTCCTTCCCAGCTTCTAGATCGTAAAGCTCTGAGGCATCCGGCATGTGTACTGGAGTGGGAGTAGGAGGAGGTGCTCCCGCTGGGAGATCACGTTTTACCATGTCCCACTAGTGGGAGAAGAGCTACTTCACCTGCGAAAGGTTAAATTTTTGAGAGCCTGACACAGGGGGTGGAGGAGCACCAGAGCCCATACAGTCGCCAGCCCAGCTGTCCGGGGGGGGGACCGGCGCTTCATCCAAGCCCTTGTCACTGGTGTCAGTAGGCACCGGCATAGGCCTGATGGGTGGCATCAGAGGGGCGTCTGCTCCTCTGACGTCAGGTGGACTGGCAACCATGGCGATGGGGTCCCAGAGCTGACGTTGGGAGACACTGGGGTGGCCGGCGTCGGGAAGACTTTGACCGGCAGCAGGATAGCTTTCGCTGTAGGGGCTGCGGGCAGATGATGGTCCGGTGTTAGCTTATCCTTGGAGCCAGACGGGCGTCCCTCAGAGGCCAGGGCCTTGGGACAGTCCGATATGTGTTTCAAGGTTTGACAGAGTGTCAGTCAGCCATCGAAGGCGGGCGCCAGTGGGAGTCCTTAGACTTCGGTGGCAAGGATGAGGCCCTGCCGCCAAAAGACCCGGAGGCCTTACTCTACTCCCAGGAGTCAGCCTTGGAAAAGGAGGCTGAGACGGAGGAGTGCTTACCTGCGCCCAGTGAGAGACCATTCTCGGTGGGCAGATGCATCTTCAGAGGTTGGAGAGTGGTCCCTGAAGACTTGGCTGCAGAGGAGGCCCCAGATGGCTTAAGGGTAGTGAGGTGGGATTCTTGCCCCAATGACCCGGACTTCGAGCCTGAGGACCTGGGCCTAGAGTGGGACCTCTCTTTCTCATGATGTTCCTGGTGTTTGTGGTGCATGCGTGCGGGAGTGTGATCGGAATCCCCCCCCCCCAACGAGGATGAAGCCTGTTCCATAGTGGCCAATTTGGACTCCGCTAAAAAGGCGGAGAGATACTTCCGATGCCTGATAACACGTTCGTGAGTTGAAGGCCTGGCAATGAGAACAGGCGTCAGTGTCGTGGTCGGCCCTCAGACAGAAGAGGCATGCAGAATGGCTGTCCGAGGGCATCTGCCACCCATAGAAGCACTTGTTGACGTGCCCCTTGGAGGTTGATGACAGATGCTTAACGACGAAGAAATGTGGTGGAGAAGGAAGGAGAGCGATCGGTACTGTGAGCGGTAACCCAAGGAGAACTAACCCTGACCGTGCAGCAGGAAAGCACTGGAGCACGTGGGGAACTCCTCCCTTATATAGGGCAATATCGGTGGTGGAGCCAATGTCGGCAGAGGGTGGGGGTTCCCACGTCGGTTCTGCTGGAGAAAAGAATTGCCAGAAGCTGCTGCCAGGTGGCATCAGTCCTAATTGTGTTACCTGCTGCAAGAGCTTCCTCTGGAAGTAAGATCAGTAGTTCTAGGAGACAACCCTTAGCTCCATCGAATGAAGCCAGCTCAGCCTGCTGGAAGCCAGGTTGTGCATTGCAGCCGCGGAGGTAGGGTGGGTCAGTGTGGATGAACATATACCACTCCTAGAACTACTATTACAGGCGAGTAACCTGGTAGGAATGCGGATATGTTGTTCTTATCCACACTTGTTGGCAGATGCGTAGCCGTTCTCTGGGAGGAGGGAGGCAAGGTGTACACCCCCTACTTTGGGAAGAGAGATTGGAGAACTGAGGCCCCAAAATCAGCATCCCAGCATGACTCAAGGTCAATATGGTTTACATAATGAAGGTGTTTGCTGTCTTCCAGGTAGCAGCTCTGCAGATTTCCTGCATAGGGATGTCTCTTTAAGCAGCCACCAACAGCAGTATGGAGGGTGGAATGAGCCCTTAGCGAGGCTCCCAACCCGCCAACCTATAGCAGATATCAATGTATGATGTAATCCACCTGCCAACTGTCTGCTTTGCTGCAGGCCTGCCAGGTGCGGCTTCAGCGTAGGTGACAAACAGCTGGCAAATCTCTCCCCGAACTTACGCCGTCCTCTCCTTATAGTAGGAGGAAGCATGTCTCGGGTCCAGAGTCTGGAGCTCGTTCTCTGCATCAGAGGTGTAGTTCGGGTAGAACACAGGCAGAGTCAACTCCTGATTCAGGTGAAACTCTGACACCACCTTCGGGAGAAATTTCGGGTTGGGGCACAGGACAACCTTATCCCTGTGGAAGACCAGATAAGGAGACTACAGAGAGCACTTTGAGTTCCCCAATTCTTCTGGCTGACATTATAGCCACCAGGAAGGCAGTCTTCCATGACAAGTGTGACATCCCACAATTGTGCACTGGTTCGAATGGCTTGCCCATGAGCTTTGCCATAACCAGCAGTAAATCTCACGGAGGTGGAGGTTCACGCACCGGAGGGGATATGTGATAGACGCCTTTAAAAAGGGCCAGACCACCACCTCCTGTGCCACCATCTGCTGACTGGCCCACGCCCGGTAAGCAGAGATGGCTGCCAGGTGCACCTTAAGAGTCGAAGACCCCCTTTGGACAGAGACCAAAGGTAATCCAAAATGCTTGCCACAGGACAGAGGGTCCAGGCCCTTGCCCTGGCCCCAAATGGAAAACCTTTTCCATTTGAAGGCGCAGCACTTTCTGATCAACTCCTTTCTAGATGCTTCCACTACTGTGAGTACATCCTCAGAGACCCAAAGCATGGAACTCACAAAGACCTCAGGTACCAAGCTCTCAGGTGCAGGGATTGAAGGTCCGGATGGAATGCCTTCCCCCGATTGTCACATATCAGGTCCGGGCATGCTGGAAGACTGCTCGGGAGCCTGTTGCTGAGGCTGAGGAGATCTGGATACCAGAACTGGTGGGGCCAGTCTGGGGCTACCAGGATCACCTGTGCTTTGTCCCGCTTCGCCTTGAGAACCACCTTGTGGATCAAGGGAAATGGAGGGAAGGCGTAGAAGAATCCTGGACTCCACAGCCTTGAGAAGACATCCCTCTGCAGCGAACCCTGCTGAGAGGGGCGGGCATGAAACAGCCTCAGCTTGGCATTCTCCATGGAGGTGAACAGGTCCACCTGAGGGGTACTCCTCTGGGAGAACAGATTGCTAATTACCTCCCCGTGGAGAGACCACTCGTGGGATGCCTCACCCACATGGCTGAGGGCGTCCGGCAGTCTATTTGATGCTCCTGCCACATGGATGGTGAGAAGCTTCGCCTCCAGATGGCTCACGAGTGCCTGGATGAGGAGCACGTCCCTGCACAGAGACCGGGAGTGCATGCCATCCTGCTTGTTGAGGTAGTGCATAGTCATGGTGTTGTCCGTCTGGACCAGAACCACTTGACCCCATAGAAACGGAGCTAAAGACTCATAAAACAAGAATTAGAGAACCTTTGGAAAAATAATTACGTGGAACCCTCTCTGACTTGCAAGAGAAATTAAATCAAGGAGACTTAGCAGTTAAACCTGAGATGCTGGCTACCAAACAGAACTTCAGAGATTGATAGATCAAAAAATACAGCAACAATTGCTATATTTAAAACTTAAGTCCTACGAGGGGGGCCCAAGAGGGGCCAGGAATCTCAGGGGATTTAAGTAACAGGTTATGGTCACCAAAATTAGAAACCCTAAGACTAACCAGCTCCTGTCTCATCCCACAGCCATCAGGCAAACCACTGCTGATTTTTACAAGTCTCTATATACCGAAGATGTCCATCCCATGGCCCAACAGTTGGCCACATACCTAAGAAACACACCTCTACCCCATCTCTCTTTGCAACAAGCAGAGGGACTACTACGTCCTATTATAGGAGATGAAATTAAAGCAACTCAAACAGACAGACTCAAAAAGCTCCGGACCCCGATGGATACCCAAACGAATTTTACAAGACATTTCAGAAACTACTTTTACCTACCATGCTGTCTGTCTTTTTAGAAATCCAAGATTGTGGCTTCCCCCTCCCTCCTAGCGGTATGCTGAACATACAGGTTACTCACCTGTAACAGGAGTTCTAGGAATGGTGTATGTTGTTCATCCACATTTTGTGGCAGGTTCCTTGCTGCTTTAAATCTTGCCGGAAGGTCTTCAAGCTGGCTCCTCCCACCCATGTGGTAAAACCCTCGGCTCCGCCCCATGATGCCAGATCTAGCCCGCTGGAAGCCAGGTTGTGCATCGAAGCCGGGGAGGACGGGTGGGTCCTGTGGATGAAAAATATATACCATTCCTAGAACTCCTGTTACAGGTGAGTAATCTGTATTTCTAGGGACATGGATATGTTGTTCAATCCACACTTTGTGGCAGACTCCTAGCAGTTCTCCAGGAGGAGGGAGGCAAGGCGTGCACCCCCTACTTAGGGAATAAGGACCGGAGAACCGAGGTACCAAAACCAGCATCCCGGCATGACTCTAGGTCAATGTGGTAATGGGAAATGAAGGTGTCTGTCGACTTCCAGGTAGCAGCCCTGCAGATTTCCTGGATACAGACGTCCCTAGAAGCAGCCACCGAAGCAGTGGTATGGCAGGTAGAATGAGCTCTTATCCCTTTGGGAATCTCCATGCCCGCCAACCTATAGCAGAGATCTATGCAGGAGGTGACCCACCTGCTTATCGTCTGCTTGGCTGCAGGTCTGCCAGGTGCGGCTTCAGTGTAGGTGACAAACAGCTGGTGAACCTCTCCCTGAACGTTAGCCGTTCACTCCTTATAATAAGACAGCGCTCTTCTATGGTCCAAAGTATGAAGCCTATATTCGGCCTCCGAGGAGTGACTGGGGGAGAACACTGGCAGAGTCAACACCTGGTTAAGGCGAAACTCCAACACCACCTTCGGAAGGAATTTCGGGTGGAGGCGAAGGACAACCTTGTGCCTGTGGAAGACCAAATAAGGAGACTGAATGGAAAGCACCTAGAGCTCTCCCATCCTTCTGGCTGACGTGATGCCACCAAGAAGGCAGTCTTCCACAACAGGTGAGATGTCACACCCATGCATCGGTTTGAATGGCTTGCCCATGAGCTTAGCCAATACCAGCAGTAGATCCCACGGAGGTGGAGGTTCTCGCACCGGAAGGGATATGTGATCAAGGCCTTTGAAAAAGCGCCGACCACTTTCTCCTGCGCCACAGACTGCTTGCCAGCCCACGCCCGGCAAGCAGAGATGGCTGCCAGGTGCACCTTTAGAGTAGTCGACCGAAGCCCTAGCTGAGAAAGGCACCACAGGTAGTCCAGAATGCTAGCCAAGGAACAGGAAGAAGGGTCCAACCCCTTCTCCTGACACCAAATGGAGAATCTCTTCCATTTGAAGGCATAGCATTTCCAAGTCGACTCCTTACGGGACGCCTCAATGACGTTGAGGACCTCATCGGAAAGACCTAAGGCCTGGAACTCTAGCCGCTCAGGAACCAGGCCATCAGGTGTAGGGATTTAAGGTCCGGATGGAGAACCTTCCCCTTGTCGACAGAGCAGGTCTGGACGTGCTGGAAGCCACCTCGGGAGCCTGGAGCTGAGGCTGTGGAGATCTGGGTACCAGAACTGGTAGGGCCAGTCTGGGGCTACCAGAATCACCTGTGCCTTGTCCCTCTTCACCTTGAGAAGCACCTTGTGGATCAAGGGAAATGGAGGGAAGGTGTAGAAGAAGCCTGGGTTCCACAGGACCGGAGTGCTGTGACCACTGGCTGGCCAGCCCCCATTGCAGGGGACGCATATGCCAGCGGGCCCAATGGACCACGCCGGTGCAGGCTGCCATGAGGCCCAGGAGGCGGAGGTGCAGGAAGTCCCGGGCAGGGCGTACTTGCCCGACCAGAAATGATTGGGCAAAGGAGGAAAGGACCTTGGCCCTGTCCGTCAGGAGCCGGGCTCTGGATCGAAGAGAGTCGAGCTCTAGCCTGATGAACTGAATCACCTGTGATGGCACAAGTTCCGATTTGGCCTCATTGATGAGACCACCAATCTTAGCGCAGACCTGGAGGGCCAGATCCCTGGACTGCTCCACCTCCAACCTGGAGAGGGCTGCAATCAGCCAGTCATCCAGGTAAGGGTACACCCAAACCCCTCGGCGCCGCAGGAATGCTGTCACCATTGCCATGCATTTGGTGAAGACCCTGGGAGCTGGAGAGAGGCCGAAGGGCATGGCCGGGAACTCGAAAAGAGATCCCTCTGCTCTGCAGTGGAGGAATCGCTGATGAGACAGATGGATTGGGACGTGAAAGAATGTGTCCTGAAGGTCCAGAGAACAGAACCACATGCCTGGTTCCAAGGATAGAATGATCTGAGCCAGAGTGACCATCCTGAAGGTGCTTGGCCTTAGGAACTTATTCAGGTCGTACAGGTCGAGAATGGGGCGCCAGCCCCCCATCCATTTTGGGACCAGGAAATACCTAGACACAAACCCTGAGTCTGGAGGAGGGCCAGCAACCTTTGCTGAGCACCTCCTTCTGGAGGAGCAAAGCAATGTCAGCTCGACAAGCCAAAAGAGGCTGTGGAACCCGTAACCCCTCATGGGGCAACAGCTCAATAGAGAGGGAACTGCTCGAATTCCAGAGGCAGACCCCTGCTGACTACTTCTAACACTCAGCGGTCTGTGGTGATAGCGGACAAGGCAGAAAAGAAGTGGCGGAGCCGTCCCCCCACGGGGGAAACCCAGGGAGGAGTGACGAGGTAAGGGGCAACACCCCTCAACCCATCACTGGGCAGGCTTGGAGGAAGGGCCCGCTGAGGGACCTCCTGAACCCTTGCCTCCAGGCTTCTTACTAGAGGAAGCAGCAGATTTGGCCTTAGGGCGCCAAGCGTGAGCCTGCTGACCCTGATGTTGGTGTTGCTGGGCTGGATGCGCTGCAGGAGCGGAAGGGCGAAAGGGCTTATGCTGCTGCGGGCTGCCTTTGTCCTTCTGGGCAGACGTGACAGAGTCCAAGGTGGCACTGGACTTCTCGGTCCTCTGGAGATGGCCTTCCACTCTGGGCCCGAACAACAGGAAGGGAACATCTGCCAGCTTGTGCTGGGTGTCCGCCATGAAGGTGGAGATCCGCAGCCAAGCTCTGCAGCACATGGCCACTATGGCCGCTACTGACTAGGCACAAGAGTCACCAATGTTCACTGAAGTTTGGAGCCGTTTAGCCACCGCCCTTCCCTGATCCCACACCTGCTTGACAGTCGTCTGAAGGTCAGCCAGAAGATAAGGAATCACCTCATCCAGGGAGCCCATAAGGGTGTGTGAGAAATGTGCCATCAGAACGGCCGAGCTAGCCTGACAAAGGCCTAGGGAGGAAGCAACGTAAACCTTCCGCCCCGAGTAATCCAACTTTTTGGATTCCTTATCGGGCAGTTCGTCCAAGTCCCGAGCGTTCCCAGAAAGCCAGAAAATGCTATCGGTCACTAACCCCTCTGCAGAGGGCTGCTCCGAGAAACCGGAGAGTGAACCGGTGGGGACCGCGTACTTTCGAGCCATCCTGGCTGAAGGCGTGGGACACGATGCTGCCCGCTGCCACAACTCCAGGGCTGGGCCAACAATGGCTTCGGCCACCGGAAAGGCCTCTGTAGGGGAATCCCCTCAGTCCAGTATCTCCGTAAGGGGATACTTGGCCCATTTTTGAACGGGTTCGAGCTGCATCCCAGTAGACTCAGAGGAGTCTAAGCATACCCAAAAATGAGGATGGTATCTCATCCACCGACTGGCCCCCTACAGACTCCAGGTCAATTGGCCTGGAGAACAGGGAGGTGGTGTCAGACTCCAAGGAGTCTGCGAATAGCTGCCGAGTGCCTGAGCAACCCTCCACCTGCCGAGGTCAATCGGGAGTGAGGGTGACCAACACCCTATGGGGCAAGCCCTGACCCAACCGAGAATCCTTGGTCGGGACCCCAGTCTTCGGTTGTGGAGGAGGAGGAGGTTCCACCACAATGAGTGGAGCAGCTGGTTTTGGCCAAACAACCGGTGCCGGGGGCGGCTCCAAGACTACCATGAGGGGTTGTTTCGGCAGCTCCAGTGACAGCCACTTAATGGCCAGAGAATGCGATGGAGTCGGCTTGTTACCGGTCAGTAAATGTTGCTACCACATCAAGTCCTCGTAGCACAGACGCAGCTTGCGCCAGAGCCTATCTTCCGAAGAGGACAAGCGGCACCGCCGCTTCCCATGGTGCCGAGACAGAGACTATTGACGGCGGGACTGGCTGGACCTGGAAGAGGACAGAGACCTTCAGGGATGAGGGTGAGTCAGAGGGAACAGGGAAAACCCACCCCTCCTTCGGTGCAGGGACCTTAACCGAGGACTTCAGCACAAGAGGCAGAGGCAAGTCCTCGGTAACCACCAGGGGAACAGGTGAAGGATTGTCAGCTTCTCCAGTCAACAAACCATCAGACGGTTCAAGAAAAATCACAACCGCATCGACGGATGTCTCGGCCGGCAGACCTGACAGGGACACCGTCAAGCCAGCGGCCACAGCCACTACCTCGACCGAAATCTAGAGTCGACGGTCCGGTGAAGGGATCTCTCCTGCTCCCACAAACGTCGATGGTGGGACTTACATTTAGAATCCTCTCTGGACCGACTAGAATGTCCCGATGGCCCTTCTCCCTTAGTGGAGAGGGACTGACAAATCTCCTTAAAAGAAGCAGTGTAGGAGGAGCCCAAGGAGAGCAGGATAAATACTGCGGCTGAGGAGGAAGAAGCGACGGCCTGGGCCGCCTCCTATTAGAGGGCGATCATCTGCTCTGCGGAGCCTGCTGCCAGACATCACCCAACGGGTCTCCTTAGACTTGACCGGCGGGTACCATTTTTTGGGGCGCCCAAGTAGTAGTCTGGCAGCGCGATCCTCCAAAACCGAAGCCGAGAAAGACCTGCACAATTCGCAGGCCTGCGAATCGTGGCCAAGCCCCAGGCAGTAGACGCACATGGAGTGTGGATCGGTCCGAGACATCATCTTCCCACAAGGGCCCTGACGGAAGCCGGCAGTCTATTTGTCCATCGCAGCCGCGAGGGAAGACGAAGACCTTAGTTTTGTAAATTTTAAAATTAGTTTTGGGAAATCCGAAGAGTGTGGATCCAGGCCTAAAACGCAGAGCGTTAAGGAGGGAACCTGAGCTTCCAAGCGGTAAGGAAGATCTGGTGTCATGGGGCCGAGCCGAGGGTTTTACCACCTGTGTGGGTGGGAGGAGCTAGCTTGAAGACCTTCCGGCAAGATTTAAAGCAGCAAGGAACCTGCCACAAAGTGTGGATTGAACAACATATCCACATCCCTAGAATTGCAGCTATCCTCAAACCAGGAAAGGACCCTACATTGGTGGCCTTATATTGTCCAATTTCAAAACTAAATTGTGACTACAAGGTCTTTATGTCAATTTTGGCCCATAGAATTGACATACTGTTACCCCAACTCATAGATTAAGGCCAAGTGAGATCTGTAATGAAACACCAAGCACATGATGCAGTTAGTCGGGTCTTATTACTCTCGGAATATGCTATTCAAAGAAAAATTCCCTTAATTCTTCTCAGTCTTAATATCGAGAAGGGTTTTGATAGTGTGCCGTAGCCCTTCCTACGGGCTACATTAAAGCGTTTTGCCTTCCCAGAGAAATTTATCACCCAAATCCAAACTATGCATCATTCCACGATAGCCCATCTTAAATTAGATGGATCACTCTTCCCCCCCCATTCCCCTATCTAGAGGTACTAGACAGGGCTGCCCACTATCCCCACTGTTATTTGCCCTATATTTAGAACCCTTAGCTGCCAACATTAGAAAAAACAGAATAGAAGGGATCCCTTTGGGAGGTAGACCATATAAATTCACCCTATTCACAGATGATATCCTTTTGACTCTTGCTTCCCCCAAGACCTCTGTCCTAGCGGTCTGGGAACAACTGAATATTTTTGGAGAACTTTCGGAGTATAAAATAAACTGTTCTAAAACAGAGGTCCTCAACTTTTCATTTATACCCTCTCGATAGATGAAAACTAAGTTCCCATTCCGCGGCACAGGGTGGAAATTAGGTATTTAGTGGTCAAAATCCTGTCTAAGATGATACACTTTGAACTGGTAAATCTAGAACCAATTACCCAACAAATTGCTGGAGATCTATCTAAATGGACATTTTTGGGAGTGGTTAACCTCGTTGAGGGGATACAACAAAAAGTCCTACCCCGCATACTTTTTTTCTTACAAACTTTACCTGGTTTCCCTTCAGATTTTACTTTCGGTCATGGGATAAATTGATTTCAAGGTTCATCTGGAGGGGGGGGGGGACACCTCGAGTGAAGTAAACCCTATTAGAACTTCCTAGGGCACAAGGTGGGCTCAACGTAGCAAATCTGAAGGATTATGCCAAGGTGACAAACCCGTACGGCCCTTCTGATCATGAATACCTCATACCGCATATTGGAAAGACATAGAAATAATCTTGAACGGACTAGAATATCGCCCTTCATATCTTTTGGGAGACCCCTCACAATGCTTTCCCCTGACTATTTTTGAAAGCTTCAGAGGGATTCCTTAAAAACTGGTTTCATGTGACCAGGTTTAATTATCTACACCAGAGAAGTATTTTCTTACAGCTTTGACCTATAATGCAGATTTCTATACATCTACCCTGACACAGCTACTTCGAGGATGGGAACAATACTCTGTTAGTTATACTGTTCAGTTAGTAGGTGCCTTGGGTGTCTACTCCTTCTCCTACTGACAATCTATATACAAATTACCTTTAAGTGAATACCAAATCTACCTGGCCCTTAAAAACAAACTTCTTCCCAAAGATTTACTTACTAAAATATCAGAATCCCAATCAGACCTGGTGAAGCTGATCATTCACAATCTAAAAGGGGGAACTCAAGAACAACCTTTATCAGGCACTTCATACAAAGGGAAAAGCAGATTTTGATCTGGTTAGATCGAGATGGGCTAAGGAACTGAATATGGAACTGGAGGCAGACATTTGGCTACAATCTATTTTTTTTTTAATTCTAGTTTCACCAACCACTTATTGGAGGGAATCTGCCTGGAAAACGAGAGTTCAATTTTTTAGAACCCCGGACATTGTAGCTAAATTTGGGGAGACAAGTAGGAGTTTTTGCTGGAGGGGTTGTGGTTATCCCCTGGCAGGAAATGAACATATATTTTGGTCATGCCCACTCCTTCATGGATTTTGGAAGGAAAATTTTGGAGGGGCTCAATCATATAATTGATATTTCTGACTGGCTTACCCCAGCTTTTGTCCCGACGGCGATACCCGCTGTGAGAAAACAAGTGAACTGGATGCAATATAGAATGGTGGCGTTAGTAATTCTGATAGCCAAAAAAGTCATAACTAGACACTGGCTCACAAATGCAATTTCAGTAAAGGAATCCTGGAGAAGACTTACATATGAAGTATACAATTTGGAACCTATTTCATCCAAACTGAATAATAGAAGAAAGAGCTTTAACAAAAGATGGGGGACATGGGTCTCTTACCAACTAGAACACTATCCGGAATTTGTTCCATGATGGAGGCTAATAAATTACAATATATGTTTGTGATGTATATGACTCAGACCACTGTCTTTATTCATCTGGATTGCTTTTTGGGGGACGCCCTGGGACCACACTAAGTTAACACTAATAATCTTACTAGGAGACTATAAAAAACCGTTCCAGTGCTTTAACAAAATACTTTGGGCAATAGCTTGGAACTATAAGGCTTTTGGACCCACTATCTTTTGCGCCTCAGGGACCAGAAATAGGATTTGGGCACAGAATATAGAAGATGTCTTATGCTTTACAAATGTAACCAATGAACACATGTATTGCATAATGTATGAACATGGATGTATTTTTCTATATAAAAATAAAACAAAAATTGCTATTTAAAAAAAAAAAGAAACTGAGCTAATGCAATCAGCACCAGCCAGACTGCTCGGATCTCCACCAGGTTGATGTGATATTGGTATTCCTCTGGGTTCCAAAGCACGTGGACTCTGTGGTTCTCTATGTGGGCTCCCCAGCCCATGAGAGGCATCAGTCTTAAGGACGACCGTCAGCTTACGGCAGACAAACAGGATCCCTCCTTGTAGATGTTCCAGGACGGTCCAGCACTGGAGAGCATCACAAAACCTCTGGGTTTCCGTGACCACCTAGTCAAGATTACCTTGACTCTGGGACCACTGACTGGCCAGTCCACACCGAATGGGGCACATATGCCACAGGGCCCATCAGACCTGATATGCAGGCCGCCATGTAACCTAGAAGGCACAGGAAGTCCCGGGCAGGGTGCAATTGCCCAGCCAGAAATCATTCGGCAAAGGAGGAGAGAATCTTCACCCTGTCCGCTGGGAGCCTGGCTCTGGCTTGGCAAGAGTCGAGCTCTACCCCGATAAAGCAGATCACCTGCAATGGCATGAGTTCTGACTTGGCCTCGTTGACCAGGAGGCCAAGTCTGAGACAGGTCTGGAGGGCCAGATCCCTGGACCTCTCCACCTCCGGCCTGGAGGGACCCACAATTAGCCAATCATCGAGGTATGGGTATACTCTAACCCCCCGACACCGAAGGGCTCCCACCACTGCGATGCATTTGGTGAAGACCCTGGGGGCCAATGAAAGGACGAACGGCATGGCTTGGAACTCGTAAAGGATTCCCTCCACTCAGAAGCGGAGGAACCTCCAATGTGACGGATGGATCACGACATGAAAACTCATCCTGCAGATCCAGGAAGCAGAATCATATGTCCTGCTCAAGAGACGGTATGATCTGGGACAGAGTTACCAGCCAAAAGGTGTGCAACCTGAGAAACTGGTTCAGGTCATGCAGATCCAGAATGGAGCACCAGCTCCCGTCCGTTTCGGGACTAGGAAGTACCTAGAAACGAACCCTGGGTCAACTGGGTAATCTGTAACTCTGACCACTACCACCTTGTGGAGAAGTTGGGCGATGTCATCTCAAAGAGCCGACTGAATATACACCAATACCCTTTCCTCCCATGGGGCGCAGGCTCAGCTGGGAGGGTACTGCTTGAACTCCAAGGGTAGTCCCTGACCGACCACCTCCAGAACCCACCTGTCCATTGTGACAGCAGACCAGGTGGAAAGGAAGTGGCGGAGCTGGCACCCCACGGGAGGACCCAGAGTGGACGTGATGGGTACGGGGGCTGAACACCCCCATCCCATCACTAAGCAAGCATGGAAGAGGAGGGTCCGGTAGTGGAATTGCCTGGACCCTTCCCCCCGGTTTGCGAGCTGACAGAACTCCTAGCTTGGGCTGTGGGCACAAAGACTGAGCCTGCTACTGTTGCCCAGATTGAAACAGGGGCTGCTTGGCCGAAGCGGCAAAAGAGCCAAAAAGGCTTTTTCTTCTTCTGCTTTTTGGAACCCTGGGATTCCTTCTGGGTGGATTAACAGAGTCCAATGTGGTATTGGACTTAGATACATTCAAGGTGACCGTCCACTCCTGGGCCGAATAAGTCTGTACCCAGGAACGGGACACCTGCCAACTTGTGCTGGGTATCGGCCATGAAAGTCGAGACCCGCAACCAAGCCCTGCGGCGCATGGCGACCACTACCAAATGGGCAAAGGAATCCCCGACGTCCAAGGCCATCTGGAGTTATTGCCTGGCAGCAGCCCGATCCTGGTCCTGGACCTGCTTGACCATGGTCTGAAGGTCCACAGGGAGATGAGGAATCACCTCATCCAAGGAGCCAAACAGGGCATGAGAGAAGTGTGCCATGATCACAGCCAAGTTCGCCTGACAGAGACCGAGCGACGAGGCAGAATAGACTTTACAGGCAGAATGGTCCAGTTTCTTGGACTCTTTCTGGTGGTCTATCTGTATCCCTTGAATTTCCCAATCACCTGAACACAGACTCGGTCACCACTCCCTCAGCCAAGGGATGCTGTGTAAACTCTGATAGGGAGCCAATGGGCACCATATATTTGCAGGCCATCCTGGTAGAAGGCGCAGAGCAGAAGGCCAGGTGCTGCCAAAGCTCCAGGGCTGGGCCGACAATGGTTTCTGCCACTGGGAAGGCCTGTCGGAGAAGAACAGGTTACTCACCTGTAACAGTAGTTCTAGGAGTGGTATATGTTGTTCATCCACACTCTCTGGCATGTCCCTTTCCCATTTAAATTCACTGAAAAGTCTTCAACCTGGCTCCTCCCACCCACCAGGGTGCTAAATACCTCGGCTCCACCCCATGACGCCAGATCTTAGCCCGCTGGAAGCAAGGTGGTGCGCCTAAAGCCGGGGAGGTCAGGTGGGTGCATGTTGATAAACATATACCACTCCTAGAACTACTGTTACAGGTGAGTAACCTGTTCTAGGAGTGTGGATATTTTGTTCATCCACATTCTCTGGCAGACTCCAAGCAGTTCTCCGGGAGGAGGGAGGCAAGGTGCACACCCCCTACTTGGGAAATAAATATTGGAGAACCAAGGCCCCCAAACCAGCATCCCGGCGTGACTCAAGGTCGATGTAGAAGTGGGTAATAAAGGTGTTTGCTGACTTCCAGGTAGCAGCCTGACGGATTTCCTGGATAGGGATGTCCCTGTAAGCAGCCACCGATGCAGCAGTATGGTGGGAAGAATGAGCTCTTATCCCTCTGGGAGGCACCTTGAACGTCAACTCATAGCACAGAGTTATGCATGATGTAATCCATCTAGCAATGGTCCGCTTCGCTGCAGGTCTGCAAGCGGCTTTGCTTATAGGTGACAAACAGCCAAGCGAACCCTCTCCGAATTCCCACCGTCCTCTCCTTATAATAGGAGAGAGCACGTCAGAGGTCCAGAGTATGGAGCTGTACTCGGCGTCCAAGGTGTAGTCAGGGTAGTATACCGGCTTGTTCAACACCAGGCTAAGGTGAAACTCTGACACCACCTTCAGAAAGAATTTCGGGTTGGGGCGCAGGACAACTTTGTCCCTGTGAAAGACCAGATAAAGGGAGTCCACCGAAAGTGCCTGGAGTTCCCCTGTCCTTCTGGCTGATGTGATAGCCACCAGGAAGGCAGTCTTCCACAAGTGTGAGAGCTCACACTTGTGCATGGGTTCGAATGGCTTGCCCATGAGCTTTGCCAAAACCAGCAAGAGATCCCACAGAGGTGGAGGTTCACGCACCGGAGGGGATATGTGATCCAGGCCTTTGAAAAAAGCGCCCAACCACTGTCTCCTGCGCCAATGTCGGCTTAGGTGCACCTTAAGGGTCGAAGACCATAGACCCCCTTTGGAGACAGACCAAAGGTAGTCTAAAATGTTAGCCACAGTGCAGGATAAGGGTTCCAGACTCTTACCCTGACACCAAATGGAAAACCTTTTCCATTTGAAGGCATAACATTTCCTGGTCGATTCCTTACGAGATGCCTCCACCACAGTGTAGACATCCTCGGAACACCCAGAGCCTGGAACTCTAGCCACTCAGGTACCAGGCTGTGAGGTGCAGGGATTGAAGGTCCGGATGGAAAACCTTTCCCTAGTTCAATGATATCAGGTCCAGGCATGTACAAAGCCGCTCCAGGGCCCAGCAGCTGAGGAGATCTGGCTACCAGAACTGGCGGGGCAAATCTGGGGCTACCAGAATCACCTTCGCTTTGTCCCTCCTCACCTTGAGTAGCACTGTGTGGATCAAGGGAAATGGAGGGAAGGCGTAGAAGAAGCCTGGGGTCCACGGCCTCAAGAAGGCATCCCCTGCAGCGAGCCCGGGCATGGTACAGTCTCAGCTTGGTGTTCTCCTTAGAGGCAAACAGGTCCACCAACGGTTTGCCCCAACGGGAAAACAGACTGTGAGCTACCTCTGGATGGAGAGACCACTTGTGAGATGTCTGGCCTATGCGGCTGAGAGCATCTGCCAGTTTGTTCGAGACTCCTGCCACATGGATGGCAAGGAGATCCGCTTCCAACCGGCTGACAAGGGTCCAGATTCGGAGCGCCTCCTTGCAAAGCAACCGGGAGTGCGTGCCGCCCTGTTTCTTGAGGTAGTACATGGTCGTGGTATTGTCCATCTGGACTTGAACCACTTGATCCCAGAGCTGAGGAGCGAAGGCGGACAGGTCCAGTCTGACTGCTCTGATCTCTAACAGGTTGATGTGGTATCAGGACTCCTCGGCGGTCCAGAACCCATTGGCCCTGTTGTCCCCCATGTGGGCTCCCCAGCCCACGAGAGAGGCATCGGTCGTCAGGACAACCATCAGCTCGGGCGGACAAACAGGATTCCTTCCTGCAAGCGGTCTGGAACGGTCCACCATTGGAGAGCGTCCCACATCTTCTGGGTTAAAGTGATCAGCTGGTCGAAGTGACCACATCACTGAGTCCACTGGGCGACCAGCTCCGATTGGAGGGGGCGCATGTGCCACCTGGCCCAACGGTCCACCGAGGTGCATGCCGCCATGTAGCCCAGAAGGCGCAGAAAGTCCCACGCAAGTGCCCAACTAGAAATGATTAGGCAAATGGGGAGAGAACCTCCACCATGTCTGCCAGGAGCAGGGCTCTGGCTTGACCAGAGTCGAGCTCTGCCCCGATAAAGCCCATCACCTGAGAGGGCACGAGTTCCAACTTGGCCTTGTTGATCAGGAGGCCTAGCTGGGAGCAGGTTCGGAGGACCTCTCCACCTCCTGAAGGGGGGACCCCGCCAGGAGCCAATCATCTAGATAGGGATATATTCGAACTTCTCGACGCCGAAGATAGGTTGCCACCACTGCAATGCACTTGGTGAAGACCCGAGGGGCCGATGACAGGCCAAACGGCATGGCTCAGAACTCGTACAGGGTTCCTTCGACCATGAAGTGGAGGAATCGCTGGTGGGACGGACGGATTGGGACGTGAAGGAACGTGTCCTGTAGAGCCAGTGAACAGAAACACATGTTTCGCTCCAGAGATGGTATGATCTGGTTCAGAGTTACCATCCTGAAGGTGCGAGACCAGAGATATTGATTCAGGTCGTGGAGATCTAGGATGGGGCGCCAACCCCACATCCGCTTGGGCACCAGGAAGTACCTGGATACGAAGCCTGGGTCTGTAGGAGGATCCAGCACTGAAGCTACTGCCTCCGTGCAGAGGAGCTGAGCAATGTCATCCTGAAGGGCCGACCGAATGCGAGCTGAGATCCTTTCCTGCCGAGGGGCACAGACTCGGCTGGGAGGGTACTGCTCAAATTCTAGAGGCAGTCCCTGCCCGACCACTTCCAGAACCACCTGTCCGGAGTGATAATGGACCAGGCAGAAAGAAAGTGACTGAGCCGGCCCCCCACGGAAGGACCCAGAGCTGGCATGACGGGTGTAGAGGTGGCAAACCCTGACCCATCAGTGAGCAGGCTTAGAGGAGGAGGAGGCTGCTCTTGGACAGGCATCTTGTCCTCCTTTACGGGGCTGTTGAGGACCCTGCTTGGGCCTGGGGCGCCAAGCTTGAGCCTACTGTTGCTGACCTCCTTGATACGAGGGCTGTCTAACCACAGGGGAAGAGTGCCGAAAGGGCTTCTTGCGCTTCTGCTGGTTCTCGCCCGAAGAACCCTTTGCAGAGGTAGCATCCAAAGTGGCATTGAACTGCTCTGTTTGCTGAAGGTGACCTGCCACTCCTGGACTGAAGAGGTCGGTGCAGAGGAAGAGCACGTCAGCTAACTTGTGCTGAGTATCCGCTGGAAACGAGGACAACCTCAGCCAGGCCCTGCGGCGAGTGGCCACTGCAGCTGCTAAGGAGCAGGCACAGGAATCTCCAATGTCCAGGTCCATCTGGAGCGCTGTTTGGCAACAGCACAGCCCTGGTCATGGACCTGCTTTACCGTGGTCTGCAAGTCCACTGGGAGATGAGGGAGGAATTCATCTAGTGACCCCAAAAGGGCATGAGAGAAGTATGCCATGATCACAGCCGAGCTGGCCGGACGAAAGCCCAAGAATGAGGCCACATAAACCTTCTGGGCAGAGTGGTCCATATACTTAGACTCCTTGTGCATAGGGCGGTCAGTGTCAGCCGAGCTACCCGTGCATCTAAACACAGAAGCAGTCACAAGGCTCTCGGCCGAGGGATGCTCTGTGAAGCCCGCCAGGGACCCCATGGGTACTGTATACTTGCAGGCCATGCGGGCAGACGGAGCTAGGCAGGGCATTGCCAGAGCTCAAGGGCCGGGCCCACAATGGCTTCAGCCACTGGAAAGGCCTCAGTCGAGGTATCCCCCTCTTGAGTATATCTGTGAGGGGGTGCTCCGCCTTCTTTTGGATAGGCTCCAAGGGCATGCCGGTCGATTCTGAAATGAGGCGGAGGATGCCCTGAAAAGAGGAAGGACCTTCCTCCAAGCCTGCCACTGATGACTCGTCATCCCCTGGATGCGAGTGCAGACCAGTGGCATCAGAGTCCGAAGAATCGGGATATAAAGGTCTCTCACGTATGTCTCCCTCGATACGCAGAGGGCGATCGGGGACCACCATAATGGACAGATGACGAGGGAGGCCAGTGCCTGTCCTATCCTCTTTCGAGGGAGCCCCTCCCTGAGGCTGCTTAGGCGGTGGTTCCACCAAAATCAGTGGGGAGACCAAAACAGGCCAAGCTGGAATGCGTGCCAGCCCTACAGGTAGAGGAACAGAGATCTTCAGTTCCAGAGGGGTCGGTATCGGCCTAAGAGGCTGAGGCCAAGTAACGGCCAGCAGAACCTGCTTCTGACTGGTCAGAATCAGCTGTTGCCACATGAGATCCTCATAACATTGATGGAGCTTCCGTCGAAGTCTCTCCTTGCCCGAGGAGGATAAGGATCGGGGGCACCACCTCTTCCTAGAGTGCTTGCGACCTTTCTTCGGTTTTTCGATCAAAGGGGTCCTGGTCCTGGATCGAGACAGACTGGGTCGGCTGGTTCGATCGGGAGAAGCTGGAGTCTGGGAGAATCGAGGTTCCAGCTCCTTTCCCTCGATCGGGACACCCGAGGGCTGGGTCTCCTCATCGAGGAAGGAAAGGATGGGTGTCCTTTCCAAGGAGTTGGCAACTGGAGTTGCCGACAATGGCTTGATCGGGTCGAGAGAAATCTCGGCCGGTTCTGCCATGTCCTCGGCCTCAGTGCCTTGGCCTGATGGAAGGTCCGAGAAGCCGGCGGCCAAGGAAGTGATCTCGACCGAGGTAGAGACTGCAAGGTCCTAAGAATCGGACTGCTCTTGATCCCAGGACAGTCGTCTTCGAGAAGATGATTTAGGGTCCTTGTCCCTTTCCCTAGAGTGAGAGGAGTGTAAGCCCGAGGGCGCCTCACCCCTGGTGGGGAAGAGACTGGTACAGTTCCCGGAAGGACCCGGTGACAGTAAAACCCAGGTTAAGCGGCACGAAAAAACTTCAGCTGGCCGGAGCTTGAGTAGCTTCCTCTTCAAAAGCCGCCATCTGGTCGAGATGCTCGGCGGATCCCGTGGCTGCGGAAACTGCCCACCTGGCCTCCTTCGATTTCACCGGTGGATTATGAAGCTCCAGTCTCCCCAGTTTTAGGCGCACCTTGCGGTCGTCCAGGACGTTGGGATGGAAGGCCAGACAGATGGTGCAAGAAGCGGTGTCATGTACGACACCCAAGCAGTAGACACACGAGAGGTGGGGATCAGTGCGCGACATTTTCTGTCTGCAGGGACACCAGCGAAATCCGAGGGACGACTTGTCCTCCATGTCCGATGTGCTCGGATCGGAATCGTAAACTCTGAGTTTTAAAGAAAGCGATTGCGGTGAAAACTGTTGTTGAGAATCCAGGGCCTACGAACTGCAGAAATAGCACGAAGGAACCTGAATCTTCCAGCAGAAAGGAAGATCTGGCATCATGGGGCAGAGTCAAGGTATTTACCACCTGGGTGGGTGGGTGGGAGGAGCCAGCATGAAGACTTTCCGTAAATTTAAAGGGAAAGGGAAATGCCAGAGAGTGTGGATGAACATAACGCTCAGAGAATCCCCTTTTCTGAGGTTATCGGTTAAGAAGTATTCCACTCGTTTTTCGATGAGTTTCAACTTCATCCCCTTGGACTTTGAGAGGAGGCGGAGGATGCATATGAAAGAGGTGGGCCCCTCCTCCATAGAAAGACACAAGGCATCACCGTTGCGAGGAGGAGAGGACAGCTCAGAGTCCTATAACTCCAAAGGGTCCAAGTAAAGCGGCCTACCACCGGAGTCACTCAACCGTCATGGACGGTCGACAGTGAGGGTGACGGACAGCCTGTGTGGGAGGCCTTTGCCAGGCCGGGACTCCTTGGGAAAAGCCCACGAGGGAGGCTGCTTAGGTGGCGGCTCCACCAAGATAGGTGGAAAGACCAGTTTCGGCTGAGTCAGGAGGATCGTCACCAGCTCCGCAGGCGGAGAGGTGGTGATGACCAACTCCAGAGGCAGACAGCCTAGAGGGCGACAGCCAGGTTATGGCCAGGATAGAAGGGACAGACTTCGACACAGACTTAACTAGCTGCTGCTGCAAGAGGTCCTCGTAGTGCAGACGCAGCCTATGTCGGAACTTCCCCTCATCTGAGGAGGAGGAGGAGGAGAAGGTGTAGCGGCAACGCCACTTCTTGGAGTGTCGCTTATGTGACTTCCTTGGCCTTTTGGTCGAGGATGTCCCAGACCTGGATGTGGACCATCGGGAGGACTGACTGGGAGAACCTCAGCTCCTCCAGATTGGGGACGACCACTGCCGGGGGGTTCCCAGCAAGCTGCGTCACCTCATTGGCGAGTCCTGTCAGGATCGGAGTCCTGAACAAAGAGTTGTCAGCCTCATCGATCAACAGGTCATCAGGGTGGAGAACAATCTCGACAGGATCATCATCCCACGTCTGGCCCGGCTGACCTGACGGGATCACTTAGGTCGGCGGCCGAGGCCACTACATTGACCAAAGTCGAAGCAGGAGACTCCTGGGACAGAGATCGCTCTCTGTCCCAAGAGTGACATCTAGGAGAAGTGGAATCCCTTGGTTCCTTCATATCCTTCTTATAGATAGGGAGGCAGGAGAGCTGGGGCCCTCCCCACGAGTGGGAAGGGCCTGGCAAAGCTCCTTGAAGGAACCAGAGAATGAGCCCATTTTAAGTGGAACAAATACTGAGGGTGAAGATGAAAGTTCAGCTGCGAGCCGTCTCCTCTTCAAAGGCCTTCATCTGTTCCAGCTGTTCTGCAGACCCCGCAGAGGCAGAGATCTCACGGTGGGTATATACAGGTTACTCACCTGTAACAGGAGTTCTAGGAATGGTATATGTTGTTCATCCACACTCATTGGCAGTATCCTTGCCGCTTTAAATCTTGCCGGAAGGTCTTCAAGCTTGCTCCTCCCACCCACCCGGGTGGTATAACTCTCGGCTCCGCCCCATGACGCCAGATCTGGCCGCTGGAAGCTCAGGTTGTGCGTCAAGCCGGGAGGTCGTGGGTCGGGTGGATGAACAACATATACCATTCCTAGAACTCCTGTTACAGGTGAGTAACCTGTATTTCTAGGGACATGGATATGTTGTTCATCCACACTCATTGGCAGACTCCTAGCAGTTCTCCGGGAGGAGGGAGGCAAGATGCACACCCCAAATACTTACTTGGGAAAGAGAGACTGGAGAACCGAGGCCCCAAAACCAGCATCCCGGCGTGACTCAAGGTCGATGTGGTAGTGGGTAATGAAGGTGTTTGCTGACTTCCAGGTAGCAGCCCTGCAGATTTCCTGGATAGGGACGTCCCTGGAAGCAGCCACCGTTGCAGCAGTATGGCGGGTAGAATGAGCTCTTATCCCTCTGGGAGGCTCCATGCCCGCCAACTTATAGCAGAGATCTATGCAGGAGGTGACCCACCTGCTTATCGTCGCTTGGCTGCAGGTCTGCCAGGTGCGGCTTCAGCGTAGGTGACAAACAGCTGTCGAACCTCTCCCCGAATTTCAGCCGTGCGCTCCTTATAATAAGCGAGCGCCCTTCTAGGATCCAGAGTATGGAGCCTATATTCGGCCTCCGAGGTGTGATTGGGGTAGAACACCGGCAGAGTCAACACCTGGTTAAGGTGAAACTCCGACACCACCTTCGGAAGGAATTTCGGGTGGGGGCGCAGGACAACCTTGTCCCTGTGGAAGACCAGGTAAGGAGACTCGATGAAAGCGCCTGGAGCTCTCCCATCCTTCTGGCTGACGTGATAGCCACCAAGAAGGCGGTCTTCCACGACAGGTGAGAGAGACACACCTGTGCATAGGTTCAATAGCGCCCATGAGCTTTGCCAGTACCAGCAGTAGATCCCACGGAGGTGGGGGTTCCCGCACTGGAGGGGAAATGTGATCAAGGCCTTTGAAAAAGCGCCAGACCACCTTCTCCTGCGCCACCGACTGCTTCCCGGCCCGCGACCGGTAAGCAGAGATGGCTGCCAGGTGCACCCTTAGGGTCGTCGACCTAAGCCCTTGACTAGAAAGGGACCATAAATAGTCCAAGATGCTTGCCAAGGAACAGGAGGAAGGGTCCAAGCCCTTGCCCTGACACCAAATGGAAAACCTTTTCCATTTGAAGGCATACATTTTCTGTGAAACTCACAGGGACGCCTCAACTACATTGAGGACCTGCCGGAAAGACCCAAAGCCTGGAACTCTAGCCGCTCAGGAACCAGGCCGTCAGGTGCAGGGATTGAAGGTCCGGATGGAACACCTTCCCTGATTGACTGAGAGCAGGTCCGGGCGAGCTGGAAGCTGCCGGAGTCCTGGAGCTGAGACTGAGGAGATCTGGTACCAGAACTGGCGAGCCAGTCTGGGGCTATCAGAATCACCTCTGCTGCCCTCCTCGCCTTGAGAAGCACTTGTGGATCAAGGGAAATGGGGAAAGGCGTAAAGAGGCCGGGGTCCATTGCCTCGAGAGGCATCCCCAGCGAGCCCTGCTGAGGCGGGGCATGGAACAGACTCAGCCCGCGTTCTCCATGGGCAAACAGGTCCACCTGAGGTGTGCCCCAAAGGGAGAACAGATGCTGTACTACCTCCGGCAGGAGAGACCACTCGTGGGATGCAGCCCCTATCCGGCTCAGGGCATCGGCCAGGGTGTTGGAGGCTCCTGCCACGTGAATGGCTAGGAGATCCGCCTCCAGGCTGCGCAGGAGTGACCAAATGCGGAGAGCTTCCTTGCATAGAAGCATGGAGCGTTCCCGCCCTGGCGGTTTAGATAGTACATGGTCGTGGTATTGTCCGTCTGGACTCGGACCACTTGACCCCGGAGGAACGGAGCAAAGGCGGTGAGAGCTAGGCGGACCGCTCGGAGCTCCAGCAGGTTGATGTGGCATCGGGACTCCCGCGGGGACCAGGGGCCATGAGCCCGGTGTTCCCCCAGATGGGCACCCCAACCCATCAGAGAGGCATCGGTCGACAGAGAGACCGCCGCTCGGGCGGACGAACAGGATGCCCTCCTGCAAATGATCTGGAACGGTCCACCACTGGAGAGCATTCCACATCCCCTGTGTCACCGGCCTAAGCTGGTCCAAGGGACGCAGCGTTAGACCACTGGCTGGCCAGTCCCCACTGAAGGGACGATGTTCCAGCGGCCCAACGGACCACGCTGGTACAGGCCGCCATGAGACCCAGGAGCGCAGGAAGTCCCGGCAGGCGCAGTGCCCAACCAGAAATGATCGGGCAAAGGAGGAAAGAACCTCGGCCCTGTCCGCGGGGGCAGCTCTGGCTCGAAGAGAGTGAGAGCTGCGCCCGATGAATGAAATCACCTGCTTGACTCGAGTTCCGACTTGGCCTCGTTGATAAGGAGGCCCAGTTGAGAGCAGACCTGGAGGGCCAGATCTCTGGACCACTCCGCCTCCTTCCTGAGGGAGCTGCTATCAGCCAGTCGTCCAGGTAAGGGTACACCGGACCCCTCGGCGCAGAGGGAATGCTGTCACCACTGCCATGCATTTGGTGAAGACCCTGGGAGCTGGAGACAAGCGAAGGGCATGGCTTGGAACTCGAGAGAGATCCTTCCGCTCGGAGGCGGAAGGAATCTCTGGTGGGAGCAGGAGCGGATAGGGGCGTGGCAGCGTCCTGCAAGTCAGAGAGCAGAACCACCGCCCGGCGTTCCAGGATGGTATTATCTGAGCCAGAGTGACCATCCTGAAGGTTCGAGACCTTAGGAACTTGTTTAGGTCGTGTAGGTTGAGAATGGGCGCCAGCCCCGTCCGTTCGGAACCAGGAAGTACCTGGACACAAACCCTGGGTCTGAAGGAGGGTCCACCACCTCTTACCACCTCCTTCTGGAGGAGGAGAGTGATGTGGCACTGAGCGCAGCCAGTGAGGCTGGGATCCAAGCCCCCGAGGCGACGGCTCTGAAGGGTGGTGCCTGCTCAATTCCAGAGGCAGGCCTCTTCCCACCACCTCCAAGACCCACCTGTCCGTGGTAACAGCGGACCAGGCGGAACGGAAGTGCCGGAGCCGCCCCCACGGGGACCCAGGGGTAGTGACGGGGATGGGCGACACCCCTCAGCCCGCCACTGGGCAGGCTTGGAGGAGGGACCGCCGAGGGACCTCCTGGGCCCTTCCTCCTGCCTCCTGTTAGAGGAAGCCGCGGCTTGGGTTTGGGATGCCAAGGTCGAGCCTGCTGGCCCTGACGTTGCTGGGTCGGCTGCCGGGGGCACAGAAGGACTAAAGGGCTTAGGCTGTGGTTTGCGCTTTGTCCTTCTGAGCGAAGAGACCGAGTCCAAGGTGGCATTGGACTTCTCGATCCTCTGCAGGTGACCTTCCACCCCAGGGCCAAGAGGTCAGTCCCCAAAGGGAACATCCGCCAACTTGTGCTGGGTATCCGAAGTAAAGGTGGATATCCTCAGCCAAACCCATGACGACATAGCCACTGCGCCGCCACCGATCTGGCACATGAGTCCCTCATCCAAAGCAGTCTGGAGCTGCTGTTTGGCCACTGCCTGCCCTGGTCCCGCACCTGCTTAACCGTAGTCTGCAGATCGGCGGGAAGATGAGGATGACCTCATCCAGGGAGCCCAACAGGGCATGAGAAAAATGTGCCATGAGGACGCGAACTGGCCTGACGAGGCCGAGAAAGGGGCCGGCGTGACTTTTTAGCCCGACATAGTCCAATTTCTTGGACTCCTTGTCAGGAGGTTTGTCCACATCCCTGGCGTTGCCGGCGCGCGAAAACGCTGTCGGTAACCAACCCTCAGCAGAGGGTTCAAAAACCGACAAGGAACCGGAGGACCGCATCTTCCTGGCCATCCTGGCCGAAGGCGCAGGGCAGGAAGCAGGCGCTGCCAAAGTTCCAGTGCTGGACCCACTATGGCCTCGGCCACGGAAAGGCCTCCGTCGGAGAATCCCTCGGTCCAGAATCTCCGTGAGGGATACCTGGCCCATTTGGAAGCGGGTTCGAGCTCCATCCCGGTAGACTCCGAGATGAGCGAAGCAGTCCTAGGAAGACGACGGGCTATCGTCCATTGGCTGACCTCCTGAAGACTCCAAGTCCAGTCGCTTGGGAAGAAGGAGAATCATCTTCGACTGGAAGAGTCCTCGAAGAACTACTCTGGCCTGAGCCACCCTTCACCTGCCGAGGTCGGTCGGGAGTGAGGGTAACTGACGCCGATGGGTAAACCTCAGCCGAACCGAGAATCCTTGGTCGGAGCCCCAATTGGTGGCTGTGGAGGCGGAGGTTCCACCGCAATCGATTGGAGCAGCTGGTTTGGCGGAACAACCGCCTGTATAGCCTCGGCAAGTCGAGGTTGTCGGCTGCCCGGTGACAGATTTAATGGCGGGAAGGCGCGAGTCGGCTTATTCCCGGCCAGGAGGAGCTGTTGCAACATAAGGTCCTCGTACCGTCGGCGTAATTTCTGCCCGAAGCCTCCCTCATCCGAGGAGGAGGGCCGAGGACAGCCCAGGCACGCTTACCCATGATGCGAGACCGAGACCGCCTATGACGGTGGGAACGGCTGGACCGCGAAGAGGTCCGAGACCGAGACCGAGAGTCCCGGAATTTCCGGGGTCGGTGCAGGGAGGTGTCGGCCGGAACCGACACTCCCTTCGGCTCGGAAGGTCCATCCGAGGGCTCCGGAACCGGAGGCACAGGCGAGCCCACGGGATCCTCAACTCCTCCCGGGGGAACCGGGGAGAGGGGAATCTCGGCTGCTAAAGGCGACAGCCCGTCCAATGGGTCGAGAAAAATCTCGACTTCATCAGTAGGAGTCTCGGTCAACTGACCTGACGGGGACACCGTGAGGCCAGTGGCCGAGGCCGAGCGGTCGACCGAAGCCGACGGTCGACGGCCCGGGGAGAGGGACCTTTCCGGCCCCAAGAGCGCCGACGGAGGGACTTACCCTTGTCCTTCTTTTGGACCGAGAAAAGGTCCAGCAGGCGCGAGGCCCTTCTCCTTTAGTGGAGAGGACAGACAAAAGCTCCTTAAAGGAAGCCGTGTAGGAAGAACCCAGAGAGAGCGGGATAAATGCCGCGCCGAGGAAGATATCTGGCCAGCGCCGCCTCCTCTTGAGGGCGACCCATCCGCCGAGCTGATCCGCCGAGAACCCGCCGCGACTGACACCGCCAACCGGCCTCCTTGGACTTCACCGAGGGAAACGCTCGGACGGCCCAGTTGCAATCGGGCAGCACGGTCTTCGAGGGCGTGAGTCGAGAAAGATGAGCACAGGTCGCAAGCCCGCGGTCGTGCTCAAGGCCTACAGTAGACACACGTGGAGTGTGGATCCGTCCGAGACATCTTCTCCCGCATGGGCATCTCCAAATCCGAGTCGATTTATCCATCGCAGCCGAGGGATCAAGACTGAAGTCTTTTGCAAAATATTATTTTAAATCCGCAAACGGAGAAATAGGAACTAGTCACAAACGCAGAGCGTTAAGGAGGGAACCTGAGCTTCCAAGCGGTAAGGAAGATCTGGCGTCATGGGGCGGAGCCGAGAGTTATACCACCCGGGTGGGTGGGAGGAGCAAGCTTGAAGACCTTCCGGCAAGATTTAAAGCGGCAAGGATACTGCCAATGAGTGTGGATGAACAACATATCCATGTCCCTAGAACCTTCAATTTGACCGGCTGGTGCAGTTTTTCTGGACGTCCAAGCTGGAGACGTATGAGGCGGTCATCCAAAACATTTGGATAAAAAGAGTGACAAAGATCGCAGGCCTGAGTATCGTGACCCAGGCAGTACATGCATGTGGCATGCGGGTCCATTCGAGATATTTTCTGCCCACAGGAATACTGGCGGAACCTGGACGAGGACTTGTCCTTCATCGTGGTCGCAATACTAAATTTGTTCGGAGAGATTCGGAGAATCTTAATCTGTGGTAAAACAAGTTTTGGAGCACCAGGGCCTACTCAACATAGAAGCGGTAAGGAGGGAACCTGAATCTTCCAGTGGAAAAGAAGATCTGGCGTCATGGGGCAGAGCTGAGGGTTATACCACCGGGTGGGTGGGAGGGACCAGCTTTGAGACCTTCCAACAAGATATTTAAAGGGAAAGGACATGCCAAAGAATTGTGGATAGAACATATCCACGTCCCAATAAATAACCTTCTCTGTAATCAATAACACGGGTTGAAGAAAAAACACTCATCCCACACCGCATTAATAGATTATACACCTCTCAGATTTATAATGCCCTTGACAATGGTCTCGCAGTGGAGTCTATCTTTATAGACCTTACAAAGGCATCTGATACAGTTAATCACCACCTGCTACTAAACTGCCTTTTATCTACTGGCCCGTCCACAGACACTGTGGCCTGGTTTCACAGTTATCTGTCACACAGAACACGTGTGAGAATTAGTGGCCAAATCTCAGAACATAAGGAAGTGAACCTTGTAGTCCCCCAAGGGTCTATGCTAGTGCCACTCCTTTTTAGCTTATTCATCAACAACTTACCCTCTATCTACCCAATGCACATAGTACTATATGCCGATGATGCCATCATCTCTGTATCCAGCAAACAGCTGGCCGCAATCACCATTAAGCTGCAAGATAACTTCCATGAGCTGGAGCAATGCTTCGCTAAGAATAAACTGCTGCTCAATTATAAAAAGACAAAGCATGTTCTTCAGTGTCCTCAGAGCAAGAAAAAGTTCGGCCCACTCTTGATTCATAGCTCTAAGGGGGGCACACTGGAACGAGTATCCACCTTAAAATATCTAGGTGTTCACCAAGACAAAACCCTCACCTTCTCTAAGCACATTGACTACATGGTCAAATCGGCTAACACAAAACTGGGCACCCTATATCGCCACAGACAGCCCATGACCCCGGATGCCATACAGCTAGTTGCATGCTGCTCAGTATTATCCACTGTAGATTATGGCCTCGTCAGCTATGGTGCTGGCTCTTACATCGCGTTAGAGGGTCAAGACACTACTCAACAAGGCGTGCAGCCTGGTCCTAGGAGCTGACCATCTCACCCATACCTGCACCCTATACAAGGATACTGATTGGCTCCCCCTTGAATTAAGGGCCCAGTACTAAATCTGCCTGCTGGTTAAAAAAAAAAATCATTACTTGGACAAACTCCCCCAACTCAGCCTCCTCCCTGTTCAAATATTGGCATTCCACGGTCAACACTAGAAGCTCGGCTAAAGTGGGCTCCTAGTGCCTTTCAAGCACACAACACTGGCTCAGAAATCCATCTCATATAGAGGACCCAAATGGTTCAATAGCCTGTCCCTTGCACTCTGTGGTTGTGAAAACGTCAGTCAGTTCAAATCTGGGTTCCGCTCGCACCTTGCGGTTGAGAACGCCTCTTCCTTCCACATGTAACTCGAGCAAGTCTAAGGATCGCTAATAACATGCCATCAGCTACCTTTGGCCTACTCCCACTCCACCTGCATCACCCCTCCCATACCTGACACCTACTTCCTCCTATTACCCCATCCCCTCCCCCATCCTTACCTCCTCCCCTGTCCCTTCCACCCACACTTCTCTGCCCTACCCATCTGCCTATACCATGACAAAGTCTTCTCTGGCTGCTCCTGCTCCTCCTTCCACTTCACTCGGAGGCCTCCTCCTACCTTTAATACCTGGCACTTATACAAGGGCTGTACCACACTGCTTAAGTGTTGATTATTGCTGCATCCTACAAGTTGTAACTCTGCATTCATTTGAAACTGTGGAATATTCTTTTTCTTTGTCTTCAACTGTATTCCCGCAATCATATCTTATTTGATGATTATCCTCCAACTTGATGTGTAAATAATGTATTGTACTGTACTGTCTCTCTGATTTGGAACCTGTGTAAGCGAGCCCTGGTTCAAAGGTATTAATATGAAATAAATAATTCATAAGTGCTGGAAGCATGGGAGGAATAATTCTGGGGGGAGATTCAGGAATCTCCAGGTAGTCCGCCAGATCCTTTTGGGTGGCATCCTCCTCCTCCTCTGTGTGGAACCCCATTGTGGAAGACAGTTGCTCCATAATATTAAAGAAGGTGGCATCCTTGGGTGTGGACCTGAGAGTGTGCTTAACAGATTCTTCACTGACTGAAAAGGCCGTAGACTTATCAGAGGTAAAGCACTGGTCCTGTTCCTCTGCCTCCTCCTCTTCCTCTGAGAGGATAAGGTCAGGATGATAACTCCTCCTCGATGTCCACCTCTTCCTCAGGGTCAGTCGACAGGCATGCAGTTGATGGTCCCCAAGCAGGTTCCCGGGTTCGACAAATGGATGGCGACGGCACAGTGCCAGCAAGGCCTGTTTAAGGCAGCAATCTGCTGGGCAATAACATAGTAAAATGGACGAGAACCTCATATAAGTCCATGGTCATTGGAGGAGTCGATAGCAACGTGGCCGACAAACCTGACTGTGGGCTCGACAAGCCCATAAGCCTCTGAGAAGGGACGGACCCTGAAGGGGATGGTCATCGGAGGAGGAACAGACGGTCCGGAGGTAGACGGTCTCGTGCCCAGAGTGTTGACCGGAGCAGTTGTCTGTATCGGTCTGGAGTGAACCAGACCCTGGACAGCAGGTGCCTTTGTCGGAGCAGCTGCTGCCGACGCAGAGCCCCCCGAAGGAGAGGCCAACGGGCGGACGATTGCCAGGGGCACATGTCATGATCCCCCTTTTTAACCCCCCGAGGACCGGAGCTCTTAGACCCGGAAGGGCGACTGTGTGGCTGGTGCCCCGGAGGATACTGGCTCGGAACTGGCTACCTGTTGTGCCATAAAGGTCTTCAGAACATTTCTTCATCGCCCAAGGGTGGTTCTAATAAATGGTTGGCAGAGCTCACAATCTGAGGCACTGTGATCTGGCCCAAGACAGCAGACACACAGAGTGTTCATCATTGGACGCAATCTTCTTTCCACAGCGGCCGCAAAGGAAGTGAGAAGACAACGGATTCACTTTCAACCTAAAAGAAAGAAAAATCTCTAAGAGAAATTTGCAAGGGTTGAATGAAAAAAGGCCGAAGGCCAAAAAGACATGAACACAGAGACTGCTCTTCCGAGGAGACTGTGCTTGCAAGTAGACAGCAGGACAGAACTGAAGATGAAGCGTCCACGCCTTTATAGGGCTGGTGACGTTGGTGGACATGGACGGCGTGGGCAGCCCCAGTTGTACTGCTGAAAATCTTCTGTGTGGATTCCCATCTTGATGATGGAGATACCCTCAAAGGTCTGCTGGTATGGTAAGTTCTTACATAACTGTACTATCTTACTTTTGAGGGGGCTCTTGCAGCAGGCAATAACCATAAGGACTGAATCTCAAGCAGTAGAGGAATAGACTCAGTCAACTGGATGAAAGGACAGCAGCAGTCATAGGAACTTCAGGACAGGAGGCCCTGGAGGACTGCAAGGCCGAAACCGCCTCTACGTCTGGAGACAATGTCCAAACTATAATGCTTAACGAAAGTGTGGACAGAAATCTAAGTGGCAGCTATGCAAATGTCTGCAGCAGACACATTTCAGAAGGAGATGGTGGAAGCAGCCATACCCCTAGTAGAATGACCTTTGACCTGGCCAGGCAAAGGCTTGTCACACTTGCAGTATCAATAAATGATGCAATTAGCTAACCACTTAGATAAAAACTGTTTGGAAACAGGAGCCTCTTCTTACCTGGGGCAAACAAAACAACAGCTCATCAGATTTTCTGAAAGGGCAGGTGCGGTCTAGATAAAAATTAAGCACCCGATGGACATCTAGAGTATGAAGAGCCTGGTATCTACATGTCTCAGCCTGACGTCAGTGGTGATGGAGGCCATCTTGAAAGAGACTGGAGGTGTTCCTGGAAACACAGGGCGATCTGGATGGCCACCAACATGGCTTTGTTCAGGGTAGGTCGTGTCAGACTAACCTTGTGGAGTTCTACAACTGGGTGACAAAGGCGCTGGACCTGGGAAGACCAGTGGATGTCATCCTCTTTCTGGACTTCAGCAAGGCGTTTCACTCTGTGCCACACTCAGGTTTGCTGGACAAACTGTGGGGAAGGGGGGTGGGGAGATGTATAGGGAACTGGCTAACTGGGAGGTTTCAGAGGGTGGTGGTCAGGGGGAGGCATCTTCTCCTAAGAGGATCATTAGCAGAGTCCTACAGAGTCAGTGTTGGGCCCATTCCTGTTTAATGCATACATCTCTGACAACAGGGAAGGTACCAGGAGTGAGATGAGCATCTTTGCTGATGACTCGAAGTTGGGGGCGGTGATGGATGGGGAGAAGTGTAGAAGAACCCTACAGGGGAACCTGGAAACTCTGGAGAGGTGATCACGCACTTGGAAACTGAGGTTTAATGCCAGGAAATGTAGTGTTCTCCACTTGGTGCTTAGAAACCCTGACTAGGAGTACTTTTTGGGTGGGGAGAAACTGCGAGCTTCAGGGAGGGGGGGGGTGGGATCTTGGGGTGGTTGTGGATGCCAAAATGAATAACTGAGCAGGGCAGCAGCTAAAGCAAATAAAATGCTCGGGTGCACTGCCAGGGGGCAACCTTGAGGAGTAGAGAGGTACTTTTCCCTCTGTATAACTGCCTGGTCAGACCGCACCTAGAGTATTGCGTGCAGTTTTGGTGCCCATACTTGAAAGGCATTGCACTGCTGGAAAGGGTCCAGAGGAGGGCAACCAGGATACAGGGCCTGTGGAAGAGATCCTATGAGACAAGGCTTGATGACCTGAACATGTGCTCCCTGGAGGAGAGGAGGGATGGGGGATATGACAGATCTTTAAATATCTAATGGGAATAAACAGGGTCAGCCAAAATAAGGTGTTCCAGCTGAGGGAGGAAGGGGCCATAAGGGGGCACTCCATTAGGCTGGTTGGCAGGAGGCTCAGGAGGGAGACTAGGAGGCACTACTTTACTGAGAGGGTGGTGGGCCCATGGAATGCACTGCCTGCAGAACTGGTGGCTGGTGATACAGTGGTGGGATTCAAGAGGGGCTGGGACAGGTATAAGAAAAAATTACTCACCTTAGTAATGTTGTTTCTTCTAATGGAGTCTTGCTGTATTCTGACAAATTGCAGTGAGGTCCAACCTTCAAATTGCCCCGGAGATGAAAGAGTTAACTTTCCATGCCAGGCATGGAACGCTGAGCTCGAGCTCGGTTGAGAGACTGTCTGCTTCTGTTTGAACTCAAACTGTCAGATCTTTACAAGCTAAACTCACTGAGTGTCCTGTGTGGAAGCTGTAGACCTACACTAGCCAACTGGCTACTAAATATAATAAACAGATTTTTTGGTCCCAAAACAAAGACTCAAGTCAGGAAACCCAAAAAATGAAATAAACACAACACCCACTCATCCAAAGAAAAAGGGGGTGATAATAAAAAAGGTGGGGCACCTCTAGAGTGCCAACACTGCTATTGCCCAACCACATCCCAAAACAAAGGTTCTGAGAGGGGAAGGCAGGGGGGGAGGTCAGAATACAGCAAGACTCCATTAGAAGAAACAACATTACTAAGGTGAGTAATTTTTTCTTCAAACAACATGAAGTCTTGCTGTATTCTGACAAACTGCAGACTACCAAGCAGTACCTCCATGGAGGAGGGACAGAACCTACCTAGGAAATAGGCTCTGAAGCACTGCTGTGCCAAACCGAGCATCACTCCTAGCCTGGATATCCAGAGAGTAATGCTTGGTAAAAGTGTAAACTGTTTTCCAGGTAGCTGCTTGACATATCTCTAGAATAGGGATGTCCCTGGCAGCAGCCAGGGAAGCAGCTGTACCTCTGGTAGAGTGAGCCCTCAGGCCTGAGAGAGGAACCTCACCCAGCTTTTCATAACATAATTGGATACAAGAGACAATCCACCTGGCAATGGATCTTTTAGTGGCAGGTTTCCCTTTACCAACCTCACCATAAGTGAGGAACAGTTGGAGGGAGTCAAACCTGTGACCCTTGGTAGGCTCTATGTAGTAGCTAAGGGCTCTTTTCACATCCAAACTGTGCAGCCTCCTCTCACCAGAGGAGGAATGGTCAGTGAAGAACACAGGAACAGACATAGACTGGTTAAGGTGGAAGTCTGAAACCACCTTAGGTAAAAACTTCCTGTTAGTCCTGAGGACCACCTTATCCCTATGGAAAGAGATAAAAATCAGGCTCCACTGACAGGGCTTGTAACTCGCTTATGCGCCTGGCAGAAGTGATGGCCACCAAGAAAACCGTTTTCCAAGTGAAGTACTTAAGTTCTGCTGAGTACAAGTGCTCAAAAGGGGGTTGCATAAGCTGAGCAATGCAAACATTAAGGTCTCAAGCAGGGGCATGATCCCTGAATGGCGGATTGGTATGAAGAAATCCCTTGAAAAACTTAGAGAATACAGGATGAGCTGAAAGGGAAGAAGGCTTACCTGCTGAAAGAAAAGCAGAGACAGCTGCCAGATGCACTCTTAGCGTAGCTGGTCTGAGTTCCAAGCTATTCAGATGAATCATATAGTCAAGGACTGTGGGCAGGCCAGCAGACTCTGGAGAAACATGCTTCCCAGAGCACCATATGGAGAATCTTTTCCATTTGGAATTGTAAGTGCTTCTGGTGGAAGGCTTCCGAGAAGCCTTTAGGATATCCACAACACCTTGATAGAGGTGTAAATCAGCAAAGTCAATCTTCAAGAGCCAGGCCTTGAGATTGAGACATTATGATACCAAACCCTCCCCTGAGCACAGGTTAACAGGTTGTAATCCCTGGGAAGAAACAGGGGAAGGTGGACTGCCAAGGACAACAGGAGAGGGTACCAGTGCTGTCTGGCCCAGTCTGGAGCAATCAGAATCACCTTGCAGGGTTGAGACATGATTTTGACTAGCACCTTGAACAGGAGAGGGAAGGGGGGAAAAGCATACAGGAACTTCCCTTCCCAATTGAGAACTAGGACATACAGGGGGACTGAGCCCAACACTGGGGGTCTTCAGCAAAAGAGGGGAAGTTGGCGATTGTCTGGGGCTGCAAAAGGATCTATCTTTGGGGTGCCCCATCTGGAGAAGATCACCTTCAAAACCAGGGGATCCAGTGACCATTTGTGATGGCCCTGAGATATCCTGCTGAGAGCATCTGCCAGGACATTGTCTTTGCCTGGGAGGTGTACTGCTGTAAGAGAGGTGTTCAGAGAATAGGCCAGAGACCATAACCTCATTGCTTCTGTGCACAAGGCCATAGACTGAGTGTCCCCTTGCTTGTTGATATACCACATTTTGGTGGTATTGTCTGTCCTGATGTGAACTACTTTGTTCTGAACAGACTTGGAAAAAGCTTGAAGTGCTAGAAACACTGCTCTGAGTTCTAATAGATTGATGTGAAGCAGAGATTCCTGAGGAGACCACAACCCTTGGGTGGTCAGGTCTCCCAAGTGGGCTCCCACCCAAGAGGGAGGCATCTGTAGTAAGGATTAGAGGTGAGACTGAGTGACAAAGGAACTCCTGTCTTGGGTGTCCTGATCCTGCCACCACTGCAATGCCTGGATCAGGGATCGAGTCACTGGGATCAGTTTGGTCAGAGGATCCTTTTTCTGAGACCAAAAGGCTCTCAAGTGAAACTGAATGTCCCTCATCTGAAATCTTGCTCCCTGCACCACTGCTGTAGAAGCAGACATGAGCCCCTGGAGCTGCAGAAAATGCCTTGCTGGTCGAGACACCTGTAGGGTGAATGAAGAAGCCAGTGTAATAAGGGTCCTTACCCTGTCCAGGGGAAGGAAGGCTCTTGCCTTTACTATATCTAGCTCTGCACCTATGAAGGTGAGGAGCTGTACAGGCTCTAGAACTGACTTTGAAAAATTCAGAAGGAAACCTAGAGAAGTGAGCAGTTGCTGAGTTATCTGTAGGTGTAACTTGACTTGGTCTGGGGACTGGCCTACTATGAGCCAGTCGTCCAGGTATGGGAAGATGGAAATCCTTTTCCTTCTTAGGAAGGCAACTACTACTGCCAGGCATTTTGTGAACACCCTTGGAGCAGAGGTTGGGTCGAAGGGCATTGCTCTAAATTGGTAGTGGCCTGAGGGCAGCTCGAACCTGAGGTATTTTCGATAGGGCTTCTGGTGAGAATATGGAAATAGGCATCCTTGAGGTCAAGGAGACTGCATCCCAGCCATAGAGAGGTAGAATTATTCCCAGAGTCACCATTTTGAACTTTGGCTTTAAAGGTGCTTGTTTAAATATCTGAGATCAGGATGGGCCGCCATTATCCTGTCTTTTGGGAGTGAGAAAGTACCTGGAGTACAACCCTTTCCCTTTGTGTAGGGGTGGAACCCTTTATATAGCTCTGAAAGCCAAGAGGGAAGAGACCTCTGCCTCTAAGGCAAGTGCCTCTGAAGGATTTGCAGGTGTAAAGGATCTGGTTCTCATCTTTGGAAATTTTTTGAAGCTGAGAACCAGTCCCTGACTTACTACTTCAAGGACCCATTTGTCTGATGTTAAAGACATCCAGTCCTGGACAAAGTAAGCCAGCCTGCCCAATACAGGTGGTGGGGAATCGGCCATGGCCAACCCATCAGGGTGCCTGTTTGGCAGGGGCTTTAGGCTGAGGGGTGGAAGCAGGCCTGCTTGTACCCCGTCTGCCTCTCCCTCTAAAGAACCCCCTCTGAGCATAAGCAGAAGAGGAGGCCTGGGCTTGGCAGAAAGGCCTATGAAAAGGCCTGCCCCTGACCCTGGGATGCTGTCTCTGAGGAGTGGCTTGCCTTTCCTTGGCCTGAGCACTCCTACAAGTAGTCCTGTATTAATCCATTTTCTTCATGTAGTTCTCTGTTTGCTCCCCAAACAGAGAATTACCCACAACAGGAAAATCCATGGCCCTAGTCTGGGTATCCTGAGACAGGCTAGTACATCTGAGCCAAGCCATCCTACGAAGGGCCACATATGTAGCCATGACTCTAGATGACATCATTGGAGTCCACTGCAGCATGGAATTGCACCTTGAATGCCTCAATACCATCCGCAGCTACCTGCTCCAGCTCCTTGGCAAGCTGGCCAGGGACCTGTTTAGCTAAAGCCATTACAGTGTCCCATCTAGATTTCTGATATCTAGCTGTATAGGCCATATAATTGGCCTGCCTGAGTCCCAAGGACTGCCATGTACTGTTTCTTTGCCATGGCATCAATCCTCCTAGAGTCCTTATCTGGGGGGGTGTGAAGCCAAAGGTATATTTGCCTTATCACAGGCAGCAGCCTGCACTACCCCAACATGGCTGCATTGCTGGGTAAGGAACTCTGTATCGGAGCCTGAAAGAGTATACCTCTTGTCCATTCTCTTATCCACAGGAGGTATAGAATTAGGAGTCTAACATTTTTATTGTCTGTTTTCCAAACGACTTATGAAGGGGAATAGACAGCCTCCTGGACTCTGGGATATCCATCATTTCAACATAGTCAGGCTCCTCCTGGTCATCCACAGCTTCTTCCATAGGAAGCTGAAGGGTTTCAGCCACTTTCTTGTAAAACATGAAATGGGAAGGGGACTCAGAAAGCCTAGGAGGAGACATTCCTGAAGGTCTGTCTGGGGAGATGTCTGGGTCAATGGGCACATCCAGACTTTCATAATCACATTCACTTTCCTCATAATCTCCCTCCTCCTCCTCCTCCGGTTCATAAAATTCCTCTAAATCATAATCTGGAACCGGTGGAACCGACCGAACTGAGCGCCTTCCTGATGGTGCCGGTTCGGTCGGAACTGGGGATAGTGACTGAACAATTTTTATCGCTTTGACTATTTCATCAGCGGTTGGAGAAGAAACTTTTGGATCCACACCAGCTGATTTATCCCTTCTTGTTCTCTTAACCGGAACCGATTCCTCAGAATCGGTTCTCCTTTTGACCGAAGAAGTTTCGCCCTGGTCAGAGGGCACTCCTTCTGGTTCGGTTGGAACCGAACCAGGCTGGCCATCCGGGTCAGCGGACTTTTTGGCCTCCCTTTCCCTGAGCATACCAACTCTTTTTTCCAGGGTAGCTGCAGGAAAATTTTTTAGAAATCTGGCAGTCTGAATCGAGGTGGTCAAGCCCCAGACAAACACAGGTGGTGTGGGGATCAGACTTAGCAAAGACTTCCCCACACACACTACAGTGTTGAAACCCAGTGGGTCCAGTTATTCTTTTGGGTTTCTCAGACATGGCCAGTCCTAACCAAAAACTTACCCTTTTTTCGGCAATCTGCCAGGCAAGACACCCTTATCGGTTCCTGACCGTGTTACGGGTCGTGGAAAAAAACGTAATAAATCAATTTTTTTTTTTAGAACTGGTAACCACACTCTAAAAGTAGAAATAAGACTTTTAAACAACCTGATCGGTTCAAACCGAACCGATCCCACGTTTACAAGTTCCACACAGAATAATAACAAAAATAAACCTATCTTCCACACAGAATAATAACAAAAATAAACCTATCTAGTACTCACGAATACCACAGACAGAGACTGAACCGATAGGTTGCGGTTTAAAATCGGTCGAAAACCGAGAAAAACGGTACTTTAACCGACAAATTGAACCGAGCAAAGGAGAAATCTCCGGAGCGACTGTTCAGTGAGGCGGAGTAAAGAATCTGACGGTTTGAGTTCAAACAGCAGCAGACAGAGTCTCAACCGAGCTCGAGCTCAGCGTTCCATGCCTGGCATGGAAAGTTAACTCTTTCATCTCCGGGGCAGTTCGAAGGTTGGACCACACTGCAATTTGTTAGAATACAGCAAGACTTCATGTTGTTTGAAGGGTAAAGTAAAACTAAGGAAGGCCTCCAAATCTGAAGGTGAAATTCTGATGAGGGAGATGGGGGGCAGCAACAGTGCCATAAATGGGTGCTGATTTTAGAGCAGACTCAATATACCTTTAGGCCTATTCCTGTGGCATCTTAGTATGTTAGTATGTAAAGCCTCCCCCCAATTAGAATACTCAGGAAAATAAACAGGCAAGTGTATGAATTGATTCAAAGTAAACTCTGACACCACCTTAGGCAGAAACTTAGGATTGGTCCACAAATAGACCCTGTCTTTGTGGAAAAGGAAAAAAATTACTCACCATAGTAATCCTATTTCTTCCAAGGGAATCTTACTGTATTCGGACTTATGCAGTATGGTCTCACCATAGGACTGCCCCGGAGCCAAAATGGTTAATAGAACCTATGCAAATGATGGAATGCTAGGCTCGAGCTCAGTTTTCAAGCCACTGCCCCTGGTAAACAGTTCTAGCGCAGTGGTTTAAGGCTCTGAGCTGCAAATCTGGAGACCTGGGTTTGAATCCCATATCCCCACTTCAATACCGTGTGATCCTCAGCAAGTCACTTAACTTCCCTGTACTCCCAGGTTGCACCTGTAAACAAGCTTTCAGCTTAGTGTGTCTCACCTGGTTAAACAATTGGAAAAAAAAAACATCAGATTCTTAAGTACTAACAGTTATCTAACTAAGCACAACTATAACTATTAATAACTAATGCTCTACAATAATAATAATACCCTTTCTTACCCCCTTAAAGGTTTGAACTGGCACCACTAAGACTCAAGTCACAGATGCCCAAGAGAAAAAAAAAAAAAGACCCACAGGTTTGGAACATACTAGTACAGCTGGAGTGCAGTGACTCTAGGCTCACAGAAGAGGAGGAAGGGAGAATGCTCAGAATACAGTAAGATTCCCTCGGAAGAAACAAGATTAGTACGGTAATTTTTTCTTCAAACCCCAGGACATCTTACTGTATTCTGACTTATGCAGACTAACCAAGCAGTACTTTTGGAGGTGGGTAAGAACCTACCTAGGAAAAAGGCTGTGCAGGACTAATGTGCCAAACCTGGTAACCCCTCTGGCCTGGAAATCCAAGCAATAATGCTTGGTGAAGGTATGGATGGTTTTCCAAGTAGCTGCTTTGCATATATCAAAGGAATATACCTAGTAGCTGCCAAAGAAGCAGCTGTGCGCCTAGTGGAGTGGGCCTTGAGGCCGGCCAGTGGCTGCCTGCCTACCTTTGCTGCAGCAGAACTGTATACAGGCTACTATCCATCTTGCAATGGATCTTTGTGTGACTGGTTTCCACTTTCCCACCTCTCCATAGGTCAGGAAGAGTTGAGACTGATCTTGCCTATAAGGCTTTGTGTGGTCAAGATAGTAGTTAATTGCCCTTTTCATATCCAGGCTATGTAACTGACGTTCACCTGGAGTAGTGATCAGCGAAAAAGACAGGCACTGTGATGGACTGGTTAAGGTGAAACTGATACCACCTTAGGTAGGAATTTTCTATTAGTCCTCAGGACCACTGTGTCCCTATGAATAGCAATGTAACCAGGCTTGGTAGACAAGGCCTGAAGCTCACTGATCTTTATAACAGAAGTCATGGCAACCAGAAATACTGTCTTCCGAGTGACATACCTGAGGTCTGCTGAAAACATGGGTTCGAAAGGGGTCTGCATGAGCTGGGCAATGCAAATATTAAGGTCCCACATGGGGGTAGGTTCGCTATGTGGGGCATGCAAATGCAGCAAACCCTTAAATAATTTTTGAAATACTGGGTTAGAGACTAGGGAGAACCTCTTACCTGCAGACAAACTGAGACAGCTGCCAAATGCACTTTCAGAGTAGAGACCTTTAAGCCAGACAAATGGAGATGTGCTAAATAATTCAGAACTATAGGCAGACCAGCTTGGTTGTAATCCAAGCTCTTGCCTTGGCACCAAATAGAGAATCTTTTCCATTTGGAAGAATAAGTCTTTCTAGTGAAAGTTTTCTGGAAACCAAGTATTTCCATGACCCCTGCTGACAAATGCAAATCTGCATATTTTAAGTCTTCAAGAGCCAGGCTTCGAGTCTGAGGGACTGTAGTTTGGGATACATGATCCTGCCTTGAGAGGATGACAACAGATTGTGCCTCCTGGGGAGGCTGATTGGTTTGACTACTGACATTGATAGTGCCATGGGGTACCAGGGCTGCCTGGTCCAATCTGGTGCAATGAGAATCTCTGTTGCTGGTTGGGTTCTGAGCTTGTTCAAGACCCTTAGCATTAGGGGAAAAGAAGAGAACGTATACAGAAACCTCCCTGACTAGTCCAGCAACAGTGCATCTAGGGGAACTGTGCCCTTTAGAGGGGGTCTGCAGCAGAACTGTGATATCTGATTGCTCAGGGCTGCGAACAAATCCACTTCTGGGGTGCCCCATCTCCTGAAGATGGCCTCCAGGACCTGTCTGTTCAGTGACTACTCGTGGTGGTTCTGACTTATTCTGCTGAGAACATCTGACAGGACATTGTCCTTCCCTGGAAGATGGACAGCTGAGATTAAAACTTCCAGAGCATATGCCAAGGTCCAGATTTTCATGGCCTCTGTGCTCAGAGAAGTCTACCTTGTTCCCCCTTGCTTTTTTATGTATACATGGTGGTTGTGTTGTCTGTTCTGACCTGAACCACTTTGCCTTTCACTTGTGAGAATGATTGGAGACCCAGGAAAATGGGCCCTGAGCTCCAATAAGTTGATGTGCAGGAGTGATTCCTGCTTTGTCCATGTGTTGTGTGATCCCCCAGATGTGTTCCCAGCCCAGGAGGGATGCATCTGTGGTTAGTACCAGTGAGGGGGCTTGAAGCAAGAATGGAACCCCATGCCTGAGGTTGACCTGGTCTTGCCACCACTACCAAGCTTTGAGAAATGTGACTAACCGGCACTAGCTTTGACAGAGGGTTTCTTTTCTGAAGCCAGTGAGGCCTTAGATGGAACTGAAGGTTCCTCATTTGGAACCGGATACTGTTGCTGTGGATGCTGCCATGTGACCTAGCAGTTTCAGAAAGTGCCTTGCTGACCTTGGGACATGCAGCTTGAAGGAATTTACTACCTGAATCAGGTTGTCCACTCTGTCTTGAGGACGGAATGCCCTTCCCTTGAGTGTGTCCAGTTCTGCCCCTATACATCTGAGCAGCTGAACTGGTTCCAACACACTTTTTTAGGTTCACCAGAAACCCTAATGAATGCAGGGTACCTTGTGTGAGTGCCAAAGCCTCTTACCTGCTGATGTGATTGGCCTACTATGAGCCAGTCATCCAGGTGGGGAAAGACTTATTCCTTGCCTCCTTAGGTGTGCCACGACCACAGCTAGGCACCTCGGAGCAGAGGTTAGGCTGAAGGGCACTGCTTTGAATTGGTAATGGCCTGATGGCAGTCAGAACCTGAGGTACTTTCTGTGGGACCGCCTTATAAGAATGTGAAAGTAGGGACCCTTTCGGTCTAGGAATGCTAGCCAATCTCCCTGCCTTAGGATTGGTAGAATGGTGGTCAGAGTTACCATCCTGAATTTTGGTTTTGACAAATGTTTAAGTGTCTCAGATCCAAAATTGGTCGCCACTCCCGTCTTCTTTATTGTGAGGAAGTATCCTGAATGCAGGCCCTTTCCTCTCTGGTTTGGAGGGACTGGCTCTATTGCCTCTTGCAATAGTAGACTTGAAACTTCCAGTTCCAGCAAGATTGTTTCTGATGGGGAGCATGGTTTGAAGGCTCTTGACCGCAGCCTTGGCATGAGCATAAAGCACAGCACAAGACCCTGGCCCATTACCTCCAGGACCCACTTGTCTGTGGTGATATTTTCCCCACTCCTGGAGGTAGTAGACCAGCCTGCCCCTTACTGGTACTGGGGAGGTGAATCGAGCAGGAACCGCAGGGTGTCTGATTAGCCTGTGCTGCTGGCTGGACACTGGGGCTAGTACGGCCACTGCACCTTCTGCCTCTGCCTCTAAAATATCCCCTCTGTTGTGGGTACTGGGGGGAAACTTTGAGGTTGGAAGAAAGGCCTAAAATAGGCTCTGCCTACTACCTCTTGTCTGGTGTTTTGGGGGGGGGGAGGGTGATGCTCTCCCTTTAACTGCAACACTCTTACAAGCAGACTTGTAATCGTCCATTTTCTTCATATATGCCTCTGTTTGCTCACCAAACAGAGACATGGGATCATAAGGGAAGTCCATTGCTTTTGTTTGTGTATCCTGGGTCAGGTTGGTAGTCCTCAGCCAGGCAAAGCTTCTTGGGGATACTGATGCAGCCATTTGTCTGAATGCAGTGTCATGAGAGTCAACTGCCATCCTGAACTGTGTTTCTGAAGCTTCAATCCCTCGCTTTGCTTGCTGCCTCGGGAGGTGGGACTGACTTGGCTATTTCAATCACTGTAGACCAGAGGTTTTTCTGATACCTGGCCACATATGACATATAGCTGTCTTGTCTAATAGCCAGGGAAGATGCTAGATGCACTTTTTTGGCAATGGAGTCCATCCTCCTAGAATCCTTGTCCGGAGGATGAGAGGCCAGGGGGATGCCAGCTTTGTCACAAGCTACAGCCTGCACTACCCCCTCATGACTAGGGTGCCCATAAAGGAACTCGGCACCACTTTTGGCAACCCAGTATTTCTTGTCCACCTTTTCTATAGGGGGCACAGAAGTGGGTGTCTGTTTCTTAAGGGATTTATGGAGTGGCAGCATTAATCTCTTTTTAATTCATTTTTACTAGGAGAGATGTTGGCACATCCATCATCTCCCTATAATCCTCTTCCTCATCATTCTCAGTGGATTCCTGAGTAGGGAGGTCAAGAGTCTCCGCAATTTGCTTCACAAATGTAAAATATGAAGTAAAATCTTCAGTTCCCTTATTGGGGGAATCTGGTCTATGGAGATCCGGGGAAACCTCTGGATCACTTAGTTCCCCAAATTCCTCATCATAATCATCTTCCTCCTCTTCTACTTCCAAATGTTCCCCATCAAGGTCTGTTAAACCGAGGGCCTGGTTTGAACCAGGAGTTTGAACCATTACCGGCTGTGTTTGCTTCCCAACTTGAACCGGGATTTGCAGAGCCTCTATAACACAAATCACATTAGCTGTGTCTTCAGCAAAAGGAGCCGCTGGCTTCCTCGGTTGCTGTTCCTGGTGTTTTTCTTTTCATTTTTTCTTAACCGCAAAGGCCAGTTCAAATACCGTGTCTGTGGTTCTTTTCTTAGTGGAAGAACTATCGCCCCTTTCAGAGGGTAGCTGCTCTGGTTCGTTTTGAGGAGGAACCAATTTATCAATGGCTGGGTCAGCAGCCTTTTCTGACATTTTTTCTTGCAGTCTCTTCAACCGTCTGTCAATCATGGACTGAGGAAACTGCTTGCAGATCTCTCAGTCTGTCTTTAGGTGTTCAAACCCCAGACAAAAAACACAAATTAAATGTGGATCTGCCTTGGGAAAGGGTTCCCCGCACGCGGTACAGTGCTGGAAACCTGTAGGACCCATTCTCTTCTTGGCTTTCTGTGACATAACCCAGAAGAAAACCCCACTTCACAGAAAAACACTAAATAAAACTTTTTTGGGGGGGTCGGTTATGCTAACCAATAGACGAGGAGTTACCCCGGTTACATTTTTAATTGAAAAACCAACTATACCGAGTCGGTACAATACAATTTAAATAAACTAAAATTTAAAGTAAGGGAAGGGATAAAAACCCAAAGGAAATGCCGGTTTCCTTCCGGTTAACACCGAGAGGAGAAAAACCCAGTAACTTACCCCTCCTACACTAAAATCTAAACAATTTCTACCTGAAAACTAAGGACAGTGCTTTAAACACCGAATAAAATAACTTTACTCAGAAAAAAACCAGAAAATAAAGAATTTCAAGGGATGAAAGGAGAGTTCTCCAGAGGTGTCTTAGTGAGGCAAGCGGAGTAAAGAATATGATGGTTTAGAATCATTTACCAAGGACAGTGGTTTGAAAACCAAGCTCAAGCCTAGCATTTAATCATTTGCATAGGTTCTATTAACCATTTTGGCTCCGTGGAAGTCCTATGTTGAGACCATACTGCACAAGTCAGAATACAGTAATATTTCCTGGGGTCTGAACCAATTAAGGCTCCTTAAACATTAGAGCCTGAAGCTCGGAAATCCTCAGAGTTCAAATAATGGCATCTAAAGACAACACTTTCCATGACAGAAAGCACAGCTCGCAGCTTACGGCAAATTGAAAGGGAGGAAGAGTGAGCTTCTCCAAAATAAACAGATCCCATGCTGGGACTGGGTCCCTATTGGGAGGTTTCAAATGAAGAATGCCCCGCAAGAAGGTGCGGGACATATCCAGCTGGGCAACAATTTTGCTGTCAATGGGTGCATGGTACGCAGAAAAAGGTATACCTTGATAGAGTAACGCAGACCGGAGTCTGAAAGGGAAAGGAGGTACTCCAGGATGAGATTCATCAGACAGGTAAAGGGATCCAAATGCCGGGTGGTAGCTCAGATAGAGAACCGCTTCCATTTCATGGCATAAGTGGCTCTGGAGGAAGGCTTCCTAGTGGCCACTAGGACACTCACCACCCTGGAGGAAGACCCAAACTGAGCGACAGCCAAGTCTGAAGGAGCTACGCATGGAGATGAAGAGACTTGAGGTCCGGGTGAATCACAGCACCCTGGTCTTGTGAAAGCAGGTCGGAGCCAAGGGGCAGGGGAAGAGGAGGTTCCACTGCCAGCTGTTGCAGCAATGGGAACCAGATCTGTTGCGACCAGTAGGAGCTATCAGAATCATATCCGCCCTCTCTGACTGCAGTTTGCAAAGAACTCTCTGCAAAAACGGGAAGGGAGGAAAGGCATACAGAAACCTCCTTCTCCAAGAGAGGGACAACGCATCTCACCAGAAAATACCAGGCCCTGAAGCTAGTGAACAGAAATTGGGCAGTTTTGCATTGAGTGGGAACGCAAAGCAGTCCAACTCGGGACGACCCCACCTGTCGAAGAGATCCTCAACCATGTAGCATAAGAGCTCCCACTCATGAGTTTTTGACCTGGACCTGCTTAGGCTGTCGGCCAGGATGTTTTTGACGCCTGGAACATGAACTGACTTTAGAACCAGGTCGAGCTCTATGGCCCAATGCCAATCACTCATGGCCTCCCTGCACAAAGGGTACAAGAGAGTCCCCCCTTGCTTGCTGATGTAAGACTTCCGACATGTCCATCTGAATCAGGAGAGGGCCTAGGAGGAAAGGAGTCTGAAAGGCCCAAAAGGCAAGGAGGATAGCTCGCATCTCTATCACATTGATGTGGAGATGCTGCTCTTGCTGAGACCAGGTCCCTTGGGTCGGACGGTCTGCCAAGTGGGCAGCCCAGCCTAGACAGGATGAGTCTGTCATGAGAGTCTACCTTGGAGATTCTGCACAGAAGGGAATCCTTCTGAGGAGGTTAAAAGGATTCATCCACCAAGACAGTGTTTGCCACACTGGATTGGAAACTAAGATATCTTGTTCCAACTCGTCCATGCACTAGTCCCAGTGGACAAGTAGGGTCCAATGAGGTACCCTCACGTGCAGGTGGGCAAGCAGAACAGTGACTATGGCCGCCACCATGTTCCCCAAGTCTCAGGAATGACCTGGCAGGGACTTGACGCAACAAAGACACCAGTTGGGCCTGTGCTCTCAGGCGGTCTGCTCTGTCTGGAGGCAGGAAGGCCTTGCCCTGAGCAGAGTCCAAGATTGCGCCAATGAACTGCAGTCTTTGACTTGGCCAAAGGGAGGACTTGGGATAGGTTCAAGGTTATGCCCAGCGTCCAAAACAAATTGAAGGTGATCTCCATCATCCAGAGCAGCTGGTCTCTGGAGGGGGGTAATGAGGATCAATCGTCAAGGCAGGGAAAGACAAAGACTCTGTCTCCTACAGGCCGCAGCCACTACTACCATACACTTGGTGAAGACCCGGGGAAAGGTCGAAGGGTAGGGCCTTGAATTAGTAGTGGCTCCCCTAGAAGCAAATGCATAGGAAGCTCCTGTGGGGCCAGAAAACCTGGATGTGGAGGTTGGCTCTGCTCCCTGGATATGCAAGATGCCCATCTCCTAGATAAAGAAGGGGAAGAAGACCCAGAAGGGCAACCATCCTGAAGCATTTGTATTTTTTTTTTTCTATTCATGATCCCTGTACTCTGGCACTGTACCTGGCTGAACCCACTCTAGCACCCAGTCCTTTCAGGAGGACACTCCCCCCCCCCTCCCCACGAACCTGTGGCTCTACCCCCAGGCAAGGATGAAGTGGGAGAGGGCCCCCCCCCAGTTTAACCTCATCTTCTGAGTCATACCTCATTGTCTTGCAGAGGTCCTTCATCCGTGGGCCTTGGGGCTGGTGAACGAAAGCCATCCATCAGCTCTCTTGCCAGTGTCGTGCCGGGGTCAAGCTTTTTCCGAGTACACTCCCCCAGAGGCGTGACGTGCACATGACATCAAGGCGCACGCACCTATGTCCATCACACCTCTCCCCTTGAAGATGGCTCAGTGCCTGTTGCATCTCTGGCATCCGCCAGAGGTCAGTAGGGCGCCGACCCTCATCTCCCCGGAAAAGGCCAGCAGTCTTCCAACGCTCAAGCCTTCTCCCACCGGCCGGCCCTGTCTCCCAGGCTCATTCCCGAACCCGAGATGGTGGCGTTGTGAGCAGTGGCGCTACCACTGCGCTGGCGAAGCATTTGTATTCTATGAATAGGTTCAGGTGGCTGAGATCCAAAATTGGTCTCAGATCGCCTGTCTTCTTGGGGACCAAAAATAAATAGAAACTCTTTCCCCTTTGATGAAAGGGAAATGGTTCCATGGCCTATTTGCTCAGCAGTGCCTGGATCTCCTCCTGGATAAGGGCAATGTGATGTAGAGGATAGTAGGAGTGCAAAGGAGGGTTGTCTGGGGGTATCTCTGTGAAATTAGATTATGTCCCCTTTCTACTAGTTGAAGCACCCACTGATCTGAGGCGATTGTGCACCATTCATCCAGGTAAAAAGAGAATAGAGCCCCCCCACCACCTCCCACAAAGCTTCTGTGGAGGGAGGGGGGGGTCAGGCAAGGAGTTATGCTGAAGAACCTGGGATGGGCAATGCAGCAGGGGAGGCCCTAGGGGCTGAGGCTCCTGTTGCCTGAGATGGGATCTTACGTTTGAAGACTCCTCTAAGCCACTGTCCCCAGGACTGCCAACTCTGTTGGGGTTTCAGCTGAGAGCAGTACAAAGAATGTACCGACTTTAGGGCCTGGCCAGATTCCTGCAGGAAGGATATAATGTTCTGGACATCCTTGCCAAGGAGAACTGGCCCTCTAAGAGGAGCATCAAGGATTTTGGCCTGCACATCAGGGGCAAAGCCAGAAACCCTGAGCCAAGAATGGCAGCGAATACAAATGCCCGTGGCCGTCACTCGTCAAGCTATGACAGCATCTTACAACACCCTTAGGACATGGATTTCTGACATCAGACTCCGAATTCAGAAGTTGAGTCAACTGAGACTTATTAATGTTCTCTGGGAGGCTTTGCACCAATTCCAGCGCTTTGTGTCACAGGGCATTCTGGTATTGGACCATGTGAGCAGGAAGTTAAATGACCGAAGGGACAATGAAGCTAAGGCATAGACGACCTTACGCAAGAAATCCACCTGTCAAGACTCCTTATTTAGAAGGTGCATACTGAGATGCCTGGGTCTTTTAGTACAGTTGAGAGCAGTGTTCATGACTACCGAGTGAGCCACTGGATGCTCTCCATAAAACATCTTGTCCCTTGGGGTGTGGTACACCCTGTCTGCCTTCTTAGGCAGGACCGGGTGGAGGATGGGCAATTCCAAGCTGACCAGTTGACATCCTCGAAGGAGTCAATAATCGGAAGTATAATCATAGGCAGATTGCCCTTACGGAGGAAGGTTCCCAGGCGTCAGCATTCTGGGCCCAGTTCCCCAGAGTCCCAACCCACGAGGGACTGAATATGCCTCATGACGTCCAGGAAAGTTGGATCGTTGTGTTCAGCATAGCTGGAACCATGGACTGCCGAGAGTTCCAGGCCATAGTCCAGTGCTTAGTACCAGACACTCAATGCTTCTCTGCAAAGAGGGTACAAATTCATCCCCCCCCCCCACATTTGTTGATATAGTAGACCACATAGATTTTCTGACTGAATCAGCAACTGACATGGAGACAGGAGGTTCTGAAAGGCCGGCATGGCATAAAGAACCACCCTCATCAAGGATGTTTATGTGGAGGGACGTCTCGACCTGGCACCAGGTACCCTGGGTCTGGAACAGGTGCGCCCCGCCCCCCCCCCAGCCCAAACCAGAGGCATCAGTACCAAGAATCTGCTGCGGAGACGACAGCAAGAATGAGACCCCTCTTAAGATGTTTTGGGGATCCATCCACCACTGGAGCACCTTGCTGAACAGAGGGGAGACCAGCACTAGCTGTTCCCGATCAACTGTGCACTGATCCCACTGCACCCTGAGAGTCCACTGGAGCACTCACATGTGCAGTCTGGACAGGGGCACCGTGGCAATGGCAACAGCCATGAGGCCTAGGAGCCATAAGTAAATCCTCACTGAAACAGAACAGCTCTGCGCAACCACCTGAGCCTGCGAGATGAGGCACTCCGCTCTGTCTGGAGGCAGGAAAGCTTTACCCTGCACGGAATCCAGAACTACAGCTATATACTGCAGCCATTGGGATGAGATCAAAACGGACTAGTCCAGGGACTGGAGCAACTATAAGGTCCACTCCAGGGTTCAGAGAAGTTGATCCCTAGATGGGGCTTTGAGGACCTCTTGCCAGACAGCAGCAACTATGGCTGCTAAGCATTTAGTAAAAACCCATGGCACAGAGGATAAGCCAAAGAGCAAGACTCTGAATTGGTAATGTTTGCCCTGAAAAAGGAAACTGAGAAACTGACTGTGCAGTGCGCACACCAAAATATGCAGGTAAGCATCCTCCCTGGGCACTCTTCTCTCTGGTCGTTAACTCCCTTCCTGACATCTGCACCACCTAAAGACTCTGTCTCTGCGCTGATGATGCAGCCCTTTTCTGTCAGGACAAAAACCCCAACGCTCTCATTAACAAACTCCAATTAGATTTTAGCAGACTTCACACCTGGTTCACATCCAAAGGTCATGTACTCAACTCCAAAAAATACTAAGTTCATGGTTTTCTCCAGCCCCTGCAAACCCCTTGGCTTTGACCTCTCCCTCTATGACAACCATGGTAACTCCACTGAAAGTCGGTGAATTCAAGTACCTTGGCTTACTCCTGGATGGCCACCTCAATTTTGATGCTCACACTAGCCTCACAATCAAAAAAGCCCACCAACTCCTCGGTATCCTCTGTGAGGTGTGCGTTTTAACAAGGAGGACGTCTTGTCACAGTAGAAGGTGCACCAATATCTTTATTACAAGAATAAAACAAAGCCGAACTTCAGGCGAAGCAGAAAGGAAAATAAAATTGTATAATACAAAGCTGAACACAAACACCAGAATCTACTAGTGTAATACACACTGTGAGGTCAGGACAAGTCTGCACCTCACCAGACTATCTATCCAAATGAGAACAAGAGATTCTTTATACCACTGGTCCAAATTCCCAAATGTGGTATTATCTTAACAAAAACAAACTAAAGTGTCCCAACAGAACTCCACCCCCTGGTAGACACCTTTAAGTAAGGCAAGGAACCAGCCCGCCAGCTCTAAAGGAAGGGCTATATTAGCAAACTCAAGGTTCTGAAATGGAGGGTCTACATTTGAAAAAAATAAAAAGGTATATTTAAACTTAATGACATAAAATGATAATAGAGCTGCTTAAATGTATGTATTGAGCTTCAAGGGGTTCCAGTCTCTTGAATTGGATAAAACATTGCACAGTGCAACAGTATCTAAACTCTAAGTTTTATAAACAAGAATAGTTGAAAGGCTCTTAAATAAGATACAAAATTATTATGCAAACATAATTATGTTGTGCTAGCGTTCTGGAAAAAGTGCTGCTTTCAAAAGGCAACATTTCCAAAAGATACCAGAACGCTAACGCATAAGAGGGAGGCGTTTTTGTTTACAGAAGAACGCCAGCAGTTCTATGAAACTGAAGTAAACGAACTATACAGGGCTAGACAAACAGCCACGTTCTCAAGGGAGGGAGGTTTAAATCCTTACCTTCAAGTAAGCTGCAAATATTCTACGTTTACTCAGTATGGTAAAACTATATACTCTGCAGTGTTTTTTACGAAGCTAAAAAAGTCGAAAGCAGAGGCAACCGCTGCATGTTCGCACAGTGCAAGGAAAAAAAAAAAAACCCTCCCAGTTTAAAGGGGTAACATGCGAGAGCGTTTTACATACACGGAGGCGACTTTACAGGACAAGATTATCATAATATAGATTTTTAAGGACTTTACAGACATTACAGGAAATCGTTAGCTAAAACAGGAACAGCCTTACTACACTAGCGATTTTCTTTTGGTAACTATCATAATAATAATAATAATAATGGGGGGGGTTTACCAAAACTTGCGATTAAAGGACATTCTTTGTTATTGTTTCTCCATTTCAAACGTTTGTCATGGACTTAAATGAAACTGGAGGGGGGGGAAGCTTCACATACCAGAACAAACTAGAAGAAGGAAAATTAAGAGAAGGTTATATAGGTGGCCAGCCTATATAGAAAGAGAATGGATAGAAAATAGGACAGAGAACAATGAGCGCTGTTGCAACAGACTTAAAACAAAAAAAAAAATTCTGGTATATGGAACTTTTCCCTACACTCCCCCCCCCCCCTTAAAAGGAGACCAATGTGTTACGTAACATTAACTCACATTGGTTTGCTCTAAACAACAAACAAAACTGACAGATCTCCCCTTGATCAGAGAAAACAGGGGGGATGGAGCTTCAGCCCGCCCACTCCCAAAGCTCCACTCCAGAGTCCCATATTAATTAACTACTTTCTTAAAAATTTAATCTCGTAAGGCATTCAAACCTTAATTTCTTTCACTCCGGAGGCTGTAATAAGGTACTAATACCTGCACCATAACGGGAGAGACAGTCTGCATTAATGTGCATTTTTCCTGCTCTATGTTGTATTACGAATTTATACGGTTGGAGAGCTAAATACCACTGCATAATGAGAGGGTTTTTTATCTTTCATAGTCTGTAACCAACATAACGGGTTATGATCTGTTATAATTGTAAAGGGTCTACCCCATAAGTAAAATTTCAATGCTTTTATTGCCCAACGAATGGCTAAGCATTCCTTTTCAATAGTTGAGTACTTAGTCTCCCTCTGATGTAGTTTTCTGCTAATAAATATGATCGGATGTTCTTCTCCGACAATCTGAGAGAGAACAGCCCCAATGCCTTGTTCAGAAGCGTCTGTTTGCACTATGAAAGATTCTTGAAAATTAGGACTATACAATACAGGGTATGAACAAAGCTTGGCCTTTAGAGTAGTAAAAGCCTCCTCACATTGTTTGGTCCATTGGACTTTTTCAGGTTTATTCTTTTTTGTTAAATCAATTAATGGGCTAGCGATATCTGAAAAATTACATACAAACCGACGATAATAACTAGCCAGACCTAAAAATGAATGTACCTGTTTGTTTGTGGCCGTGGGCTATTAGCAATAGCATCTATTTTGCCTATTTCGGGCTTCACCTTCCCGGTTCCTATTATGAAACCTAGATATTTGGTCTCCTGCATGCCTATGGAACACTTTCCAGGATTTATGGTTAGTCCTGCCTTAGCTATCACTGCCAAAATATTATGAAGATGGTTTATATGTTCCTCCCAGGATGTGCTAAAGATGATGACATCATCCAAATACGCTGCACTGTACTCCATGTATGGATGTAATAATTGATCCATACATCTCTGAAAAGTTGCTGGTGCCCCATGTAGACCAAATGGCATTTTTGTAAACTGGAATAAGCCTATCGGGGTACTAAAGGCCATCTTATCTTGAGAGTCAGCATCTAGGGGAATTTGCCAATATCCCTTGGAAAGATCCAACATACTGATGTACTGAGCATTGCCTAGTCTGTCTATATCATCATCGATTCATGGCATTGTGTACCCATCGAACCTAGATATTTCATTCAGCTTGCGAAAATCCAGGCAAACCCGTACACCTCCTTCCTTTTTGTTCACAACCACCATGAGGAAACTCCACAGGCTTTTGGAAGGGACAATAACCCCTAGTTGTTGCATTTTTAATAGTTCTTTAATTACTTCTTCCCTTAAACTCTCAGGTATTCTATAAGATTTATGTCTGATAGGTTTATTATTGGTCACCTCTATATGATGTTCAATTCTCTCTACTTTCCCAGGGATTGTTGTAAATATCCCCTGGAAAGTATGTATTATGTCTTGCACTTCTTTCTTTTGTTCTATACTTAGTTTATCATTTAAAGTTACTTCATTATACTATCTTGACCTTCTAATCGTTCATAGACAAGGTCTAGCTCACTTTTAGCTATTTCAGGGTGTACAAATAGAGCGGGTGAACTTCTATCATGCCATGTTTTCAACAAATTAGCATGATAAATCTTTAGTTTCTTTTCAGGACAAATTATTTCATAGTTCACCGGTCCTACTTGCCCGTGTACGGTATAGGATCCCTGCCATTTCATTAATAGTTTGTTCTCAGTACATGGTAATAATAAGAGAACTCTATCGCCTGGCTGGAATGTTTTAGTCCAGACTTTCTGATCATAGTATTGTTTCTGAGATGTTTGGTGTTCTCTGTTACACTGTTGGGCTGCTTTTGCATATTTTGCCAACCTTTGGTGTAATGTAGTGACATACTCTAATGTAGATACTGGGATAGTATCTACTTTGGACCCTTCCCACTTTTCCTTTATGATATCCAACATCCCTCTTGGATTCTTCCCAAAGAGTAATTCAAAGGGAGAGTAACCAGTGGATGCATGGGGAACCTCACGATAAGCAAACGTCAAATAAGGTAAATACCTGTCCCAATATTTGCCCTCATCAGAAATAATTTTTTTTAACATTTGCTTCAATGTTTTTATTAAAGCGTTCCACCAAACCATCTGATTGTGGATGATACGGTGAGGTAAGAATGGAATGTACCCCCAAGGCCTGATAGAGGCATTTCAAAACTTGAGAACAAAAATTGCTGCTTCTGTCAGTCAGAATTTCTTTGGGTACACCCATTCTAGAAAATATTTTGATCAATTCTTCAGCTATTTTATCAGCTGTGACTGTTCGTAAGGGTATTGCCTCAGGGTATTTTGTAAAGTAATCACATATAACTAGAATAAACTGGTTCCCTTTGGCACTTTTGGGTAAAGGACCAACTATGTACATTGCAATTCGGGTAAACGGGGTATCCACTAAAGGTAAAGGCTGTAGGGGTACCTTATCTTTTTATAACGTAGGCCTTACTTTTTGACATTGCACCATACCTCTCAACTGTCCCTGATTTTCAGGGACGTCCCTGATTTTGCCTCAAAATTTTACTCTGCCCCTCCTACAAATTGCGTTTCTGTGACCAAACAGTGGGGGTTATAAGCACAAAATAATGTCAAACATTAAAGTTACAAACTTGTTCTTCTTTAGAAAATGCATTTTACACTAAGCCCTTTGTTCTACCAGCTTCCTGAGTGAATATCTCCAATTTTGAAGTAGTGTCCCTGATTTTGGCCCGTTGTCCCTGATTTGTTTAAGGCTTGTCCCAGATTTATGTGGCAGGAGGTTGAGAGGTATGCATTGCACACATGACTTGCAATACTCGGTCACGATCATTTATACCTGGCCAGAAAAATCTGTACAATACAGGGTTTTAAATAACTGATTAGCAGTTTTTTCCTTGGGACAATACTAACTGTACAGAAAGTATTTATATAGGTTTTCTAGAAGTGTTATGTTTGTTAAACACAGTGAGGCAAGTGCTATGCATTTTCACAATGTTTTAGCACTTTTATGAGCAAAATGCTAATCAATTTTTAGTGTTAAATAAAACCCTGCAATAGTCTCTGTAGTGTGCGTTCTCTACCCAGGTGACCAGCTATAGGCAAGTCATAAGCAAGGTTCAATAACTGCTCCCTATAAACAGTAGGTACTAGCAATTGTAACACAGTCTCTCCCTTTTTAACATTAAAACATTTCCAATATAACAATCCTTTATGCAATACATACTTCTGTTCTGGATTTTGTTCAGTACCTATTTGCAAAAATAAAGGCTTTAAAGAAACATCCTGCAATTACGCTGTTCTAAACTCTGATTGAGAACTTAAGTCTTTAAAGTCCTGTAACAAAGTCATTAGTGTCTTTAGTGTCCTTCTGGGTATGTTGCCACACCCGCTTCTCCTGTCGCTTTTCCCTTCTTGTCTTCCTTGTCTTCCCAGGGAGCCCAAACAGTTCATCCTCAAATGGGAAAGAGCGCTGTAGTTCTGCATTTAATCTTTTTTTGTGCTCTGGTAGTCACTGCCCCAAAGTTAGTAGCACTAGCGAGCAGCTGTGCAAAATCTGGGTGGTCGTGTCCCAAAATAACTGGTACTGGTAGTTGTGGAACCACCCCAACTTCCACATTTCGGGTACTTGTTTGTACCTATACCTCAACCTGTTGCACTGGATACATATGTGTGTCCCCATGTATACATGTTACTTTCGTTTGTGTAGCTACTTCAGGGACTGTAGGTACCATACAGGCTTTGATTAATGTTTGTCTGCTGCCAGAGTCTAACAGACCAATTGTCTCTTTACCATTTATTTTAATAGGAGTTATATACTGCCCCCAATTGGCCAACACTAGATGAGTAGAAGTAGATTTCTTTTTAGGATAAAATCTTGCGATATGTCCTTTTCCTTGACACTGATGGCATATTACTTCAGTATAAGGCATTTTGGGAACATTTATTGGTTTAACAGTACCACTAGAGATTTGTGAAGGAGACGTACAAGTTCTTACCGTAGAATGGGTTATGTTAACTCCAGGATGTCCTTTAGTCCTATTTGGCCGGGCAGTTAAGTAATCTTCTGCCAATTGTACAGCTTTTTTAGACGTCTCTGGGCAATGTTCCCGTACCCACATCTGAACATCCTGAGGTAGAATGCATATGAACTGTTCCAAAACCACAGCTTCTAACATCTGTTCTTTCATGTTAGTGGCAGGCTGTAACCACTTAGTACACAGATCTTTCAGCCTAGTAAAGGCTTCTTGTGGAGTGTCAGACGTCTGGAACCGCAGAGTTTGATACCTCTGCCTATATGTTTCAAGACAGATATAATAGCGCTTGAGAATGGCTTCCTTGACAGTAACATAATTCTCACTCATAGCACTGTCCACATTACCGTAGGCCAGTTGAGCTTTTCCTGTCAGATAAGGAGCAAGACGTATCACCCACTGGTCCCTAGGCCACTGACAGGCCCGTGCAATACGTTCAAATGTGGTTAAGTAGGTTTCTATATCGTCAGTCTCACATAATTTAGTCAATTTTATATCTTTTGGATTATCCCCTGCAGGTGGGGGTAGCCTACCAGCACCGAGTGCTTGTATAGCCCTCAAGGTGTTGGCCCACCTGTCCTTGTTCCTTTGCATATCTCTTTCTCTCTGTTTTGCCATGGCTATCTATTGCATACATAACCACTGTAACAGATCCTGCGAATCTCCAGTAGGGGGCCCCTTCTCCAACTCCTCCTTCTCTCCATTAGCTACATTACCATCTTCCTCAGGCTTCATGGTTTTACGTTTAACGTCAGGTACTCCAGTCATCAAAGGTTGTCCAAGTTTTTCTGCCATGGTTCTGGTCAGCACACCAACAGGTACCTTCTGGGACATCCACGACCCCCTTTCGATACTTAGGGCAGTATCACATGAAATCCCACCGCTATCACCAAGTTTGAGGTGTGGGTTTTAACAAGGAGGACGTCTTGTCATAGAAACATAGAATTTGGCGGCAGATAAGGGACTGCTTGGCCCACCTAGTCTGCCCATTTTCCTACCTAACAGATAAGCTGCAGATCCTAGTTAACCAACAGCTTACTTCGTCTTACCCACCACTAGGACTGCCTTATGCATGTCCTATGCATTCTTGAAGCCCCCCACTGTTCTCGACTCCACGACCTCCTCAGGGAGGCTGTTCCATACATCCACAACCCTCTCAGTGAAAAAATACTTCCTCACATTACTCCTGAGCCTTCCCCCTCTATCTTCAAATTGTGCCCCCTTGTTCTTGCACATCTCTTTTTCTGGAAGATGCTACCCTCTTGGACTTTGTTAATTCCCTTGAGGTACTTGAAAGTTTCTATCATGTCCCCTCTCTCCCTTCTTTCCTCAAGAGTATACATATTAAGCTCCTTTAGTCTTTCTTCGCATGTCTTCTGGTGCAGACCCTGTAGAATGTGCACCAATATCTTTATTACAAGAATAAAATAAAATAAAGCTGAACTTCAGGTGAAACAGAAAGGAAAATAAAATTGTATAATACAAAGCTGAACACAAACACCAGAATCTACTAGTGCCATACACACTGAGGTCAGGACAAGTCTGCACCTCACCAGACTATCTATCCAAATGAGAACAAGAGATTCTTTATACCACTGGTCCAAATTCCCAAATGTGGTATCTTAACAAAAACAAACTAAAGTGTCCCAACAGAACTCCATCCCCTGGTAGACACCTTTAAGTAAGGCAAGGAACCAGCCCGCCAGCTCTAAAGGAAGGGCTATATTAGCAAACAAGGTTCTGAAATGGAGGATCTACATTTGAGAAAAATAAAAAGGTATATTTAAACTTAATGACATAAAATGATAATAGAGCTGCTTAAATGTATGTATTGAGCTTCAAGGGGGTTCCAGTCTCTTGAATTGGATAAAACATTACACAGTGCAACAGTATCTAAACTCTAAGTTTTATAAACGAAGAATAGTTGAAAGGCACTTAAATGAGATACAAAATTATTATGCAAACAATTATGTTGTGCTAGCATACCGGAAAAAGTGCTGCTTTCAAAAGGCAGCGTTTCCAAAAGATACCAGAACGCTAACGCATAAGAGAGAGGCATTTTTGTTTACACAAGAACGCCAGCAGTTCTATGAAACTGAAGTAAACAAATTATACAGGGCTAGACAAACAGCCACATTCTCGAGGGAAGGAGGTTTAAATCCTTACCTTCAAGTAAGCTGCAAATATTCTATGTTTATTCAGTATGGTAAAACTATATACTCTGCAGTGTTTTTTACGAAGCTAAAAGAGTCGAGAAAGCAGGGAGGCAACCGCTCGCATGTTTGCACAGTGCAAAGGGGGAAAAAAAAAACTCCCGGATTTAAAGGGGTAACATGCAAGAGCATTTTACATACACGGAGGCAACTTTACAGGAAAAGATCATCATAATATAGATTTTTAAGGACTTTACAGACATTACGAGGAAATCGTTAGCTAAAACAGGAACAGCCTTACTACACTAGCGATTTTCTTTTGGTATAAATAATAATAATAATAGGAGAAGTGTTACAAAACTTGCAATTAAAAGACATTCTTTGTATTGTTTCTCCATGTCTAACGTTTGTCATGGACTTAAATGAATCGGGGGCTTCACATACCAGAACAAACTAGAAGGAGGAAAATTAAGAGAGGTTATATAGATGGCCAGCCTATATAGAAAGAGAATGGATAGAAAATAGGACAGAGAACAAGGAGCGCTGTTGCAACAGACTTAAAACAAAAAAAACAAAAATTCTGGTATATGGAACTTTTCCCTACATCCTCCACAAAACCAAGCATTACCTTAACAGGGAATCCAAATCCCTCAGTCTCCAGCTTCCTCCTTCCTGTCTTCGACTATGGTTCACTTGTCTCCCTCCCCCGCCTCTCCATCAAAAATTTCTCCAGACTTTGAAGCTCCTACCACAATGCTATCTGCTTTGCCTCTGGTCTCCCTAGACCCACACACCACTGTGACTTTTATAAGCTCACCAGTCGGCCCTCCCTTGAGGCCCGCCTCAACTGCAAGATGGCCCCCCTTCTTCAAACTCTCCCGTGGACTGCTCCCCAATTGCCTCACCTCTCTTCCAGACAACCGCCACCACCAGGACCACTAGACTGTCCTCCACTCACTCTCTGTTCCTTTCTGCTGGAGCACTCAAGGCCAGAAAACACTCTCTTATGAGCACCAAGTTCTTCAACTTTCTCTCTCCGGAACGAAAACTTTGTCCCTCCACAAGTGCCTTCAAATACAATATCAGGAGACCATTCTCTCGCACCTACACCTGCTCGCAGCCCTAATCTGGCTCCCCTTCTGCACTCTTTTCCCCTCACTCTCTGGTTATCCACCTTTGGCACTTACCCTTTCTTTCTAGCACTTGTGGTATGGTTAATCCACCTAGGCTAGTTCTTAGACTGCACTTAAACATGCTTAATGTCACCTGGTATTTGTCAATTTACCAATGCTAGTTCATGGTTTGCCCTTTAGTCTATATTATCTTGATTTTATGTACCATTGTATTAATCCTCGCTGTTAAATGTTTTAGCCTATGTCATGTCTCATGATTGTTGTATGTAACTGGACAGTTGTGTAAACGAGCAGCAATGCTCACTTGCCTTTCCAGTATAACCAATAAAAATGAAATGATCCTGCAAATCGAGGGAGCACAGCCAGTCCCCCTGTCTGAGCAGGGGCAACAGCCCTAGGAGTGTCCATGCAAAACGTTTTGTATTGGATGTAGAGAATGAGGTCTCAGACCTAGAATATGCCTCAGGTCCCCGGTTCTTTTGGGGACCAGAAAAAGACTGGAATAGAACCCTTTGTTCTTCTGCCTCCTGGGCACTGTCCGGATCGTCTTTTCAATCAATCAATCAATCAATCAAAATCTTTATTTATTCAGGCGAACATCATTGAGCATAGCTCATTTACAAGATGGACCTGAGTGGTCATAACAATATAAGGTTACAAATTTTACACAAAAACATGGTACTGAATAAACACAAATACAATGATTTATGAATGAGACAGATATATAAATATTTACATATATACAAGGCAGAAATGACAATAAACCTAAATCATATTAAAAGGAGAGAGACAAACAGTATAATAGGGATAAAGCTCGGATAGTTGGACTTGGGTGGGCATTTTTGTATGAAGTTGGTTGGAGAACAAGCTAGAAGAATAATAGAGAAATGGGGGGAGCATAAAAAAAAAGGCGGTGGGGAAAGGGGTGTGTGGGAGGACTAGGCCTTGTGGAAGCAGTTTCATGATTCTGGGAATAGACTGGTGTACAGCTTTTTGAAGGATGTTAAAGGAATGAGGTATCAATTTCAAGGTCTTTTGAGAGAATTCAGGTAAGTGCTAGGAATAGCTGATTGCAGCCCTTCCATACGGGTGCAGGTGATAGGAATCTTCAGCATGATGAGTTTATTGATCCTTAGGGTGCAAGGCCTGGATGTGATCCGGTTGAAACAGTCCGAGATGTAGGAAGGGAGTTTGTTTGTCAGAGCTTTGTAGATCCAGATAGCAGCATTTTATTTCTTCTGTGTTGCAGGGATGTCCAACTGACTGCATTGTAGAGAGACAATGATGGGTGCTGGAGGGAAGATCTGTAATGAATCTAATAGCTCTATGATACAAGGTGTCTAATTTATTTAAATGGAGAGGAGCAGTGGCCATAGAGGAAGTCAGCATAGTCAATGAGGGACAGGAATGATGCCAGGATTAGCCTTTGTTTGGAATCTCTGGTCAGGTAGTGTTTGATCCTGTAAAATAGGCCAAGTCTTTGTCTTAGCTTTTCAGGAGCTCTTCAATGTGGATAGTGTAGTCAAGTTTATTGTCAATCCAGACTCCAAGATATTTGAATTTGTCCACATATTCCAGATTTTCACCAAGGATGGTAGATAATTGTGGAAGGGTGAATGATGGGACAGTGGAAGAGCAGTTCTTGGTGGCAAAGAACATAGCTTTCGTTTTCTTGGCATTTAGTAGTAATTTCTTTTCTAATAAGTTGTGCTGTAGGAGGGAGAACTCAGACTGTAAAAGCTCACAGGCTTTTGATGGTGAGGGATTGCTGACATATAGTACAGTGTCATCTGCAAAAAGGTGAATATTAGATTGTGAGAGATTGGAGTCAATATTGTTGATGTAAATGGCAAAGAGGATGGGGCCCAGGATGGAGCCTTGCGGTACACCTCTTAGGAGTGGTTTAGAGGTAGATAGGTCACCATTTTTTACCAGTTGTAGTCTTCCGAAGAGATAGCATCTGAACCATTTAAGAGAGAGTGAGTCAAGGCCTATGGAGTTCAGAGAGGAGATTAGTAGTTCATGGTCCACAGTGTCAAAGGCTTTGCTTAGATCCAGAAACACAGCACAGGTGTTATTCTTTGTCTAAGGCAGTCTGCCAGTCATTTGTAACTTTTGCTAAGGCAGAGATGGTGCTGTGCATAGATCTAAACCCAGATTGAGCTGGGTTAAGGAGATTGTTGGTATCAAGGTAGGCACTTAACTGAAAGTTTACTAACTTTTCAAGCATCTTGGACAGTACTAGTAAGATGGAAATGGGCCTATAATTGTTGAGGTCCATGGGATCACCTGCCTTAAGTAGTGGAAACACTTGAGCTGTCTTCCATATTGAGGATAGAACCAGTAGCTGGGACAGATTGAAGAGGTGGGTGAGGGGCAGCTAAGGCATGCAGTGCTACTTTTAGAAAGTAGGGATCCAGGAGTCTGCACCTGCACTTTTAGTTGTATCTAGTTGGAATAGAAGGTCTTCTACTTCTTTTAAGAGTATTGATTTGAAGGAGAATGTGGAAGCAACCTTTTGTCCTCAGTAGATTGTATGTTTAGTGATGCTCTCAATAGGTTTGCAGGTGAGGAGTCTAAAGCTAGGCCAGCTGTAGTGAAATGATCGTTGAAGGCATTTAGATTTCTTGCTTGTCAGTGATTTCAATACTATTTAGGTGCACTTTGGGTGGTAAGACAGGGGTAGAAGTTTGACCTAGGATCCCTTTATGGTACCCCAGAACCTGGAAGGGTTGTGATAGGAGGCATCCAATTCAGCTGTGTAGAAGGCAGCCTTGGCATTTCTTACTTGTTTTGTGCAGGAGTTTCTGGCTTTTCTGAATTGAAGCCAGTCATTTGGATCCTTTGTCTTTCTTGCCCTTTTCCAAAGTTTATCTCTGGCAAGTAGTGCGGATTTAAGGTCAGCAGAGAACCAGCGACAAGATTTGAGTTTGGTTCTGGCACTGGTGAGGGGTGCATGTATACTGAGGGCACTTATGATAATATCACTTAAGATCTGAAGAGCTGTCTCTACTGAAGCTGTGAGATAGAATTCTTGCCAACGTGTGGTGTGGCACAGATCATGGAGATATCCTGAACTATTAAAGTTCTTTTTTGACCTTCTTGGGAGGAATTTTGCAGGGTTGGGTGGCTTGATTGTTGATCTTATGCCAGCTATGGGACAGTGATCACTTATGTCACTGAATAGCACTCCAGCATGAGAATACGGATGAGGCTTATTTACCAACATGATGTCCAGGAGTGTGCTGTTGAGATTATTCTTTGGGTTAATCCTTGTTGATTCTTTGATTAATTGAGTGAATCCATAAGTGTCACAGAAGGTTACTAGGGGTGCAGATGCATTGACTAGCCAATTTAAATTGAGGTCACCTAAAATGATGGTGTCTTCAGGGCCTAGATTAAGTATAGATCCTAGGTGGGATAGGAGTTTGAGGCCTGCAGAGGGGGGCCTGTAGCAGCCAATCAGTTGAAAGGATGATATGTTGAGAAGAGTTGTTTTAATTGATAAGCATTCGAATTCCTTTGGCTGTGATGTAGTATTGAGGCAGGATGCAGAGATGTTTGCTTTGACATAGATGGGTACCCCACGCTCTGGATGGACGGGTCAGATCTGAAGATCTGGTAGTTGGGAAGATTTATTTCACTGTCTTTTGTTGCAGATTTGAGCCATGTTTCAGAGATAACCAGAAAGTCAGGTAAGGTGTGTGCAACCCAGGCCTGTATTAATGAGAACTTTTTTAGGAGGCTGCAGGCGTTGATGTGAAGAAAACTCAGGCCATTTATGGAGGCTAAGTCAGATGGGGAGATAGAGCTTTCTGTGGGACCAGGGTTGATTTCAACAGTGCCAACGCAGATCAGCAGAAAGAAGATTAGTTTGATGAGGGCACCAAGTGATAGGAACAGGGAGTAGTCAGAGGATTTTTTCTTCTTGCTTGGGATCCAATGTATAGTGGGTGATGATCCTGCTGTGTGGTTATAGATTTTGTCATAGAGTACCAGCTTAATGGACAGGCATAGGGGGTCATTGTAGTACCAGTAAGGTAGCAGGGGCTAGGAGTTCGAACTGGTTGTGAGCCTTTTTGTTAGGATAACCCAAGGATTAATGTGCAGAAGGCAGTATATACTTGTGGATTTAGGGCATCCACTGAGGACAGTAGGGGGACAGTCCCGGGTAGCCGCCCTAAACACCATGGCATGGGCTACATCAGTTTTCTCTTCTGGATCCGAGGAAGGTGAGAGGCAAAGCAGCAATAGGAGGCACAGTAGCATGGTGGAGGGTAGGTAGGGGTTAAAGATACTAAAGGTGATGTGAAGAAATGAGCTCGGGAATTGGCTAGGAGATTAACTATGGGCGGGGATAACAGATTCGGCAGGAAAGTGTGTATAAAAGAAACACCCAGGAGGGGGGGGCGGGCAAAAATTTTGCGGCTTTCCCGTACCTTTCTGGCTGTCTCTCCCGGCCTCCTGGTTCCCTTCTCAGCTATCACGGTGGCCGCCCGCCCGGCTGCTGAGCCCCGGTCTCTGGGTGCTCGAGGCAGGGCCGGCTAGAAAGGAGGGACAGAGGAGGGCAGTCAGAAAAAGCACTTAGATGCAGCAGCCTGCAAGAGGTGCTAAAATCAAATTTACACAACAAAGACTGGGTGGGTGTGGGGGTTAGGCGCCTGAGCGTCTAGCCCAACACAAGTCTCCCAAAAGACTGTAATCACTCAGAAATCAAACAAGAAAGCATTTTACAGGAGTATGCAATAATAAAAGTAGAAACAGCTCCTTTGTAGATAATTTTACATTTACATTAAAAGAGCAGTAATCCCGACCAGTTTTGGTGGTGCAAGTACAGCTAAAGTCAATGGGGAAGGCGCACCAATCAGAGGCAAGGCAGAGCTGGCGGTCGCCTTCCGATTGGCTTGCGGCTTTCCCGTACCTTTCTGGCTGTCTCTCCCGGCCTCCTGGTTCCCTTCTGGCTATCGGTGGCCCGCCCGCCTGGCGACTCAGACCCTACGGTCTCTGGGTGCTCGAGGCAGGGCGGCTTTCTGGCTGTCTCTCCGGCCTCCTGGTTCCCTTCTCGGCTGCGTGGCCGCCCGCCCGCTGGCGGCTCGGGACCCCCTCGGTCTCTGGGTGCTCAAGGGCAGGGCGGCTTTCTGGCTTCTCTCCGGCCTCCTGGTTCCCTTCTGGCTGTCACGGTGGCCGCCCCCGCTGGCGGCTCGGAGCCCCTACGGTCTCTGGGTGCTCGAGGGCAGGGCCGGCTTTCTGGCTGTCTCTCCGGCCTCCTGGTTCCCTTCTGGCTGTCGGTGGGCCCGCCCGTCACAGCAGCTCGAGCCCCATGGTCTCTGGGTGCTCGAGGGCAGGGCCGCCTTCCACAGAAGGGAGTGTACCTCCTCCCGAAGAACCGTTACGTGGTCTGGAGGACAGGTGGAGGGTACCGGGGGGAGTTCTTTGAGGGTTGTTTCAAAAGCTCCAGAGTGTGACCCCTTTCTATAATCTGAATAATCCAAACATCTGAAGTTATGGCTCTCAGCTGACTGAAATGCAGGGAGAACCAACCTCCAACCACCACCTCTTGATCGCAGACCAAAAGAGTGGGGTCTGGTAAGAGTCAGGCAGAGGCAGATCCAGCCACTGGGGCTGATCCATCGTCTCTGGGTCGCTTTGCAGCAGGGTCAAAGGAGGATGAGGGGGCAGACAAGACAGAACTAGCCTTCCATTTACTCTGGAAGCAGCAGCCCACACCAGACTGGCAGGACACCTTTCAAAAGGATGGACACTGTCTGCTCCTGGGCAGGGTATTGTATAGCGAATGGACAGACTTAAAAGCCCTGCTGGAAGCCTATAATTCATTAATTATGTCCTGGACATCAGGCCGGAAGAGCTTTCAACCATTGAACGGGGCATTAAGCACCTTCTGCTGGACATCTGCCGTGAACCCGGATAGCCTGAGCCAGGCATGCCTACAAAAGCAAATGCCTGTGGCAGCAGCCCTGCCGAAAGTGTCAGACATGCTGTACAAGGCCCAAAGGAGATGTTTACCAATGGCCTCGGCAACCTGGAGGGGTTTAAGAACTTCCTGTTTCTCTAAACATTCTGGGAGGGCCTGAACTGCCACCCTTCCCTTCTTCCATATGGCACTTACCCAAGTGATTGATTTGCCTACCAGGCTCAACACCAAGTCTGGCAACCACTCCCTACTCGACTGGGCACTCGCCTCCTGCCCTGATCGGATACTGACTACAGGGATCATGTCCCACTCCCCGAGTGACCACTCCCCTATTTTCTGTACCTGGTCCAATAAACCCCCTAAGGCAGCTGCCAGAGTGATTGAAGCAAGGAACTTCAGCCGGTTTGTACCCGCTGACCTCTGCTCAGACCTTCTGAAGGTTGAATGGGGCCCCATCGTCTCCCTCCCCACAATTGACAAGGCCCTAGATTATTTCATCAAGTCGTTCCTCTCCATAGCTAACCAACATGCCCCCAGAAAAAAACTTAGAGTACAGGGTAACTGCCACAAATGGCTAAACACTAAACTAAACACACTATGCGACTCCGGGACAAGGCATGGGGTCTCTACAAATCCTCCGGATGCAAACCTGACTGGGAGAAGTGCCGGTGCCTGAGGAACCAAAGCAAAAAAGCTACAAAACAGGCCAAATCCAAATTCCTTAGGGACCTCCAAACCAGCCATCTAAGTGACCTAAAGAAATTCTGGGGCCACACAACACTCTCCTCAAAGGCCCCCCAATGGAGCATGATGCCTCACTCCTAATTGGGGACTCTAAGTTACCAATGACCCTACTAAAGTGGCTGAAGCTTTCTGTGTATCCTTTACAACCCCCATCGGCTACCTCCCAGCAGTGCCTGGGACCCCCTTCCTCCCCCTCGCAGACAGGGTGCTACCTCGCCCCTTATTCCACCTGAAACTAGTGGAGCCTAAAACAGTACTGCCCCTCATGCGCAAAATAAAACCAGACTCCTCTTCTGGAAACGACTTTCTGCAGCCCCGGCTGTTGAGGGCTGCAGCCCCGGCCATCACCTACCTCGTCATCCTGCTCATCAATAGATCCCTTCAAGAAGGGACGGTCCCCAAAAAATGGAAAGTTGCGACCATTGTCCCTGTCCACAAAAAAGAAACTCAGGACAGAGTGGAGAACTACAGGCCCATCTCTCTTCTCTGCCCCCTGGGGAAAATTCAGGAAAGACTTGTCTATGACCAACTTAAAGACTACCTGGAACACCTACTACTCCTCTCCAAAGTACAGCACGGCTTTCGGAAAGGCCATGGCACCGACACCGCCCTCATCCGGCTAACATCGGACATACTTAATGCCATGGATCTAGGCACCCCAACGGACACCCTATTCATTGACCTATCCAAGGCCTTTGACATGGTCAACCATGAGCTTCTCCTTGACAAACTTCATCGTCTTGGCCTGGACCAGCTGTCACTCTCCTGGATCACGAGCTACCTGACAGATCCCAAAATGTCCAATGGCGGGGAGCACACTCCAACCCCAGGCCTGTGACCTCTGGGGTACCCCAGGGCTCCGTCCTGGGCCCCCAACTATTCCTAAACGACCTTGAAGAGGACTGTGCACCTTGCAACCTTATCCTCCATGCGGATGACACTGTAATCTACTTCAGTGACCCCCAACCCTCGGTACTCTCCGCCAAGCTTCAGGCCAGCCTCACAACGCTTGAAGTGTGGTTCACTGCTAACCACCTAAAACTAAACGAAGAAAAGACAAAAGCAATCCTCTTCGGGACCCGACGGCTGGGCAATGACCATAGTGGGCTACTCTGACTCTCGTCAGCCCTAGGAAGGCCAGTAGAAGTCTCTGACCAGTTCAGGAACCTTGGGGTTCTCCTTGACCAGGAGTTAACCTACAAACTTCATTTTGATGCCTTAACCAGATCCATACATCAGAGGCTTGGTTTCTTATACCGCTTGGGAAAAGTACATTTACGTAAGAACTTACTGTAACAGTAGATCTTCAAGAGAGGCTCTTGCAGTAGGTAATTACATATAGGACTGACGCCGGCAGGCGGCAGGACCCCACGGAAAAATTTCTAGCTAGCAGTCCCTGGCGAGGGACCGCCCCCACGTCAGGTGTCCGGCATCAGGAGACGTCGGTATAAAGGGGCGGTCCCTGATGCCCACCTTCCAGTTCTTTCCCGCCACAGGCCAAAAAAGGCCAGACGAGAGGGGAATGGATATTTCCCTCACTGGAAAAGGAGCTGAAAAAGCTAAGGGGGATAGAGGGCGGGAAGGTATTACCTACTGCAAGAGCCTCTCTCGAAGACCTACTGTTTCAGTATGTTCTTACGTAACTGTACTATCTTACTTCGAGAGGGCTCTTGCAGTAGGTAATTACATATAGGACTGAGTCCCAAACAGTCTGGAATTAAAAGAGGCACCGGGAGGAGGAAAAACTACTCCAAAAAGTAGTTCTAGCTGTGCAAGCCTCAAGACAAGAGGCCCTGCAGAACAGACAGCCCGAAGCCTTCTCTATGGCGAGAGGCAACATCCAAACTGTAGTGTTTAGTAAAGGTAAGATGGAAGTCCAGGTGGCGGCAGCACAAATGTCTGCTGCAGACACATTCTTGAAACAGGCCACTGAGGCAGCTACTCCTCTGGTGGAGTGATCTCTTACTTGACCCGGGAGGGTCTTGTTGTATTTGTCATAACAGAAAGTGATGCAATGAGCCAACCACTTAGACAGGCATTACTTGGAAACAGCATTGCCCTCCCTTTTATGAGCAAAAGAGATAAACAATTGATCAGTCTTTCTGAGATCCTTCATCCTGTTGGTGTAGTATCTCAGAATCCGGTGAACATTCATAGTATGGAGTAAATACTCCCCTTGATTAGAGTACTGCATAAAAAAGGCAGGTAACTCTATGGACTGATTTAGAGTAGATTCAGCTAATACTTTGGGGAGAAATTTAGGATCCGTGCGAAGAGCTACACGTTCCTTGTGAAAAAATCAAGTATGGGATTTTACACATCAGGGCCTGGAGCTCAGAAATTCTCCGAGCAGAAGTGATGGCCACCAGGAAGAGATTCTTCCATGAAAGGAACTTCAAATCCGCCAAAGCTGCAGGTTCGAAGGGAGGGAGAGTAAGTTTCTCAAGGACAAATTTCAAGTCCCAAGGGGGGAGCAGGAGTACGGATGAGGGGCCTCAGATGGAGAACCCATCTGAGAAAGGTCTTAGAGACCTCCAGGTGAGCGAAAGCTTTGTCTGCAAAGGGAACATGGTAGGCCGAGATGGCCGCCATGTGTACCTTCAGAGAAGAATGACTGAGACCCAGGTCAAACAAATGACGTAGATACTCCAGCAGAAGCCCCGCTGAACAAGAGAAGGGTTCCACGTTCTTAGAATCAGCCCAAATAGTGAATCTTTTCCACTTCATGGCATAAGTGGATCTGGTGGAGGGTTTTCTGGCCTCCACCAAAATCTCTGCCACTTTGGGAGACACTCCAAAACGGGATTGGGCTAAGTCTGCATGAGCCATGCATGCAGTTGAAGAGATTTGAGGCCTGGATGGACCAGGGTCTCCTGATCCTGGGTCAGCAGACTTCGAGAAAGAGGAAGAGGAAGAGAAGGATCCTCTGAGTATTGTTGTAGAAGAGAGAAGCAAAGTTGCCTGGGCCAGAAAGGAGCGATCAGAATCAATTGTGCTCCTTCTGAAGCTAGTTTCTGCAAGACTCGTGGGATAAGTGGAATTGGGGGAAAGGCATAGACAAATCTGTCCCTCCAGTCTAGAGATAGAGCGTCGCTCCAAAAAGCGCCTCGCCCTGGAACGAGCGAGCAGAATACGGGAAGTTTTGCATTTAGAGGGGATGCGAACAGGTCGACCTGTGGTGTTCCCCAAAGTTGGAAGATATTGTCTAGGACCCCTTCGGTCCAGTTCCCACTCATGAGTCAGAGCAGAAGAGCGACTTAGCTTGTCTGCTAGGGTGTTGTCGATTCCCGGAACGTGAATTTCCGTGAGGTGAAGGTCGTGTTGTGTTGCCTAATCCCAAACCCTCAGTGCTTCCCTGCAAAGAGAGTAGGACCGAGTTCCTCCTTGTTTGTTGATGTACCACACCACGCACATGTTGCCCATCTGGACGGCTAGGTGGATGGGAAGGATGTATTAGTGAAGGGTTTGGAGAGCGTACAACACAGCCAGAAGCTCGAGCACATTGATGTGGAGAGCTTGTTCTAGCTTGGATCAGGAGCCCTGGGTCCGATGAGGGCCTAGATGGGCTCCCCAACCTTCGCCTGAGGCGTTTGTGGTTAGAGTCTGGGGGGGGGGTGAAAGAAAGGAACTCCCCGAAGCAGGTCCTCTCGAACCATCTGCGATGAGATCAGAACTGGGTGATCTAGGTCGTCCACTAGCTGATCCCATTGAGAGCATAGAGTCCACTGAGAATCCTCATGGGGGAGTCGAAGCAACGAGAACCGCCAGGATAGCAGCTGCCATGAGCCCGGGAAGGCGGACCGACCTCAGAGACCGCCTCATCGTACAACAGACCTACGGTTCGAGGGTGGACACCCGTCCGGAGACAGGGTGGCCTTGCCCGGGGTTGTATAGAGAATTGCTCCAATAAACTGTAGCCAATGGGATGGGTCCAGATGAGACTTGGAATGGTTGATGGTAATACCCAGGCAGGCAAAAACCTGCTGGGTAAGGGAGAGGTAACGCATGAGTTCCTCCCTGGACGAGGCCGCCAGGAGCCAATCGTCCAGGTACGGGAAAACCTGCATTCCCCTGGTACGCAAGTGGGCCGCCACCACTGCAAGGCATTTGCAAAGACTGGGGTGCCGAGGATAGACCAAACAGGAGTGCCTTGAACTGGTAGTGGTCCCTGGAACGCAAAACAAAGGTGTGTTTATGGGAGATGGGCAATGGGAACGCGCAGATAAGCATCCTGCATATCCAGAGCACAAAGCCATTGACCCGGCCGGATGAGGGGCAGAAGGCTCTGCAAATAGAGCATCCTGAACCTTTTGTATTCTACGAAAAGATTCAGGGAACAGATCCAAAATTGGTCTGAGATCTCCTGTCTTCTTTGGGACCAGGAAGAAATGAGAATAGTAACCCGTCCCTTGCAGATGAAGGGGGACGGGCTCTATTGCTTCTTTCAGCAGGAGAGCCGAAATTTCCTCCTGGACCAAGAGAAGATGTTCCCATGAATACGACGACTTCGGGGGGGGGGGGTGGCAGGGTGGTTTCTGAAGAAACTATCGACTGTCGTCCTGCTATGAGCTGGAGCACCCAAGAATCTGTGGTTATCCTCTTCCATCCCAGAAGGTGGAGGGAACACCTCCCTCCTACTGGTTCCTCCGGGGAGTCTGGAGGCAGTGGGAGAAGAAAGGAGTCAGGTGGTATGGAGCAGTGCCGCAGCTGAAGCACCAGCTGCTTTTTTGGGGGGGGGGGGCTTAGCAGCTGTGGGGGCCCGACGTTTTGTGGCCCACCTTCCCAGGGGTTTCGCCTTTGGCCAATTCCATCTGCGAAAGGGACGGCACTGCTGCTGATGGGGATGGTACATGGAATCAACTGACTTCAGTGCCATCCCCTTCTTTTGCAAATCAGTGATTATGTCCTTGACATCACCCCCGAAAAGCACCAACCCCCGGAAGGGTGCTTCCTGGATAGCAGATTGCACCTCCGGGACCAACCATGACACACAGAGCCAAGCATGACACCGTGAGCCTACAGCGAGCGAGCTCCACCAGCAGTGTCCACAGCATCGTATGTCGCACAAAGCATGTGCCGACTGGCCCGAGGCGAGCAGAGCGGACAAGATCAGCCAACTCCTGCTTGACTTGGGAGTCAGGCAAGGAGTCCAGTTTGGCTTCCGCCCGAGTCAGAATGGCCTTCTGGTAGTCCCCCATATGGCCGACATAATTGAGGGCCCTGATCCACAGCGTGGAGGAAGCGTAAATCTTTCTCTCATACTGGTCCAGAAGGCATGATTCCTTAACAGGTGGTGACGAGCTAAGATGTTTGGGGTTCGCCGACCGCCCGTGAGCGGCACTAATCACAACCGAGTCGGCACGAGGGTGAGAATCCAGCAAATCAACACCCTCTGGAGCCTGATATAGCCTGTTCGACTTCCTAGGAAGTGGGGCTAAGGCAGACAGCTGTTTCCATATTGTGGTGGTAAGGTTGGCGTGAGGCTCTATCCAGGGCGGCACCAAGGCAGGAGCCATCACGGGCAGATCCAGATGTTCAGCTAGTTTGAGACGCTGAGAATCTGGTTCCAGGGAGTGCCACTGATGAACCGCCTGGATTTTCCTAAGCAACTCTGTAAAAGAAGGATCCTCTTGAGGAGACTTCGGAGGAGTCCTTGGCCTGGGCTTCGACAGAGAGCGTGGCTCATCGTCTTTCTTGGAGCAACCATCAGAAGAATCCAAGGAGTCAGAGGGTAAACAGGAGGATGAAGAGGAAAACTACTCCCTTTTCCAACCCGGGGGAGGAACGGACCCCTTGGGGAGTACCTGGGGAAGCATGTCCTGCCCTTCTCTGGATCCAGACGGAAGAACCCTGGAATCCAGAGGTGGTGAGGGAGTGTACCACCTCGGATGTACAGGAACCTGGGATGGCACCGTCGTCTGAAGGCGGCCGACCTCTTTGAGAGCTGAGCCTTGGCCCACCAGGAGGCCAGAGCCCTGCAGGTCCAACCGCGCCGGCGAGGGCAGTGAGGAGGAGGGGGATAAGGACACGGGTTGAAATCGAGATGGAGCGTATTCAAACCCAGCCGCGGTAGCCCCGCATTGGATATTGGGCCGGTTACCGCGGCATCGGGAAGCCCGCGCCGGGTACTGCGGTGTCGATACTGCAGTCCCGGTATGCCGGGCGCCAGATAGGACGGAAGGTACCGGGAGCCGAGGGCTGCGGAGCAGACAGCTCCGGCCGTGGCCTCACGGGCGGGTCCATAGTGAAGGTCCGATGGGAGCGGGATGTCTCCCGAGTCGGGTCAGCGCCAGGGCCGACGCCTGAGGCCCTGGCATCAGAGGTACCAACATTCTGAGGCCGCGCCGCAGGCAGCGCCGGAAGCAGACGCCAGGTCCGCACACCAGGTGGCAGAAGGACTGACTGAGGCGAAGATCCTCAGCTTCACCCAGGGATGGAGCGGAAAAATCCTGGGGTCACGTTAGAGACTGGTTCCCAGACGGCAGCGAAGGCTGTGGGGAACCGGGTACGACAGATGTGGAAGGGGGGCCGTCGTCGGTTCCTTCACCAGTCGGATGTCAGACGAGCTGACGGGTGGCTTAGGGGCCGGCTTCCGGCAGGCACCGGAGGAACCGCGCGACAACTTGTGAGAGCCATCACCAGGGCGGGCAGAGTAGAGTGATCGGCCTGGTCCGTGGGGAGGCCACATGCCACCCGCAGGATGTCGCACGCCCTACTGCCCTCTCATGGGACGTTGGAGAGCAGACGCCCGGCTTACCGGAGTCGCCCACAGTGGTAGGTCGCAAGCCTGCAGCCGAACCAGGGCAGAGACCACCAACTGCCCGGAGGCACCTGCAAGGCTCCCGGAGCGTGAGCCACAGACGGAGGAGCCGACGCCTCGAAACCTCCGAAGTGGCCAAAGAGCAATCCGGGGACCAGGATCCTAGGTGAGAGGTTTAGATGCTTCATTGGCAAGCATTTAAACTAGCCAAGGGGGCACTGAAAAGGAGCAGGGAAGTCCCAGCCTCCCCCACAAAACATGGCAATTAGTGAGGTAAACACCAAGGTAGAGAAGTTATTGGGGAGCAGGACAGAGGTAAATGTAAAAAAAAGGCAAAGGCAGTAAGGACAGGAATGGGGCTAAAAGGGGTAAGGCTATCAAAAAGTGGAGAGCGATGAGTACCAATGCCCGTAGTCTGTGTAACAAGCTCCCTGAACTAGTGGCCTTGATGGAAGAGGGTTGCCTGGATATTGTGGCAGTCACAGAAACATGGTACACAGAGAACCATGACTGGGATGTCAACATACCAGGATACACAATCTACAGGAGGGACAGGGAGGGTAAAAGAGGAGGAGGAGGAGGAGGAGGAGTAGCTCTCTATGTAAAGGAAGGGATCAAAGCAACAGAACTAAAGAGTAAACAGGGAGCAGATGAGGCACTCTGGGTCACCCTGGAGACAGGAAATGGCACCACAACTGCACGGGGTTGTATACAGACCCCATCTCAGGGAGGGAATGGACAATGAAATGATAGAAGGCTTCCTTAGAATGGCAGAAAAAGGGAGACATTGTTGATGGGGACCTGAATATGCCAGATGTTAAGTGGAGCACCTTGCTGCAGGCACATCCAAGAGCAGGGTCATTCTTGATGCCCTCATAGGCATGCCTCAGACAGCTAGTATTGGAACCCACTCGAGGGAGCAATCTTAGACCTGGTACTCTCAAATGGGGAAGGAGAAAGAATCTCAGATTTAGAGGTGGGTAGCCATCTGGAAACAAGCGACCACCAAATAGTGTGGTTCACGATAAACACAGCCATACAAAAGCAAGAGTATTGGACTTTAGGAGGGCTGACTTTGGGAAATGAGAGAGTGCCTTAGAAAAGCACTAGCAAACAGGCAAGAAGGAGGGGTGGAGGAACAATAGGGAGTAATCAAAACAGCCATCACAGAGGCAACAAGCCTTTGTGTAAAGCAAGTCAATAAAACACAATGAAGGAAAAAGCCACTATGGTTCTCAAAAGAGGTGGCAGGGAAGGTTAAGGAGAAAAGCATAGCATTCAGGAAATAAGGAAACACAGAAGGAGCAGGACAGAGAACTTTATCAGTTAAAGCAGAAAGAGGCTGGGAAGGCAGTCAGAATAGCAAAGGCTCAAACCGAGGAAAGGATAGCCAATTCTGTTAAGAAGGGGGATAAGACCTTTTATAGGTACATTAGGGAGCGAAGAAAGACCAAAGAAGGGATACTGAGGCTTAATAAAGGGGAGGGAATGTGGGTAGAGGGTGACAGTGAAAAAGCAGGGATACTGAACGAATATTTCTGCTCAGTATTCACAAAGGAAGAGGAGGGGAGGTACCTAAACCAAACAAGAGAAACACTCTGAAGATGGGGGTCGATACTAGTCCATTTACAGAAGAAAGGGTTCTGAAAGAACTAATAAAATTGAAGGTGGACAAAGCAATGGGGTCTGATGGGATTCACCCAAGAATTCTAAAAGAACTAAGGGTAGAACTAGTGACACCACTGACTACTCTCTAACAAATCATGGGAGGATGGGTTGGTACCAGAGGACTGGAGGAGGGCAGATGCAATTCCTCTTCACAAAAGTGGGAGCAGGACAGAGGCAGGAAACTACACAGACCAGTTAGTTTGACCTCAGTGGTAGGGAAAATGATGGAATCACTTCTGAAAGAAAGAACTGTTGAGTACCTAGAGGCCAGTGGGGCACAGGACCCAAGGCAGCATGGATTCACGATGGGAAGGTCATGTCAGACTAATCTAATAGATTTCTTTGACTGGGTGACCAAAGTAGTAGACCAGGAGGGCTGTGGACATGGCCTATCTAGATTTTGCAAGACATTTAATACAGTCCCACACAAAAGATTAATACACAAGTTAGCCAGCCTTGGAGTGGGCCCCAAGGTGGCAGCCTGGAAAAAAATTGGCTAGACAACAGGACGCAAAGGGTAGTAGTAAATGGAGTGCACAGTGAAGAAAGGAGGGTTACTAGTGGGGTACCACAGGGTTCAGTACTGGGACCGGTCCTTTTTAATGTCATTATAAGTGACACTGCAGAGGAACTGGAAGGGAAAGTATGTCTCTTTGCAGATGACACAAAGATCTGCAACAGGGTTGATACACAAGATGGAGTGGAAAGGATGAGAAGGGACTTGGCAAGGTTGGAGGAATGGTCAAATGTATAGCAGCTCAGATTCAATGCAAAGAAATGCAAGGTAATGCACATGGGAAACAAAAACCCAGTGGAAGAGTACACAATGGGGGGTGAGATACTGACAACAGTAAAAATGGAAAAGGACCTGGGGGTAATTATATCAGATGACCTAAAGGTGGGCAAGCAATGTGAGAAGGCAGTAAGGAAGGCTGGGGGGATACTGGGATGTATAGGAAGAGGCATCAGTAGTAGAAAATAGGAAGTTGTTATCCCTCTGTACAGACAGTTGGTGAGACCCCATCCGGAATACTGTGTGCAGTTCTGGAGACCCCATCTCCGCAAAGACATAGGTAGAGTGGAGGCTATCCAGAGGACGGCAACCAAAATGGTGCAGGGTCTGCACCAGAAGACATACGAAGGAAGACTAAAGGAGCTTAATATGTATACCCTTGAGGAAAGAAGGAAGAGAGGGGACACGATAGAAACTTTCAAGTACCTCAAGGGAATCAACAAAGTCCAAGAGGGTAGCATCTTTCAGAAAAAGAGAAGTGCAAGAACAAGGGGGCACAATTTGAAGATAGAGGGGGACGGCTCAGAGGTAATGTGAGGAAGTATTTTTTCACGGAGAGGGTTGTGTATGCATGGAACAGCCTCCCTGAGGAGATCATGGAGTCAAGAACAGTGGGGGAATTCAAGAATGCATGGGACAAACATAAGGCAGTCCTAGTGGGGGGGTAGGAGGAAGTAAGCTGTTGGTTAACTAGGATCTGCAGCTTATCTGTTAGGTAGGAAAATGGGCAGACAAGGTGGGCCAAGTGGTCCTTATCTGCCGTCAAATTCTATGTTTCTATGTTTCCCCCAGAGGGGATGTTACCTGCGTCCCAGCAACTCCCGAGGGAGACGCGGAGGAGGAGCCCTTGTCCCGGTGCCTCTCCTTCTCCTCCTTCTTCTGATGGCCTTCAGGGGAAGTGGATGCCTGCCTCAGTTTTTTGAGCTCCTTCTCCATTGAACTCATTTTCTTCTTCAGAATATGAGCTTCCAGGGATTGCTGGCGCCTTTTCCGGGTAGCCACGTTGAAACTGAGGCAGTGCTGGCACTTCTCGACGGGGTGATCGGGCCTAGGCAGAACAGGCACAGAGTGGCCATCATCGTGTGTTGGTGGCAGCACTAAACACACTTTATTGTTGTGCTCGAGGGTGTAGGGGACGACATACACAGACGATTGTACTGACATTAGTATAAAAAAAAAAAAAAACTATTTTCAGGAAAAAGAGCGACAAAGGTAGGTCTGGCAAGCACAAACTTTACGGCGGTGGCTGCGAGCCTAACAGCAGGAAAGAACTGAAAGCGGGCATCAGGGACTACCCCTTTATACCGACGCCTCCTGACGCTGGTCACCTGACATGGGGCGATCCTCGCCAGGGACCGCTAGCAGAAATTTTTCCTGTAGTCCCAGCGCCTGCCGGCGGTCAGTCCTATATGTAATTACCTACTGCAAGAGCCCTCTCGAAGTAAGATCTCCCTTTCTGGAGAAGCACGATGAGTCATAGCAAACTGCAACCTCCTTCTCTTATTGCTATACTGCTCCCCCTATTCTAGTCTCTCAGGGAGTCAAAGCTAAACAAGCTCACTACCCTCTACCACCGCATTGCCTGCTTTGGAACCAACTCCTCCCCAAGGAGACATCACTGTGAGACTCTCAATGACCTACACTGGACAACCCTAAGACATAAAATTATCCTATGCCACTGCCTGCCTTATCCTATAAATTCACCTCCCTTGGCCACCCGCCTCACCTGAGTGGCCTGCTCACCCCCAAAGTCTCCTTCTGTAATCTCCGGTCTACCACAAGTCAACTCCTGAACATCCCCTGTATTTGGACCAACCTAGGAAAGCACTTCTTTCAGTTCACGGCCCTTCACCTCTGGAACTCGCTCCCTGCAAGCTTACTAGACAAGCCCTCCCTCTCATTCAAAGCAGGTCTTAAAGCATACCTTATTGAGCTGAGCCTCTGTGGCTGCAACCGCTAGATCATGTCCTCATCCCAAACCCCTCCCAATGACTAAAATCTCTCTCTCTCCTTGGACTGCCTATAAGCAAATACCAATGTTACTGTAGACCTGTTTTAATGAAACTGTACTTACCATCATTGTCTAAATGTACCCTACTGACTGTGAATGTACTCAAACTGTGTTACTGTATCCTCACCTAATGTAAAGTGGTTGGTGTTCTCAACCCCGGGTTGCCCCTGAAAAAGGGATCTCTGGTCTCAGAGGGCTTATCTTGGTCAACAGAATCTAAATAAAATAAATAAAAATTCTACTATTTAACCATATGAGAAATAATTAGCAATCTGAAGGCTCAGAGTAGAGGATGCGTAAGCCCTCTTAGCCCAAAGGTCGATCCTTCGAGACTCCCCCTCAGGAGGAAGGGAACTACGGTGCTTGGGCACCTTGAACCTTTCATGCACTGCTTTGATGAAGTCAGAGTTTGTCTCAGGTTGGGCAACATAATAGGGCAGGCCCGGGGCATGACAGAACTTACCTGCCCTCCAGGGCATGGCAGGAATCATATCACAGTGGTCCCATGCTGCAGATGTGGCATTCCTCAGAGCTTGCAGAATGGGAGAAATGGGAGGATATTCTGGACTCTCTAAAAAGTCCACCAATTCTCCTCTGGTGGCATCCTCTTCCTCAGTGATGAAGCCCATTGCTATAGACAGTTGTTGCATAACACTGAAGAAGGTTGGGTCTTCAGAAGAGGACCTGGGAATATGCTTAACAGAGTCCTTGCTCGCTGAAGAAGCAGTAGACCTGTCTAAGAACAGAAATTCCTCCTCAGGGCGAATAAGGTCAGGATGGTACTCCTTCACCATTGACCCTTTCTAACGCAAGGTCCAAAAAATGAGGGACACAGGCCGATAAGTCCTAACCAGCATAGACAGAGTGACCGTCTGCTCTGGGGACACAGGTCTGTGTGCACACAACTACCAAATCTGTGATCAACTGGGCTAGAATAGTGTTTAGGTCGATGGCAGGTAAGGGCTCCATCGATGACAGAGGGGTCGACGAACCATCCATCGGGTCTTGAGAACCCAAAGGTCTCGCGTCTGAGGACCTGGGGAAGCATCAGACCTCAATGGAGGGGCTGGAGTCGATGTCCTGAGAGTCAAAGACCAAGGGGTCAGACGACCAGAGAGTCAACAGCCAGCCTCCTTGAGAAGCAGGAGGAGGTGCTGTCGGTAGGGGCCTAGCAGGAGCAGAGGCCTGGACAGCGGTAGGCATTGGGGCAGGCACCACTGGAGTACTCCGGGACAAAGAAGCCTTTGGGGAATGGGAGTACCACCAGGGGGAGCAGTCCCAGTCGTGGTCTTTACGACTCCCCCCCCCCCCAAAAAAATGACTTGTCTTGTGCCTTCATGGTCTGGGAGGGAGTTCGAAGAACCCACCAACGACTGGGAGGGAGAGACCCCGGAAGACCATTGTCCAGAACTGACCAACTGTTCCATGAGAAATTTCTTCAAAGCCTTCTTGCGCCTCCTGAGGGTTGTGAGGTTAAATTCCTGGCAGAACTCACAGTCTGGGACGTCATGCTCAGGCACAAAACAGCAGACAGAGGTTCTGTTCATCTGAAGAAGCAATCTTTCCACAGCAACAGAAGGTATGACAGAAAGTGTGACTCTCAACATAAACAAAGTAAAAGAATCTCTTTCTAAAAAGATTCTGAAAAGCAAAGTTAAAGAAAAGCGTGAACTGCGATGGAGCTTCCACAGAGACCCATGTGGGGCGAAGTCAATGGCGAGAATGAACTGAGGAGAGAGCGGGGCCGCTCACGCCTTTGTATGGGTTGATTATTTCGGTAGGTTATGTTGGCGCGGGCAGCCCCAGTTCTACTGCTAGAAAATCTTCCACATGGATCCTGTTTCATAGACTGTGAAGTTCCTAAGGTGTGACATGACTGAGATACCCCCCAAAGAAGATGGATGTGTTACAAAAAGATGCAGCAGGCTGGGAACATTTAGTCACCAGAACCATTGAGAAAAGTGACTCTTGACTGCCAGCTCTAAATTTATGTCTAGATACCAACATTTCTTTTCACAGCAGGATAACTATGTTATCAGTAGTTTATCTCCTTCATCGGTGACCTTCCTCCCTATCCAGAACAGTCCCATCAGCCCCATCACCAGCTTTTCTGTTTACCTTGTTCTCCATTCTGTCCTCTGCTACAGGACACATCTGCAGGGGGCTGTTTCATAAACAAGCCATGGTTGGGGATTTTAAGCATTTTCTCCCCATGGCCCACTATGCATCCCCCCCCCCATGGAGATGCCCCACCCCACAGTGTCACATAGGTGGGATCAGGGGTCAACCTTAAATATCAAATGCCAATGTTTAACAGATTTACAAAAAACACAGGAATTCAAGTCCCTGTGCTATTAGTGTTTCCTGAAAATAGCATGCTGTTTGGTTTTGTGGTTTTCTTTAAATCAGCATCTGTTAAAAGTGCTCTACAGTAACTGAAAACTGAAGAAATAGTGAAGATTTTTCTGTCCCTATCAGTGAGTGATGACATCATTCCTGTCCCGCTTGTTGCTGCAGCAATGAAGTCCTTAACTGCCTGTAATAGCTGTTGCCCTTCCCAGTTAGAGCAATCTGTAGAACTAATTGTCTTTACTCCAAGTGTGTTACAATCTAAACACAAACCAGATGGGTTAGTATCATTCTGTTCTCAAAGAGTTGGTCATTTGTGTTTCAGTGGGTAACTGAAGTGGTGTAAATGAATGTTTGTGAGAAATCTGTCTGCATCACAGCCGAGTTGCTTCACATCAAAACTATGCATTGTTTTTTGACTATATAAACCCAGGGTTGTTTAATGTTTGTTTAAAGGGCGGACTTTAGGAAAATGGGCGAAGTGCTAAGGAGCCACCTGGTGAGCATCAGAGCAGATATGGGGTGGGCCAAAGGTGGTGCATCATTAAGGAAGCAATACTGGTTGCCACAGATGAGTGCATTAGGCTCAGGGGTAAGAACACAAGGGCCAAAGCGCCCAGCTGGTTCAGTTCTGGCATTGCCCAGACAGTAAGAGAAAAGAGGCTGGCCTATACAAAAATGCAAGAAGACCAATAGAGGTGGATTGGGAAAATTACCCAAGGTTGGCTAGTGAGGCAAGTAAGAAAGTCAGGCGAGCAAAGACACAGAAGGAGCTGCAGATAGCTGAAGGAATTAAGAAGGGGGAGAAGGTTTTCTTTCACTATATAAGTGAGAAAAGGGACAAGAAGGCAGGGATTGTTAGGCTTAAGAAAGGGGTGGAGAGCGGGTAGAGGATAATGGGGGAAAAGCAGAGATACTAAATGAATATTTCTGTTCTGTCTTCACCAGGGAAGAGAGGAGCGCGGGGGGGGGCGCCACAGATGTAGTGCTAGAGGAGGATAGAGTGAGAAGGGATTGCTGGCATTGAAGGTGGACAAATCACCAAGCCTGGACGGAGAACATCCAATGGTACTAAAGAAACTGGCTGAGAAGCTGGCAGGGCCACTGGCAGACCCATTTAATAGTTCATTAGAGACAGGCATAGTACTGCAGGACTAGAGAACAGCACATGTAGTGCGCTCCACAAAAGCGGTCCCAAGGATGATCCAGGGAATTACAGACCAGTCAGTCTGACCTCCATTGTGGACAAGCTCATGGAGACCAAACTAAAGGAAAGGCTGGTGGAATATCTTGAACAGCATGGTCTCCAGGTTAAGAGGCAGCATGGGTTCATGGTGGGGTGGGGGGGGGGAGCATGTCAAACAAATCTGACTTCTTTGACTGTCACTAAGACAGTAGACAGGAGCCAAGCAGTAAACATCCTCTAGCTCGATTTCAGCAAGGCCTTTGACTCTGTGCCCCACAAAAGGTTGATCAGGAAGTTGGTGGATCTTGGGGTTGGGGAAAAGATGGCCAGATGGGTGGAAAACTGGCTAAAGGACAGAACCCAGAGGGTGGTTGTGGAGGAGTTATCTGATGCAAGACAGATAATGATTGGGGTCCTGCAGGGCTCTGTGTTGTTCAATGTCTTCATCAATGACATTGGAGATGGCATTAAGGGCAAAACGTGCCTATTCGTGGATGACACCAAGCTCTGTGGGAGAGTAGACACAGCTGAAGGGATACAGGACCTACAGAAAGATCTGGAAAAGTTAAGGAGGTGGTCCAGGATCTGGCAGCTCAGCTTCAATACCAAGATATGCAAAGTTATATATATTGGAGCCAAGAATCCTAAGAGAGAGTATTACCTGGGTGGAGTCCAAGCATTTGTATCCGAGGAGGAGAAGGACTTGGGAGTGCTCATCACTAGTGACCTGAAGCACTCCACACAGTGCAAGAAAGCAGCAGCAAAGGCAAACAAGATGCTGGGATGCATATCTGGGGTGGGGGGGAATCAATAGTAGTAGGAGGAGGAGGAGGTTATACTGCCCTTGTACAGGTCACTGATAAGGCCACATCTAGAGTATGGAGTTCAGTATTGGTGCCCACACCTCAAAAAGGTCATTAACCTGCTGGAGAAGGTCCAGAGGAGGGCTACAATGATGAAAGCTGGTCAGCAGGGTAAGTCATACAAGGAGAGATTGAGGGCACTGAACATGTACTCCCTGGAAGACAGGAGAGAAAGAGAGAGAGTGGGGAAATGATTGGGACATTTAAGTACTTGAAAGGGATAAATAAGGTTAATAAGAAGAGTCTTTAAGCAGAGTAGTAGCAACCATAACACAAGGGGGCACAGTCTTAAGCTGGAGGGTGGGAGGTTTAGGAGGGAGGTCAGGAAGCACTTCTTCACAGAGAGGGTGGTGGGCACTTGGAATGCACTGCCAGAAGACGTAATCTCATTGAAGACAGTGGTACGCTTTAAGAGAGGCTGGGACAGGTATAGGGGGAAGGCAAGAGTCATGGGTAGGGAAGATAGGAGGAGTGGGGAAGAGGGGTCAGGGACAGTAGCTCAAGCTGTGGACCCTGCAACACAAGCAGACTTGAAAGATCAAATGGCCTTCTGCTGGCTTTTTCATATGTAATGGATATAAAATAAATCTAAAGTTTAAGTCATAGAAATAGTGTGTCCTTGATGTAGCCTCCATACATATGTTCATGTGAGAATATTGTTTTGTCAGATTGACAAACAGGTGTCTGCCGCACTTTGCTATTTCAGGAACATGTACTGTATGAACTCACAAGATTCATTTCTCTGAGGGATTCTGTGTGGAAATACATTATGTATGTGTGTAACTAGACATACTATATGTCATCCTGATTCCCCCGTCTCTTGCCCCTCAGTTGAGGCTACTGCACCCTGATTCCCTCTGCGCACGCCCCCCACCCAGTCAGGGCCAATGCCCCCTGTTGCAGTCTCCACATACAAGACTGCTGTGCTCAGCTAAGCCCTAGAGTCCCAGGGCCTCTCTCCACAGTTGGGGCTGCTCCACCATGCTGCCCAAGGCAACCAAAGGTGGGACTTTTGCTGCGCCCTGCTACCCACTTACACTGTCCCGAAATGGGCAGGGCCACTGCATTACATGCACTCTCACAGTCAGGGCTGCTATACCCTGATGTCACCCTTTGTCCTGCCACATGGGTCGAGGCATCTGCACCATGCTGTCCTCTGTCTGTCACCACATCCAAGGCTGCTGCACCCTGCAACCATGTTGACACAGTAAAGGCTGATGTAGCCTGCTGTGTCCTAGAGCCCCATGCCACCACAGGTAGGGCTACTGCACCCTTCTACCCTCCGTCCCCACCCTATAACACAAGATGAAAGTGCTTGTTTTTTTCTTTCAAGCAGCTTGGGTAGTGTACCAAAGGATCCGACTCTGGTGGCAGGGAGCAACATGGTGCAACAACTCTAACTGTGGAAGCAAAACGCTCTATGGTGCAGCAGGACACAGTGGTGGCAGGGGACAGAGGATAGCTTGGTGTAGAAGTGTTGACTTTGGCAGGACACAGTGGGGCATCAGGGTACAGCAGCCCTGACTGTGAGACAAGGTGCACATGTTGCAGCTGCCCTGTCCATTTGGGACAGTGTAGGGTGCAGCAAAATCCCCACCTTTTGTTGGCCTTGTGCAGCAGCCCCAACTGTGGAGGCAGAAGCTCTAGGGCTTAGCAGAGCACAGCAGTCCTGTCTGTGGAGACTGGAACATGGGGCAACAGGGAGCATTGGCCCTGCCGGGGGAGGGGGGGATGGCAGAGGGAAGCAGGGTGCAGCAGCCTCAGCTGAGGGGCAAGAGACTGGGGCATCAGGATGACATATAGTATGTCTAGTTACACACATACATGATGCATTTCCACACATAATCCCTCAGAGAACTGAATTTAGTGAGTTCATACAGTACATGTTGTTCCTGAAATACCAAAGTGTGTCAAACACCTGTTTGTCAATCTCGCATGACAAATACTGTTCTCACATGAATATACAGGTATGTATGGAGGCTACATCAAAGACACTACTTCTATGACTAATTTTAGATTTATTTTATATCCATTAAACAACCTGTGTTTATGTAGCCAAAAAACAATGCAGAGCTTTGATGTGAAGGAACTCAACTGTGATACAGACAAGATTTCTCACAAACATTCATTTATACCACTTCAGTTACCCACTGAAACACAAATGACCAACTCTTTATGAGAACAGAATGATACAACCTATCTAGGTACAAACTACATGGGTTAGTAACAGTTGGAGTAAAGACAAGTAGTGCTACAGACTGCTCTGACTGGGAAATGCAACAGCTACTACGGGCAATTAAGGACTTCATTGCAGCAGCAACGGGGCTGGGCAGGAATGATGTCATCACTCACTGATAGGGACAGAAAATCTTCACTGTTTCTTCATTGTTTTCAGTTACTGCAGAGCACATTAACAGATGCAGATTTAAAGAAAACCACAAACCCAAACAGCATGATATTTTCAGGAAACACTAATCATTACACGGGGACTTAAATTCCTGTGTTTACTGTAAATCTGTAAAACATTGGCATTTGATCTTTAATATGTTTCTGCACTAGCCAGTAGGGCAAGTTGATTCATAAGTGCACTAGCCCGCAGATGACTACACTAGCCCATAATTATAATGATACATTTTGATCACTTAGAGAGGAAAAAACAGAAGCTAAGAAATAAACTATTTGATTATTGCACATTTACCCTGGTCTCACATTGCGCACTGCTTCCCCCCACCACCACCACCACCACCACCACCACCACCACCACCAAAAGACTGCAATGCCATGACACACAGTGTAACAATATATCAGTTGGGGGTGAGGATATAGCATGCACCAAGCAGGAAAGGGATCTTGGGGTTATCATCTCTGATGACCTCAAGGCAGGGAAACAGTGCGACAAGGCAGCAGGTAAAGCAAATAGGATGCTGGGATGCATAGGCAGGGGCATCACCAGCAGGAAAAGGGAGGTCATAATTCCACTATACAAGACACTAGTGAGGCCCCACCTGGAGTACACTGTACAGTTCTGGAGATCTTACCTACGTAAGGACATAGACAGAGTAGAGAAGATTCAGAGGAGGACAACAAAGATGGTACATGGATTGCATCACAAGTCCTATGAGAACAGGTTGAAGGAACTGAACATGTACTCCCTGGAGGAAAGGAGGGAGAGAGGGGATACGAGAGAGACATACAATTTTCTTACAGGGAGGAACAGGGTGCAGGAATACACTATTTTTAAGCGAAAAAGATGTTCCAGGACTCAAGGGCATGGGATGAAGTTGGAGGGAGGACTATTCAGAGGAAACATAAGGAAGAATTTCTTCACAGAACAGGTGGTGGACAAGTGGAACACCCTGCCAGAGGAAATGGTGGGGGCTGAAACAATCACGGGATTTAAGAATGCATGGGATAGACATAAAGGAATTCTGGAGGTCAGGGTAAGGGGCAACAGACTTCTTGGAAAACAAACTGAACTTAAAGCTCAAATGGGCAGACTGGGTGGGCCATGTCGCCATAGGTGCGGAACGAGAAGTGCGGAAGGGCGGTAGCCCCTCCACTTTATTTCTGTATGGCAAAACTAGTAGAAAAGTGCTCTTGTTCCCTTATAAGTGCCCTTTTGATTCTCAGACCCTCAGCTTTTACCATCTTCCGGCACCCTTGCATATGCCCTTATCTGCTGACACTGTCTATGTATGTATGTTTTGTACCATGGCACCCTCTCTTTCTCTTACTGCCTCCCCCCCAGCCGAACTAGAGAATACTACAATAAATGTTCAATCAAGCAGTCTTAGCTCTGCACACACAATAGCTGACATCATGCCTGTCACCACACTCTCACCCCCACCCACAGCGCAAAGAACAGGCTTGGGCAGAAAAAGACACTCTCAGACCCACCCTGTGATCAACCAGAGACCTGCACTTCGGGAAGTTTTCATACACTGTCAAGTGAGCCAGGGGCACATCTAGGATTTATTTGTGGAGGGGTTACACAAACCTGAGGGGCTTGGGAAATAGAAAACTATGACATTTTTATTTTTAAAAGTATTGATTTTAACATGCTCTGCCCCAACAGTAACAGACTAACATTGTCCTTTAATCAGCCCATGGGGACCAATACACAGGCATAATGCCATACTGCCTCGTTCTAGTTAGGAGGATCGAGGCACCCCAGGAAAGTCTATTTTAATACTTCAGATTATATATTTTATTAAGGTTTATTTTTGTACCATCCATGCTCCAAAGCATTGTTTTTAGGATGAAAGGACATGCTGGGTGGGATAAAGGTGGGACTGCGTGGATGGCATTGGCTGGCATGGTCCATTTAGAAGAGCTGGGGACCCCTACACCTGCCTGTAGTGGCAACTATGGATCTATAGATGGTTATTTCAGAGTCTGGTCTCCACTGGTGTCCAGGGAAAGTACAGAGCTGAAGGATTTGGTGGGGAGAGGTGAGCAACTATGAGGAGCCTGGAATATAACCCACCACCTGCAAGGCAGACTGTATATCTCTTAGCATTTTGTCACTGAAATGTTAGAAGCACGCACTCAAAATTTAGGGAAATGAGGGGCACTGGTCTTAATAATGTTAGACAAATAACCATACAGAGACATTCAGAAAACTGGAAGCTAGTGACTTAACAGCACTCCACCCTTGATCACACTCTGGACACTAGCTGAAAGTCCTAACAATGGAGTGACAATGACTCACACTGAGTTTTTGTGTGATACTCCTCTTGAACTGCCAGATAGCTGCAGCTCTTAATGAGCTGTTACTAATGTGGACGCAAACCATTTTTGCAAACTTCTGTAACAGCTGAGATCCACGGTAACGGTACCAAGTGGTGAGTGCGGACAGGCCCTTAGAAAGCCTACTCAGTGGTATAGCATACAACTCAATGTACTCAATTTTATACCTCATTTGCTCTATTCAAATGTCTCGTTAGACACCGATGGCACTGTCCTTTAAATCTCAGCATGGCTACCCCCTAACCAAAATACATGTACATGTTTTACATGGTCTTTCTTTGAAATTTATTGCTCATACTATTACTTTATTCTATAGGTTCTTGCACCTACTATCGTCACTGTTTTTGTTATGTCACTCCCTTTTGTATCCCATCTCCCCAGAAACAATCTCTGGCTTAGTGTCTATCCTGGTCACCTAATTTTAAATAAATAAGGCAGTGCAGTATTCCTTCCAGCACCAAGCAATATCTAATCAGCATTGCGCACTTGCCAGACCTGCAGAATTAAAAACATACGAACATACAAACTAGCCAGCAGAAGAAGACCTTACAGTCTTATCAGGCCTGCTCAATTGTGGAGCTCCTGATCCAGCAATTACTCAATTACTGTGGCCCCTGTACCCCCTCCCCAGCAACTCTAAACCTCCCGTCCCCACCTCCCGTCTTGAGCGACTACCTCAGATGGGAGGTAATTCCAGTTGGTCACCAGTCACTCTGTAAAGTACCATCTCCTGACCTGCTTCTTGAATCTTCTCCTGCCAGCTTATTGCAGTGCCACCTTGTGGTCTTGTTCCCAATGAGACAAGAGGTCCCTACATCCACTTTGTTAATCCCTTTCAGGTACTTGAAATTTTCAATCATGACCCCTCTCTCCTTCCTTCCTTTCCTCAACTGAGTAAATTGTGAGTTCTCTCAGCCTGTCCTCATATGCCCTGCTGCCCCTGAACCATTTTCATCACTCTCCTCTGGACAGCCTAGAGCTGGATGATATCCTTTTTCATGTAGAGGCTCCAGTAATGCAAGATGTACACCAACTGCGGTTGCACCAAAGAGCTGTACAGCGGCAATGCAACCTCCTCTCGACTACCCGCTCACAATGCAGCCCAGCATTTCATTTGTGTAGCCCAACTCAGGTCACTGGTGATGGTTATCCAAGCTTTTATTCTTCCCATTCAGTGGCCTCCACCTTCCCCCCCGGCTGTACTTAGTCCTCAGGTGTTTTTCTCCTATGTGCATGACTCTGCACTGAACCCCAGCTTCACAAGACCTAAAACAGGCAAAATCCATGCCTCATCCACACTAGGCAGGTTTCATAGCCAAATAATGGCTGGGCTCCCTCCCTACCTTTCCTCTATCATCTCCCCGACCCTCCTTCTGGCAGGTTTTTCCACCAACAGTGGGACAGAGTCCACTTCCCCATCTCTCCTCATCCCCTAGTCACTCCCTTCTCTAACCTCTCCCTTCCTACTTGTTTTCTCTGACTCACCCTACAATCTCTGTCCTCCCTTCCATGCTATCCTACCTATCTGCACCTCTTCTCATTTCTACACTATATCCCTGCCTTCAGCTGCTACACTATGTCCGCTGTCCTTTTATCCCCTTCCCCCATGCACTCGTTTTTGCCGAATTCCTACTCCAGTGTACATACGTATATCATCTGTTGTACTACAAGGCATAAAATAAGCTGGTTCGCATTGCAATTTGCAACCCAAGATCACAGAAAAGAGAGTCAACTTTTGGAATGATTAGCAGTCATTGCTAATCATTCTGAACTGGCCCTGGGTCCTTTAAAAATGCCCTTTTTGGCATTTTTGGCCATTTTTCTTTAAAATGATTTTTTCGTTTTTTTCTGTCCTCCTCCCCCGTGCCCCTCCTGACTGGCCAGCGATCGTGCCCCCACCCAATCTCTGTGCGGGAAAAATGTTACACATCCTCTTGCAGTGTGAACCCAGGAGAAGAGCAAGCAGGACCAGAAGCTCCAGCCGGAGCAAAATTTAAGCAAGGTAACTTCCATTTTTTTTTTTTTTTTTAAGCTCGTTGGTAGTGTCCAGCAATGAATTTCTTTCTGTGTTTGCAGGTAGGAGCCACACTGAGGAGCAGGGGATCTGAGGAGGCAGAGATGGCGCGACAGATGACTGGGACCAGAGGAGAGCCACATGAAGGATCGTGGTGGGGCGAGCAGGCAGTGTGACGCAGATTCGGCCAAGCAACTTGTGGAGGAATAGCACGCAGCTGAGCAGACAATCGGGGGATTCTCTACAAAAAAACAAAACAAGTACAAACTTTTAAATTTATTGTCTGGGAAGCCTGGAGGAGTGAACTCAATGGGAGGGCAGAGGCATGACTGGGGGGGCAATCGGGGCAAGGTGGGCACCTCGTGGGATGAGCCTGAACTGTAGGCAAAACAAAGAGGAATCAGGAAAAGGAAATAAAGTAAATGTGAACTATTATCCTGCTTGGGAGAGATGAACAGTAGTGTAAACAGTCTATTGCTCCTGTCCAGGTTCGTCCTCTCTCCCTTTGCCCTCAGTCCTCATGGTTTGATGGGACTTTGAGCGAGATGCGGCGATCGGGACGAAAGTTAGAGCATTGCTGGTGGAAATCCGTCCTTGATGCCAACCGCCTCAGACTGATGGACCATTATTAAGCCCATCAATTGCCCGTAAGAAGGCAGAATTCCTGTCTGGGGAGAGTGCGGCCGCTCAGAATCGATCAGCTCAGCTTTTTTGAACTGTGGTCAGACTGCAACCCCGCCTGTCTACAAGTTCAAAAAGCCTTTTCGCAAATAGAGTGTGATGAACTTGATCAATTCTTTGCATCTAAGGTGACTGACATCAGGGTGGTACTCCAACCAGCACACTCTATGGGCGTTGCTTTGGATCGGTATGAGGCCACTGCCTCTCAGCTTTCCTGGAGTACCTTAGACCGACCAGAGTTCATCGATTTCATGTGAATTGTCCAGGGTGTATGCCCGTACGTGCTGTAGTTTGGATCCAGGAACAACTTCCCTGATTTTGGGTTGTATAGACTCCATCGGTCCGGACCTAGGACGGACAGTCTGGTGGTCCTTGGAAATAGGTGAGTTTCCTAGCTCCCTGAAGGAGGCGGTGGTAACACCCCTCTTGAAGAAAGCTTCTTTGGACCCAGACTGCCATGCCATGAGTGTGCCATAGGCCTGTACTCTGTCAATCGCCTATCTATTCATACTCATCTGTTTTGCTCCCTTATGCCTATCCCATGCCTGTTTTAAGCCCTGCACTGTATTCATAGCCACCACTTCCCGAGGTAGACCGTTCCATGCATCCACCACCCTTTCTGTGAAAAAGAATTTCCTCACATTCCCCCTTAATCAGCCTCCTCTAATCTCATGCTGTGTCCTCTTGTCCTGCTATTTTCTTATATTTAAACATGTTAGACCGTGCTCACCTTGTTAATGCCCTTAAGCTGTTTGAATGTTTCAATCATATCACCTCTCTCCCTCCTTTGCTCAACGGTATACATACTGAGCTCCGTTAATCTGTCCTCATATGTCTTCTGATGCAGTCTCTGCACTATTTTGGTTGCCCTTCTCTGGACTGCCTCGATTTGGTTAATGTCCTTGTGAAGGTGTGGCCTTCAGTACTGCATGCAGTACTCCAGATGGGGCCTAACCAGTGTCTTGTAAAGAGGGATTATTACCTCCCTCTTACGACTTGTGATACCCATACTAATACACCCTAACATCCCCCTAGCCTTACCTACTGCTTTAGAGGTCTGCTTGGATGATTTCAGGTCATCGGTGATTATGATGCCCAAGTCTCTTTCTTCCTTTGTGACTGTCAGCAACTCCCCTCCCAGCCTATAGATGGCTTCAGGGTTTCTCTGACCTATGTGCATGATCTTGCACCACTTCGCATTAAATCCCAGTTGCCACTCTTCTGACCATTTTGCTAGTTTATCAATGATCTCTTCTCATTCTGCCCACCCCATCTGGATCATCTACTCTGTTGCAGATCTTGGTGTCATCTGCAAACATACAAGCCTTACCCTCTAGTCCATCTGCAATGTCACTAATGAAGATACTGAAGAGGACTGGCCCCAGGACTGATCCCTGAGGTACCCCACTTGTGACTTGCATCTCTTCTGACTGTATCCCATTTACCACCACTCTCTTTTCTGCCAGTCAACCAGTTTGCCCCCCAGTTGACCAACTTCTGACCCACCCCAAGCCTACCCAGCTTATTTATCAATCTTCACGTGGAACAGTGTCGAAAGCTTTGCTGAAGTCAAGGTAGGCGACATCAACTGCTCCCCTTGGTCCACCACTGGTTACCCAGTCAAAGAAATCTATGAGATTAGTTTGACAGGACCTTCCTTTTGTAAACCCATGCAGTCTTGGATCCTGTGCCCCTATGGATTCCAGGTGTTGCACTAATCTTTCCTTAAGGAGTGCCTCCATAATCATGCCCACTACTGAGGCAAGACTGACTGGTCTGTAGTTCCCTGCCTCCTCCCTGCTACCACTCTTGTGGAGCGGGATCACATGAGCCCTTCTCCAGTCTTCTGGGACCTCTTCTGTGCTCGGAGACTCACTAAACAGTTCTGATAATGGTTCTGCTAGTTCCACCCTTAGCTCCTTAAGTACCTTGTGATGTATGCCATCAGGTCCCATTGCCTTGTCCACCCTGAGCTTAGGGAGCTCTTGTAGGACCCTTTCTTTTGTGAAAGGTGTAGTGCTCACCTCCCTCCCCCCTGTGTCCATGGTGTCGAGCTGTGGGCCCTGCCCTACCTTCTCTTCAGTAAATACTGAGCAAAGGTATCTATTTAGGATAGATGCCTTTACAGGGTCCTCCTCCTCACACGCCCCCTTTTCTCCTTTGAGCTTAGCGCTACCCCCTCTGGACTTTCTCCTTTCACTAATCTATCTATAGAAAGTCTTGTCACCTTCTTTTACTGTTCGTGCTAGTGTTTCCTCAGTTTGGGACTTTGCCTGCCTTACTGCCTTCCCTGCTTCCCTAAGGGCAGTTTGGCATGCCTCCCTATCTTCATCCCGCTGTGTTCCCTTATATTTTCTGAAGGCCAGCCTTTTGTCTCTGACCTTTTCTGCTACTGTATCTGAGAACCAAAGTGGTTTCCTTTTTCTTTTGCACTTCCTTTTCTGTCTAACACAATGGGATGTTGCTTCAAGTATTGCATCTTTAATGCTTGCCCACTTTGCCTGTACCCCCTCACATGTTTCTTTTTGCCAGGGCTAACTTAACTCTGTTGGCCATCTTATCAAAGTCAGCTCCTCTGAAGTCTCATATTTTTGCCTTGGAATGGGATGATTTAGATGTAGTGGCCAAATTGAACCATACCATGTGATGGTCACTGGCCCCCTAAGTGCTCAATCTATTGAAACGTTTAAACAGCAATGTAAGAAATACATTACAAATCTTGAGAACTGTTGTGAACAAAGGTTTGGTTTGAATGATGAAAGTAGTATCTACAACCATGCAGAAGTGTTGGGTACCAGACTTTGGCCGACAGACCAAAAGGAACTGGAGTTGTATGGTAACAATGACATCACTGAAGTAGCTGACCATTTTTCAGCTCTTTTGCAGCCTGACTGTGACACCAATCAAGTGCTTGCAGTATGGCAAGAGTTTAAGATTTTTGCTCAAACCAATGGCACCTTTCACAAAAGAAAGGGTCCTACAAGGGATCGCTAAGCTCAGGGTGGACAAGGCAATGGGACCTGATGGCATACATCCTAGGGTACTTAAGGAGCTATGGGTGGAACTAGCAGAGCAATTATCAGAACTGTTTAGCAGTCTCCGAGCACAGGAAAGGTCCCAGAAGACTGGAGAAGGGCTCATGTGATCCCACTCCACAAGAGTGGTAGCACGGAGGAGGCAGAGAACTACAGAACTTACTCTTCAAATTAAAAAGATTCTCTTTAAGGTCCTGTACCCCACCCCCCACCCACAGCATGTCCACCCTCCCACACAGCTTAGTGTCCTCTGCAAAGAGGCAGATTTTGCTTTTATTACAGTCTCGAATGTCATTTAAGAACACGTAACACTGGGCCAAGCACCGACCCCTACAGGACACCACTGGTGACCTCCCTCATACTGAAGAGCTCCCCAACACCACCACTCTTTGTGCCCTACCTCTAAACCAAAATGCAATAGATTAGCACGCGGCTGCTAGACAGTGGCCAGATACCAGAGAGTGAACAAACACTTGCACCCTAACACTAAGACTTTCCCCTTGAACAGAGAACATTTATACCACAAACAAAATTATGCCTCTGAAAACAATGCGAGGCCAGGTCCTACCTTCCGGATGCGGCTGATGTTGGACAAGCTGGGAGGAGTTGACTGCTTGTTTAGAAAGCGCTCCTTAACAGTTTTGTTTATTTGCTTCAAGGAGGCAGACAGGACAGAGGCAGGTAAAAGGGAGGATTCCTGCATCTTCTCTAATTCACTGATTACTGAGCACACGCCAGGACCAGCTAGAAAACCAAAGAAACATTTAGTTATTTCAAGACCCATTCAAACAGGTAGCCATGGCCACTCAGACATGCCTTTTTCAGAAAACAAACAAATCAACTCCCACCGCTTGGATGAGATGTTACTCTAAAAATGCATCTATGCTGGTGGTATATCCTCCAACTCTGCACATCTCCATTAGACACCTTCTGTATGCACAGAATTTCCTGAAAGTGATTCAGACAATTCAGTTTGTCCCCCCCCCCTTCTTTCTAAGGGGGACATCTGCATGAAACAGGATCTGTACCCGGACTTCATGTGCTCCTTTTCCCTCCACTGAGGTCATAATTTAACGTTTCTTACAGAATTTGTTGCTGTGGAATAAGAGCACAAAATGAGGGCTACCCACCTGTAACTATGGTTCTAGGAATGGTACATGGTGAACATCCACACATTGCCAGTCTTTCTTTCCCTTTAAATTGAGCCAAAATGTCTGTCAAGCTCCTCCCACGCACCCCGGTGGCATCCTCCTCGGCACCACCCTATGACATCAGATCTTGCATGCTGGAAGCAGGGATCCATATGCCACTTGTCAGGAGAGGTAGGTGGGTAATGTGGATGTGCACCATATACCACTCCTAGAAAGTTTTGTTACGCAAGAACTTACCGGAAAAGTGGATCTTCAAGGAACTGTCTCTTGCAGAAGGTTATTACACTTGGGAGTTCCACCAGGTGACGCTATCACACAGCAGTTTCTTCTAGCAGTTTTCCATGGGGGCCGCCCACACGACATCACTTCCTGATGCTGAGTATAAATGTGGGCAGCCCCAAGTACCCTCTGTTCCCCGTCGGCTTCAGCAAGCAAGGCCTGAACTGAGGGAAACAGAGGGACAAGAGACCCCCAATGTCCTGGGTTGCAGGAACGAAGCGAACAGGCAGGGGGGACGGAGGGTGGACTGTACCTACTGCAAGAGACAGTTCCTCTTAGGATCTACCAAGCGCTAAATTTTTATGTAACGATACTGTCATTTATGGGATTGGTCTCGTAATAGGTTATTACACATGAGAGAGTGCCAAGCAGTTATTCCCAACAGGGAGGACAAACAAGGCTGGAAGCCAGACAAGAGGGCATACCCAATGGTCGGGCCCTACCAAAACCCAGCAGCCAACCAGGAAAGACAAGTAAAAACATAGGAGAAACATCGACTCGAACCACACCTGGTCTGGCAGAAAAGCCAAGGGTGGGTGAGGACAACATGCGTTAAGCATGGTGCTGCAGAAGAAAAGTAGGTGGCCAGGCACAGCAATCCAACCTGACAAGGCAGGGGTCGACAGGCCCCGGCATGAAGGCAAATCCAGTAGAGCACTCACAGTGTGGATCGCGCAGGAGGTAGAGCATACCACAGTGAAACGCACCTGGAATCCCAGGGGAAGAAACAACTGAAGGGCTCCAATAGGGAGAGTAGCAGAGGTTCCAAACAGATCCGCACGTAGAAGTGCAGCGTAGCATACAGTCTCAGGAGCAAGCCTCCAAGAAAAGGGTGAGGAAATCCCCAGGCGCCTCTGAGGTTTGCAAGACGAAGGGGGGGAAAAGTCATGAGGTGCAGTTTAAGGCACAGAGGCGGGCCCAGTCCTCCGAGAGAGACGAGCTCAACACTGAAGGGCAGATGAAGCAGCCCCCTTGGAGGCCCAACCGAGGTCCTGAGAGGCACCCCAGTAAGGGGGACGGGAACGGGATGGCCCGCCCGTTGAAGCATAGGACTGGGCCCTGGGGGCATGACAGAGGTCATGGACAGATTTCAGAGTATGCCCCAAAGCCAGTAGGGAATCCAGGATGGACTGAGCACCCGGGCCAAACAACTGGTTTCCACAGAAAGGAGCACTGGCAACTGACAATTGGACATTGGGTGCCAGACCAGACACCCGGAGCCAGGCATAGCGCCGTAAGGCAGTGGCAGAAAGGCGGGCAGAGGCGTTGACCACATCGTAACCCACCCGAAGCAGGTGACAGGAAAGAGAAGACATGGCGGACATGGGCTGAGCCAACCGGGTAGACTCCGGGGAGGGTGGCAAGGAGGACAGGAGGTTCAAAGCAGAGGCACTTAATTTGCGAAGGTATCAGACCACATGGCCCACACAGTTAAGAATACGAAGCACTAAGGTACTGGAGGCATAGACCTTATCACCAAGGAAATCCATGCGCCAGGAATCAGCATCCGGCGACACAGAACTAGTGTGGCGAGGCGAGGCCAAGCAGTCTGGTCATGAGCCGCCGCAATGACCACAGAGTCCGTTGGAGGGGCGGTGAACAAATAGGGATGGGCAGACGGGGCCTGGTAAAATCAGTCCAAGCCATGAGGGGTGGGCTGAGCGGAAGCAGGACGATACCAAATCTGAGACAGTGCATTAAAATACACAGGAATCAATGGGAGGACAACTAGGGCAGGCTCCTCGGGTATGTCCCACGGAAAGAAGTCCTGTTCCACAGCAGGGAAGCCAAACTCGTTCTGGATCTGCAACATGAGATCCACGAAGGAGGGGTCTGGGAACGAGGAGAGTCAAGCGGGGCAGCATCCAAAACAGAGGACGTGGACGGAGGCGAACCCAGGGCCCCATAGTCAGAGAAGCCCCCGTCAGGAGCATCCCCCACGAAGGGATCCTCCCCATCCGAATCCCCATAGAAGAAATCCCCACAAACAGGAAGGGGGGGGGCCAGGCGGAAATCGCCGGATCCAGGTGAAGTCACTTGTGCGGAGGAGAGGGGGAACGCCGTGGTCTGGGACTTGGAATCAGGTCTGAAGCCGGGCCATGGCCCATAGACTGGAGGACCTCCATGACAATGCAGGCGATGTCCGGCACTTGTGAAGGGGGAGGTCCACAGATGGAGGGTGCCCAAGGGTAGCGCTTGGGGGAGGGCGAAACACCTCGGGGACCGCTGACCCAGACAGGTGGGGGGAGGCATCCAGACCCCTGCGGAGCGGTACCGGCAAAGGGGTGAGGAACTCTGGGTGAGACCCCAGAACCCCGCCAAAGGCACATAAGACGAATGCGCTCCCGAGGGGCGCAAAAGGGCGATGGGGAACCCCCGATGCACCAGAATAGTGTGCCGGTGCCAGGATGGGGCGGGGACATGGAAGAGGCGCCCAAACCGGGGCGCCCCGGGTGGAGCCCCTGCCGTCGAAGGGGGATGCAGCCTCGTCGATGAGGCAAGGGAATGAGACTTGTCCATCGACGGTGGAATCAACACCATTGACTAGGGACAAGAAATAAGCCTCTCCATCAGAGGGGAAGCTTCCCTGTCAATGATGAATGCAAAACATGACACCTCTGTCTACGGGGGAAGCTGTCCCTTCAACAAGGAGTGCTCAGTCAATGGAAGAAAAGCCTCCGACGACAAGAGAAATGGAGAAACATGTCCTATCGACGGGGGAAGAACTCCCATCGACGAGGGAGCTGAAAAATGCTCCGCCGACAGGGGGAAGCTTCCCCGTCGATGAGGAACACTCCGTCGATGGGGAAGCACCGCCCATCAACAGAAGACGTCCAGCAGAGTGCTTTATCAACGGGGCATGGCCCGTCGATGAGATTTTAAGCCCTGCAGGCTCTGTCGACAGGGGGAGCAGTCCCGTAGATGAGGAACGCTCCGTCGACGATGGAGGAGCCACCATCGACGGGTCATGTCGGAGGGATTTGGAGGAGTCTGAATCCTGCTCCCTCCGATGCCGGGAACGTGAGTCCTTGGCGAGGGAGTCCTTAAGACGGTTCCCCGAGGTCCGTTCCGGCTGGGCTGCCTTATCAGCCATAGGTGAGTCCCAAGACCCAGCAAGAGTGCCTGGGTCAGGGAGCAGCAGGGGTACTGTAAGTGGTTCATAGGCCTGCTGGAGAATAGAAGTCCGGGGGTGATGCGAGTAGTTCACAGGCCAGGAACAGAAGCAGAACAAGCGGTTCAAGTTCACGTCGAAGACTGCAACACAGGAGGTTAAGAGCTGTCTGTGCAAGCTGAAGCTGGCGGGAAAATGAACAGAGGGTATTTGGGGCCGCCCGTACTTATACTCAGCATCAGGAAGTGATGTCGTGTGGGCAGCCCCCATGGAAGACTGCTAGAAGAAGCTGCCAAGATAGCGCCACCTGGTGAAACTCCCAAGTGTAATAACCTACTGCAAAAGACCAGTCCGTAAAAGATCTACGGTTACAGGTGATTAAATCATTTCTAGGGACATGGATATGGTGCACCATCAACAAGCTGGCAGACTCTAAGCAGTTCTCCAGGAGGAGGGGGCAAGTCGCACACCCCTACACAGGGAAAAGGGATTGGAGAATTGAGGTCCCACAACCAGCATCCCAGCATGACTCAAGGTCGATGTGATAATGGGAAATGAAGGTGTGTCAACTTCCAGATAGCAGCCCTGTAGATTTCCTGGATAGGGACGTCCCTGGAAGCAGTCACCAAGGCAACGGTATGTCTGGTGGAGTGAGCCCAAAGCCCTACGGAAGGCTCCATACCAGCCAACCTATAGCAGAGATGGATACAGGCTACAATCCCCTGCCAGTCTGCCAGGCACAACTTCAGCATAAGTGACAAAGATCTGGAACCTCTCCCTGAACTCCAGCCGTCCAGCCGTGTGCTCCGTATAATAAGACCCCCGAAGGAGATGGGACCCTGGTCAGAAGCAAGTTCCCTGGAGAATTCCCCGATCAAAGCCCAGGGTCCTAGAAGAAACAATGGAGGAACAGTCCATGTCAGACACTCCCTGAACACTGCCCTCAGCCCTCTGTCCCCATGAACTACTATGGATTCCTTAGAGGGGGTAATGTGCACTGAAAGCTGGCTGGGGAAACCAAAGACTTGGCAAGCAGCCTCGGACGAGGCCCCGTGCAAGGGTTGATTGGGCGAAGGCTCCACCAAAAATCGGAGGAGAAGCTGGGGTAGGCTCGATCGGATGGGACTGAACTGGAATGGGCCTCACCAGAGTAGTGCATTGGAGCACCGTGGCCTGCAGGAAGGACTAGCCCACCCCAAAACCCCTCTTTTGCCACAGGAGCTCCTCATAGCGCTGCTGCAACTTGCAGCAGAGTCCCTCATTGTAAAAAGATGAGAAGGAAGACAAGTTTTGACGGCACGTCTTGGGAGGTCAGAAGCAGGAATCACCCGAATCCAAAGACTGGGATAGGGACTGGGTCCTTGACCTAGACCTCGAACAGCAACAAGACTGCAGTCATCAAGGGAACACAGGAGGAGGGGCCATGGACCACATGGACCGGGTCCTGTCATAAGTCCCCCAAAGGGGGAAACTCCTGGAAGGAGACAGCAAGGTCAGCCAACTTTTTCTGTCCCTCCTGGGAGAGGGCTGAAAGGACAGGAGTCTGCAAGAGTAATTCCCCAACTTGTCAGACAACAGGTTGACTGAGTCGACAACCATCCCAGTCGGCTGATCAGCCAGCAAGCCCGAAGGAGACACCATAGTGCCCTAGGAGGATTGGACAAATCTAACTGCCCGACAGCCCTCAAGCAGTCAAAGGAGTCACAGGAGTGGGAAGAGTGAGCCCGCTCTCAGTCCCGTGACCTGTAATGAGACTTCTTGAGCTTCACTTTGGAGGATCGGTCTCCTCAGGAACAGTCCTCCCTGAGGGTCTGGAGGGAGTGGCACATGCCCTGGAATGATCCCGTAAAGGAAGCCCCTGCACTGGTGCCCATTGGAGGCAGCACCAAGGGGGAGGAGACCGCAGGCAGCCTGGGCTGCCGCCTCTACATGGGCAGCCACCTTAGAGGCCGAGCCCTCACCAGCGAAATAGCCTTGTGGTGATTGGACCGGACTGGACGATCCCGTTCGTCTGGCTGGCCAAGAAGGAGACTAGCATACCTGTCCTTAAGAGAGGAGGGGAGCAGGGTTTTACATAGGCTACAATTCTGCACGCTATGCTCTGCACCCAATTAATACATGCATAAAGTGAGGATCAGTGTGTGTCATTTTTTGGTTGCATGCAATTTACCATTTGAACCCTGGGCTGCCGGGGTTCGTCATGCTCAATATTGAGATGTTCTGGTGAAGAAAAACAAAACCAAAGGAAAATAAAATACTTTAAGATGTAGTTAAGAACAATTGGGCTTACACCACGCACAGAGAGCTGCAAAAGAGAAGACTTGACTTCCAGCAAAAAGGAAGCTCTGACATCAAGGGGTGGTGTCAAGGAGGATACCATCCAGGTGGGTGGGAGGAGCTTAGCTTGAAGATATTCCAGCTGGATTTAAAGGGGAAGGAAGACTGCCAACGTGTGGACAGTGCACCATATGCATGTCTCTAGAACTGTGCATTATGACTGCAGTGGAGGGAAAGATGAAATCTTCTAATCATGCATTGCTTAGAAACAAAATTAGCAGGTAATTAAAGAATAAATACTCTTGTTCAGGTTTTTAATTTTATTCTGAACTGAATATCTGTTCTTGATCTGTAAACACGATTCTACAAACTTACATAATCTGTACCTGCACTACATATTCTTGCTATATGTCCGATTAGGCAACTCAGTTGCCTCCAGCCGGGGTTCGGTCCCGTAAATGAACCATTTAGCCCAGCTTTGTTCCCTGGTTAAACAAAATATTTAAAAAGATCTGCTTTCATACAAATGTCCATAGTAATAAAGAATGAAGTAAAATAATACACAACATTTTTAGAATGATGTCTGAATATCATAAATATAAATATATTTTTAAGTTTTCCTGAAGAATTGCCAGATAGCCTAGCAGCAGTGGTCACACGTCTGATGGGAAATGAGCTTCAGAAGCAGAAACCAGTTTCTGGAGTTCAGTGGGCAGGACAGACGCAACTGCTGCCCCAGCAGGGCAATCCCCCTCCCCCTCCACCCAGGCAGATCTATCCCCGAATCCACACCACGATTTCAGATCTTAAAGACTGGAAACAGGATCAGTTGCCACTTGCAAGAAGACGATGGATGGGTTGTATGCATACGAACCATATACCACTGCTAGAAAGTTCAGTTATGTAAAATCTTACCATAACAGTAGATCTTCGAGGAATGTCTCTTGCAGTAGGTAATTACTGCTGGACGGTTCCAACAGAGGGCGTTGTTGCACGGCAGCTTCTAGCAGTTTTCACCAGGGGCCGCCACACATGACTCATCTTCCTGTTTCCTATATAATGTGAGTGGTCCCTGCTATCCTCAGTCCCCCCGATTCAGCTTGCAAATGCAAGGACCGAAGGAAGCCGAGGTACCAAGGAGTCCCGACTCCCAACCCTAAGTCACTGGACCAGAAATTGCTCTGTTAAAGAAAGGAGACAGAGGGTAGGACTGCACCTACTGCAAGAGACATTCCTCAAAGATCTATTACGGGAAGATTTTACGTAACTGTACCATCTTCCACAGAATGGTCTCTTGCAGTAAGTAATTACTTCTGGGAGATTCCCCAGCAGTCATGTCCATATGGGAGGACAATTATGATAAGAGACCTTGTACGGCTTCATGGCTGAAGGCCGTCCTACATCTCGAGGCAATATCAAGATTGTAATGCCTTGTTAATGTATGGATTGTGGACCAGGTAGCTGCATTGCAGATGTCTGAAATGGAGGGTCCTTTGAAGCAGGCCGCAGTAGTGGCCATAGTTCTTGTAGCATGAGCCTGGACAGGTCTAGGTAAAGTCGTCTTGTACTTTTTGTAACAAAAAGGTAATATTTTGCCTACCATGAAAACAGGGTTGGTTTAGCAACAGGAAGTCCTTGTCTGCAGGAGGCAAAGGTGACAAACTACTGAGAAGTTTTCCTAATCGACTGGGTATGATTAGTGTAATAGCGTAGAATATGATGGACATCTAAAGTATGTAACAGATGTTCACCGGGATTGGAGTGTTCAGGGTAGTACACCGGGAGCTCCAAGGAGTGATTTAGGGTATGTTCAGAGACTACTTTAGAAAAGGGTTGGTATGAAGGACCACCCTGTCCTTGTGGAAAATCAAGTAAGGTTCCCTACACGAGGGCATGAAGCTCAGAAATACGGCGAGCTGAAGTAATGACGACTAGGAACAATGTCTTTCATGAAAGGAAACTGAGCACAGGTGGGCCGCTGGCTCAAAAGGTTCGAGGGTCAATTTTTCTATAATGAAATTGAGATCCCACGGAGGAGTAGGTCGTCTAACAGGAGGCTTAATGTGCATCATTCTTCTCAAGAACATCTTCGCTAAATGATGTTGGTACAGCAATTTGCCATCTAAGGGTTTATGGAAGGCAGAGATGGCAGCCAGGTAGACCTTGATGGAGGAGCAACTTAAGTCTGATTCTGATAATGAGACCAGATAGTCAAAGACCTTCATCAGTGGACACGAGTACGGGTCCAGGGAGCAAGAGGCCGACCATATGGAAAAGTGTTTCCATTTGGAATTATAAGTTTCTCTAGTCGCTGGCTTACGAGAAGTCAGGAGAATGTTAGCAACAGGAGAGGACACAAAGTCTATTTATGAATGTGTCCTCAGGAGTCAAGCGTGAAGGTGAAGTGTCTTCAGACTGGGGTGTAGAAGGAATCCCCGACACTGAGTCAGGAGGTCCGGTTTGACTGGCAAATGAATGGGGTCCCTGACTGACAGTTGTAGCAGAGGGTACCATGACTGGCAAGGCCACATTGGTGTTATTAAAATCATAGAGGCCGGTTCTATGTGACGTTTCAATAGAGTCCATTGTAAGAGAGAGAGATGGTGGGGAAGAAGGCATATAAGTAGAGTCCTGTCCAAGGTTGGGAGAGGACATCTATAGACCTTCCCTCTTTGTTTGGGATAATGGAAGTAATGGGGAGCTGGTAGTTGACTGGGGAGGCAAACAGATCCAGCTGTAGGGTTCCCCATAGATTGAAGATGTCTTGGAGTACGTCTTCATGAAGTGTCCATTCGTGAGCAGACGACTGGCGACAGTCTGCTAACTGATTGCACTATCCCAGTAGGTAGACGGCCATTGGCATTAGCTGCTGTCTGATGGGTTTCCAGGCAAAGGGTGTGCAATCTCGTGCCCCCATGCTTGTTGAGGTAAAACACCACTGCAGTGTTTGAATCAGCAACGGTCCTAGCTTGAGGTAGGGCTGGAATGCCTGAAGGGTGAGACGGACCACTTTCATCTCGAGGAGATTGATACGAGAGTGATGGGAAGAGGCAGTCCATTGGCCTTGGGTCTCATAAGGATCTAAGTGCGCCCCATCCGTCCAGGGAAGCATCCGTGGTGAACGTCTGCATGGGGAGGGGGCCGAAAGGCATTCCTTGACACAAATTGGTTTTGGTTGTCCACCACATTAGGTATGACTTCAGGGAAGGAGTGACCCGGATTTTGTTGTCGAACTGTCCAGTGCTCTGAGACCATTGATTCTGAAGGGTCCACTGGACAGGTCTCATGAAGGTGGGCTAATGCCACCGTTGAAATGGCAGCCAACATGCGACCCAGAAGGCTCAGTATTTGTCTGGCCGTGACCATTTTCTTAGTCTGTATCTGCGAGGCCAGAGATATAACAGCGTCCTGACGAGGCAGAAGGTAAGCTCTGGCTGCAACTGTATCTAGCAGAGCTCTGATGTATTGTAGAGATTGTGTCGGGTTTGGACTGGACTTCGGCCAGCTGACTTATCCCTAGATCGTTGAACATGCGCAGAGTAACAGCTAGGGAGGCAAGCAGAGCTTCTTTGGTGTCTGCTTTGATTAGCCAGTCATCTGGGTATGGAAAGACAAAGTGTCCTTTTTCCCCATAAGGCTGCAGCCACCACCGCCAAACATTTGGTGAACACACTTGGGGCTGATGAGAGGCCAAAGGGGAGTGTTCGAAACTGAAGTTTTGACCTAGAAGGTGGAAGCGCAGAAAATTTTGCTTCGTAGGATGAATGGGGATATTTAGGTAGGCATCCTTCATATCCAGAGCACACAACCAGTCTCCTCATTTTAGGATAGGCATGATGGTAGTTAAGTCATCATGCAAAAATGTTTTAACTGAATGTATCAATTCAGGTGTCTCAGGTCTGGTATTGGTCTGAGATCTCCAGTTCACTTGGGTACCAGAAAAAAGTGGGAGTAAAATCCCGTTTGATGTTCTGGAAGAGGTACTAGTAAGACAGCCTGTTTGGCAAGTAGTGCCATCAGTTCTTCTTGAAGGATAGGGACATGGTCTGGTGGGTAAAAGATTACCCAAGGAGGGGACGGGGGTGGGGTGGAAAGAAATGACAAAGTGGGTCCCTTTTGAATTATCTGAAGTACCCATCTGTCCAAAGTGATAGTTTTCCAGGCCTCCAGATGGAGGGCAAAACGACCCCCTACCGCTTCAGAGACCTGGACATGGAGGTGAGGAAAAGCCCCGCTAGGTCACAGGGTAGTGGGTTGCCCAGCCCCTCACAAGGAATGGGCACGGGAATCACGGGCGGCCAAGGTGTTGCCTCTTGCTGCTTGGGCACAACCTCGAAAACCATCTCTGTTAGAGGCCTTATATTTTCTGCCTCTTTTGGAACAGGAGGAATATTGCGTACGATAGGTGGGCTGCGGAGTATGGTACATGCCATGTACCATACGAAAGGTTCTGCCTGATGCCTGCAGGTCATCTAACAACATTTGAGTACCTGGTATGAATAGTTTGGACCTGTTAAAGGGTGCATTAGCTACTTTATGCTGTATATCAGGAGCAAAACCTAAAATGCGAAGCCAAGCATGGCGACACAGAGAGACTCCAGTAGCTGAGAGTCAGGCTGAGGTATCTATGGCATCATATCCCGACCCGAGTAGGTGACGGGAGATAGAATTGCTAGTGGACACTGTGGTCAATAAATACAGGTTACTCACCTGTAACAGGAGTTCTAGGAATGGTATATGTTGTTCATCCACACTGTCTGGCAGGTATCCTTGCCGTTTTAAATCTTGCCGGAAGGTCTTCAAGCTGGCTCCTCCCACCCACCCGGGTGGTAAAACTCTCGGCTCCGCCCCATGACGCCAGATCTGGCCCGCTGGAAGCTCAGGTTGTGCGTCGAAGCCGGGGAGGTCGGGTGGGTCGTGTGGATGGACAACATATACCATTCCTAGAACTCCTGTTACAGGTGAGTAACCTGTATTTCTAGGGACATGGATATGTTGTTCATTCTCACTGTCTGGCAGACTCCTAGCAGTTCTCCGGGAGGAGGGAGGCAAGGCGCACACCCCCTACTTAGGGAATAGAGACTGGAGAACCGAGGCCCCAAAACCAGCATCCCGGCGTGACTCAAGGTCGATGTGGTAATGGGTGATGAAGTGTGCTGACTTCAGGTAGCAGCCTGCAGATGTCCTGGATAGGGACGTCCCTGGAAGCAGCCACCGATGCAGCAGTATGGCGGTAGAATGAGCTCTTATCCCTCTGGGAGGCTCCATGCCCGCCAACTTATAGCCTGATCTATGCAGGAGGTGACCCACCTGCTTATCGTCCACTTGGCTGCAGGTCTGCCAGGTGCAGCTTCAGCGTAGGTGACAAACAGCTGGCGAACCTCTCCCACATTTCAGCCGTGAGCTCCTTATAAAAAGCGAGCGCCCTTCTAGGGTCCAAAGTATGGAGCCTGTATTCGGCCTCCGAGGTGTGACTGTGGTAGAACACCGACAGAGTCAACACCTGGTTAAGGTGAAACTCCGACACCACCTTCGGAAGGAATTTCGGGTGGGGGCACAGGACAACCTTGTCCCTGTGGAAGACCAGGTAAGGAGACTCATGCAGAGCGCCTGGAGTTCTCCCATCCTTCTGGCTGACGTGATAGCCACCAAGAAGGCGGTCTTCCATGACAGGTGAGAGTTCACACCTGTGCATTGGTTCGAATGGCTTGCCCATGAGCTTTGCCAGTACCAGCAGTAAATCCCACGGAGGTGGAGGATCTCGCACCGGAGGGGAAATGTGATTAAGGCCTTTGAAAAAGCGCCAGACCACCTTCTCCTGCGCCACCGACAGCTCCCCGGCCCGCGCCCGGTAAGCAGATATGGCTGCCAGGTGCACCCTTAGGTTCAGCCGACCTAAGCCCTGACTGAGAAAGGGACCATAAATAGTCCAAGATGCTTGCCAAGGAACAGGAGGAAGGGTCCAAGCCCTTGCCCTGACACCAAATAGAAAATCTCTTCCATTTGAAGGCATAGCATTTCCTGGTCGACTCCTTACGGGACGCCTCAACTACATTGAGGACCTCGTCGGAAAGACCCAAGGCCTGGAACTCTATCCGCTCAGGAACCAGGCCGTCAGGTGCAGGGATTGAAGGTCCGGATGTAACACCTTCCCCTGATTGACTGAGAGCAGGTCCGGGCGAGCTGGAAGCTGCCTCGGGAGCCTGGAGCTGAGGCTGAGGAGATCTGGGTACCAGAACTGGCGGGGCCAGTCTGGGGCTATCAATCACCTGCGCCTTGTCCCTCCTTGCTTTGAGAAGCACCTTGTGTATCAAGGGAAATGGAGGGAAGGTGTAGAAGAGGCCGGGGGTCCACGGCCTCGAGAAGGCATCCCCCTGCAGCGAGCCCTGCTGAGGGGGGCGGGCATGGAACAGCCTCAGCTTCGCGTTCTCCCTGGAGGCAAACAGGTCCACTTGAGGTGTGACCCAATGGGAGAACAGATCTTGTACTACCTCCGGCAGGAGAGACCACTCGTGGGATGCAGCCCCTATCCGGCTCAGGGCATCGGCCAGGGTGTTGGAGGCTCCTGCCACATGAATGGCTAGGAGATCCGCCTCCAAGCTGCGCACAAGTGACCAAATGCGGAGAGCTTCCTTGCATAGAAGCATGGAGCGCGTCCCGCCCTGGCGGTTTAGACAGTACATGGTCATGGTATTGTCCGTCTGGACTCGGACCACTTGACCCCGGAGAAACGGAGCAAAGTCGGTGAGAGCTAGGCGGACTGCTCGGAGCTCCAGCAGGTTGATGTGGCATCGGGACTCCCGGGGGGACCAGAGGCCGTGTGCCCGGTGTTCCCCCAGATGGGCACCCCAACCCATCAGAGAGGCATCGGTCGATTGAGACACCGTCGGCTCGGGGCGGACAAAAGGGATGCCCTCCTGCAGATGAACTGGAACGGTCCACCACCGGAGAGCGTTCCACATCCCCTTGGTCACTGTCACTAGCTGGTCCAATGGATCGCAGCGTCGTGACCACTGGCTGGCCAGTCCCCACTGAAGAGGCGGTGCCAGCGTGCCCAACGGACCACGCTGGTACAGGCCGCCATGAGACCCAGGAGGCGAGGAAGTCCCGGCAGGACACGATTGCCCAACCAGAAATGATTGGGCAAAGGAGGTAAGAACCGCCCTGTCCCGGAGCCGTGTTCTGGCTCGAAGAGAGTCGAGCTCTGCCCCGATGAAAAGAATCACCTGCTTCGGCTCGAGTTCCGACTCGGCCTCGTTGATGAGAAGGCCGATTTGAGAGCAAACCTGGAGGGCCAGATCTCTGGACTGCTCCTCCTCCTGTCTGGAGGGGGCTGCTATCAGCCAATCGTCCAGGTAAGGGTACACCCGGACCCCTCGGCGCCACAGGAAGGCTGTCACCACTGCTATGCATTTGGTGAAGACCCTGGGAGCTGGAGACAGGCCGAAGGGCATGGCTCGGAACTCGAAAAGGGATCCCTCCACTCAAAAGTGAAGGAATCTCCAATGTGACGGACGGATAAGGACGTGAAAGAACGCATCCTGCAGGTCCAGAGAGCAGAACCACACGCCGTGTTCCAGGGATGGTATTATCTGAGCCAAAGTGACCATCCTGAAGGTTTGAGACCTTAGGAACTTGTTTAGGTCGTGTAGGTCGAGAATGGGGCGCCAGCCCCCCGTCCGTTTCAGAACCAGGAAGTACCTGGACACAAACCCCGGGTCTGAGGGAGGGTCCGCCACCTCCCTGATCACCTCCTTTTGGAGGTGATCAGGGAGGTGACAGTGAGCGAGCCGACAGTGAGGCTGCGGACCCCGAGGCCCCCCCGAGGTGCGACGGCTCTGAAGGGCGGGGCCTGCTCAAATTCCAGAGGCAGGCCTTTTCCCACCACCTCCAACACTCACCTGTCCATGGTAATAATGGACCAGGCGGAAAGGAAGTGCCGGAGCCGTCCCCCCATGGGGGGAACCTGGGGTGAGGTGACGGGGTTGGGGGCGACACCCCTCAGCCCGTCACTGGGCAGGCTTGGAGGAGGGACCGGCAGAGGGATCTCCTGGGCCTTTACCTCCCTTCTTCCTGTTGGAGGAAGCCCCGGGCTTGGGTTTGGGATGCCAAGCCCGAGCCTGCTGGCCCTGACGTTGCTGGGCCGGACGCGCCGCGGGCGCAGAAGGACGAAAGGGCTTAGGCTGTGGTTTGCAGCCTTTGTCCTCCTGAGCGGAAGAGACCGAGTCCAAGGTAGCATTGGACTTCTCGATCCTCTGCAGGTGACCTTCCACCCCAGGGCCGAAGAGGTCGGTCCCCAAGAAGGGGACATCCGCCAACTTGTGCTGGGTATCCGAGGTGAAGGTGGATATCCTCAGCCAAGCCCGACGACGCATAGCCACTGCGGCCGCCACAGACCTGGCACGAGTCCCCAATGTCTAAAGCAATCTGGAGCTGCTGTTTGGCCACTGCCCTGCCCTGGTCCCGAACCTGCCTAACCGTGGTCTGCAGATCCGCGGGAGGATGAGGGACGACCTCATCCAGGGAGCCCAACAGGGCATGAGAGAAATGTGCCATGAGGACGGCCGAACTGGCCTGACGAAGGCCGAGGGAGGATGCAGCATAGACTTTTCGCCCGGCATAGTCCAATTTCTTGGACTCCTTGTCAGGAGGTTTGTCCACATCCCTAGTGTTCCCAGCATGCCGGAAAACGCTGTCGGTAACTAACCCCTCGGCCAAGGGGTGTTCCGAAAAACCGGACAAGGAACCGGTAGGGACCGCATACTTCCTGGCCATACTGGCAGAAGGCGCAGGGCAGGAAGCAGGGCGCTGCCAGAGCTCCAAGGCCGGGCCCACTATGGCCTCGGCCACCGGAAAGGCCTCCTTAGGGGAATCCCCTCGGTCCAGAATCTCCGTGAGGGGATACCTGGCCCGCTTAGAAACGGGTTCGAGCTTCATCCCGGTGGACTCCGAGATGAGGCGAGGCAATCCCAGGAAGCACGAAGGGCTATCGCCCACCGACTGTCCTCCTGAGGACTCCAAGTCCATTCGCTGGAGAAAAGGAGAACTGCTCGGACTCGGAAGAGTCCTCAAAGAGCTGCTCGGCCTGAGCCACCCTCCACCTGCCGAGGTCGATCGGGAGTGAGGGTGAGGACAGCCTATGGGGCAGTCCCTGAGCCGACCGAGAATTTTTGGTCTGAGCCCCAACTAACGGCTGTGGAGGCAGAGGTTCCACCGGAATCGGTGGGGCAGCTTGTTTTGGCCGAACAACCGGCCTGGGAACAGGCTCCTCGGATAAAACGAGGGGTTGTTTGACGGCTCGGTGACAGCCGCTTAATGGCCGGGGAAGACGACTGCGTCGGCTTATTCCCGATCAGGAAGGGCTATTGCCACATGAGTTCCTCATATCTTCGGCGTAACTTGCGTCGAAGCCTCCCCTCGTCCGAGGAGGAGGAAGAGGACGAGCGGCGGCGCCGCTTGCCACGGTGCCGAGACCGCCTATGACGGCGGGATCGGCTGGACCACGAAGAAGTCTGAGACCGAGAACCTCGGGTTTCCCTGAGGACGGTGCGGGGAGGTGTCGTGGGGAACCGGCACTCCCCTCGGTTCGGAGGGTTCAACCGAAGGCTCCGGAACCGGAGGCACAGACAAGCCTACTGAGACCTCCAACTCACAGGGGGAACCCGGGGGAGAGTTCTCTGCTCCTCCTGCTGACAACCCGTCCAGCGGTCGAGAATAATCTCGACCGCGTCGACGGGAGTCTCGGTCAACTGGCCTGACGGGGACACCGTGAGACCAGTGGCAGAGAGGTCGACCGAAGTCGACGGCCGACAACTCGGGGAGCGGGATCTTTCCTGCTCCATAGAGCGTCGACGGTAAGACTTACCCTTGTCTCTCTTTTTGGACAGAGAAAACGATCCAGCAGAAGTTGGTCCCTCACCTTTAGTAGAGAGGGTCACACAAGGCTCCTTAAAAGAAGCTGAATAAGAGGCACCGAGAGAGAGAGAGGGACAAATGCCGCAGCCGAGGTAGAAGCGGCCCGCGCCGCCTCCTCTTTGAGGGCGATCATCTGCTCGAGCTGATCCACCGAGCCCGCCGCTGCGGACACCGCCGACCGGGCCTCTTTTGACTTCACCGGAGGAAATCACTTCTCGGGACGCCCCAGTTGTAAACGGGCAGCACTGTCTTCGAGGACGTAGGCCGAAAAGGAAGAGCACAGGTCGCAGGCCTGCGGGTCGTGTTCCAGGCCTAGACAGTAGACGCACGTGGAGTGCGGATCCGTCCAAGACATCTTCTGCCCGCAAGGGCATCTCCGGAAACCGGGAGTTGATTTGTCCATCGCAGCCACGAGGGAGAGAAGACCGAAGTCTTTTTAGCAAAAACTTTAAATTTCGAAAATTCAAAGAATTAGGAACCAGTCTTATACGCAGAGCGTTAAGGAGGGAACCTGAGCTTCCAAGCGGTAAGGAAGATCTGGCGTCATGGGGCGGAGCCGAGAGTTTTACCACCCGGGTTGGTGGGAGGAGCCAGCTTGAAGACCTTCCGGCAAGATTTAAAGCGGCAAAGATACCTGCCAGACAGTGTGGATGAACAACATATCCATGTCCCTAGAACTTGTCCTTTTCCTGAGAAGGAGCAAGTTTATGGATAATGTCTATGGCCAAAGCTCCAAGGGTACACTGGTATTTAACCATATGTCCCAGATAGTTTAGAATTTGAATATTCATGGTACCCAAGGTTCCCCCCAGCTAGTCAATCCTTCAAGATTCTTTATCAGGTAGTAAGGAACTCGTGTGTTTGGGTTTTTTAGTACAATCATGAGTGTAGTAATGACCACTGAATCCGCTTCTGGGATAGTGGAGAGAAAGGGATGGTCCAGGGGAGCCTGATATAAGCGATTTGCTTTTTGTGGGACAGCAGCAATAGCTGATGGTTGATGCCAGGCAGCCAGCATGGCATTTAGATGGGTCAGAATCAGTGGGGGCACCACTAAGGCTGGCTCCTCTGGCAGTTCCAGATATTCTGCCACATCCTTGCGTTGTTTGTCATTTTCTGTGGTAGAGAACCCCATGACTTTTTGTATTTGGACCATCAACTCACTAAAGGATGGGTTATTAGAAGGAGAGGTGGCAACTGGCAGAGGCAGATCCAACTAAGATTTCCGAGTAGGGGGACTCCAGGTTCTGGAAGTCCAGATCTTGGAGAGTTCATCATCAGTATCACCAGGCAGATTCACTGGTAATTCAGGTTTGTCTGACAAATAATCTTCCATATTAGGAGGCGGCAACTAGGGTGGTATTGTATCCCCATCACCGTGAAAGCATTTAGGCAGAGGAAAGTGAGACCGGAAAGGATCCTCCTGCTCTCGTGGGACGAAGGGCTGGGTATACCACATGGTATGCAAGACCTGCGTCACAATTTTGGTGCTGTCCCGATCTTGGGAGGAAGGGGGGGTAAGAAGCAGGGTTTGAGAAACAATGTGGGTAATAGAGCGGATAGGATGGGCAGGTCTTGCCCCTCCCGGGAAGAATAAACCAGGGTCCCAGTCTCTGTCCGCATGCCCTCTATGAAATGGCACCTGTGAGGGCGGAGGGGCATTCCTTAAGTCAAAAGCCATTGGTTTGCCCTGTGGAACACGGGACGTCATCGACGAGCCCATGGAACGATTATCTTGAAGGATGTTAGACGTCGACAGGAGAGGAGCCCCTGTCGATGGAGCAGCCATGTATTTGGCTGTATTAAATACGCTAGATAGAGTCATCAATGAGAGGGTATATGCTCTCGTCGATGGAGCAAGGAAAGCCTGCACAGCATTCAAAGTGCTGGAAAGCGCAGTCAATGAGAGGGTGTGATCCCTAGTCGACGAGGAAGCTGTAAAAAGACTCTCCATCGATGGGGGAGGCACAGAAACAGTTGCCATCGATGGGTGTTTAGGCCGGGAGTGAGAAGGGGTTTTATCCCTCTCCTTACCCTGCTAAGAATGAGAACTAGAGCTAGGGGAGCCCTTGGTTCGAGACCCCTGGTTCTTCAGAGACATTTTCTGCTCCATAAGAAGGTGCTGAATTTCAAGCAATTGTCATCGATGGGTTGTTCTATTAAACTCCTGACAGGAGATGCAGGAATTGATGTGTGTGGGTCCCAGACACTTTACACAAAAAGTGCGATTGTCAAAGTGGTATATCTTCCTACCGCAACGGCAGGAACAAAATAGAGCTTGTTTGGTTGAAGAATCTTTCGACAATCATTTTTAATCCAGTTTCTAGTAGATGAGTGCTACACAAAAGTTGAATTAGCTGCTGCACGAGCTGAAGACGGCAGGAAAATGAACAGAGGATACCAGGGACCGCCCACACTTATATAGGAATCAGGAAGATGTCATGTGTGGGCAGCCCCTTGTGAAAACTGCTAGAAGAAGCTGCCGTGTGACATCGCCCTCTGCCGGAACCTCCCAGAAGTAATTACCTACTGCAAGAGACCATTCCATGGAAGATCTACGGTTACAGGTGAGTAACCTATTCTTCTAGCGGCATGGATATGGTTCACTTATCCATACTCTGGCAGACTCCAAGCACTTCCCCAGGAGGAGGGGGCAAGTCACGCACCCCTAGTTGGCTAACAGAGACTGGAGAACCAAGGTCCCAAAACGCACATCCCAGCATGACTAGGTTAAAGCTGTAATGGAAAATAACGGTGCATGCTGACTTCCATGTAGCAGCCCTACAGATCTCCTGTATGGGTACATCCACGAAAGCAGCCACCAAGGCAGTAGTATGTCTAGTGGAATAAGCCCTAATCCTGATTGAAGACTCCTGACCAGCCAGCCTATAGCAGAGGTGAATGCAAGATGTGCTCCACATTGCAATCGTCCACTTTGCTGCCAGTCTGTCAGGTGCAGCTTCAGCGTAGCTGACGAACAGCTGGCGAGCCTGTCCCCAAACTTAAGCTGTATGCTCTACATAATGAGAGCACTCTCTGCAGGTCCAGGGTGTGGAGCCTGCAGTCAACCTCTGAAGAAGGGCTGGTAAAGTATACTGATAAGTTAATCAACTGGTTGAGGTGAAACTTCAAAACCACCTTCAGGAGGAACTTCAGGTTGGGGGAAAGACGACTTTGTCCCTGTGGAAGACCAAATAGGTAGAATCTACTGACAGCGACTGGAGCTCCCAAATCTTTCTGGCAGACGGAAATGCCACTAGGAAAGCGGTCTTCCACAACAGGTGTGACAACTCACATCTGTGTATCAGCTCAAAAGGCTTGTGCATGAGCATAGGCAGGACCAGCAGTAACTACCAAAGTGGAGGTGGTTCGTGCACCAGAAGGAATAAGTGGTAAAGGCCCTTGAAAGTGTCCAACCACCTTCTCCTGGGCCACCACTGGCATAACAGCCCACTTCCAGTAAGTACAGATGGCTGGCAGGTGCACTTTAAGGGTCATCACTCGCAGTCCAAGCTGGGAAAGGGATTAGAGGCAGTCCAGGATGCTAGCCACAGGGCAGGCAAGGGGATCAAGCTACTTTCCCTGAAACCAAATGGAAAGCCTCTTCTATTTAAGACACAGCACCTACGAGTCAACTCCATCCTGGAGGCCTCCACGACATGGAGGACATCTTCAGAAAGGCCCAAGGCCTGAACTCCAGCTGCAGGGACTGGAGGTCCAGTTCCAGGACCATCCCCTGCTGTCTGGTCGGCAGGTCTGGTAGAGAGGCAGTCACCACGGAGACCTGCTGCTGAGGATGAGGAGATAAAGGTAAAAGAACTGCCTTGGCTAGTCTGGAGCCATCAGTATCATCCATGCTTCTCCCTGACCTTAACCAATACTCTGCAGATTAAGTGGAAAGAAGGAAAAAAAATACTTGAGGCCCAGGGCCTAGCAAAGACATCCCCATCAGTATCCCAAACCGTGGGGGGAGGGCATAAAACAGTCTCAGTCTGGCATTCAACCAGGGGGCAAAAAGGTCTCAGCGAGAGTCCCAGAGGGAGAAGAGGAGGTTCATCACCACTGATTCAGAGACAGCTCATGTGATGTCTCTCCTACCTGGCTGTGTGCATCTGTGAGCTGACTGTTCTACCCCCACAACATAAATCGGCATCCAGGCTGCACACAAGGGTCCAGATGGGGAGTGCCTCCTAACACAAAGGAGGAGAGTTTGTGCCACCCTGTCTATTCAAGTAAAACATGGTCATGGTGTTGTCCATCTGGACTTGAATGACCTGACCCCAATGAGTGGAGCAAATTCTATCAGAGCCAAGCACACTGCACAGAGCTCCAGCAGATTTATGTGGTCATGGGACTCCCTGGGCTACCAGAACCCGTGAGCTGTGTGGTCTTCAAGGTAAGCTCCCCACCTTAAGAGACATGCGTCCACCATCAATGTGATGTCAGCTCTGGGCAGAAAAATGAGATTCCATCCTCCAGATGTTCCAGGACAACCCACCACTGGATGGCTCCTACATCGGCTGGGACACAGAACAGCTGGACCAAATGGCCTAGGTGCCGGGACCACTGATGGCCCAGCTCCCACTGAAGGTGGCACATCCACCAGCAGACCATGCTGGTGCAGGATGCCATGTACCCTAACATCCATAGGAAATTCAGGAGAGGGGTCAAGAGCTCAGCCTGTAGTGACTGGGCAAAGGAGGTAAGATCCAGCGCCTGGTCTGCCGGGAGGCAAGCCTTGGCCCTTTGGAAGTCTAGTTCTGCCCCGGTGAACATGATCACCTGCTTCGGTACCAGTTTCACTTGTCCAGGTTAACCAACAGGCCCAAGTCTCAGCAGGTCTGGAGAATCAGTTCTGTAGCTCTCCATGGCCTCCCTGGATGGACCGGCAATTGGTCAGCATTCCAGGTAGGGGCACACTCTGACCCCTAGATGCCGTAGGTGGGCCACCATCACTGCCATGCATTTGATGGAAGACCCTTGGAGCTGAGGAAGGGCCAAAAAGCATGACCTAGAATGGTTATTGGAACCCATCCACTCAGAAACAGAGGTACAGGCGGTGGGGCTTCTGGACGAGAATGTGAAAGAACGCATCCTGGTCATCTAGGGAGCAGAACCACATGTTCTGCTTCAGAGGTGTTATAATCTGGTTCAGAGTGACCATTCAGATCTTGTGCTTCCACACGCACTGGCTGAGATCATGTAGACCCAAATATTGGGTGCCAACCCTCTCATCCATTTCAGAAATAAAAGTACCTGGACATGTAACCCTGACTGAACAATGCATGACCAGAACATAGACTATTGCCCCTTTCACAAGGAGAGGAGCTCTATCCTCTCTGAGTGCGGACAGTGTGTCCTGAGACACCCCGGAGTCTTGAGATACATGGATGCAGAAGCACAGGAAAGCATAGGCGTTTAGAAACAGACCTCTGCCCGCTACATCCAACACCTATTTGTCCATCATGATAGAGGACCAACGTGGCAAGAAAGGACATGGCCAACCTCCAACGGGGAGAGCAGTCTGGGACACGACAGGTGGAGCAATGACACCCCAACCAGTCACTGGGCAGCTTTTGTGGGGCACTGGAGGCTGCTGCCGGGGAGAGACACGGACAACCAACTCTGCCCACCCACCCACCCTTTTTAGTCCCTTGGGCTCTAGACTGAAATTGTCCCTCCTGGGGCTGCTGCCAGGTAGGCTGTGATTGGAAGGACTGGTACTGGAAAGCCAGTTTCTTTGGCTTCTTTTTCTGGTTCTTCTGAGACAAAGTCACAGAGTCAAGAGTGGTGCTGGACTTCTCAATCTGAGTGAGATGCCCTTCCACCCTGGGGCCAAAGAGGTCAGTGACCAGGAAAGGAACATCAGCCAACTTATGTTGACGTCCACCTTAAAGGTGAACAAATGCAACCAAGCCAAGTGATGCATACAGAAAGACCTTGCCACCACACAGATGCAAGAGTCACACATGTCCAAAGCAGTCTGGAGCTGGTGTTTAGCCAGGGATTGACCATGGACTCATGAACTCACTGCCACCACCACCCACTGCTCTGGGTGGAGGTGAGAGAGGACTTCAAAAATTCCCTTCAGGAACTGACCAGCATTAGCCATCATGGTGGCACACTTATCCTGACTGAGATGCAGAGCAGCCACAGCATACACCTTTTTGGCGGCATGGTCAGTTTTACTACACTGCTTGTCCACATTCCCCAGGTGTCCATACTTGCAGAACACCGAATCTGTGACAAGAACTTTGGTCAAAGGGTGGTTCGAAAACCCTGAAAGAGCTGGTAGGAGCTGTGTACTTGCAGACCATGCAGGCTGAGGGTGCTAGGCAGGATGCTGGATGCTGTCAGACCTCCAGGGCCAGTCCCAAGATCATCTGAACCACTGGGAAGGCAATTTCTGGGGATTCATCCCTGTCTGAATGTCTATAAGAGGGTTCATAGCCCTCTTCTGGACTGGCTAACAGTATCAACATGAATGCCAAGATAACTTGGAGCGGCCCACAGTCGGTAAAAGGGTCCTCGACCGAGCCATGGTCGAAGAGCTGAGTCCCTGTGGAGGCCATGGACTCCTGATCCAAGTCGTCTGATGACTCCATGAAGACAGACCTTGGTCGTTGTTCGTCACAGACCTCCCAGAATCCTCACCCAGAGTAATCCTCCCTGACAACTGGCATGGCAAGCCAGAGGGCCAACGTCCTTGGACAGAGTGTCAATGGGTGGCTGTCAACATGGTGGCTCCACAGTAATTGGCAGGGATACAGGTGTGGAGAGCACCTGCTGAATCAGGACCGGCGGAGCAACAAGAGGCTGCTGCCAGGGGACCAGAGGTCCTTGAGGTACAGCCCTACCCCGCAATGGTCCACTGCTACCAAAGGAACTCCTCGTAGCACCAGCGTATCTTCTGCTGGTGCCCCCTTCACTAGAGAATGAGCAGAACGAGGAGCATCAACTCTGGCACCTTCCAAATGAGCAGGATTGAGAGCGCAAGCACCTTAATCATAACCTCGACATCAACCATTGACTGCACGGTTAGTGGCGAGAGGGGGGTCTTCCTGAGGTTGACCGTAGATATGCACCTACCAACATTTAGCAACAAGGGCATGGTCCCTGGAAAGATCGACCAGGGGTCACCAATCTAGTCACATCCTCCAGAGTGAGGACCGGGAGCACCAAGGTCTGCGAGGCCGAAAATCTCAATGGCTTGGTTGACCATAGCCAAGGTCCTCACAAGCCGCTCAGCCGAGGCATGCTCTACAGCCATTGAGTGATCAGTCAAGTCACGGGACCAGGAGGACTGCAATCTTTCCCCATCTCAAGATCGGCAACGGCCGTGTTTAGGCTGTTTAGAACCAAGGAGGGAAGGGCTCTTCCCCACTGTCTGAAGAGACATGCACATATCACAGAACTGGTCCATGAAAGTCCCTCCGATGCTGGCCCCAGGTGGGAACAGCACAAAGACTGAAGAGGTGCCCATCGCGGCAGCCACTGCTTCTGCCTCAAAGTTGAGCAGCAGACTGCCCAAGCAAGGCCTTTTTACCGCTCTTAGGGAGATCCTTCGGATCCCATTCTGAAGGCCAACCCACTGCATGCCGGAGCTTCCAGTCAGCGAAGAATTCAGAAAGCATGGATAAGCATAGGCTGCATCCAGCCATGTTGTGCTGCCCGCCCAAGTCACGCGGATTGGTGACAGTCATCTTCTGGCAGCAGCAAACAGAATTTAAATCCAGTTTTCTGGTGTTCCATCATTGGTAAGAGACGAAATCGAAAGAACTGTGAAACTACACTCAAATAACTTAAATGTTGAAAGGAAAAGTTCCCCCATGGCACAGAAAAGTCCTAAGCAGAACACAAAGGATGTGACCTGTTCTTCCAGCAAAAAGAAAGATTTGACATCATGGGGTGGAGTCAGGGGATATATCCACCCAGGCAGTAGGAGGAGCTTAGCTTAAAGATATTACAGCCAATCACTGCATTCAAGTGGAATTGCCAGAGACTAGAGAACAGAAACATATCCACGCCCCTAGAAGAAATGATTAGTCTATCACCTGTTACAAGCCAAAGAATCATTATGAAATATGAATATTAATATCTCCACGTGAGTTATAAAACCACTCTCAGCTGTGGCCCCATTGACAAGGCTGGAGCGAACAAAAAAAGAAATGACGTCAAGTCCAATACAATTTCTTCTTTCTCTACCCCCAAGTTGTCTATGAAAATTACTTACAAATGGGTCCTAAGAAGCAGTACCCATTTGCAATTGGGAAGGGGAGATTATTGTTCCATGTATGTCACTGAAGGGAAATTTGTATTACCTTCCGAAATGGAGAGTGGGAGAATACTGCCCCATATATGTCCCTGAAGGGAATTTTTTTTTATATATAACCTTTTGATAGCCACCTGCAGCACTTTGCGCACAAAGGCTGCATCAACTGAGCTCTGCACCTCAAGCCTGTAATGATTGTTGGTGTGGAGGTAGGACGATGTAGTCCTCCTGCTCAGTTCTTACTGATGCTTATGCTCTCTCTCTCGACCCAGGAGGTTACCATAGCCCTGGTAGAATTTGCTGAGAGTAATACTGGTAAGCTTCTATTTAGCCACTTCATAAGCCTTTGCCATACAAGATCTGCTCTACCTGGCCAAAGTAGTCTTGGAAGCTTTCTGACCCACTTTTGCTGCTCCACAAGGCACAAAATTGTCCGACTGACTGAATCTGCATATCTATTGAGATCTGCTTTGGTCTTTCTGCGCATGTTAAAGAGCTGCTGACACCTCAAAGAAAACTTTAAAAAACATAATATTTAGGTATGATTCAACTTGCATTCCATATATATTCTATAGATTTCTCCTCCCCATTATTTTTCACTGTGGAAATTTGCATGAATATGCAATCTTTATCCCTCAGAGTTCATGTGCCTCTATAGTTGACTCCCTACTTCATGTCATAATCCTCTGTTGTGACATCACAATCTGTTGCCATGGGAGTAACTAATGTCACAAGCACTGCTTTATTACCTCAAATAGGGAGAAAGCAACAAGAATAGATAAAACTCTTCAGAAGCAAAGATCCTGTTTTCATGCAAATGACCTCAGTAGTAAATAATGGGGAGTAGGAATACATAACTAATATGAAATGTAAGCTGGACTGGGTCTAAATAAACAGGTTACTCACCTGTAACAGTAGTTCTAGGAGTGGTATATGTTCAACCACACTCACTGGCATGTCCCCTTCCACTTTAAATCTCACCGGAAGTCTTCAAGCTGGCTCCTCCCACCTACCCAGGTGGTATATACCTCAGCTCCACCCCATGACGCCAGATCTTAACCCGCTAGAAGCCAGGTGTTGTGCGTCTGCAGCCGGGAAGGTCGGGTGGGTCTTCTAGGAACGCCTCTTGCATTAAGTCATTACTTCTGGGAGATCGCAGCAGGTGTCGCTATCACGCGGCAGCTTCTTCCAGCAGTCTCCACACCAGGAACCACCCACACAACTTCACTTCCTGGGCTATGCCTATAAAAGTGGGTGGTTCCCGACAGTCTCCATTCCCCGCCAGTTTCAGCCCGTAATGGTGAGGGACCAAGGGGAACCGAGGTACCAGAGCATTCCAACCCTATTAGTGTTTTCCCAGTTGCAGAAGGCAGGGGGAAGGAGGGTGGGAAGCTACTTACTGCAAGAGACATTCCTAGAAGATCTACTGTTACAGTAAGATCTTACGTAATTGATCCATCTTCCACAGAATGGTCTCTTGCAGTAAGTCATTACTTCTGGGAGATTACCAAGCAGCTATATGCCAGTGGGGAGGCCACCTATGGCATTGTGCCTTATAGAGTGGTGTGGTCGGATGACCGGTAATGTTCGAAAGGCAGTATCCCAGTCTATTGCCTGGTAAAGATTTGAAATTTGTGTGTAGGCAACCGCATTATAATGTCAGTGATAAAATCATTGCTGAGACAAGTCAAATTGGCTGGTAATAGTTTTCTTCTGAGGAGTTAGGCTGATCAAAACCCGATTAGGGTATATTGTTTCTAGTATAGTAATAAGTCATGTGATAGATTCAGCCATATAATGGAGTGACTGGTAGGTCCCAGTGGCTTGTAGTTTAGGATATGGAAGTTGAAAGACAGAACCTATGGTGAATAAGGTCTGAGTAAGAGGTTATAATTACAGTACATCCCTGGGAGATATTCTGGTTATCCAGTTTGTGATAAAAATGAACAATTCGCTGAGGTATTCAGCGATCAATTTGTTGAAATTGTACAGGGCTCTTGTAAGCAGGTAGTATGAGCTGAGAGTTGAAAAGGAACCCTAAATAATACAACTGTGTCCATTTAGGAGTGCTACTTTGTAGTGTGTCAGGGCAGCATCAAAGAAATGTCTGCTAAATTGTTATAAATGGCACTAATCTAGTAGCTAAACACTGGTCACACTCCCTTCCCTCCTATCAGTTCCACTCTATCAACCCAACCCTCCCCGGCCTACTCTTTGCGGGGCTCTGACTCTAATCTATTACAAGTCCCTTTCATGCGCACCTCTAAGGGCCAATCGGCCTTCAAATACAGACTGCCCACACTCTGGAATAATCTCCCAGCAGCAATCAGGCAGTCCACCACCACACATAGGTCATTGACCAATCTTCTTCACGCCCACTTCTCAGTCTCCTGTAACTGTAACCTGCAGGTCAGACCCACTAAACTGAAGCATCCAAGTGTGACTTAACAGGGGCCCCAGGCAAATAATTGCTACTCTTAATGCCCATACCTCTTCTGTCCTCTCTCCCCATGGTCTCTGTTAAGACATGTCTATGGACTCAGACCCCTATAGTATTATGCACTCGGACTTAAACTTGTAACTAATATGTATGCATAAATCCTGCCTGTAACATCTCATGGACCTGTTGCCTCACCCATTTTCGCCTGATTGTACCTGATGTATGTATTTCTCTGCCTCTGTTCCTCGTCAGCATTGCCTATGTACCAAATTTATTTAGTGCACTTTATGCTTTGTAATCCCAGGTCACATCTGGAAACGAGCGGATGTACGCTCAGTATGCTTATCTGGTTAATCTTGTTAATAAATAAATAAAATAAATGATGTAAATGTATCCATTTTGGAATGTATAGTCTACTTAGATAGCTATCGGGGAACAGCAGAGAGATTTTTGCTACAAAGTCATAAGTGAGACAATGTATCCATTTAGTATTGCTACTTAGTAGGTCTTAGTAGAGTCAGCAAGAGATGTCTGCTGTGTAGTCAAATTATGTAAATGTACCCAGCTTGGGGTTAAAAACTGTTAAAACCAGTAAGAATAGTTTCTGTTATTTTATCCTGTATTACTAATCTCATTTACAAGGGAGTCCATAGGTGGTATGCTAGGCAATGCAGACTTCTCAGGTTTTTACATGAAAAGCTAGTATGGCAATCTCTTTATTCTGTTGGGTAAACAGATATCCGAGTGACGGTCTGGATGGCGGGCAGGCATGAGCCGCACATCAACATCCAAGGCAGGAGAGTAAATATGAGATTGTGCAGTAAGGTTGTGCCACGCACCCTGTGAATAAATTTTGATTTTTAGTGTTCCCATTTAACAGTTACCTCTTATTTGTACACAATAACTGGCATCCCCTTTTTCCCCATAGGGAAACCGTGGCGTATATATTCAATGATTGTCATCAGCCCTGGTTGAGGATGGAGACAAAGTCCACCACGAAAGGGCATTATATGATGCAGGCAGGATCCAGATGTGATGGTCTAAGTGACCCGTGCTTGGTCACCACTTAAAATTGTCCGTTATTAGGGACATACACCTCTTTGGTTCATTTTTTCTTTTTTTTATTATAGTTTTTTATTTTAAGAGTTCGGTCTGATGTCATAGTGATGCCAGTGACATAGTATAGGCATGATATGTTCATTGTCAGGTAAAGGAGGTGAAAAATACCCAGATTATGCTGGTATGTAGCATATGGCCCATATAATTCAGTATCAGAGTATTCGGAGAATCTGGGTAATATTCTCTATGAAACTTGGAATCAACAGGGGTGTTAGGTAGCTCCTAGAAAGTTGAGCCTTGTCGCTTTATGGGACTCCAATGTATATTCAGCCAAAATATCATGAAATGTTATGAATAACATGCTCAAATAAGTTTAGCTTGTGAGCCCATCATGATTGTTCCTTACGACAGTGGGCGTTATGAATGTATGCCTCCTAGTAATATAATCATATAGTCCTTTGGTAAGGTTTTTTGTTTTTTTTTAAATATATTAGTTTGCCTCCTTCTCTCATGAGGTGTGACCCCATAATATGTAGTGAGGTGTCCCCATGTGTATATGCAATAGAGAATAAGACATCTAATGCAGTTTGGAGCGCCCCCCCCCCCCCCGAGAGTGGTGGGTGTCGAAATAATAATCTCCGTTCATGGAAAAATCACTTCTGAAGGTATGATTTCATGGTGCAAAAAAAAACTCGTGGATGCTGAAATGTGGCCCATTGCTGGGGGAGTATAAAATAGATGCTCCATAGATGACACAAGTACTCCCTATCAATAGGAGGATTATGATGCAGGTTCCATTGACGAGGAAAGCAGTCCCATAGTGGAATATAAGGGCTCTGTTGACGGGAGGGGGAGTTAGCCCCATTGAGAGAATGAAAGCCATGTGCCTCGTCGACTGAGGAGGCAGTCCTGTTGACGAGAGAGTAAATCCAAGCGCCCCATCGATGGGGGAGGCAGTCCCATTGACAGGAGAGGCATTGTAAGAGTCTCCATCAACAGGGAGTCTGCCCCGTCGATGAGTGTGTAAAATTTAGATGCTCCATCAACGGGGAGGCGGACCTGTCGACGGGAGAGGCTGTCGACAAAAGAAATATGTGGAAAGCCTCAGTCGACGGGAATGAACGTCCTGTCAACGAGAAACATGTAGGAAACCTCCGTCAATGGGGAATGTATGTTCAGTCGATGAGAATATGTAGAAGGCCTCCGCTGATGGGGAATGGATGTCCCGTCAGTGAGAAACATGTAGGAGCCTCCGTTGATGGGGAGTGTGCTCCGTCGATGATAGTGTAAAATCCAGATGCTCCATTGATGAGGGAGGCAGGCCCATCGACAGGAGAGGCTGTTGGGAGAAATATGTGGGAAGCCTCCAACGACGGGGAATGAACGTCCCATTAACGAGACAGATGTAGGAAGCCTCTGTCGATGGGGAATGGACGTCCTGTCAGTGAGAAACATGCAGGAGGCCTCTGTCTATGAGGACTGAACATTCCATCAATGAGACAGATGTAGAAGCCTCCGTTGACAGGGAATGGACATCCCGATAAGAAACATGTAGGAGGCCTCTATCTATGAGGAATGTACATCCCGATGAGAAATATGTAGCAGGCCTCCGAAGGGGAATGGACATCCCATCGACGGGAAATGGCTGAAGAGTCTCTGTTGATGGGGAATGAACATCCAGTCTGTGGGAATTATCCATGAAGCCTCAGTCGATAAGGAATGAACGTCCCACCGACAGGAAACAAATGAAGTAAGCAATAATACCAGATAGAGTGGGCGTTATTGGGAAATAACGGACCGCCCAGAGGCGTAATGAGGCCAGACGCCACAGGCGGAAGGCCTTATAGCCCCTGGAAGGTCAGTTATATCCCATAACGTCCACCCTGGAGGGTATTACTGAACTTGGAAAATGGGTTATACGTCGCATTTTTGCTTAATATTTACAAAAAATTAAAAGATAAAAATATACAGTCAATTATAAAACTGTGAAAAGTTAGATTTACTATAAAGTAGTGACTGTGCTTGTGCCAGAAGAGGGTACTGATGCTATTTAAATTTGTATTTTTCCCACTTTTGCTGTATTGTCTCCCAGAGTTTTCTGTAAGATTAGCAAAAAAAAAAAAAATATTTGGTGTACTTTTTGGCTTTTGCTTCTCAGTGGCACAGCAGAATAGCGTAGTTACCCCGGAATAGTTCTCATTGCTGTTTTGTTTATGTTTAAAAGGACCTGCCCTTTGACACGGAGGTAGCTGTCCCTTCTGTCTCAGGATTTGATTTCCTGTGCAGTGAGGAGGTTGCTGGATATTGAAAGTTCTCTCTCTCCTCCTCTGTGCTTCAGTTTTGATTAGGTTTTTTTTTTTGAGCAGTACACACTTTTGCCGACTGAGTGTGTTCGCAAAGTACCGGAAGATCTAAAGGGAGTTGCCGTGCGCTTCCAAGTGCAGCGTGAGTGACGAGTGTGTAGCACTAAGGTAGGGACAATACATTTTCCCTACTGAGTTTTGTGAGAGGAACAGTTCCTAGCTGAAATAATTGAAAACAAAGTTGCATTTTCTGCAGTGTCCCTTTTACTTTGTATTTAGTTTAGCAGTGCATAAGGGAGGGAAAGGGGTTGGCTGGCCACCAACTAGGTCAGAAAAAAATGGCAAATTTGAAAATTCTGGGTGCCCAATAATAAATATCCTTAGTGATGGGACACTCCGGATTGGAACTTGTTGTAGAGCGGGCATTGTTAAGAAATAACAGCCCGGGTGACGGGCTGTTTCAGCCAATCAGGATATGAGTTGTCCTTCGGCCATTTTCTAAAGCTTCTGGTATCCTCCATGATGTTTGTAACCATTTGTTTTCAGGTTACCAAGTCAAGTCTCTGGTGAGACAGAGAACAAATGGTGCCGTGTATAAAGCCCAGGCACCTCAAGCTGTAAAGATTAAGGTTAAGTTCTCTTTGGAGACTTGCATGTAGAAGATTGTTCTAGCTGCTGTGCGAGCTCAAGCCGGTGGGGAAAAGAAAGGAGACTGCTAGGAACCATCCACTTTTATAGGCACAGCCCAGGAAGTGAGGTCATGTGGGTGGTTCCTGGTGTGGAGACTGATGGAAGAAGCTGCCGTGTGATAGTGACACCTGCTGGGAACTCCCAGAAGTAATGACTTACTGCAAGAGACCATTCCATGGAAGATCTACTGTTATAGGTGAGTAACCTGTTTTTCTAAGAGCGTGGATATGTTGTTCATCCACACTCATTGGCAGACTCCTAGCAGTTCTCCAGGAGGAGGGAGACAAGATGCACACCCCCTACTTAGGGGGACAGAGATCGGAGAACTGAGGCCCCAAAACCAGCATCCCGGCGTGACTCGAGGTCGATGGGTAGTGGGTAATAAAGGTATGTGCCGACTTCCAGGTAGCAGCCCTGCAGATATCCTGGATAGGGACGTCCCTGAAACAGCCACCAATGCAGCGGTATGGCGGGTAGAATGAGCTCTTATTCCTCTGGAAGACTCATCGCCCACCAACGCGTAGCACAGACCTATGCATGATGTAATCCACCTTGCAATGGTCCGTTTTGCTGCAGGTCTGCCAGAAGCGGCTTCAGCGTACGTGACAAACAGCTGGTGAACCTCTCCCAAAATTTCTGCCGTCCCCTCCTTATAGTAGGAGAGAGCACATCTCAGGTCCAAGGTATGGAGCCTGTACTTGGCCTCCGAGGTGTAATAAGGGTAGTACAATGGCAGAGTTAACACCTGGTTAAGGTGAAGCTCTGACACCACCTTCGGAATGAATTTCGGGTGGGTCGTAGGACAACCTTCTCCCTGTGGAAGACTAGATAAGAGGAGTCCACCGGAAGTGCTTGGAGCTCCCCTGTTGCTCTGGCAGATGTGGTAGCCACCAGGAAGGCCGTCTTTCACGACAAGTGTGACAAGGCACACTTATGCATTGGTTCGAATGGCTTGCCTATGAGCTTTGCCAGTACCAGCAGTAGATCCCACGGAGGTGGAGGTTCACGCACTGGAGGAGATATGTGATCCAGGCCTTTGAAAAAGTGCCCGACCACTGCCTTCTGCGCCACCGTCGGCTGACCGGCCCACGCCAGATAAGCAGAGATGGCTGCCAGGTGCACCCTAAAGGTCGATGACTGAAGACCCCCTTTGGGGAGAGACCAAAGGTACTAGAGAATGTTAGCCACTGGACAGGACAGGGGTCCAGGCCCCTGCCCTGACACCAAATGGAAAACAGTTTCCACTTGAAAGCATAACATTTCCTGGTAGATTCCTTTCTGGATGCCTCCACCATGATGTAGACATCTTCAGAAAGACCCAAAGCCAACTCTAGCTGCTCAGGCACCAGGCTGTGAAGTGCAGGGATTGAAGGTCCGGATAGAATACCTTCCCCTAGCCGGCCCGGTGGCGCTGAGGGTTGAGGCGATAGACGCCACACCTCGCACCACACTGGTGACCCGGGTTCGGGGCGGAGAACGATAGAGCACTCGGCGGCAGCTCTCCTTCTCCGGAGGGTGTCACTGCAGGCTCCGTGCAATGCTACCACCTAGGGAGCCGGGTGGAGCAACTGCAAGTGGATTGGGTGATGTCGGCAGAAGGGCGGAGCAAAGAGTATCGCCTCAGCTGCCTCCTAGGCTCATAGCCCCTCATTGCACGCCGCATCGGGGTAGGAGGAAAGAAACCGAAAAACACACTTCGGATTCTCCTAGGCGATGGCACCTCGCTGGCAGATCTCCAGGCTCATCGAACAGACTCTGCTGCACCGACCCCACAAGCTTTAGTGTGCTGGTTTGAGGAGGTAAGGGGTGTTCATCCTCACCCCTACCCGGGGGGTATACCAGGGGTAAGACTGTGTGTGGTGTCGGGTGCTCTAGGGGCAGATCTCAATGGGGATTGGGGCCTACGGGTAGTAGGATGCCGGAGAGTGTGGAGAAGGGAGGCTAGTAGGAGTATAAATATAGTTTAAAAAAAAAAAAAAGAATACCTTCTCCTGATTGAGAGAGAGATCAGGTCCGGGCATGTGCAAAGCCACTCCGGGGGCCTGCAGCTGAGACTGAGGAGATCTGAATATCAGAACTGGCGCAGCCAATCTGGGGCTAACCAAGATCACCTTCGCCTTTCTGCCCCTTCACGTTGAGGAGCACCTTGTGGATCAAGGGAAATGGAGGGAAGGTGTAAAGGAGGCCTGGGGTCCACAGCCTTGAGAAGGCATCCACTGAAGCAAGCCCTGATGAGGGGGGCGGGCATGAAACAGCCTCAGCTTGACATTTTCCCCTGGAGGAAAACAGGTCCACCATCGGTTTGCCCCAACGGGAGAACAGGCTGTAAGCTACCTCTGGATGGAGAGACCACTTGTGGGATGTCTGGCCTAGTCGGCTGACAGCATCCACCAGATGGTTTCATGCTCCTGCCACATGGATGGCTAGGAGATCTGCCTCCAAACTGCTCACGAGGGTCCAGATGCAGAGCACCTCTCTGCACAGCAGAATGGAGTACGTGCCACCCTGTTTGTTGAGGTAGTACATGGTCGTGGTATTGTCCATCTGGACTTGAACCACTTGACCCCGGAGCTGAGGAGCAAAAGCTGACAATGCCAGTCTGACTGCTCTGATCTCCAACAGGCTGATGTGGCATCGGGACTCCTCAGGGGTCCAGAGCCCGTGGGCCCTTTTGTCCCCCATGTGGGCTCCCCACTCCATGAGAGGCGCATCGGTCGTGAGGACGACCATCGGCTCTGGGTGGACAAATGGGATCCCTTCCTGCAACCGTTCTGGCGCGGTCCACCACTGGAGAGCATCCCACATCTTCTGGGTTAGTGATCAGCTGGTAGAAATGACCGTGGCGCTGAGTCCACTGAGCAGACAGCTCCCACTGGAGGGGGCGCATGTGCAACCGAGTCCAATGGACCACTGAGGTGCATGCCGTCATGTAACCCAGAAGGCACAGAAAGTCCCGGGCAGGGTGCAATTGCCCAACCCGAAATGATTGGGCAAAGGAGGAAATAACCTCCGCCCTGTCCGACGAGAGCCAAGCTCTGGGCTTCACAAGAGTCTAGCTCTGCCCCGATGAAGCCCATCACCTGAGAAGACACGAGTTCCGACTTGGCCTCGTGGATCAGGAGGTTGAGCTGGGAGCAGGAATGGGTGGAACCTGCTAGAAGCCAATCATCGAGGTAAGGATATACCCCGACACCCCCGCCCCCACCAACGCTGGAGATGGGCCACCACCACTGCAATGCATTTCGTGAAGACCCATGGGGCCGATGATAGGCCAAACGGCATGGCTCAGAACTCGTACAGGGTCCTCTTGACCGTGAAGCAGAGGAACCACTGAAGGGATGGATGAATTGGGACATGAAAGAACACATCCTGCAGATCCAGCGAAAAGAACCACATGTTTCGCTCCAAGGATGGTATGATCTGGAACAGAGTGACCATCCGAAAGGTGCGTGACCTGAGATACTTGATTCAGGTCATGGAAATCTAGAATGGGGCGCTAGCACCCCCATCCGCTTGGACACCAGGAAGTACCTGGAGACAAAGCCTGGGTCTGCTGGAGGATCCGCCACTGGAGCAACTGTCTCCTTTAGGAGGAGCTGAGCGATGTCGTCTTGGAGAGCTGACTGGGTCTGAGCAGATACTCTTTCCTCCTGAGGGGTGTGGGCTCAGCCTGTGGGTTACTGCTCGAATTCCAGAAGCAGTCCCCAACCAACCACTTCAAGGACCCACCTGTCCGAAGTGACAGCGGTCCAAGCGGAAAGGAAGTGGCGGAGCCAGCCCCCACGGGAGCACCCAGAGATGAGGCGACGGGATGGGGGTTGACAGCCCCCAACCCGTCACTGAGCAGGCTTGGAGGAGGAGGCTCCAGGACCTGAACCTCGGCCTCCTTTACGGGCCTGTTGGGGTCCGGGCTTGGGCCGGGGAATGCCAAGATTGAGCCTGCTGTTGTTGCTGGTGCTGCTGTCCACCTTGAAAGGAGGACTGCTGAGATGCAGGGGAAGAATGCCGAAAAGGCTTCTTTTTCTTCTGCTGGTTCTTGCCAGAAAAACTCTTGGCACAAGTGGCGTCCAAGGTGGCACTGGACTACTCAATGCGCTGAAGGCGACCAGCCACTCCTGGGCCGAACAAGTCAGTCCCAAGGAAGGGAACGTCAGCTAGTTTGTGCTGGGTAGCTGCCGGAAAGGAGGAGAGCCTCAGCCAAGCCCTGCAGTGAGAGGCAACTGTGGCAGCCATCAAGTGGGCACAAGAATCCCCAATGTCCAGGGCCGTCTGAAGCTGCTGTTTGGCAACAGCTCTGCCCTGATCCCAGAACTGCTTGACTATGGTCTGCATGTCCGCCGGGAGATGTGGGAGGACTTCATCCAGCGACCCTAAAAGGGCGAGAGAGAATTGTGCCACGTTGACAGCCGAACTTGCCTGACGAAGGCCCAAGGAGGAAGCCGCACAGACCTTCCTGACTGAATGGTCCAAAAGCTTGAACTCTGTCAGGTCGGTCAGTGTCTGCATAACTGACCGTACGCCTGAACACAGAGGCGGTCACCAGGCTCTCAGCTGAAGGTTGCTTCGTGAACCCCGCAAGGGATCCCATGGGCACCGCGTACTTGCGGGCCATGCAGGAAGACAGAGCTGGACAAGGGGCAGGGCGCTGCCAGAGTTCTAAGACCAGGCCAACAATAGCCTCGGCCACAGGAAAGGCCTCAGTTGGGGTATCCCCTCTCTTAAGGATGTCCATAAGAGGGTACTACGCCTTTTTTTGGATTGGCTCCAGGGGCATCCCTGTATATTCAGAGATGAGGCGAAGAATCCCTTGGAAAGACAAGGGACCTTCCACCGTCTCTAAGCCACTGGTTGATTCATCATCCCCTGGATGAGAATGCAAGCCAGTGACGTCCGAATCCGAGGAATCCGGGTATAACGGCCAACCACCCAGGTCACCTTCAACCCACCAAGGGCGGTCTGGGGTGACTGTGACTGACAACCACCGGGGAAGCCCAGTGTCTGGTCTGTCTTCCTTGGAAGGAGCCCCACCCACAGGCTGTTTGGGCTGTGGTTCCACCACAAATCGGTGGAGACACCATTTTGGGCTGAGCTGGTGGTTTTGCCGGCTCCGTGGGCTGAGGAGCCAATTTAATCTGCTCCGAAGGAGTCTGCTTCGGCCTAGGAGGCGAAAGCCAAGTAAAGGCCAGTGTAGAAGCCGGAGTGGGCTTGTGCCCAGTCAAAATTAGCTGTTGCCACATGAGGTCCTTGTAACGCCGTAGTTTCTGCCAGAGCCTCTCCTCATCCGAGGAGGATAAGGACGACCGATGGCATCTCCTCTTTTTAGAGCGTTTATGGCTGTTCCTCGGCCTGTCGGTCAAGGAGGTCGGAGACCTCGATCAAGATCGGACGGGTCGACTCAGTCACTTGGGAGACGCCGGCAGGGCCAGCGATTTCCTGGGATCAGGGACCACTTCGATGGGAGTCCCAGCAGGCTGGGTCTTGTCTCGAAAGACCAGATTAGGGGTTCGCTCAAGGGATTAGTCGAGCAGTGTCTGCGAAATCGGATTGATCACGATTTCAACATTGTTGATCGATAATTCGGTAGACTGACCTGACGGAAAAGCCAAAAGTCAGTGGTCGGGTTGTGTTTATCTCGACCGGTAGAGATCGTGATCTTCCTGATTGAGATCTTTCCCACTCCCAAGAACGCCTCTATTGAGACAAAGACAATCCCGGATCCTTCTCCCGCTTGCAGGATCGAGAGTCCACAGGCACCTCTCCCTTGGTCAGGAGAGACTTGCACAACTCTCGGAAGGAACCTGAGAAGGTGGAGTCCAGGCTGAGAGGAACAAAGAAGCTCAGAGAAGTCTCCACAGCATAAGCCGCTTCCTCCTCGAATGCTTGCATGCGTTTCAATTGCTCGGCGGATCCCTCAGCCGTGGACACCGCCACTGAACCTCCTTGGATTTCACCAGAGGGTTCCTTTTCTCCAGCCTCCCCAGTTTCAGGTGTGCGAGACAGTCGTCGAGGACGCTGGGATGAAAGGCAAGACATCGCATTTCAAGGTGTCATGGTCGACATCGAGGCAACAGACGCACGCGGTGTGGGGAGTTGGTGCACAACATTTTCTGGCCACAAGGGCACTGACTAAATCCGGGGTAAGACTTGTCTGCCATAATCGAAGCAATGAACTTGCAATCACTAACGTGAACAATGCGAATTTTCAGAATAACCAAAGGTTTGAAAGCCAGGGCCTACAAGATGCATGAGCACGAGTGGGAGGCAACCTGAATCTTCCAGCGAAAAGGAAGATCTGGCATCATGGGGCGGAGCAGAGGTATATACCACCCCGGTGGGTCGGTGGGAGAAGCCAGCTTGAAGACTTCCAGCCAGATTTATAGTGGAAGGGGACATGCCAATGAGTGTGGATGAACATATCCACGCTCCTAGAAATGATGTTTTGTGAAAGATCTCTTAAAGGAGTCAGACGCTCTTTAAGCCTCTAACTCATCTGCTTTTAAATTAGCCAGCACTGGAAAAAAAGGCAACTCTTTGTTCACGTGGAGGGCAGTTGGAATTTTTGGAACAAAAGAGGACTGTCCAGAAGTTACACAATCATGCCTTCTGCATAAGGAGCTATGGCTACTTACAGAGAGCTTTGAAGAGTTTTTGCAGTCTATCATCAGCTACTACTTATGTAACCAGCTAATATATGTCAGCAATTGCCTCTTCACATACATTTCAATTTTTTTGGTAAAGCCAGGAGAGGGTGGGAAGGTACCATATTTTGGCTCCAACTAGGTGGTCAGCCAATCCCTTCCGGTATCCTATAGCTCTGATCCACCCACCCTGCTCAAGAACATAATGACATGTGCCCAGGAAAGCAGGGGAGGGGGGAGCCCAATTTGAATCCATGGGAGTAATATTTAACTGCTTTCCTTATGCATATTAATGGCAACAGGGAGTTTCATCAAAGCTATTGCTCAGCTGGCCCGTTGGAGCAGCAGTTGGATTTCCACTTGCAACGCCAATGACCCAGGTTCGGGAACAGACCAGGGTGCTGGAGGGCCAACCGGGAGAGACAGCTCGAATGTCTGATGGTTGCTCGCCTTCTCCGGGGCAGGGAAGTGACCGGCGCTTGATAACCCCTGGCGGAGGCTGGGTATGGCAATGTGCTGGGTCCCAGTAACTAACAGGGCGTGGTGAACATCTGTGTACGCCTTGACATCTGTGGCATGCCACGCCCCCCCCCAGGGAGCAAATGGGAAAAGAGCCCCATGACCGACCAGATGACAGTCGCCAGCCCCCGCGAGGCCCCGAGCAGCCCCCAGACCACCTCAGCAGCTCCCGGGCCAAGAACTGCGCTGGCTACCCCAACGGTGCCTTCTCCCTCGGAGAAGAGGGGACCCCTAGCAAGGTTACGTCCGGGTTACCCGGGTGGCTGCATCGGGGCATTGTGGCAGTGAGGGGCATAGGAAGGCCCGAAGGAGAGGCTAGCCCGGAGCTGGGGGGAGCAAAAAAAAAAAAAAAACCTACTACTCCACTAAGTTGGCCTCTCAGTTAAGCGGTGACCAAGATTAAACTCATTGCAGCCATTAAAATAGATAAAAGGTAATTAAATATTACTCCCTTTTACATCAAAGTGGCATGCCCCCGCACTGTTCCTGGGTACATGTCATTAAATGCCTGAGCACGAGGGGCAAATTGGGGCTATAGGAAGTGGAAGGGATCAGCTGTGCACCTGGTTGGGATCAAAAATACAATCCCTTCAGCGGGCCCAGTGGCATGGAAGACTGAGGCATCATACCTTACCTCCTCCCACGTCAGTGATCCGTGTTTGCGGTGCGAGCAGGCTGCCAGGGGTCAGCTGGGAAAGGAGAGGATCGAGCGTCCGAAGGACAGCTCTCCTCTCCCGGGGAAGGGTGGGAACCGAGTCCGTTGCCTGCTTGACCGCTAGTAATGGCTGGGGGTTATCACAGCGGGTCTATACATAGGGGGAGGATGCGGGGCAGATGCCTGGCGTGCCATGTACAGAAGCGTACAGCACAGCCATTGGCATCATTGCACGCCACCGTGCTGCGCTCGGGGAACAGGGGAAAAACGGATAAGAAAAATGTCCAGCAAGATGAAGCCAGACCCCTCGCAGGCTCTGCAGCCGGCTAACTGGTACCTCGCTAATGCAACAGAGATAAGTCTAGCAGATGCTTGGGGGGGAAGGGGGCAGCAAAAAGGGAAAAAAAATGCAATTCCTTCCAACCCCATCCTGGCTTTATCAAAAATTTTCAAAAGTATGCAGCAAGACCATCACCGACATACTAGGTGATTATGCAACTAGTACCTATAGCTTGGTAAATTCCTTAAAGCTCACAGATTAGTCTGTCGGAAGAGCCAGCTATCAGAAAATACACTCTAAAAGAAAATAGCCTCATGCACAAAGGATAAAAGTTTAAAGGGCAGCATCCAGAGAGCTATAAGAACTATATTCAGGTCCCATGGGGGACTGAAAAAAGTTACAAAGGTCTACAAAGGCTAACCAATCAAAAGAAAAGAATAAATGAGCGAGTACCTAGAGAGGACCCCCCAAAAAAGGACGCATTACGGGCCCTACAACAAAGAACGGACTCCGGAGGATGCAGAGGGCTAACTTAAAGGGACACTGTCAACACTTTTTTGCATCATACAATTTCAAGAGGAAACCCTACATTTTATGATTACTCATCTTGTCTAAAATTCACTGGTGCTGCTGGTGGTTCAATCTGCTTTTCTTAGTAGAACGGAAATGCATGGTAACTGTATAATTTATACCCAACCTTGTTTTGTTTTGAATCCTTGATCTGCTCTTATTGCTCACTTCCTGAACATTAGGAACACCCCCAAGCAGTGCAGCCACTCACGATGCAATAGTCTGCTGTGCTCCCACTGCATCTTGAGTGGCTGGACTCTGTTGGGGGTATTCCCAAGTCCAGGAAAGATGCACTGGGAGCCGATTAAAGAATGAAAGCACTCATCCATGGAGTAGTATTCGGAGAAACATTTTTACTGGTGCATTATCACAATGTGAATTAGCAGTGTTTTCCCCACTAATGCCAAGCTAGAATACTCAGTGCATGAGTACTTTATCCATGCAGTATTATTTTGTAGCCCTCTTTTTTTTTTAAGACACAAGTTTTCTAGGACATGCCATTGCAAATGTAAGTTAAAAGTTTTCCAAGCAACACAGAGAGTGTTCACGGTTTTGGTTAAAAAGCCTCGGTATAGAAGCCCTTTCCTCTCAGATGCCAGGCTGCCAACTGAAGCAACCCTGGCTTCAGATGAAAAACTAGTCATTGATCTAGCAGATCCCAGCAGCAAGGGAATCAAAACAGTTTCTAAACTGCAATACTTGGATCAGAGAACAATGGCCTTCTTGGTCACTCCGGAGCCATCAGAAGGAAGCTTCTTCTTGACCGAGATAAGGAGTCCACTACCTCTGCTACTGGATATCAGAACCAACTGAAGAACCTGGGAACCTCAGCATTCTCTCTGGATGCAAAGAGATTGACCTGACTGGTTCCAATCTGACTGCACAGAAGACTGAACATCTCCAGGTTTAGAGACCATTCCCTGGATGGACCTTCTGTTACCTCAGCCAGCCTTCCTGAACATTTCAATCCCTTGCTAGAAGAATGACTAGAGGGGGTCAAAGATTCTTTTTATCCCTCTGAGACATTGCTTGGGCTTCCAGGAACATGCCTTTATTTTTGTGCCTCCTCGGATTTTTGTTTGTTCATTCCTGTTTTTTTTTTTCCATGTTATTTACACTTTCTATGCGCCTCTTCCACCCCAGCCAATTATGGCAGATTTAACTGCATTTAGTCTAGATGTACAAGGCTTCATGGTGGTGCAGGAAGGCAGAAGGATAGCTTTTTCCATCTTGGGTTCTCCTTTTTCTTTGTGCCATGGATACCCTAACCCAGAATGGAAGGTGACATTTGGGACATAGTTCCCAGCATGAGCCAGTGGTTCAGCAAGAAAGCTCAATCAGGGTATTTGTTGACAATACCAGTATTCTTGTCCAACTGACTATCGAACCCAAACATGGAATGAATGAATGGATGCCTGCACATCAGGAAGAGCATATTTGTAATGCTCTTCTACATCGGCACATGCGTTTTGTGGAACCCACTGGCTTGCGCAGCCCACCTGTCTATCAGTTGTCTTTAAAGAAGTGGGCTGTGGTTCACCATAAAAAATACTCACAAGTCCTAGAAGAAACCAGTGTAACTGTCTTACTACTGTCATTTGAAATGCCTAATGTACCTCTCCCTTCAACACCAAAAAACTTGGTGCTGGATGCCAAAAATACAATCTCCAACTGACTAGCAGAGAAAGGACACAATGAGTCATAGGTAGGAATGTTTTTAATTCGCCCATGAATTTTGGCGAATCTGCCCCCTAAGCACAACATGTAGCATTCATGTAGCCTGCGGTAACTTTTACTACTGTATGCAAACAGATGCACTTCACACTTTACAGCAAATTTTTGTTGCAAACTATAGTAAAATTCTCCAACTGCATACTGTAGCAGTTCACATAGTAAAATTTGTGCAACTGTGCCAAATTCATTATATGTTTTGCAGCACAACACTCCACAGATTGGAGGGAGACTATCTCCTAATCCTGTGCCAGGCTCTGTACTTTTTCAAAGAAAATAGTTTGTGGAATGCCATGATGCCAACAACAGTCAGACCACTACATATGGAGGAAAATACTTAACACCCTTTGTCTGCACTGTTGATATACAAAAAACAAAGGTTACTAACCTATAACAGTACTTCTAAGAGTGGTATATAATGTTCATCCACACTGTCTGGCATTATCCTTTCCCCTTTAAATCTTGCCAGAAGTCTTCAAGCTGGCTCCTACCACCCAGGTGGTATAACCCTAGACTCCGCCCCATGATGGGGGTCACACGTCTGCTCGCTGCCATTTTCTTTTTTTTTTTTCCAGGAAAAGCCTCATGTGTTAAAGTAGTTGCACACCATGACACCTTGTTTTGCTAACATCAAACTTTTTAATACAGTATTACAGTCCAGCGTGGCTGTAATTAAATTAGCAACTGCAGAGGGATGGCGCCAAAAATATGATCCACAAAAAAATTGGCTACAGATTAGCAATGAGGGAGACTGTGTAGTGCGTGTTAGTTGCAAACTGTGCTGTGAGTACAGAGATGAGCTATGTTGGTTGAGGAACTATAATGAGGCATTAATTGCAGGGATTACAGGCCCCAAGCTAAAAGTTGACACCATCTGGAAGCATCTTCTGACAGAGCAGCACGAGAAAGCTGTTAACATTTCAAATTTAGTAGAACAAGTTCACCACTTCATATATATCGCCATACCACAATTGGTCAGTTTAAAATAGGAGGCTGCGGGGTTTAGATCGAGACTTAACATTTATTTGCAGGGAGAGCTTTCAGTAATGCAGAGGAACAGCATAGAACGATTCTAGGCAGGCTCATGGAAATCCTGTATATGACGGCCAAAGAGGACAACCCTGTTAAAAAGTCTGAAGTGACAGCAGAACAAGAAAAGCGCCTGGAGTTCATTTGGGCAATAAATACATTAACGCTGTCAGTGGGAAAGCACTCACAATGTGTATTGGCAAGCACCTAGAAGAAAACCTGTTAGCAACTGTCAAAACTGCTAATTATTTTTCAGTGTTTATGGATGGCAGTACTGACAGTGGTGTAATTAAAAAGGAACTGATTTACATATCATTTATGTAAATCCCATCAATGGTCAAGCAGAGACTAAGTTTTTACGAATTAAAGTTGTATCAGACGGCACAAGCAAAGGATTGAAAAATCTCCTTTTAGACATTTTCACAGAGTGTAGCCTTAACATAAACAAGCATTTGTCAATGCCGAACGTTTGCTTGCTGGTATTTGCACTAGTGTTTGGCATTTATGCAGGACCCCCGCTGTATCCATGTCCCTTCAGCATCCGTATCCCAACAGAGTACCTCTCGGCAACTCCTCTTGCATCTGATTGACATTCCACCCTCATACTTCTTAAGTGTCTGTCTTAGGAACCCCAAGGCCCTGGTTGTGCTCAAGGGTACGAGCCTGTGTGGAAATGGCGCAACCCACGCTTGTAACCCAGTCATTCAGTGGAATTATTTCACCAAATTTTCAACATAGGTATTTTGTCACCTCTCATCATGAGCACTGTCACTATGATTTTCTTACTGTGTACTGAACACAGATTTCCCACAGCAATCGCGCTATTCTGCGACAGAAGTGTGAAAACACATTTCAGCCAGGACATGAAAAATGACAGCTGTACTGTTCATAAGGTGGTGTGGGAAAATGCAAATGTTGAAAATCTGGAGTGAAAATATAATATCTGCGAACTTAAGAGTGCACATGGAAACTGCGCAACAAACACTCATAAAACAGTATTTTTTTGGGGAATTTTTGCACCAAATTTTCGACATAGGCATTTTAGGACATCTGCTCATGAACAGTGTCACTGTGATTTTCTTACTCTGTACCGAACATGATTTCCCACAGCTGCCGCACTATTCCACCTTGGAAGTGCGAAAACACATTTTGGCCAGGATGTGAAAAATGACACCTGTACTGGTCCATAAAGAGATATGGGAAAATGGCAATGTTGAAAATCTGGAGTGGAAATATTACAAATTCACGAACGAGTGTGCGTAGAAACTGCACAACGCATGCTCATAACAGCCATTTTATGGACTTTTCCCACCAAATTTTCAACATAGGCATTTTAGGACCTCTGCTCATGAACAGTATAATTGTTATGGTCTTACTCTGTAGCGAACACTGATTTCCAGCAGCAACCGCGCTATTTTGCACCGGAAGCACGAACACACATTTCAGCCAGGATGTGAAAAATGACAGCTGAGGTGTGGAAATATGCCTATGTTGAAAATCTGCAGTGAAAATATTACAAATTCGAGAACTTAGCGTGTGCGTAGAAACTGCACAAAGCACGCTCGAAAAACAGTAATTTTTTTGGAATTTTTTCACCAAATTTGCAACCTAGGCTTTTTGAGAGCCCACCTCATGAACACCAGCACTATTGTTTCATTATTCTGTCCTGAAAGGTGAGTCTGTGCAATGACCACGAAATCACCTTTAGAAACCGAATAACACCATGACAGTGACTGAACTCATGAGAAGGGGTGTGAAGAAACTCATGTTGAAAATTTGGTGCTAAAAGTCGAAAAAATGTCCAAGATATCCACCTAAGTTGGAAAAAAAGTACAGGTAGGCAAGAACTTACCACAACAGTAGATCTTCGAGAGGCGCTCTTGCAGTAGGTATTCACATATAGGACTAAGCCGCCAGGTGTTAGGACCTCTAAGAAAAACTTCTAACTAGCAGTCTCTGTGAGAGACTCCTAGCTAGAAGTTTTCGATGAGATCCTGATGCCTGGCTGACTTATGATACCTACTGCAGCTCTCTCGAAGATCTACTGTTACGGGTAAGTTCTACGTAACTGTACTATCTTACTCGAGAGGGCTCTTACAATAGGTATTCACATATAGGACTGAGTCCCAAGCAGTCTGGAACAAGGAAAAGTACTCGGGAGGAGGATTGTCATCCATATTATGGTATCTCAGGCTGAAAGGGTCTCACGAAAGGAGACCTTGTAGGACAGACAACCTGAAGCCTGCTCTGCAGCGAGAGGCAATGTCCAAACTGTAGTGTTTCGTAAAGGTATGGACAGAAGTCCAGGTTGCGGCTGCAAAGATGTCTGCCGCTGACACATTCTTGAAACAAGCCGCAGAGGCAGCTACTCCTCTGGTGGAGTGACCTCTGACTTGACCCAGAAGGGTGGTCTTGTACTTGTTGTAACAGGAAGTGATACAAAGAGCTAACCATTTTGGTAGGCATTGCTTAGAAACAGCACTGCCTTCTCTTTTGTAAGCAAAAGAGACAAAAAGCTGATCAGTCTTCCTGAGATCCTTAGTCCAATTTGGTGTAGTATCTCAGTATTCTGTGAACATCCAAAGTATGCAAGAGGTACTCCCCTTGACTGGAGTGTTGCGTAAAGAACGCGGGTAGCTCAATGGATTGATTCAGCATAGATTCAGCCACCACCTTAGGGAGAAACTTAGGGTTGGTGCGTAGAACCACTCGTTCCTTGTGAAAAATTAAGTACGGGATTTTGCACATCAAGGCCTGAAGCTCAGAAATGCGCCGAGCAGACGTAATGGCCACTAGGAAGAGGGTCTTCCAAGAAAGGAACTTTAAATCAGCTGTAGTTGCCGGATCGAAAGGAGGCAGAGTAAGCTTCTCCAGAATAAAAGGAGGGGCAGAAATGCAGACGGGGGGTCTCAAATGGAGAACCCCTCTGAGGAAAGTCTTGGAGACTTCCAACTGAGTAAAAGTCCGGTCTCCAAAGGGAATGTGGTAGGCTGAGACAGCAGCCATGTGGACTTTTAACGAGGAATGGCTGAGACCCAGATCGAAGAGGTGGCACATGTAGTCCAGGACTTTATTGGCTGGGCACGAGAAAGTCTCAAAGTCCTTCGAATCTACCCAAATAGAAAACCGTTTCCATGTCATGGCATAGCTGGACCTGGTGGAAGGCTTCCTGGCATCTAACAAAATGTCTGCTACAAGAGGAGAAATTCCAAAGCAGGCTTTAGCTATGTCTGCAGAAGTCATGCATGTAAATGAAGGGATTTGAAAGACCTGGATGAACATGGGTCCCCTGATCCAGGGTCAACAATTGCTCCAACAGAGGAAGTGGAGGTTCCTCTGAAAACTGTTGCAGAAGAGAACACCAAACTTGCATGAGCCAGAAGGGAGTGATGAGAATCACTCACGCTCCCTCTGATCAGAGTTTGTTCAGGACCCTCGGAATTAAAGGAATGGGAGGGAAGGCATAAACGAATCTGTCCCTCCAAGCGAGAGACACAGTGTCCCGCCAAAAATGTCTTGCCCTGGAGTGAGCGAACAGAAGGTAGGAAGCTTTGCGTTTTGGGGAGAGGCAAAGAGGTACATCTGAGGTGTTCCCCATACCTGAAAGATTTTGTTTACGACTTCTTGATTCAACTCCCATTCATGGGACCTGGCTGAGGACTGAGAGTTGATCTGTCAGTGTATTTTCCACTCCCGGAACGTGAACAGCAGTCAAGTGAAGATGGTGTTAGGCTGCCCCAGACTCATCTCTTCCCGGGACAAAGGGTAGGACAGTGTCCCTCCTTGCCTGTCGAGGTACCAGACAACGCACGTGTCTGATTGGATGAGGAGATGACCGGAGAGGATGAAAGAGTAGAGCCTGGAGGGCATAAAGGACTGCTCTCAGTTCAAGCACATTTATGTGCAAATTTTGTTCAAACCTGGACCAGCTGCCCTGAGTCCTGTAAGATCCCAGATGGGCATCCCAACCTTCTCCTGACGAGTCTGTCGTCAACGTCTGGGAGGGCGGATCGATGTAGAAATGAACTCCCAGGCACAGGTTCTCCTGAACCATCCACTATTGCAAGTCCCTGATCATGGGATCGGATAGTAGAACTTCCTGGTCTAGGTTGTCCCTGGTTTGTCCCATTGAGATCAAAGCATCCACTGAGAGATCCTCATATAGAGTCGAGCAAGTGGGACTTCCGGAATGGCAGCCACCATTACCTGCCTCAGACCCTCCTGCAACCAGACAGAAGACGGGCCCAAGTCTGAAGGGTGTCTACCCTATCTGGGGGCAAGAAGGCTTTGCTGGTGGTCGTGTCCAGAATCGCCCCTATAAATTGAAGGCGTTGGCATGGGACCAAATGGGACTTGGCCTGGTTGATGGTGATACCCAGGCTGGTGAAAACCTGCAGGGTAAGGGAAAGTGAGTGCAGCAGTTCCTCCCTGGACGGGGCCAACAGGAGCCAGTCGTCCAGGTACAGTAATACCTGTACTCCCTGGGTACACAGGTGGGCCACTACCACAGAGGCATTTGGTAGACACTCTGGGGGCAGAGGAAAGACCAAATGGGAGGGCCTTGAATTGGTAGTGGTCCCCCTGAAAGCAAAATCAAAGGAATTTGCGGTGGGAAGGGCATATAAGGATATGCAGGTAGGCATCCTGCATGTCCAGAGCGCATAGCCACTGTTACTGCCGAAGAAGAGATAGAAGGCTCTACAAAGAGCATTCTGAAGCATTTGTACGCCATGAACATGTTCAGGGAGCTGAGGTCTAGTATAGGCTTCAGATCTCCCATCATCTTTGGAATTAGGTAGAAATGGGAATAGTAGCCGGCTCCCCAAAGATGGGTGGGAACTGACTCTATTGCCACCTTCGAGAGAAGGGAGATGATTTCCTCTAGGACCAGAGGAAGATGGTGCGGGGAGTAAGATGACTGGGGTGTTGATCTTCAGGGTGGTTTCTGCAGAAACTCTATTGAGTGTCCTGCTGATATCAACTGAAGCACCCAAACGTCTGAAGTTATCCTCTCCCAGCCCGGCAGATGGGAGGAGAATCTTCCCCCTACCAGTTCCTCTGGAACCTCCACAGGCAATGGGAGAGGCAGGGAGTCAGGAGGTTTGGGGCAGTGCAGCAGCCAAGGCTACCACGGCTTTTTTGCTGGAGGGAGTCTTGGTTGCTGGAGAACTAGCGTTCTTTTATTTGCCCTGTGGTTTTTGTCTGTCAGTTCTGGCGACGAAAGGACGCCACTGCCCTTGAAGGGGCCTGTACATAGAGTTTACAGACTTGAGTGCAGTGCCCGTTTTCCAGTTCAGTAATAATGTCCTTGACATCATCCCCAAACAGCATCCAACCCCTGAAGGGAGCATCCTGAATGGCAGATTGTACTTCAGGGACCAAACCGGACACCGGGGACAGGCATGACGCCATAGGCCTATGGCGAAGGCCAGGCTCCTTCCAGCTGTGTCCACTGCATCGTAAGTGGCAGGAAGCATGTGCCGACTAGCCGAATGAGCAGAACGGACAAGATCAGCCACTTCCTGCTTAGTCTGCGATTCAGGAAGGGAGTCCAATTTGGATTCCACCTAACTAAGGATGGTCTTCTGGAAATCTCCCATATGTGCCACACAGTTAAGTGTCCTAATATCAAGGGTAGAAGAGGAATAGATCTTCCCGTATTGATCCAGAAGCCGGGATTCCTTATGAGGCAGAGACGAGCTGAGGTGTTTGGGATTGGCGGAGCAGCCGTGAGTGGTGCTGATGACAAACGAATCCGCCTTAGGGTGAAGGCTGAGAAAGTCTACACCCTCAGGAGCCTGTTATAGCCTGTCCGCCTTCCTCGGAATGGGGGCTAACGCAGAAGGTTGTTTCCAAATGGTGGAAACAAGATCTGCATGAGGCTCTATCCAGGGTGAAATCAGCGTAGGAGCGGTCTCTGGCAGATCCAGATCAGCAGCGAGTTGTTTACAATGTGGGTCTGGCTCCACTGATTGCTACTGATGTACTTCCTGGATTTTCCTCAATAACTCCAGAAAGGAAGGGGACTTCAGGAGGAGTCAGCCTGGGGCGTTCCTGGAGTACAGGGCTCATCTTCGGGGTCAGAATGGCTGGACTCAGAGTCAGAAGTTTCTGATGAAAAGGAGGAAGACTCCTCCCTACGAGGGGGAGGGATGGCTCCTCTGGGGAGTTCCCTGGGGCACACATTCTCCCCTTCTCAGGCGCCGGAGGGCTCTCTTCTGGTGTCAGGAAGGAGGGAGGGAGTCTCCAGTCTCAGACGTAGGGGATCCTGTATAGGATCCAGTGTCAGTAGACTACTCTCGACCTCCCTGGTGAGCTGAACCTTGGCCTCAGCCCACCAAGAGGCCAGCGTCTCCTTCAAATCCACCGGCGACTGAGGACTGGGCAGCAGAGGTGGAGGAGGGGATATGGATATTGAGAGTATCTGTCAAAGGAGTATCCGTAATCTAACAGCAGGTAGTCCAGTGTCTGGTACTGCGGCGCCAGACATTGAAGCGTCAGGTACTGGGGTGCCAGATACTGAGGAGCTGGGTATTGCGGCACTGGGTATTGTGGTGTCGGATACCGGGGGTCCAGGGGCTCTGACAGAGCAGAGAGACCTGGCAGAGGCCCTGCTGGTGAGCCAGACGGTGGTAAAGCTGGCCCCATGGGCGTCTGGACCTGTGTGGGTATACCTTCAAGGGTCCAAAGGACCCAACGGAAGGATAGGCCTATCGCCAGTAAAGGGACGCCAGATGGCGTTGGGTCTGCCGGTGTCGGGACCGGCGGCAGGGGGTCCAGCCCAGGAGGAGGGTTCCCTGACGGCAGCATCGGTGATGACCAGGGAAGGAGGAGGATTATCCCCGGGGGTCAGTCGAGGAGATGAAGGGACCTCAGAGCGAAACGTGGTAAGATGGAGAGCCTGGGGAGTCAGACTGTTTGATGGGGTCTGGCGCAAGCTTCTTGGATGGGCGGGCGTCTGTGGAGCAGGCGTCCAACTATCGGCTGAATCTGGGCGGATGTTGGAGGAGCTGGCGTCAGACTTATCGGACTCCCTGCCCGAGGAAGGCCGTGAAAGAGATGCGGTCTTGTCGGGAGGTGTTTTGGCTGGGAGCTCCCCCAAAGGGGTAAGCGACTTAGCAGCCTTGTTCGGGCTAGCAGTGAGACGGATGTCACACTTACCGAACCCGGTCTGACCATAGGGCCATGTGGAGAAAGCGGCCTTCATGGGAGTGGAGGCCTCCTTTGGCCCGGAGGCTCCCGAAGGGCCCAAGCGCGAACTAGACGGGAGGGGCGACGCCTTCTTGGTAACCACCAAGACGGCCATCGTGGAGCGATCACCTGGATGGGACGTTACCGTCCGGAGTTGCGGCTGCTGAGGAAGCCGGTTCCCACTCCCGGTGCTTCTCCTTGTCGCACTTTTTATGACCTTCAGAGGAAGTAGACACCTGCCTAAGTTTCTTTAACCCTTTTTCCATGGAGGCCAGCTTTTTCTTTAGGATATGGGCTTCCAGGGACTGCCGCCTTCTCTTGCAGGTAGCAGAGTTGAACTTCTGGCAGTGCAGGCACTTCTCCACGGGGTGGTCTGGGCCCAGACAGAAGAGGCACAAGTAGTGGCCGTCCTTCTGTGGAAGTTGGGAACCATACGAGTCGCACTTGTTCTTATGCGATTCGGACTGCATCAGGGACAACATACACAGCGAATTGTTTAAAAAAAAATAGAAAATTAGAGAAAATAGGTCAAAAAGCTCGAAACTTGGAGACCAACAAATGACTGATGAGTGCTGAAACTTTCACGAGTCTAACGGCGGGAAAGAACTGAAGGCGGGTGTGGGGACCGCCCCTTTATACCAATGTTGTAGGATTCCAGTCACCTGACGTGGGGGTGGTACCCCCCAGAGACTGCTAGCTAGAAGTTTTTCTGTGGGGTCCAGACACTGGGCAGCTTAGTTCTGTGTGTGAATATCTACTGCAAGAGCCCTCTCGAAGTAAGATCCCTATTTATGCCATTATACAGCTTACCGGCATTTCCTGAGTTCGCGGTCAGCTCTGAAGAGTGCAGACATGTTCCCGGTCAACCGAACATCCGGCCTGAGCTCTGGAGGCAAGTATGGGGTGGGGGTGTGTGGGAGGTGGGTGCGCAGAGGGTGGGGGGTAGGGACTCACTGAAGAACTGTTTTCTTCTTTCACAGGACAAAAAAAAAAAAAAAAAAAAAAAAAAAGAAAGAAACTGACACTTTTGGCATGTTGGGGTGGGCTCCCAGGTGCCACCCAAGTGTTTGTTGGGGTGGGGAGATTGGAGTCGGCAGGGATTGGGCACCCTTCCAGCCACACACTGTGCATGGGGAGGAGGCATGAGCACACTGGGGTGGACTCCCAGTATGCCAACTGGTTGTTTGTTTTGGGGGGGGCTGCAGCAGGCGGGGGATTGGGAACCCCTGGCCACGCAGTGTGCTGGGGAAGCACATGAGCAGAGGGGGAACTGGGCACCTCCCTCAGCACACAATGTGAGGCCAAAGAGAACACTACTGAGGGAGGGGGAGGAGATTAGCAGAGGGAGGAAGCGGAAGGGATTTCATGCCGAGCTGTGCATGACAGCAGTTCGGCTGACTTAGGTATGCATATTGCATACACGCTACCATCGCTGATTGCAGCGAACCTTTTCTTAGAAGTGAAGACCAACACAGCCGAACTGCTGTCATACACAGCTTGGCATGTATTGGTCCCCTAGGGTCCCGCCTGCTACACTCAGCACTGTATTGGCAAGGAGGGTCACACACCTCCAAAAGTCCTACTGTTGCAAGACTTTCCTTGTGTATGCGTGCAAGTGAACATAAAAACATGGTTGGGTTTGGGGCTGATGGGGCATCTGTCAACATGGGTGTAAAATGGGGTGTCACTGCTCTCTTAAGGGAAGACATACAGAGGGAAGACATACAGTGGTTAATTGGTGTTCATTGTTTCTCACACAGATTAGAACTTGCCATAAAAGATGCTTTGGATAACACCTATTTCAATGATGTTTCAAACTTTCTGTCCCAACTGTTTTATCTCTATCAGAAAAGTGCTATGAGACTCAGAGCGTTACAGTCCCTTGCTCAGGCCATGGAGATGTCAGTTGAAAAGCCCAAAAAGGCCCATGGCACATGCTGGGTGCAGCATAAACCTCTTACCAAATCATTCCCCGTAATTTCTGCCCATTTAGAATCTATAGCCACAGACCCAACTCATGACCAGGCCAAAGCCAAGGGAGTATTGTAAATTATGACTAAACTCCAAATGGTGGCACAACTTTTGTATTTTGAACAGCCGCATCTGCCACTTGCCAGGTTCTCACTAGCACTTCACAAAGTAGTAGTCGAAATGCCAGAGCTACTTAGCTCGGTTGAAACTTTGAGAAACACTCTTGACCATGCTAAGCAGAGTGGTCCCATAGGTGGCAATGAACTTGACATTCTCTTAAAAAAAAAAAAAAAAATGGGTCTGATGTTCTTTCAGGAGCATGTGCTCAACTCACATACAAGGGTGTGAAAGTAACACATTTTAGTGGCCAAGTTGTTAAATCTTTTAAACAGCAAATTAAGAAATACATTACAAACATTGAGAACTGTTGTGAAAGTACAGTTACGTAAGCACTTACCGTAACAGTAGATCTTCGAGACGAGCTCTTGCAGCAGGCTATGACCATTAGGACTAACGCCACATGCATTAGGACCCACCGGAAAAATTCTTAGCTAGCAATACCCAGCAGGGACCGCCCCCCCCCCCAAGCTCCATCCCAGTCACAGTATAAAAGGGGGCGGACTCAGCTCCACCGCCAAGACCCGCGAACAGGCCCTGACAAGAGAAAGAAGCAAAGCCTATAGATGATGTTCTGTACACCTCATTCAGGGGATGGAGGGCAAGAAAGCAGTGCCTGCTGCAAGAGCTCCTCTCAGAGATCCACTGTTACGGTAAGTGCTTAAGTAACTGTACTATCTTACTTCGAGTGGGAGCTCTTGCAGCAGGCTATAACCATTAGGACTGAATCCCAAGCAGTCGTGTGTCAAAGAGGGGCCTAACCCCGGGAGGTAGAAAGATGGGATAATGCTGGAAACAGCAGTTCATGATAGTAGTCCCTGAAGGACTGCCAAGCCAAAGCCAGCATGGCGTCTGGATGCAATGTCCAGGCTATAGTGCTTCATGAAGGTGTGCACAGAATTCCAGGTGGCAGCCGCATATGTGTCTCTGATAGAAACATTCTTCAATGCGGCAAAGGAAGCAGAGACTTCCCTGGTAGAGTGACCCCTAACCGGGCCTGGCAGGGGTTTGTTGTGCTTTTCATAGCAAAACACAATACAGTGGACAAGCCACTTAGAAATAATCTGCTTAGACCCCGGGTTTCCAGAGTGTCGTGGTGCGAAAGCCACAAACAGTTGCTCCGATTTACGGTGTGCAGCTGTGCGCTTAAGGTAGTATCTCAGAGACCTGTGAACATCCAGAGTGTGAAGGAGAGCTTCTCCCCTATTTGTAGGAGAAGACAAGTAAACTGGAAGGTCAACAGACTGGTTGAAGGTCAATTCTGAAACCACTTTAGGAAGGAACTTCGGATTCGTTCTGAGGGAAACCCTTTCCCTGTGAAAAATTAAATACAACTGTTTACAAAAAAGAGCCTGGAGCTCGGAAACTCTATGAGCTGAGGTAACAGCAACTAAAAAACAAACCTTCCAGGAAAGGTAACGCAGCTCACAATCAGCCACTGGTTCAAAGGGGGGGGGGCTTCTCCAACACAAACAGGAGGTCCCAGGGTGGGATAGGATCCCTAATGGGAGGTCTCATATGTAGAATATCTCTTAAAAAGGCACGGGCCACATCCAGTTGGGCTAAGGTTTTGTCCCCCAAAAGGGTATGATATGCAGAAATGGCCCACATGTGCACCTTTATCGAAGAGTAGCTCAAGCCTTGTTGGTATAAGGAGAGGAGATCCTGCAATGCTGAGTTCACCGGACAGGTAAGAGGGTCTAGACGGTGAGATGACGCCCATAAGCATAAGCGCTTCCATTTCATAGCATAATTGGGGTGAGTAGAGGGCTTCCTCGCCAAGACGAGGATGTCCGCCACCTCATGGGAGACCTCGTACCTGGACTTTGCTACGTCTGTAGGAGCCAAACATGAAGGTGCAAAGACCTGAGATCAGGATGGACCAGTGAGCCCTGATCCTGGGACAGTAACTGTTAGCATATTGGCAGCAGAACTGGAGATTCAGAGGACAACTGAAGTAGTGGGAACCAAATCTGCCGAGGCCATAATGGGGCAATTAGAATCATCCGAGCCCCTTCGGCCTATATCTTCAATAGAACTCTCTGAATGAGAAGGAAGGGAGGGAAGGCATAAAGAAACCTCCCTGCCCAGCAAAGGGACAACGCGTCTGGCCAGAAAACACCAGGCGCGGGTTCTCGCGAGCAGAAATTTGGCAGTTTGGCGCTGGGAGTGGGAGCAGCTCACCTAGGAGAGTGGGACCAGCTCCTGGACCAGGGCAGAGACTGGCGACAGCTACCTGATCGTGAGGGGTGCAGACGACAGTCCTCAGACCGGGAACAAACCTTGGGGTCTTCCAGCACAACAACCTCTACCGGCATCGGTATGGGGGCCGGCGTCTGTACCACCGGAGTTGGTGCCGGGGTGACCATCCCACACTGCAGTTTGCCAGAGTCAGGTAAAGCAGAGACCTTCTTAGGCAGGGCCGTACCTTGTGCCGAAGGGGTCTGGGAGGTAATCCTGAGAGGAGCCACCTTTGGTTTGGGCTTATCCCCCGAAGTTCCTGCCTTGGCTGGCACCGGTTTCTTAGCAGGAGGGGTCAGCACCTTGGAGCCGTCCAAGGAGAGACCTTCTTGTGAGAAGAGCAGAAGCGAGACCAAGACCGGGTGCAATGATGGGACTGGCTACGGTCCTTTTCGCAGGAGCACTTACCCGACTCGTCCCAATGTTTGCCGCCCCCAAGGTGTGCAGAATATCCATGTTCTTCTCCAGAAGGTGGGCCTTTAGAGCCTTCAGTCACCTAATTCTCGCCCTGCTGGTAAACCCTTGGCAGATGGAGCAGTACACGCTGTCGTGGTCTGGGCCCAAGCAAAACACACACTTGGTGTGGCCGTCTTGCGATGGGATTTGGCAGCCACAGAGGGACTTATTCTTCTTGGGCCCTGAGGACACGGACGACGGTGACGACATGCGCCAGACTGGAGTTGGAGGAAGAAGCAGTGGAAAACGTCGTCGAAAACCCGACAAAGGGCGAATCAATTTGGACAAAAGCCTCTTCTTTTTTGCTGGGCTGGATAGCCAGAACTTCCCCAACATGAGCGGGTCGCGGCAGGAAAAGAACTGGGGTGAAGCTGGGTCTGCCCCCTTTTATACCGTGACCATCAGAGTGGAGCCGACGTCGGGGGCGGGGGGGTGCGGTCCCTGCTGGGTATTGCTAGCTAAGAATTTTTCCGGTGGGTCATAATGCCTGCGGAGTTAGTCCTAATGGTCATAGCCTGCTGCAAGAGCTGCCACTCGAAGTAAGATCAAACATTCAGTTTGCCTGATGAAAGTAATATCTAAATCCGTGCAGAAGTGTTAAATGCCAGACTTTGGCCAGCAGTTGCAGACAGAAAGGAAATGGAGCTGTATGGTAACAGTGACATTACTGCAGTAGCTGACCACTTTTCAGCACTTTTGCAGCCTGAGTGTGACACCAAATCAATCGCCTGCAGAATGGCAAGAGTAAGATTTTTGCTCAAACCAATTTCATCAATCTCTCTGCCTCTGCCATCTGGTCAAAGCTGGCATGTGATCTCCAAAATTCTTATCCAAATCTGTTGACGCTCGTCAATGTGTGAGAGTATTTCCTGTGTCTAATGCAATTGTAGAAAGGTGATTTTCAACTATGAACAAGGTAAATACTGACTGGAGAGCAAGTCTGGCAGAGGATATTGCAGAAACATTGATTTGCATTAAAAAGTAGGGCCTCCCCCAGCTGAATTCAACCCAGACAGGGCTGTAGACATTTTTTTTTTTTTAGTGCTAAACCAAAATGTCCTGGTTATTTGGCAGCCGAGGATCGTGGACCACCCCTAGTTCCTTCCCCCCGAAAACAGGCCAGAATTAGCAGCTACATGCCTGGTGGAAAACAGCAGCAAAATAGATTGTACACAATCCTTGTTGGTAACTGTGTGGTCAATCACAGTCCCAGATCATGCAGTTATGCTGGTGCAGGGGTTCATTATGTTTAATTTGTCACGACTCACGCTCACGCTCAGAAATTCACGGTCAGCTTTGGCAGACATTCTATCTCTGCTTTTAAAATGTACATGCTGCTGCACAAGAATTGCTGTATTCTGGAAATGGCCAAATAAAACAGATCAGTCTCAGAAACTTATGTAAATGTGCATTTTATCAATATAGAAAGATAAGTACATTTTATGGGGTTTTGAGCAAAACTATGAATTTTTGGTAATTTCTAATCAACTTCGGCCAATTGCCAATCATCTTTTACTTTGTTTAGCAAAGGCTGCTACTCAAGTCTCTGACACGAATTTATGCCTTGGTCTCTTGCAGTAGGTAATACACTTGGGATAAATACCAAGTAGTAAACCCCAAAAAGGGTGGTCATTACAACAGGAGGCCTTGTAGGACAGCTCGGCCAAAAGCCATCCTATGGCGTGAAGCAATATCTAAGTTGCAATGCTTCGTAAAAGTGTGAATTGTGGACCAGGTCGCTGCGTTGCAGATATCCATGACACAGGCCCCTTTAAAGCAGGCCGCAGTAATGGCCATAGCTCTAGTAGAATGGGCTTGGACAGGTCCTGGTAATGGCTTGTTGTATTTTGAATAACAAAATGTTATACAGTATGCCAACCAATTGGAGAGGGTCCATTTAGTGACCGGGAGACCTTCCCTGCCTGGGGTGAAGATAACTTTGAGAAGTCTCCCTAATTGTTTTAGTTCGATTAGTGTAGTATCGTAATATATGATGCACATCTACAGTATGTGAGAGGTGTTCACCACGACTGGAGTGTTCAGAATATACTGGTAACTCCAGGGACTGGTTTAAGGTGTGTTCAGACACTACCTTAGATAGGAAAGAAGGGTTGGTATGAAGTGCCACCCTATCTTTGTGAAAAATCAAGTAAGGTTCTCTACACGAGGGCATGAACCTCGGAAATATGCAGAGCTGAAAGGACAGCCACTAAGAAGAGAGTTTTCCAAGAAAACTGAGATCACAAGTGGCCGCCAGTTCAAAGGGCTCAAGGTTTAATTTCTCTATCAGAAAACTGAGATCCCACGGAGGAGTGGGTCTTCTGATAGGTGGCTTAATATATAATTCCTCATAGAAACATTTTGGCTAGGTGATGTTGATACAGTAATCTGCCATTTAGAGGTTCATGGAAGGCCGAAATAGAGGCCCAGTGGACTTTGATGGAGGAATAGCTTAATCCTGTCTCGGCAAGTGAGGCCAGGTAATCCAAGGCTTTCATCTGTGGACATGAATAGGGATCCAGTGATCAGGAAGCAGCCCAGATGGAAAAAGAGTTTCCATTTGGCATAGGTTTCCCTGGTCACTGGTTTACATGAGGCCAGGAATATATTGGCAATAGGAGAGGACACTTGTAAATGTGCTATGAAAGCATCCTCAGGAGCCAAGAGTGAAGGTGTAGTGCCTTCAGATTGGGATATAGAAGGGCCCTTGATTCTGAGTCAAGAGATCTGGTCCGATTGGCAACAGAACGGGTTCCTCCACTGAGAACTGTTGAAGTAGGGGGAACCACACCTGCTGAGGCCACAGAGGGGCTATGAGAATCATGGTGGCCAGTTTGAGTTGTAATTTCAGTAGAGTCCGTTGCAGGACAAGGAGTGGGACCAGGGAGGGGGGACGCATATAAGAAGAGTCCTGTCCATGCTTGGGACAGGGCATCTATAGATCAACCCTTTTTGCTCGGGATAATGGAATAGTAGCTGGGGAAATGGTGGTTGACTGGGGAGACAAACTGGTCCAGTTTCGGGGTCCCCCACAGATGAGATTTTCTGGAGCACTTCGTAATGAAGTGTCCATTCATGTGCGGATGACTGGCGACTAAGAAAGTCTGCCAGGAGGTTGTAATGTCCTGGTAGATGGATGGCTGTTAGTATGAGGTGTTGCCGAATGGCTTCCTGCCAGACTGCAACCGTCTCTCTACATAAGGTATGGGACTTCGTACCTCCTTGTTTGCTGAGGTAGAATACTACTGCGGTGTCTGACTGAATCAACGGTACCGGAGACAAGTGAGGTTGAAAAGCCTGGAGGGCTAAGCAAACCACCCTCATCTCCAGGAAACTGATATGGGGATGAGGTATAGAAGTGGCCAACTTGTCTTGTGTCCTGTAAGGACCCAGGTGCGCAACCCATCTTTCCAGGGATGCATCCGTGGTCAATGTCTGCATGGGTGGGGGGACCGGAAGGGCATGCCTGGACATAGGTTGGTTCAGAGCGTCCACCATACTAGGGCAGACCGCAACGTGGCAGTGACTGACTGATTTTTATGTTCGAAATTTCCTGTTCTTTGAGACCACTGGTTTTGGAGAACCCACTGGACTGGTCTCATATGAAGATGGGCGAAAGCTACCATAGGGATGATAGCCATGTGACCTAGGAGCCATAGCATGTGTCTGGCTGTGACAACTTTCTGGGTTTGTACCTGCACTGTCAGAGACTGAAGTTAGTCTTGCCTGTCAGCCAGAAGGTTGGCCCTGGCAGAGACAATGTCCAGGACCGCTCCTATATATTGGAGCAACTGGGTATGGGTCAGATTGGACTTCGGCCAATTGATCATAATCCCTAGAGATTGGAACAGAGTTAAGGTTGCTTCTAGTGAGGAAAGCAGAGCAGTTTTGGACTCTGCTGAGCCAATCGTCTAGGTATGGGAAGACAAAGTGCCAGTTTCGTCTGAGGGCTGCCACTACCACTAGACATTTGGTGAACACTCTCGGGGTTGCTGAAATTTATTTAGAAATGTTTCATCAGGAAGGCACACTGAACAACAAGTCGCTCATCTCCCGGTGTGACCGGGGGGGGGGGGTGTTACAACTGGAATGAGACATACATTCAAGTTACAGGATCAACATTAACATATAGTTGTAAGGCAGGTGGGTGTTCCAAACAGTGCTGTGCATAACATGTTGAAAAAGGGGACAATAATAAGTGCTGGGTTAATAAGTAAACAAGTGCTTACATGAAAGAAAAGGGGAGGGAGGGGTGAGGTGGGGTAGGGGGAAGAGTCATGCCCCTAGAGACCCCTTCAGGATGTGAGGAACTCTGCAAGGGTTCTGGGGGGACGAGAGAGAAAGGGGAAAACCAGTGTCACAGAGTGATCCCTTTAAGATGGTGGGGGGAAAAAAGTAGATGAGATACAAGCCTCTTGGGGGGCAAGAGAGGGACCCATGGGAGAGCATTCAGGGTCCTTTACATTCTGTAGAGATCAAGGGAGGCCAGTAAGGGGAGCAATTAGAGGGAAGAGAAGAAGGGGTGGGTGTGCACAGGGTAACATGAAGGTGACTGTAGGGGGGTAAAGTTTGTCTAGGGCTTAGAGGAGGGAATAGGAAGGGACATGGCAGGAGCAGCTAGGTGCAAGTTAACTATTGAGGGCAAAGCTGACAGTAGGTGGAGGATGAGTGCCGGATTTTGGAGGGGGGGGGGATTCCACATTTTTGGGAGGCGGTAAGAGCAACTGATTAGTCGATTTGGGTAGATCTGCGGGGCACAACCAGAGTACAGGAGTCTGTTGATCTAAGGAAATGGGAGGGTGGGGGTGTTATAAAGAAGGGGGTGAGGTAAGAAGGGAGCTCACACAACCAGTGCTTGGAGGTGAATTCAGCACAGTGGGAGAGTCGCACATTTGTAAGAGAGAGGGGGAAAGATAAGGTATGATAAAGATCGCAGTGATGGTTGCGAGGAGGGGCATCCAGGGCAAAGCGGCAGAAGAAATTGAAGAGGATGTCCAGTCTGGCCAGGGAGGACTTAGTGGCAGCACCATGGACCACATCACAGTAATCGAAAATGGGCAGTATCATCTTCTAGCCGTAGGAGGGATGCAACTACTGTTCCTGAACAGGGCACCAAGCTTGGGGCGCAGTTTTTTCTGGATGGCGTCAATATGTCCAGAGAAGTTTAGGTGTTGGTCCAACCAAACATCTTAAGTACCTGAAGGAGGATGTCCCCCTCAAAAGTTGTGAAAAGTGGGTAGGGAGGGAAGCCTAGAGAGTCTCTACCTTGTGCCAAAGGACATGGAGACCATCTTTTTGGCATTGAGGAAAACTTTATGGTTAGCAAACCAGAGATGAACCTTGTCGAAGTCTTGCTGTAAACTGGTTGTAACCTCAACCGGACAGAAGCCAGATGCATACAGGACTGTATCATCTGCATACATATGTACAGCAGAAGATGGGACGCAAACAGAGGGAATGTCGTTTAAGAAGATGGAGAATAAGAGGGGCCCTAATACCGAGCCCTGGGGGACTCCAGTGCTAATTGGGAGGGTCAGGGAAGTGGCATCCAAGATCTTAACTGCTTGGGTTCTACCAATAAGGTAGGCCTTGAACCAGTTTGTGGCAGAGGGAGATGGGCCAGCTGCTGGGAGTGAGTTGAGGAGAAGGGAGTGAGATATGGTGTCAAAGGCCTTGGCCAGGTCGACAAAAAATGGCAGAGGCAATTTGCCCATTGTCCATTCCAGTTAGGATGGAGTCTGTCAGCCGTATGAGAGAGGTGGTGGTTGAGTGGTTTCTCCTGAAACCAGAATGGAAAAGGGTGGAAAAGGTGGTGTCAGATAGAAAAGAGGTGAGTTGGGACAGGACAATGTGTTCTTGAAGCTTGGCAAGGGTAGGGAGGAGAGAAATGTGGCGATAGTTGCCAGGAGATGAGGGGTCACCCCCTTTGGGTAGAGGGAAGACCATAGCATGTTTCCAAAAAAGAGGGGACAGAGGCAGTAGAGAATGAGAGATTTAGGATTATTGATAGGGGGTAAGCAATGGCCATAGCGGAGAGGGAGAGGAGTTTTGGGTTGAGGCCATCAGGGGAGGCACCTTTAGAGGGGTTGATGGTGAGGAGGGAACTTAGGGCATCGTTTGGGGTTACAGTAGCGTAAGAGAAGGGAAGATGAGAGGATGGTGGAGGGGGCACACCGGTAGAGGGTGGGGTAGGGAACGGGTAGGAGAGAAGGGATTTCAGTAGCTCAGTAGCGCAGGAAGTATAGTAGGAGTTAAATTCTGCAGCTACAGATGGTGGGTCAGACACTAGTGAGCCATTTACTTTAAGTACCGGGGCGGTGGGCGAGATGAGGGGGTAAATAGGGTGTACACCATCTTGCAGAACTCTGAAGGGGAATTTATGTTGGTGATGAAGGCAGATTTGAAATATTCAGACCTGGCTAACCTTGTAGCCCTGCTGCAAGTGTTTCTGAGCATGCGGAAGTTTGCGAGGTCACAAGGATGCTGGGTAGCTTTATGATGCTTCCAGACTCTATCTCTAGCCCTGAGAAAGGCCAGAAGTCCAGGGGTTATCCAAGGTAAGTGGTTACCTCCAACTCTGGTTTGTTTGAGTGGGGCAAATGTCTTCCAGTTTACAAGAAAGATTTCTTTGAAGTAGGCAAGGGCCTTATCAACTGAGGGGAAGGAGGTTGGGGGGGACCAGTCAGAAGTGGCAAGGTTACTCAAGAGGTTCGAGGTCAAGAGACTTGAAAGACTTGTGTGGCGATTTAATTCTGTGGACGTTCCTAACTATGAATATTGGGTTATGGTCACGGAGAGCATCGGGGAAGATGCCAGAAGTGATAACGCAGTGGGGGTGGGACGTAAGGGCCCAGTCGAATAGGGAGTGTTGTGGTTTGAGCAGGTAGGTTCAGAGATCAGTTGGAAGAGGTTTAGGGCTCCAATTTCATTTTTAGGTTTTGGTAGTTTTAGGTGACAACCAATTTATATTAAAGTCGCCTAGGATGAATAATTCCCCAGAGCGAGCAAAGAAAGTGATGGAGATTAGGAGGTCTAGCGCGACTGAAGAATGTACATTTGGGCGGCAGTATATGCCAGCTACAAAGATTAGGAGAGTGAAGAGGAGGGTCACATGGATAGCTAGGGTACTATTGGTCCCAGGACTGGAGAATGAATAGATGGAATATTGGATGGTGGCTAGGACATAAATGGCCACACCACCACCCCTGCCAGCACAGTCTTGCCTTAGCAGTGAGTAGCCAGGAATGGAGACCGGGTGGTCAGGGATACTGCGCTTTGGCCAAGTTTCCGAGAAGATTAGAATGTCTGGTTTTAGCGTGCACACATTGTCTAAATCTGGTCCATTTTTTTGCACAAGCTGCGGTGTGTTTAGATGCAGGATCTTTAAGTCCTTTGGGAGGGCTCAGAGAAGAGAGCGGGGCGGGGGGGATGTAGTAGAGGAGGAGGCACCAGAGGAGCAAGGGGCAATAGGGCCTAGGTTGGGGTGGAGATCAAGAGGAGTGTGAGTAAGATAAAGTGCAGCTTAGGTGATTTTGAAGGGGCTGGCGAGGAGGTTGGGAGTTTTGAGTAGGAAGGGAGTGGATGTGTGAATAACAAGAAGGTGGAGAACTGCAGAGAAAGTAGACACCGTTATCAAAGCCAAATGAGGAATAGTGGTAGAGTGAGACCGTATTTCAAATGGCAGGGAAGGAGTGATGGCATAGATGTGGGTAGGGGATTGGAAATAGTAACTGATGGGGTTGGGAGTTATTAGGAAAAGGTGAATAGAGAGCAAGTGCGGGTGGTAAAGAGGGGGATATGAGCAGAACAAGGGGGAGAGAGAGGACAGTAGGGGATGCATTGTTCATAAGGCAGGGAAATTAGTGAATAACTGATTTAGAAAGTCAAAGAATTTGTAAGCAGGGGGCGCAGAGGAGGAGGCGGGTCAGATGGAGGTGGGAGCTCTAATTTAGAAAAGTATCTATATGAACAGCCAGGGATTGCTTAGATAAAGATTATGTCCCTCTAGTGGCAGTAGAGTATAACTTGCTAATGGGAAAATGGGATGGAAAAAAAAAAAAATACAGGGGGTTACGCAAGTAAATCAGATATTAAACAGGCTGAGGAGGTTCACAGAATCAGAGGAAGAACCCAGGTAAAAAGTCGGCAAGTTCTGAATGGACTGAAAGAAAAAGAGGGCTGTAGGATCCAACGCAGTCCGTGCGGTCAAGGTTCAGTGTACCTTCTTTTGTGAGTGGAGAAGATGCCAAACTGGGGGTGCCCGAAACTGGTAGTGTTGACCCAACAGGTGAAGAAAAAAGAACCTGTGATGGGCAGCATGGATAAGGATATGCAGGTAGGCATCCCTCATATCTAATGCACATAGCCAATCCCATTATTTTAATATTTGCATGATGGCGTTTAGGGTGACCATGTGGAATCTTTTGTACTGGACGTATAGTTTCAATTGTCTGAGGTCCAGTATTGGTCTGAGACCTCCAGTTCGTTTGGGTACCAGAACGAAGTGGGAGTAAAACACCTTGGTATTCTGTAGGGGTACTGATAAACGGCCATCTTGGTAAGAAGAGCCTGTAAATCCTCCTGGAGAATAGCAATATGGTTGAGTGGGTAATGGACAGAGCGGGGGGTCTGGAAAGTAATTCCAGAGTGTGACCTTTCTGAATGATCTAAAGTTTCCACTCGACCGATGTGATCGTTGTCCACACCTCCCAATGGAGAGCAAAACGACTGCCCACGGCTTCCAAGACCTGGTCGAGGAAGTGTGGACAGGGCCCCAGCAGGTCACTGGGAGGCAAGCTGACCAGCCCCACCAGAAAGGTGGGAGCCCCAGACGGCAGAGGTTCTGGCAGGCTGGGAACGACCTCAGACACCGCCTCCATAGAGTTGCCAGTAGATATTGTAGCCAATAATTGTTCCCTTTCTAATGAAGGAGTGAGTTTATTGACTGATTCAATGGCAGAGGACCAGAGTGTATGTTGGTATTTGACCATATGCCCCATGTCATTTAGGATTCTGAGATTCATGGTGCTTGCTTGGAATACCTCCAGACAGTCTATTCTGAGGGAATCATTATCCAGAGGTAAGGAGCTCATGTTTTTCGGTCGTTTAGTATGATCATGAGTGGCAGCAGTTACCACTGAGTCTGCTTCCGGAGTGATAGATAGGAAAGGGTGATCCAGAGGAGCCTGGAATAAGCAATCCGCCTTGCAGGGGACAGCAGTTACAAAGACTGATTCCAGGCTGCAAGCATTGCATTTTGGTACGTCTGGATTAGTGGGGGTACCACTAAGACCAGATCCTCTGGTAACTCCAAACAGTCTGCCATATCCTTACATTGTTTCTCATGTTCAGTAGTAGAGAATCCCATGACTTTCTGAATTTGGACCATCATCTCATGGAAAGATGGGTCATCTGGAGGAGAGGCAGCTGCGTGCCTGGATAAGTCCTCATTCAAGGAGGAGAGATCAGAGACAGGAGACTGGGGCTAGAAATCCAAATCTTGGAATTCTGTCCTCCAGGTCTTCGGTAAAGTCTACCGGAAACCCAGGCTCGTCCAATAGGTAGTCATCTACATACAAGGGAGGTGACCAGGGCAGTAAAGGATCCCTGTCACCCTGAAATATTTTTGGCGGAGGTGTAAGGAACGGGATGGGTGGCTCACCTCTCCTGAGTCGGAGGGCTGAGCATGCCACGTGGCATGCAAGATGTGCTATACTACTGAAGTAACGTCCAGTTAGGTAGAAGGGGGTTGATTTGGGGGGGGGGGTTCTGGAAAACTAAGGGGATGGTGGAGGAGATAGGACACATAGCCTGAGCAGGTCTTATCCCTGGGTGGTAAAGTCCAGGGTCCCGATTTCTGTCCGCCTGGCCCCTATGGGAATCCACCTGTGAGGGTGGAGGGGCAGTAAGCATAACAAATGCAGTAGGTTTCCCCAGTGGAATGTGGGTCCTAGTCGACGAAACCATTGGGGAAATAGTATTATGCAATGTAGATGACAGCCCAGTCAACGGGAGAGGAACCCCCGTCAACCGAGCGTCGATGGAACCCATAAAGGGTTCATCATAGACTGTCAATGCGCTAGAAAGCGCAGTCGATGAGAGGGAATAACCCCCCCCCTTCAATAAAGAGGCAGTCTGAGATTGCGCCGTCAACAGTGGGGCCGTCGACGAGTGCTTAGGCATGAAGTGCGAGGAGGGCTTCTTTTTGTGCAGTCAATGAGAATCAGAGGAAGGGGTTCTCTTGGGACGTACCCCATGATTCTCTACGAGAGACCATTTCAGCTCTGTTAAATATGTTTTTGATCTCCAGCAACAGTCGTCAACTGATGTTTGGCTAAAATCCTGACAATGTATGCAGGAACTGGTGTCATGTGTGGGTCCAAGACACCTTACACAAGTGGTATGGTTGTCTAAGCGGTAGATTTTCCTACCGCAACAGCAGGCACAAAACAGCGCTATCTTGCTTGAAGATTTTTTTGGACATTTGTCGTTTGCTCAAATTCTCGTCGATGACTGCTGTCTGAAGTTGCTCTAGCTGCTGCGTGTGAGCTGAAGACATCGGGAAAATGAACTGAGGATACCAGGGACCGCCCACACTTATATAGGAAACAGAAAGTTGATGTTATGTGTGGGCGGCCCCTGAAAAGGACTGCTAGAAGAGCTGCCGTGCACCACAGCGACCTCTGGCAACGACCCAAGTATATTACCTGCTGCAAGAGACCACCCTGTGGAACATCTACTGTTACAGGTGAGTAATCTGTGTTTCTAGGGACGTGGATATGTTCTATCTACACTGTCTGGCAGACTTCTAGCAGTTCTCCAGGAGGAGGGAGGCAAAGTGCACACCCCATACCTAGGAAATAAGGAGTGGAGAACTGAGGCCCAAAAAACAACATCCCGGTGTGACTAAGTAAATGTAGTAATGGGAAATGAAGGTGTGTGCCAACTTTCAGGTAGCAACCCTGTAGATTTCCTGGATAGGGACGTCCCTAGAAGCAGCCACCGACACAGCGGTATGGCGGGTGGAATGAGCCCCAAGACCTCCAGGAGGCTTCCTACCCACCAGCCTCTAGCAGAGATCAATCCAGGAAGTGATCCACCTGCCAGGTGCGGCTTCAGCGTAGGTGACAAACAGCTGGCGAACCTCTCCCCAAACTCCAGCGATGTGCCCTTTGTAGTAAGCAAGCGTTCGCCTCAGGTCCAAAGCATGGAGCCTGTGTTCGGCCTGAGAGGAGTGATTCGGCAAAAACACTGGAAGAGTCATCACCTGGTTCAGGTGAAGCTCCTACACAACCTTCAGGAGGAACTTCAGGGTGGAGCGCAGAACAACCGTGTCCCTGTGGAAGACCGGGTAAGGAGACTCCACTGAGAGCACCTGGAGCTCACCGATTCTTCTGGCGGACGTGATAGCCACCAGAAAGCGGTCTTCCACGACAGGTGAGACATGTCACACCTGTGCATTGGTTCGAATGGCTTGCCCATGAGCATTGTCAAAACCAGCAACAAGTCCCACGGTGGTGAGGGTTCAGGGACTGGAGGGGAAATGTGATCTAGGCCTTTGAAAAAGCCCCAGACCTCCTTTTCCTGTGAAACAGACTGCTAATCGGCCCGTGCCTGGTAAGCAGAGATGGCTACCAGGTGCACCTTAAGGGTCATTGACCGAAGTCTCCCTTGGAAGAGAGACTACAGGTAGTCCAAAATGCTAGCCACAGGATAAAGGGTCCAACCCCTTGCCCGGACACCAAAAATAGAGAATCTCTTCCATTTGAAGGCATAGCATTTTCTGGTAGATTCCTTTCTAGATGCCTCCACGACAGTGAGGACATCTTTGGAGAGACCCAAAGCCTGTAACTCTAGTCGCTCAGGAACCACGCTGTCAGGTGCAGGGATTGAAGGTCCGGGTGGAGTACCTTCCCCTGATGGATGGAGAGCAGGTCCGGGCGTATGGGAAAGCACCACTGGAGCCTGTTGCTGAGGCTGACAAGATCTGGGTACCAAAACTGGTGGCACCAGTCCGGAGCCACGAGGATCACTTCTGCCTTGTCCCTCCTGACCTTGAGCAGCACTTTGTGGATCAAGGGAAGGCATAGAAGAGGCTTGGGGTCCAAGGCCTCAAGACCACTGGCTGGCCAGCTCCCACTGCAGGGAGAGCATATGCTAATGGGCCCATCGGACCACACTGGTGCAGGTCACCATGTAACCCAGAAGGCACAGGAAATCCCGGGCAGGGTGAAAGTGCCCAACCAGAAATGACTGGGCAAAGGAGGAGAGAACCTCCACCCTGTCCGCCAAGAGCTTTGCCCCGATGAAGGTGATCATCTGCAAGGGTATAAGTTCCAACTTGGCCTTGTTGACCAGGAGGCCGAGGTTGATGCAGGTCTAGAGGGCCAGGACCCTGGACCGCTCCACCTCCAGTTTGGAGGGACCTGCAATCAGTCAGTCATCCAGGTAGGGGTACACACGGATCCCTCGGCTCCTCACATAAGCTGCCACCACTGCTGGCATTTTGGCGAAGACCCTGGGGGCCAAGGACAGGCTGAAAGGATGGCCTGGAACTCGTAAAGGGCTCCCTCGGCTCAGAAGCGGAGGAACATTCGGTTGGATGGCCAGATCGGGACGTGAAAAAAACGCGTCCTGAAGATCCAGAGAGCAAAACCACATGTTTTTCTCCAGAGATGGTATGATCTGGAACAGAGTTACCATCTGGAAGGTGCGGGACCCGAGGAATTTTTTCAGGTCGTGCAGATCTAGAATAGGGCACAATCCACCCATCCACTTTGACACCAGGAAGTACCTGGAGACAAACCCTGGGTGTTCCGGAGGATCTGCAATCCTGACCACGACCTCTTTGAGGAGGAGCTGGACTATGTCGTCTCAAACAGCCAACTGAGTGTCTGCAGATACCAAGTCCTTCTGTGAGTTGCGAGCTCAGCTGGGAGAGTACTGCTCGAACTCTAAAGGCAGACCCTGACTGACCACTTCCAGAACCCACCTGTCCGTGTTCACAGCGGACCAGGCAGAAAGAAAGTAGAGGAGCCGGCCTCCCCCACCACAGGAGAATCCAGAGGAGGCATGATGAGCATGAGGGTGGCAACCTCCATCCCATCACCGAGCAGGCTTGGAGGAGGAGGATCCGGCTGAGGAGCCAACGAATCCCTTCCCTCTAGGCTTTCGGACTCCTGAGACCACTGATGAGGGCCTTTGTCGTCAGGACTGAGCCTGCTGGCCAGATTGATGCTGGGCTGGTTTCGACGCAAGAGTAGAGGGCCGAAGGGACTTGCGCTTCTGCTGCCTAGAGCCCTTGGGATCCTTCTGGGCGGACGTCACAGAGTACAAGGTGGCACTGGACTTCTTGATACGCTGGCAGTGACCCTCCACACCAGGCCCAAACAAGTTGGCACCCAAAAAAGGGACATCCGCCAGCTTGTGCAGAGTGTCTGCCCTGAAAGTCGAGATCCTCAGCCAAGCCCTACAGTGCATGGCCACTGCGGCCGCCACTAAGCGGGCACAGGAATCCCCAATGTCCAGAGCCTTCTGAAGTTGCTGTTTGGTCACAGCACGACCCTGGTCCCAGACCTGCTAGACAGTAGTCCGGAGGTCCACAGGAAGATGAGGAATCGCCTCATCCGGAGAGCCCAGAAGGGCATGGAAGAAGTGTGCCATATGAAATCCGAGCTCGTCTGGTAGAGGATGAAGGAGGAGGCAGCATAGACCTTTTTGGTCAAGTGGTCCAATTTCTTAGACTCCTTGTCCCGGTAGTCTATCAACATCACCTGAACTGCCCGTGTGCCAAAACACGGGAGTCTGCCAGCAACCCTTTGGCCAAAGGGTTCTCCATGAACCCTGAGCAGGTACCGGTGGGCACTGCATACTTGCGGGCCATCCGGGGTCGACGGTGCAGTGCAACAAGCGGGCGCTGCCAGAGCTCCAGGACAAGGCAGACTATAGCCTCGACCACTGAGAAAGCCTCTGGAAAGTCCCCTTTGTCCAGAATCTCTGTGAGGGGATATCAAGCCTGCTTCTGAACGCGCTCCAAATTCATCCCTGTGGACTCAGAAATAAGACGAAGGATGCCCATGAAGGACATGGGGACCTTCCTCCATTGAAAGGTCCCCCACCGACTATGTCGATCGGACAGGAGTACAGTGAAGAATCTTCTGACTCAGAGGGAGTCTGCATAGAGTGGCCGACCACCCGAGTCAGCGCCGCTGGCGGTCAGGTGTAAGAGTGACAGACAGCTGATGGGGAAGTGCCTGAGTGAACAGAGACTCCTTGGTCGTTGGTGGCTGTTGGGGCAGTGGCTCCAGCACAATAAGTGGAGAGGCCAACCTCGGCTGAACCGAAGTGGTCTGGGGCGGAGAAGCTGTGTCAACCAGCCCCGCTGAGGGCATCAGTGTCGGCTTGTCGGGCAGCAGCCAAGTGATGGCCGGGGTCGGCTTCGGACCCAACACCAACTGTTGCCCTATCAAGTCTTCGTAGCGTCAACACAGTTTGTGCCGGAGCCTTTCCACATCCAAGGAGGATGAAGACGAATAGTGGTGGAACTTCACATGGTGTCAAGAGCTTCACCGCCAATGCCGGTAGGACCTGCTCAACCCAGAGGAAGAGGATGACCTAGACCTCAACCTAGGCTGCCAGGCATGCTGAAGGAGCCAGTGAGTGCCACAGCTCCTCCTGTTCTAGGTCAGTGACTGGAGGGTCCAGCTCAGCAGGCTGAGCAGGCTCTTCGGTGGTCACTGGCAGGACCGGAATCCTGAACAAGGAGTTGTTGGCCTCTTCCGATGACAACCGGTCAACTGGGTCCAGAAAAATCCCAGCCACATCGACGGCCAGCATCTCAGCCGGCTGGCCTGACGGGGACACAGTGAAGCCTAAGGCAAAGGCTGCGGTTTCAACCATGGTCAAAATCAGAGTCCTTAGACAGAGAACGTTCTCGGTCCAAAGAACGTCGACCGAGAGCCTTCTTTTCTTTCCTGGACTCCTTGTGAGACCTAGAGCTGTGTGAACCCGGAAGGCCCTCTCCCTTAGTAGGGAGAGATTGGCACAGCTCTTTGAAGGAGCCCGAATAAGTGGAGCCCAACTTGAGCCGGGCGAAGGCCAAAGCCGAGGAGGACGGCGTGGCAGCCTGGACTGCCTCTTCATCGAAAGCCTTAACTTGTTCCAATTGCTCGGCGGACCCCGCAACCGCAGAGACCACCCAACAGGCATCCTGAGATTTGACCGGCAGATGCCATTTTTCCGGGTGGCCCAACTTCAGGTGGGCAAGGCGGTCAATCACGACCAATGTGTGAAATTACAGTCATATCTTGCGAGCCTGGGGACCCTGCTCGTGCCCTAGGCAGTAAACGCACGTGGCGTGAGGGTTGGTACGCGACATTCTGCCTGCATGGGCATCGGCGAAATCCGGGTGAGTACTGGTCCTCCATCGCGGTCGCAATCGAAGACAGAGCTGAAGACAAAACTCTCATGAATTTAAGTTTTGGAAGTAAATCCGAAGATTTAAAGGCCAGGGCCTACTTAATACGGAAGAAGTAATGAGGGAACCTGCTTCTTCCAGTGGAAAGGAAGATCTGGCATCATGGGGTGCAGCCAAGGGTTATACCACCCAGGTGGGTGGGAGGAGCCAGCTTGAAGACTTCCGGCAAGATTTAAAGGGAAAGGATATTGCTAGACAGTGTGGATAGATCACATCCACGTCCCTAGAACTTTTAGATACTGAAAATAGTGCTGTGCAAATGTACTTTTAGGAGAATTCTAACCAAAATGAGCTTTATGTTTCGGCTAAACACCTCTATTCCCCTAGGACTTATTTTCTCCCACAGTCCCCCATGGCTTGCTTTCCATGACAAGGTGGTGAGGAGCCATCTCAACTTGTCAGGACCAGATCCAGATTGCGGGAGGTGCCCAAGTCGCCAGGTGTAGGGCCTACAGCGGACGCGGATCATACTGGCAGCTAAGGATTTTCCTCATAATCCTGTCCCCCCAGAGGCGTGACGTGCAAGGGCAGCAAGGCGCACACCACATGCTCCTGCACATCACGTGCCAACATCTGCCCCGCTTCCGACCTGCTGACCCAGGCTGCCTTTCCTCCAGAAGCCACGCAAGCATCAGGCTGCCCCCGGCTGGCCCTCAGATACCTGGGCTTCCTTCCAAACCCAGGTTGTCAGTGTTGCAACCTGAAGCGCTACTGCTGAGCCAGCGGGCTGGCTGACACCACTATTTGCGGCGAATATGTTAACACAATCTACAGGAGTTGTGGACAAAACATGGCACACACATGCCTCAAAATGCAAGAGTAAGCACATGCTTGCTACTGCTAAAAAATGGCAAATAAAAACAGTACTCAAATTAGGCAGTTAGAGACGGCTAAACGATGTCTGCACCACACACACACCCCCGTGGGGGAAAATCCAAAAAGTGAAAAAAAAATAATTACTTAAGTCCCCACAAATTGACATCCAGAGCTACCAAAATAAACTTGCTAATGGAACACACCAAGCAGAATGACATGAGGAAAGGACACCAACTGTCACAGAAAAAGAAATACCTGAGGCACAAGGCTAAGTAAAAAAACCAAACCAAGTACAGCAAGAGAGGCTTAAATAGATAGATACATATAAACACAGTATACAAAGTTGCTCCCAAGTCCATTTTGGCCAGACCAGACCCACTCTTCCCCTTTGCCGATTTGCTCAACAGTCTCCCCCGTACTCACCACTGTTCTCTCTACTCTGCCCCCCTTCTCTCTCCTCCCTTGAGGCCAGATGTCTTACAAACTGCTCCTCCTTTCTGGCCAACCACTGGCTTGGAGCTCTTCCCTCCTGCCACTCCTCCTCTCTTCTCCCCACCCCCATCCCCTACTCCTTACGCTCCTCTAAATTTTGCTCCCTCACCCTCCCGCCTAGGTTGACTACAGCCAGCCGTATGGCATTCTCCTACTGTTTCCCTAAACTTTGGAACACCCTCCTCCCAACCACCCGCTTGGTCACCTCTCTTCACTCACTCTCCCTTCATCTCTGTGAGCTCTAGTCACCCACCTGCAACTGCCCCCGATTCTCCCTTCCCTCTGCTCTACCCACCTCCCTATTCCTCTCAATTCCCATACCCGTCTACCCTTCTCCATGAAATTGCTATACCTTACCCATGTGCTTCCCACAGTGGTTGAAATATCACTATCTGCCTCCCTTGCTGGGGACCATTCCATTACAGATCATCCCCTATGAACTGCTATCTCCAACATGTACTTACAATTTGAAATGAAACTTGCTGATATTGTACATATTGCTCTACTGCTTGTATACAGTGCATAACTTTCTTCTTACTGTACAAGTCTGCCTCTGCCAGTTACCTGTTCAACTTGTATATTTTGTTGCATTTCTTTCTCCCTTACCAATTTTTAAAAGGGCACTGCTGATTTTTATAAAGTACTGTCTGTAGAAACAATCGGCATCTACCTGTTGGAATTGCTCAGAGAGAGCGCAAGATAAAATGGGAACAATTCTGAAGTTTACAAGTCATATAAACAGCTCCTCAGATGTGCTACTACCCTTGACAACGGTAAAGGACTACCGGACGGGAGGCACTGGAACAATCACACCATCAGCATTCTGTGCTGCTATGGCCAGGCTGCATAAACACATTTAAAAAGAGAAAAAAAAAGCTGTAGCTGTAACAGTAAGCCCCTGGTTCGGAGTGCATATTAGCCACTTGGACGTAATTCCGATTGACAGTGTGGAGCGGTATAGCAAGTACATACATGAATGTGCACAAAATGAGAATTTAAAGTAATAAAATCCCCCAATGAACTGTCAGATTCCTGCCAATGCTGGCACTCTGGGAGTTGCCCAACCAGAGTGGAAGGAACCTAGCAAAAGATTCTAATCAGTTACTTGTATTTCTAAAAATCTCCTCATACATATCCTCCACCAGCACCCGTTTTTCTTCCCCAGCTTACATTCGCAAAATGTAAAGGAAAAGAGGAAAAGAAAAATCAGAGGATGTTCAGCAGAGGAAAACAGAGCAGAACATGGCTGTAATGCAACATGACATCTTGGTACACCGGTAACAAGAAAAGTGTCCCAACAGCTCTGCCTGCATACAGAAGCTCACTGACAAGTTTTTCTCCTGACTACAACTAACACCAGATAAACTGTCCATTCTCATTTCCATGCCCGTCTAGGAACCAAGATGAACACAAGGAAACAATTAGGGTTTTAAGAAAAACAGCCTAGTGTCAATTTAATGAAATATTAATACGCAGCTGACGCCATTAGGTCAACTTTAACATAAAATATTTAGACGTAGCTCGGCTCGTATTTCACATCGTTCTCCATTTCTCCTCACCATTATTTATTACTGAGACCATTTGCATGAAAATGGGATCTTTGCTCCTGAAGAGTTCATCTATTCTTGCTGCTTTCTCCCTGCGGTCATAATGCTCTACTTCTGACATCACAATTACCCCCATGGCAACAGACTGATGTCACAACAGAGGACTATGATATGAAGTAGGGAATAAGCTAGCGGGGCAGATGAACTGTAAAGGATATAGAGCACATTTCCATGAAAGCTTCTCAGTAATAAGCAATGGGGAGGAGAAGTCTATTGAATACATAAGGAATGCAAGCTGACATTTTCCAAGTTTTCTTTAAGGGAACAGCAGCTCTTTAAAGAGCAACTATCTAGCACCTTTGCCCAAGAAGCATGACTAAACCTCACCTAGGCAGAAGTCCTATGATGCCCATATTTTTTCTTACAATCGCCCCCATTTCGGAAGGGGACAGGAATCATATTGGCTCAGTGGACCCAAGCTGCGCTGATCCCTTCCACTTCCTGATACCACTGCAGTCGGCGATCCGCCCCAGTTCTGCCCCACGCTCGCTCATTTTGTGATGTTATTCTTTGTAAAGCGTGGGGACACGCTCCTACAGAAATGAATGGGGACTGTTTTCAAAGTTAAAATGATTTAGTTTAGATGGCCGTTTGGAACAAATCCTGGCCAATGCTTAACTAGCAAGGCAACACTCTACAAAGACCTACATCACAAAACGAGCGACCACGGGGGGCGGGTCGCCAACTGCAGTGGTATCAGGAAGTGCAAGAGATCAACGCAGCACAGAGCCAAAATACGATCCCTTCCGAAATGGGGACTAAAAAAATATGGGCATCATAGGACTTCTGACCAGGTAAGGTATAGTCATGCTTCTTGGGGGCACTCATCACAAGGTTCGAGAAAGTTGTTCTTTAAGTTCTTTGTAACAAATGCAAAAAGTCAGTAAAATAACCTAAAGCAAGGTATTTTTCCCAGAAACAGAAATCAAATTTTGCCAATTCAAAGGAAAGCTGGAAAAGCATACCATACTGCTCTACCAAAAATAAAGACACTGGAGGCTCAATTTGGCTTAATCAGATACCATAAAAATGGGCTCTAAATTTGTTTGATAATTTTGTTAGTATGGCTAAACTTGTTTCAAATACTAAAGGTACAACCTCAGCCGAGGATAAGACTTACCACAAATGACCATTGTCCTCTGCCTCATATTTTTTTTTCTTTTGTTAAAACAGCAGCTTCCTAGTTGGCGCTCCCCCAAACATGTAGTATAGCTCACCTGGCCCAGAGCTGATGGCAATAAATAATTCCCTTTATTTCTGCCATTTTAAAAAGTTATATCCCTCAATTTTCTCCACAGACAACAAAAACAGAGCCACTTCCTGAAATTGCTGACACGTCCTCACACAGACACGCACAGCCCTGTTTTGTGATGTCAGAAAATGAACACTGTGCGTGCACGCTCCATTGACCTGAATGGGCACAATTTATCTACACATTTTATTACCATTTAGAGTTGTGATTTTAATAAAAGCGACTGGTCGACTAACAGGGTACAGAGCGCAGAAACACAACCTCCTACAAGGGGGGGGGGGCATACAAAGAGGACACACTAGGACTTAACACACAAATCAAAACAGCCTGCACAGCATGTCTTTGCAAATTTTGACTGCTGTACTCCTTTAAAGAGGAACAGTCAAAAGGTACCCATGCACTGGTTCAAACAGCTTGCCCATGAAAAAGTACAGTTACGCAATAACTTACTGTAAAAGTAGATCTTCGAGAGGAGCTCTTGCAGGAGGTAACACCAGTAGGACTGAGCCACCAGGCACTAGGACCACACAGAAAACTTCTAACTAGCAGTCTACAGCAGGGGGAATGCACCTAACACTGGCACACTGATGTCCGCCTATAGTATAAAAAAAACGGGCGGTCCCCCAGCTCCAACTCAGTTCTCCCGCCAGAGACCCCGGTAGACTCACAAGAGAGAGAGAGAGAGAGACAGAATTGAGGCAGTTCCTCATAACAGAGAAAAGGACAGAAGCCAAGAGGAAGAAGTAGCCCACAGGGAGTAGGAGGGAGGGAGGGAAAGCAGTACCTGCTACAAGAGCTTCTTAGTCGGGGTATCCTGCAAAAGACTGGTACATCTAAGCCAAGCCAACCTCCTCATGGAGCTAGATGTAGCCATGACTCTAGAATGTACATCATTCGAGTCCACAGCAGCAAGAAATTGTACTTTGGACACCTCTGTACCATTTACAGCCACCTGTTCCAGCTCCTTGGCTAGCTGGGGAGGGGCATTCCTAGCCAACTCCACAACCGTATCCCACAGATTTCTCGTACCTGGCTGTATATGCCATGTAATTTGATTGCCTGAGCCCCAAATAGGATGCCAAGTACTGTTTCTTAGCCATGGCATCCACTTTCCTGGAATCCTTATCTGTTGGGTGAGATGCCAGGGGAATATTAGCCTTGTCACAGGCTGCAGCTTTGCACTACCCCAACTTGGCAGCAATGTGCTGAAAGGAATTCCGTGCCAGGGCCTCATAAAGCATACCTCCTGTCCATCTTTTTGTCCACAGCAGGAATAGAAGTAGGAAATTGCATAATTTTCCTGTCCATTTCCCTAGAGATTTGTGCAAAGGGATAGACACTCCCCGACTCTGGAACATCCATCATTTCCATGTAATCAGGCTCCTCCTGATCCTGGTCAGCTTCTTCCATAGGAAGCTGAAGAGTCACAGCCACCTTCTTGTAAAACAAGAAGTGGGAGGGGGACTCTGAAAGCTAGGGAGGGGAAGCACTGGAAGGCCTGTCTGGGGAGATGTCAGGCTCTACTGGCTCATCTAGGCCTGCAAACTCTCGGTCATCTTCTTCCTCCTCCCAATCGCCCTCATAATATGCCTCTGGGTCAATGTCTGAGGCAACAACTTCCAACCGAACTGATTGCATTTCAACTGGTATCGGTTCAGTCGGAACTGGGCAAAGCAACTGTACTATTGAAATCGCTTTCACTATCTCCTCATTAGTCAGAAAATGAGGTTTTGGATCCGAAACTGCTGATTTTCTCTTAGTCAGAACCGACTCTGCAGAGTCGGCTTTCCTCTTGCCCGGAGAGGTATCGTCCAGGTCAGTGGGCAACTCCTCAGGTTCGGTCGCAACCGAACCGGGCTGGCCATCCGGGTCAGAGGACTTCTCTGCCTCTCCCTCCCTCAGCCTACTGAAATATTTTTCAAGAGTGGCTTTGGGAAAGATCTTACAAATTTCACAGTCTTCTTTGAGGTGGTCAAACCCCAGACAATACACACAGACGAGGTGAGGATTGGCCTTAGCAAAGGCCTCCTTACACTCTGTACACTGCTGAAACCCAGTGGCACCGGTTTTCTTTTGGGGTTTCTCAGACATGCCGAATATTACAAAAAGTCACCTTAGTCAGCAAGCCAGGCAACTAAAAACATATCTATTCCAACAGTGTCATGGTTCGGTTAAAAAAATCCCTCAAATAACCAGGTTTTTTTTTTTGGAACTAATAAGTACCGGAAATCACGAAAATGAAGAAAAAATATATCTCTCAATAGATTTCGGTTCTGAAGTGGACCGACCGGAAAAGAACCGAAGACAAAACAATTTCTAATAAAATTAACAAAAAAAAAAAAAAAAAATTTACACTACCTACTGCTACCACGTACTGTTACCGAAACAGAGGTAAGAATACCAATAGAATGAAGACTGCAGTGGAAAAACAGATGATTAAAACTAATACCGAACCGAAGCGCAGGAGGGATCTCCATAGCGACTTTACAGTTAGGGGGAGCAAGAAATCTGACGATTACACTGCAGAGTATCAGACACAGAGGTTTGAAAACTGAGCTCGAGCTCAGCATTCTATGCTTCTGCACAGAGTTAACTCTTTCCTCTCCGGAGCAGTTCAAGTGCTGGGGCTAACTGCATATATTCAGAATATAGCAAGACATCATGTTGTTTGAAGGAGAAGTGCTTCCATTTCATGGCATAGGTGGTCCTGGTGAAGGGTTTCCTAGCTGCCAGCAATACATCTGACACCCGGGAAGAGACCCCAAAGCAGGCAATACCCAAGTCTGCAGGAGCCATGCAAGAAGATGCAGCGATTTGAGGTCCAGATAAACCAGAGTGCCCTGCTCCTAGGAGAGCAAGTTGGAGCACAGGGGCAAGGGGACTTGAGGCTCCACTGCTAATTGCTGCAACAATGGAAACCATATCTGACGAGGCTGTGACAGGGATGAATAGAACCCTGTCCCAGTTGTTATGGAGAATTTGAAGAGTTCAGGGATCTATTCCCTTTCCTGTCTCTTCTGCCGGGTTGCACAACCTAGGATTTGATCACCCTGACAGTCTTGCAATTCTCTGCCTCTTACTATCTCAGTCTTCACTTGCTGTTTGTCTTTTTTCTCCCTTACATATCTGGAGGTATAAAACTATATGCAAATCATTGTCTAGAAATGTAACTGATATTGGGATCCCTTTGTTTACAAATTATATAGTGTTACCGTTGAAATGTATATAACTGTAGTTTGAGATGATTGCAAAAAGCTATGGGGACCTCAACGGGTTAACGTGAGAACAGTTTTTAAGGCCCTTTTCAGAAGCTGTGGAGAAGGGGCCTCAGTTCTGGGACATTGTGTTCTTGCTGCACCTGCCTGAAACATACAAGAACATTTTAGAAAAAAGCATGCCTGTTAAGGAGGGGGGTTGCAAAGACTTATAAAATATCTGCAATTTCTTGCAAGAGATACTCGGACACAGAAACTGAATGAAAACAGATGGATCTTCTCAGTTTATTCTGCTTTTGTAAATAGTTAATTTTTTTATGTTACTGCTAGTACTAATAAACACTTTTTGCAAATTCTACAGCTGTTCCTGTTTTTTCCTATGATTCCTGACCTGTGCCTCGACGACAGATGGTGTCAGCCTAAGTGGGATTTACACTGTGCATACTCGAAGCCAGAAAGAGTTGCCACAGCCTGCCAGTGGCCAAAGCAGCAAGGGACAATCAGACTGGTACCCTACCTGACAGGGAAAGTCCAATGTGTCCACAGCAACAAGGATACTGCACAGAAAACTATGACTTGGTGAAACGCGAAATCGTGAAAAGGTATGACATCTCAGGAGAGACCTACAGGCAGAGATTTCAATCTCTGAAGTACTACTGTCGACAATCCTCGAGAAGCCTTCACCAGACTCCGAGAACTCCAGATAAAATGGCTCCAACTAGAGAGCAACACAGTCCCACAGACTGACAGATTTGCAATGTAGCAATTCATTGACATCCTGCCTACAGATGTACAGCTTTAGATAAAGGATTATTGATCAAAAAGTGGGGTAAAAGGCTGTTTCTTTAGCCAAAGACTACCAAATGGCCAAACAGACACCACAGCTGTGAGGTTGCGGCCAAGCACTGGTAAGCACTCTTTTTCCTATTTAAACTCTCAGTCTGATAAGAACTTTGGTGGGGTAACAAATCTGTGCCCAAAGACGTTATTTCAGGGATTTATTTAACTCTAAAAATTAGCATTTTGCTCATAAAAGTGCTAAATCTTTGTGAAAATGCATAGCTCTTGCCTCACTGTGTTTAACAAACACAGCACTTCTAGAAAATCTATATAAATACTTTCTGTACAGTTAGTATAGTCCCAAGAAAAAAACTGCTAATCAACTATTTAAAACCCTGTATTTGTTATAACTAACAAGCCAGGCCATATTGCAAGAAACTGCTATAGTAAAGAGAGTGGCACTGGAGCAGATTTGTCCTTGGCAAATTGAGGCAAGTACTTAGATGTGAAGGTGGGGGATAAGACTGTAAAGGGACTCATTGATTCGGGAAGCAAACAGACCCTAGAGCATCTTGAAGTGCTGGGAACACTGTGCAAAAGGACCAGGTACTGGTGTCTTCTGCATCCACAGGGACACTCGATACTATCCCACCACCCAACTGACTGACAATTAAGGGTGTGTCGCACCAAATGAAAGTGGGGTTAGTACCAAAGTTACCTGTCCCCGTGATTACTGGAAATGACTGTCCAGGATTGACAGAGTTAATCTCAGAGGAACTGAACCTTGCAGTTTCAGCAGCAGTAGTAACAAGAGCTCAGGCAAAGAAAATCTCAAAAGATGGGAACACTTTTCCTTTCAGTGAATTTGAGTCACACTTGTTTGAGAACAGCTCCAAGATTCGGAAGTTCAGGGAAAAAAGACGACGCCTGAAACAGTGGCAACAAAAGACTAATGGACATAAAGTGTTAAAATATGAAAATGCTAAAGCTAAACTGATGGCTGATTGTGATTTTGTTTCAGAGCAAGCCAACAATGTTTCTCTCCAGGGTTATTTTAAGCAGCTGGGGGTGAAACCAAAACAGGGTGAACCAATGTTTAAAAAATTGAATGGGTTACTGTACAGAGTTTGGGTTAAACCTCAGACTCAGGAACACACAGAACAATTGGTTATACCACAGAAGTATAGATCAGAGTTGTTACAGATAGCACATGATAGTCCTATGGCTGGTCACTCAGGGAGGGATCGCACCCTTGCCAGATTGCTGTACAGATTTTACTGGCCTGGAATTCATGAAGATGTTGCTGCCTATTCCTCTGCCGAGTGTCAGAAAGTTGCCTCAGTCACTAGAAAAAGACAAGATGCCCCTGCTGCCCCTACCCTTGATAGATGTGCCTTTTGAGATAACTGCAATTGATGTGGACATTTTGGGCAACATGTGAAAAGTGGCAGCTGTACTGTTCATAAGGAAGTGTTATAAAATGGCCCTTTAGACAGAAGTAAAAAGGGTAATAGATTTATCCTGGTAGTATGAGACTTTGCAACTCAATACTCAGAAGCAGTTCCAATGTATACTGTCACAGCTTCAAAAGTGGCAGCAGAGATTACAAAAATTTTCAGCAGAGTGGGCATACCTAAATAAATTATTCATCATGGTAGTAATTTTGGTGCTGCATTACATAAGGAGCTGTACAGACTACTAGGTATCACTGCCATAAGAACCTCCCCTATCACCTTCAGATAGACTGTCTTGTTGAGCGTTTTAACAAAACCCTAAAATGCATATTAAAAAGGTTTGTAAACGGGGAAGGGAAAAACTGGGACTAACTTGTCTTACCTACTTTTTGCTTACAGAGAAGTGCCACAGGCATCAACAGGGTTTTCACCATTTGAAATGCTGTATGGTAGGCAGTCGAGAGGGTCACTGGATGAGATAAGAAACGTGGGAAGACAACCAGTCTCAGAAACAATCTATAACATCTTATGTGTGTGCCCCAAGAAAGAAACTTGCAAAATATGTTGAAACTACCCATAGTAATCAGGAAGAGGCCCCAAACCAGCAGAAGGTATATTATGACTACGGGGTAAAAGAAAGTTTTTGAGCCAGGTGAAAATGTTTTGCTACTGTTACCCAATACAGAAAATAAACTGTTAATGAAGTGGCACGGGCCTAAGAGTGCTTAGACGTACTGGCACCGTTAACCACGAAACTGAGACCCCTGACAGGAAAAATCCTACTAAGATATACCATGCTAACCTCCTCAAGAAATGGGTTGAAAAAAAAAAAAAAAAAAAAACCACCAAAAGCTGTTATGCTGGTTTTACCAGAAAATTATAAAGGAGATATTGCTGTAGCTTATGATAGACTGGAACAAATTGTAACTGCTGATGCTGTAAAGATGAATGTTTCCTTAACCCCCGAACAAACCGCAGAAATTCATAACTTGCTAAAGACATTTAACAGTACCTTTACCACAGTACCAGTCCGAGCAAAAGGGGTCAAGCATGTAATAGTGCCAAGGAATGCTCACCCTATTAGGCAACACACAAACAGGTTACCAGAGTGGTTAAGAGCCGATATGGTTAAGGAAACAAGCATTTGTCAATGCCGAATGTTTGCTTGCTGGCATTGGCAGTGGTAGTGTAGAAGTTACAGAGCTGCGTAATAGGAATGGCAGTGAAGTATTGAACTGAAGCCAACCCCACCACCACCCCCCTGCAGAGAGTGACAGGCATTGGGGTGTGCCTTTGGGTCGTCAGGCATAACGGCCACGCCATTTCACCACACCCCACCCTGCAGACACTGACGTGTCACGGTGTGCCTTGGGGTCTTTGGCCCTTATGCGCACCCCATTCCATCAGGAAATACGGTGAGATGGGTGCGGTATAGGAGAATGGGGTGAACTTTGGGGCCAAAGAGTCCAAGGCATACCTCGATACCTCTCACTGGCTGCAGGGTGTGGAATGGTATCAGCATTGCAAGCAAGAATCCCAAGTCACATCCCTGATGCCTGTCATTCTCTATGGGGTTGGGCGTTATGGTTGGAAACCGTTATACCTTAGGCATTCGTTGGTATTTTCACTCCAAATTTTCAACATGTTTTTTTTGTGACCCCACCTCATGAACAGTGGCAATATCAGTTTGTTAGCCGGAAGTTGCTTATGCACAGCGACTATGGCATTCTTACCACAGGTGCAAACACATTCAAACAGGATGTAAAAATGACAGCTGTACTGTTCATGGGGAGGTGCAAAAATGGCAATGTTGCAAATCTGTAGTGAAAATATTAAAAAACTGGTGAAGTCACGGCGTGCATAGAAACTGTGCAACACACACAGTAATGTAATTAGTTTGGGGATTTTTTTTTTTTTTTTTAACAGATTGTCAGAGGCATTTTGGGACCTCCGATCATGAACAGTGTCACCGTGATTTTCTTTATCTGTCGAACAATGATTTCCCACAGTGACACGCATCTCTGCGCTGAAAGTGTGAACACACATTTGGCCATGTTGTGAAAATGACAGCTGTACTGTTCATAAGGAGGTGTGGAAAAATGCCACTGGTGAAAATCTGGACTGAAAATATTACAAAGTCATGAACTTACGAGGGTGCGTGGAAACTGCGCAATGCTCACTCATAACAGTCATTTTATGGACTTTTGTCACCATATTTTCAACATAGCCATTTTAAGACCTCTGCTCATGAACAGTGTAACTGTGATTTTCTTAATCTGTCCCAAACATTGCTTTCGCACACTGACTGCACCATTGTGCGCTACATGTGCGAAAACACATTTTGGACGACATGTGAAAAATGGCAGCTGTACTGTCATAAGGAAGTGTTATAAAATGGAAATATTAAAAATCTGGAGTGAAAATATTGAAAATTCGCAAACTTACGAGCGTGCGTAGGAACCGCGCAACTCACGCTCATAAAACAGTCATTTTTAGGAATTTTTCACCAAATTTTCAACATAGCCATTTTAAGACCTCTGCTCATGAACAGTGTCACTGTGATTTTCTTAATGTGTCCCATACATTGATTTCGCACACCGACCGCCATCGTGCGCTACATGGGCGGAAACACGTTTTGGGTGAGATGTGAAAAATGACAGCTATATTACTCATAAGATGTGGTAAAATGGCAATGTTGAAAATCTGGAGTGAAAATATTGAAAATTCGCGAACTTACGAGCCTGCGTAGGAAATGCACAACGCACACTCGTAAAACAGTCATTTTTTGGAATTTTTCCACCAAATTTTCAAAATAGGCTTCTTGAGAGCCCACCTTATGAACGCTGGCAGTGTCGTTTCGTTAATCGGGCCCGAAAGGTGATTTCGCGCAGTGACTGCGAAATCACCCTTGAACCTAAATATAATGACAGTGACATAATTCATGAAAGGGGTCCCAAAAACCCTATGTTGAAAATTTGGTGTAAAAATCAAAAATGCCTGAGATATGCAACAAAGTTGAAAAACCCTATCTATCCCATTATACAGCTTACGGCATTTCCTCAGTTCATGGTCAACTTTGAAAGTGCCAGAGCGTGTTCCCGGTCCACGAAGATACGTCGCGCCTTGAGGTCGGAGAGTAAGTATGGGGTGGGGAGGCAGGGTGCATGGTGGGGGGCAGGGAGAAAAGCTGAGGACAGTTTTATTTATTTATTTTTTAAATGACTACAGCGGGGCGTTTGCCACGCTGGGGTGGGCTCCAGCGTGGCACGGAAGCTGACTAGTGGAGGCGTGGAGCCGGCCGGAGTTAGGCACCCCGGCCACAGCATCAGTTGCCATGCTGGGGTGGCCTCCCAGCGTGGCACCCAGTACTGGGGGAGACAGTGGAGCCGGCGTGGGATTGGGCACCCCGTCGGCTATACAGTGTGTGCGTGGGGGGAGCAGCACGCAGTATGCATGTGTGTGTGTGTAGGGGGAGCTGTGCATGAGCAGGCGATATCTGATCGCTGCTCACTGAAGCGTAGCTCCCCCTTTCAACTGTACACCACTGCATTTTGGAGCTCTCATAGACAACTCCAGCATGCATTGGCGGGCTGGGGCCGCGCCTGCCAACACACTGACTGAATTGGAAAAGGGAGTGACACACCTCCGAAAACTCGGATGATGGCACTATGTTTCTTGCACATGCGTGCAAGCAAACGTAATAAAAATGAAAGAATTCGGTATCACAGAAGAGTCGAGGAGTGCTTGGTCATCTCCAATGATGACTGTAAACAAAAAAGAAGGGGGGTAAAACTTAATCAAGTTTCAGAATTTGACAGTTATCCTACACTCAGAATAAATTATTTGGTGGACAGACTGGGGCATGCAAGGTATATTAGTACCCAGTGGCGGCTCCACACCGGGGCCTGCCAGGGCATGTGCCCCGGTAAAAAAAATGCTGTGCCCCAGTTGGTGCCTCATATGGGGCAGAGCTTCCCCCATAGTAACAATATATCAGTGCCCTCGCTGCCATCTGTTGTGCCCCAGCTGTGCCCTGGTAACCATTTGTGGCTAGAGCCACTACTGTTAGTACCCTCTATCTCACCAAGGGTTACTGGCAAATACCTTTAGCTAAAGAATCCAGAGACAAAACTTAATTTGCCACTCCTGTTGGATTCTGTCAGTTCACCACCATGCCATTTGGTTTACATGGTGCCCCAGCTACATTCCAGCAGTACATGAAGTAATTTTATCCCTCACACTGGTTTTTGTGCTGCATACCTGGAAGATGTCGTGGTGCACAGTCCAGATTGGAACACACACCTGGAACACCTACAAGCAGTTATCCAAGCTATCAAACATGCAGGTCTGACTATTAATCCTACCAAATGTGCATTGAGCATGCAGGAAACCAGATATTTGGGCTATGTGTTGGAAATGCAGAAGTTAAGCCAGAGGCTTCTAAAATAGAAGCTGTAGCTAACGGCCCTGTCCCTAAAACAAAAACACGTTGGGTCATTTTTAGGGCTGGCTGGTTATTATCAGATTTGTTCCCAACTTTGCTGAGTTAGCTACTCCCCTCATTGAACTCATGAAAAACAGTACCCAAATAATGTGAAATGGACCCCAAAGTGTGATGAAGCTTTTCAAGCCATTAAGGCTGCATTATGTTCAGCCCCTGTTTTAAGAAACCCAGACTTTGAGAAACCATTTTAGTTACAAACAGATGCATCAAAGGTAGGTCTAGGTGCAGTCCTGAGTCAAAATATAAATGGGAGAGAAAAACAGGTTACTTACCTGTAACAGCAGTTCTATGAGTGTTGTATGTTGTTCATCCACACTTCTTGGCAGGTACCTTGCCACTTTAAGATGTCGGAAAGTCTTCAAGCAGGCTCCTCCCACCCACCCGGGTGGCATAATCCTTGGCTCCTCCCCATGATGCCAGATCTTGGCCAGCTGGAAGCCAGGTTTGTGTGTCGAAGCCGGGGAGGTCGGGTGGGTTAGTGTGGATGAACATATACCACTCCTAGAACTACTGTTACAGGTGAATAACCTGTTTTTCTAAGATCATGGATGTGTTCTATCCACGCTTCTTGGCAGACTCCTAGCAGCTGTCCGGGAGGAGAGAGGGAAGGAAGCAAGATGCACACCCCCTACTTAGGAAAGAGGGACTGGAGAACTGAGGCTCCAAAGCCAGCATCCCGGCTCGACTCAAGGTCAATGTGGTAATGGGAAATGAAGGTGTGTGCTGACTTCCAAGTAGCAGCCAGGCAGATTTCCTAGATAGGGAGGTCCATAGAAGCAGCCACCAACGCAGCGGTATGGCGGGTGGAATCAGCCTTAAGCCCTATGGGAGGCTCCCGACCTGCCAATCTATAGCAGAGGTCAATGCAAGATGTAATCTATCGAGCTACTGTCCACTTGGCTGCAGGTCTGCCAGGTGCGCTTCAACGTAGGTGACAAACAGCTGGCGAACCTCTCCCCGAACATCCGCCGTTTCCTGTTTGTAGTAGGCAAGCGTTCGTCTCAGGTCCAAAGTATGGAGCCTGTACTCAGCCTCCGAGGTGTGACTGGGGTAGAACACCGGCAGAGTAATCACCTAGTTCAGGTGAAACTCTGACACCACCTTCGGAAGGAATTTCGGGTGGAGGCATAGGACAACATTGTCCCTGTGGAAGACCAGGTAAGGAGACTTGATAGAAAGTGCCTGCAACTCCCCAGTCCTTCTGGCTGACATGATAGCCGCCAAGAAGCGGTCTTCCACGACAAACGTGAAATGTCACATTTGTGCATTGGTTCGAATGGCTTGACCATGAGCTTTGCCAAAACCAGCAGTAGACCCCATGGAGGTGGAGGTTCATGCACCAGAGGGGATATGTGATGTAGGGCTCTGAAGAGGCGCCAGACCACCTTCTCCTGCGCCACTGACAGGTGATCGGCCCGTGCCCGGTAGGCAGAGATGGCTGCCAGGTGCACCTTTAGGGTCGTCAACAGAAGTCCCTGTTGTGACAGGGACTAAAGATAGTCCAAATGCTAGCCACTGGACAGGACAACACCAGATGAAGAATCTCTTCCATTTAAGGCATAGCATTTTCTCATTGATTCCTTACAGGAAGCCTCAACTAGGTTGAGAACCTTGTCTGAGACACCCAAGCCCTGGAACTCTAGCCGCTCAGGGACCAGGCTGTCAGGTGGAGTACCTTCCCCTGATTGACGGAGGGCAGGTCTGAGCATGCTAGAAGCCGCCTCGGGAGCCTGAAGCTGAGGCAGAGAAGATCTGGATATCAGAACTGGCATGTCCAGTCTGGGGCTACCAGGATCACCTGCGTCCTTTCACCATCTAACCTTGATGAGCACTTTGTGAATCGAGGGAAGGAGTAGAACAGGGCTGGGATCCACGGCCTCGAGAAGGCATCCCCCTGCAGCTAACCCTGCTGAGGGGGGCGGGCATGATACAGCCTCAGCTTCACATTCTCCCTGGAGGTGAACAGATCCACCTGAGGGGATCCCCAGTGGGAGAACAGATCATGTACTACCTCCTGGTGGAGAGACCACTCATGAGATGCCCCGCCCATCCGGCTGAGGGCATCAGCTAACTAATTAGACGCTCCTGCCACGTGAATAGCTAGGAGATCTGCCTCCAGGCTGAGCATGATGGACCAAATGCAGAGAGCATCCTTGCAGAGGGGCAAGGAGTGCATCCCACCCTGCCTGTTGAAACAGTACATGGTCGTGGTGTTGTCCGTCTAGACCTGGACCACTTGACCCCAAACAAACAGAGCAAATACGGTCAGGGCTAGCCAAACCGCTCAAAGCTCCGCAAGGTTGATGTGGTATCGAGACTCCTGGAAGGACCCGAGCCCGTGGGCTCTGTGTTCCTCCAGATGGGCTCCAAAACCCAGAGGGGTGTCAGTCATCAGGATGACCGACTGCTTGGGGTAGACAAATGGGATTTCTTCCCGCAGGTGGGATGGGGTGAGCAACCACTGGAAGCCATCCCTCATCCTCTGGGTCACAGAGACCAGATAGTCAAGATGACCCGAACACTGAGACCACTGGCTGGCCAGTTCCCACTCGAGGAAACGCATATGCCAGCGGACTCAGACCATGCTGGTGAAGGCCACCATGTAGTCCAGAAGACGCAGGAAGTCCCGGGCAGGGTGCAATTGCCCAACCAGAAATGATTGAGCAAAGGAGGAGAGAATCTCTGCCCGGTCTGCCAGGAGTCGAGCTCTGGATCAGCAGGAGTCAAGCTCTGCCCCGATGAACTGGATCACCTGCAAAGGCACGAGTTCCGACTTGGCCTCGTTGATTAGAAGGCCAGGGTAGAGGCAAGTCTGGAGGGTCAGATCCCCAGACCGCTCCACCTCCCGCATGGAGGGACCCGCTATCAGCCAGTCATCCAAGTAAGGGTGCACCCGGACCACTCAGTGCCTCAGGTATGCCGCCACCACTGCCATGCATTTGGTGAAGACCCTGGGAGCTGAAGACAGGCTGAAGGGCATGGATTGAAACTCGAAAAGGGTTCCCTTGGCTCAGAAGTGGAAGAACCATCGATGGGATGGACGGATCAGAACGTGAAAGAACGCATCCTGAAGATCTAGGGAGCAGAACCACATGCATTGCTCCAGGGATGGTATGATCTGAGCCAGAGTTATCATCCAGAAAGTGCAGGATCTGAGGAACTTGTTCAGGTCGTGCAGATCTAGAATGGGGCGTCAGCTCCCCTGTCTATTTTGGTACCAGGAAGTACCTGGAAACTAACTCTGGGTCAGAAGGCGAGTCCGCTACTCTGCGCACAACTTCCTTGAGAAGGAGCTAAGCTAAGTCTTCTCAGAGAGCTGACAGAGGCTGCGGACACCAGATCCCCCTGTGGGGCGTGGGCTCGATATGGAGGGGCCGGCTCAAATTCTAGAGGCAGGCCTCGACCAACCACTTCCAGAACCCAATGGTCTGTGGTGATAGCGGACCAGGCGTAAAGGAAGTGGCTGAGCCGGCCCCCCACGGGAGATCCCAGGGGAGGTGTGACGGGCATGAGCGAGGCACAGACACCAACCCATCACTGGGCAGGCTTGGAGGAGGGTCTGGCAGAGGAGCCGGCCGGGCTTCCTAAACGAGAAGACCACAGACTTGGTCCAAGGATGCCATGTTTGAGCCTGCTGGCCCTGCTGCTGGGCCGGTCTGGCCAAAGGAGTGGACAAACGAAAGGGCCTGCGGTTCCGATGCTTGGGCCCTTGTCCTTCTGGGCAGATGTGGTGGAGTCCAAGGTGGCATTGGACTTCTCTGTACGTTGGAGGTGGCCCTCCATGCCGGGCCAGAACATGTCGGTGCCCAAGATGAGGACATCTGCCAGCTTGTGTTGCATATCTGCTGTAAAGGTAGAGATGCACAGCCAGGCCCTGCGGCACATGGCCACTGTGGCCGCTACCAAACAGGCACAGGAGTCATCAATGTCCAGAGCTGTCAAATTGTTGCCTCGCCACTGCCCTACCCTCATCCCGGACCTGCCCAACCGTGGTTTGGAGGTCCGCAGTGAGATGAGGGATCACCTTGTCCAGTGAGCCCAAGAGGGCATGGGAGAAATGTGCCATAACAGCTGAACTGGTCTGATGAAGGCCGAGGGAGGAATCAGCATAGACTTTCTTCCCGGAATGGTTCAGTTGTTTGGATTCCTTGTCCGAGGGTCTGTCCACATCCCCTTTGTTGCCTGGGCGCCGAAAGACCGAGTCGGCCACCAACCCCACCACAGAGGGTTGCTCCAAAAAACCCGAAAGGGACCACATACTCGTGGGCCATGTGGGCAGAAGGCGCAGGTCTAGATGCAGGATGCTGCCACAGCTCCAAGGCTGGGCCCACAATGGCATCAGCCATCGGAAAGGCCTCCATTGGAGTATCCCCTTTGTCCAGAATCTCTAAGGGAATAGTTGGCCCATTTCTGTGGACTCAGAAATGAGCCGACAAATACCCATCGGCAAGGTAGGGCCCTTGTCGATGGAGAGACCCCCGCCCCCAAAAGAGACTGCGTCAACAGGACGGGAGACCATGGAGGAATCTTTGGACTCCGAAGAGTCTTCATAAAGTGGGTGACCACCCGTGTTACTCTCAACCCACATTGGACGGTCAGGAGTAAGAGTGACTGACAACCAATGGGGCAGGCCTTCGGCTGACCGAGATTCCTTGATCAGAGCCCCAGACGTTGGTTGCTCGGACAGCAACTTCACACAGATCAGTGGAGTAGCTGGCTTGGGCTGAGCCGGCAGGATCTTAACCGACACCTCTGTGACGGTGGCCATGGCAGACGGTCGCTCAGGCAAAAGCCACTTAAATGGTCAAGGTAGGAACTGGAATTGGTTTAGACCAGGACAGGACCAACTGCTGCCACATTAGGTCTTCGTAGTGCCGATGCAACTTGTGCTGCAGCCTCTCCTCACCCAAGGAGGATGAAGATGAGGAGCAGCGCTGCCACTTACCATGGCTCGGGAGCGAGATAGCCAATGAGGGAGAGTCTTGTCCATCGCTGAAGTCGAAGAATGAGACAAGAGACCTTGACCATCAGCAGGGCTGACGGGGACCTCAGAAGGAGTCTGGGAAACCCGTGGCTCCTCCTGGTCAGATTCCTTGGTGGGTGGGTCCTGCACAGCGGGCTGAGCCAACCCGTCCAAGGACACCGTAAGCACCAGAGTACAAAATAGAGAGTCGGCTGGATCAGGCAACAACCCACCGATCAGCTCGACAAAAATCTTGTCCACGTTGACAAGCATCTCAGCAGACTGGTCTGACAGGGTTACCATGAAACTAGCGACCTTGGCCACGACTTCGACTGAAGTTGAAACAGGAGTTTCCCGTGAGCGGGACCACTCCTGGTCCCAAGAGCGTCAACATTACGACTTGTCCTTTTTAGACTCCTTCAGAGACTGCAAAACATGTGACCCCAAAGGGCCCTCTCCCTTGGTAGAGAGAGACTGGCACAACTCCTTGAAGGAAGCCAAACAGGAGGATCCCAGTTGTAGCGGAATGAAGGCCAAAGCCAAAGAGGAGCCCGCCGCAGCCTGAGCCACCTCATCCTCAAAGGCCTTAAGCTGTTCCAGCTGGCGGACCCTGCAGCCGCTGAGCCACCCAACGGGCATCCTTGTTTTTAACCAGCGGGTAATACTTTTCCAGTCACCTCAGCTGAAGTTGGGCAGCGTGGTCTTCCACAACTGCAAATTCTACAACTGGTTTTTCCTGTGCTTCCTGACCTATGCCTCGGCAACAGCATCCAGTGGGGTGCCATGAGAACCATCTCTGCCCCTTCTGACTGAAGCTTGAGAAGCACCTTCTGTAGTAAGAAAAAGGGAGGGAAAGCGTACAGGAACATCCTTGTCCAAGAAAGGGACAACACGTCGTGCCAGAAAACACCAGGCCCTGGATCGAGCGAGCAGAAATTGGGCAGTTTTGCGCTGAGTGGGGACACAAAAAGGTCCAGCTCGGAACAGCCCCACCTGTTGAAAAGGTTTTCAACCACGGAGGCGAGAAGTTTCCATTCATGAGCCCTCATCATTGGACCTGCTTAGCCTGTCAGCCAGGACATTTTGGATACCTGGAACATGTACGACAGCTAGTTCCAAGCTGTGCTGAATGGCCCAGTACCAGACTTATGGCCTCCCTGAAAATGAGGTAGGAATGAGTCCCCCCCCCTTGCTTGTTGATGTAATAGACTATCAACAACATGTCTGAACCAAAAGAGGGCCCAGAACACCACGAGCCTAGAAGGCCTGCATCAAGTTCAAGTTCATTGCAGGAAAGACTCCGTTGAGCAAGCTCATTCACAAGGAGGTCCTGAGGCACATATGGTTCACAATTACATAGACAGGAGATATAAAATGTAGAATAAAGAAAAAATATATAATACAAGAGGTATACACAATAGAAGTCCTTATGCTATATATGCAGTACATTCCAGCTTTAACCGTGCCCTAATTTATGCAACACATTTTAGCTTAATAAGTAGAGGGCCAGTTGGTACCTAGGAATTTGACTTGGCGTTGGGGGCCTAGTAGCACCTACATATGTCTTAATTTAGAGATAGCTAGTGTTTTGTAGGAGTTAATTGATACGATGCTGGTTAGCTTCAGCATGGCTTGTAGTTGGTTCCAAATGTTTGGGAGGGCGCATAAGACAGCTCTTTGGCCAGCTGTGGTACATGTCCTGGGAACATCTAGTAGGATAAGGTCAGATTTCCTTAGGGAGTAGGCGCTATGCGAGATGTGTATGAGAGACATTAAATAGACAGGCAGTTTGTGGAATAGTAATTTGAGGGTCCAAATGCCAGCATGCAGGAGGCGTCTAGTGGCAAGAGAGGTCCACCCAACTGCTGCATAAAGATCACAGTGGTGGGTCCTGTACGCACAGTTAGTAATGAAGCGAAGAGCACAGCGATAGAGTGCATCCAGTTTAGATAGGCTCAAGGTTGGGGAGAAGATGAAGATAATGTCTCTGTAGTCAAGCAAGGAAAGGAATGTTGCTTGGACAAGTCTTTTGCGGTTCACAAGAGAAGAGAGGGTCCTATTTCTAAAGAAACCCAAGTGTGCTTTAAGCCTCTTTGAGAGATCCTCGATGTGGTCATTGAAGGAACGCTTGTTGTCTATCCACATACCTAGATATTTAAATTTAGGTACGACTTCCAAGGGTTCACCTAGGGAGGTAACTATGAAGTTTTTAGGTAGGATAGGTAGGGCACCAGACAAGGCAAGTCTCGAGAAAATCATTGTCTTGTTTTTTTATGGCATTTAAGAGAAGCTTGGCATTGATAAGGTTGCTTTCTAACTGGATAAAGTCAGCTTGGAGGGCTTCCCTGACTTCAGTTAAGGACGAGCCTGATGCGTACAAAACCGTATCGTCCGCAAAGAAATGTATGCTAGAGTTCTTAATGTGGGAGTCAAGGTTGATGTACACGGAAAAAAGGATTGGTCCTAGGATGGAGCCCTGAGAGACTCCTCTGGCAATTGGAAGGGGAGCAGATAGTAGGCCATCAGCTTTGATTTTTTGTATCCTTCCCGTGAGAGGGCCATCCTTTATGCATCGCATAAAGGATGGCTCTCATCTCCAGGACATAGATGTGAAGATGTGTCTCATCCTTTGACCAGATTTCCAGAGTTTGATAATGGGCCAAGTGTTCACCCCAGCCCAGGCCTGAGGCGTCTGCAGTCAAAATCTGTTGTGGAGAGATCTCTCTGAAAGGAACTTCCTTGAGGAGATTGGAGGGGTTTAGCTACCATTCCAGGGTCTGCCTCACCGGACTGGAGACCAAGACCTGCTGATCTAGGTCGTCTGTGCACTGGTCCCATTGGGCTCAGAGAGTCTATTGAGGTACTTATGTGCAGGCAGGCTAGGGAAAAGTACAGTTACGTAAGAACTTACTGTAAAAGTAGATCTTCGAGAGAGGTTCTTGCAGTAGGTAATAACAATGAGGACTGCAGCCCCTGGCAGCAGGACCACACGGAAGTTAGTTAGCAGTATCAGGCGGCGGACAGCTCATCCAATGCCACGTGACAAACGTCAGCGTGACACTATATAGTGGGCGGCCCGAATGCCCACCTTCCAGGTCTCCCACCAGAGACCGCCAAACGGAGTGACTGCAGAAGAGAAGAGAGGCTCCTGGAGCCAAAATAAGCTCACAGAGGAAGAGCAGCAAAATTGGGGGAAGGGGAAAAGGTTACCTACTGAAAGAGCCTCTCTCGAAGATCTACTGTTACGGTTTCTGTAACTGTACTACCTTACTTCGACAGGGCTCTTGCAGTAGCTAATAACCTTGAGGACCGAGTCCCAAGCAGTGTGAATCAGAAGGAACTGAAACACAGGAGGCAGGAAAGGTCTGCAGAAAGGGAGAGAATTTAGAACAGAAGGCCTTGGATGACAGCTAAACCAAAGCCAGCCTTGCACCTAGAGGCAATGTCCAGACTTTAATGCTTGGTGATAGTGTGGACGGAGCTCAAAGTGTCCGCCACACAGATGTCCACAGCGGACACATTTCTGAAACAAGCAGTAGAAGCGACCATGCCTCTGGCAGAATGCCCCTTAAACTCCCTCAGGAGGGTTTTACCATTCTTCTGGTAACAGAACATACAGTTCGCCAACCGCTTGGATAAACACTGTCTAAAAACTGCTGTACCCTCTCTTTTCGGTGCAAAAGAAACACATAGTACGGTTAGTTAGTACGGTTAGTGTAGTAAGGCAAACTTCTGTGAACATCCAAGACATGCAGAATTGCCTTTTTTTTGTTTAATTCTTTTTCCTTCAGGTCACAGTCTGGGGGGGCCTCTCTCACGCATCCTGCCTGTTTCTTCCCTGCTTGAAGTCCTCAGTCTGTGCTTCCTCTCTCCTTCTCCTCCACCACTAATCGGTACCCCCCTCCCCTCCCGGTTTAACCCCTCCAGGGTGGGGCTGCCCCTTCCTCTTTTGGGCGCTCCTAGAGACAAACCCAGATGTGGAAGAGAACCTGGGCGAAGGAACCTGGAAGGCCAGGTAGGACGGACTCAGCGTTGGGAATGGGGGCAGGTGTCGTTGCCTACCCCCGGAGACAGGTTTTTTCCGTTTTTCTGGTGGTCCCCAATCCCCCTCCTCTGCGTGGAGCACCGACGCACTGTGCACAGCACCCCTGCTGGCATCGACTATTACACTAGCTAGCGGTTTTGCTTGGCATGTTGCATTGCACCCGGTCTCCACCGGGGGCCGCTGGTATGCCAGAGCAACCCACCCTTCCTTACCCGGGAAGGAGAGCACCACATCCTCAACCCTTCCCCTGCCGACCCCCAGCATCCGAGCTTGTTACGAACCCGGGTCACCGGCGTGGCACAAGATTTGGCGTCCAGCGCCATAACCCTCAGCGACACCAGGCCTAGAATTGCCTCCTCCTGATTGGAATACTCAGGGTAGTACACAGACAGTTGAACAGCCTGATTCAACGTGAACACAGAAACCACTTTTGGTGAAAAATGAGGACTGGTACAGAGAGCCACCCGGTCTCTGAAAAATCAAATAAGGCTCCTTACGGTTGATCTGGAATTTGTTCCTTGAGGTGTTAGTGGTCCTTTTGGGGGCCCCCTTTCATGGGACAAATATACTTTGAGTTTTACTTGGGACAGATGATGTATTCTGCGAGGGTATTTACTCAAGGTATGTCATACTTTCTCTGGTTTAAATGCATGACTGTCCTGTTTTTAAATTGCTAAGGTGTACTAGAGCCGACTACACTTTATACTGTAGTTTGATTTTACTGCACTTGAATTCAGTATTGTGACATACTGTATGTGCTGCCTCGTATTTTCTCTAATAATCACATTTAAAAAATATAAATAAGGTTCCTTACACCACAGGGCCTGAAACTTGAAAATCCTTTGAGCAGAAATAACTGCTACTAAAAAGAGCACTTTCCAAGATAAATGGCACATATCACAACTGCCAGCCAATTCAAAAGGAGGCAGGGTAAATTTCTCCAAAATAAAATTTAGATCCCAATGTGGCACTGGACTGCGCACTGGGGGTTTCAAGTGGAAGATTCCTTTGAAAAAGGTTTTGAAGACTTCCAGCTGAACCACAGCTTTGCCCTCCACCAAGGTGTGGTAGGCAGAGGTAGACAGGTGAACCTTCAGTGATGAGTAGCTCAGGCCCAGGTCAGAGAGATGCAGCAAATACTCCATGACCTGGGGAACAAAACCCAAGAAGGGGTCCCGACCCTTGGAAGTGGCCCAAGTGGAGAAACACTTCCATTTCATAGCATAGGTCGTCCTCGTGGAAGGCTTTTTAGCCTCCATAAGGACTTGAGCCACTCTGGAGGAAACTCCATAGCATGAAACAGCCATGTCAGAGGGTGACACGTGCGAAGGGTCTTCAGCTCTGGTTGGACCAGCGTGCCTCTCTCCTGAATAAGGAGATCATGGCAGAGGGGCAGGGGAACCAGAGGTTCCACTGCAAACTGCTGGAGAAGCAGAAACTATATCTGGTGAGGACAATACAGGGCGATCAGAATCATGTTAGCCCCCTCCGCTTGAAGTTTTAGCAGTATCTTCTGCAGAACTGAAAAGGGAGGGAAGGCATACAAAAACCTCCCATCCAGCAAAGAGATAGCGTGTCTCGCCAGAGAACACCATGCCCGGGAGCTAGCAAAACCTCGGTAGTTTTGCATTGTATGGGGAGGCAAGCAGAGCCAGGTCTGGACGACCCCATAGGTCTAATACATCTCTGACTACTGCTTGCTTGAGCACCCATTCGTGGGCTCGTACTGTGGTATAGCTGAGGACTGTGCGCTAGGACGTTTTGCATGCCTGGAACGTGAACTGCTGTCAGGTGAATTAGATGCAGAATTGCTCAATTCCAAACCTGCATCGCCTCCCTGTAGAGAGGATACGAATGAGTGCTCCCTTTCTTGTTGAGGTACCAGACTACACCCATATTGTCCGACTGGACTAATAGTGGGCCCTGACACAGCAAGTGCTGGAAGGCTTGAAGAGCATATAGCACTACTCTCATCTCCAATACATTTATGTGTAGGGAGAGTTCTGGCTGAGACCACAGCCCTGGAGTCCTGTGGGTCTCCACATAAGCCCCCTCAACCCATCCCTGAAGCATTCGTAGTCAGGGTCTGGATGGGGGGGGGGCCCGGCTGGAAAGTGACCCCCACTGGTAAGGTTGCCGAGATCCTGCCACCACAGGAGGTCCCGCTGCATTGAACTGGAGACCATGACCATGTGGTCTAAGTCATCAGACCTCCGAAACCACTGCACTCTGCAGCAACCACTGCGAAACACGCATGTGAAGCCGGGAGAGTAGGGATGGCCGCTGCCATAAGGCCCACCTACTGGAAGTTATCAGGAAAGTCTGCTTCTGTAAGGTTTCTGCCCTGTACCGAGAGAGGAAGGCCATATCCTGGGCTGTATCCAGTACCGCGCTAATGAACTGGAAACACTGGGAGGGGACAAGTTTGAACTTAGAGTAGCTGACTGTAATCCCCACTTGTGTGAAAAGGGCCAGGGTAGCGGAAAGGGAAAGAGAAAGTTCTAGCTGCTCTCTCAATGGAGCTGACAAAAGCCAGTCATCGAATTAGGGAAACAGTGTCCCTGGCATCTCAGGGATGCCGTCACTACCACGAGGCACTTGGTAAAAACCTGGGGTGTCGAGGACAGGCCGAAGGGGAGGGGCCTTGAACTGATAATGACCCCCCCAAAGGAGAACCTGAGGTAGCGGTGATGGGACCGAAAAACTGGGCTATGCAGGTAGGCATCCTGCATGTCCAGAACACAGAGCCACTGTCCCTTGTGCAGGAGAGGCAGCAGACCTGGGAGAGTCAGCATATAAAACCGTTTGTACTCTATCAGTTTAGAGTGCTGAGGCCCAGAATTAGACCTAAATCTCCCATCTTTTGGCAACAGGAAGAAGTGGAAGCAGTAACCCTTTCCTTCCTGTTTTGCCAAAACTGGCTCTATGGCATCCTTTTGCAGAAGAGTCTCTATTTCCTCCCTTATTGGGGGGGGGGGGGGATGTACGCCTTTGGATAGTGAGATACCCCTGGAGGGGTGATCGGAGGTCTCTCCATCAGTTCTAATGTGTGGCCTTGACTCACCAGCTGAAGGACCCATGAGTCTGTGGTGACTGCCTCCCAGCCTGGCAAGTGACTGGCGAACCTTCCGCTCACCGGCTCCCCGAAGGAGACGGAGAGGGGGAGGTAAACGAGTAAAGAGGCGGTGGGAGGGTAGGGGAGAGTCACCCTTGAGGCTCTCTGAGCTTTTGCTGGAGGGGTGGCTGCAGCTGAAGGTGCCAGACATTTGGTCTGGCGTCTGGCTGTTTGCTGCCTTTTCGTCCGCTGCTTGATCTGCCAACAAAATGGTTGTATGGCATTAAACCTGGGGTGGTACATAGTATGGACTGACCGTAAGGCTTTGCCCTTGTCCTAAAGGCTGGTAATTATATCAGCCTTTTGTGCCACTGCAGGGATGGAGGAAGGCATCATCCAAATGGTTGAAGCCAGATCTTCATCAGGCTCTAACCACGGGTCTGTCTCCTGTATATCCAGGTGCTCAACTAGTCTTCGACACTTGGGATCCTGTGCGTCAGTTTTCCATTCGTAGGCCTCAGCTATCTGTTTCAGGAGGTCTGCGATCGAAGGGTCCGCCGGAGGCAATTTGGGAGACTCCTTGGGCTCCTCTGGAGAAGGAGTCTCAAAACCCTAAACTGAAGAGGAGAACCCAGACTCTGATTCCTAATCAGAGGAATCTGAAGACCTGACGACAGGATGAGAAATCTCCCGAGACCTAGAAGGGATACTGTCCAGTGCCGGTCCAGTCAAAGGACCTTTAGTTAGGCCCGACGTAGACTAGCACGGGTCCAACTGAGAGGAGGACCTGGGAGTCTGATCTGGGTAAACTGGGGTAAAGGCTCTCGCTGTGTGCAGTCTGTCGAGCTCCAAGACAAGCTGTGATTTGGTCTCCGACCACCAAGACTTGAGGATGGCCCAGAAATATGTCTGCAGCTGAGGAATGGGAGGAGGGGGCTGATAGGCTAAAACCCTGAAGAGAACCCTGGCGTCTGGTACCCTCATGTATGGTACCCATGCATCGGATAAACCTGGTAAGGAGTAGGGAGTCGCATACCCCAGCATCGTAAAGCCTGATGAAGGATAATCCAGTGTGTAATGAGGTGCCAGGTATACGGGCAGAGAGTAGCCCGATGGCAGCATCATGGGACCCGACTGGAGACGCTGAAACTCTGCGCAGGAGGACCCGAGAGAGCAGAGTCAGGTGCAGGACAAGGGATGGAAAGCCCGCTGTCGGCGTCGCCGGTCCCGCCACAAGAACTGGCGGGGGGGGTCCAGAAGGTTGCCCGAGAGCTCAGACATGAGGTCCGGTGTGACAGGGAGATCCTGCCGCTCGAGGACAGACCATTTCTTAAATCTGTTGCAACAGTTCTTCTATTACTTACACATATCTATCCTTTACAATTTCTAGTCCATAAAGTTGGCCACCTATGGGCGCCCCTTCCCCTTTCTTGACTATGCTATAGTGTCCTCTTTAATTTTCCTATTCTCTCAGGTCCTTGTACAGGGAGGTTATTGTGGTGACGCCCGAGCTGAGGCAAAACAGGCTGTGTTCTTTGTTGTTGGTTTTAGTATGCAATAGCACTATGTCATAAAATACCTTGATGTATATACTATGTGTGTATGAAACCTGTACGTGTTGAAAATACCATGGCACTAGATGTTTTTGATAAAGTTAAAAAGTAGTAGGCGACTATTATAGAAATTAAGTTACCGGCGTAGAGATGTCAGAAAACCAACTGTTGTGTTCTTAAATGTCTGTAAATTGCAGATTGTTTGAGAGGCCATTTTGGTACCATGCATTCCTGTTGTAAACTGAGCCAGTCTGAAATTTCATGGTGATTTGCATATACATGAGATGCTTTGCATTATGGGAGTATGTGTGACGCTTATGCTCCTTTTAAACCGACTTACTGCCAATGCCCTTTGGGTAACTCCTTGCTTCAGTGCTTCTGCACTGAGGTTCTTTGTCTTGTCTGAGTTTTTCTTTACTGAGCTCCCCATCACCCAAACACACAAGACAAATATAGGGAATAAAATAATTTTCACTAAAGACATAGATCAGTAGATGTTGACTAAGTGCAGAGGAAGGACATCATAGTCCGTTGATGCAAACTGATGTATTGAGGCAGGGATATGCCACTGCTTAAGATTATCCCATGTTTTAATAAATATCACACATAGATTGAGTGTTGAACGTGAAGTTCTGTGTCTGGTCCATCTGCTATCCCACAACCCCTCCAAATCTAGGTGATTCAGCAAGAATGTTACCAGATGGACAAACCCCCATCTCCCGCTGATCGGGGGAGGGCAGAGGAAGTGCCACATAGGGGGAGGAGGGAGTAACCCAGTGAGGAGACCCAACCGGTGAAGACTGGGTCAAGACCGGTAGCAGGCTCTCATCCAGCTGGACATAATCTGGTCCCGCGCTGAAACACGACACGAGTAGGTCAGTCAGGCAGTCATCAAAGGGTCCGACAACCAACTTATCGACCTTGGCCGTGTGGACACTGGGGTCCCCAGTGCCCGACTTAGCCTGGGCCAGGCTTTGCCAAGGGGTCCGACGAGTGGCTTATCAGCCCCACCTAACTGCTTAGACCCCACAGTGGAGATTGGGGTAAGAGTGGCGGAGGCCTCAAGAGTCTGCCAAGGCACCCATGCACACCATGGCAGTGAGGAAACCAAGGGCTGCTCCTTGGAAGGTGGGGCAGATTTGGCAGCAGCAACAGTCTTACGGGAGGAAGAGGGCCGCTGATAACCACAGGGGCCTGAGGGCGGTCGCGAGTGAGAGAGGGACTGATCCTGGTCCCTGTGCTTCTCTCCTTGTGCTTGTTGGAGTCCGTAGGGGAGTATGAAGCGCTCCTCAGCTTCTGCAGCTCTTTTTCCATCGTGGCCATCTTCTTTTTTTGGCAGATGGGCCTGCTGGCAGTGCTTCCGAGTGGCCTGACTGAAGCTCAGACAGGTCTCACAATCCTAAGTCTCCTGCTCCGGGCCAAGCAGAAGAGGCAAAGGGCGTGGGAGTCCTTGTCTGGGAGCTGCGCCAACACAAGAATCGCACTTATTTTTATGCGATTTGATGGAAGACTGAAGACCTGCACAAAATTGGCTTGGAACAATAAAAGAAAGAAAGGAAGGATACTCATCCAAAAATGGCTGTCAAACTGCAGCGATGATCTCCACGAGGTCAGACATGCACATGGCGACAGCAGGAAACAACTGGAAGACGGGCATGGGGACAGCTCACTATATAGTGTCACACTGAGTCACATCACATCGGGTGGGTGGTCCCCCGCCAGATAATGCTAGCTAAAGTTTCCGTGTGGTCTGGATGCCACGGGGTGGAGTCCTCAAGGTTATTACCTACTGCAAGAGGAGGCACAGGAAGGACCTGGCTGGGATGTACAGGGAAGTGGCAGCCAGCCGGGCCTGCACTACCAAATGTTCCGCTCTCTCCTGAAGCTGGAAGGCTTTGCCCAAGGATGAGTCCAGGACTGCTCCATTGTACTGGAGGCACTGGCCTGGCAGAAAGCAAGACTTGAGGAGACAGAGTAATCCCCAGGATCCCAATCAACAGAAAGGTGGCTTCCAGGGTCCCGATCAACCAAGTCCTGGAAGGGGCCGTCAACAGTCAGTCATCCAAATAAGGGAAGACATAATTCCACCATCTCCTTAGGTCCACAGCCACCACTGACGGGCATTTAGAGACCTGGGGGAGCCGAGGATAGACCAAAGGGGAGACCCTGAAACAGGAAATGGTTCCCCTGAAAGCAAAAACAGAAGGATTGACGGTGGGGCAAGAAAACCACGATATGGAGGCAGGCATCCTGTATATCCAGTGAGTAAAGCCAATCCTCTTGGTGAAGGGGTGGCAACCAGCGAAGGGTGACCGTCCTGAACCGCTTTCACCCTATGTACAGATTCAGGTAGCTGAAATCCAAAATTGGTCTCAGGTCCCCTGTCTTCTTGGGGACAAGAAAGAAGTAGGAATAGAACCCTTTCTCTCTGTGCTGGGGGAACGGGGTCTATGGCCCTTTTGCACAGCAAGGCCTGAATCTCCTCTTGAATCAGGAGAATGTGGGCCAGAGGGTAATGGGACTGCAAAGGAGGACTGTCCAGAGAGATTTCTAGAAATTCCAGTGTGCGCCCCCTTTCCACCGTCTGAAGGACCATTGGCCTGAAGTTACAGTGCACCACCCCTCGAGGTATAGAGAAAAGCGACATGCCACTGCCTCTCCCAGAGACTCTGCCGGAGGAGGTGGGGTCTGACAAGGAGTCAGGCAGTAGCACCAGGAGTGGGCATATCAGCTGGGGAAGCTCTAGGAGCACTCCAGGCAGAAGCACCAACCCCAGCTGAATGAAAGTCTTACACTTGAAGGCACCACTGGGCTGCTGTCTAGGGGTCTGACGAAAGGACTGATGCTGATTGGACTTGGGCTGAGAACAGTACATCAACTGTACAGAGTGCAAGGCTTTTCCCAGATTCCTGTATGTGAGAAGTAATGTCTTGTGCATCTCTGCCCAAAAAGGCCCCAGAAGGGAGCATCCTGGATTTCTGCCTGTACATCTGGTGCGAAACCAGACACCAGGAGTGGCTGCGGATGCAAGCACTAGTAGCTGCCACTCGACCAGCTGCACAGTGTCATAAGCGGCCCAGAGGACATGGTTGCCCATGTCTGAGCCGGACTCAAGGAGCCGGACCAATTGGGGTTTCGTGGGATCCTCAGGGAGGGTTTGCATGGGATCCAAAGCCTTGTCCCACAAAGCATTCTGATTCTACACCATGTGGGCCAGGTAGTTCCGAGTCCTGATCGCCAGCATGACCAAAGCATAGACCCACTCGCTGAATTGCCGACCTGGTGAGACTCATCAGCAGGGTGGGTGCTAAGGTGCCTACGTTTCTTGGTAGAGTCATGAGCTGCATTCATGACCACAGAATCTGCCTCTGGCTGCTCCCCCAAACAGGCTTTACCAATGGAGGCATGATAAAGGTGGTCAACCTTCTTGATAAGGCCAGAGTGGAGAAGGGACAGTTCCAGGTGGCCTTGGTGACGCCTTCGTATGACTCAATGTGGGGTGGCACCACCAAGAGGAGACGGTCTCCTTTCTACAGAGCTAGACTAGCAGCTGATGATGCTTGGGGTTTAGTTCTTCCGTATCCCAGCCCATCAGCCTGAATATGTCTCATGACGTCCATAAATGTAGGACCATCTTGAGGGAATTTGGGGGTTTCAGGATCATCAGAAAGCCCCCTGGAATCATCACAGTCCTTTGAAGAGGATGAAGAATCCCTGCCTGATGTTCACTTTCTGGGACCGGCATCCATGGTAGATGGCCGATTTGAACTGGAGAGTGTACTGAGGACAAGGGCTGGCTAGACCCCGCCCGGCCCAAGTCCTTAGGAAGAGGGTCCCTAGCAGGTGGAGTGGGGGACCTCTTGGGCGTTGATTTATCCCTCATGAAAGTCCAGCGGGCAGAGAAAAGCACATTGTAATCCACTGGTGGAGGTGGGTGATAAGGTGGATATGGATACTGAAGCGGCAGTGCCGGGTACCAGGCGTCTGATATCCTGGAGTCAGTCCCTGGGGTACCCTGGCGCAGGACCAAATGGCGACAGGTAGCCAGGCATAGGCACCTCAGGTATCTGGTTCCCTGGCAGTCTCAGAGGCATCGGAAGCCGCAGTGTTGGTCCCTCAGGCGCCGGCTGGGGATTGCCCAACAGGCCAGCTGGCGTTAGAGGCTGAGATTACAAAGGCTGAGGCAGCATCAGTGTAGACACCGGCACAGCACACGGTCAGATGGGCACAGACCGACGCCGGTTCAGCAAGACAGGTGCAGCTGTTCCCCCAAAAGGGAGGTGTGAACCTGCGTAGGGGAGCCAGCTCCTGACTGAAGCAAAGGCGACACCTGTATAGAAGAGGCAAGTGCTTGCTCCGAGCATTGTAAGGAAGTGTCGGTCCGGGAGTCAGGAACTGATGTGAGCAATGCCAGGATTGGGGGAAAATCGATGGCCGAGGACCCACCACTCACAGGAGAGAGCCCAGTCAAACCGCCTGACTGATAACCCACTGGGTGTAAGGGCCCGAGCATCAGGGGCTGGAGGACAGCGGATGGAGTCCAGGGCCCAAAGACACACTGGCCAAGACAGAAATGAGAGCGGGAGGTAGAGAGACAGGCAGCCCCATGCAAGTGAGGGCTGCAGTGTTGGGTGGGCAGACCTCCCGTGGGAGGAAGATCCAGAGTCGGTCACCAACTTATGTAAGGACCGAGAGCAGGAAGCTGACCGTAGACAGTCCCTGTTCTTGTACTGGTGCTTATGCTTCCCAGCCAATTTCTTCTCCTTCTGGGCAGGAGAAGAAATAGCAGCCCCGGAGGCCGGGGAAGAGGAAGAGCCTTTGCCCTGGAGCTCCTTCTCCATTGTAGTCGACTTCTGCTGTAGAAAGAAGCCTTGAAGGGTCTTCAAATGGTTTCTCCGCATGACCTGGTTCAAGTTCTGGCAGTGCTAACAGGCCTTTGTGTCACAGTCAGGGGCCTAAGCAGAGCAAGCAAGAAGAGTAACCGTCCTTGGAGGAAAGCTGCTTGCCGCAAACACTTCATATGCTGGTCAGAAGATGAAGCTGGAGAAGAAGACATGCACCATAAAATAAAACACTAGTTTTAAAACGAAAATAGAGGAAAGATCAGAAAAGCGAGAAGCAAAATGGTGGTCTACTGGCGCATGCATCAGTGAAGGTCCAACATGTAGGAGTCGACGGCGGAAAAAGAACGGAGGTGGAGTTGGGGACTGACCTTTTATACTACAGGCGGATGTCTGCGTGCCCCCCACTACAGACTGCTAGCTATAAGTTTTCCGTGTGGACCTAGTGCCTGGCACCTCAGTCCTACCAGTGTTGCCTGCTTCAAGAGCCCCCTCGAAGCAAGATCTGCCAGTATCTGCCACAAGTCCCAAGATGACAGTGGTGGTTCACACACTGGAAGGGACAGGTGGTAAAGTCCTTGAAGAAACACCCAACCACGGTTTTTCTGAGCCTCCGTCGGCATACAAGCCTGCGCCTGGTATGCAGAGATGGCTGCAAGGTGCACCTTGAAGGTCATCGACATCAGGCCCAACCGACAGAGGGACGACAGGTAATCAAGAATGCTAGCCAAAAGGCATGCTGGGGATCTAGCTCCCTGCCACACCAAACAGAAAACCGCTTCCATTTGAAGACATAGCACTGATGGGTCGACAATTTCCAGGAGGCCACCTCCACAAAGTGGAGAACATTTGTAAGAGAGACCCAAAGCTTGGAATTCTAACGGCTCAGGAACCAGCCTATCAGATGCAGGGACAGAAGGTCTGGGTGCAGGACCTTCCCCTGTTGACAGGAGAGCAGGTCTGGAACAGAGGTACCACCAGTGGGGCAGATTGACTGGAATGTGGAAGAAGGCATTGCATGAGATGAAGTTGGAGGGAGAGCAATTCAGAGGAAACATGAGAAGAATTTCTTCACAGAAAGGGTGGTGGACACGTGGAACACCCTGCCAGAAGTAGTAGTGGGGGCTAAAACAAATCACAGGATTTGAGAATGCATGGGATAGACATAAGGGAATTCTGGAGGTCAGGGTAAAGGGTAACAGACTTCTAGAAAAATGTAAAGGGAACTTACAATCTCAAATGGGCAGATTGGGTGGGCCATAGGCCTTTATTTGCCGACAGTGTCTGTGTATCTGTAGAGGTCTAAAGAGCAGAACCCCATGCCCTGTTCCAGGGATGGAATAATCTGGTTCAGAATGACCATTCAGAAAGTACACTTACATAAAAACTTACCATAACAGCAGATCTTCAAGAGAGGCTCTTGCAGTAAGTAATTACATATAGGACTGACGCTGGCAGGCGGCAGGACCCCATGCAAAAATTTCTAGCTAGAAGTCCCTGGCGAGGGACCACCCCCACGTCAGGTGACCGGCGTCAGGAGACGTCAGTATAAAGGGGCAGTCCCTGACTCCCACCTCCAGTTCTTTCCCCATGGGCCAGAAAGGCCAGACGAGTGAGGAGCGGATATTTCCCTCACTGGAAAAGGAGCTGAAAAAGCCTAGGGGGATGGAGGGCAGGAAGGTATTACCTGCTGCAAGAGCCTCTCTTGAAGATCTACTGTTACGGTAAGTTTGTACGTAACTGTACTATCTTACTTTGAGAGTGCTCTTGCAGTAGGTAATTACATATAGGACTGAATCCCAAACAGTCTGGAACAAAGAGAGGCACTGGGAGGAGGAAACTACTCCAAAAAGTAGTTCTAGCTGTGCAAGCCTCAAGATAAGAGGCCCTGCAGAACAGTCAGCCTGAAGCCTGCTCTACAGCGAGAGGCAACATCCAAACTGTAGTGTTTAGTAAAGGTATGGACGAAAGTCCAGGTGACAGCAGCAAAGATATCCGCCGCAGACACATTCTTGAAACAAACCACTGAGGCAGCTACTCCTCTGGTGGAGTGGCCTCTTACTTGACCCAGGAGGGTCTTCTTGTATTTGTCATAACAGAAAATGATGCAATGAGCCAACCATTTAGATAGGCATTGCTTGGAAACAGCATTGACTTCCCTTTTATGAGCAAAAGAGACAAACAACTGATCAGTCTTTCTGAGATCCTTCGTCCTGTTGGTATAGTATCTCAGAATCCGGAGAACATCCATAGTATGGAGTAAATACTCCCCTTGATTAGAGTACTGCGTGAAAAAGGCAGGCAACTCTATGGACTGATTTAGAGTAGACTCTACTACTACTTTAGGAAGAAACTTAAGATTTGTGCGAAGAGCAACACGTTCCTTGTGAAAAATCAAGTATGGGATTTTGCACATCAGGGCCTGGAGCTCGGAAATTCTCCGAGCAGAAGTAATGGCCACTAGGAAGACAGTCTTCCACGAAAGGAACTTCAAATCCGCAGAAGCTGCAGGTTCAAAGGGAAGGAGAGTAAGTTTCTTGAGGGCAAAGTTCAAGTCCCAAGGGGAAGCAGGAGTACGGATGGGGGCCTCAAATGGAGGACCCCTCTGAGAAAGGTCTTAGAGACCTCCAGTTGAGCGAAAGCTTTGTCTGCAAAGGGAACATGGTAGGCCGAGATAGCCATGTATGTCCCTTCAGAGAAGAATGACTGAGACCCAGGTCAAACAGATGACATAGATACTCCAGCAGAAGCCCCGCTGAACAGGAGAAGGGTTCCACGTTCTTGGAAGCAGCCCAGATAGTGAATCTTTTCCACTTAATGGCATAAGTGGATCTGGTGGAGGGTTTTCTGGCTTCCACCAAAATCTCTGTCACTTTGGGAGACACTACAAAACGGGATTGGGCTAAGTCTGCAGGAGCCACGCATGCACTTGAAGGGATTTGAGGCCTGGATGGACCAGGGTCCCCTGATCCTGGGTCAGTAAACCTCAAGAGAGAGGAAGAGGAGGATCCTCAGAGTATTGTTGTAGAAGAGAGAACCAAACTTGCCTGGGCCAGAAAGGAATGATCAGAATCATTCATGCTCTTTCTGAAGCTAGTTTCTGCAAGACTCATAGGATAAGTGGAATTGGGGGAAAGGCATAGACGAATCTGTCCTTCCAGTCTAGAGACAGAGCGTCGCTCCAAAAAGTGCCTCGCTCTGGAACGAGCGAGCAGAAGACAGGAAGTTTTGCGTTTAGAGGGGATGTGAATAGGTCGACCTGTGGTGTTCCACAAAGTCGGAAGATATTGTCTAGGACCTCTTGGTCCAGTTCCCACTCGTGAGACAGAGCAGAAGAGCAACTTAGCTTGTCTGCCAGGGTGTTGTCGACTCCCGGAACGTGAATTGCCATGAGGTGAAGGTCGTGTTGTGTTGCCCAATCTCAAACCCTCATTGCCTCCCTACAAAGAGGGTAGGACAGAGTCCCTGCCTCTTTGTTGAAGAACCACACCACACACATGTTGTCCGTCTGGACGGCTAGGTGGCCGGAAAAGATGTATTGGTGAAGGGCTTGGAGAGCATACAACATTGCCCAAAGCTTGAGCACACTGATGTGGAGAGTTTGTTCTAGCTTGGACCAGGAGCCCCGAGTCCGATGAGGTCCTAGATGGGCTCCCCAACCTTCGCCCGAGGCATCTGTGGTTTGAGTCTGGGAGGGGGAGGACGAAAGAAAGGAACTCCCCGAAACAGGTTCTCTTGAACCATCCACCACTGCAAGTCTCGAAGCATCGGCGAGACCACCATAACTGGGTGATCTAAATTGTCCACTAGCTGATCCCACTGGGAGCGTAGAGCCCACTGAGAAATTCTCATGTGGAGTCGAGTGCGAGGAACCGTCAGGATAGCAGCCGCCATGAGCCCGAGAATGAGAAGGACCAACCTCACAGAGACCGTCCTGCGGTCAGACAGCAGACTTATTTGGGTCTGGAGGGTGGACGCCCTGTCCGGAGGCAGGAAGGCCTTGCCCGTGGTCGTATCGAGAATCGCCCCAATAAACTGTAGTCTCTGGGATGGGGACCAGATGAGACTTGGAATGGTTGATGGTAATACACAGGCAGGCAAAAACCTGCTGGGTAAGGAAGAGGCAACGCAGGAGTTCCTCCCTAGACGAGGCCGCCAGGAGCCAATCGTCCAGGTACGGGAAAACCTGCACTCCCCTGGTAAGCAGGTGGGCTGCCACCACTGCCAGGCATTTGGTAAACACTCGGGGGGCCGAGGATAGACCAAACGGGAGCACCTTGAACTGGTAATGGTCACCCTGGAACGCAAAATGAAGGTATTTGCGATGAGATGGGCAAATGGGAATGTACAGATAAGCATCCTGCATATCCAGAGCACACAGCCATTGACTCAGCCGGAGGAGGGGTAGAAGGCTCTGCAATGAGAGCATCCTGAACTTTTTGTATTCTACAAAAAAATTCAGGGAACTGAGATCCAAAATTGGTCTGAGATCTCCTGTCTTTGGGATCAGGAAGAAATGGGAACAGTAACCCGTCCCTTGCAGATGAAGGGGGACGGGCTCTATTGCTAGTTTCAGCAGGAGAGCCGAAATTTCCTCCTGGAGCAAGAGAAGATGTTCCTGTGAATACGACGACTTCAGAGGGGGGTGGCAGGGTGATTTCTGAAGAAACTATCGAGTGTCCTTCTGCTATGAGCTGGAGCACCCAAGAATCTGTGGTTATCCTCTCCCATCCCGGAAGGTGGAGGGAAAACCTCCCTCCTACTGGTTCCTCCGGGGAGTCCAGAGGCAGTGAGAGAGGAAAGGAGTCAGGTGGTGTGGGCAGCCGCAGCTGAAGCACCAGCTGCTTTTTGGGTGGGGAGGTTAGCAACCAGGGGGCCCGCGCGAGGTCCCACCTTCCTTGGCTGCCTTTGGACGATTCCATCCGCTGAAGGGACAGCGCTGCTGCTGATGTGGACAGTACATGGAATCAACTGACTTCAGTGCCGTCCCCTTCTCTTGCAAATCGGCGATAATGTCCTTGACATCACCCCCGAACAGCACCGACCCCCGGAAGGGCACTTCCTGGATAGCAGATTGCACCTCCGGAACCAACCCTGACACACGGAGCCAAGCATGACACCGTAGGCCTACAGTGAAAAGCTGAGCTCCACCCAGCAGTGTCCACTGCATCGTATGTCGCACGAAGGATGTGTCAACTGGCCAAACGAGCAGAGCAGACAAGATCAGCCAACTCCTGCTTGACTTGGGAGTCAGGCAAGGAGTCCAGTTTGGCTTCCACCAGAGTCAGAATGGCCTTCTGGTAGTCTCCCATATGGCCGACATAGTTCAGGGCCCTGATCTCCAGCGTGGAGGAAGCGTAAATCTTTCTCCCATACTGGTCCAGAAGGCGTGATTCCTTATCAGGTGGTGACAAGCTAAGATGTTGGGATTTGCCAACCGGCCGTGAACGGCGCTAATCACGACCGAGTCGGCACAAGGGTGAGAATCCAGGAAATCAACACCCTCTGGAGCCTGATATAGCCTGTTCGACTTCCTAGGAAGTGGGGCTAAAGCCGACGGCTGTTTCCATATTGTGGTAACAAGGTCGGCGTGAGAATCTATCCAGGGTGGCACCAAGGTAGGAGCTGTCGCGGGCAGATCCAGATGTTCAGCGAGTTTCAGACGCTGAGGATCTGGTTCCAGGGAGTGCCACTGATGAACCTCCTGGATTTTCCTAAGCAACTCCGTAAAAGAAGGATCCTTCAGAGGAGTCCTTGGCCTGGGCTTCAACGGAGAGCATGGATCGTCGTCTCTCTCAGAGCAACAGTCGGAAGAATCCGAGGAGTGCAAGGGTGAAGAGGAAAAAGACTCCCTTTCCCGATCTGGGGGAGGAACGGACCACTTGGGGAGTCCCCGGGGAAGCGTGTCCTGCCCTTCTCTGGATCCAGATGGAAGAACCCTGGAATCCGGAGGTGGTGAGGGAGTGTGTTGCCTCAGACGTATGGGAACCTGGGATGGCACCATCGTCGGAAGGCGGCTCTCGAGCTCTTTGGTGAGCTGAGCCTTGGCCTCAGCCGACCAGGAGGCCAGAGTCTCCTGCAGGTCCACCGGCGGCCACGAGGGCGGTGGAGGAGGAGGTGGGGAGTAAGGATACAGGTTATAACCATATGGAGCGTATCCAAAACCCAGCTGCGGGTAGCCCGGCGTCTGGTATTGTGGCGCTGGATACTGCAGTCCCTGGTACGCCGGCATCAGATAGGACGGAGGATACCCGGAAGCCGGGGGGGGGCTGCCGAAGCAGACTGCGCAGCTGGTGGCCTCATGGGCGGGTCCACAGTGGAGGGCCCATAGGGCCGACAGGAGCAGGATGTCTCCCAGAGTTGGTAGGGCCGGCGTCAGGACCAACATCGAAGGTACCAACGTAGGAGGGGCTGGCGTCAGAGGCAGTGTCCAGGAAGCCGTCAGATCCGGCGCACCAGGTGGTGGAAGGACTGACTGAGGAGGAAGATCCCCAGCTTCGTCCGGGGAATAGGGGAGAAATCCCAGGGGTCATGCTGGGGAGACTCTGGGTCCCCAGACAGCAGCGAAGGCTACGGGAACCAGGTCACGATGGACGGGGGTCAGTCGCTGTTCATTTGCCAGCCGGACGCTGGATGAGCCGATGTGTGGCTTAACGGCAAGCCCGGCGGGGCCGGAGAAGCCGGTGTCCGACTTATGAGAACCATCACCAGAGGCAGGTCAAGCAGAGGATCGGCATGGTGCGGTGGGAGGGTGATCACCTACCGGCGGGTCGGGCTGCTCACCGCCCTCTTCTGGGCGGATGTCTGGAGAGCAGACACCAACTTACCAGAGTCGCCCGTGGTAGGCCGCGAAGCCTGCAGCCGAACCAGGTGCGGAGGCCCAGTTGCCGGAGGCACCCACAAGGCCCGAACGCGAGCCAGACAGGCGGGCAGACACCCCATCGGAAACCTCAGAGGCGGCTGTCGAGGAGCGGTCCCCCAGAGGGAACGTTATCTGTGTCCCAGCGACTCCCAAGGGAGACGCGGTAAAGGAGGCCTTGTCCCGGTGCCTCTCCTTCTTCCGATGGCCTTCGGGGGGGGAAGTGGACGCCTGCCTCAGTTTTTTGAGCTCCTTTTCCATTGAACTCATTTTCTTCTTCAGAATATGGGCTTCCAGGGATTGCTGCTGCCTTTTTCCGGTAGCCGCATTGAGGCTGAGGCAGTGCTGGCACTTCTCGACTGGGTGATCAGGGCCTAGGCAGAACAGGTACAGGGAATGGCCGTCCTTGTGTGGTAGTTGGGCACCGCACAAATCACACTTATTTTTGTGCTCTGAGAGTGTAAGGGACAACATACACCGACGATGATACTTACGTTAGTCGAAAAAAGCAATTATTTCAGTAAAAAAACTGACGAAGATAGGACTGACTAAGCACAAACTTTTCAGCGCAGCACTGCATGAGCTAACGTTGGAAAAGAACTGGAAGGCGGGCGTCAGGGACCGCCCCTTTATACCGAGGTCTCCTGACGTCGGTCACCTGACTTGGGGGTGGTCCCTTGCCAGGGACTGCTAGCTAGAAATTTTTCCATGGGGTCCTGCCACCAGCCAGCATCAGTCCTATATGTAATTATCTACTGCAAGAGCCCTCTCGAAGTAAGATCTTATGTTTCCTCAAGAACTGATAGAGACTGAAATTCCAGTATGGGGCGCCAGCCCTCTCATTGGTTTTGGGACCAGGCACTAACTGGAAACGAAGCCCTGACCAGCTGTGGCATCCCGGACATAGCTTATGGCTCCTTTCTCTACCCGCCAAGCAATGTTCTCCCTGCGGGCAGACAGAGTGCCTGTGACACCACTGACTCTTGTGCAGCGCGGGGTCAGTACAGTGGGACAGCCTCGAAGTAGAGAGACAACGTTCTGCTCACCACTTCTAGCACCCATTTGTTTGAGGTGATGGTAGACCAGTTGTTCCAGAAATGGCAAAGCCGGCCCCCCACAGACAGCTGAAGCAGGCACTGGACAGGCAATAGATAGACATCCCCTTATATGTCACTAGGCAGCCTTGGAGGGTGCACCGCCATCAGCTGCAGGAAGGGCACCACCACCCCTACCGCCTGGCTTCTTGCGAGTCCTGGAAGGTGAACTTAGACTTCGGTTGCTCAACCTGTCCTTGCCCCAGCTGAGGCTGCAGCGACAGAAAAAGCTTCTTTGGCCACTTTCCTAACTGGTCTCTCTGTGAGAACGTCACAGAATAGAGTGTGGCATTGGAATCTTCAATCCTGGTAAGATGCCTATCCACCACAGGGCTGAAAAGGTTGGTGCCCAAAAAGGGGGCATCAGCCAATTTGTGCCGAGTGTCCGCCATGAAGGTGGAAACACACAGCCAGGTCCTGCAATGCTTTGCAATGGCCGCTGCCATGGACCAGGCGCACAAGTCGCTGATGTCCAAAGCCATCTGGAGCCATTTGGCTAGCACTCGACTCTGGTCTCTCACCACCTTAACAGACGACTGCAAATCTGCAGAAAGGCAAGAGAGGACATCGTTGAGGACTCCCATCAAGGAGTGACCGGAGTTGGCCATCATCAGGGTGTAACTCGCCTGATGGAGACTCTGGGATAATGCAGTGTACACTGTCTTTGCTGCATGGTCCAACTCCTTGGGCTGTGTGTCAAGGGGGTTGTCCACATCCCCAACATTGCCAGTCTTCCAATAAATGGAGTTGGCCACCAACCCCTCGGCCAAAGGGTGGTCCAAGAAACTGGACAAAGAACTGGTCGGGACCGCATACTTGCAGACCATATGGAAGGAAGAAAGGCACCGCTCGGGAGGCCGGATGCTGCCAGAGTTACAGCGCAGGTCCCACAATGGCCTCTGCCACTAGGAAGGTGACTATTGGAGTATCATCCCTGTCCAGTATTTCTGTGAGGAAGTACTTAGCCCGCTTCTGGACCGGTTCTAAGGGGATCTCCATGGATTCGGATATCAACTTAACATAGCCCCAAAGGACACAAGACTCTGGTCGGTTGTCAACTCTTCAGCTGATTCGCAGTCAAAGCCTGGGTTCCTCGTGGATTGCATGGAGGATCCATCCGAGTCCAAAGACTCCTCAAAGGCCACCCTCAACCACTTTTATTTATTTATACATACTTTTTGGGGCCATCTACTGCCGTTACCTCAGCTTGGTCAGGGACCCCTTCGGCTGCCACTCCATTACCAGCCACAACTCCAGATACCCCTGGATTGCCTCCCAGGGCAGGATTGCGGCACCCGACCCCTCTTGAGGTGCCGCAATCGACAGGATAGGTCGTGCGTTGGCCTGGGAGCTGATCGCAGCAGAGGAGTGAGTGTCATCTAGGCAGGTAGGTGGCAATTTTTCTCCCCTATTTTTACAAGGGTGAGGATGTGTAATGACGACCAGCATCCGCCCAACCCTCCGAATGTGTTGACGTCAGCATAAGCAGTACACCCAGCCTCCGCTAGGTGTCCCTGTAATGCCAACACACTCCCCATCCTCCCCCCGGAGCAGGAGATCAGTCCTTGGATACTTGATCATTCTCCCCCCCGGCCAACCCTCTGACATCCCAGGTTGGCACCCGACCCCTGCGACAACAGGCCGTCCGCCCTCGACCACTTCTCACCACGTACCACACTGGGCTCATCCAAGTGGGTAATTCTCTACCAGCAACTGACCTAGCAGGCCAGTGGACTGACCAGAGGCCTTGGCAGGGGCTCCCTGCAGTGGCTGCCTAGGCAGCAGTTTCACCCTAATCGCAACAGAGGCCAGCATGGGAGACACTGGGCACAGCAGGATCAGGGAGGGCCAGACCGGGGGGGGATGACCAGGAAAGCACTGGTGTCAGGGGAAAGGACCTACCAGGCTTGGGAACCCACTGCTGCCACATCAGTTCCTCACAGCACCAATGCAGCCTTCGATGAAGCCTCTCCTTATCCGAACAGGAGAAGGAAGAGGAGCACCAGCAGTGCCTCCAGGTCGAGGATCCAGGAGTGCAAGGATGCACTCAACCACAATCTCGACCAAGACCGGGATCTTTACAGATGACTGGATAGTCATTGGCTAGGAGAGGGGCCATGTAAAACAGCATGAATCTGCTCCTGCCACGGGGCCCCAGAAGGAGGCAACTCCTGAGAGGAGACAATAGGGTCCACAGACTGCTCCCAACCCTCCAGAGAGCGAGTCGAAAGCACCAGAGTCCTGGAGGTTGAGTCGTTCTCGAACCCTTCAGACCATGGGGTGATCGGATCAAGAAAACAGTCTCGACCACCTGGTCAGCCTGTCATGGCCAACAAGCCTAGCAGTGTTACCATGGTTCTAGCGGCCTGGCCCTCGACCAAAACAGGCTCAGTCGAAGATGAGCACTCTATGGCTGTCAAGCGGTCGAGGGAGTCATGAGAGTGGAAAGAGTGTGCTCATTCCCAGTGTCATGACCGATGGCAGGACTTTTTAGACTTCTGCTTCTCACTATGGGATGGGCCCTCCCCAAGGGTCTACAGGGATTTGCACATCCCCTGGAACATCCCTGTGAAGGGCACTGTGCTGATACCAATGAGGCATCTGCTGTAGCTTGAGCCACCACCTCTTCCATGGCTGCAAGCTGGGTCGCTGAGCCCACCACCAAAAACTGCCTTATGAGCATTTTTTGAGCAGATTAGGGGGTACTGTTCGTCCAACTGACTGAGGAGGAGACATGCATAGCGATCCTCTAAGGATAAAGGCAAAAGCATTTTGCAATGGCCACCGACCTGAGCATCATCCTCTTCCCAGAGGCAGCAGATGCACGACAAGAGTGGGTCCATGATGGACGTTTCCGGGTTGCACTGAATGCAATGCTTAAATCCCACACTGGACCAGGCTTCTTCTAGATCCATAGCCCAAAGCGAAAACAGAGAAAACACAACAAAGTTTAAAGACAAAACACCAATGGCACACTTAAGAGCAGAAGCCTACACCGCACACAGAGCTGCAAAGGAGACCAGATTCTTCCAATGGAAAGGAGGATCTGATGTCATGGGGCAGGGCCGAGAAGTATACCACCCGGATTGTTAGCAAGAGCTTAGCTTCAAGACATTCTGGCTAGAATTAAAGGGAAAGGAAGACAGCCAGAGTGTGGATGCACACCAGGCCCACACTCCTTGAAACAATAAGCAAACTAAAATATTTCTGCACACGAAGTGCACATTGAGACCAGCTACACATTTTAGTATGAGGCCCTTGGTGCTGACTGTTCTTTAAGTGGCAGTACCTCCAGTGGCTCAGAGTGGCTTAGTCCTGTTTTTAAATTTCAATTCAGTCCATTTTCTGTACAGAATCTGCATTTTCCTTTCCTTTCCACTGCACTGTTTCATAAGAGCAGTTGTCTGTTCCTCTAAAGCATACACAATCTAATCAAAGAATCATTAACTTTAGATCTGTTAAACTCTAGAATGCACTATCTTCTAATTTATGCAATATTGCTGATTTAGATAATTAAAATCGTTGTAATAATTTTTTATCTGGCTATGCTTTCATGACTGTGTAGGAGTCTGTAAGTGGCCTCTGTGCATTTTTACATGTCCGGGTCCCCTTTGAAGAGGCAAATGGAACCATGGCTCATTTCCAGGCACTACCTGGGAAGGGACTGTACAAAGTGGGAGAGAAGATACAAAATAATACAGAAATTAAGCAGCTGCATAGCCACATTCCTTTTCAAAAAGTGGAAATGAAACGGCAAGGTGGCAGCAGCAGAAGAAAATGCATTTGTGCAGAGACGGAGGATTTGACACACGAAGAACAGACAACTGTACTGGAGTTCAACACGATGAATTCTGCTATCTAGACAACACAGGGAGAGTAAAGTATGCGAGATTTTGGAGGTGAATAATCCGAAGAAGGGCTTGAGGCAGCAGCTGATGGAGTGTGGTAAACAGGGATAGGAGGAGGAGGAGTGATGGAAAGGAGTTTCACAGGGAGGTGAATTTCCCAAAAAAGGCAGACAGGTTGGCAGAGGAGCAACGTTGGGAGGTTGGTGCTGCTGAAATGATCAGAGACTCAATCACTGGCACTTCCTGAAGAATGGAGTTGGAGGGGCTTAGAAATACAACAGATATAGGGGCAGACGACATCACCATGGTCCCAGATGCTCACCAGACTTGTGGTTGCAGACTACTTCCCCATGTCTGCCAGACTACTGAATTACATTCCTAGACACCCAATACCACAACAGGGTCATAACAGAAGGGAATGGCACGGGATTGTCTCAGTGCAGGGACGGAGAAGGACACAAAACAAACAGGCAGAAGAAAGCAAGCATCCACGTTGGGAAGGGCAATGAAAAAAAGCTCCTACCCGTACCTGTGGTGTCAGCTTTGAACCTGGCTCGGGAATCAGCATTATTCTCTTTGGATACATCAGTGTCTTCTGTGGATTCCTAATAAAAAACAAATATTGTTGTAAATATAATTTAAAATTTAAGCTATTTACACCTTCAAGTATGAACAAAATTGGTTTAAAACAGCTAACAGAAATCACTAAGGTTCACTAAAGTCCAACTAGAGGGGAGGCTAGGTCTCAAAATGATCAGTTTGGAAAACAGTATGTAACCCCCCTGCAAATGGGGGTTCCCAAAAGACTTCCAGGAGCTTGCTTGAATGCTCCAAGCCTGAATGGTGTTTGGCATTTAAGCCATTTATCAGTGAGTGTTTTTAGAACCTCTGGTACTGTCTCTTTAAGAGCTGTCTGCTTGCAGACATAATTAGTTTGTATGGGGGACTGTGTGTTTCTTTGATTGAGTACCACTCAAGCTGCTGCCAATTCACTCCATTTTGCAGTCACTAGGAGTGCAAAGGAACCTATCTGAAAGATGTAACTGTTTGCCAGAAATTATTTAGAGTAATAATGAAATTACAGTTTGTCTAACCTTTCTTTGCAGTCAGAACTGTGTCTGCTAGTTCCCCATTCTAGTTTTGAACTGCTGAGCGGGACCAATCAGTGTGGGTAAGCTAGCTCTAAAATGGTGCCTGACGAATCAGAACTTGGACTCATAATCTGAGCCAGCCACAAGAGGATTGTATGGGCAGTGACTCTGGGAGATGTAGTTTAGACTTCAGTGCCTTTTGGACCAACAGCAGCAGTCTATTGTGAGTGACAGCCAATCCAGTCAAGAACTGGGAGGAACTCAAAGGAAGTGCCGGTTTTGTCAGTTGGAGTTTCAGTTGAGCTTTGGCAGTGAAGAAGGAAGGAGCCCTGTGCTTTTCAGTGCAGTTTTAGTCAAAAACGTGTGTAAGGCCAGAGTTCGGTCTGCAGCTTGTGTAACAGCTTGTTAGGACTGAATCCGTCCTGTGAAAGAATCAAAGGATCTCTGAAGAGTAGAAACCAGGCTCACCCTGTAGAAGACTGGAGAAATTGCTGAAAATTGCACTCGTCTGTCAGGAACTGAATCTGCTGTGTGTTCTCCGGGTATTGTGCAGTAATTACGATCGGGATACAGATGCAGCCTGCCTGGTATAGTGCTTTCTTTTATATGGATGTGTGAAGAGGTTTGTGTACCTCAAGTGAGCCCTGCTGACATTGAAGGACCCTATCTTATTTGGAGGTCGTGAGTACTAATTCAGGGTCGCTCCCTGTTGAATTGCCACATTAAATCCAAATGGAATTACTGTACTGCTGACTGTTTAATTCTCCTTTCTCTGTGTGAAAGGGCCCCCACCAGCTGCCACGGTTTGGACTAGCCACTAGGGCTTGGGTACCCAGGACAGTAACTGATAGGGATAGGCCTGTGCACAGAGCCATAGGTAGATTATTAGAGTGATAAGCTAATTAACCTGATTTCCCTGTCCTTGTTATATCCCCTAAATAAATCAGAGCTGCTTGTTTCAGCAAAGTTATACTGCCTGAGGGTATTTGTCTCATGTTAAAGTACTGTACTATGATTGTTGCACTGTATCTCATTTCACAGGAGGTCCCAGTGCCGGAACCAGACCTGGGGTAAGTGTATACTGTGAAGGTAATTCTGATATATTGTGTGGGCCACTAGTGGGAAGAAAAGGGGTTGCAGTGTCCCAGAGGGCTGTGACCAAGTTAGTTTAACTATTGCAAACCCTGACCTCTGGGTGGAGGCACCGCCATTGGATCCAGGCCCCTCAACCTGTTAGTGGCAAATCAGGCAGGGGTAGTAGCCCCTGGGATAGCGCCATCTAGGGGTTACAAGTATATATTATATTAAACAAAGCACAGATTGCATATCAGTGCGGCGGTACGACTACCATTCACAACACCAGCATCCTGGGTTCAGGGAGAGCTTGGGAACCAGTGGTGAGAGGTAGGATTGAGCGGGTCAGGGGAAGTTCTTCTCCCTCGGGGGGGGGGGGGAGATAAAATCTCATTGCTCAACTGCCAGTTGGCAGAAGCCAGGTGGCAATGCAAGCAAGCGAGTGTTCGCTACAGAGGAAGAGCTGCTGTCAGACACCACACACACATGCACATAATTGCAAAATGGTGCCATGCAGGGGAAAAAAAAAAAAGAGGAAGAACGACCCTAGACTGATCTAGTACCCCGTAGGCCCACACACAAACAACCACCACACTTGGTCCTGGATAAGTGACGGATAACTGGTAAGTCCATGAAAAGGCTGGAGACGGGGTTGGGGGTGCACAGGACCAGGCGAGACCTGGGTCCAGAGATTGGATGCACAGAAACATAACGTGTGTGTGTGTGGGGAGGGAGGGGAGGGGCACAGTACTTAAGAAGATTCAATACTGCTAAAGCCAATGGCTCACTCTACAACCTTAAAGAGCACCAATCATGCTCACAGATCCAAAGCCTCCACTTGTAGCCACCCTTCCTCAGACTTAGTCCTAGTTGTATATTTTTTGTGTGAAACTGGTGCAGTTTAACAAGCCAGTAGCACCAAAAACAGAATCCCCCCCCCCCCAAACACCACTGTGTGTTTTTGTCTTTTCTTTTAAAGCATTTTTTTCTTTCCTTTCGCTAATTGGAAGGTATTCAATCTCATCAGTATTCTGACTTCACTTATCACATCTTTGTTGGCGATCAATACTACTAAACAGGAGCCGGCCTGCCGGCACAGCAGCAGCGCTACCATTTGAGACGCCGGTGCAGGTTGTCTGAGGGTCAGCCAGGGGGAGGAGGCTTGAGCGTCCAGGGGACTGCTCGCCTTCTCCAGGGGGTTGGGGAATCACAGCTTGGTACATGACCGGCTTCTAGCAGTGGCTGGAGGACTGGCATGCTCATGCAGAACATTGGGGAGGAGCATGACAGAAACTGGCTTTGTGCTTGGGCATCGGCGGATGGCACTTCTCCAGGGGGAGGGGTGTACATGGCCAAAATACTCGGTCTGGCGAGACACCAATGAGAGGGCTAGATATGGCCCTCACCCACTGGCACTACAGCTCAAGTGGATGGACCCCGACGAGATGAATGAAGGTACAGGTACTGGGAGGGGGAGTTAAGGGCGCCAGTCTCCCGCTCCCATACCGTCCCCATACCTGGAGGGAAACCAAGACTCCGTGGTGGGTCCTCCTGAACTAGCAGTGCCAGAGGGTCAGTCAGGTGACCGTGCCGGGCTGAGAGGGGGTATAAAGAAATATATATAAAAAAAAAAAAATACTACTAGGGTGGCTCTTTTTGGTCAGTTGTGATGTCACCATGCCATCTTCACCAATGACCAATACTGCTGAAGGCGACTGGCTCTTTTTTCGTCAGTTGCGATGTCACAATGCTGATGAAGTATGAAGAGGTACAGAACTAGATAAGACTGTCTGCAGGTAGAATACTGTTTCACACATCAGTACTCTGTTCTAGATCATCCGCACACTGGTCCCACTGCACCCTGAGGTTCCACTGAAGAACCCTCATGTGGGGCTGAGCGAAGGGAATTGTCACAATACCAGCTGGCATGTGGCCAAACAATTGTAGGACCATATGGGCCGAAACCTGGCTGGATCAAGTAATCTTCCGAGCTAACGACTGGAGACCATCTGCCCTGTCTGAGGGGAGAAGGCTCTTCCCTGGACAGTGTCCAAGATGGTCCCTATATAGTGTAGTCTCTGACTGGGCCAAGGGGAGGATTTTGGAATATTTAACATAATCCCCAGGTCTTGGAATAGCCAGAAAGTCCCTTCCGGGGGAGAAGCACCTGGTCCCTTGTGGGAGCTGTCAAGAGCCAGTCATTGAGGTAGAGGTAGATGTAGTACCCTTGCCTCCTGAGGGCTGCGGTCACCACCGCCAAGCACTTGGTAAACACCCGAGGTGCCGATGAGAGGTCAAACGGCATGGCTCAAAACTGGTAATTCTCTCCTTGGAAGGTGAAACAAAGGTATTTCCTGTGTGATGGCAGGATCTTGATGTGCAAGTATGCATACTGCCTATCTAGGGAGCAGCGTCAGTCTCTCTGACAGAGCACGGGTAGCAAGCCTGGAAAGGTTCACCATCCTGAACCTTTTGTACTAGAAATTGTTCAGGTGACAGATCCAGGATGGGACGGAGGTCTCCTGTCCTTCTTGTACTAAGAAGTGGGAGTAGTAGCCCCTTCCTCTGAGACAGAGGAACTTACCCGGATTGCCTTTGACAGGAGGGCTTGAATTTCTGCCCGGATGAGGCCTGTGTGGGATGGGGAGCAGTGGGTGGGAATCAGTGGTTTGTCTGAAGGCATTTGGGTAAATTCCAGGGCATATCCCCTTTCTATGATTTGGAGAACCCACTGATCTGACGCAATGCTGGAATAGCCTGAGAGGTAGAGGGAGAATCACCCTCCCACTGCCTCCCCTGAAGTTCCACAGGAGGTGGGGGGGCAGGCAGAGAGTCATGCAGACGCTGTTGGGGTGAGCAAGGAAGCTCTGGCATTCTTGGCATTGCTAGGTCCTCGTGCCCCTGCTGATTGGGGGGGAGCTTTTATCCTGTATCCCCCTTGGTGTTGCTGTCTCCTTGTTTGCTGACCTTGCTATCTATGAAAAAGGGCAGACACCTTGATGGGGCCGGTTCTGACTTGTACATTTTGAGGACATCAGAAAAGCCCCCAACAGCCCAGTGATCACCTTCCCCTGCCCTTGACCAAAAAGGACTGAACCATAGAAAGGGGCATCCAGGATGGCAACCTGCGAATCCTATCAGAAGCCAGATACCCTCAACCCAGAATAACGCCAAAGGCAGACCCCCATGGTAACTGCCCTGGCTGCAGTGTCTGCTGAGTTGTATGAACACCGGAGGACATGTTTCCCCACGTCAGCACCGGACTCTAAGACTGTTAAGAGCTCCGTCTTAGATAGGGAGTCAGGCTGGGAGCCTAGCAAGGTCCATAGCTTTGTTCCATAGGGACTTCTGGTACATAACCATGTGTGCCAGGAAGTTGGGTGACCTTACTGTGCAAGTGGCCAAGGAGTGGACCTTGCGGATGAATTGATCCATCTTTTCTGATTCTCTATCTGGAGATTGAGAGCTCATGTGTTTTGGTTGTTGGGTCTGACCATGTGCCGAAGTAAGGACCACAGAGTATGCCTTCAGCTGTTCACTCAAATGTGGTTCTTCTCTAGGTGTGCGCTACAGGCAGTCAGCTTTCTTATCGAGGGATGCTTCCAGGCTAGTTTTGTAACATCCTGGAATGGCTCCACTAATGGTGGAATGACCAAAGACTTTGGGTCACTTGCCCCCATGAACTTCACCAGCCGGCATCTCTCACGATCTAGATCCTCTGTATCCCACCAATTTAGAAATTGGATGTGCCTCATCACATCTAAAAAGGTGGAATCGTCAGGAGGAGACCTTGGAGAATCCTTCCTGGGATCCAGAGATGGGAGAGACAATCCTTCATCCAAAGACTCATGGTGGGAGAATCCCCACTGGACCACTTAGAAGATGAATCTGAATGTCTGGGCCAGCATCGGCTGGAGTGGCGCCATCTAGAGGAAGATCGGGACAACGGGTGACGTCCATGCCTCATTCACTCGGGGGATCCCTGCTCTGAACCACTTGGAGAAGAGCGGGCTGGTGTTGGAGAAGGCAATTTACATGGAGGTGGGGAGGGCTGCTTAAGTGGGGTCAACTCCAGCAGTCTGGGCGCTAGATCCCCTTTTATGGTGTTCCACCAACTCATAAATAGAGCTCCCACATCTGTGACAGGTACCATGGAGGTTTGCAGGGGTTCTGGCGTTGGGGTAGGAACGATCCTAAGCCCTGGCATCAGACTTGTAGGCTTCGCTCCCCCTGCAGTCAGACCTGACTGTGCCACTGCTCCGGTCATCAGGTCTGCTGGTGTCTCCTCCAGCATTTGGTGCACTAGAGTCTGTTCATCTGGCACCCAAGGGAGGGGAATGATGGAGTATGGGGAACATTGTTCTGGGACTTAGAGCCCAAGTGTCTTGTTTTCGGCTCTCAGGACAGAGCCTTCTTAGAGCCTTGTGGGTCAGGCAACAGTTTGCAGAGTGTCATCTGCTCTAGCTCCGTGGAGTTAGAGTTTGTGGCTGAAGTGGCCTTACGTCAGTCTGGAGCCTCTGTCGATGCCGGCTTATAAGGCAAGTGAGGCCTCTTCTGGAGTTTGTGCTCATGACACCTCTTCCTGTAGTCAGGCCCTGTTGTCTTGACAGATAATCCGGAGGCTACAGCCTTGTGGGTGGCAGGCTCCAACCCGCCACCCAACTCAGAGTGGGTCGACCCATCTGACTTAGGCCTGCCCATGCAAGTGTTTATGGGGCTAAATAGTCAAGGGAATGGAGGCCTTGGAAGGCCCTTGCCCTGAAGGCTCCCCGCCCAACGTCTAGGTAGTGGCGGGAGGCTTACTCGACGATAACCCAGGAAGAGCAAGGGAAACCGGAGAGGCGGAGTCTGACCTCACGCCAGAGGTGGTACTCTGAAGATTTATGCAGGGGACCTGGAGCGGGATTCTGACCTGGACCCATCCTTGTCTCAGTGACTGCTTCCCGCTAGAGTTCTCCTCTCTGGGGGAGGTCCCTCTGACCAAGGAAAAAGACAAGCTGTGTCCCAAGTGGGTCTTCTGCATGGTGGCTACTTGTTCCAGAAGATAGGATTTCAAGCAGCGGGTGCGATGACTAAAGCCAAGGCAAAGCGGGCAGTCATCCAGCTTGTGATCAGGTCCCAGGCACAGAAAACCATCTTTCGCTAGAATCTGCTTGCCACACATGCACTTAGATTTCCGCCACTCTGTTGATGAAGTTGACAGGGAAGACACACACTACGAAGTCGCTAAAAATAGACCAAAAAAAAAAAACTGCATGAACCGCAAAAAACATTGCAGGGATGGTATTAGGTGTCAACTGAAGAGGCCTTATATTCAACGATACATGACCATCGCCGGCCACCAGCAGGCTGGCATTGCTCCCTGACTGTGGCCCCTGAAGAGGCGGGGGGGGGGGGGTGTTCAGCAGGCATGGGCTCATCGGTGAGGAGTAGAGAAGGAAACCCTAGCGACAAAGGGCCAAGTCGGCAGACCCGACGGGCTGCACTGACAATGTCACCCCTGTATCAGATAGGGTGAGGGAGACAGTAGGAATAGTCGGCAGGAGAAGGGAAAGGCCTGCCGATGATACACTGCCAGGCTGAGGAGCTCCGGCGGAGAGGGATACCAATGTTGACCCTGTAGGTGAGAGACTGAGTGGCAGCAGGGGATGCTGCCAGTTTCGTCGATGACCCCAAAACAGTCGTCACTGGGTGCGGCGACCAAGAATGCTCCAGGGGGATTCAGTCCTTCTCCTAGTGGCGTTGCTTCTCCAAAAACTTGTCCTAAGCCTTGACCAAATGAGAGCCTAAGGATAGGGACAGGGAAGCAGAGGAGCTCTGAGCCTGAAGTTCCTTCTCCAAGGCGGTGACCTTCTGCTTCATAAGAAAAGATTTTAGCTCCTTCTGGTGATACTGCCAGGTAGCTTGATTGAAGCCGCAGTAGATCTTGCAGGCCTGGACGTCATGGTCAGTGCCAAGGCAGCAGACATAGGCCTTGTAGGAATCTTTATCGTAAAATATTCTTTCTGCAGCTGTGGCAAAGTACAGTTATGTAGGAACTTACCGTAACAGTAGATCTTCGAGAGAGGTTCCTTCAGTAGATCATTACATATACGACTGACGCCACCTGGCGTCGGGCCGCACAAAAGACTTTTCCAGCAATCCCTGACAGGGACCGCCTCACCTGCGTCATGTGACCGCCAGCGGACCGTGACATAGTGGGCAGTCCCCCGCCCACCTCTCAGTTCTCACTGAGCCAGGAAGAGGCTTGACAGCAGGAGCAAACAGGATTTGGAGTCCCGTAAGAAATAAAATGAAGGGAATGAGGAGGGAAAAATATGACCTACTGAAGGAACCTCTCTCGAAGATCTACTGTTACAGTAAGTTCCTAAGTAACTGTACTATCTTACTTCGAGAGGGTTCCTTCAGTAGGTCATTACATATAGGACAGAGTCCCAAGCAGTCCCTCCAAAGAGAGACCGAGAGAAACAAGGGAGGAGGAGAAAATAACTCCAACAGAAACTGGAAACCAGAATGGACCCAGCCTAGGACAGAAGGCCCTGCAAGACAGCTAAATCTAAGCCAGCCCTCTGCCTAGAAGCAGTGTCCAGACTGTAGTGTTTAGTAAAAGTGTGGACAGAACTCCCAAGTAGCTGCGGCGCAGATATCAGTCGTAGAGACATTCCGCAAAGGCAGCAGAAGCAGCCATGCCCCTAGTAGAATGTTCTCTGATGGGACCCGGCAGAGATTTTTCATACTTTTGGTAATATCGAATACAGTTGCCTAACCATTTGGAAAGGCATTGCTTCGAAACCGCTTTGCCCTTTGACCTGGGAGCAAAAGAAACAAAAAGCTGATTGCAGATATGGAAATCCTTGGTTCAGTGTGTGTAGCATCAAAGGACATGGTGTGCAGGAGTGTCTCACCTCTGTTCAAAGGGTCCGAAAAGTAAACTGGAAGCTCTACTGATTGGTTCAGTGGGGATTCTGACACCACCTTGGGTAAAAACTTAGAATTTGTCCTGAGGACCATCCGGTCCTTGTGGAAAATAAGATAAGGCTCTTTACAAACCAGAGCGTGAAGTTCCGAAATCCTTTGAGCGGACGTAATGGCAACTAAAAATAACATCTTCCAGGAAAAGAAGCGCAAATCACAGCTCATGGCCAGTTCAAATGGGTGAAGAGTGAGCTTCTTCAACACAAAGTTCAAATTCCAAGGTGGAGTTGGGCTGCACATAGGGGGTTTCAGATGGAGGATCCCTTTTCAGAAAGGGATTTGAGACCTCCAACTGAGCCATGAGTTTACCATCCACCAGCTCATGGTATGCTGAAATTGCCGAAAGGTGGACCTTCAAGGAAGAATAAGACAGACCCAAGTCTGACAGATGAAGGAGGTATTCCATGACTTGTGGGGCGGAACAAAAAAAGGGGTTACACTTCTTGGAAGTCGCCCAGATGGAAAAACGTTTCCAATTCATGGTATAAGTAGAACGAGTGGAGTGTTTTCTAGCCTCTAAAAGAACCTGAGTTACCCGAGAGGAGACCCCAAAGCGAGAAATCATCATGTCTGCAAGAGTCACGCATGAAGATGCAGGGTCCTGAGCCCTGGATGAACAAGGTGACCTTGATCCTGAGTCACGAGGTTGTGGGTCACTGGAAGTGGAACCAGTGGTTCCCTCGACAGCTGTTGTAACAGCGGAAACCAAATTTGTCTCGGCCAGAGAGAAGCGATGAAAATCATCCTCACCTCCTCTGCCTGAAGCTTGAGAAGAACCATCTGGAGAATGGAAAATGGAGGGAAGGCATACAAAAATGCCCCTGTCCAGGAGAGAGCGCGCGTGCGCGTCGTGCCAGAAAGCACCATGCCCTGGAACAAGTGAGCAAAAGCAGGAAGTTTTATGCATTGTAAATGGGAGGCTAAAAGGTCGATTCGATCCCCATCTTTGGAGAAGAGAATCTGCCACTTCCTGATTTAATTCCCATTCGTGGGTTAGGGTCAGAGACCTGCTGAGACTGTCCGCCAGGACATTTTGAACGCCTGGAACATGCACAGCCACTAGGGCCAGATCATGTTGGACCACCCAGTTCCACACCCACATCACCTCCCTGCACATGAGGTACGACAGTTCCTCCTTGTTTGTTGAGGTACCAGACTACTGACATACTGTCCGTATGGACCAGTATGATTCCTTGGGAAGGAGGATCTGGAAGGCCTGTAAGGCATACAAAACCGCCCTCATCTCCAGAACGTTGATGTGTAAAGGCGCTTCCAAGCTGGACCACAGTCCTTCAGCTTGGTGCTCCCCATCCCATGTTCGATGTGTCTGTAGTTAGGGATGCCAAAGGAGCTGGGCTCCTGAAAGGGAGACCTAAGGAAAGGTTGCAGAAGTCCCTCCACCAGAGCAATTCTTTCTGAACTGCTGAGGACACCAGTACCGGATGGTCCAGATCATCCAGGAGTTGGTCCCACTGCAAGTGCAAGGACCACTAACTCATATGGAGCCTCGCCAGGGGAACAGTAGTGATGGAGACTGCCATCAGGCCAAGAAGGCGGAGGATCTCCCAAGCCGGGATGGTCCTGGATGAAGCCACCCGTGAAGCCTGACTGATCAGGGTCTCCACCGTGTCTGGAGGAAGAAAGCTCTGCATTGGACCGTATCCAAAACCGCCCCAATGAATTGTCTCTGGGACGGGGTCATGGATGACTTGGGAACATTGACTTTAATATCCAGGTCTGCCAAAGAGGTCCAGGGCGAATGAGAGAGCATCCAGTAAGAACTCCCTGGACAGGGCTGAAATACCCTGGCTGCGTAAAGAGGCCGCCACCACCACCAGGCACTTGGTAAACACCAGAGGTGCAGAGGACAGACTAAAAGGGAGCGCCTGAAACTGGAAGTGCTCCCCATTGAATTGGAACTGCAGGAAACAGCATTGGCTGGGTAAGATCAGGGTGTGCAGGTAAGCATCCTGCATGTCCAGAGCACACAAACAATGATTCTTCAGAAGGAGTGGAAGACCACTCTGGAGCGACAGCATCCGGAACTTTTTGTACGCTACAAACGGATTGAGGTTGCTCAAGTCAAGAATGGGTCTGAAGTCTCCAGTCTTTTTTGGAACCTGGAAAAAATGGGAGTAAAACCCCCCTGCCCCTTTGCCAGAGGAGCAAATGCTCTATTGCTTCCTTGAGCAAGAAGGCTTTGAACAACTTCTCGAATGAGAAGAGCCTGATCCCTAGAGTAGGAAGACTTTTTTGGCGGAGATTCTGGAGGAATTTCTAGAAACTATGGTGTATCCGATTGACACCAGTTGCAGGACCCATGAGTTGGAGGTTATTACCTTCCGTTCCTGCGCATGGCAGGCAACCCCCCCCCAAAACCTACTCCTCGTCGAGACTGAGGAGTTAGTGGGGATAGGGAGTCTGGAAGTGGCAGGACGTTCAGGGGGAGGACCTCTTGCATGTCTGTGTTTTGGAGGCCGGAGGAGTGGCAGAACCCGTGGACTTGCTTTTGGCCTGGCGTCGAGCCTGGGCCCGTTTCCTCTGCCTCCAGGTCCTTTTCCAAAAGGCCTGCTGCTGTTGAGTGCACGATCGGTACATGGACCTCCCTGATCTGAGGGCGAGGCCTCTGTCCTGAAGATCAGTAATATCTTTGGTGTCCCCACCAAAAAGCACAGAGCCCCGGAAGGGGGCATCTTGAATCGTCAACTGTACCTCGTTGGCAAGGCCAGGGATGCAACCGCAGTTGCGGAGGTGCGAGCTACAGAGTCGATGGAGCCTTATGAAGCCTGCAAAGCATGCCTACAGGAAAAACAAAAGAAGAGCAGCCTTGGCAAGCTCCTCTTTGAGGCTCGAGAGTTCCATCAACTGGACTCTGGCCTCTAACCTGGCTAGGGTAGCCTTTTGGTGTGACACCATGAGGGCCACATAGTTGAGGGATCTGAGCACACATGTAGCCGAAGCATAAACATTTCTGCCGAACTGGTCCATCTGCCTCGACACTGTCTGAAGGAGAGGTGCTCATGTGCTTGGGTGCAGTGGAGCGATCATGAGCAGCTGAAATGACGACAGAGTCCGCCTTGGGATGAGTCTTAAGAAAAGGAGCTTCTTTCGGTGCCCGGTATATCCTGTCTGCCCTCTTGGGGACAGCCAGGAGAGAATGAGGCATCTGCCAGACCGTAGAGGTGAGGTCCAATCCAGGGAGAAATGGGGACCGGAAACAGAGACTCCAAGTCCAAATGTTTGGCTAGTCTGTCTCATGGGGTCTTGTTCCTCAGACTCCCAGTCAAAAAATCTTTCATGGACCTCAGAAGATCTGAGAAGGCAGGGTCCTCTGGGGGAACTTGGGGGAAACCTCGCCTTTCGGACCCTTGGGTTCCTCCAAGGCATCCTCCGCCGACTCGTTGGCATCCTCGACATCACCACTGACATTGTCTGCACCCTCGTCAGGAAGATGACGAATGTTCGGAAGGGTAATATCCTGACGAGTCATCCCCGATAAGTGTACAGTGGACGGAGAAGAGCTCCTCAGGAACGCGGACCTGAGAAAGTGTGGAAGTGGGAGTCTTGTCTCCATGTCTGACATCAACTCCAAGCGTGCCCTCTGCCACCAAGACTGGATTAGGGTCTTGAAGTCCGGCATAGCCAGTGGAGGTGGAAGGGGTGGTGGAGGTGGTTAAGGCTGAGGGAGAGGATGGAGGAGGCATTACCAGTGTGGGTGGGTAAAGATACCCTGGTAACCCTGAAAATGGTGGTAGGGATTGTAACCAGAGTAACACTGACCAAAGGAACTCCACTCAGGATGACCACCAGTCAGGAAATGGTCCCCAAGATACCCAAGGGGGTAATGAGGGACAGTCCGGGATCTAGTATAAATCCCATCGTCAGGTCTGATGGAGGGAGGACCCACGTCAGACCCATCATAATGTAAATCGGCAGGTGGGTCCAGCGTCAAGGGGACCGACATCGGGACCGGCACCGCACGATCCAGCATCGGAGGGGCTGGCATCAGGGTCAGTCGATGGGGACCCGACAGCGGGATCGGGTCTGGCGCCAGAGCCAGAGGCTGGGATAGACAACTGGTCCTTGGCTGAGAGAAAGTCAGAGGTTCCAGCATAGGAATTGGTAGCGCCGGATCAGACGGTGGGATCGGGACCGGGATACTCGTCGAGTCCAAAGGGATACCACCTGGAAGAGGAGGGGCCTCCACTGTAAGGTCAGATGGCTGAGAAGGAGCCTCCTTCCCCATGACCCCGTCAGTGGAGTGGGGGACTGACCCCAAGGAATGGTCTACGTCGTCGAGGGGTCCCGCACTATCTTCGCCTGAGGTACTCGACTGAGAAGGGGAGGGTATAGGCGAGGGAGGAGAGGTGCTTTCTCCCCCTGGTTCTGCCGGACGTCTGGTGCGGCGCAGTGAGGCCCTGACGGGAGAACCACATCTGAGCAGCCGTCAGAGACAGACGTCTTACCCGGTTGGGGAGGAGCCCTCGGCTGACTTATCGACTGGTGCCAGTCGGGTCCCCGAAGACTGAGGAACCGGCTTACCAGTGGCCAGGCGGTCCCCGAATAAGCCAGGGGCAGACTTAGCGGCCATAGCAGTGCGGCCGGTCGACTCACCCATGGAAGATTTTTCAGACTTACCATCCAAAGTCTTCTTAGGCGGCAGCTGAGAGGAGGCCTTGCTCGTCAAGAGCCGCGAGGCCTCAGATTGGTCTGTGGAGCACTCCCGAGATTTCTGCTTATGGTGTTTCTTGGAGGGAGAAGATTTGTCGGACAAGGACTTTCTGATGCGGTCTATCTGCTTCTCAAATGAAGCGAGGCAGACTTTTAGAAGGTGGGCCACCAAAGCCTGCTCTCTCTGCTTTTTGGTGGCCTGATTAAATGTCTGGTACTCAGAGCAGAATGAGACAGGATGGTCTGGGCCCAGACAGATAATGCACTTCAGATGACAGTCCTTATGAGGGATCTGCGTGCCACAGAACAAGCACTTCTTAGGAAAAGAGATCAGTGAGTAAAGAAAATAAGGTGGAAGAAATCCGACGCCAGAACTAACACGACGATCACTACTGGAAGTCTGCTATGCAACTGACACAAGGAGACGGTGGGAAAGAACTGAAGGGCGGCGCACGTGTGGACGACCCACTATATAATGCCATGCTGACGTCAGTCATGTGACGCTGGGTGAGCGGTCCCCCGTCAGGGATTGCTAAGAAAGTCTGCCATGCGGCCCAACACCAGGTGGCATCGGTCCTATAGGTAATGACCTACTGAAGGAACCCTCTCGAAGTAAGATCAGAAAATTATGATCAGATCTGGACATAAAAGAAAGGAAAAAGGGGGAATCACTTTAGGGGATAAAATGATAGAAAACTAGGATGAGAAATAAAAAGTGGAAAGTTTGAGAAAAAAATGGCAATCATCTAAAGCAATGGTGCTCCAAGGAGTCTGAAGTGCAGTGGTCGATAGCAGGAAAGGAACTGAGGCGGCCATGGGACTGCTCACGGCTATATAGGGGACGCTGAAGTAGTGACATTGTCGTGAGCGCCCCAGACTGCTAGCAAAAATGTTTCCACGTGGTCCTGGTGCCTGACTGCTATAGTTCCTAAGGTGTGACCTGCTGCTAGAGATATCTTCTGAGGGTCTGTGTGCGGGATCAGACCATGACAAAGGTGGTCTGGTCTGCCTAGAGGAGGAACCGATTCACATAGGGCAAAGTGTTATTAGTTCAGAGTACCAAGGTCTTAGAGACCACTTTGAAACAATGATCAAAGCTGCTGACTGCCTCTGTAGTTTCCCCCAAGAACGTTTGCCACCATTGGCCATAAAGGGAAAGCAGACAACTGTGTGTCTGGCAATGGTAGTAGCAGTCTACTCAGAGTGCCCAGTTCTCCTGAAAATAGCTTAAGTACCATGGGGACTTTGCATTTGCATCTGTGGCCACAAGACCCAAGAAGAGAAGTGCCTCAGTCTGCAAATCCTGTTGCAGACATGCCGATTCAGACCCCACTTTCCTGGGTGAAGAGTGACAGCTGAGCAAGTTAACCTGCTTGTTCAGAGTTCCTGCTAGATGAACTGCTGAAAGGGATAGTAGATTCGCTTCCACACAGCATAGAACCTTGTATGCCTTACTTACCATCACTTTACTTTTTTGCAGCCTTGTTTACAGGTGTACACTAAATCACCACATTGTCAGAGTGGACTCTTGCATAATGGTTCAATATCTTGCTCTTGAAGACGAAGGGGGGGGGACATGATTGGGACCTTCAAGTACTTGAAAGGGGTGAATAAGGAGAGGCTCTAAGTTGATGACAACCATAACATGAAGGAGCACAGTCTTAAGCTGGAGGGTGGGAGGATTAGGAGGGAGGTCAGGAAGCACTTCTTCATAGAGAGGGTGGTGTACATTTAGAATGCGCTGCTGGAAGAGGTGATCTCATTGAAGACAGTGGGCAGCTTTAAGAGAGACTGGAATAGGCATAGGGGAAGTTAAGGATCATGGGTAGGGAGGATGGGAGGAGTGGGAGGAGGGAGGGCAGGGACAATAGCTCAAGCTGTGGACCATGCAATATGAGCAGATTTGATAGACCAAATGGCCTTCTGCTGGCTTCTTCATATGTTCATATATGAAGTAAAGCGTTGCTCTTACCATCGCCCTCAATTCTAGGACGTTGACAGGAAGCCCTTGTGCATCAATGACCAGATATCCTGTGCAGAGACAGTGCCAAAGCACTGTAGCCCAGCCCAGAAGACAAAGGTCCATCATGCTGGGCTGCTGTCTTTTAATGAAACCCTTTTTTTTTGTGGGGGTTGGGTTGGGCCCACCACAGCAGTGAGGTTTGTACCACCAGAGTTATCCAAATGTCAGAGACTGACCCCATCTAAAGATTCCAGGCGTGACATAGCAGGAGTTCAAGAGGGCAGAAGTCCAGTCTGGCCTACTATACCAGGTCGATGCTTGCCACCATGAGGGCCAGCACAAGAATACACCTAGTAGTCTCTGCTGATTTTCACCTGGATTTTTTGCATGCTCTTGCCAGCATTCAGACTCAGTCTGGTACCAGGGACACAGTAGCTGCTGCCATGTTGAATCCCCCTGTCTTTTTTGGGCAAGATAAAGAAGACTGAACATGCACACTGTCCCCACTGTGCTGCAGGCACTGGCTGAATGGCTCTGGTGTCCAGTAGGTACTGCACAGTGACACACATCCTCTGTTGCTGGATGGGGTCATGAGACAGCTGAAACTGAAGGAAGAAAGGTTGAAGACTGGAGCATCAAAATTCTATTGAATAGCCTTCGGAAACTAGTATCCAGCAGTCAGTCTGTGAACCAGTGGGCACAGGCTAATACAATCTTGATCACAGTCTGGAACCAGGGACAGAAACTGCATTAGTCAGGGTGTATAAGGATCTCCTCAGGGCAGGGGATAGAGGGGAGTGGTCCATTCTAGTTCTCCTCAGTCTCTCTTCAGCCTTTGACACCACAGACCACGTGGTGCTACCTGATTGCCTAAGAGAACTCTGTGGACTTGCCTGCCATGTCTTCAGCAGGTTTGAGTCCTTCCTTTTAGGTAGGATGCACCAGGTTATACTGGGAAGTTTCTCATCACGCCCAAGGCTCCTCCTATCCTGTGGAGTATCTCAAGGGTCGATCTTGTCGCCCATGTTGTTTGCAGTGTATATGCTGCCCCTGGGTGATATCATTAGGCTCTACAGTCTGGGTTTTCACTGCTATGCAGATGATACCCAGCTATACATGTCCTTTGAATCCGAACATCCAACGCTGTGGACGTGCTAAATAATTGCTTATCCAAGATCCAGGACTGCATGTCCTCTAACTGGCTGAGACTGAACCCGGACAAGACTGAGGTATTGGGGACTGAGCCTGGTTGTCGGAGGGAAGTAGCCACCACTGGAGCAGAACAGGTCTGTTCCTGAGGCCCACCTCACTGGTGGCAGCGAAGAAGATGCGAACTCTGGGTGACATCCTTAACGACAGTTTGACATTTGAGGCCCAGGTGTCTGCCATCATCCAGAGTGGTTTTTACCACTTAAGGAATGTCGCTCAGATTAAGCACCTAGTCCCTCCAATTAACTCATTACATCCAATAGCTCCATATGAAGTGCGAACTATCCATTATTTACCCAACACAAAATGGCTACCCAGGAGGTAACGAGTTAAGGAACGTCGCTCAGATTAAGCGCCTAGTCCCTCCTGAGGACCTGTCATCACTGATGCAGTAATCAAGCCTGGAGGCGACAAAAGCATGTAATGCTGTATACTTCAGGGAAAGTGGGGGCAACCTCCGCCAGCTGCAGCTGGTGCAGAACGCTGCAGCCAAGTTACTGATGGGCCTTTCGAGGTCCTATCATATAACCCTGGTTTTGCGTGAACTGCACTGGCTGCCGGCCAGGTGGAGGATTGTCTTCAAGGTGGGCTTGCTCACCTATAAGGCCCTATACGGATCGGGTTCGGGCTACCTTGTCTGACCTGTCACTTGCCCACACAGTGTACTCTACGGTCATCTGCTGAGGAGTACGTAGTGGTCCTGAGGGCACAATTAAAAACTGCTGGTGATCGTGCCTTCGAAGTGGCAGACCCTACATTATGGAACTCCCTCCCATGGGCACTGAGGGAGGCCCTTTCCGATGATAGTTTCAGACAAGGTCTGAAGACACATTTTAAAGTTGGCATTTGAGGGTTGTGGATAAAAATATGAAACATGATATTGAGCTGGATTTACTTTATCATTTAATTTTATAACTTTATATTGATGGTATTTATGAGAGATTTTAAATTGAACCGATTCAGCTTTCGTCCTGTGTTGTAAAGCGCCCAGAGCCCCAGGGATTGGGCACTTAAATAATAGTATGGCTCGACGGGCCTCATCTCAGCAGCACTGATGGTCTTTGCATCTCTGATGTCTCTACAGGGGTGTCTGCCCTGCCACCTCTGCTGGGGTAAAAAGAGCAGTGCTTGTCACATGAAGCTGATGGGGACTGAACGCATCTTTTCAGGGCTCCGTCTGGACCACCTTTAAAAGTAAATTTTTTTCCAACCTTTTTCACTCCATCCAGTCAGATTTATAATTTTATCCAGTTTTTTTTTGTCTGTGAGTACAAATAGCTGGCGAAAATGTGGACCAGGAGCCCATAGGAGTTCATCCGCAGCTCAACGATTCCGACACGGTGCAAGAACAGAATACTGAGCTAGATGCCAAGCGGCCTCAGCTGTGCTGTAAGATCGCTGGTTCCTCTCCAAATGTCCAGAATGAAATCAAGAGGGCCCACAAATCACTTTGGCTCAAGCCCGCTGATTGTGAACCACCACGTCCACTAATCTTTAAAATGCTAAATTTTTGCCGGGCCCAGTGGTACTGAACGCCACACCTCGTGCTGCACCAGCGACCCGGGTTCGGGAACTGACTCTGGCGCTGGGGGTCAGCAGGGGGAGGAGAGGATTGAGCATCCGGAGAACCGCTCTCCTCTCCTTGGGGGGAGCTGACATTCCTCACTGCTATAGCGGGTCCCAACGGAGGCTAGCAGTCATAAAAAGACATGCAGCATGCAGAAGGGGCATACGAGAGCGACGGCAGATGTCCTGCAAGTGGGTGCGGGAGCATGCCCGCGTTGCGCTGCATGTCACTGCACATGTGCACTCCCGGGGTAATGTAGTAAGAAAAATCCCCACCATTGGGGATAGACGAAGGCACCTCTGCCCCCGTGCCACACTCCCAACACCAGGCCCTCTCTTCTCCAGGCCCCACTCGCTCGGCTGACACTCTACACTTTAGATTGAGCACCCTGGGCAGATAGTGTGGCCCTTCCCCAGGGGGTTCAGATCCGGGGGTTGTGTCTGTTGCAGCAAGGGAGAGGGTGAGAGGTATAGCATGGAAGACTGAGGATGCTGAAGAGAGTTCCCCCGAGAGAGTGGTGCAAAAACAGAATTCGAAAAAAAAAAATATGCTAAATTATTTAGATTGTGCTTTTATGCTGAAAGCTACCAGGAAAATTGAACAACTACAGTGTGGGAAGGAAAAGAATCAGACTGGTACCGGACCTCACATCCAAAGTTTGGAAGGAGAGGGCCATTCAGTCCAAGTTGTGGGCAGCAAATAAATGGCACAAAATGCTTTACCCAGCCCGTTTGGAAGTTTACACTGTCTGGAGAACGCACCACTTTGATTCGGCTTCTCAAGCTGCAGCTGAACTTTCTCGGCGTCCGCACAATTTGGCAAAGCGGGCAGAGGATCTGTGGTAAAATGTTCTCATGACTAGTGCTTAGTTCTTTGGATTTGAGAGTCAGCCTGCTATTCGGAGTTCGGACTATTAAACATCTTCATTATTCAGAGCCGCGTATCTTGCACCCCGATCCCTCTACTGCCAAAGTTGTTTACTTCCTAAATTTGCTGAAGATTATATAGACCTTGGATAAGATTTATGAGTAGCCTCTTAGGTCTTTAGTTCTACTTTTACCATCTTTATTAGTTTTTTCTGGGATGATCAGAACCCTAATGGGACCTGCACGTCCTTTTGAATCGGACCACAGAATCCAGGACTTGTGTGTGATGGTTTCTTTTTGAAACAAAATTTTTTTTTCCCCCGAATTCTGTTTTTTCCTCCAGCCAGTGGAACTCTCAGGCATCCTGTAGTACCCCCGACTCTACCTCAATGTCTGAGAGGCCTCCTGAAACGTGGCACCAGCCTGGCTATCCCCCAGCTCTGAGCCCCGCCCCAGGTAGGGCCACCCTATCCACCCAGGGCGCCTATCTGTAATTTAGCTGGGCTGGGCTCGGCCCAGGAAGGAGTGCCCCGCGGTGGAGTGGTCCCAGGATACAGGTGCAGCCGCCTATCCACGGGCTGGGTATTTTTGCTTGTCCCCACCCTCCTCATTACTCCCTCCTCTCCCTGATGGAGTCCGGGCAATGACACCAGGGAACCTGTCAGGAATTCCGCAACCTCTATTTCTGGCCCTGAGCGCTATGGCACCGACTCCACCAGAGGTCGCCGCGGTGCCGAGCGGAGAATCCCTGGCCCGCCAAGGAAGGAGAGCTGTCCTCCGGATGCTCAATCCTTCATCCCCCCCCGCCGACCCCCGGCAACCTAGGCTCACTCCTGAACCCGGGTCGCCGGCGTGGCGCGAGGTGTGGCGTCCAGCGCCTCAACCCTTAGCGCCACCAGGCCAGCCTTTCTTTTTATTAATACAGTCATTTGCTTCATTTTCATTTTTATCAGTTAATATTTTTTAATGTGTAAAATGTTCTAGTTATTAGTTTCGAAACATTCCAGAAGGTTATAATGTTTGATCCGGGAAAGGAGTACCCCCAGTGATCTCTGTGAAGAGGCACATTAGTAAGCTGCCAGATGCATGCCCCCAGATGATTTTATTTAAGTCTTTATAGGTGGTTGAAGGATAGTATTAGTTCTGGAGAGATGCATTAAATTGCACAGTTTTATGTTCTGGTGGGACGTATCCTGGTTCCCGTTTCCCCCTTTCACTCTCCACTTTTTTGACAATGCAGTCTTTTTCCTGGGACATATTTAGGGAAAGGGTCACCTCGGCCTTGTCTATGTTTGAGAATCTGTACTGGGTAACTATTACTCTTTTTTTTTTTTTTGGTGCCAACATTTTCTTTGTCATCTGATGAGGTGCCCAATGGTCATTAACGACCTTGAGGCGTGGGGAAAAAATGTTGTCCATCCAAGCACAGCTTTAGTTTTATGCAGGCAGCAATCTACAACGGAGGGTGGCAGTCTCCTCTCCCATTTAGTCCATCTCGCTTTGTATTATTAAATATTAAATGTTTTGATTTATAAGGGATATCATTGTTTATGAGGATGGCGTTCTTTGGCACTTGCACTAATTGTTAAGGAGCTGTTTCACATATGGAGTGTTTTTGGGTGGGAGATTTCCTATAGGTAGTGTAAGGCACATCCAGAGGGGGCCGCTCCATGCCAGCAGTTATGGATCACAAGGTAAGAAGGGGGCTTTTGGGGCAGTTTTTCTTGAGGGGACTCTTTTGGTTGGGGGAAGGTGGGGTTCTTTATGTTTGGTTTCTTTGGGGAGATGAGACACGGTAGGGGGTGGGACCCATCCAGGCAGATAGTAATTAGGGCAGGGTGTGGACATTATAATCTTTTCCAGTGCAATACAGTATGCAGAATAGTTGGAAAATATATTTTTTTCATTTAAATCTTCGAATAAACATCTGAGTCAGACTTTTACAGAAGCTCCATGACAATAATAAAACAATGAGACAATACATAGTTAAAATAGAAGTGAATGAAAAAACAAACAATTATGTGAATTAAGTAAAATATAGACAAGCAGGCCTGTACAAACTTCTTGCAACAAATATCAAAGTAGCCAGACCTGTTCAAATAAGAACAGTTCTATTGTCGCAGTGCAAACACAAGTCTGGCCGCGAGGAGTGTAGCCAAGATACATGAAGTACTAAATTAGGTACAGTTTATTACAGGATATGGATTACAGAAAGAACATGGGGTCCTACATATTGAAGTTGGAAGGAGGTAAGGCATGGGAGTGGTTAGGTAGAGGGGTAAAAGACTGAAGAATGAATAAAGAGGAGTGTGATGGGAGGGAAGGAAACCAGAAAGGGAAAATGTAAAATATGAAAAATGGAATAACTACTGGAAACTAAGAGCAGCAGGGGCCAGTTACTCAATGTTTCAAAAGAGGCCGAAGAGGTATAGGCAGAGGAGAAAGTGTCGAGATTAGGGACAGGGTGGAGGAGAAAGTCAAGGAAGATGCCCGTCGGCATAGCGGTTGAATTTCCACTTGCGATGCCAGCGACCTGGGTTCGGAAGCAGACTCGGGTCGCTGGAGGGCCGGTGCTTGAGCGTCCCATGACTGCTCACCTTCTCTGGGGTGAGGGAGGGGGCCAAGGCCCACAGTTTACCTGACCCTGAGCAGAAGCTAGGGGTACAGCAAGTCCTACTTGCAGGAAAGAACCGGCCAAAGATGTGTGGTGGACGTTGGTGCACAGCACCTTGACGTCAGAGTGCACACCACACACAGGGCAGGAAGAGAGGACAATGCCTCGCATCTCCGGGAAGATGGATCACCAAAGCGTGTCCTCTATGTGCAACCACCCAGCTGGCCGCCTTGACAGACACCACTAAATGTATGGGGTGTCTAGGCCCCACTTCATCATCGCCCGGGAAAATCCATGCCTCCATGGGCATCAAGGACGTACCAAGGTAGAGTGGCTGACAGAGGGATGACTCCTAGGTGACCCTGAAGGGTCAGAGATGCGAGGATGCAGGAGGGGATAAACAGAAAGCTGAAAAAAAAGAAAATCAAGGAAGATAAGATGATGGAGGAGAAGGAGAAGGATAAGGAGAAGGTCAAGGTAATAGAGGAAGGGCATTCGGAGTCACAGTCGCAGGCACTGGCCAGAGTTAGTACAGATCAAAGCTTTGTTTTCCATGGGCCAGGTTTGGTCTCCGCAAGTTGTTCTTTGCTGAGAGAGTTGAGTCAGACTGGTGCGCAATATTCAAAGGACCTCTGACCTTGAGAGGTTCTACGGAAAGGTACTTTCAGGTTTTGGCCATTCTGACTCCTAGTGCACCTGGACATGTTAGATTGCTTGAGGAGGTTCCTTACTTCAGCTGGGAGTAAGGCAGAGCACTGATTTTTTTGGCAAGCAGACATGTCTGGTACCGAATATGGCAGTCTAGGTTAAGCCAGCTGCTTTGGGTGTATAGCTTGCTGTGTGGGTTAGAGGGTGCACACCCAGCACAAGCCTGCAGGCTTTGTTGAGGGTTGTTTTAAGTCTCTTAAGAGCCATGGGAGTTGCAGCACCATACACCACCAGGCCATAGTCAATGACTGACAGCACAGAGCTAGACACTGCTATTTTGGAAGCATCATTAGCAAGGCAGAGTTTGTTCCTACTGAGTAGACCCAGCTTAGCATTTGCAGTTTTTGCAACTTGGGTCGATAGGACAGTAGGAGGACAGGGTGCTATCTAGCATTACTTCCAGATATTTGAAGTGGTTTACCATCTCTAGGTGGGAATATTGGTTATTGACAACATGTAGTTGGAAGTTCTTAAGTTTACTGTGGTTGGAAGCAAACTTTTTTTTTTTTTTTTATGGTTTAGGAGTAGCTTTGAGTCAGAGAACCATTTTTATGTGCAAGAAACATAGTGCCAATATCAGAGTTTTCGGAGGTGTGGAAACCATCTTCCAATTCAGTCAGTGTGTTTGCAGGCGCAGCTCCAGGTCTCCAATCACTGCTGCAGCTGTCTATGACAGCAGTTGAAAATGCAGTGGCACACAGCTGAAAGGGAGAGATCCACTTCAGTAAGCAGAGCTCTCCCCTCCACACGCACATTGCGGCCACGCCGCCTCCCCCCCATCAAGACATAACGATGGGTCACGGGGTGCCCAATCCCATCAGCTCCACGCCCCGCCCCCAAAAAACAGCCTTACAGCTGCCATGCTGGAAGCCCACCCCAGCGAGGCACAAGTCCATATGGCCGACGGGGGTGCCCAATCCCCCGTCGGCAGACGCACCCCACCAAACAGCCTTCAAGCTGCCACGCTGGGAGCCCACACCAGCGTGGCAATCGTCCCGCGTTGTCTTTTAAAAACAAAAAAACCCTCTAAACAAGAAAACATTCCCTCGGTGCTCTCCCAGCCCACCTACGCCCACCCACTGCGCACTCTGCCTCCCCACACTCCCCCCCCCAAACTTATCTCCGAAGTCTGGCGCGACGATCTTCCATGAACCGGGAACACGTCTGCACTCTTCAAAGCCAACCAAACACTGATGAAATGCCGGTAAGCTGTATAATGTAATAAATAGGATTCTTTCAACTTTAATGCATATCTCAGGCATTTTTTGGAATTTTGGCACCAAATTTTCAACATGGGTTTTTGGGACCCCTCCTCATGAATTCTTGAACTGTCATGGCGTTAAATCAGGCCCAAAGGGTGATTTCGCAGTCACTGCGCAAAATCACCTTTCCGGGCCAATTAACAAAACGACAGTGCCAGTGTTTATAAGGTGGGCTCTCAAAAAGCTTGTGTTACAAATTTGGTGAAAAAAATTCCTAAAAATGACTGTTTTACTAGCGTGCGTTGCACAGTTCCTACGTACGCTCGTAAGTTTGCAAATTTTTAATATTTGCACTCCAGATTTTCTATATTACCATTTTGCCACACCTCCTTATGAGCACTACAGCTGTTATTTTTCACATCTCGCCCAAAATGTGTTTCCACCCATGTAGCGCACAATGGCGCAGTCGGTGTGCGCAATCAATGTATGGGACACATTAAGAAAATCACAGTGACACTGTTCATGAGCAGAGGTCTTAAAATGGCTATGTTGAAAATTTGGTGAAAGAAGTCAATAAAATGACTGTTACGAGTGAGCATTGCGCAGTTTCCACGCACCCTCGTAAGTTCATGACTAATATTTTCAGTCCAGATTTTCACAAGTGGCATTTTTCCACACTTCCTTATGAATAGTACAGCTGTTATTTTTCACAACATGGCCGAAATGTGTTTTCACACTTTCAGTGCAGAAATGCATGGTCGCTGAGGGAAATCATTGTTCGAGACAGATAAAGAAAATCACAGTGACACTGTTCATGTTCGGAGGTCCCAAAATGCCTGTGTTGACAATCTGCTGTAAAAAAAATTCCCAAACTAAATTACATTACGGTTGTGCATTGCACAGTTTCTCTGCAGCTTCGTGACTTCACCACTTTTTAAATATTTTCACTACAGATTTGTAACATTGCTTTTTTTTTTTTTTTTTTTTTTTTTTTTTTCTCCCATGAACAGTACACCTGTCATTTTTCACACCTGTTCGGAATGCTTTTGCACTTGTGGTGCTAAATGCCGTAGTCGCTGTGCAAAATCAGCTTTCGGCTAACAAACTGACATTGTCACTGTTCATGAGGTGGGGGTCATAAAAAAGATAAAATAAAAATTTGGAGTAAAAATACCAACAAATGCCTGAGGTGTTAGGGTTTCCAACCATAATGCCCCACCATGTAGAGAATGACAGGCATCAGGGGTATGACTTGGGATTCTCGCCTATCATGCTCATGCCATTCCATACCCTGCAGCCAGTGAGAGGCAATGAGGTATGCCTTGGACTCTTCTGCCCCAAAGTTCACCCCATTCTCCTATACTGCACCCATCTCACCATATTTCCTGATGGAATGGGGTGCGCATAAGGGCCAAAGACCCCAAAGCACACCGTGACACTTGTCGGTGTCTGCAGGATAGGGTGCAGCGAAATGGCGTGGCTGTTATGCCCGACGACCAAAAGGCACACCCCAATGCCTGTCAGTCTCTGCGAGGTGGTGGTGAGGTTGGCTTCAGATGAATACGTCACTGTCATTCCTATTATGCAGCTCTAACTCCTACAGAACCAATACCAATGCCAGCAAACAAACATTTGGCATTGACAAATGCTTGTTTAACCATGGAGAAGTTAAGTCTACATCTGGTGTTCCAGCTCGGCAGGGTCTGAGTGGCATGAATAAAGCACAGCATCATCTGCATTAAAGCAGTACTTGGTCACTGATGGCTAAGGGGAACCAGTTAATAAAAATAGTAAAAAGCAAGTGTCCAAGGATGGATCGCTGGGGTACACTCGTATAGACACACCAGTTATTAGAGCACATCAATTGTGACTTTTTGTACTCTCCCTTGGAGGTAGCTACAGAACCAGGTCACCGATACAGGGGAGAGACTTGTAGTAGACAACTGGCAGGAGCAGATCGTGATTAACTGTCCAAAGCCCTGGTGAGGTCTATATACATAGCCCCACCAACAGCCCCCGATCAAGAGCGCTATGGATGTAACCAGTGAATTCCACAAGGGTAGTAGAAGTACTGTTTCCAGAAACTGTGCTTTTAGTGGCATTGCAGCTGATATTTATCAAGGTATTAGACTAGTTGGTCTGAAACAATATGTTCCAACACCTTTGACCGGGGTAGAGATATTTTGTGCAATTAGTTCTACCATCACTTTTGTGTACAGGTGCGATTTACCGTGCCTTCCAGATTTGTGGGAAGTTCCTAAGGATAGATTTAGAATTTTGATGAGGGGAGAAAGGATAAAGTATAAGTTCTAGTAGCTTGAGATCAAGTCTGTCATTACTAGACCTTGATTTACCAAGCACCTTTGTGATACATTTCTTGGCTCCAGATGGGA